>OY856410.1:1477372955-1478737955 GCA_963693085.1 Alisma plantago-aquatica | reverse complement strand
TATAAAAAAAGAAATATTAGCCATAGTTATCTCTATTACAAAATTTCAAGGTGATCTCTTAAATAATAAATTTTTATTAAGAGTAGATTATAAATCAACGAAATTTTTCTTAGAAAAAGATGTTAAAAATCTTGCCTCAAAGTAAATATTTGCTAGATGGCAAGCAATATTAGCTATATTTGATTTTGATATAGAATTCATAAAAGGAGAAAATAATTTTTTACCTGATTTCTTATCGAGAGAATTTTTGTAGGGAAATTGTCTTAAAAAAGACTAGCATAATGACATCAATTCTGGCTACAAAATAAAGTCCTCCCGCAATAACACAGACAAGGAGGGAGAAGGAAAATATAGAAAATATGGAAGTTGATTCATCAACTAAAATATCCTCTGAATTTATCCTAAAATCATCTGAAGAGGTACTTATTCTTGAAAATGAGGATCTCTCAAAAGAAATTGAATATATAATAAATAAATATTTTCCTGAAGGATACAATCATATTCCCACCCTACCTGAGAAAAATCAAACATACTATGAGAAAATACTTTTAGAAACAGGAAGTGTAAAAGTTTTTCATAATTATAGAGATAAATCCACAAAAAGAAACTTGTAGTTTTCTCAACTAAAAATTCAAAACATAATCACATTATCTGAATTTAATAAAGAGGGAAACCCTAATATTCGAAGACGGTTCAAAACATTCTATCAACCCCAATATTATAACTATTGGGATTATCAAAATACTTAGGAAAAGGTTTTATATGTTCATAATACACTAATGAGTCACACATGGTCAGTAAAATGGTCATTACAAACCAAATTGGTGAATTGGTTTTCTATAAATTCTGGCAAAATTTTGGGGCAATAAGAGAAATACTCCCCACAATATTAAAAACAGTTATGGGCAAAGATCTTATTGAGGAATATCTAAACATGATGAATTATATCTCTTCTCATGGAATATCATGGATTATACAATGGAAATGAGAGAAAGAAATAATTGAATTACCACCAATTCTAGAAAGACGAATAATTATCAAATGATGGGACAAGTTTATATTGATCCCATTTTAAAGGGAAAATTGATTCCAATACTAGTTTCTGGATCCCAACATAACCCAGAAATGAAAACAGATAGAATGTTTTTATTTAGTCAATTAAAGTAAGAGTTGATAAGAAAAATTCAAATTAAAAATCCAAATAATGAGGATAATCAACTACAGTTGATGGTCTTTGAAAAAATGTCAAAAGATATGGATGAAAATAGTCCAGAGGACTCAAATAAATCTAAAATCGAAGAAGATGAAAAGAAGGAAGAAAGTAAAAAAATAGTTACCGCACAGTAAAAAAGTTGTGGTAAAAAAATAATGAGTAAAAGGTAAATATAAATAAAAATATCAGTCTCGTAAAAGAGAAAAGGTGAATAGAAACAATGATGTGGTAAAAGTAAAAGTAAAATATTTGATACATTTTTCTAAAGATTCAATTTATAAAAAATGAAGTCACTCAAACATGGAAGTGATATCTCCATAAAAACCAAATGGAGAAGAGGACAAGAATATATATATATATATATATATATATATATATATATATATATATATATATATATATATATATGAGTGTGTGTGTGTGTGTGTGTGTGTAATCATCAATCTTTCTGGCTGTGGACATATAGAATGTCACTTTGGGTGGCAGTTTCAAGTAAATTTACTATGCTGGGAAAAGTATTCCCTGATGTGTTATGGTGGAAATTACTTTTATCGAAGTGTATCATGTTGTTTTTTTTTCAATAACCATTCACTCATCTTTTACCAGCCTTCAGAAGTCCTACCTTTGTATCCATCAACAGTCTTATTGGAGCCTATATGTCCTGCAATTAGCTCAAGCCCTCCCTCTAAGTTTTAACCTAGCAACCACATGCAGTTTTATCCAGTTTGAAGAAGTCCCCTAGATAAACATCAACATCTTGAAAGTCTCCTCTTGGGTATACCCTCCCCTGAAACCTCTCAAGAAGTTACCCTATCATGACACATCTTATTAGTGCTAGGCATATTATACTCAGCTGTATCTTCGAAACTCCATCTTAAACTTATCATACCGTGCAACGCAGCTGGATGCCCAGATGCACCACAAAGCCAGCAAATGCAGTAAGCCCTCATCGTTCCGAACTAGCCATCTTGGCTCGTTCCTAACAGCTAATAAAGACCGCCTCGGGAGCATAAAATTCATCCTTATCCTTGTGAGTTTGGTACCCTTTGAGATCTTCGTAATCAGCTTCCGGTCACAAGTTGAAGCGTGATATACCATGCCTTTATCGGCGTCAAACTGAAGCTGATGGAGCGCAGACAAAGTGATGACTCAGATCGGATCTCATTTATACCTCATCCTAACAAAATTGAAGTTATCTAATCAAAACTATCTAGACCATGTTCAGAGCAATCACACATCCCCAAACGGGTATAACCAATGAAGCAGCAGTAACAACAGACTAACACATGTTTCCACTCGACCGAGTTCTATCCGGAAATGCATCTGAATTGGATCCGCCGCAGATTGCCCAGTGCAGTACGTTTTCCATCCTCATGTGGACGTGGACGCCGCAAAGGACGATGTTGGAATGGCTCATGGTGGTTATATTAAAAAAATATGGTAGGTGGATACTATTTTGGAAATTTTATTTGTTAATCCTGAAATATGTGATAGAAAAGGAGTAAAATTTCACTATAGGTTCCAAAATGGGTATAGATAGCAGACCTCTTATATTAATATAACAAACCGATGAAATATGCTTCAGACTAAGTAGATTTCTATCTCTACCAAAGATGTAGTCAGCGGGCTTTAGTAGGACTTCTATTTTGCTTGCTTCCTTTCAATCCTCCTTACACACCACACGTTGAGTTAAACTGTGTTGCGAGTGTGGTCACTTACTTTAGTGGGGAGATTCGCCTGATCATCAATCGCGAGAAGACAAAACCGCCGACCATCTGAGGGAGAGGACGATCACTGATTCACCGCTCACTGTGGAGCAGCGCGCGTGCTTATGCGTGTAAACGAATTGTATGATTGATTTTGGGTGCGGGGTTACGAATGCAAGTCGAAACATAAAAATAAACAGCTTCTTCCGTTTGACGGTTTCGAAAGGAGGCCGTAGGACGTTTCGTTGTTTTTGTTTTATGGAAAAGATAGGAACCTTTAGTTGATAATCACCACTCAAGATGAGTGTGGGATTTACAAAGCGCACCAAGAGGTATAGTTATGAACCCAATTACAACAAAAACAAACACGGCATCAATACTTGCACATTTGGTATAATAAAAACGGTACAGAAAAATATGAACTATACTAAATGGAAAGTCTGTTGATCAGAAATTCCAAACTCCTGATTTTACTTCCAAAGTTGTATACAAGAGAGTCCATCTTCAGTCGTATCATCATCAAAAGCTATAGGCTCAGAATTTTTCCTAGCATGTCTCCTTGTTAGATATGGGCTACTCTTAATCTTCAAACAGCTGCCACGAGATTCACGACCCATTTCATCATATAAAATCCTTGGTTTAGGGATAGGTGTGATATCGTTAGTGACTGGATCATGAATGGAATCATCTTCCATCACATTTAAGTGCATACGATTGACTGCAACACTTCTAATGGAGTGTATGATGACTTTATCACCTTCGGGGTCTACTACTCTGCTACTGTGTCTTGCTCATCAATATTCATCACAAGCTTATCATGAGGTATCTGCTTACTTGCCTCACTTGTCTGCACTACAGAGTCCACATTGTTTTCTATATTGGCATTTGATTCCATAGTAGTTTGGATGTTACTTATCTATATAGATATTTGCTTCCTTTTCCACTTCCATATCTTTGCTTCAAAAGTTGGTCTATGTGAAGGAATTCTCATCGTCATGTTCACCAGCTTTCTCTTCAAGGCCGATGTCATCATGCTAATCTTCCTGTTGAAGAACAAACAACTTGTTGATTGGTTGTCTTTGTCGTCCATCTAAAGCAGAAGGTTTCGTAGTGTTGGTTTTTCTGGTCAACATCTATGGATATTGCGTCCATAAAAGGATTTTTAATGGTCTTCGTCCTCAATGCATCAATTTCTTGCCTCCTTTGTGCTCTTCCTTGAGTTCTTAGTGGTGTCAATTTGTTTGATCATGTAACATTGTAATTTATAGGTTTTTTTTTTCACCCGATAGAATCTACTTGGATTAGTAGACCTTGTTTTCACTGAAACCCTAGATGAGGCAAAATCATAAGGGACATCGATTTTCAGAGTTGCAAAGAGTGACAAAAGGGTGGTCATTATTAAAGGAGTTACCATGGATGATGATCTAGAACTAGTATCAAGTGTTTGATGAGTGATGAGTAAAGATGAACATCACGTGATCAAATGATACATGTGGAATAATGTATCTAGATACTTATTCATATAGTTGAGTAGTCAATTCAACTTCTTGTACATACATGTTAAAAGAACCTTCCTTAATATGATCATAATGGATTTGCATAGGTTATATGATATATCAAGAAATAATTGGAAATATTTTGACAATTGATATTAGTTTAATATAATCATGGTAATTAGATCCAATATTTAATAGAATAATGGGTCAACAAAGCATCTTGAAATCATGTTATCATGAAGAGATATTCTTATTTGTGATGGTGTTATGACACAATATTTTGTGATTCACATATACGTAATGGGATTTGTGTTAAGAAATCAAGATAACAGATAAGGCAAAAAAATAAGAATTTAATGTTTGATTCCCTAGTTAGCAAGATCTCGTCAACAAATATACCATGCAAAAGAGGGTTGCAAGAGATATACCTAGTCCCAGAGCACATCTAGCGATAATCCTTGTAGCGGAGTGCTACTTTCACCAATCCCACATGGACAACTGTTAGGGCGGCACCACCATAGACAGCGGTGGTTGTTGTCCTCCTGGTGGGTGGAAACGACCTCCTTGCCTACGGGAACTCCATGTTGCACTACCAATGCCAACAGAAAGGAGTTGTCCCTTCAAACGTCAACCTGCTACAGTTGATTCACTCTCCCAATTGTTTCTCTCTTGTCGTCCCTCCCTTTGATGGGTAGGACTTACTCTGGCTCTCTTAGTTACCACAACTACAGAGGACAACAATTGTTAGAGCTTATTGTTGTATCTGGGAAGTCCCCAATACACCTCTAATTATAGGAGGTTAGGATCAGGGTTTCCAGTCCATCTAGGAGTCAAAGAAATGGCTTTTCATGAATTTTCCAGAACTAGTGAATGGTGAACTGGTCAGTTTACTCAACAAAACTAGTTGGGTGAACTAGTCAGTTCAAACCCTAAACTGATCATTTCATCAAGTTTCATATTTGCAAATATATTACCTTTTAATATTCAACTAATCCACAATCATGACATCAACACCAATCCTTGATCCAATCAAATTGATCATTGAACCAGGTATTCTAGGATGAATCAATCGTTTCACATCACGAAACAATGTTTTCACTTATGAAACAGTCATTTAATATGTGAAATGGTCATTTCACATGTACATCTCTGTCGAATCTTCAGCCAATTATTGTTTGTATTGACGTGACACTTGAATCGATTTCACATGTACATCTCTGCCAAATATTTAGCCAATTTTTGTTTGTATTGACCTGATACTTGAATCAGTTGGTCTAAGACAAACTATTTTGTTCTAAATCCAGAATGTCAATTTTCAACCTCAATTATTTTAATTGAATACCAAAACACATTAGTAATCAATTTAAACATCATTCATGAGTAAACTCATATTCTAAGTGCATCCTATGTGTGTGACCCTATATGTCCCAATTTCCATTGGTAGTGAATGTCGATAACTACTTATCTCATCATAAGCAATGAGTGGTATCTAGAAATACATAATTACTATTAAGTAATTTGGAAAGTTGGAGAACAACATCAACCTAGAATATGTGATCAATGTTATAATGATCATATAGTTCCTTTGTATCTGATATCCTGATTGAACTCAAGGCATGGAATTGCCATCTTCTTCGACGTTCAATCCATATTCCTTGAACTAGAGTAGATTTTCTGAAATGCATGCGACCTCATATCTCACATATTGAGTCACATGAGTATGGTCATACATTCCTCATTCTCTCTTATCAAGTGGCCTAGATATCAAACTTGTTATAACAACAATTTCACTTGTATTTTGATAATTGAAATGAAATCACCCTAGTAAAAGAAACTTAATTGGAAATTTGTGTGCTTTGTTTTAAAGAATAGTTTTCTTTCCAAATTTCCCTTGAATGATATATTCATGAATTCTACAGTTGTATTAATCCAATGATGGATAAAAGGTAAAAGAAAATCCCATAATTAGAAAAAGAAAAAAGAAAATAGATAATAATTATATGAGCTTGAGAGAATTATATAGAATTCTCTAGAAAGTAGAAAAGATGGCCACTATTAAATATTTTTGTGTACACATGGTTTCTAATATAAATAATATCCAAAATAAAGAAAATAGAAAAGGAAGAAAGAGAAAAGGATTACTTTTGATGCCTTAAATGTATGATTTTAGAAGGAGAGTCGCATATAAACAAAAGTCCCTTTCCTTTTGAGTTTTGGTTCCAAACTTTGCACACACATAGATTAAGTCATTTGAGACTTTACATTAAAATTTGAGATTAAAAATATGTATGGTTAGAGAGATATGGATTTTACAAAAATCCCTAAAGTGTTGGCAATATAGATGGAAAGTATTAAATGTCATGTTTTATCAGGAAAAGAGAATAAAATTCATATTCTCTTGTTTTAAGAAATTGCATGCCCTAGTGGCCGTTGGATTGGGGATTGAGTGGCTAAGTAATCATCTTATACCTCCAGGACAATTTTGGCAACCAGGCTACAATAGTCATAACTTTCATCGACCTCTCCCTCTCTGCTTTCTTACTCATTTCTCACGAGACAAAACCTATCAAAATCAGGAGGAAAGGGAGAACCCATCAAGCCATGACTCAACCACTGGTTTTTCTTATAAGGAAATTAAAGAACCTAAATCCCTCCTAATCGAGATTCTAGGGTAGAGTTCGAAACCCCTAGTTCCTTGCTAACCTTTCCTATATAAGGCATCAAGAGGCTCCACAACGACGAGAGAAAGAGGAACCACCTCTAAATTTCTTGAGGATGCCCTCATGGATCTACAACCTACCATATATGTGATTATGATGGTCATACTTCTAAATCTGTGGTTAAGAGCTTCTCCGAGAAATTAAGTCCTCTTAGTGCTTCTCCATGAAGCCCTGAAGTAGCTCCAACCTACAGAGTGCCTTGTGGGAATCCAGAGCAAGTTCCCCATATACTGGCCATGTGTACTGCAACCAAACCAAGGAAGGAGTACCTCTAGACTATTGGGAGGATTGCAAACCATGGAAACTTATCCTAGGAAATTTAGGAATCTTTTCCGACCCTCGTTTTCACTAGAAGTAAAAGTAATAAACTTCTCTCCTCTGGTTAGTTATCTTAGTACAAAGTCATGTCCATAGCGGCCACCCTTGGTTTCCTCAAGAAGGCGAGATCATCCCTAGATTTGTAAAACCTGGCCAAAGACAATAGGACCCCTGGCAACCACTCCTACAACAGGAAGCCCACAGTATATATACTGACTATTGAAGACATGGTGGGGAGGAAGGTGAAGGAAGAATCTCCTGTGGGAATTGACCCACTAGCCCTCAACCCATGTGTCCATCCAAGTCATGGTGCAGGGGTAGAGGTGTCTTTCCCTCTCATGCCAAAGGGGACCGTCCACGCTGAGTAAGCACCGATATAACCAAATCTCATTGTCTAGGTTTGAAACCCTGCATTAGATTGAACAAAGTGAATGTTGTTGATGTTCACCTTGCGGTTGGCTCGTTAATGTGAATCTTAAAGTACTTCTAGTAAATTATTGGCAACTCAAATTACAACATGATATATAATAATATTGATCATAAAAATACAAGAAGTTCAATAAAACTAGTTCTAAGACCTAAATCTATCTCTAAATTCAAAAGTTCCTAAATTTTCCATCTTTGACTTATCTAATGTATAAAAACCCTAACTATTGACTTTGATGATCTTAATGTGTTCAATTTATATTAACGATAAAAGTCTGATACTTTATGAATAAAAAGAGCAACTTGAAAGTTATGTGGACTTAGCAATCCATGTTTTGGATAATCATGGTTTGCTTGAGATTAAAGTTGTAATTTGTAATAAGATTAGGGTTTGTTGACCCAAAGATCATGAAAAGTGGAAACTAGGATTTAGGAAGCAAAAACCCTAATGAAACCCTAAAGTTGACCTTGAAACCCCAACTTGAGACCCATGTATGTCTTAATGATGATTTAGATAAATAATAATACATGGGTCTATTGCTTTAACTTTATAGATAAATTTCTTGGTTGCTTGTTTGATTGCTCTTGCTTGGATATCCAGTGCACCTGATCCGGGAATGTGCTTACACATGTAACTAACCAATGTAGTTTCCTAGCATTTTCTGATATTTTATCAGATTGTTTGAAATTAAATGCTTAGATGATATTTATTTCCTGCAATCTATAAAGTCACTATGGCTATCACAAATTATTCTTATAACATACTGACTCTAGAGGTTTGAATGGAAGGAGATGAAAATTCATGGTGATGACTAAATACCAGGTCCCAGATTGGGAGGGTCAGACCAAGCCCCACATGGGGAAGGTCAAATGAGGTCAGGCCCCAGATTGGGATGATCAATATGACACCTAACTCTAGATTGAGAGGTGGCCAACATAGGTACCTGGATATAAATTGAGAGGTAGCTTACAATCCACTATAGGGACGAAACTCTAAGAAAGGGTATTCCAGAGGTTGAGTAAAATGGGTTGAGAAGTTATGAAGAAATGATAATTTTTTTTATGTAACAATAATTGCTTGGTTATGTTGTTACAAATAGATGAGAAAATTTTGGTTCCCCCACATACCAATATAACTTATTATACTGACCAACTATTTTGTTTGTCTGTGAATTAGGATAATCTACTATTCTACATGTAAGAGGAAAATGGATATCCAGGAAATGAAGGCACTCATAGAAAAAGACACTAATGTAATCTTTGGAGGATTTAGTGAGTTTTCTTTTCAAGTTGCAAAACTTAGAAAACCATATTATGTAATTTCATTGTTGAAAGTGGAATATCTTCTTGAACCAAACTCCTTTTGATTAAATATCTTTCTCCTCAGTCATGCGCAAGGTAGGATCAACTTCCTGACTGGTCACCCATCCTAGTACCACCCCACACTTAGCACACTTAACTATCTAGTTCTTTAGTGATGGGATCCCTGAAAAGGAGGTGCACCTTTGTGATATGGGTAGTCCAATCATTCCTTTTAAGAGCATGCTATTCGAGGCCTCAAATGGGAACTAGGGTTTTGAGGAATAACCCTAATGATAACTCGATAATGAGGATACCTAAGCCCCAGATTGAGACCGAGTAGGGTTTAGTATGATTAATATAATTAATAGGATTGGTGACACTTTAGGATTTATATTAATCTAGATTAAAATGTGTATTTCTTGATTTTCTTGTTAATTGGATAATATGCTTATATATGTATATATATACATATATATACATACATATATATACACATATATATATACCTATACATACATACATATATATATATATATATATATATATATATATATATATATATATATATTGCATGATTTACATGGCTCACCATCAAGTTATGTGGTTATGCCTAAGAATAACCGCCTTAGTTTGTCGGCACTTTTCAAGGGTTTTATCGAGGATTGAACAATTAAAATGTTGATTGTTTTTTTAGTTCTGTTCAATTATAATGTCAGTATGATTATCACTTAAAAGTAAGATTATGTGAAGAAAATGCTAGTTTACATTTTCAAGTATTTGTTGGAATATATGTTTGTTTTTTCCTTGCACATTTTGAATGCACCTCACGTACCAGTATGGCAACATACTTATTGCATATTTTTTCATGTTGTTTTATGTATAAATTCTTATACATGTTAAAGGATAAGAAGATAAAAACCAAAATTACATGAAGGCGGTAAATATTTAAAAGGAGTATTAACTTGTAATTTCTTCTCAATAATATAGTTTTGAGAATAGAAAGTTCAGGTAAACATCTTATAATTTTCGAAATGATTGAAATTATATGTTATTTTATATTGTTAGATTAAAATATAGATCCTTGGGTAACTTTTATAGGTAATGGATTTCATATTTTTGGCCTTCCTTAATTGGGGTGTGCTAAAAATTGAGGTTGTTACATTTGGTATCAGAGCATGATGCCCAAGGCTCTAGTAGAGTTACCTGCACAATGATCGGGCCCACAATCTACCACTAGCCATAAATGCATACTTTGTCCTCACTCACATGCAAGACATGATAGACTTCTCGACTGGTCACCCATCCTAGTACTACTCCAAGGTGAGCAAACTTAACTATGGAGTTCTTTAGTGATGGACTCCCAGAAAAGGACACCTTGGTGATATGGGTAGTACAATCATTCCTTTTAAGATCATTTTATCTGATGCCTCAAATCTTGGGATGTTACAATCTCCCCCACTCAGACTCGTGACGTCCTCATCAAGGATCAACTATATGACCTCATAATAATTCTCCATTTCAATGCAAACCCAGAATGGCCCATGTACACCCAACTCCCGATCATGAAATATTAGCACAAGGGTGGCTACGTCACCACGGACAACCCTTTCCATCATGTCTGGTGTAACATCCCTGACATGGGTTATGAACTAACCCTAGGTGTTTTGCTTAAATATGTCATTATATGCTTGTGGTTATCTTGTGTAATGTAATTAAACCTTTTGAGGAACTTATATTTCTACTTCAGTCCTTTTTGAACAATGTTGCAACTTTGTTTTGTTAATTTTGGACTAATGTGCAAATTACCCAAGTAGAGGGGTTAACTTGCAAATTGCACATGTTAAGATGTTCCTCTGATAATGAGACATCATAATAATGAATATGATGTAGTGGTATGGATTCTCCAAGCTTGAGCACCAAGATGTAGCTTGCAGAGCAATCCTTGTGCTTTAAAACCTAGTTTTGGTGTAAAGTGCAATTTACCCAAAACATAGGGTGCAACATGTAAAATATACCCTCTAAAGTATCTCTCATGTTCTTGACATCAAGTAGAGCAAAGAAAATTAGAGGGGGTGCCTCATTTGAATGATCAAGCAAGAAAGATAACCTTAATATTTAAATAACCAAGTTTAAGCAAAATGACCCTTTTATATATGCAACTTAGTAAGGTGTTTGGTTTCTTTACCTTTTAACCTTGGGAAAATGAGGAGCTTTGTATAAAGAAAGAAGGAGGAAACGTGTACAATAAGTGGAGAAGGACTTGGGGGTTATGTTTGAGAAATAAAAGAGATAAACTTCTTTTCCTTGAAAATATCCAAAATATATATATATATATATATATATATATATATATATATATATATATATATATATATATATATATATATATATATATATAACAACTTTTACAACAAAGCAAGGGATCGTTTCCCTTAGTTTCTTTTCTCATCTTCTTGCTTGAGCCCACTAAGGAGGAGCTCAGGAGCAGAGGAAGAATGACCAAGTTGGTTTGGTATGTTTGGACCACCATCTATCCCAAATTCATGGTGAAAACTCTAATACAAGGTTGGTTTGTTGGTTTTCTTCACACAACTCTTCTTTCTAGCCATCTTCTCCATCCAAATCTTGAAGAACGGACCTTGGACAACCTTTGGAGCTTCATCCACCATTAAAGATACGAAGCTTGTAGCTCTAGAACAGATTTTAAGGTGGGTTTAATAATTCTAACCCTTAAGCTTTGTTAATGCATCCTCTTTGTAACGACCCCACCTCCCGATAACCCCCAATTAAAGGAGACCGAAAGGTCAGAGCCGTTAACCAATAACTCAGATCAAAGGTTCGACAAATAATCCATAACAATTAATAAACTTTACCAACTAAACTGAAAACTGGTATAAAATAAAACTTTACTTACCTTTTTAAAAATTGGGATTTGTAATCTTCTATCCATGAAGATACTAATCTAACTAACCCTCCTATGCACGTTAATTCACATTTAATTCCGCATATGCCACTTTACTATTTGTTCTTTTCATTTGTACCTAAAATGCCGACAAACAAAACATCGGTTAGCAAGAAGTTGGTATGTGGGGGAAACAATAATCATGCAACTATAATAACAATGTAATCATTCAATTAATCATTTAACAACCAAGATTACATTTTAAACCACACTACTCAATCCATACCTATCCACAACTCTGTGATGTCCCTGCAGTGGACTTATATGATACCTCTATAAAGGTAGATCTTTACCCCCATGGTCCTAGCTTACAGGTAGCCAATACATAGGGTAATAGAGTCGCATGACACTGCCCAAAGGTAGCCCAATATCTAACTCAATATGACTTGATGGTCCTACCCTCTAGGTAGACATATACTAAGTCATTCAATGACCTGATGGACCTACCCTCTAGGTAGACATATACTAGGTCAACTATTAAGCCACAGAGGGGACCAGGATCTGAGCTAGTAGGCACATATATTATGTGATAGTCATATCCACATTATAGTTTGCAAAAACTAAATTCATCCAATAGTTTATTACAAATCATTGATGAAAATTTCGGAAAACCTCGGAAAACTATTTCGAGATATTCATAAGCGTAACCACATACCTATATTTGCAGATTTGGATACAGAATCAACTATGAAGAGAAAACCCAATCAAGCAAGCAAATATGCACAAAAATCCTAAAACAAACATACAACTTCCTTTTATCATTATTTATCCAAACTCATCTTGTTTCTTAGGATTCCTATTCCAATTTTAGGGTTTCCTTTGAAATTAGGGTTTTGCCTCCACTTTTAGTATTATGAACCCTAATTCAACAAAACTACATAAAACCTTTAAATTTCTCATCTTATCACTCCTAACCAGCTTAGGGTCATTATTTAGGAATATATTTCCCTAATTTGAATTAAACAAAGTTTTTCTCCCTTTCACCCTAAATTAGGGTTTCTATATGTATTATCTTTCATTTATAGGTTAAAACCCTAAATTAGCTAACTTTGCATTCAAAATGGATGAAAAATCTATTCTAATATCCAACAAGTTAATGCTTCCCAAATTAACCTATTAAACCTCAAAGATTCATCGTTTATACTCAATTAGTGTTTACTAATTAACTTTTAATACATTTTCTATCAAATTAATGTACTTTTGCAAAATGAGACCGAATTAGGTTACCAAACCATTTTTATCTTGTTCCTTGTATTTTTTTTCACAACTTTCATGTATAAAGTTTTCCCATTAGACATTCCTAGCAATTTCTATGAATTTAGCAAATTGGTTACCTTTCAGCCCATAGGAGGCCGCCACGTCATCTTGGCTGGCCAAAGGCACTCGCTATCCTGGCTCAACGCGCCAAGCGGGCAGCGGTCCATAGAAGGGTCGAAAGACGACCCTGCCCTTCCCGGCCCCGAAGTCTACCGCACCCGTGCGAGAGCAAAACTGGGATTTCTCCCTTTCCAATCTCCTTCCTCCGTTAGATCTCGCTCCAGCGAGGGCTGCTCTCAGACCAGTCAACCCAACATTGACCCCGCTCTTCAGGCCTCTCAAAGCCACGTCGACAGCTCCCTTGGCCCTGCTGAACTGGGCTGAACTTGCCCATCACCCCGCCTTTGCCTCTGATGGTCGGGGATGCTGCCTGCGAGCGGCCGTTCTATCTGAGCAGAGCATTGGTCAGGTAGGAGGAACCAGATAAGATAAACAGGCCTAGGGCCATCCCAGTGACAGGGCGATTGGCTAGATGTTGCGGTACCTTGGAGGAGTCTAAAACCTCACGGAAGGAGGGATCATCCCCCTTTTATAGGCTGATTGCAGGACAGGTCCCATGGAGTCCGACTCCATTGGGGAAGTCCCCAATGCCAGTCGATCAGAGAGGATCTTGGGGTTCAAAAAGTGTGTTTCCCTCTCCCGATTTCAATGGAGCACTTTCCAATGACTCCTGTGCAGAGACCATCAAGGATTTTCTATTATGAAATCTTGTTTCCTTGTTCCTTTCTAAAAGAAGATCGTGAAGAGAAGCCACTGTTGGATCTACATCCAACGGCCCACAACCAGGCACCAAGAACACTATTTCCAGATTAAAAAGACAAATGTGGCTTTTAATACCTTTTGTTTCAAAAATCATATCTCTCAATCCGAATATCCTTTTTCAACCAAAATTTAGGGAAACATTTCTCTTGGCCTTATCTACTCGTATACTAAGCTTGAGTCCCAAATTCCAAAGGAAAATGGTATTTCCTTCATATGCAAGTTATCTATTAAATTAACCTAATTTAATTTGGTATTTCCTCTTTCTTTGCCTTTAAATTGTTATTTTGAATTCCTTGATCCCCAAGAAACCTTAATGGCTCATAATCCCATCTTGGAAATATTCCATAACCCTTCACTTATCTATTTTCTTATTTATCCCTTTATTTGCATTTTCTCTTTCTTCTTAAAATATCTCTCTTTGAGGATTTCTCTTTACCTCTCTTTTTTATTTTCCTTATTGGGATTCCTTTTAACATTAGGAATCCTTTGGATACGAAAATCCACCAAGGATAACTCAATTATACCTCTTTTCTCTTATTTCCACATTTTATCATTGTTTTCAATTTCTTTCTTAATAAAGAAATGTTTAATTGATCTTTTCTTTTCTTATTGCTTTATCTTCACAATTTTGGACTCCTTGAGATAAAAGGAACCAAAGAGGCAGGAAATCCATCCTTGGATTAAATGAATTTTCCTTCTAGAGGCTTCCACATATCAATTATCTTTAATATGAGAAATTACATTTCTCACCAATTGAACCCAAAAATTAAGGTTATAACACTCTTCTCCTACTATATATGCTTATTCTTCTTCTTTAGACACCTTTGTGTGTTCTTGTTCTTATTTCCATGAAGAACCGCCCCTGTTCTTGAGGTAGAAGATGATGACATTAATATCTGTGTTTATCCTAAATCTTGCTTTAGCAAACGGTCTCCCAACTTTTGCAAACGGTTTCCCAAACTGTTTGGGAGCAAACAGTTTCAAACCATTTGAATGCAAACGGTTTCACAAACCACATAGAAGCAAACGGTTTAAGACCGTTTGGATGCGTTGACCTGGTGTTGACCATTTGGAGGTCTGTTGTAAATAATGTGGACTATTCACCTACCAAAAATCATCAACTAATTCCAAGTAAATCACCAATTGAAGGCACATCAATCACCTAAACCCTAATCGAGTTTATTGCTGATTTCAATAATTGAATCAAGTCTAAGTTTGGGTTGAGTGGCCCAAACGGTTTCAAAACCATTTGGGGATCACCCAAACGGTCTCAATACCATTTGGTGATAACCCAAGACCGTTTGGATGTCTAGGGTTAAGTAGGGTTGACCAATTGAGGGTCCAATGATATCAAGTTGATGAACATTTGAGTGCTGATTTGGTGACCAAACCTAGGGTTCAAACCTTAAGTGAATGACTTGGTTTTTTATGACATAATGGGAAAATGGTCTCAAGACCGTTTGGAGGATGTCCAATCAATCCCAATATTGTTTGGGGGTCACCCAAGACCATTTGGAGGTCTAGGGTTGACTATGGTCAAGTGATTATAAATCTAAAGGTAACAAGTTGAAGTGTAATTGATTAGTGACCTAATGATCAAATCAATGAGCCAAACCTAAGTAAGTTGAGTTAGTTTTTGATGTTGACTTGAGAAAACGGTCTCAAGACCGTTTAGAGATCATCCAAATGATCCCAAGACTGTTTGGGGTCAGTTCATTACCAAATTGATTGATGGTTCCTTGGATTCAAATCAATTAGACTCATGTTGAGGAGTGTTGAAGGGTAATTGATTCCAAACCCTAATTCAATTGATCCAAGCCCTAATTGGTGATCAATTGAGGGTCAATTGAGTGTCAAATTAGTACAGGGTTGACCTAATTAACTCAATTGATAAGTGTCTAACAAGTGCATGGTTGATTGAGGGGTTCAACATTGGAAACCCTAACTCAATTGAAGTGGTTGAGACACTTTTTGGTCCATGCGGTTTTGAGGTGGTTTGGACCAAATGGTCTCAACACCGTTTGGGTCCAAATGGTCTCAAGACCGTTTGGGACCAAACGGTCTCAAAACGGTTTGGGACCAAATGATCCCAAACCATTTGATCTCATGCGGTTTCAAGATTGGTTTTTCCCATACGGTTTCAAAGTCAAAGTTGGCCAAACGGTCTTCATGACCAAATGGTCTTCACCTCATATTGGGCAAATGGTATTGAGTGTGAACTTTACCAAATGGTTTCAAAAGTCAAACTAGACCAAACGGTCAACACCACCAAACAGTTTCAAGGTCTATCCAAGACCGTTTGGGGAGTTTGTGTACAAGACCGTTTGAGGTCTAAAAAGGTTGAGAACGTTTGATGCCTTAGTGGTCAAATGGTTTATTAATTGATTAACATAAACCTCATAGATACCTAAAGTGATTAAGGGATCAAGTAATTAGTTGATTAATGCATGTCATGATCAAGTGGTGAACATTACCAAGGTACCCTTGATGGGATAGAGCGATTAATACCCTTTGATCAAGTGAACCATAATGACTACAATCGTAATGACACAACCCATGATGTTAGTGTTGATTTGACCTAACCTAATCAAGGATGATGTAAATATCATTTAATATAAAGAGGAGAGAGAGGACTCCTTATATGAATGAGAGTTAAGTAATACACATCCAACATGTATGTATATATATCTAATTAGGGTATGATCCATCATAGTGAGATCATAAAAACCCTAATTATGATGGTTAGTGAATATTAATATAATGAGAGTGAATTAATGGAAGTAATCCTCACACATGATGATGGTATGATCTTAATTCATTGTAATGTGAATAGTAAACCCTAATCTAGGGTACTGTGATGTAATATGAATAGTAAACCCTAATCTAGGGAAATGTCATGGTGTGAATAGTAAACCCTAATTTGGATTAAGCTTTTAAGCATGACACTCTATACTTGATTATGGTGTGAGTAATCATTATGCCTTTATAAGTTAAAGGGGTTGAATAACCCTAATTGAATTAAAAAGGAAACCTAACCCTAGAAACCAGCCATGGTGATATGACACGGTCGTGGTGAATCCTATGTGGCACGACCGTGTAATGAAGCACGGCTGTGGTGGCTTACTCTTGCACAACCGTGCAAGATAGCACGGCCGTGGTATTCAATATTTAATTTGGAAAGAACTTGTATTGTGCTGATATAGTTACAATGTGCATGTTATTAGTAATGTTAACCATGCAGGTCTTTATAAAGAAGTGAGCATAGCCATGTAAGGGTTATGATGCCATACTCATTGAGAGTACTTTATAAGTTTTGAAAGTAATGAAATGTTATGTTGCCTAGTAAGAGATAACATATGAGATTGATAGGCTGTATGAGCCATGAGAAATATCTGCATTGCTCCAATCAAGGTCATGCTGCTAAATGACTTGATGGCAATATGTTACTCGATAACAAGTGTTTTGACGATCTAAGGGTTTGAACACCCATATTCCTGAATCACAATGATGAGATGGTTAGGGATTGATATCCCAATGTTAATAATATATGATGTGAACTTGATACAATTAGTACTCTTTCCTTATAGCAATTGTTTTATTGGTTTATGTTTGAAAACATGCATGATGCTAAACGAATGCCATAATATATTGAAATAGTCAAGTATAATGATATTATGTAGAGCCCTGACCATAGATCCATCATTGTTAGAAGTTAAATGATGGTGAAACAAGTTTTCCTAAGGGAACTCCTGGAGAGCATACTTTTGAGTATGTGGGGGTTATGGATGCGAATATCCTTACGTCCTAATGTGGGAATTGATGTGAGATGTACACTTAATCTCTCAATCCTTCATTATATGTTTATGTCGGGATGATCTATCACTAATATCCCGATGATGTTGTTTATACCGCATCGATGAGAGATAAACAAGAAATCCCTCGATGGCGAAGAGAGTACATCATGCCACTGTAACTCTAATAGAGAAGTTTCCAGAATACCCTATAAAGCTATTATGGAAGAGACACAGGATGTCCTGCATGTTGTACCTCACACTGACTGAGGAAGATGAGGTCATAGAAATCTGACTCTTCTGATGACCTATGTATGGTACTGATTGTGATTTTGTAATGGTCAGTTGGAGTATGAGAGGTGTAACTCATCTCCTCAGGGCATAAATATGTTTGAAAAATGTAATCAGCCGTATAGCATAACTGCTTAGGTTGAACTATGAGAAATAATGATTGATGATACATTATTTATAATGCTCTATTTTAATAACTAGTATACATGATATTCATATTCCTTATTGATATATGTCTTGTCATTCAATTAAGTTATAATTGAAATGATTGCTAAAAGAATGTTTCTCTATTTAACTTATTCAACGAATTGCCTGCTGTTGAATAATTATAGTTCTTCTGCTCATTGTTATCTTAATCTTTGCAATAACAATGCTTCTGGAGGAGAGTTATAACTCTCGTTGGGACAATTATTCAATTGTCTCATCCCCCGTGGGATTCAACTTTTTAGGTAGACGCCGAGGATGAAGGAACCCTTCACTGGGTGAGCAGCAGTAGCAGCAACAGCAACATCAGGGACAACAGTGATCCTCAGGTGGAGACACTATCTGCCGAGCTTAGTAAATAGAATGTCCTATGTGTCATCTCTGTACTCTCAGGTCTTAGGAGTCAGTAAATGTTTTATATAGATCTGAGATTTTGGCGTGATGCCTCGAGATTTTGTATCTTGCCTTGTACAGTTAACATGGCAATTGAGGCGTATAACCCTCGAAATGTAATTATTACAACGTTGTAATGATGGATCCGTTTGTAAATAACTTATCAAGTTTTCTTTATGAAAGAGTTTTACCGTTTGTAGATCTCTTTACGAAAAGTTTTAATTTTTAGTGATTTTCAATAATTCCACTGCTAGTTAATCGCTTACGCATTCATTAATCTTGTTTTTCGAGACGCATCATCACACCTGGACTACACCTGAAGACTAGCATGCCACATACCATGGGGGCCCCGCCTACTGGAGGGGTTATGGATCTGATAACAAATGTAATGACCCCCTCCCCCTATCATGCCATATTCAGGTGGACCAAGAGGTCGAGGGCCATTAATATATTACAAGATTGTGGTTTATCAAGTAATCAGAAAAATTTAATAAATTTGACTAACTCGGAAAGAGTTTGGTACAAGATAAAATATATATTTTTTAGCATGGTTACAAAATATGGATTCCTATAGTTTACCATGTGAAGTAAAACCATCTAACTAAATCCTTCAGGGGTTATGTTAAATTTCTTATTTTATGCCTTCTTATCTGGGTATCCATCTTTCATCATATTTGCATAATATAGTAGATTATCCTAAAATGCTGACAAACAAAATAGTGAGTCAGTATAATAAGTTATATTGGTATGTGGGGGAAATAAAAGTTCACATATACTTGTAACAACATATCCGCAACAATTATTGTTAGAAAATCAAAATTTATCATTGTCTTCATAAGTTCTCCACCAGTTTTACCTAACCTCTAGGATACCCTCTCTTAGGGTTTTGTCCCTGTAGTGCACTGTGGGCCACCTCTGAATCAGGAGCCAAATGCCTACATTGGTCTTCAGAATCTGCGGCCTGACCTCATAAGACCTTCCCAATCTAGGGCCTGATCTTGACCTTATATGACCTTCCCAATCTAGGGCCTGGTCTGACTATATATGACCTTTCCAATCTGGGGCCTAGTGTGACCTTCCCAATTAGGGGCCTGCTCTTAAGATATCATTATGACTTTTCATCCCTTTCCAATTTCAAACCTCTGGAGTTGGTATGCGGGCTTTGATAAAGTGATAAGTATAATTTTTGATAGTCATACTGACTTTATAGTTTGTAAGAAATAAATATCATCCAAGCATTTAATTTCAAGCAATCCTATAAAATCTCTAAAAACACTAAAAAAATGCAGCAATTAGTCATAGGCATAACCACATACACGTTTCAATAATAACTTGAAGTCCAGCAAAGATCAATTAGGAATAGCCAAACAAGTAAACAAGAAAATTATCCTAAAAGTTCAAGCATAACACTCATTTATCATTATTTTATTCAAATTCCATAATTAAGGTTGACTTGGGTCTCAAGTTAGGGTTTCATTAGGGTTTGGCATCCTCAACCTTAATTATCACTTTTCATGCCTTTTTTAATAAACCTTAATCTTATCTTTTTATGTAATTTTAACACAACAAAACTCTAATTATTAATTAATGAGTTACTAATATCAAATTAGGTCCAAGTCATCCTTTTTATTAAGAGGATCAATCTTTGATTATTAAGACTAATTGAACATAGTAAGATCATCAAAACCTAGAAATTATGGTTTTTATGCATTAAACATATTAAAGATGGAATCTGTAAGTACTTTTCAAATAAGAAGAAGATATATGCTTTGCTCATATTTTTATTGCATTCCTTGCATTTTTGTGAACGGTTCTCAAATATGACATGCATCAATCTGTGTATCCTACAACTAATTATGATTTACAAAAGATTATTAGGTCTTGGCCAATCAGAGCAAGCCATGTCAGTGAGATTACCTTATTCAATTTTAGCCATATTGGTTGTCTCGTCCAATGGCATATCTCCATGCTATCTCAATGCTCCATGTAGGTTAAGACAAAAAAGAGAATAAAGGACCAGTTTACCCTCACTTTGTTGGGTTGAAATAGGGGGAAAAGTGTCTTTTCAATGACTGTTGTCTTCTTTGTCCCTCCCCCACCTATACACAATGTAGCTCCATGACCAAGTCAATAGCGAAGTTGACTTCGTGTGTTTATCTTCCCCAGTGGTCGACGAAGATCCCAAATTGAAAACAGGTGCCGATTGAGTTGAGATAGGAATATCAGAAGGAGAGGTGGATTAGATGCTTTTCCAGACTAAGAATAAGAACGGGAATGGCAGACAGGGTCTTGAGACAAAATTGGAGGTATGGGCTTGGCTCCTGGATCCTACGGTGTCTCACGAGGCACTTATGTCTCATTAAGAGGAACCAATAAGATTTATATAGGCCTTACCTCAATGGGTCGGTTGCTCATGGAGTTTGACTCAGGAGACGACTCGGTAAAAGTCGCAATCATGCACCAAAATTGGGAAACTGGGGGTTGGTAAAACTGAATTCTTCTCCCGAATTCAATTGTAGCGGAAAAATTGCGAAAGTGGGTGAGGAGAGTGAGAATAGGGCCAAGGGGATTCACATGAACTGTTACTCCTAGTTTCCATTTAGTCGGGAGGTAGGAGACACAAGGATCTCTATTAAATCTTGATCTAATGATCACTATCATGTGTGTGACATTAATGAATCCAAGTATAGTTCTAGTGTGAAAAGAAATTGTGACATTTAATTTGTCATCCCTTTAGTGCTTATACTTTATGGGTTTTTGTAACATCAATAACTCTCAATCTATTAATCTTTTTGATCCCAAATTGTAAAGGGAAATCTTTAATGACTTTCTCTACTTGTGAGAAATGTTTGGGACCAAAACTTTAAAATAAATGGGAGTTTTCTTTATATGCAAGTCTCCTTCTATTTTACGATTTTAAGGCATCAAAACTAATCATTTTCTCTTTTTCCTTTTCTATTTTCTTTATTTTGGCTATTCTTTCTATTAGAAACTATATTCAAATGAAAAAAAATTAATAGTGGAAATCTTTGTCACTTTCTAGAGAATTCTACACAATTTACTCAAACAGATATACTTATTATTTATTTTCTTTTCTTTTTTCTTATTATGGAATTTTCTTTTAAGCTTTTCCCCTTTTATCCATCATTTGATTAATAAAATTGTACAATTCATGAAATATATCATTCAAGGGAATTTGCAAAGAAATCCATTCTTTAAAATAAAACACCCAAATTTCCAAAACAAGTCTCTTCTACTAAAATAATTGTATTTCAATTATCAAAATACAATTTTAATTGATGTTACAACATCCTTCCCCTCTTATAGGAATTTTCCCTCAAAGTTCAACTAATCAAATAAACAACTCAAGGTTAGAATTTTCCATGTCCATCATTAACTCCCATATGTCTTCATCCTCTCCATGGTGCTTCCAAAGAACTTTTACCATCTCTATCTTTTTATTTTGATCTCTTTCACCTTGGTATCCAATACCCCCACAGGTGACTCAGGGTATGTCATCCTCCCTTAGAATTAAATAGTTTCAATGCTCAACACATGGTTCAGGTTCTTCACGTAGCACTTTAGATTAGACACATGGAACACATCATGCATCATACTATATTGAGGGGGAAATGTTAAACGATAAGAAGCTTCACCAATTTGTTCTAAAATCTCAACCAGACCCATGTATTGGAGACTCATATTTACTCTATTCTTATCTATAGCTTGGAGGGGTCTGATTTTCAAAAACACGTGTTCACCCATAGTGCAATTCAAGTCAGTCTACTTCACATCAACATATGATTTTTGTCGATCTTGGGCTCTCTTTATCCTTTGCTTGATCAAAGAAACTTTATCAACATACAACTATAGCTCTTCATAACTCAAAAAGGTCCTCTCACCATCATCATCTCAGTAAAGCGGTAATTGAGACAGCCTCCCATAAAGAGCTTTGTACATAGGCATCCTTATAAGGGCAAGTATGGCTCCCATCATACTCCCCAATCGAGTACACATTCTCTCAACAGATCTTCTAATGTCTGGGTCGTTCTTTCTGATTGTGCATCAGTCTAGGGGTGATAAGTTGTGCTAAACTTCAATCTAGTGTGGATTTCTTCATGCACTTGCTTCCACAAGTTGGAGGTGAACTTAGGGTCACGGCCAGAAATAATTGAACTCAGAACACCATGTAGTCAAACTATTGCTCTAATATATAGTTTAGATGGGTTTGACACCTTAACATTATTCTTTAAGGTGAGGAAAGGTGTTGATTTGGTCAGGTGGTCCACCATAACCCATATTGCATCCTGACCTCTCATTGTCTTGGTGAGACCCACCACAAAATCCATTGTGTTATGGTCCCATTTCCACATCCTAATCTAAATTGGTTGTAATAACCCACCGGGTCGTCGGTGTTTAACCTTTCACCATCTGGAAGTGAGACAATTACCCACATATGTTTCTATGTCTCTATTCATTCTAGGCAACCAGAATATCACCATAAGTATTTAAACATCTTTCTAATTACAGGGTGTACAGTATACATAGAACCATGAGCTTCTTAGTCCTTAAGGGTGAATCCTCAGGAACTCAATATGATTTGCATATCAGATTCCACCATTCACACTCATCAAGAGATGTGCCTGAGGCTTATCCATCCAACTCTTCATCTCATCTATCTAATTGGGCTGTTACAAGCTCGGTCAGGAAATCAGACTCGATTTACCTCTATTTGGTACTTAAACTCTTTCATCCATTATTTTGAGTTGCTCTTATACCTATAAAATTCAAATTCCATTAGATAATATATCTTCATTTGAAATTTTAATTTGTCTATTACCTTGTTCACCTAGTTTTCCAAATAATTTATTTGAAATATTCTCACAGGGGTGTGGTAATACATCAAATCCTCGATTATCCTAAAAAGGATTTCAACTTAAGTGTTTATTCCTCATATTGTAACTGTTATAACCCCAATTTTTTGGGTTCAATTGGTGAGAAATGTAATTTCTCATATTAAAGATAATTGAACAATTAATGATATGATGTTTTTTGAATAAATGGATTCCATTCACAATAGCCTTGATTGGTTTCTTTGTGGGCTTTATTGGCTATTGGGCCCAATAAAAAGGAATTTCAATTAATAATTGAGAATTTGAGAAAAGAAATATGTGGAAACCTCTAGAAGGCAAAATAATGTAATCCAAGGATAGATTTCGTGCCTCTTAGGTTCCTTGGGTACCAAGGAGTCCTAGATTGCGAAGAAAAGGCAATAAGAAAAGAAAAGATCAAATAAGTATTTCTTTATTAAGAGAGTAATTGAAAACAATGTTAAAATATGGGAAACAAGTGAAAAGAGTTATATTTAAGTAATCCTTAGTGGAATTTCGTATCCCAAGGGTTCCTAATGATAAAAGGAATACCAATGAAGAAAATGAAAGAGAAATAAAGAGAAATCCTCAAAAAGAGATATTTTAATAAGAAATCAACAAGATATGAGAAATAATGGATAAAAGATAAATGAAAGGTTAAGGAAAATTTTCCCAAGATGGTATTTCGAGCCATTAAGGTTCCTTGAGGTTCAAGGAACTCAAAATAATAATTTAATGGCAAGGGAAAGAGAAAATATGTGACAAATATATATAATTAAGTGATAACTTGTATATAAAGAAAAGAATCTCAAACTTTCGAGTTTGAGTATCAATTTTGGTACATACATGGATTAAGTCATTATAGAATTTCCTCTAAAATTTGGGATTAAAATAATAAACGGTATGAGAGATATGAATTTTACAAGTTCCCTAAAGTGTAAAGGATAACATTAAATGTAACAATTGATGGTCTATTATGAGGCTTGCTATCTGTTGGATCCAGATCCAAAGATAGCTTCTTTTCATTTCATATTTGGAGAAATTGAACAGTATAATGTAAAATCAAATCGTTGGATCGCTTTCCCTGATCCACTAGGACTCTTGAAGAGTGGATGATCGATCTTGGGAGATCAAATCAGACTAGGTAGACCCTTTGGTCCCCATATTTTATGCAGTTTTGGAAGTTTCCTCATTGGAGTCAGACTCCAGGGAACTAACCTGAGGTTGATCTATAAAAGGGGGATGAGTTCCCCTTATGCGAGGGTACATACACCTTCATCACATCCGCAATAATTGGCTGATCGACCTTGCTATCGACTCGACATCTAACCAGGCCAGTTGTCGTGTTCCTCATACTCGTCGGGGCCCTACTCCTGCGGAGAAGTATGGGCTGCGAGGTTGGCATTTCTTGGTGGCATGTAGTTGCCACGACACTACTGGAGGTCACTGCTAGGTGTGCGGAGCCGATGGAGTCTTCACTAGCCGGTCCGAGGTGGAGAAGTGACCAGCAGAAGGCTGGTGGTGGACCTCTGTTTCCACGAAGGAACATGGGACTGGAACCCCCGCCCGTGTGGAGAAGAAGACCCACACATGGGTCAGTCAGGTCGCAGGGGAGCCAGATCCAAGCGGTGGATCCACGAAGCCAAGGTTAGCCAGGAAAACAAATAATCAAAAAGACACATGGCGCCTTGCTATTGGCCCAAAAGGTATTTTTCTTCACGATTTCATAACTAATTATCTGTAACTCCGATTATAGCAAGTAAAATATGAAAATGGATCACGAGAATGAGAGGAATCCAATAAAAATGATATTAAAGATTGATTCCATTCCTAATTGCAAAAGTACAATAGGTTGATCAAAAGTACATTAAAGTTAAGTTAAAAACCCTATTTGTGATTAAAGGTTGAATCTAGTATGCTTAATGGGTTAATTTAAGTGTTGATAACCTGTCGAATGATAATGTTAGATTTGAACCTGATATAGATGTGAAATTGCATGATTTAGGGTTTTTACCCCATATGAGAATGATTAAGTATTTAGAAACCCTAATTTAGGGTAAAAGAGGATAAGATCACATATAATTGGAAATATGTGAAAATGCGTTGTTAAATGATGGTTCTAAGTTATTTGAATACAAAAGTCTTTAATTATGGATAAATACCCTAAATGTAGTAATTAGGGTCTTTTCATGAATAACAGGTGGAATTGATGGCAAAATGAGTTCATATGTTAATTAGACCCTAATGAACTTTGAATTAGTGATAGATGCACATAATGATCTTGTCATGGATTAAAAGGATAAAAACAGTAGCTTTAATGTAAATGAAGCTTATTGATATTAATTGATGATTAATGTGCCTTTAATATGGAAATATGGTTATATGTTGATAAGATAACCTTAATATTGATGAATAGATGAGATAATTAGGGTTTATGAGTAATGGCATAAAATCAGGGTTTAATATGGTAAAAGATGATGGGAAACCCTAATTGAAAAATGAAACCCTAAAATGGATACAGAAACCCTAGAAGGTGAATCCAAGTCAATAAAGTAGATTCTTGATAAAGTGTTTAATAAATAGAGTACATATTCTTTTGAGGAATTATGTGGTTGTTGAATTGCTTGCTTCAATTGCTTTCTTGGATGGAATTACTTAATACTTGTGAAATCATCAAATCAGGTATGTGGTTATGCTTATGAATATCTCAAGTTAGTTTTCTGAGGTTTTCCAATGTTTTCATCGATGACATGAATTAACTGTTGGATGAATTTAATTCATGCAAACTATAATGTTGATATGACTATCACATAAGATATGTGCCTACTAGCTCAGATCCTGGTCTCCTATGTGGCTTAATAGTTGACCTAGTACATGGCTACCTATGGGGTAGGTTCATCAGGTCATTGGATGACTTAGTACATGGCTACCAATGGGGTAGGTCCATCAAGTCACATTGAGTTAGATATTGGGCTACCTTTGGGTAGTGCCATGCGACTCTATTACCCTAGGTATTGGCTACCTGTAAGGTAGGACCATGGGGGTAAGAATCTACCTAAAAGAGAGGTAGCATACAAGTCCACTGCAGGGATAGCATAGAGTTAGGGGATAGGTAAGGATTGAGTAGTATGGCTGAAAAAGTAATCTTGGTTGTTAAATGATTAATTGAATGATTACGTTGTTAACATATTTGCATGAATATTGTTTCCCCCACATACCAGCTTCTTGCTGACCAACGTTTTGTTTGTCGGCGTTTTAGGTACAATGAAAAGAATAAACATTAAAGTGGCATATGTGGTACTAAATGAGAATTAAAGTGCAAAGGAGGATTAGATAGATTAGTATATGTGTGGATAGAAGTTTTGAAATACCAGTTTTAAAAGATATGCAAAGTTTTTATTTTTACCATATTTCAGTATAGTTGGTAGAATTTAATAATTGTTAATGATTATTTGTCGAACCTTTGATCCGGGTTATTGGTTAACGGCTCTGACCTTTCGGTCTCCCTTAATTGGGGGTTACCAGGAGGCGGGGTCGTAACATTTGGTATCAGAGCATAGGTTCCTCACTTATTCCTTAATAATTATTAAATTTTACAAATTCCGTAGAACCCAAGGGAGTTATTAGAGGATTATCTGAAAGACAGAGGTGTCTAGAAAAGGATCATGACCGGGGGCTGGCAATATTTTCCTCCGCACCGCTAGTCAGAATACGAGGACTCCCGGATCCGTGTGACTGCCTGGCCAAAGGCTTGGGTATGATTCGAAATAAGATACCTTTAGGACTCTCTCATCTTGTTCATCCCTTCTCAACTCAAATTCTATTAAGGACCTTAAGGATTAGGGTTTTCTCTCTTCTCCTCACCCTCTTGAGGTATGGGTAAGGTTAATAAGGTCTAAGGAATCCTCCACCAAATTAATGAAAAGCATGTAAATAAGATGTCATGGACATAAGCTTAATAGAGTAAGTGTAAAGGAATAGATACATGCTTAGGTCGTATGACACGAGTTGTCATTGTCATCAGGAGAGACCTAAGGATAGACCTCCTTGGCATGAGGATGAGTAGAGAGAGTTAGTCTTGGAGGTAGAGACCTAGCACATACTCCGAGGATGATGTTAACCCTAACCTTAAGTGAAGGTTTGAGAGATATATGACATGATAAGTTAGATGTCATGGTTGACCGAGTGTTTGGTTCGACATGCATTTGGGATGCCATAAGAGGTTAGATGACCTAGTACCTTTGGCGACCCAACCCTGGAGAGGGTCGTGCATGTTAGAGAGAAGGATAGCTCCTTCATGGATGAGGTTAGAGAAGAACCTATAGAAACCTTATGAGATGTTGCAAGTAGGATATAGCTTGCACCCAGAGTACATCAGTAGTACGAGCAACAAGTTAAAACTGAGACCAGAAGGACAAGATGGATAGCTTATGGGATATGCCTAAGGGGCTATGGATAATCATGAGCAAACATAAGTTTGAGCATAGGCTTCACCCACATAGAGGTATTCCTGTAAGCTTGATCCTTCATGGAGAGAGGACCTCTAGTAGTATGACTGGATGTGGAGTTAGCTATAGAGAGAGAAAGAAGGAACCAAGCAAGAAGGTTGGAAGCTTAGCTTCTGAGATATGAGGAATAGTGGGGAGTCGAGGATGATGTGACCTAAGTTGATGATAGTGGTTTCCCTATGCTTGACCCCCTGTAGGCTGGTGATATCTTGGTTATCTTTAGAGGAAGCAAACCCTAGAGAGAAGATGATGCTTCTGGTACCTATGATATAAGTGACTATCTGCTGGATGAGATAAAGAGTGCCTTAGACCCTGGGGAGGTGTAAGTAACGAGTTGTGAGTCTTTATACCTAGTTCGTTGTCCTTGAGGAGGACTCAACTTTGAAATGTTGCTCGAATAAAAGGATCATGGAAAGCGCATGACATACCTTGGACATGCTTGATTTGGGGTTAAAAGATTGAGCATGAAGTTGGACACCCAAAGGTGGACCTAGGGTTCCTAGGCCTAAGAGGGGAAGCAGTGTATCTGATGCTCATGATGAGATTTGAGTCTCTATAGTTTTGAGCATGGTACTCCTCATGAGTAGAGGTAAAAGAAACCCCTTAAGTTAAGGGTATATTTGATGAACCTCTCACAACTAAGTTGATCTAATGTTGAGGAAAGAGAACAAGTATGACCTAGTATGGTTTAATAGGTGGTCTGCTTGTGTCTTAGTAGCTGCTAGGTTAGGCATGCTCATGTGAATGTAAACCCTAGGGACAGTTGTGACCTTGTTGTCAAGAGTTGTAGTTTCCTCCCATCTTGGGAGAGGGACCCTTTGGTGGGGTGTTTACGAGTTTTGTTGGTTTAAGTAACTAAAAGAGGCCTCATAGGATCTTAAGAAGCTAAGTGAAAAGTACATGGTATAAGACTAAACCTGTAGACCCATAGATATCCATGTCTAAGTTCATGAGGATGTGTTACCATGGAGGTAACCGGTATGGGGCCTGACCAAGGTAGGCGGGTCGCCATGATCCCTGTGAAAGGATGAAAGTCAGCCCATGAATGCAGAAAGAGAGATGATGAATGCTTGGGTGAGGTTCTAAGTTGAACATGGACCATTAGAGAATCCTAAGTCTATCCTAGGGTTAGGTGGGGATAAGATTGATGGAAGTAGGAGTTGCCTAATTCCCTAGTTGCAATGATTATAGGGTCGGGAGGTAACAACTATCATTGTCTAAGGGCCATGGGTTAGGAGATTGATCACCTTCATGAACTCATGGGACCCAAAGGGCAGATGAGTAGGGCACTCTCTGGATGCATGAAGGAAGAGGGATGACCCCAAAAGTGTCGGCACCTTAAAGACGTAAAGGAGATGACCAAGGATTGTGCTTGAACCAAGTAAGTTCGAGACAAGTTTTCCATGGAAGTAATGTGGATATCAAGATGATGGCACGTTTCAACCTAGATTTGAAGGTGTACAGGCAAGGTGGGATGGGTCATCTCTACTCTTGGAATACGAAGAACTTTGTGTTTGGACGGCTGCCAAATGCTTATTTCCTCTTGTTATGACTGGGAGAGATGGGATAGTACGCATGCCATACACCAAGGATAAAAGATGATGTGGGTTCGAACGTCGCTACGAGGCATGAGGATAGAGATGATAACATACCTTGGAGAAGTGAATGATACATGGACAGGTACAAACGATAAGAGTATTAAGAAAATCACCTTATGAGAGTGTTTTATCATGAGCTATGTGGAATCTGCATGTGATACAAGGTTGAGTTTGATAACCAAGAGGATGATTTCAGAGTTTTCTTGATGAAGATAAACTTAGAGTTCGAGATGAGACTTAAGCGGAATACATGGAGATAGTATGTCTTCAACATTACCTAATATCGAAGGAAGTGAAGTAGTAATGGATGCTCTGGTGGAGACATGGCTGCCTAGTTTGGCTAGAAGAGGTTGTTAGTCTAACCCTAAGTTTGGAAAGAAGATATGTTTTGGCTAACACTTAGATGTAATGAGATAGGTTGAACAAGTTAATGACTGTTTGGTTAGCTAGTCTAGTCCTTGACGTAATGAAAGGATGGTTTAGATCCTCGAATGAACTTCTCTGGAAGGGAATGTGATGAAACCCTGATTAGACTGGTTTAGGGTTTCTGAGGTATCAAGCTTGAGGAATCATAACAATACAGGAGATCATGATATACCTTGGTACTATAAAGATAGTAAGTAAAAGTAGTATGTCTAAGGTGAACTTGCATGTGGTATGTTGTCATGCATGGCAGGAGGTGAAGGACGAACACCAGTAGCCCAGTGTATCGATATAGAGGATAAAAGAGTCCCTGAGAGGGAATGGGAGGTCATCACTATGGATGTTGTGGTAAGTCTCCCTTTGACCAAGAAGGTCCAAATACAATATGGGTTATGGTGGATTACCTTACCTAGATGACATGAGAAAGAAAAAGTTCTGTCGAGGGACATATTTGGTTGAACTACACATGAGAGAGATGGTTCAATGACACCATGATGTGATTTCAAAGGTTATTGAGTTTGACATAAAGATTCACTTCCATAAGGTGGAAGTAGGTACATGAAGAACTCGATGTTAGTTCAATTTATCACCCATAACTAATGGTTAGTATGATCCAGACTAAAGGGTCTGATGAGAGGATATGTGCTCATTCAGGGTGATGGCTAGAGACAGTTCTTTTCCTATGAAAGATGTAATGATGACCACCAAAGCCAGTATTGGGATTTAAAGAAGATCTATAAGGGAGGTTGTGTCGGGCACCACTTCAGTAAGGTGATGTTGGTGAAAGGACCGCATGATGGCTAGAAAAGGACCACAATGTGTGTAGATGAAGTTGCTTTGATCATGCAATGGTTGAAAGGAGCCTATAGATGACAAGAGTCGTGAGCGGATGCAAATTAGTCTGACATGCAGTTCACTGTGGAAAATATGTGACAAAAAAAATCTGACCGCTCTGAGCTACAGCTAAGGAAGTTGGGTCCCCGATACATGGGTCCATTTGAGATGGATTGGTGGAGAATTTTATGGTTTACTTTAACCCTCAGGATAAAGAAAGGTGTGATGAGTTCCAAGTGTCCAATTTAGAGCACTATGTGAGGTACCCTGACCATGAGCTAAACAATGAACCTAGTGAGCCCCAAGGGAGGCTGAAATGGCCTAAGTCACCTGTGCAGTTAATAAACGCCAGGATGAAAGAACTCAGAGAAAAGAATATGTGATGATAAAGGTTCTTTGGAAGCGCCATGGGTAAGGTAAAGCCACATAGGGGCCATTGATGGACATGGAAAAGTCTTATCCTGAATTGTTTGTTTTGTTTGATTGAATTTTGAGGACAAAATTCCTATAAGAGGGGAAGGATGTTATAACCCTAATTTTTTGGGTTCAATTGGTGAGAAATGTAATTTCTCATATTAAATATAATTGAACAAATAATGATATGATTTGTTTTGAATAAATGGATTCCATTTAGAATAGCCTTGATTGGTTGCTTTGTGGGCTTTATTGGCTATTGGGCCCAATAAAAAGGAATTTCAATTAATAATTGAGAATTTGAGAAAAGAAATATGTGGAAAACTCTAGAAGTCAAAATAATGTAATCCAAGGATTGATTTCGTGCCTCTTAGGTTTATTGGGTGCCAAGGAGTCCTAGATTGTGAAGAAAAGGCAATAAGAAAAGAAATGATCAAATAAGTATTTCTTTATTATGAAAGAAATTGAAAACAATGTTAAAATATGGGAAACAAGTGAAAAGAGGTATATTTGAGTAATACTTAGTGGAATTTCGTATCCCAAGGGTTCCTAATGATAAAAGGAATACCAATGAGGAAAATGAAAGAGAAATAAAGAGAAATCCTCAAAAAGAGATATTTTAATAAGAAATAAACAAGATATGAGAAATAATGGATAAATGATAAATGAAAGGATAAGGAAAATTTTCCCAAGATGGGAATTCGAGCCATTAAGGTTTCTTGAGGTTCAAGGAACTCAGAATAATAATTTAATGGCAAGGGAAAGAGAATATATGTGAGAAATATATATAATTAAGTGATAACTTGCATATAAAGAAAAGCATCTCACACTTTTGAGTTTGAGTTTAAATTTTGGTACATACGTGGATTAAGTCATTATAGACTTTCCTCTAAAATTTGGGATTAAAAAAATAAATGGTTTGAGATATATGAATTTTAAAAGTTTCCTAAAGTGTAAAGGATAACATTAAATGTAACAATTGATGTTCTATTACGAGGCTTTCTATCCGTTGGATCCAGATCCAAAGGTAGCTGCTTTTCATTTCAGATTTGGAGAAATTGAATAGTATAATGTGAAATCAAATTGTTGGATGGCTTTCCCTGATCCACTAGGACTCTTGAAGAGTGGATGATCGATTTTGGGAGATCAAATCGGACTGGGTAGACCCTTTGGTCCCCATATTTTGTGCAGTTTTGGAAGTTTCCTCAATGGAGCCGGACTGCAGGGAAGTGGCCTGAGGTTGATCTATAAAAGGGGGATGACTTCCCCTTATGCGAGGGTACAAACACCTTCATCAAGTCCTCAATAACTGGTCCATCGACCTTGCTATTGACTCGACATCTGACCAGGCCAGTTGTCGTGTTCCTCCTGCTCGTCGGGGCCCTACTCCTACAGAGAAGTATGGGTTGTGAGGTTGGCATTGCTTGGTGGCATGCAGCTGCTGTGGCACTACTGGAGGTCACTATTGGGTGTGCGGAGCCGATGGAGTCTTCACTCACTGGTCTGAGGTGGAGAAGTGACCAGCAGAAGGCTGGCGGCGGACCTCTGTTTCCACAGAGGAACAGGGGATTGGAACCCCCATCCGCGCAGAGAAGAAGACCCACATGCGGGTCAGCTGGGTCATAGGGGAGCCAGATCCAAGTGGTGGATCCGCAAAGCCAAGGTTCGCCAGGAAAACAAATAATAAAAAAGACACGTGGCACCTTGCTATTGGCCCAAAAGGTATTTTTCTTCATGATTTCGTAACTAATTATTTGTAACTCCGATTATAGCAAGTAAAATATGAAAATTGATCAAGAGAATGAGAGGAATCCAATAAAAATGATATTAAAGATTGATTCCATTCCTAATTGCAAAAGTACAATAAGTTGATGAAAAGTGCATTAAAGTTAAGTTAAAAACCCTATTTGTGATTAAAGGTTGAATCTAGTATGTTTAATGGGTTAATTTAAGTATTGATAACATGTTGAATGATAATGTTAGATTCGAACCTGATATATATGTGAAATTGCATGATTTCGGGTTTTTACCCCATATGAGAATGATTAAGTATTTAGAAACCCAAATTTAGGGTAAAAGATGATAAGATCACATATAATTAGAAATATGTGAAAATACGTTGTTAAATGATGGTTCTAAGTTATTTGAATACAAAAGTCTTTAATTCTAGATAAATACCCTAAATGTAGTAATTAGGGTCTTTTCATGAATAAAAGGTGGAATTGATGGAAAAATGAGTTCATATGTTAATTAGACCCTAATCAACTTTGAATTAATGATAGATGTGCATAATGATCTTGTCATGGATTAAAAGGATAAAAATAGTAGCTTTAATGTAAAAGAAGCTTAATGAGACTAATTGATGAATAATGTGCCTTTAATATGGAAATAGGGTTATATGTTGTTAAGATAACCTTAATATTGAAGAATAGATGAGATAATTATGGTTTATGAGTAATGACATAAAACTAGGGTTTAATATGGTAAAAGATGAAGGGAAACCCTAATTGAAAAATGAAACCCTAAAATGGATACATAAACCCAAGAAAGTGAATCCATGTCAATAAAGTAGATTCTTGATAAAGTGTGTAATAAATAGAGTACATATTCTTTTCAAGAATTATGTGGTTGTTGAATTGCTTTCTTGGATTTCTTTCTTGGATGGAATTACTTGTGAAATCATCAAACCAGGTATGTGGTTATGCTTATGAATATCTCGAGTTAGTTTTCTTAGGTTTTCTGAAGTTTTTATCGATGACATGAATTAACTATTGGATGAATTTAATTCATGCAAACTATAATGTGGATATGACTATCACATAAGATATGTGCCTACTAGCTCAAATCTTGGTCCACTCTGTGGCTTAATAGTTGACTTAGTACATGGATACCTATGGGGTAGGTCCATCAGGTCATTGGATGACTTAGTACATGGCTACCAATGGGGTAGGTCCATAAAGTCACATTGAGTTAGATATTGGGCTACCTTTGGGTAGTGCCATGCAAATCTATTACCCTAGGTATTGGCTACCTATAAGGTAGGACCATGGGGGTAAGAATCTACCTAAAAGATAGGTAGCATACAAGTCCACTGCAGGGATAGCATAGAGTTAGGGGATAGGTAAGGATTGAGTAGTATGGCTTAAAACGTAATCTTGGTTGTTAAATGATTAATTGAATGATTACGTTGTTAACATATTTGCATGATTATTGTTTCCTGCACATACCAGCTTCTTGCTGACTGACGTTTTGTTTGTCGGCGTTTTAGGTTCAATGAAAATAACAAACAGTAAAGTGACATATGTGGTACTAAATGAGAATTAAAGTTCAACAGAGGATTAGATAGATGAGTATCTATGTGGATAGAAGTTTTGAAATCCCAGTTTTAAAAGGTATGCAAAGTTTTTATTTTTACCATATTTCAATATAGTTGGTAGAATTTAATAATTGTTAATGATTATTTGTCGAACCTTTGATCCGGGTTATTGGTTAATGGCTCTGACCTTTCGGTCTCCCTTAATTGGGGGTTACCGGGAGGCGGGGTCATAACAGGAACACCACAAATTTTCTTCTTGCATGAGAGGAAGCTATTTTTTTTTCATATGAAGAATGTTACTAACATGATATGCATTACAATATTGACATATAAGAACCAATACAGACTAGTGTAAAGATACATTCTCATAAATTCTTAGAAAACAAACTCTATTACAAAAGAAACTTCATACCATGATACAACCATATACGAATATCATGTCAAATTTGGGACTGTGTAGATAGCGCCCCACCAAGAAAACCTCCTAAAGATGTAGTTGGTTCCTCGTGTCATGACTATCTCTTGAAGTATTGTACCTATGGATATCTCGTCTCCAACCATGTATAAAGGGAAACCTAGGTTAGAATAAGTGCCATTGAACTTTTAATAAGATAAACATGAATATACTATAACTAGAAGCTGAACCAATATATAAAAGTTGTAAACTTATTCTGAATTGATTTGTCTTTTATTCATGTATTTTATATAATTTATGGCCACCATTATATGATAAGTCCTCCTCTGTGACATCAGTGTCCTCGATGGTGCAAGGGACCCTCTATTGGCACAATGTGCTCTCCGTTGACACCAAAGTTCTTTTATGGTTCAACACACCCTCTTTTGGCACAATGTGCCTTATGTTGACATCACAATGTCCTCTATGGTGCAATGCACCCTCTGTTAGAACAATGTGCCCTCTGTGACACACGTAGTGTTTAGAGCAATGTGTCTTCTAAACCGTCCCAAGAATGTCTAGTGAGGACTTATCCTATAATGCATATAATTAATGTTTTGATGTCATTTTCCAACTCTGTTTTGAATTTCTTATCTCTGAATCTTAATCTCTCATATTTGAATCTAAATCTCTTATCTATGAATTTTTTCTCAATTTGTTATCTCTAAATCTTAATCGGTTAATTCTGACTATGTATCTCTATTCTTTAATTCTAAATCAAATCTAATCTCTAAACTCTAAACCTGAATATGTATCTAAATTACTTGGTAACTGGGATTGGATCTGAGGCTCTTATCATGTATGAAGATCTAATTTATAACTACTCCAATGAGTAATCTAAATATAAAATCTGAAATCTAAATTATCATTATCTAAATAAGTCTTAATCTAAACTCTTGTTTAATCATGACATAGTTACATTCTGGTGTCAGATATATGACATCTATGTTTAAAGGCTTGAAAAGAAGACTGAAGTAAATAGAGAAATTATGAGTATCTGATAATCATATAAATAAAAAATGCTTGGAATCTGATAATCTGGAAACATAATGCAAGTTGAACTAAATTTGATTACTCTAAGAAGGATAGGATATGAAACACTAAACTCTAAAACTAACTTCATCTCTAAGTTTCTTTCTAGGAAGGCGTAGGATGACACAGAATAGTAATATAATTCAATGGACATGGCCCACTTACCTTTGCTCCAGAGAATTAAATGCTTTCCTTGGGTCCTCTAGTCAACTATAAATCCTAAAAATACATTAGAATGTTCCTTTATTACTTATCTTTACTCATTTCCCAACTAGATATTAGTTCATTTTATAAGATTTGTCTCAATACATTCTTATATTTGGAGACCACCCTAAATTTATCTCAATCTAATAATCAACCATTATGAAATCTTGTTGTTTGTACATATCTACCCAATTCCTTGTATTGTAAGTTTATTTTAAATTATTCCCCAATACTAACACCAACTTGTATGCAACTATATCCATCGTGTATTTCTAATAAACCTTATAAGGTCTTATCGCATGATTTCTTGCATATCTTAATAACATCTTATTCTGAACAGACTTGATCTTAGTTACATGAATATTTCAAATAGTATAAATACCCATGGTGACTTACCTCACAAAATAATCCTAGGACTACAATACTATTCAATAATTTATGTATGGTATTGAAATCAAATTAATGAGTACATGATATTCTAATTATCTTTATCATGCTATCATCTAGTGTGTGACAAAAATAACCCTTGCACTCAACCTTAATATTAATGTCCAATCATAAAAAAATCCTCAAATCTTTAAAATGCATGTTCACATTGCATCATACCTTCAAATCTCCTGTGTTGTCAATTCCCTAATGCTCGTTGACAAGGTACATACCTACATCATCAATTTAACATTACATCAACAAATATGATCATATCTATCTTTCTCTCAACAAAATAGAATAATATGATACTTACCATGGTCTTAAAACTCTATTATTATGTTCATCATCTCTCAAGCTTTCCAACAAGTCCTTATACATCATATTTGGACAGTTACATCAATTTTTGTGCCTTATTAAAGCATCTTAACAAGTTAAATTCTTACCTTACTTTCCTTTTCCATCCAAGTCAATTGGGCCTCCATATTGGTGGCCCACAAAAGAGTAACTTAGACTCCATCATCTACTTTGCTCGCACGGGCACTGAGAGGGGAATGTGGTGCCCCTATTCTTCCATGAAAGCAGGCCACCACCTCCTTCGCTACCCTCCAGCTATGATCGACCATCCTAGACCGATCCAACAACATGACTGGGCTATGTTTTTGCAGCTAATCCTTCTTATCATGACTCTATTTAGTTCTCACCCTCTTGGCCTAGCTGGGAGTCTTGATCCCTATTTCACACCCAAAACAAGGCACCACCATGAGTAGCTTCTCCACCAATCATGTCTCACATTATTTACAATCACGACCATGATCTAAGGTTCTCTTCATATACATCCTAGTGACCATGACACATTCGACACTTCCTTTGTGACTCACACCATCAGGGTTGAGAAACCCCAATTTTCCTACCCCCTTACGCTGCCACACATCCTTCTTCCTCCTTTCTCTCTTCTCTCATCATCTCAATTTCAAGAAAAACCCTAGAATCGAAATCATAACACCCTATTCCTCAAGTAACTATGACTTTTATAACCTCTTATCCTTCGAATGCTAAACAAGTTCCTCCGTTCATGAGGGCACAATTTCCATTCTATTTTGTCAGGTGCCATTCTCAAGTCTGTGTTGGGACTAGACCCACCCCTTTTTTTGCTTTTAGAGAAAAGTCCATTCTAAAGAAATATTTATTTGGACCACATACATATTCCTTTTGATCCCAAATTTTGGGATCCCCAATATATTGTCATTATCTTTTCCCAAACAAGATATTAGGTTAAAAACTATTTCTTAGACATTCTAAAAATATCTTTTCACGTAAAATTTGATTATTAAAAATTCAATTACCTACACCACTAGATAACTCAAAATTATCTGAAATGTATCATATAGCTTGGAATTCAAATTATCTATCTATAAACAATATATTAAATATTTATTATGATCACAAAAGTCATCCTCTACATTCGTTTTCCTTTAAATCCAAATATCATGAAAATTGGATGGAACTTTAATTGTGACCATAAGCCTATCATATATTGAATTCATAAAAACTTAATCATGTACTTACTAGGTTCCAAATTTAGTGGTGTGACAATACTACCCACCTTTTAGGTAATTTTGATCTTGAAATTTGGATGAACTATAGATGGCTACCCAGGGTTTCACCTACCTTATTACACTAATTCTTGATGATTTCCAAAAAGTCTCACAAGAACCCTCAAAGTATGGCTTTCTCATATATAACTAACCATTCCCAACAACCTATATAACTATCATGTATAAAAACATAGAAATATGTAGGAAAATATTAAGCATAAACTACTATTCTTTTTTTACTCTTAATTGTTTCTCCTTTTTTATGTATCTTTATTTCGAGACCTATACTCTCTTCCATGGACTCCATGACATGCACTAAGGTGCATGGGTCACATGACCTACACATAGGGCCTTAGTTATGTATCTGAATCATTCTGCACTAAGTGCGTGGGTATAACTCCATAATCTCATTTATCTTATTAAATCCAATCTTAGATGAATCATAATGCATCTATACCACATGATATTAAATCTTAAAACATGAATCTTATACAATATTATCTCACAAACATAATCATAGCTAATATATTTTACTCTCATAATATTATCATATACTTAATTCTTGTATCATAATCATCTTAGAAATCCTAATAACATATGTCTACTTAAGATCATAGGAACATGTATGGACATAAACATGAATACAAGTAAGTCTTACATATGCTAATATTTTTCTTAATTACTTTCTTCATCTTATCATGGTGATCTAGTTCGGGTGAACCCATGGTACTATGAGTCATTGTTTTCTCTTGAAAACTTTCTTATCCCCACTAAAACTAAATCAAACCTCAGTGAAACAACCCCTTGAGGCTCTTTTCTGATGTGGAAATCATCTAAACCCAATATTATAGTGATCATAGACCATTGACCCATACTATCACATATCATATGTTATCATATGTTTAAAACCCCACATGCATAACCTTGATCACTTTTTGTCACCTTCAGCAATCATCATACTTAAAGCTTAAACTCAATTAATAATATTATCCTCAAGAATTTTCCTTAACAACCAACATGACTTGACTTGTAGCTATAATTCCTACTTGGGATGAAAGTCCTAAGCTCATCAAGAGTTCTCCAGTTCTCATCAAGTATATTAGGAAAAAGACCTCAATTCTCATTTACCATTATCCCATTCTAAAGCCAAGTTACTCTTCTATTTCAAAACATATACCTTTGTATGAACTCTAGGGTTCTTGTACATATGCAATTAAGTTTAGGTGACCAACAACCTCAATTTTTTTGTCAAAACCTTTTTTTTGTGAGTTCCCAAGGCATGCTGAACGTTCTTACACTTGAAAGTTCCATGTATTAGCATGTGTATCTCAGCTGACAATACACATGTCCCAAACCATATGCACCAGAAAGAGTGCGACAAGCACAATAAGTTTAGATTTATGCATATAACATCCCCTCCACCAAATACCATAAGATTGTGTCCCACACCAAAAACATGTGGGAAAAAGAGAGGGCATGATATACATAAATCTGAAGTTAACATAAAAAGTTCAAAGCATCTAGACACTAACCCTAATACATACCTTAACTTGTATTGTCTGACTAAACCTCTAACCCAAATTCTACTATCTTGCACTCAATTCTTTCATAACTAAGACTACTAAATGTCTTTCTAAACCTATACTCTAGTTTCTCTTGGATCATACTGGGAAATTTAAACTAAGAATATGAGAATTTGCCTAATGGCCATCAACATTATCGCTCTTATACTATATTTTAACACCCCAAATTTTCTTCTCATATGAGCATAAGCTATTTTTTTCAACTAATGAATGTTACTAACATGATATTCATGACAATAATGACAGATAAGAACCAATACAGATTGCAGTAAATATGCATTCTCAGTAACTCTTAGAAAAGAATCTCTATTACAAAAGAAACTTAATACCATCATACTACCTTATATGAATCTCATGTCAAATATGGGACTGTATAGATGATGCCCCACCAAGCAAACCTCCTAAAGATGTATTTGCATCCTCTTGTCATGACTCTATCTTGAAGTTCTATACCTGTGGACATCTCATCACCATCCATGTACAAAGGGAAACGTAGCTTAGAGTAACTAGCATTGAACTTTTAATAACATAAACATGAACACACTATAATTGGAAGCTGAACTAATATATAAAATTTATAAACTTATTTTGAATTGATGTGTCTTTTATTCATGTCTTTTATCTCATTTGTTGCCACTGTTATATGATAAGTCCTCCTCTATGAAAAAAAAGTGTTCTCTATAGTGCAAGGAACCCTTTGTTGGCACAATGTTCCCTCTGTTGACACCAAAGTATCTGCTACGATGCAACACACCCTCTGTTGGCACCACGTGCCCTCTGTTGACACCAAAGTGACCTCTATGGTGCAACACACCCTCTATTGGCACAATGTTCCCTCTCTGGCACCCATAGTGTTTCGCACAATGCGCCCTCTGAATCGTCCCCAAACTCTCTGGTGAGGACTTATCCTATAATGTATATAATTAATGTTCTTATGACATTTTGTATCTTTGTTCCCAATTTCTTATCTCTGAATCTTAATCTCTTATATCTGAATCTCAATCTCTTATCTCTGAATCTATTCTCAATTTGTTATCTCTAATTCTTAATTTGTTAATTCTGACTATGTATCTCTATTCTTTAATTATAAATCAAATCTTATCTCTAAACTCTGAATCAGAATATGTATCTAAATTACTTGATAGCTGGGATTTGAGATGAGGCTCTTATTAAGTATGCAAATCTAATTTATAACTACTCCAATGAGTAATCTAAATATAGAATCAGAAATATAGAAGCATGTTATTTAAATAAATCTTAATATGAAACTCTTATTTAATCATGACTTATTTACATTCTGGTATCAGATTTATAACATCTGTATCTAAAGTCTTGAGAAAAAGACTGAAGTACATTGAGAAATTTTGAATATCTAATAGTCATATAAATGTAAAATGCTTGGAATTGAATAATATGGAAACATAATGCAAGCTGAACTAAATTTGATTACTCTAAGCATAACAGAATATGAAACACTAAGCTCTGAAAGTAACTTAATCTCCAAGTTACTTTGTAGGAAGGTAAAGGCTAAAACATAGTAGTAATGAAATTCAATGGACATGGCCCACTTACCTTTTCTACAGAAAATTAAACCCTTGACTTGGGTCCTCTAGTCAACTCTAAAGCCTGTAAAGACATTGGAATGTGCCTTTATAACTTATCTTTACTCATTTCCCAACTAGACGTTAGTTCATTTTGCAAGATTTGTCTCAATACAATCTTATATTTGGACACCACCCAAAATTTATCTTGATCTCCTAATCAATCCTTATGCAATCTTATTTTTTGTACATATCTACCCAATTACTCATATTCCAAGTTTATTCTAAAGTATTCCCCAACACTAAAACCATCTTGTATGCAACTATATCCATTGTGTATTTCTAATAAACTTGTAATGCCTGATCTCATGATTTCTTGCATATCTTAATAACATCTTATTATGAAAATACTCGATCTTAGTTACATGAATATTTCAAATAACATAAATACTCAAGTTGAATTACCTCACAAATTAATCTAGGACTCAAATACTATTCAATAATTAATGTATGGCATTGAAATAAATTTGATGAGTGCATGATATTCAAATTATCTCAATCATGCCATCATCTATTTTGTGACTAAAATCACCCTTGTAGTCATCCCTGATATAAATGGCCAATCATAACAAATATCCTCAAATAAATAATCTGCATGTTCACGTTGCCTAGCTCATCCATTCAAAACTCATTTGTTGTCAATTCCTTAAAGCTCATCAACAAAAGGTACATACCTACATCATCAATTTAACATTGTTTCAACAAATATGATCATATATATATATATATGTCAACATAATAGCATCATATGATACTTACCATGGTCTTAGAACTCCATTATTATGTTCATCTTCTCCCAAGATTTCCAATGAGTCCTTGTACATCATAATTGGACAATCAAATCAATTTATGTGACTTATTAAAGTATCTGAACAAGGTAAATTCTTATCAATATATACCTTACATTCCTTTTCCTTCCAGGACAATTGGGCCTCGTGATTGGTGGCCTATGAAGGAGTAACATGAACTCCATCCTCTGCTTCACTCACACAGGCTTGAAGAGGGGATTGCGGTGCCCCTATTCTACTGTGAACACAGTGCACCACCTCCTTGGCTGAGATTGGCCATCCCAGACCAATCCAACATCACAATCGGGCTATGTTTTCACTGCAAATCATGATTGTCATGACTCCATTTGGTTCTCACCCACTTGTCCTAGATGGTAGTCTTGATCCCCTATTTCACACCCAAAACTGGGTGCCACCATGTGTAGCTTCTTCGGAAAGAAAGTCTCGCCTGATCTACAAACACGACCACAGTCTATGCTTCTATTCATGTCCTTCCTGGAGCCCTTGACAAACTCGACACTTCGTTTGTGAATCACTCCATAAGGGTTGAGAAACCCCAATTAACATCTGCCCTTGCACTATCGTATGTCCTTCTTCCTCCTTTCTCTCTTCTCACCATCTCAGTTTCAAGAAAAATCCTAGAATCGAAATCATAACACCCTATTCATAAAGTAACTATGAAATTTTTAGCCTCTTATCCTCTAGATGCTGAGAAAGTTCCTCGGTTCATGAGGACTACATTTCCATTCTATTTTGTTAGGCCACATTCTCTATTCCGCGTTGGGACTGGAGCCCCCCCCCTTTATTTTCATTTTCATAAAAGTCCATTCTAAAGAAATATTTATTTAGACCACATCCTGACTTCTTTTGATGCCAAATTTTGGGATCACCAATATTTTGTAATTATCTTTTCTCAAACAAGATATTAGGTCAAAAACTATTGGTTAGACATTCCAAAATTATTTTTTTAAGTAAAATTTGATTATTACAAATTCAATTACCTAGACCACTAGATAACTCAAAATTATTTGAAATTTCTCATATAGCTTTGAATTCAAATTATCTATCTATGAAAAACATAATAATTATTTATTATGATCACAAAAGACATCCTCTACATTCTTTTTCCTTTAAGTCCAAATACCATGAAAATTGGACAGAACCTTATTGTGACCATAAGCCTATCATATATTGAATTCATCAAAACTTAATCATGTAGTTACTAGGATCCAAAATTAGGGGTGTGACACATATCATTTCCACTTCTAATATGGCTTGAATCTATCTCATCTCTCACACTCAGAACAAGATGAATAAGCATTTGGTTGCAGTCCAAATACAAAGCTCATCCCATTCCAAGAGTAGAGATGGAACATCACACATTACCATTTTAATTCCATATTTAGGTTGAGTCATTCTCCACCTTCCACCATTCCCCTAATTTTATTTGTACCTGTTTGAAAAACTTTCCTCATAACATCTAAGTCTTTGCATGATTCCTATTTACAATCCTTAGTTATTCCCTCAAAGTCTCGAGGGTGCCAATACTTTTGGAGTGATCTCATCCTTATGCATCTATAAAGTGCCTCTCACATTTACCCATTGGGCCACATGAAGTCATAAAGGTGGCCAACCTCCTAACCCATGGGCCTCGGGAAAACATAGTCATTACCTCTTGACCCTATGGTGTTGTGCATTCAGAGAACAATCAACTTCTACTCCTGTTAGTCTCATCCCTTCTTGACATTAGGATTAACTTAGGGTTCTATTGTTCCTTTCTTTTATTTCATCACAAATTTCTCTTGTGGTTCCTTTGATAATAACCAAGTACATTTTATCCTTTCGAATTATCACCCAAATTTTTTTCATCTCTCAGGGAAATTATAGTTTTCGTTATGTCTCTTCATGGGAATAATGGTGACCTACCCATCTTAGCATGTCCCCATTTTATCAATCACTTCCATAGTGACTTTTCTTCATGTCCCTTTGTGATGGTCATACTTGGGTCTAAAGAATCATACTCAATCTATGTGCTTTTGTTCTTCATGCACTTAATCTCTCAAGTTTTTAAGTTACCTTTATTGTTAACTCAGTTTTTAAACTAATTTTGGAACTCCCTCTTTGAGGAATAGCCCTTTCAATGGACAATATAAAACTAATACTTGGTAGTACCCAGGTTCAAAACATTATACTTGAATCGAAAGTTTATATCATCCCTTGTAGGTATGTTTCCTATTATTTCATGCATGCATGTGGTTAGCAAGTATAGAACTTATTAACCCATCTCTAAGTTTTCCATTATGTCATATCCATCCATCAACTCTAAAGGTTGGATTAGTTTCATACATACATATGACATCATGGTAACTCTAGACCAACTTGTGTGAGTCGCTCATCAATCATATATCATACTCCAAATGGGGTTTCCTTTAACCCAAAACATGAGGGGTGTCATACTTAACCTCTATGAACTCAGTCATGTGTGTTATATGCACTAGATACCACCACTTTCCCTCTTTCATCTAAGAACCTCAAGTTTACCTCCTTAGTATTTGTCATCTAAATTGCATGACTTAGCCATTCAAACATGTACTGAACCATAACATGATATGAAATTATCTCCTTAGATTCCTACTCACAAAATATCCTTACCCAACATAAGTAACCCCTAGAGTTCAACACCAGGGACTACCAACCCATGTATAAGGATTCACATCATATCACCATTCCTTACCTCTCTAGGATCTTGGGAATCTCTTACCCTCACCTAGATGGTCGATACTCATATTATCTACACATCTATATAAGAACCCTCTTTCTTTTTTCTACAGTTAGGTCCTTCCAAGGAAATCTAGAGTACAAAAAGCCTATGGGGATCATACATACAATAACTGACTCATTCAGACAGGGACAATTTGGTTTATGACAAATCATATAAATATTTCTCGTATATGTCTTGAAGTCTAGGTTCCCAACCTTCTCCTTATGGGTCTCACTCTCTCCCGAGTTAACCATATAACTGGTACTAGCACTAGATGTCCCCTCTTTGTAGACAAGGTTGAGGCTCCTATATATTCACATCTTATTCTCACCTAGCCTACTTTATATTATGAAGTGTACATATTTGTATTATAAAATCTTATGTCCAAATAAACTATAGTCATATACTCAAATTTAACTATGGTCATCATAAACCATATTATCTCATTACGTAACACTAAACTCTTCATTCATTTCCTCCCATATTCCTAGCTCATAATCCAATAGACATTACCCTTCTGGCTTAGAACTAATCCCGTTGTCAGCCTTAATGTCACTTTCTTTCACATATATGCATGTCCACCTCCTACTTGTATCTATGTGGGGACACTCTTCATGTTAGGGTTCCTACCAGAAGGAGTTTAGACTTCTCGGTCCAAACTAACTTTCCCATTTAGGGTGTTTCATAGATCTTTTCCCTCACTAAGGTCGAACCACCCCCTATCAGGACACCAAACCTAAAAGTCATGCTAAGGATTATGTAGCCACTTATTATCTATGTTTCATATGCATGATCAGGTCCTCCATGTGTATGATGCCTCTCTATCCTACGTACTTGTATGCATGGACATACTAAGTTATCCCAACTTATTGAGTTCTGTCTTTCTCTATCCACTTCTTAGAGTTTATTTTAGGTGGTGTTATTATTTCCCTTCTATTCTGCTCATACCCCATGATTAAGATTTTGGGTTCATGTTAGAATATACAACCTGCACCTTAGGTTTTGTGATTCCCTTGACCCACTGATGTTATTTTCCTAAACATCCATATTTCATCTAAGTTTTACCTTTATATGGACAAAACCCACCAAATGTTTTCTCTTTATCATTATGTCCACCTTTATTATTTGGAAGAGGATGTCTTAATCACTAATATCCATTTCCCTAGTACTTAGAAGGGATAAAGAGAGTAGATACATGTACTCAAGTTTAGGGAGAGAAGACGGTAGAGAACTGACAATATTACATGAGAAGTCCTAGAGGTATGTTATTTTGAGTAAAGTCCTCTGACTTTGGCTAGACAGGAAGCATGTGTCCAGGAGTCTTTGTAAGTCGACTAGCGATGCAGAGGAAAATATTTCCCGCCCCCAGATAGTGGTCATTTCTAGACACCATTGCACTTAGAAAACACTCTAATAATTCCCTTGGGACTCTATAGAACTTTTAAAATTTAATAATCTATTCTCACATTTGGTATCAGAGCACTGGATTTTTCAAATAATATTTAATAGTTTATAATTTCCAATAATCTATAGAAATATGAGGGAATTATTAGGGCGTTTTCTAAAGATGATGATGTCTAGAACGAACAATGACTTGGGGGATGGAAAAGTTTCCTCCATGCCACTAGTCGACTTACGAGGACTCTCAGGCCCGTTCATCCTACTTGGCCAAAGTTGGATAATTTTACCCGAAGTAAAATACCCCTTTAGGGTATCTTCTCATCTTGATTCATCTACTTATCATCCTTTTTTCTTAATAAGACCTAAAAGGAATTCCTTCCCTCACATAAAGTGAGGATTTTTTGAGAATATGTTAGATTAAGACATCCTCCATCAATTAATGCACAAGTAATGTGGAATTAATGTGAGAATAAGAAAATACATTGGAAATAAAATGTACATGTAATTGAAACAAATAATGTACATATAATATGGAAACGGTAAAATACATGTAACATGGAAATAATGATAAAGTAAGGAAAGATGTTTTATGAGTTTTCCTTATCATGGTAACCCTAGATGGAACTAGAGTTGGGTTGGGAAGACCCTAGTAGGTCAAGGGACATAGAAACCCTAGGAGGAAGGTTGTAGTCTCTATAACCAAAACCCAAACCCTAATCTTGGGAAATGGGAGTATAATGCGTATAATGGAAACCTTGCCCATATGAACCCTAATTAGGGTATTGGTAATGAGAATTAAGAAAAATATAAATGAGTCTATATGACATATAATTTCATGTATGAACATGAGAAATGTATGCATGATGTATGTGGAAAAAAGAGAACTGAATATACATGAGAAACATAAATAACCAAGGGTTATACACAAAAATGAAAATAGGAATATAACTTGCTCATCGCCCTAATGCAATATGTGAAAAAATGGATGGATAAAGAATACCCCCATGAAAGGGTATGTTGTCCCCATAGAGTGGGTAGACCGTTGAGAATACTCCCCACAAGTGAGAATGGATGCCCCTAGTGAGTGGGTATACCATAAAGGTTGGGAAAATAAAGGTTGAGAAGTTATAATATGACATATGTGTTTAGCGTATTATGATTAGGGAAAAAATGAGTTAGGTGACTCAGTATCCCATGCGTATGACCATGTGGAATAAGGCATTAATGACAAAAGCTTTTAGGAACATAAGAAACTAATGGTCGTACAGGAAAAATAAAATCTGAATATAACTTACTCAAACCCCTTATACTACCTCTGGATGTATGGTATATATATATATATATATATATATATATATATATATATATATATATATATATATATATAGAGAGAGAGAGAGAGAGAGAGAGAGAGAGTCATGCTAGAATATACTCGAGTGTATAGATCACACTAATACACTCAAGTGTGTTTGCATATCCACACTATTTTTTGCAAAATTTAAACCATTGGACTTCACCGTCATACTATAACTAGGCTACATACAAATTTTGAGCCCATTTGGATGAGTGAAAGTCACTCATCCAAGGGAAAAAAATCAACGCGCAAAACTAATTTGAATGCATAATTTTTGCAGTCTTTATAACATGACCTATAAATGTCCAAATGTGCTCAAATTTTGTGTATGAGCTATTCACATGATGTTTAAGAAGATCAATGGATAAAATTTTGAAAAAAATTGTGCGTCATGAAAAACTACTTGAGTGTATTCTAGCATATATATATATATATATATAATATATGGTCACCCACTTGGATAGGGGGAGACATCAAAAGTTTTCTGCATGAATAGGGGAAGACATCAATTGTCACCTAACAAAATAGGGGGAGACATCAGAAGGTCATCCTCCTAAATAGGGGAAGACACGACATGTCTTTCACCTAAATACGGGAAGACTGATATGGCAACATGCTCCAGATTGAGAAGGTGGCCCAATTCCACTGTATGGATAAGACCCTGAAGGGATATCCCAGAGGTTGAGTAAAAACAATTTGATATTTTATAATAAAAATAATGCACAAAGATGATAATATGAAACCTATAGGGCTAGTATGCCAAAATAGGGTGGGTCAACCCAAGAGTGGGAAGATGACATATGGGGGAAGAAAAACCTTAGACCTTGGGGCCAGGTTGTGGATAGAGAGCCTAACTTACTCCTATGATCCATGAAGGCATCCTAGGTTAGGACCTTCCTTAGGAAGGTAAGTTGACTAAATCAATGTTAAGATTAGGGGAACCATTAATTCCACCTAAACTATAAAGAACTTAGGATATAAAATATGAAATAACATATATTGAGTATGATTCTTTGAACCCAAGTATGCCATCTCTGAGGAACATGTGAAAAAGTAACCCAGGAAATGGCTGAACATATGAGACCAAGCCTGGAAATGAAATGATTCCATGAAATGTTGCCATGAGCCCAATGAGGGGACATAAAGTGAATAATGAGCATTATAAGAGATGGAGGAAATTTGGTTTCAAGAATTACATATGAAAACAATGTGCTTGAAAAAAGTTAAAGTTGTGACATCTCAACAAAACCCTTGGGAAGGGTAGAGTCCAATGTCAATCCTAAGGTCAAGTAGGGAGTATTAAAGGTACATAGAACCGATGTGATTAGGAGTTGATTGTGCCATGAATGCATAAGACCGTGTGTTTAGGAGGTAACATTTAGGTTTGCCCAAGTTCCATGACTCTGGGGATTAGCTACCTTCATAAGGATCATGTAGCCTAATGGGTGAATGTGAGAGGCACTCCCTAGATACATAAGGATGAGATCACTCCAAAAGTACTTGTAATCCTAGAGACCTCAAAGAAATGGATAAGCCTCATTATACCTGGGGTGTAAAGATACAAAGAAGTCATGTAAAAAGGCATTGGCTTTTTGAAATATAAGAATAAAGGGAATTAAAAAGTATGTCTGGTTTAGAGTCATGTTGAGAATGATTCAACTTAAAATGTGATGTGGAAAGATAATGTGGGGATGTACCATCGCTGCTCTTGGAATGGAATGACCTTTGTGTTTAGGATGTGGTCAAATGCGTATTTCATCCCTTTATTAGTGAGAGAAATTGGGTAGATACATATTAAGCTTAACTTGTAGATATAAGAATGAATATTCTACGTTGAAAATTTAATGAGTTGACGTAGGGTTAGAGGTGTTACCTCACCCTTATGTGAAAATAAATGTAACGACCTCACTTTTCAGCAACCCCCAATTAAGGAAGGACAAAAATATGAGAGCCAGTACCTATGAATTTTCCCAAGGATCTAAATTTTGCAGATAATAAATAATAGAAAACAATTTCATTAATTCACAAACTTTGTTTACAAGATTCTTACATGAAATTTTTATCCTCATAACTATACATTTGAGAAGAAATAAGTAGAAAATCCTCCTTTTGATAACTTTAGTATCTTCATGTAGTTTCAATTGATTTTTTGTGTCTATGATCATCTTTATTTTGCATGTGCCTAAAACGCCATGAATCAAAAACATGGTTAGTATAACAAGTTATACTAGTATGTGGGTGCAATAATAAGTTCACATTTATTTGTAACAACATACTCACAATAATTATTATTTATACAATCAAAGTTAACATTTATACATGACTACTCAACCTTGATCTATTCAACCTCTGACAAACCCCTCTGGGGTATTGTCCCTGTAATAGACATATCCTTCCCCTATTCATTGGGATGACCCTTGGTGTCTCCCCCTATTCAAGCGGTTGACCTTTGATGCCTCCCCCTATTCAGGAAGTTGACCTTTCATATATATCATAGATACGGAGCTGGCTTAGGATTCGAGCTAGTAAAATCCATATAATGTGATAGCCATAATGACTTTATACTTTGCAGGGACTAAATAAACAAGAAATTATTTAATTTGCAATCCATACGACAAACTATGGAAAATATTGAGAAACTAAATCGAGTAGTCTTAGGCATAACTACATACCTTGATGGTGATCCATCCAAACAATACAATTATACTTCAAGTAGATTCAATCAACCAGTCAATAGATCCAAGAAATCAAAGAAGATCCAATCATTTAGTCTGCATGCATGTAAATCCTAAAGTGTCACCATCACATTAAAACATAATCGATCCCTAATATAGGGTTTAGATTTCCTTGGTTTTGAGTTATCATTAGAGTCATGTGTCATAATATAGTTCCCATGTTCATTGATCGAATGACCTAAGAACTTAATTGATATCAAGTGTTTCCATGATCATCAAATCTTCCATATCCTCTTTCTTATAACACTTAAATCTGATTAACTTCATTAATCAATATAGAAAGATTTGATCTTTAACCCTAATTACAAATATGCATGGGTATTCACATTAGAAACCCTAATTCTAGATAAATATGATCATGAACTTGTTAAATAATCACGATGTCCTATATTATCACATTTCATCACAAAGACACATATTTATCATGTTTAATAGACAAATTCAGGGTTTATATGTTTTAATCATCACTTAAACACATACTTGCACTATGTTTAGAATTGGGATCATATTTAGGTCTCAAACATATTTTATTTAGTTTACCCTTGTTTTGCTGATCAATTTTCATATATAACATGTCTTTATCTTATCATCCTACTAATTATTATCATTTTCACAACATAACGCTATTTGGACCAATTGAAAGATGTCACGTCGATAGAAACTTATCTTATTATTCAAATTCGGCTAGTTTAAGTCACATAAATGACCATTGTGCCCTTTGGTCCAAATAGAGTTATTAAGTCATGCCATTTGGTCTACAATCTATAGGGACAAAGTAATGTACTATGCAAGTGCATAGATTAAGGCATGCATGATACATGTGAATACTTGAATATACAGGTGAAACATAGACAATAAGTGGTTGTGTAACCCTTAGTGTAACTTTTAGTTTTGGTGTCCTGACCTAGGTTAGGTCAACCCTAGAGGGGGTAAATATGTATGAGAGATAAAACACCCTAAATGGAAAGTTAGTTTGTGACCATGAAGTCTAAACTCCTCCAGGTAGGAACCCTAATAGGAATGTGTTCTCACTCATATATGAGTAGGAGGTAGACATGCATCTACATGAAAGTAAGTAACATCAAGTCCATAAAAGGGCATTATGAGATCGACATACGTGAGGAAATTATTGAGGAGTTTAGCGTTACATAATGACATAATATGGACGATAATCACCTTTGTCAGATTTGAGAATTCAACTGTAGTTTTGAAGTTTGATAATAAGATTTGATAATACTAGTATATGTGTTCTATTCCAATAAGATAAGATATGTGAATCTATAGGATCCTCAACCTCATCTACAAAATGGGGACCCCTTGCGTCAAGACCAGTGATAGGTTAACTCATGAGAAACTGGACCCAAAAAGTGAAGGTTGGGAATCTAGATTCCAAGACCCGAGGGATCACAAGGGATATTTGTATGATATGTCCTAGACTAGACTACCCTGAGTGAATAAGTTGAGTTACTACATAGATTATCCCTAGAGGCTTGTTTTACCCTATATTTACTTGAAAGGACCAAACCCTAGAGATGGAGAAGGAGACTTCTTATACATATGTGTAGATAATGTGAGTACCTACCATCTAGGTTGGGGAAAGAGAGTTAGAAGATCCTAGAGAGGTATGAAATGATAATATGTTGTCAAGCCACATACTCATACTGGTAGGTTCTTATGTAGACTCTAAGGGTCATTTACGTGAAAGAGAATGTTGGGAATAAAATGCCATAACATGTGTTGGTTTGGTACAAGCTTGTGTGGCTAAGTCATGCAGTTTTGATGACCAATGCTAAGGAGGTAAAACCGAGGTTCCTAGACAAAATAGGGGAAGTGGTGATATCTAGTGCATATAATTCACACAAGGTTGAGTGTGTTCATAGAGCTTAAGCATGGCACCCCCCTCAAGTTTTGGGATAAAGGAAACCCCATTTGGACTTTGATATATTTTTGATGAGCCACTTAGACAAGTTGGTCTAGAACTACCATGATGTCATATGTATGTATTAAACTGGTCCAGCCTTGGGAATTGATGGATGGATATAACATAATGTAAAACTTAAATATGGGTTAATAAGTTCTCTACTTACTATCCACATTCATGGGTGGAAGAATAGGAAGCATGCCTACATGCAATGATATAAACCTTGGATTCAAGTATTATTTTGTGAATCTTGGTACTTCCAAGTATTAGCTTTATCTTGTCTTGGGAAAGGGCGTTTCCTCAAAGAGGGAGTTCCAAAATTAGTTTAAAAAATTGAGGTATCATTAAAGGTCACTTAAACCATTTAGAGATTAAGTGCATGAAGAACAAAAGAACATAGATTTAGTATGATCTTTTAGACCCAAGTATGATAATCTCTAAGGGACATGAAGAAAAGTCACTATCAAAGTGACTGATAGAATGGGGCCAGGCCCAAATGGGTAGGTCACCATGATTCCCATGAAGGGACATAAGGAAAATTGTGAGTGCCCTAAGAGAAGAAGGAAATTCAGGTGAGAATTCTAAAGGATACAATGTGCTTGGATATTATCAAAGGAACTACAAGTAAATGTGTTATGAAATAAAATAAAGTAATAATTGAACCATAAGTCAATCCTAAGGTCAAGAAGAGATGAGACCAACGAGAGTAGGAGTTGATTGTTCCCTGAATGCCCAAGAAAATAGGGTAGGGAGGTGTAACGACCCCACCTCCCGGTAACCCCCAATTGAGGGAGTCCCAAAGGTCAGAGCCGTTATTCAATTAACAGGATCAAAGGTTCAACAAATAATCAGTAATAATTAATAAACTTTACCAACTAAACTGAAAATGGGTATAAAATAAAACTTTACTTACCTTTGAAAAACTTTGGAAGTCTATCTATCCAGAGCTTGAATCTACTCTATCTAATCCTCCGGGTACTTTAGGTTTTATTTTTCATAATGTGTCACTTTACCATTTGTTCATTTCAGGGTTGTACCTAAAACGCCGACAAACAAAACGTCGGTCAGTATATCGAAATATACTGGTATGTGGGAACAACCAAAATCTTGCAAATATGGCTAACAATTTAATAATCACAATCAAATTAATTAACAAGCCAATTTACACTTTTCAGTATGACATTCTCCACCGCTTTTTCCCTAACCCTGGCATACCCAACCTTAGGGTGCCCTTTGCCAATGACTTAAGGCCACCTTCTCAATCCCGAGCTTGGTGCCTGGGGGTCACCACTCATGGTGCCCACTAGTCATGCAATGTCATAGGCCACCTTCTTGGTGCCTGGGGTCACCACTCAAGGTGTCCATTGGTCTACCCATATGGGCCTGACCTTTGGCATCATCCATCAGGGTGGCATGTAGGTGCGAGAATCCATGTTTCTATTATTAACGTGATAATCATAGTGACTTTATGATTTGCAAGTATGAACATCCAACAGATAATTTGCATTCAATGCGATTAACCATCTAGGAAATCCTCGAAAAACTAGGGAGGTTATCCATAATTAACCACATACCTGTCAAGTTGTCTTGAATGCAGAAATAACCAAAACATAGAAATCCCAACCAAGCAACTAATCATACACAGGATCCTGAAATAAATATACCAATTTCCTTTTATCAATATTTATCCAATATCCTCATATTCCTTAGGATTTCTATTCCAATTTTAGGGTTTCCTTGGAAATTAGGGTTTCACTTCAACTTTCATTATTTTAAACCCTAATTTAACACAATTGAATACAAACCCTAATTATTTCCACATATAATTCAATTCCGGATTAAAGGCATAATTAACCATTAATCAAGCTCATTAAGCCTCTTTTTATTAAAGCTACTACTTTTATCCTCTTAATCCATGACAATATCATTATATGTATTTATCATTAATTCATAGTTCATTATGATCCAAATCACATATGAACTTGATTTGCCATTAATTCCACCTTATATTGATGAGAAAACCCTAATTACTATATTTATGGTATTTATCCACAATTAGAAACCTTTATACTCAAAATAGCTTATAACCATGAAAACTCAGTTCTATAATTATATTTTCGGTTTTAACTCATTAAAACCCATATTTATCCAAATTAGGGTTTCTAAACCTACTCAAGCATTAACTCTCCCTTTTATTCTTAATAGGTTAATATTCCTCAGAATTAGGGTTCCAAACCAAATTAACCCAAAAGAGTCATTAAAACTGAGTTCCATATCAAATTAGGGTTTTACCATAATCTAATACATTAAAGGAGATAACTTGGTGTACTTTTTAAATTGCGATCAAAATGAGGTTCCAATTATATTTTTATTGGATTCCTAGCATTTTTCTGATCAACTTTCATGTATAATTAGTAATTATCAGATAATTCTACATTTAGTTATGATTTTCGCAAGAGCAGTACCTTTCGGCCAATGGAAAAGCACCACGCGTCCTTCTTGTTTTATTTTCCAGCGATTTTGATCTTTACCATTTTTTTCCCTGCTCCCCTTCTCATGCGCCAGGGGCAAGAGAGACTTTTCTCTGTCTTTCATCTTCAACCTTGCGCATGACCAGTTAACTCACGAGCCAGGCGCCAGACTCCGGTCAACTTCATAGTTGACTTTGGGGTCTCCTCCATCAGTGAGCATGCCAGGGGGCCAAAAAGCTCCGCCGCCACCATCCAAACTAGTAGAGCTCTGCAATTCCACACCCGCATCATGCCGCTGCTCCCAACTGACTGCTGCAACTACGGCGGTTTGACAGAGGAATGAAGGGCAAGGTCAGGGTGATTTGTTTGATTGAAATCGCCAAAGGGTTCGATGGCATTCTCCGATGTTACCAGGGTTGATTTCATGACTGCGGGTTCCCCTGAGAACCTTCCCCTATATATAGGGTTGGCGACAGAGTCCAGCGATTGGGGACTTCTTGGCGAGTCTATGAAACCACCCATAAATTGGGCTGGTTGTCTTCGGAACAGGCTCCCAAATTTGGTGGGAAAGTTTCCAAGTCCATTTGTGCATTAAATCATAAGGAAATCGTTTGGGAAAACTGATCGATTTGCTCCCCCTTTCCTAATCTGTCTGGGGTAGAAGACAACTGCATTACCCTTGTATTTTGATCCAATGGTTTTTGAGCCACGCGAGGAACAAATGAAACTGGTCTAATTAAATTAAATTGTGACATGTATTGATTTCCTCCACACATTAGGGAAACTTCCAAAAAGCGTATCTCTCAAACCGCTTACACGTTTGATCCAAAATTTTGAGGGAAGTTTGGTAATAACTTAATCTTTCATTATACCGAATTTGGACCTATTATCAAAAGTAATATGATCCCTTTATTTAGTTGCAAGCTATCACTCAAATATGCACATTTCCCATCTATTTTCTCTTTCCTTTGCTTTTAAATTATTATTCTTAGTTCCTTGTACCTCAAGGAACCCTACTTGCTCGAAATCCCATCTTGGGAATATCCCTGAGCCTTTTATTTATCTTTTATCCATTTTCTTTTTATCTTACTTATTTCTTATTAAAATATCTCTTTTTGAGGTTTTCTCTTTATTTCTCTTTTATTTTCCTCATTAGTATTCCTTTTATCATTAGGAATCCTTGGGATACGAAATTCCACCAAGGATGACTCCATTATACCTCTTTTCACTTATTTTCCATAGTTCATCAAAATTTTCAATTTCTTTCTTAACAAGGAAATACTTAATTGATCTCTTCTTTTCTTATTGCTCTCTTTATGCAACTTTGGACTCTTTGGAACCCAAGGAACCCATGAGGCACGAAATCCCTCTTTGGATTTGCCTTCTAGAAGTTCCCACAGTTTTCTTTTCTCAAATATTCAATTATTCATTCACTAATTGAATTTTTCTTGTTATTTGGGCCCAATAGCCAATAAAGCCCACAACACAAACATCAAGGATATTGCAAACAAAATCCATTTATTCAAAATAGATTATATCATTATTCGTTCAAATATATTTAATATGAGAAATTACATTTCCCACCAAAGGAACCCAAAAATTGGGGTTGTAACATCCTTCCCCTCTTATAAGAATTTTTCCCTCAAAATTCCATCAAGCAAGCAAACAAACAGGATAAGCCTTTCATATGTCCATCATGGCTCCCATGTGGCTTTACCCTTTCCATGGTGCATCCCAAGAACCTTCATCATCTTATATCCTTCCATCTGAGTTCTTTCTTACCTCAGTATATCATACCCTCATAGGTGACTCAGGACATTTCAGCCTCTCAAAAGCTGAATAGGTTCAGGGCTCAACACACGGCTTGGGTACCTCACATAGTGCCCTACATCGGACTCATGCAACACATCCTTTAATCTTGAGGGTAAGTTAAACCCAACCATCCCCACCAATCCATCTCAAATGGACTCATATATCGGGGACTCAGCTTTCTCGGTTGTAGCTCAGAGGAGTCGGATTTTCATATTACATTCCCCCACAGTGAACTACATGTCAGTTTGCTTTGCATCAGCTCGTGACTCATGTCACCCTTGGGCTCTCTCTCTCTCTCAGCCATTGCACGATCAAAGCGACTTCATTTGCACTCACTGTGGTTCTTTTATGACCTTCACGAGGCCTCCTTCACCAACATCATCATAATGAAGTGGCGACCGACACAACCTCCTTATAGAACTTCTTGCATCCCGATAAAGGCTATGGTGGTTAACATCACATCTTTAGAACAGTCTCTTGGTAACACCCTGAACAAGCACACTTGCTCTCATCATACCCTCTAGTCTGGGTCACACTAACCCTTAGTTAGGGGTGATAAGCAGTACTTATCATAGAGTTCTTCATGTATCCACTTCCACCTCATGGAAGTGAACCTTTGTCATACCCAAGCACTTTTGCACTTGCATCATGTTGTAGTTGAACCATCTTTCTCTCTTAAGTAGTTCAACTGATTTTGTCCAGTGACAGAGCTCTTCCTTTCTCATGTCATCTAGGTAAGGCGATCTACCATAACCCATATTGCACCTCGACCCTCCTTGGTCTAGGGGAGACTTACCACAACCTCCATAGTGATGAATTCCCATTCCCTCTCGGGGACTCTTTATACTTTATATCCATGCACTGGGTTACTGGTGTTCGTCCTTCACCTCCTATCATGCATGGCAACATACGACATGCAACTTCACCTTAGACATTCAAAATACTACTATCACTTACTATCTTTTGTAGTATTACGGTGTTTAGTGATCTTAAAACCATGATCTCCGATATGTCATGATTCCTCAAGATCGATACCTTGGAAACCTTAAACCACTCTAAAAAGGGTTTTATTACCTTCCAATCCAAAGAAGTGTATCTAAGGTTCTATCACCATCCTTTTACTACATCAAGGACTAAACTGGCTACCCAAACAACCATTAACTTGTTCAACATATCTTATTACAACTGAGTGTTAGCCAAAACACATCTTCTTTCCAAACTTAGGGTTAGCCAAACAACCTCAACTTCTTCTAGCTTCCATCTAACTAGGTAGCTATATCTCAACCAGAGCCTTCATTACCACTTCTTATCCTTGGGTGTTAGGTAATGTTGAAGACATACACCTCCATGTATTCTACTTATCATCTCATATCAAACTCTACGTCTATCTTCATCAAGAAACTCTGAGCTCGTCCTCACTGTGATCGAACTCGACCTTGGTTAACTTGCAAATTCCATGTAGTTCCTGATAAAACATCCTCATAAGATGACTACACTACCTCTCTTAGTGTTTGCGAACCATCCATGTATCATTCACTTCACCAGGGTATGTTATCATCTCTATCATCATACCTTGTAGCTACGTTCCAACTTACATCATTTTTATCCTTGGTGTAAGGCATGCGTACTGTTCTATCTCTCACTCCCATAACAAGAAGAAATAAGCATTTGACGGCCATCCAAATATAGAGTTCTTCCTATTCCATGAGTAGAGATGGTACATCCCACCTTGCCAGTACACCTTCAAATCTAAGTTGAAACGTGCCACTCATGTCTCCACATCACAAACATCATGATATCAAAAATTACTTCCATGGAAAACTGGTCTCGTACTTACTTGGTCCAAGCACAATCCTTAGTCATCTCCTCTAGGTCTATAGGGTACCGACACTTTTGGGGTCATCCCTTTTCCCTTATGCATCCAGAGAGTTCCCTACTCATCTGCCCTTTGGGTCCTATCAGTCCATGAAGGTGATCAATCTCCTAACCCATGGCCCTCAGACAATGATAGCTGTTACCTCCCGACCCTATGGTCTTGTGAAACTAGGGAATTAGGTAACTCCTACTTCCATCGGTCTTACCCCTACCTGACCCTAGGATAGACTTAGGATTATATCATAGTACATGTCCAACATAGAACCTTACCCAAGCATTCATCATCTCTCTTTCCGCATTCATGGGCTGACTTTCATCCTCTCACAGGGATCATGACACCCCGCCTTCCTTGGTCAAGCCCCATACCGGTTACCTCCATGGTAACACATACACATGCACATAGAGATGGTTATCTATGGGTCTATAGGTTCATTCTCATGCCATGTACTCTTCACTTAGCTTCTCAAGATCCTATGAAACCTCCTCAAGTTACCTCAAAACCATCCAAACTGGTAAAACATCCTACCAAAGGGTCGCTCTCCCAGGATGGGAGGAAACTACACCTTTATAACAAAGGTCACAAGCATTCTTAGGTTTACATCCATATGAGCATGCTTAAACCAACAACTACTAAGGCACAAGCGTACCTACAAAACCATGATAGGTCGCACTTGTTCTCATCCTCAACATTAAATCAACTTAGTTGTGAGGGGTTCATCAAACATACCCTTACCTTAAGGGGTTTTAATTACCTCTACACATTAAGAGTAACATGCTCAAAACTATAGAGACTCAAATATCACCATGAGCATTGGATACACTACTTCCCCTCTTAGGCCTAGGAACCCTATGTTCTCTTTTGGGTATCCAACTGCATGCTCAATCTCTTAACCACGAATCAAGAATGTCATGTACTTCCAAGATCCTTCTACTCGCAACACTTCGGAGTTGAGTCCTCTTCCAGGACAACCAACTAGGTATAAAACCTCACAATAGGGTACTTAAACCTCCTCAGGCACTCTTTATCTCATCCAGCAGGTAATCACTTATACCATGGGTACTAGAAGCATCATCCTCTCTCTAGGGTTTGGTTCCTCTAAAGGCAACCAATATATCATCAGCCTCCAGGGATCAAGCAACCACTATCATCCAATTAGGTCGCATCATCCTCAACTACCCACTTTTCCTTATGTCTCGGAGTCTAAGCTTCCAACCTTCTTGCTTGAGTCCCGCTTTTCTCTCTAGAGCTAACTCCACATTCAACCTTACCACTAGAGTTCCTCTCTCCATGAAGGATCAAGCTCACAGGCATACTTCTATGTGGGTGCAGCCTATGCTCAAACTTATGTTTGCTCAAGAGCATCCACAGCCCTTTCATAAGCCATCCATCATGATCTCTTCACCAGGATTCATCAAGCTATACCCTACTTGCCTAAGCCCATAGGGTAACTATAGGTTCTCTAACCTCATCCACGAAGGAGCTATCCTTTGCTATGGCATGCACGCCCCTCTCCAGGGTTGGGTCGCCAAAGGTACTAGGTCATCTACCCTCTTAAGGCATCCCAAAGGCATGACCAACCAAACACTCGATTGATCACGACATCTAACTCATCATGTCATCTCTCTTTCTAACCTTCACTTAGGGTTAGGGTTACCATCACCCTCAAAGGATGTGCTAGGTCTCTACCTTTAATGGAGGTCTCTACCTCCAAGACTAACTCTCTCTACTCATCCTCCTAATAAGAGATCTATCCTCAGGCCTCTCCTGAGGGCAATGACAACTCGTATCATACGCCCTAAGCATGTATCTATTCCTTTACGCTTACTCTATTAAGCTTATGTCCATGACATCTTATTTACATGCTTTTTATTAATTTGGTGGAGGATTCCTTAATCCTCATCAACCTTACCCATACCTCAAGAGAGTGAGTAGAAGAGAGAGGAAACCCTAATCCTTAAGGTCCTTAACGGAATTGGAGTTGAGAAGGGATGAACAAGATGAGAGAGTCCTAAAGGTATCTTATTTCGATTCATACCCTAAGACTTTGGCCAGGCAGTCACACAGATCCGGGAGTCCTCGTATTCCGACTAGCGGTGTGGAAGAAAATATTGCCAGCCCCCGGACGTGATCCTTTTCTAGACATCTCAATCTTTCGGATAATCCTCTAATAACTCCCTTGGGTTCTATAGATTTTGTAAAATTTAATAATTATTAAAGATTAATTGAGGAACCTATGCTGTGATTCCAATTGTAACGACCCCGCCTCCTGGTAACCCCCAATTGAGGGAGACCCGAAGGTCAGAGCCGTTATTCAATTAACAGGATCAAAGGTTCAAAAAATAATCAGTAATAATTAATAAACTTTACCAACTAAACTAAAAATGGGTATAAAATAAAACTTTACTTACCTTTGAAAAACTTTGGAAGTCTATCTATCCAGAGCTTGAATCTACTCTATCTAATCCTCCAGGCACTTTAGGTTTTATTTTTCACAATGTGTCACTTTACCATTTGTTCATTTCAGGGTTGTACCTAAAACGCCGACAAACAAAATGTCGGTCAGTATATCGAAATATACTGGTATGTGGGAACAACCAAAATCTTGCAAATATGGCTAACAATTGAATAATCACAATCAAATTAATTAACAAGCCAATTTACACTTTTCAATATGACATTCTCCACCGCTTTTGCCCTAACCCTGGCATACCCACCTTAGGGTGCCCTTTGCCATTGACTTAAGGCCACCTTCTCAATCCCGAGCTTGGTTCCTGGGGGTCACCACTCATGGTGCCCACTAGTCATGCAATGTCATAGGCCACCTTCTTGGTGCCTGGGGTCACCACTCAAGGTGTCCATTGGTCTACCCATCTGGGCCTGACCTTTGGCACCATCCATCAGGGTGGCATGTAGGTGCGAGAATCCATTCTTCTATTATTAACGTGATAATCATAGTGACTTCATGATTTGCAAGTATGAACATCCAACAGATAATTTGCATTCAACGCGATTAACCATCCGGAAAATCCTCAGAAAACTAAGGTGGTTATCCATAATTAACCACATACCTGTCAAGTTGTCTTGAATGCAGAAATAACCAAAACATAGAAATCCCAACCAAGCAACTAATCATGCACATGATCCTGAAATAAATATACCAATTTCCTTTTATCAATATTTATCCAATATCCTCATATTCCTTAGGATTTCTATTCCAATTTTAGGGTTTCCTTGGCAATTAGGGTTTCACTTCATCTTTCATTATTTTAAACCCTAATTTAACACAATTGAATACAAACCCTAATTATTTCCACATCTAATTCAATTCTGGATTAAAGGCATAATTAACCATTAATCAAGCTCATTAAGCCTCTTTTTATTAAAGCTACTACTTTTATCCTCTTAATCCATGACAATATCATTATATGTATTTATCATTAATTCATAGTTCATTATGATGCAAATCACATATGAACTCAATTTTCCATAAATTCCACCTTCTATTCATGAGAAAACCCTAATTACTATATTTAGGGTATTTATCCACAATTAGAAACCTTTATACTCAAAATATCTTATAACCATGAAAACTCAGTTCTATAATTATATTTCCGGTTTTAACTCATTAAAACCAATATTTATCCAAATTAGGGTTTCTAAACCTACTCAAGCATTAACTCTCCCTTTTATTCTTAATAGGTTAATATTCCTCAGAATTAGGGTTCCAAACCAAATTAACCCAAAAGAGTCATTAAAACTGAGTTCCATATCAAATTAGGGTTTTACCATAATCTAATACATTAAAGAAGATAACTTGGTGTACTTTTTAAATTGCGATCAAAATCAGATTCCAATTATATTTTTATTGGATTCCTCACATTTTTCTGATCAGCTTTCATGATAATTTGTAATTATCAGATAATTCTACATTTAGTTATGATTTTCGCAAGAGCAGTACCTTTAGGCCAATGGAAAAGCGCCACACGTCCTTCTTGTTTTATTTTCCAGCGATCTTGATCTTTACCATTTTTGTCCCTGCTCCCCTTCTCACATGCCAGGGGCAAGAGAGACTTTTCTCTGTCTCTCATCTTCAACCTTACGCGTGACCAGTTAACTCGCGAGCTAAGTGACAGACTCCGGTCAACTTCATAGTTGACTTTGGGGTCTTGTCCATCAGTGAGCAAGCCAGGGGGCCTAAAAGCTCCACCGCCACCATCCAAACTAGTAGATCTCTGCAATTCCACACCCGCGTCATGCCTATGCTCCCAACTGACTATTGCAACTCCGGCGGTTTGACAGAGGAATGAAGGGCAAGGTTGGGGTGATTTGTTTGATTGAAATCGCCAAAGGGTTCGACGACGTTCTCTGATGTTAGCAGGGTTGGTTTCATGACTGCGGGTTCCCCTGAGCACCTTCCCCTATATATAGGGTTGGCGACAGAGTCCAGAGATTGGGGACTTCCTGGCGAGTCTATGAAACCACCCATAAATTGGGTTGGTTGTCTTCGGGATAGGCTCCCAAATTTGGTGGGAAAGTTTCCAAGTCCATATGTGCATTAAATCATGAGGAAATCGTTTGGGAAACTGATCAATTTGCTCCCCCTTTCCTAATCTGACTGGGGTAGAAGACAACCACATTACCCTTGTATTTTGATCCAATGGCTGTTGAGCCACGCGAGGAACAAAGGAAACTAGTCTAATTAAATTAAATTGTGACATGTATTGATTTACTCGACACATTAGGGAAACTTCCAAAAATTGTATCTCTCAAACCGCTTACGCGTTTGATCCGAAATTTTGAGGGAAGTTAGGTAATAACTTAATATTTCATTATGCCGAATTTGGACCCATTATCAAAAGAAATTGGATCCCTTTATTTAGTTGCAAGCTATCACTCAAATATGCACATTTCCCATCTATTTTCTCTTTCCTTTGCTTTTAAATTATTATTCTGAGTTCCTTGTACCTCAGGGAACCCTACTTGCTTGAAATCCCATCTTGGGAATATCCCTGAGCCTTTTATTTATCTTTTATCCATTTTCTTTTTATCTTACTTATTTCTTATTAAAATATCTCTTTTTTAGGTTTTCTCTTTATTTCTCTTTTATTTTCCTCATTAGTATTCCTTTTATCCTTAGGAATCCTTGGGATACGAAATTCCACCAAGGATGACTCCATTATACCTCTTTTCATTTATTCTCCATAGTTCATCAATATTTTCAATTTCTTTCTTAACAAGGAAATACTTAATTGATCTCTTCTTTTCTTATTGCTCTCTTTATGCAACTTTGGACTCCTTGGAACCCAAGGAACCCAAGAGGTACGAAATCCCTCTTTGGATTTGCCTTCTAGAGGTTCCCACATTTTTCTTTTCTCAAATATTCAATTATTCATTCACTAATTGAATTTTTCTTGTTATTTGGGCCCAATAGCCAATAAATCCCACAACACAAACATCAAGGCTATTGTAAACAAAATCCATTTATTCAAAATAGATTATATCATTATTCGTTCAAATATCTTTAATATGAGAAATTACATTTCTCACCAAAGGAACCCAAAAATTGGGGTTGTAACAGGAGGTAACGACTATGTTTTCCCAAGGACCATGGGTTAGGAGGTTGGCCACCTTCATGAGTTCATGTGGACCAAGGAGTAAATGTGAGAGGCACTGTCTATCTGATAACTCCAAAAGTATCGGCACCCTAGAGACTTTGAGGGAAAGACTAAGGATCATAAATAGGAGTCATGATAAGACTCAAAGGTTATGAGGAAAGTTTTTCCTACATTATGCATAAAATTAGGGGAATGGCAGAAGGTGGAGAATGACTCAACCTAAATATGGAATTAAAATGGTAATATGTGATGCACCATCTCTACTCTTGGAATGGGATGAGCTTTGTGTTTGGACAACAACCAAATGCTTATTTCATATTGTTATGAGTATGAGAGATGAGACAGACACATGCCATATTAGAAGTGGAAATGATATGAGGGATAAACACTTAAGTTTAAATCCTTTTAGGACAATTGAGAACTTGAGGAATTACCCACCCTTAAATAGATTGGGAACTCAATGAGCAAGGTGATTGAAAAATTAGAAGGAGAATATAATTATCATGTAGTCTAAATTATATACATTTAAGGTTGAATTTAGTAATCAAAATGATGCAAGAATTATGTGCCAAATATTGGTAAACCAAGCCTGACTTGATGACCAAGCTTGTAACAACCTATTAGACGAACCAGAGTTGGTTGGGATGAAGGGTTGGTGGAGAAGCCTTACATACATCAAGTAAATGTGAATGGTGGAATCTGATAAGAAAATCATATTGAGTTCCTGAGGATTCACTCTAAAGGACTTAGATGATCATGGTTCCAAGTATACGATTCACTCTGGAATCATAAACATGTTTAAAGACTTACAATGATATTTATGGAGACCTAGAATGAAGGACTTAGTAGTATATGTAGTCAATTGCCTCACATGCCAGATGGTGATGGCCGAACACCAATTACCAGTGGGTTACTACAATCAATTGAATTTCTCAGTGGAAATAGGACCAGATCACTATGGATTTTGTGATGGGTCTCCCTAAGACAAAGAAAGATCATGGTGCGATATAGATTTGTAGCGAACTTCCTAACCAAGTTAGCACACCTTTCTCATCTTAAAGATCACTTCCAAGGTGACATACATAGATGACTATAAATTTGAGAGTTAGTTTGACTATATGATGTTCCAAGTTCAATTATTTATGATTGTGACCCTTAAGATCACCTCTAAGCTTTGGAAGCAAGTGCATCAATAACTCAATACTAGGTTGAAGTTTAGTACTATGTATCACCCCCAGACTGATGGACAAACTGAAACAACAATCCAAACTTTAGAGGATTTGTTGAGAGCATGTGTACTCGATTGGGGTGGATCATGGGATGATTACTTTCCCTTAGTTGAGTTTTCTTACAATAATAGTTATCGAGAACTATCAGGATGCCTCCGTACAAAGCTCTTTGTGGGAGGTTGTGTCGGTCACCACTTCACTGGGATGATGTTAGTGAGAGGTCCCTGATGAGGTTAGTAGAATTGCAGTTGTATGCTAATAAAGTTTCTTTGATCAAGAAAAGGTTGAAGACGACCCAGGTTCAACATAAGTCATATGCTAATGTGAAGCAGACTGACTTGCACTTCGATGTGGGTGAACATGTGTTTCTGAAAATCCAACCCCTCCCAGCTCTAGCTAAGAACATAGGAAAGTTGAGTCCTCGATGCGTGGGTTTGCTTATGATTTTAGAATAGATTGTTGAAGTTGCTTATCGATTAGCCTTACCCACTCAATATAGTATGATTCATGATGTGTTCCATGTGTCCAATCTAAAGTGATATGTGAAGGACCCAAGCTATGTGTTGAGTGTTGAACCTATTGAACTCCAAGGGAGGCTAACATACCGTGAGTCACCTATGAGGGTACTGGATACCAAGGTGAGAGATCAGGAATAAACATATAGAGATGGTAAAGGTTCTTTGGAAGCACCACTGAGAGTATGAAGCCACATGGGAGCTAAAGACATACATGGAAAAGTATTACCCTAATTTGTTTGTTTGATTAGTCCAATTTTAAGGGAAAATTCCTATAAGAAGGGAAGGATGTTTTAACCTCAATTTTACTTGTATTTTGATAATTAAAATGCAATTATCCTAGTAGAGGCTTGATTGAAAATTTGTGTGCTTTGTTTTAAAGAATGGTTTTCTTTGAAAATTTCCCTTGAATGATGGATTTTGTGAATTCTACTATTTTATGAATCCAATTATGGATAAAAGGGAAAAAGGATAAATGAAAACCCCATAATAAGAAAAAAGAAAAAGAAAATAGATAATAATTATATATGCTTGAGAGAATTGTGTAGGATTCTCTAGAAAGTGGAAAAGATTGCCAATATTAATTAACTTTTGTGTGCACAATATAAAACATAGCCAAAATAAAGAAAGAAAAGGAAGAAAGAGAAAAGAATTAATTTTGATGCCTTAATTGCATGATTTTAGAAGGAGAGTTGCATTTGGAGAAAAGTCCCTTTTCTTTTTGATTTTTGGTTCCAAACTTTGCACACATATAGATTAATTCATTAAAGACTTCCCATAAAATTAGAGATTAAAAGGATGGATGGTTAGAGAGATATGGATTTTATGAAAATCCCTAAAGAGTGGTCAATATAGATGGAAAATATTAAATGTCACATTTTATCAAGAGAAGAGAATAAAACCCATATTATTTTTTTAGCCATCGCATGCCCTAGTATCCGTTGGATTGGGGATCAAGTGGTTGAGGAGTTGTCTTCTACCTCTAGGCCAGTTCTGGCAACCCATCTACAATAGTCATAACTTTCACCAACCTCTCCCTCTCTCCTCTCTTACTCATTTTAGAGGAGAAAAAACCCTCCAAAATTCATAGGAAAGGGAAAACCCATCAAGCCCTGACTCAACCACTACTTTTCCTTTTATGGAAAGAACCTAAATTCCTTCACAATCAGGATTCTAGTGCAGAGTTAGAGACCCTAGTTCGTTGCTAACTTTCTTATATAAGGCATCAGGAGGCTCAACAATGGTGAGAGAAAGAGGAACCATCTCTCAATTTCTTTAGGATGCCCTCATGGACCCCCAACCTACCATATTTATGATTTTGTTGGTCATACTTCCACATATGTAGTTAAGAGCTTCTTCGAGCAATTAAATCTTCCTAGTGCTTCACCATGAAGCCCAAAGAAGCCCTAACCTATAGAGTGCCTCACAGGAATCTAGAGCAAGTTCGCTACAAACCGACCCTATGTGCTAGAACCAGTTTGAAGTATGAGCACCTCTAGACTATTTAGAGGATGGGAAACCATGGAAAATGATCCTAGGAATCCCATAGAGGTCACCCTTGGTCACCTCAGGAAGGTTAGACCATCCCTAGCTTCGTGAAACTTAGACAAAGACAACATGACCGCTGACCACCACTCGTAGTGTGGGAAGCCCATATTTAATGGGGCAGTTGACTCACTTTGTTGTTAGATATTGAAGCCATGGTGGGGAGGAAGGGGAAGGAAGAATCCTCTATGGGAATTAACCCACTAGCCCTCAACCTACGTGGCCATCCAGTCATGGCATAGGAGTAGAGGTGTCTTTTCCTCTCGTTCTAATGGGGACTAGCTAGACGTTGAGTAAGTGCTGATACAACTAAATCTCATTGGCTAGGGATGAGACTTGTATTGGATTAAACAAAGTGAATATTGATGACATGTCACATTGAGATTGGCTCGTGAATGTGAATCTTAATGTATTTGTAGTAAATTATTGGCAACTCGGGTTACAACATGTTATATACAAAAATTGATCAAAAAAATGAAAGGAATTCAATAAAAATAGTTTCAAGACCTAACTCTATCTTTAAATTAAAATTTTCCTAAAGTTTCTAGCTTTAACATATCTAATGTCATATATAATAGTGTATTTAGGACATTGTGATTATGCTCATCTATGAGAAACCTTCTCAAAGTCCAAAAATTGTCATGGAAATTTGTCCCATTATGTTTGTCCTTCTTAAGGACTTATTACAATGGCAATTTATTTTCCATTTGTTTTTACAAAAGAAAATTTGCCTTTGTAAAGCATTTTATATTTAATTTGATTTGAATAAATATAACAATATCTAATTAGGCCTTTAATTAATTATCACTCTGACAATTTTGTTCAAATTGATATCACTCACTTATCAATTCATAAGATTGTAGTGCACAACCTTCTAGTGAGCCAATATCCAAAAAAATCTTGCCAATGCCAATATCAATAAGAAATTATTAAGGTAGGAAATATTTGCCAATTGCATCTTATTCTATTCTTTGATAGAGTGTATGCGCAAATCTTTGCCATAGCAATCTACATGATTCCAGGTGCTTAATATCATTAAGCTCACCTAGTTAGGGCAGACCCAAAAGCCAACACAACAGTAATGCACCCTACTTGGCATTCCCACGTAAGTATCGTCACACTTTCTTGAGATGGACAATGCACCATGTTTGACATGTCCACACTTAGTCAATCAAGCTTTTAATATTTTCTTTTAATGGAAAACATCTAAGACATACTATGTTATTGAGGGATTTTATATTTTCATATGCATGTCTAATCACCACATACTTATAATATATATCATATACATGCTATGTTACACAAATGAAAACATGCAACTAAAACACAACTAATGGTTATGTCCATAGTATTATAATTCCTTGGAGCCATATGGAATTACCACCACCTAAGGTCTAAATCATATGCATAAACTTGTTGTTGATGAATATCTATGCTTGAACCAATCTGGGTTTATCATTTCAAACCTTAATCTGATTAGCTCCCTTCCTGGTCAGTTTGTTGGTAATTGGAACGGTCATCTGGTCTCTGGTCCAACATCTTTTGGACACCCCCACTCAATTTGTTGGGCCACCAGTCGATCAATTCAGCTTCTCCTATCATTTGTCCTCCTCAATCCTCCAACTGATCGGCTAATTAACTGAAGTGGGTGGTTCATATGGTACTGAATGCAGGATTAAAACTATCCTAATGCTATTTAACATATTACAAAGTAATAGGAAACCTCAAGTTCCATTCTAGGGGAGCATAAGAAGGAAAGAATAATACTTTTATATATGGAAGAGAAGATAAAGGATGAGAATGCAAATTAAGGTATAAATAGAAATAAACAACCACACAACCATGGAAAAATATATATGTTATTGGCCATAACAATTCTTAACATCCACCATCGAAACCAAATTTTTAGGCGACATGTGTAAATTACATATATGTCATATATATATATATATATATATATATGTGTGTGTGTATATATATATATATATATATATATATATATATATATATATATCGCATGAATACACTCAAGTGTGTTTGCATATCAAGATTATTTTTGCAAAATGTAAACCATTGATCTTCACTGTCATACTATAACAAGGCTACATACAAATTTTGAGCCCATTTGGATGAGTGTAAGTCAGTCATCCAAGGGCAACAAAATTTATGCGTGAAACTACTTTGAAATGCATAATTTTTGCGGTCTTTATAACATTAACTATAAATGTCAAAATGTGCTCAAATTTTTTATATGAGCTATTCACAAGATGTTTAAGAAGATCAATAGATTAGATTTTTGAAAAAAAATATTGCATCATGAAAAACTACTTTAGTGTATTCTAGCCTGACACACTTTATATATATATATATATATATATACATATATATATATATACATATATATATATATATATATATATATATATAGATCGCATGAATACACTCAAGTGTGTTTGCATATCAAGACTATTTTTGCAAAATGTAAACCATTGATCTTCACTGTCATACTATAACAAGGCTACATACAAATTTTGAGCCCATTTGGATGAGTGTAAGTCACTCATCCAAGGGCAACAAAATTGATGCATGAAACTACTTTGAAATGCATAATTTTTGCGGTCTTTATAACATTACCTATAAATGTCAAAATGTGCTCAAATTTTTTATATGAGCTATTCACAAGATGTTTAAGAAGATCAATAGATTAGATTTTTGAAAAAAAATATTGCATCATAAAAAGCTACTTCAGTGTATTCTAGTCTGACACTATATATATATATATATATATATATATATATATATATATATATATATATATATATATATATATATATATATATATATATATATAGAGAGAGAGAGAGAGAGAGAGAGAGAGAGAGAGAGTCAGGCTAGAATAAACTCGAGTGTATCCGAAGCTGAATACACTCAAGTAGTTTTCCATGATGCAATATGTTTTTTCAAAATCTAATCCATTGATCTTCTTAAACATCTTGTGAACAACTCATACACAAAACTTGAGCACATTTGGATATGTATAGCTCATGCTATGAATACCGCAAAAATTATGCATTTCAAATTAGTTTCATGCGTCAATTTTGTTGCCCTTGGATGAGTGACTTACACTCATCCAAATGGGCTCAAAATTTTATGTATCCTAGTTATAGTATGATGGTAAAGGTCAATGGTTTACATTTTGCATAAAATAGTCTTGATATGCAAACACACTTGAGTGTATTCTAGCCTGACTCTCTCTCTCTCTCTCTCTCTCTCTATATATATATATATATATATATATATTAGTTGTATCTATATATGCTACTTAATCAAATGTGCACATTAATCATTTTATGTATTCACATCATATGCAATAAATAAATGATAAAATCCAAAGTTTAATCATATCGATCAAATTTTAAAAGCATAGTAAATTGATGTGGCTCTAATACCAATGTAGGAAAATATGGGATCAAAGTAGGCTACGATAACAAAAATTTATTGACCATATTCCCCTTTAAATTATAGATCATGCCAATAACTATATAATGGAAAGGATGGTTATGAGGTTATACTTGGTCCTGGAGCAAGTCCAGTGACAACACCCTCATTGTAGCATGCTCCATTCTTCAAGTTACACCTGGAAAATGTCTGCGTCGATCTCACAGTTGACCACCATATATTGCAATTGAATTTGTCCTCTATATGACAGGCAATGGCCTCCTCGCCTATATAGTAGTTTACACAGACCACTGGGAATTCCTATTTTTCTAGATGAATAAACAAGAATGAGATGGCCCTTCTAGTTAGAGTACTACCACTGACTTGCTCTCCCATAATTGTTCTCCCTCGCTATCCCTCCCTTTGTTGGGTTGGACTTGGTCAGGTTCTCTCAGTTACCAAAACCAGAGAATACCACAATTTTCAGAGCTTATTGTTGTGTCTGATAAGATCCCAATACCCCTCTATTTATAGGAGGGTTTGGGTCAAGGTTTCCAAAATGAGAGAGAGTCCAAGGGGACAAAATTTCATAAAGTTTTATATACTATAAGTGGTGAAACGAACGGTTCACATGTGAATCAATCAATTGGCATGTGAGCCCTTTGGTTCAACCCTTAAATGGGTCATTTCAACATGTTTCCCAATCACCATTGTATTGGTAATTAATATCATATTAATGGACAACATGATAGGGGCACTAATCCTTGATCCAATCAAATTGATAAACATGTCAGCCAATTCAAAACCTGAATCGGTTGACTCACAAACCTGATCTGATTGGTTCACCTACTGAACTGGTCCTCTCATGGTGTTGATTGCAAATGTTGGTGTAATCGCTGTGACACTTGAATCATTGGTTCAACACTTGAATCAGACAATTCATAGTTGAGTCAGTCAACGTTTCAACCAATGTTGCTTAAATTGGATACCTAACTCTTTAGTATCAAGTTTAAACTATTTTCATGAATATACTCCTATTACAAGTGTAACCTTTGTGTGTGACCCTACATGTTCCAAGTTATGTTGGCAGTGAATGTCCATAACTAATTAATGACATCACAAGCAATGAGCAGTACCTACAAACACATCATTGCTACCCAAGTAATCTATAAAGTTGGAGAACAACTTGTCGGCAAGGTAGTAGCTCGGGTGGTTAGGAGCCCATCTCCCCAATGAAGGGACCCGAGTTTGAAACCCAGGTTGTGCTCCTCAGAAACAAATTATCCCGTTGTGCAGACTGGCCCACTGTGCGATTTAAATGTTCCCCCCAGTGTGCGGGTAGTCGAGGGGGGACCGAGGGTTTACACTACCGGGGGGGGTCGCGATTGTGGCGCTTCCTCAGGGGTGGTTCCCACGTTATCCAAAAAAAAGAGTTGGAGAACAACTTAAACCTATAATATGTGATTGGTGTTATAATGTTTATATAGTTCCTTTGTCACTGATATCCAGATTGAGCTTGAGGCACAAAATCATTATCCTCTTCCACATTCAATCTCTATTCCTTGAACTAGAGAAGACTCTCTCAGATACTGAAATGCATATAATGTGCATCGAAAGCAAGTGAATGTATCGAGGAATATAGGACTTGTGAGGCCCTAGTCGAACACAAGGAAACAAAATCCAGAGACTACTACTAACTATGATATGATCAACTAGGCCGAAAAAAATGGTTGAAATTAGTTTGATTGGATTAAAGAGAATGTAGAAATGAAACAAGATTAAAGAATAAGAAACTCGAGTTTAGATGGATTCCTCAAGAAGGTGGTTTCACCACAGATAATATCAAAACTAACTCTACACACTAACATCCATTACCCCTATCCCTGGATAAAGAGCCTGTAGCAAGAACTACCTGCTCCCACAGTGTAGTTCACTACCTATTCTCATGTCAATCCCATTTCCATAGTACTTGGTTAATTAGTTAAGCATTTTATGAATAACATCTGGGTTTCTCCACTCGTTTACGCTCCACCTTTCTTAAAGGGTGCAAAAGCTAGTTAAATCTATGCTTTTCCAACCCTTAACCTTTCTCTCAAAATGATTAAAGACCCAATAATCCATCTATGGCGATCAAGCATAAATAGAACAAGACAATCTCATAGATTTATATCCAAAAAATAGGGATAAAATTGATATTAATGCATAAAAGTCAGGTATAATGCATATCTGGGCTACTCTCGAGTCCTAAGGAATCAAGGGGATTAGTCTTGCATTGTTTACATGGACGAATACATCGCAAAGAAGGATAAAATTGTGGGAAACATTAGAAAATCTAAAGTATCCCCTAGATAATAGCCGATTCGGATGATCCCCTTCGACATGTGTGCAATCTGCTATCTTTCAACATAGAAACACCCATCGGAGGTGCTCGGATCATCCCAGATGTAGCCTTTGATGTTGTGCTCTCCTCTCCTCTCTCTCTCGGGTGTCATGTAATGGAAAATGGTTGAGTAATTAGGTATGTCCATACTCCCCTCAATTCATAAGAGCAACTTAGGGTGTGAAATAACACCAACAATTGGATTAAAGCATTGCCTTTGAATTTTCTGATCAGGCAGACTCAGTAGTATCGAATGAGAAGTTAATAGTACCAAGTTTTTAGGTTGAACGCGTACTCCTACAATGTTGGTACTATCAAACTATCTAAATAGTATAGAGTCATTGGGTCGATCTCACTCTATCTCCCTGATTCCATCTAGGTAGTATCAAGTCTGGTGTGCTCGGTAGTACCGAGTTGTTATGAATTACTTCTTGCTCCTCTTGGACCTAATTTCGATGCTAGTAACTTTTGGTGTCTGTAGTATCAAGTCCAAGTGAGTTCCTGGTCTTCTACTGATGTGAATTTGATACCACTGACTTTTGATGTTAGTAGTACTGAGTCTGTGAAACTTTATTGTACCTAAAATAGAACAAGAATGTACATAAGCACTCGGAATCAACTTAAAACTATTCCAAGTAGTGAAAATCACATAATTTGATGCATTTCGATAAAACAAGTTGTTGATAGCATTTCATGCACAATGAATCAAATAAATGACAAATCAATATATAAAACTGAGGAAAATATGCCTATGAGAACGACTAAAAACCCATGCATAAAACTCCCATAAACTTAAGTGTTTCTCATCCTCTAGCAACACTCTCTTGGATCTATTTGATATAAGTCAGCAAAAGGACATAACACATGAATTCTTTTATTAATCATGTCCACCAAACAATCCCTAAATTGGCCTTCACTGACCACTAAACCAATAACTGCTATAAACCGACCAAAAATTTCCATAACCGTTGTCCACCTTTTGATCAATGAACACTATCAACAAACTAGTTAATATCCTAATAATTTAGGCATTCACTTGGTGCATTACATGATTCCCTATTCTAAAATTTCTCTTTCCTAACTACCAACTAATTGGAAGCAGATCTCCTTATAAAAATTTATGAGGAGACAAATAATTTGAGTGGCCTACCAATAAGAGCAATTGATGGTATGAAATGGGTGGCAATTGAAGAATTACAAGTACAACCAACTTATTTATGCAAAAGTATGATGAACCTACATGAGTGAAAATAATTTCATGCATGAATCCTAATGCCTAACGTCTTTTTTTACTCTATCAAATGATGGATGTATCAAGCAATCTCATCAATAAATGAGACTGTCAGAAGAAAACAAATGAATGGGCCATGTGGATTACTTCATCTCTTCAAAAAGGGTTTAAGGCAAACTTTCTCCCTCAGAATATTTGAACATTAACAAATTTCACATTATTTTTTTTCAGCCCACTATTCTTTTTTTCCAGCATGATTGAGTTTATGCTTAGGCTTACATTACATGCTAGTCTCTTTCTCTTTCTCTTTTTTTTCAAAGATGTGCTGGTATGTCCCTACACTTTAATATTTATAAATTGAGACTAAAATCCACATCACAAAGATAATTGAATTCTATGGAATTTATGTAATATACATGAAATTATTATGCAACTAAGAGGGTATGCACTAAAATTGTTCATGCATACAAATGCAACTTTTTTTCTTCGAATGCAATCAGAATATGCTAACTTATCATGTCACTTATTGTGCTATGCATTGCAATAAAAGGAAATAAGTTGGAGTATTCATTCATCTTGAGGTGGTGAATCAAAAATGTATGTAATCACATAACTAAGAGACAATGCCTTTCACTATTGGTATTTATGGCTGGGCTGATCAACCAAGCAAACACAAGACGTGGGAACTTATGTGCAGACTGAAGAATGAAGTGGAAGTACCAGTGCTTTTCTTTGGGGACTTCAATGAGATTGTCTCAAACTCGGAAAAACTTGGGGGGCCACCTAAGGAGGAGAGAGTCATGCAAGGATTCTGTGATGCTATTGATGCCTGCAAGCTAGTGGACTTGGGGTACTCGGGCAACATCTATACCTGGTGCAGAGGCTTATCTGTGGAGACGTTGGTGCAGGAGAGACTGGATAGAGCTTTGGATGATCTGGACTGGAGGGGAAAATTTACTTACTGGAATGTTCTACATCTTCCAATATATGAGTCAGACCATGCTCCCCTTATCATAACAACGAACAGGATACATGTAAAAAAGAAGAAGAAAAAGAATGATTACTTTGCTTTCGAACTAGCATGTACAGTTGAGAAAGAATTCCATGACACTATCCAGAAAGCATGGGAGTACAGTCTTACAGATGACCTTGTGGGAAAACTGAATAGATGTGGAATGAATTTAAAGGAGTGGGCTGATAAAAAGTTTAAAAATAGGAGACAGAAAATCATTGAGCTAGAAAAAGAACCCATGGAGGTGCAAAGGCAGCCACCAGACAATGGGATGTTGGAAAGGGCAGCGCAGCTTGCAAAAGATCTCCAATACTGGCTGAAACAAAATGAATCATATTGGTACGCTAGGGCACGAGCAAACGAGATGAGAGAGGGGGACAGAAACACTGCTTACTTCCATCAAAAAGCGTCAAATAGGAAAAAGAGGAATAAGATTGAAGGACTGAAGGATGAGAACGGCATATGGAAAACTGATGAAGATGATATACAGAAGGTGGTGGTGGATTTTTTCACGGATCTTTTTAAATCCAACAACCCGGTGAACATGGAGGCGGCTACAAAGGGGATTATGCAGAAGATTGACACGGATGTGGCAAGACAACTGTAGGTTGATATCAGTGAGGAGGAAATATATGTTGCGCTCTCACAGATGCACCCAAATAAAGCACCCGGGATGGATGGGATGAAAGCTCTTTTTTTCCAAAAGTATTGTCACATTATTGGGAAGGAGGTGGCTAGTTATATCAAAGGTTGGTGGCGGGGAGAAAGAAGTCTGGGGGAAGTTAATAGCACTCTAGTAGTCCTTATCCCAAAGATCGAGAAGCCGACAGCCATGGGGGAGTACCAACCTATCAGTCTTTGCAATGTCATTTATAAAATCGCCTCAAAAGTGGTAGCAAACAGGCTGAAACCGCGTATGGAAAATATTATTTCAGAAAATCAAAGCGCCTTCATAGCAGGACGGTTAATTACTGATAATTCTCTCATCACGTATGAAGTTTTTCACAAAATGAAGAACACAACACAAGGGGGGAAGAACTACATTGCTCTCAAGCTTGATATGTCAAAGGCCTATGACAGAGTTGAAAGGGATTTCTTAATGCATGTTATGAAATGCTTGGGGTTTGGAGAGAAGTGGAGGGAACGGGTCCATGATTGTGTCTCAACTGTTAGCCATGTCTTTGCCATCAACGGAGAAAGGACTATATTATTCAAGCCCACCCGTGGCCTTAGACAGGGAGATCCTCTCTCACCCTACCTTTTTGTACTTTGTGCGTACGCTTTCTCTACTCTACTTAGGACCACTGCTGATGATAATCTCATTCATGGGTTTAAAGTTAGTAGATTGGCACCGAGTATTTTCTCACCTCTTCTTTGCAGACGACATCATACTTTTTGCTCGAGAAACCACTGCAGAGTGCCTGAAAGTTTCTGAAATTATCAGTCAGTATGAACAGGCATCTGGACAGAAGCTAAATTATTCCAAGATGGAGGTCGTTTTCAGCAAGGGTACGTGTCACCGGAAAAGGGAGGAGATAAAGCAGTTGTTGCAAGTCAAGGAGGTAGATAGACATGCACGATACTTGGGTTTACCGACAGCCATTGGAAGGTCAAAGAAACAGGTTTTCAGCTATATTAAAGAGAGGATCTGGAGGAAAATTCAAGGCTGGGCAGAGAAGCTTTAATCAAAACTGGGGAAGGAGGTCCTCATCAAGGCAGTGGCACAGGCTATCCCTACATATGTTATGAGTGTTTTCCAGATTCTGACAGGTTTGCTTGAGGAGATGCAAAGTATGATTGCAAGATGGTGGTGGGGGGGCAAAAGGGGGTGAAAGAAAGCTAGCTTGGCAAAGCTGGGAAAAGATGTGCTTACCAAAAAAGCAAGGTGGGATGGGATTCCGGAATTTGAACGTCTTCAACCAAGCTCTTCTGGCAAAGTAATTATGGAGGATATACCAAAGGCCAAATTCTATGGTTACGAGAGTCTTAAAGGCAAGATACTTTCCTAACGACAACATCTGGACAGCTAGGCGAGGTTTTAATCCTAGCTACACGTGGAGAAGCATGTGGGGTGCAAAAGCACTTCTTGTGGAGGGTGTGGAATGGAGGGTGGGCCGGGGGACAATCATTAATATATGGAATGATTTGTGGATGCCGAGACCAGTGGAGACACTGGGGATTAGGGAAGAAGAGGTGAATGCTGGTTGTACTATGGTATATGAGCTTATGAAGGAGGAGGGAAGAGAATGGGATGTTGAGTTGATAAACGGGCTATTCTCGGAGGAGGTGGCTGCTAAAATCTTGGCTATTCCCATTAGCCCGAGAGCACCCATGGATTCTCTGTATTGGTGGTCGGCGGTGGGGGAGAGTTCTCGGTGCGGTCAGCGTACTGGTTGGGTTTCTTAGGGAAGGATAATGCACGAGCACACCTAGCTTGTACGAGCGACTGGCTTTGGAAGCATATATGACGGGAAGGGTGGGCACCCAAAGCTGCTCATTTCTTATGGTGGGTAGCTACTGGTGGCCTGGCGACTATGGGGAGGCTTTTTGATAGGCATTGTGTCACAGATAGAAGATACCAACTATGCTTTGCGGAGAAGGAGACAATATCTCACATGCTTTTTAGATGCCCGAGTGCTCAGGAGATCTGGGAGATGTTGTCGACCATGTTGTGGCAGACGGTGGATGACGTACAGGACCTGCTAGTGGGGGAGGTGTTGAGTATCATCCTGGAGGCGGGGAGCAAAGAGGATAGGGAGGATATGGTTGCGGCTATGTGGGTGGCCTAGTCTACACGCAACCATAGGATGTTTGGGAAGGACAACTCGGGTGGCTGTGTGAAGAAGGCATCACTGCTTGCCTTCATACATGACCATACAGAAGGGGCGGCATGGGGAGGGGAGAGAAGGGAGGGGGGAAGACAACATGAGAGGAGAGCGAGGTGGACGGTGCCAGAGGAGGGGAGAGTTAAACTGAATGTGGATGCGTCGGTCAGAGAGGATGGCACGGCGGCAGCTGGTATGGTGATTAGGGATAGCTTGGGGACAATCCTTGCTATGGCGGGGCGAAAGTGGACACATGTACAAGGTGTTGACCTGGCAGAGGCGCAAGGCATAGCGGAAGATGTACAATGGGCGAGGAGCTGTAGGTACGAGAGTGATAACCTCCTATTTTAGTAGTTTATCTTAGTCTTTTTCTTTAGTTTTCCATACTCTTTCTACATTTATATTGTACTTAAACCTAATTTTACCCCTTTTTTGTAAATACATCATCAAACTAACTTTTCCTTTTATAATTGCAGAAAAAGCACAAAAAAATAACAAAAGAATAAACCAGCCCATGGGTCGAGTGGATCCAAACGGTCCCAAGACCGCATGGAGTTCAAACGGTCCTGAGACCGCATGAAGCCAAACGGTCCCAAGACCGCATGGAGTTCAAACGGTCCTGAGACCGCATGAAGCCAAACGGTCCCGAGACCGCATGAAGCCAAACGGTCCCAAGACCGCATGGAGTTCAAACGGTCCCGAGACCGCATGAAGCCAAACGGTCCCAAGACCGCATGGAGTTCAAACGGTCCCGAGACCGCATGAAGCCAAACAGTCCCAAGACCGCATGGAGTTCAAACGGTCCCGAGACCGCATGAAGCCAAATGGTCCCAAGACCGCATGGAGTTCAAACGGTCCCGAGACCGCATGAAGCCAAACGGTCCCAAGACCGCATGGAGTTCAAACGGTCCCGAGACCGCATGAAGCCAAACGGTCCCAAGACCGCATGGAGTTCAAAAGGTCCCGAGACCGCATGAAGCCAAACGGTCCCAAGACCGCATGGAGTTCAAACGGTCCTGAGACCGCATGAAGCCAAACGGTCCCAAGACCGCATGGAGTTCAAACGGTCCCGAGACCGCATGAAGCTCAAACGGTCTCAAGACCGTTTGACGCCAAACGGTCCCAAGACCGTTTGACGCCAAACGATCTCAAGACCGTCTGACGCCAAACGATCTCAAGACCGTTTGACGCCAAACGGTCCCAAGACCGTTTGACGCCAAACGATCTCAAGACCGTTTGACGCCAAACGGTCCCAAGACCGTTTGAGCCCAAAAGGTCTCCAAACCGTTTGGATCTCACTCAAAGCCTATAAATAAGACCTCAGGGCCGTCCATGAAAGGGGGGAGTCCAGACGTCCAGAGGCTGTCTCTCCATTACCAGAACAACTCCATCCATCACTCGAGGCTGCCGGTCTGAGACTCACGTCCATTGCAAGCTACTTTCTCTCTCATCAACAAGGAAGGTGAGAGGAGAAGATCCGTCATCAAGCAAGCTACAAGGAGTGGAGATCGTTGCTCTCTCCACCAAGGGTTCAACCTTCTCTCCTCAGTGGAGATGATGTTCTTTCTATCTCTTCTTGCCTCCTTCTTTGTTGCTCCCTCTATGAGGAGCGAGTAGTTCCATCCACTGGGGCGCGGGGACTAGCCCCGCTGCCCATGTTTTGTATTTTGTACTGTAAAAAAGATGTTATCATTTCGCTTTAATACTAAATCGTTTCACACATGCTTGAATGATGGCCACGTTCTTGTATGCATTTATTGTCTTTCGTTGTGGTTTGTCTATGACCGCTATCGAGGCTTGAATACCGATTTAGTGTTGGTTTCTGGTGTGTGTATCCACCACGCATCCGTTTCGGTGTCTAGAAGTGTATCTCAAAGAGTGGAGTAAACTCACTATCATTTGGCACACTCCCATCTGTATGGAAGAGACCTTTGGTAAGTCGAGGAACACACTTTGCGAGGGGAATGATGTAAAGCATGTGACCATTTGTTCGGGAATGGCTGGCGTTGCATCATTCCCGCACTTCTCGTAGCTAGGTTATCCGAATAGGAGACTAGGCCTACAAGGACACTATTCGATTTGGTAATTATCGCTCGCTTGTTGGTTTTAGATGCACGTTCCTTGCGGTTGAGTAAGATTCTCTCTTCGGAGACTACATCCTTCAGTGACGCGTAGTGATGTACCGCATGAGAGTTACTTAACCCTTGGAGGATGAGATGCATTGCCCTTTTCTTATGTGGGCATCGGTCTTGTGGAACACCCTTGGATGCAACGCATCGCTCTTGTCTTATAAGGCATCAGTCTTGTGGAAACATCCATGCATCTAGCTTATAAGTCTTGCTTAGTACATATACAATGCATGTGTAGCGGTGGTAAATACCTGCTTAACCCCAGTGATTCATCATCATTTGTTAACTCTTAAGATTTACCTGCTTTATTTACTTTCTTGCTTTACTTTCTTTGTACTTAGTTTAAAACAACCAAATCAAACTTTCGATCTAAATATCAATATTTAAGTTGTTAAGTAAAGGCTAAACGTTTTCCATCTTGACTTCGTCAAGACCGTTGTCCCGAGGATTCGACCCTTAACTATACTACGATAAGACTTCCACATGTCTTAGCACATGTGGGTGGAGTTCTTACCATAGTACTAGCAAGGCTAAACTTAGAGACTCATCATCTCTAGGATTTTTAGTGGTGTTGCATAAAATCAAACTCCATCAAAAATTGGCGCCGTTGCCGGGGACAACGGAACTTTTTAGTTTTTACTTACCAATTTCTTGGTTGATTAGGATTTTACACTTTATCTTAATAACCAATCCAATATTTCTTGATCTTTTTCATTTCCTTCCATTTTTCCTAACTTGAGATTTTCCTTCTACTCAGGTAGAAAACGTGTATGCAACCCCCGCATAGCATCGGATTCTCCCCTGAACCAGAATACGATTCTGAGGTAGAAAGAAGTTTTCACCGAAGGAATAGACTTAACCGCCAAAGAGCCAGACAGATGGCCGAAGAGCAACGCCTTATTGCAGAAAGAGTCAACGCCGCCATAGCAGCACAACGAGCACAACTCATTGCTGACACTCGTGCTCAGGTGCAAGCTGAGATCCGAGCTGAGGAACAAGCCCGCATCCAAGCAGAGCAGGCTGCTGCTCAACTTGCGTTAAGAAACAAGCAACTTCGGGACTATGCAGTCCCAAAGAATTATCAAGATGATCATCCTGTCCGACCACCGATTATCAACATACCACACTTTGAAATTTGGACGCAATGGATCCAGATCATGCAAGGCATCTCTTTCTCCGGAGCACACGGAGATGATTGCATGGATCACCTCAAGAGGTTCAAGTCACTCTGCCGACTTGTACCCCAGGCAGGCATTGCTATGGAAGCAATCATGTTACACCTTTTCCACTTCACCCTATCTAGAAGAGCACTAAGCTGGTAAAACGCCTTGGATAGACACCCTATCATCACTACCTGGACTCCCTTAGAAGAGAAGTTTCTTGAGAAGTTCTTCCCACCTTCCCTAACCTATGAGATCAGGGGACAGATTAATCACTTTTCCCAATTACCTGGAGAAACACTTTCTGAAGCTTGGGAAAGATTCAAAGAACTCCTGAGAAAGTGTCCTCACCATGGCATTTCTCAAAATCAACTAATAGAAACATTCTACAGAGGAGTAAGTGATGATATCAAGCAATTCCTAGATTCCTCATCTGGAGGAAACTTTATGAGAAAGAACTACGAAGACGCCTGGAATATAGTTACGTTGGGGGCCGAGAACCAATCCAATTGGGGAAGGTCATCTAACCAACCCAAAGGCGTTCTCAAGGTTTACAAAGCGGAAGAATCTATGGAACTCAAAGCCATTGCTGAGGCTTTGAAGACTATTGCTAGCAAGCAACAAGCCCTCGAAACTTCTTTCGGGGAATATGATAAGAAGAAAAGCTCCCAGGTTTAACAAGTTAAGGCAGCTACTGGAACTTGTGAAGCCTGTCATGCATCCGATCATCCCACATTATCATGTGGATTGTTGTACAATGTCATGATGGATTTACAACCACCTGTGCCGCAATATGAACCCATCATCGAGCATCCCGAAGACCAAATGCCAGAGCAAGTCAACTCCATACATTCAATACCTGGCCAAATGTATTACAACCCAGATAAACCAAGGAACCATCCTGGTTTCCAATACGGGAATCCTGCAGGGACTGCCAACCCACAGCAGCAGGCACAAGGTGGATCTTTCAACAGACAACCACCGGGACTCCAGAATAACTTCAGTCAAGGGAATTACAGACAACGTTTTCAAAGACCTAACTATCCCAGGAATCCTTTTTACCAATACACTCATTCAGGACTGCACCCTCAGTTGCACCAACCCCAGTTGAAGCAGCCACAGCAACCCCAGTTGCAGCAGCCCCTGCAGCCACAGTTAACCGCACCTCTGCAACAACCAGAAGACGAACTATCTTTGATAAAGCAAATGCTTCAGTCTCAGCAAACTATGCTAGCTAGCCAGCAAGCCCAACAAAGGGCAGTTGAAACCCAGCTAGCTCAGATTGCTGCACAGTTGAAGTCTTCAGCTGGCATTTCTGATAGGCAGCCTGAACCAAATGGGCAAAATGAACACGAACAGCTGAACGCCATCACCACAAGGTCGGGACGCATTCTGCCTGAACCCATCAAGATCACTCTAGATGATGATGATGTGCCCATTCTTTTGACGAAAGAGATCTCACAACAAGAGATTGGGAAATCTCCCGAAGACACCGAGGACAAAAACAAAGAGTATGTACCCACAGAACCCAAGGTCCCGCAATTCAAACCAAGGATTCCATATCCAGGCAGACTGCAAGAAACAAAAATGGATGCCAGGTTTCAGAAATTCAAGGAAGCAATGAAGAAACTTTATATCGACATCCCACTCCTCGACGCTCTATCCGAAGTACCAGCATGGGCAAGGTATCTCAAAACCTTGCTATCACGTAAGTATATCACCAAAGAGCAGGAAACCGTCAAGCTTGCCCAAACCACCTCTGACATCATCTTGAACAAACTGCCCAAAAAGAAGAAGGACCCAGGTTCTTTCGGAATCCAATGTTGCATTGGAAACACATCCACAAAGAAAGGATTAGCTGACCTCGGAGCTAGTATATCCATTATGCCTTTCTCAATGTGCCAACGCCTCGGTTTCACAGATCTGCTACCTACAGCAATGACTATTCAACTTGCTGACTCCACCATAACCGCACCTTTGGGAATCATTGAAGACGTTCCAGTAAGAATAGGCAAGGATGCTTACGTTCCATGTGATTTTGTCATCATGGATATTAAAGAGGACTTGAGATATCCGATCATTTTCGGCAGGCCTTTCCTAGCTACAGCCAGAGCGCTAATCGATGTCAAAGCCGGAACCATCATCCTTAGGCTTGGAAAGGAAGCCATTCAATTCCGTGTCCTTGACAGCATGAAAGGCCCTAACATTCAAGAAGAAGTCTTTCTTTTAGACGCAATCCAACAAATGTCGCAACTAGAAATTTCCGAGCCAATCGACGAACTTGAAAATGCTCTTATCAATCCCGAAGTCGAGTTCTCTGCAAATGAACTAGTCCAGCAATGCATCCAATATCTAGAAAAGGCAGAAGAAGCACCAAAGGCTACCTTTGAAGAGCTTAAAGCCATAACGACTATTGAAGAAGCAGAACCACCAAAAACCCCTGAATTGAAGACCTTACCCACAGGGCTCAAATATGTTTTCCTGGATAAGGAAGAGCTATGCCCAGTTATTATCAGCTCCACCCTCACCGAAGACCAAGAAGCCTGACTTCTAGACAAACTAAGGAAACACAAAAAGATCATTGGTTATAAAATAACCGACCTCACAGGCATAAATCCGGCTCTGTGTATGCACAAGCTTCCTATGGTTGAAGAATTCAAACCCACTCGCGAACATCAAAGAAAACTGAACCCAAATTTAAAAGAGGTAGTCCGTTTGGAAGTCCTCAAACTGCTTAAAGCTGGTATGATCTACCCTATCTCCGACTCTCAGTGGGTTAGTCCAGTTCAAGTTGTCCCAAAGAAAGGGGGCACTACTGTAGTGATCAACGATAAAAATGAGCTCGTACCTACTAGGACTGTAACGGGGTGGAGAATGTGCATCGATTATAGGAAGTTGAATAAAGCTACAAGGAAAGACCACTACCCTCTACCCTTTCTAGACGAAGTCCTGGAGCGCTTGGCCCACCAAAAATATTTTTGTTATCTCGATGGTTATTCTGGGTTCTACCAAATACCCATACATCCAGAGGACCAAGAAAAAACCACCTTCACTTGTCCCTTCGGGACATATGCTTTCAGAAGAATGCCATTCGGGCTATGTAACGCTCCTGCTACTTTCCAACGCTGCATGTCCGCCATTTTCGCCGGATTAACTGAATCTATTATGGAAGTCTTTATGGATGATTTCTCTGTTTATGGAGAGTCTTTCGATAACTGTCTAAATAATCTCGAACAAGTCCTGCAACGTTGCAAGGAAACAAACCTTATCCTGAACTGGGAAAAATGCCATTTCATGGTAACAGAGGGTATCGTCCTCGGACATAGAGTATGTGATAGAGGGATTGAGGTCGACAAAGCAAAGATTGATGTCATCTCGAAGTTGTCACCTCCGAAGGACATAAGAGGAGTTCGAGCTTTCCTAGGTCATGCTGGGTTTTACAGAAGGTTCATCAAAGATTTCTCAAAAATAGCTAAACCCATGACCCAACTCCTGACAAAAGATGCCGAGTTTATTTTTGACCAAGAATGTATGCAAAGTTTCTCCACCCTTAAAGAAGCACTAATTTCCGCACCTATTCTAAGGGCTCCAGACTGGTCGCAACCCTTTGAAATTATGTGTGACGCAAGTGACTATGCCATAGGGGCCGTTTTAGGACAACGAATCGACAAGAAACCCTATGTCATCTACTATGCGTCCAAAACGCTTGATGAAGCACAAAGAAACTACACGACCACGGAAAAAGAGTTCCTAGCTATCATCTACGCCTTCGAAAAATTCCGCTCTTACCTGATCGGCTCTAAGGTAATTGTCTACACTGACCATTCTGCTATCAGACATTTGATTCAGAAACAGGATGCCAAACCCAGGCTCATCCGCTGGGTATTGATGCTTCGAGAATTCGATCTAGAAATCAAAGATAAAAGTGGCGTAGAGAACGTTGTCTCCGATCACCTCAGTAGAATCGAGGTTGAAGACAAAGATAAAATCCCTATCAGGGACTCTCTTCCTGATGATCAACTTATGAAAGCCACTCATAATTTCCCTTGGTTTGCAGATATCGTCAACTATCTGGCCACAGGGATCATTCACCCGTCTGCTTCTTATCAAGATAAAAGGAAATTCCTTCATGACGTAAAATGTTATCATTGGGATGAACCCTACTTGTTCTACCTCTGTGCCGACGGACTTTTTCGTCGATGCCTTCCAGAAGAAGAAATAACATCGGTTTTGGAACACTGCCACTCCGGACCCACGGGGGGGCACATGGGCGCCAAGAAAACTGCCATAAAAGTTCTACAATCTGGTTTCTTCTGGCCCACCATATCAAAAGACTCACATAATTTTGTCAAATCCTGTGATAAATGCCAATTTTCGGGCAACATATCAAAAAGAGATGAAATGCCTCTTACCATGTGGCAGGAAATTGAGCTGTTTGATGTATGGGGGGTAGACTACATGGGACCTTTCCCCTCATCATATGGTTTCTCGTACATTTTGGTCGATGTGGATTACGTCTCGAAGTGGGTCGAAGCTGTACCCACTGCATCTAATGACTCCAAACCTGTTGTCAAATTGTTCAAAGATACCATCTTTCCAAGATTTGGAGTCCCAAGAACGGTCATATCTGATGGCGGAACCCATTTTCTGGAACGAAGTTTCGAAGCATTACTAAGAAGATATGGAGTCCATCACAAAGTTGCCACACCTTACCACCCGCAAACTAGTGGCCAAGTGGAAGTATCCAATAGACAGATAAAAGCGATTCTTGAAAAAACAGTGAACAAAAATCGCACTGATTGGTCCACCAAACTTTCTGACGCCCTCTGGGCATATCGTACGGCTTACAAAACACCAATTGGAACAACTCCGTTCCGCTTGGTGTACGGTAAATCATGTCATCTTCCAGTAGAACTGGAACATAAAGCCTGGTGGGCCATCAAGCAACTAAACTTCGACCTTAAAAGTGCAGGAGAGAACAGACAACTTCAACTACAGGAGCTAGAAGAACTCCGCATGACAGCATATCACAGTGCCAGAATCTATAAAGAGCAAACGAAAATGTGGCACGATGGACATCTTAGGAGAAAAGATATCACCGTTGGTGACAAAGTGCTCTTATTCAATTCCAAGCTCAAATTATTCCCCGGAAAGCTTCGAACAAGATGGTCCGGACCCTTCACTATAAAACATATCTACCCAACTGGAGCTGCCATTATCATCAACAACAACGGAGGAGAACGAACGGTCAACGGACACCGTTTAAAAAGATACTACACTCAGGAAGCTAACACTTCTCCACATCAACAAACCCTCGATGTCAGAAATGCTACGCCCACAATTTCGTCGAGCCAGTGACGTAAAACCAAGGCGCTTCTTGGGAGGCAACCCAAGACCTGAGTATCAATTTCTCCAATTTTCTAGTTTTATTCTCTCTTAATTTTGTTTTGCTTCTTTAAGTTCTTTCATTACTAAATCTAAAAATACAAAAAAATATACAAATATTTTTATGCTCCAAACGGTCTTAAAACCGTTTGAGACCAAACGGTCCTCAAACCGTTTGGGACCAAACGGTTTTGAAACCGTTTGGGACCAAACGGTCCTCAAACCGTTTGAGACCAAACGGTCTTGAAACCGTTTGGGACCAAACGGTCCTCAAACCGTTTGGGACTAAACGGTCTTGAAACCGTTTGGAACCAAACGGTCCTCAAACCGTTTGGAACCAAACGGTCTTGAAACCGTTTGGGACCAAACGATCCTCAAACCGTTTGGGACCAAACGGTCTTGAAACCGTTTGGGACCAAACGGTCCTCAAACCATTTGGGACTAAATGGTCTTGAAACCGTTTGGGACCAAACGGTCCTCAAACCGTTTGGGACTAAATGGTCTTGAAACCGTTTGGGACCAAACGGTCCTCAAACCGTTTGGGACTAAACGGTCTTGAAACCGTTTGGAACCAAACGGTCTTAAAACCGTTTGGAACCAAACGGTCTTAAAACCGTTTGGAATACGATAAGTTACCGCTATAAATACCGACCCCACATCTCCATCTTCCTCTCTTCGACTCTTCGCACTCTACAGTCTTTTTGTGCGCAGAACTTCACCTTTTTGCTTCTGTGCCTCCGCGCAAGCTTCTCAATCCACCTCCCACAAGATTGTCCGGCGACCCCAAGCATGCTGCTCACTCCGCGCCACCTTCGCAGTCGTCGTCAAATAATGTTCTTCGTTGCTGTCCCGTTCTGTTGCCACTATCGCGCCTGTCGCCGTTTCCTCCACCCACCTTCAAACCCTCGCCCCGTTCCACCTTCGCCCCGTTCCACCTTCCCCCCCCGCGCCGGCGACCTGCGGCTCCTTGCTTTCCAAGCGGTCCTCAAACCGTTTGGAACCAAACGGTCCTCCAACCGCTTGGAACCAAACGATCCTCAAACCGTTCGGAACCAAACGGTTTAGACACCGTTTAGGAACTTTTGTGTAATCAAGCAGCACATATCGCAGTGCACTCCTTTGCAATTTTGTCTTGATATTGTCTAGCAGATTCGTTGCTAGAATTGCAGATTTCGTCTACAATATCAAGACACAATTGCAAAGGAATGCACTGCGACATCCATAAAGCTCCTGAGTCAGCGCTACAAGGCACCCCAATTCGCATCCACTCTACTCCAATCTCCAGGGGTTTCCGCAATTTTGGTTTAACTCGCAACCCTTGTTCAAATGACTTCTCCACCTATCACTTTCCCACTCTGAGGACAGAGTGTGTGATGAGTTAGGGGGGGTCATCAGACAAGGGCTAGGTATCAATCTCTATACACCCTTTTCCTTAAAATAAGTCACCTCAACTAACTCTAGAATCATGTTAGTCTCTACAAGTATTTAGCACTTAGACATCAAATGGCGATTTATCAACCCCCATCCACTATGGATCCTATATTTTTGCTCCATTTCTTTATCTGACTCTCCATAGGTCAAAATCAGGGCAGAAATAAGCCGAGATCTCAAGGATGAGAGGGAAATCAGGCAACTTCCAAGTCAAAAAGCTCTGCAAGTGGACCACAAACCAAATAAGTGCATGCTGAAAAACTTTAAGAACAACTTTCCTCTCTTCAAAATAAAAGAGGCTTGGCCGCCCAAAATAAATCCTCATCCCAAAACCCAAGCCTGTGAGTTTTTGAATAAAAGCCAGAGAGACGAATAAAATCATGAGAGTTGTGCCACGAATAAGGACCTATATAAAGAACTGATAAAGGGCTCACCCGGACGGCACATTCCGCTGTCCTCACAAAGGCAGATGCGTCGCGTCCGGTAGTGAAACCCTAAAAGTTCCAAGTATATGAAAAGGCTAATAAAGGACTTGCCCGGCCGGTACATTCAGCTGCCCTCATAAAGGCAGATGTGTCGTGTCCGGTAGTGAGATCCTAAAAAGCATAGACAGCCCCTCCCCCACTCGAAGGGGAGTTACACTTCAAAGCCTTTAGTCAACCCTCATACCCTCTCTAGCTTCCAATAGGTTTCTAGAGAGGTATAAAGTTGATTAGAGTCAACAGCATGCACAAAATAAATGTGGTCCCAAGGCGAACTTTGAGATACGGAAAAACCTGAAACCCAAGCAACTCTCGAAATCCAAAAGGATCAAGGCATGCAATAAGCCTCGATACGACCCCTGGGGAACTCAGGTCAAGAATTGGAGCAAGACTATGGAAATTTTAATTAAGATCGCCGCGCCATTTCATGTCTCAGCTCTATCTAACTTGAGGACAAGCTAGACTCTAAGTTAGGGGGGGTGATAACCTCCTATTTTAGTAGTTTATCTTAGTCTTTTTCTTTAGTTTTCCATACTCTTTCTACATTTATATTGTACTTAAACCTAATTTTACCCCTTTTTTGTAAATACATCATCAAACTAACTTTTCCTTTTATAATTGCAGAAAAAGCACAAAAAAATAACAAAAGAATAAACCAGCCCAAGGGTCGAGTGGATCCAAACGGTCCCAAGACCGCATGGAGTTCAAACGGTCCTGAGACCGCATGAAGCCAAACGGTCCCAAGACCGCATGGAGTTCAAACGGTCCCGAGACCGCATGAAGCCAAACGGTCCCGAGACCGCATGAAGCCAAACGGTCCCAAGACCGCATGGAGTTCAAACGGTCCCGAGACCTCATGAAGCCAAACGGTCCCAAGACCGCATGGAGTTCAAACGGTCCCGAGACCGCATGAAGCCAAACGGTCCCAAGACCGCATGGAGTTCAAACGGTCCCGAGACCGCATGAAGCCAAACGGTCCCAAGACCGCATGGAGTTCAAACGGTCCCGAGACCGCATGAAGTCAAACGGTCCCAAGACCGCATGGAGTTCAAACGGTCCCGAGACCGCATGAAGCCAAACGGTCCCAAGACCGCATGGAGTTCAAACGGTCCCGAGACCGCATGAAGCCAAACGGTCCCAAGACCGCATGGAGTTCAAACGGTCCCGAGACCGCATGAAGCTCAAACGGTCTCAAGACCGTTTGACGCCAAACGGTCCCAAGACCGTTTGACGCCAAACGATCTCAAGACCGTCTGACGCCAAACGATCTCAAGACCGTTTGACGCCAAACGGTCCCAAGACCGTTTGACGCCAAACGATCTCAAGACCGTTTGACGCCAAACGGTCCCAAGACCGTTTGAGCCCAAAAGGTCTCCAAACCGTTTGGATCTCACTCAAAGCCTATAAATAAGACCTCAGGGCCGTCCATGAAAGGGGGGAGTCCAGACGTCCAGAGGCTGTCTCTCCATTACCAGAACAACTCCATCCATCACTCGCGGCTGCCGGTCTGAGACTCACGTCCATTGCAAGCTACTTTCTCTCTCATCAACAAGGAAGGTGAGAGGAGAAGATCCGTCATCAAGCAAGCTACAAGGAGTGGAGATCGTTGCTCTCTCAACCAAGGGTTCAACCTTCTCTCCTCAGTGGAGATGATGTTCTTTCTATCTCTTCTTGCCTCCTTCTTTGTTGCTCCCTCTATGAGGAGCGAGTAGTTCCATCCACTGGGGCGCGGGGACTAGCCCCGCTGCCCATGTTTTGTATTTTGTACTGTAAAAAAGATGTTATCATTTCGCTTTAATACTAAATCGTTTCACACATGCTTGAATGATGGCCACGTTCTTGTATGCATTTATTGTCTTTCGTTGTGGTTTGTCTACGACCGCTATCGAGGCTTGAATACCGATTTAGTGTTGGTTTCTGGTGTGTGTATCCACCACGCATCCGTTTCGGTGTCTAGAAGTGTATCTCAAAGAGTGGAGTAAACTCACTATCATTTGGCACACTCCCATCTGTATGGAAGAGACCTTTGGTAAGTCGAGGAACACACTTTGCGAGGGGAATGATGTAAAGCATGTGACCATTTGTTCGGGAATGGCTGGCGTTGCATCATTCCCGCACTTCTCGTAGCTAGGTTATCCGAATAGGAGACTAGGCCTACAAGGACACTATTCGATTTGGTAATTATCGCTCGCTTGTTGGTTTTAGATGCACGTTCCTTGCGGTTGAGTAAGATTCTCTCTTCGGAGACTACATCCTTCAGTGACGCGTAGTGATGTACCGCATGAGAGTTACTTAACCCTTGGAGGATGAGATGCATTGCCCTTTTCTTATGTGGGCATCGGTCTTGTGGAACACCCTTGGATGCAACGCATCGCTCTTGTCTTATAAGGCATCGGTCTTGTGGAAACATCCATGCATCTAGCTTATAAGTCTTGCTTAGTACATATACAATGCATGTGTAGCGGTGGTAAATACCTGCTTAACCCCAGTGATTCATCATCATTTGTTAACTCTTAAGATTTACCTGCTTTATTTACTTTCTTGCTTTACTTTCTTTGTACTTAGTTTAAAACAACCAAATCAAACTTTCGATCTAAATATCAATCTTTAAGTTGTTAAGTAAAGGCTAAACGTTTTCCATCTTGACTTCGTCAAGACCGTTGTCCCGAGGATTCGACCCTTAACTATACTACGATAAGACTTCCACATGTCTTAGCACATGTGGGTGGAGTTCTTACCATAGTACTAGCAAGGCTAAACTTAGAGACTCATCATCTCTAGGATTTTTAGTGGTGTTGCATAAAATCAAACTCCATCAGAGAGATTGCAGGTTGAGATGGATTCTCAAACCATAGCTACTGGTTTTGCTAGTAAGAGACCGAGAAGGGACTACCTTGGCAGTGTGTTGGATGATATTAGAGAGTTTAGCATGTCTTGTTCTTTCTTTTCTTTATAGCATATTAGTCGTAATTGTAATGGGGTGGCCGATGCTATTGCATCCTACTCTCGTAGATTGTCAGTTGAGTCTTTTTCTTTGTTTGGCAACTTTCCTAGCCATTTTGTATGTCTTGCTCAGGCTGATTTGGCCGGTTAAATAAAATGGGGCACGACACCAAAAAAAAAAGACAATGCCTTTCATGACATTATGATATGTCCCTCTCTAATGACTTGTGCATAGGGTAATCTTAAGGTTTCTTTCTTAGATTTCCATTTAAGATCTCCTTAAAGGTTTGATCAGCTTAGGATCAACAACATATTCATTCACATTTCAAGGTTGATTTATATGTTCATTCCTATCCTACATCCTAAAGATGACTAATCCAAACACTCCCTCAAGTGGTGTTACAGAAGGATTTTGCAATTAAGCTATAAATATGTGACCATTTTCTTGCAAAGACACCTACGAGTACAATCTATTTGATATAAGAAACCTTGCATTTACTTCTCCACGTTTACACTAGATAGGTGTGAATCCTATAATTAGATAAATATAAAATAAAATAAAACAACTAAAACAAAATGAAATGAAGAACTAAGATAGATCGATGTTCCAACACCCCACCTAAGCTTAAATATGACTATGTCTACATAGTCAACATTCTAACTTAAGAGGTGCAACAGTGGCACCACGATTAGAATGGAGGAGGTGGTGGACGTGGCATGTTAGGGTCATGGGGAGGAAACATCCCCTAAAAAGACAGATCTGACAGTGACATTGGTGGTGGTTACGAGTATCCTCCAAAGTACACCTAGTTCCAGTAATGGTCAAAGAATGGTCGTTGATATTGCTCCATCCTCTACAGGCGCATATGGAAATTCTCTTGGTTGGCCAAGAGAAGACGTTCATTTTCATATATTGCCTGCTGATTTTGGTACAACTGTCCTTGTATCTCCTATACTATAGCCAACATCACCTGATGTTGTTGTTGTCCTATCTGAATGTCCTGCAACATACCATCCATTCATGCCATGCCATTTGGGTCGTGCTCCTGCCATGTCATTTGGGTCGTGCTCCTCCTGAGAAGGTGACGGGGAAGATGATCTTGAGGTAGCATAAGTGCGTAGACGTTTGCATGGGACCGGTCTCCAGGTAATGGGGTTGCTGGGCTCCACCAACACAATGACATCGTTGCCATCATGTGGCTGCTTAGAATCATCATGGGCTTCTTCCTTAGCTTCATTGTTGTCTTCATCATCGTCGATCGGCCATCTAAGATGCTCAACTCCCTGTAGATTGAAAATAGGGTCGGGCTACACTCCCAGAACCTTCCTCCCACCATGCAACACACATACACCATGTTATAGTGAAAGTTGAGGATACTCACTTTCTAGAAATGCTGGAGATCCAACCTCTATGAAGACACCATAGTTGTGAAAGTGGACAAATCGAGACAGAGGTGCAACACAATAAGGGTAATCAACCCCTCAATAACAATTGGCACTTCCCTCTGCACCATACGCTGAATTATGACCATGTGGAGGAGAAGGAAGGGCCCAAAGGTAATGGGTTCTCCCTCCAATATTTTGTAAAGGAAGAAGACCTCTGTCTTTTCAAACTTCCCTTGGGCTTGGTCAGAGTGGGAAAAGATGGTTTTGGTGAAAAGGCGATGTAGAATCTGAGCAAATGGATGCTCAATGTCAGTGGCAGAGTTGATGTGCCAACCAATGTGGAAACATTCTAGCACCTCATTCAACGGCTCCCATGCAAGGTCATAGTCGAAGTCGGGAGGAGCGGAGCATTTTGGGACAAGAGGCCAGTTGAAGATGTCATTGATTGCCTGCAAGGTGATGCATTGGTTGGTGTTGAAGAGGCAAAAACTAACTTTTCTTTCTCTCCATTCACCTTCCAGTTGTTTCTCGGGGGTGACAAGAACCATCAACAATGATAGGAACTCGCAAACAAGTTCCGGGTAGGTCGGCCACTCACTGAAGAATGGGCCATTCACCTCTAGTAGTGTAACGACCCTGCCTTCTAGTAACACCCAATTAAGGGAGATCGAAAGGTTGGTGCCGTTATCTGATTTTCCAGATCATGATTCAGCAATTAATTGGTAACAATTATTAAATTCTACTAGACCATACTAAAAAGCTGTAATAAATAAAATTTTGCATACCATTGAAAAATTGGGATTTCTAAATGCTATCCAGAACTGGAACTAGTCTAACTAATCCTCCTTGAACTTTAATTTGTGTATTACACAATATGATGAATTACTGTTTGAGATTTTGTTTTTGTACCTAAAATGCCGAAAAACAAAACGTCAGTCAGCCAAAACTGGTATGTGGGGGAAACACTAATCATGAAATTATTCGTAACAATGTATTGCAATCAATTACAGTTTAACAAACAATTTTACATTTTAAATATAACTGTGTGATCCATGTGTACCCTATCCCCTGTGTTGTCCCTCTAGTGGACTTGGACACTACCACCCTTAAGGTATATCCCCATTATGCCCATCATGATTTCATCTAACAGGTGAATCAGTTTCTAGGGCTGAGTCACATGGAACTACTCGTAGATAACCCACTCCTTAACTCATGTCAAGCTAAGTGTCTCATGGAACTACACATGTGTAGCCCAGTTTCTAACTCATGACAGCCTAGACCTTACTATATGTTATCCTTTTCATCCCTTGCATAGCCACATGGGTGGACGCGAATCTAGCCAGTTATATATGTATAATCATAGTGATAATCATAGTCACTCTGTATTTGCATCAAATAAAATCATCGAAGAGTTTATTTTAGCCATGAGGGAAACGTTGATAAAACCCTCAGAAAACTAGTCGGGATAATCATAAGCGTAACCACATACCTGTTATGCAGATTCGGATACAGAAATAACTTTGTCGAGAGAGAAAATCCAATCAATCAAGAAAATTGCACAGAACCCTGAAATAAACATTCCAACTACATTTTATCAAAACTTATGCAATTCCTTATTATTCCTTAGGATTTCTATTCCAATTTTAGGGTTTCCTTGGAAATTAGGGTTTTTCCTTCATTCTTAATTATTATGAACCCTAATTCATCAAATCCACTTAAAACCATTAAATTATCTCCTTTTAATATTCCTAACAGTTTTAGGATCATTATTTAGCAATTCACTTCCTTAATAAAAAAATAACATGGTTTTCTTCTTCTTTTACCCTAAATTAGGGTTTTCATGTACATTATCTTTCATTTACAGAAATAAACCATAAATTAACCTTCTTTGTACTCAAAATGGATGAAAAATCCATGTTATTAATTAATAGGTTGATAATCCTCAATGTAACCTATTAAGTTACAAAGAATCACTCTTTATGTACAATTAAGGTTTATAATTAACTTGCAATGCATTTTTCTAACAAAACAAGGCACTTTTGCAAAACTAACTATAATAATGTTCTCCAATAATTTTTATCAGGTTCCTTGCATTTTTTTACCCAACTTTCATATATAAAGTTTCTTCATATGAGGTTCCTAGCTATTATTATGATTTTAGCAAGGAAAAGCAATTTTTGGATTATTTGGCAGAGATAGGAAATTACCAAATTTCTTTGGTCGTTCGATCGGTGCACCAAAGAACCTTGTCTGGATCTGACGCTCCACGTCGTAGGTCTCCACTAGCACTCAGATGCGCGTGGCTATGGGCTATCATCCGTTGGATGGTACTCGGGTCCACGATGGACTCTGATCTGAGGCCTCACGTCAACTCGCTCCACTCAGCGAGTTATCTCAATGCGCGCCTCCTGAGGTCATTAGATCTCACGTCCGCCCACCGTACTCCAAGATCTAATGGCTCCTACTTGTCATCCTTCTCTTCTCCTTGCTTTGAACATGTGGCAACGCTGTGGCTGTGGCTCGTCGGAGCAAGGTCGATCGCGAGAGGGAAAGGGCTCTGAGGCTCGAGAAGATGCTGCCAGGGTTTGTGAGGGTGAGAGCAACCACCCGAGGGCCTATTTATAGGCTATGGGGGTCTCTACCTAGGGTTTCTTAACCCCTCTATCAACATATCCTTTACCCAATTGGGTGTTTCATGTAGACACTTCCAAAGACCCGAAAACTAGGGAAGGTTTACAAGTCCGCACATCCATCAGGTTGCGAGGAAACGATGGGGGAAAATCCCCTGTGATCGTGCTACAGTCTGTGTCCCTCTGGGACTCTAGACGATGAGTCAGGTCAGTTGGATCAAGATCCAACGACCACTATCATCTGAGCTCAAACAAAAAGGGAAAGATTTCCCAAATTATCAAGGAAACTCCTATTTTGAAGATAATCTTGAAAAATCGATAACTCCCAACTCTTAACTCATGTTTGCCTCAAATTTTAAGGGAACCTCTTTAATGATTTTATATTTCATCCTAAAAAAATTGGGATCATTATCTTAATTAAATAGTTTCGTTTCTTTAGGTGCAAGAAAACACCCTTTTATTCATATTTTCTTCATATTCTTTATTTCCCTTGCTATTATATAATTATCATGAGTTCCTTGAACACCAAGGAACCTTTATAACTCGAAATTATATTTTTGGGAAAATATCTTTTAGCCTTTTCATCATCCTTTATTCATTTTCTTATATATCCCATTATCCCATTGAATTCCTTTTTCAGTTCTTTTTCTTTTTCTTTCAATTGGGCTTAATGGCAAATAAGGACCATCAAGAAAGAATGCAAGGCTATCATACACAAAATTAATTCAAATAAAACCATGACATCCAACATTGATCTTATTTATATTTTAAAGGAGATTCACAAATCTCATTACATGTTTTGGAATATGAGGTTATAACATGCTCCCCTCCTTATAGGAATTTTGCCTCAAAATTCAACAATCAAACAAAGAAATTAGGATATGCCTTTTCCATGTCTGTCTTTAGCTCCCATGTGGCCTCATCCTCTCCATGGTGCTTCCAAATAACCTTTACCATCTCTATATTCTTATTTCTGAGTTCTTTTACCTTAGTATCTAGAACCTGCAAGGGCATCTCAGGATAAATTAGATTTCCTTGAAGCTCCATGGGTTTAATGCTCAGCACATAGTTCAGATCTTGCACATATCGCTTCATATTGGACACATGAAACACATCATGCATCATACTATATTGAGGGGGTAACGCCAAACGATATGCGGCTTCACCAATCCATTCTAACACTTGAAATGGACCCACGTATCGGGGACTCAACTTTCCTCTATTCTTAGCTATAGCTCGGAGTGGTCGGTTTTTCAGAAAAAACATGTTCTCCCACAGCAAAATGGACATCAGTCCACTTCGCATCAACATATGACTTCTATCGGTCTTGGGCTCTCTTTAGCCTTTGCCTGGTCAAAGTGACTTTATCATCATACACATGGAGTTCATCTGACCTCAATAATGTCCTTTCACCAACATCATCCCAATGAAGTGGTGACCAACATGGTCTCCCATATAGAGCTTCGTATGGAGGCATCCCGATATTGGCTTGATAATTGTTGTTGTAATCAAACTTGGCTAAAGGTAGGTTCTTCTCCCATGATCCACCCCAATCGAGCACACAAGCTCTCAACAGATCCTCTAAGGTTTGAATTGTCCTTTCTGACTGACCATCTGTCTGAGGGTGATAAGTGGTACTGAACTTCAACCTTGTACCAAGTTCCTCTTGAACCTTCTTCCACAACTTAGAAGTAAACTTTGGGTGTCTGTTCGAGATGATGGAACTAGGTACGCCATGCAAGCGCATTATCTCTCTGATATATAGCTAAGCTAAATCTAACACCTTGGCAGTGGTTTTTAGGGCAAGGAAGTGTGTTGACTTGGTAAGGTGATCTACCACAACCCATATCACATCATGACCTCTCATGGTCCGGGGTAGACCCACCGTAAAATCCATGGTGATTTGCTCCCATTTCCAATATGGAATCTCTATAGATTGTAAAAGTCCACCGGGTCGTTGGTGTTCAACCTTCACCATTTGGCATGTAAAACAACTGGCTACATAAGATGCAATGTCTCTCTTCATTCCTGGCCACCAGAAAAACCTCTGCATGTCCTTAAACATATTCGTAGTCCCTGGGTGCACTGTTTATTTAGAACCATGAGCCTCTTGTAGGATACGTTCCTTCAACGGTGAATCTTCAGGAACCCATATGCAATTCTCAAATTGGATTCCTCCGTCTATTCCCAATGAAAGACAGGTCTGAGGATTCTGCATCAAGCCTTTCATCTTGTCAAGTCCTCCACTGGCCAACTGTGCTGCGACAATCTCACTCAACAATTCAGACTATATCTGGATGTTGGCCAATCGAACTCAATCATCTAACGGTTGAGGTGACCATTCCACCAGCTCTTCTAAGCTCTTCCACTGTCTGGACAATACAATTGCACACCTTAGTTGTTTCCGACTTAAAGCATCAGCTACGACGTTCGCCTTTCCCGGATGATAGGCAATGGTGAAGTCATAATCCTTCATATACTCCATACATCGTCGTTGTCGTAGGTTCAGGTCTTTTTGCATCAGAAGATACTTCAGGCGCTTATTGACTGTGAAGATTTAAAAAGTAGCACCATTAAGGTAATGCCGCCAAATCTTCAGGTCATGGATGATATCAGCCAAATCCATGTCATGTGTCGGGTAATTCACCTCGTTGGTCTTGAGTTGTCAAGAGGCATATGCAACCACATGCTGATTCTATTCCAACACACAGCCAAGTCCCATCTTTGATGCATCGGTGAAAATCATGAAACCCTCATTGCCTAATGGTAGAGTCAAAATTGGTGTAGTTGTCAGCTTCTCTTTCAACTCCTGGAAACGAACCTCACAAACATCGGACCACACAAACTTCACATCTTTTTGAGTCAACATAGTCAAAGGCAAGGCGCTCTTTGAGAAATCCGTGATGAAGTGTTGATAATATCCTGCTAACCCCAAGAAGCTTTGAATCTCAGAGGGGTTCTTTGGTGCTGGCTAGTCTCGAACCGTTGACACTTTAGCTGGATCTACGGCGATTGCTCCTCCTAAGATTATGTGTCCAAGGAACATGACTTTGTCTATTCAAAACTCACATTTAGAGAATTTCCCATAGAACTTCTGCTTTCTTAAGATATCACGAACTTTACTTAGGTGGTCTCGATGTCGATCTAAGTTAAATGAATAAACCAGTATGTCATCTATGAACACTATGACAAACGAGTCATGGAAGGGTTGAAACACACTGTTCATAATGTTCATGAACACACTAGGTGCATTGGACAACCCAAAAGGCATAACCACAAACTCATAGTGGCCATATCGGGTTCTAAAAGCTGTTTCCGGGATGTCCTCACTCTTGACCCTCAACTGGTGGTAACCCGATCTCAAGTCAATCTTGGAAAAGACTCGAGCTGACTTCAACTGGTCAAACAAGTCATCTATCTGGGGTAAAGGGTATTTGTTCTTAATGGTAGCCTGGTTGATCATTCGGTAGTCTATGCACATTCAGAGCCAACCATCCTTTTTCTTTACAAAAAGAATCGGTGCTCCCCATGGTGACATGCTAGGGCGGATAAAACCCTTGTCTAGCAATTCCTGCAAGTGCTTCTTTAACTCAAGAAACTCAACAGGGGCCATTCTATAAGGTGCTCGGGAAATAGGGTTTGTACCAGGAGCTAACTCTATCGAGAAATCTACCTCTCTTTTGGGAGAAATCCCAGGTAGATCATCCGGGAAATCATATGCATAGCTTCAGACTACCTCTATCTCCTCTAAGGGTTGCACCTTGGGTTCTGGCTTAGTGACTACTGCTAAGAAAGCTTGACATCCTTAACTAATCATCTGCTCTGCCTTCAAGGCTGACACATACAAGTTGGTGGTGGCATCCATCCTACCCCTAGTGACAAAAGGTGGGTGACCTGGTCTTTTAATGATCACTTTCTTCTCCCTACAGTCAATGTTGGCCCTATAAGTATAAATCCAATCCATGCCAATGATCACATCAAAATCATTCATGTCAAGAAGGATAAAGTTTGTAGGAAACTCATGATCTCGATATTTCACAGGTATCACCGGAGTTTTCAAAAGGGAAGTAAAGATTCGACCACTTGGGGTTGTAACATCTAGGACACACCCTAAATCCTTGATATCCAAACAAAGCATAGTTGCAAGATTTCTCAAAATGAAAGTATTAGTAGATCCAGAGTCAAACAAAGCTTTTACATTATGTCCCATGACTTCAAGCATGCCTAGATTATTGTTCACCATGCATTAGACCATTACATGATTAACGTAAAACATAAAAGAAAACTCTAAGGGTTATTACCCTTGATCAACCGATTGGCATTAACTTGAGCCTCCTCATTGTCAATGGCAAACACTTGAGCTTGTCTTATCTCTCTTGCAGGTGGGGCTGCCACAGGTGGGGCTACTACAGGTGGGGCTGCCACTTGTCCTGGTCCTCTGGGATCTGGCATAGGACAGACGGATTGTAGATGTCCTTCTTGGTGGCATCGAAAGCATTTCTTCTTCTTGTAGCGGCATTCACCGACGTGCCCTTTTCCGCAGGTGCGGCAAGGAGGTCAGTTGTTCTCTTGACGGGGTTTCCCTTTTCTTCCATGTTTTCCTTTAGCTTGATGACGTCCTTGACCCTTCTTGTGGTTGTTTCTCAGGCCTTGGGCTCCTTCGGTGAAACCCAAGTACCCCTTAGGTGGAAACTGGGAAGGCATCACAGTCCTCTCCATGTCTAAAGTAGTGTTATAGGCTTCGGCAAAAGTTTTAGGCTTGCTTGCCATCACATGGGGCCTGATGGTAGGGTGAATACACTCTATGATGTGGTCCACCCTTCTTTCCTCATCCATCTTGTACCCAAAGAGTTCTAGGATCCAGAAGTTGCGCCCGAAGTTTGCCACCTAACAGTTTCCTTGGGACATGTTGGTAAACTCCCTTTCCTTTTCCTTCTTAGCTAAGATTGGAACGAATCTGGCGGTGAGGATCGTCTTGAAATCAGCCCATGCCATGGGTTCCTCTGTCAAATCTCTACTTGTGATGTGGGTCTCCCACCATATCTTAGTTGCTCCTTCCAGGAGGTGAGGAGCAAAGAGGACCTTCTTCCTCAGATGTACCTCAAGCATGCGGAAACCATTCTCGACTGCAAGCAGTCAAGCTTCCACCTTGTCCACTACCTCAGTCTTATCTTCTTCCCAGAACTTATCAATGTTTAGCTTGACGAAGTCCAGGATGGTGGCCCCCAGTCTAGGACGAACCGGAAGCGGCTCACCTTTCTCAGCTCTGATTAGGTCTCGGAGGGCCAAGGCACTAATGGCCTCTGTCAGCTTCCTATGCTGCTCCATCCACAAAGCCTTGGGGGTGTGGATCATCATGGTCAGTTATGGACCTCCAACTTGGTCCTCCTCCATCTGGTCTACTTCCGCGTACACATGTTGCTCCTCATACCCTTGGTCCTGTTCTTGATCAAGGTTACTTAAGGGTATCGGGTCAGGGTTATGGACCTCATGAGTGGTTTATTCGGGCCTCTTTCTCTTCTTAGAGGATTCACCATCATGGTTCTTCTTCCTCTTCTCTGAAGACCCCATTCCTTTGCGGGAATGCCAAGCACTCCTAGCTGGGTTCCTAGTGCCCTCAGGGACAACAACTGTCTTTGTATGAGCCATCTACATAAGCATAACAAACATACATTTAGTTTATCATTAAACTAATTATACTTATGTCAGTGACGTCTCATTACATATCTTTTATTAATTTGATGGAGGATTCCTTAATCCTTAACTTACTTGCCCATACCACATGAGGGTGAGGAAGAGAGAGAAAAACCTAACTCTTAAAGTCCTTAATAGAATGTGTGATAAGAAGGGATGAATAAGATGAGAGAGTCCTAAGGTATCTTATTTCGATTCATATCCTAGGACATCGGCTAGGCAGTTACACAATCCGGGAGTCCTCGTATTCCGACTAGCGGTGCAGAGGAAAATTTTGCCAGCCCCCAGAAGTGATCCTTTTCTAGACAGCTCAGTCTTTCAGAAAATCCTCTAATAACTCCCTTGGGTTCTACACAGTTTGTAAAATTTAATAATTATTAACAACTAAGTGGAGAACATTGGCTCTGATACCAAATGTAATGACCCCGCCTTCCGGTAAACCCCAATTAAGGGAAACCGAAAGGTCGATGTCGTTATCTGATTTTCCAGATCAAGGTTCAGCAATTAATTGGTAACAATTATTAAATTCTACTAGACTATATTGAAAAGTAGTAATAAATAAAATTTTGCATACCTTTGAAAAATTGGGATTTCTAAAATGCTAACCAAAACTGGAACTAGTCTAACTAATCCTCCTTGAACTTTCATTTGTGCATTTCACAATATGACGACTTACTGTTTGTCATTTTGGTTGTGTACCTAAAATGCCGACAAACAAAACGTCGGTCACCCAAAGCTGGTATGTGGGGGAAACACTAATCGTGCAATTATTCGTAACAATGTATTGCAATCAATTACAATTTAACAACCAATTTTTTGTTTTAAATATAACTGTGTGATCCATGTGTACCCTATCCCCTACGTTGTCCCTGCAGTGGACTTGGACACTACCACCCTTAAGGTAGATCCCCGTTATGCCCCTCATGATTTCACCTAACAGGTGAATCAATTTCTAGGGCTGAGTCACATGGCACTACCTGTAGATAGCCCACTCCTTAACTCATGGCAAGCTAAGAGTCTCATGGAACTACACATGTGTAGCCCAGTTTCTAACTCATGATAGCCTAGACCTTACTCTAGGTTATCCTTTTTAGCCCTTGCATAGCCACATGGGTGGACCCAGATCTAGCCAGTTATATATGTATAATCATAGTGATAATCATAGTCACTCTATATTGGCATGAAATAAAAGCATCCAACAATTTATTTAAGCCATGAGGGAATGATGAATGCATATTCATCTCTTATTTTTGCTTCATTCAGAATAATTAATTAGGACTTTTTTTGTTAATTTTAGCTAATTCAAAAATAAACAGCACTTTCATCTTCTTGATATACTTTTCCTGAATTCTTATGATATTTTTCTTAATTTTCAGGAATTATCTAAGTAATTAAATTGAGAAAATAAAAGATGAAGATATGAGGCTCTCAAATATTCCCGCAGTGCCTGAGATACTCGTCACCAAAATATCCATATCTTTTGCGTCTAATGGCGGAATTTCAAGATAAAGTATGGAATGAAAAGAGAATTTTGTTGGATACAAAAAAGACATTTTGCGGAAATTTTGGTGTTTATTTGGCTGCGCAATTAATCAGTTAAAGTAGCATTACGTTTTCCCGCAGAGTCTGATTTCAGTATATACCTTTCACGAAAAGTGGTATAACTCTCACATCCCAAGGCGGAATTTATTGTGTAAGTATGCGTTGGAAAGATAATTCAATTATCTACAGGAAAAATATATTTTCGGGCAGCTTCTGAATTTTTTACTAGCCCAAAAATACGCTCGAAACCTCTGTTGCGGGAAATTAATGCAAAAGGGATGCAAAGAAATCAATTGTTTCCTCTATTGACTAGATCTAGAAAGTTAGCAGCCGCCGGTGGCCATTTCTTTTACCCTAAACCTAATGTATACCCCCCTCCTTCTCCTATAAAAGGAGGAGTACTTCCTCCTCCTCAAGGCATCTTGGATTTCTTGTATTTTAGAATTCTGCAGCAATCAATCTTGTAGTCATCTTTTTATTATGCAATAAAGTAGTTTTAATTCAAGCATCGTTCTTCCATTCTTATTCTTGTCTCGTCTTCTCGCCTTAGTCTTAATCTACTTTTCTCCGCGCTTTATTTCTGGAGCAAGGAACAAAGGACTAAGCCATTTCATTGACTCTAGTATAAGGATTCATCTCCTGATTTTTGGGCTAGACTATGGCTTTTGTATTTTCTTCCTCCGTCTCCCCTTTCTCCATGTGTGAGTAGTCTTTTATCGGGGCAAAGGGAAATAACCCCTTAGCCATGGTTTTAACAATTTCTTCTTAAACGATTAGATGGTAATCGATTTTAATTGAATGATTGATCTTCGGATCGCATGTTAATCCGGATGGATATGACCATGGAAATCCGGATTTAGAACAATAAAATCGATTACATAGACGTTTTGATATGACCGTGGATTCTCATCTTTTAGGTTGATAAACTAGGAAGCATGAGCACGAGGACCAATGGGCTCATGTGGAGTTTCTCTCTTGTGAGTTTTTAAATTCGCAAACCTTCATCGAATCGTCGTTTAAGATTTAGTTGTTATCACCTAGGCTAAGGTGGTCAAAACCCCTACGAGCCTCGATTTCCTTCTCTTGATTTAATCACCGCATCCTTCGTTTTCTTTAATTCTTAGTCTTCCATTCATATAGTTTTTCTTGTGTGAACAATCTTTTTATTATTGCCTTGTGCATGTTTATTCTTGTTAAGTACTTTTCTTCTTGCATTAGTGTAATCACACAAAACACCAACTGAACTTTACTTTCTGCTTCAATAAAAAGAAAAATACCAAAAAAACAAATAATAAAGTTTTTCAATCTTTGGGTTCTAAAGAACAATATCTAATAGTTGTCCTATGGGATCGACCCTTCTATACTACCCTTAAAACCGGAAGTAAAAAAGGTTTAAACTCTAGGATTAACCATCTTAGTGATTGATATTGCAAACGACGAGTATCAATTTGGCGTCGTTGCCGGGGACAACGGATTATTTTCTCGAACCCCAAAACAATTTTGAAAAAACTTTTTTTCCTTTTTTTCATGCCTTCCTAGTAACATTCCGGAAGTGTACTCCTCTTTCTGCCGAGTTACCATTCCTGCAGTCTGTTTTTTCTGCACACGATTAACTGCTTCATTTGTGTATTCGACGCTCGCCGAACGCCAATTCCGCGGGGCAATTTTTTAATCTGGAACCAGAGAGGCTAAGGATGATTTTAATAGATGATGATGACGATGATTATATCATCTACAATCAAGTAAAGCCAACTCCAATACCTAAAGCTCCACCAATCACTTCCATTGTGGATGTTAATCTAGTTGATTATAATGGCCAATCTACTTCATTGGAATACTTTCTCTATAATGAACTGCCACCCTTAGAAGAAGTCCAATGTGATATAGTTGAGATTCCACACAACCTTGATCAGGAGATGGATAGGTGTTTTAAAGAAATTCAGGATGATGTAAATGAAGAACTTTGTTTAGCTAGGGCCACAGCTGTATGGGGCCCTGACTATCCATATAAGTCAAAAAATGAGTGGATGGAGGCCTATATTGATAAATTCATGAATCAAGAATCTTTTAACAAAAAGGTTAAAGACTGGTGGGATCAAAGAATGTCCCAACAACCTAAGACCCCACCACCCTTCTTGGTTGTAGGCCCATATTCGGATGTTTGCAATAATCATCCCATCTTGGTTGAGCCTATTGTGACCAATGTACCATCACCTCCCCAACATGCATTGATGGATTCTTTTGAAAGGCTTCCTCATCAATCACATTATGACCTCACTCAACCACCTCTGGTTGAACCTGATGAGGTGATTCTACCACCGCAAGAACCTTACATTACACCGTTATATTGTGAGGTGATCCCTTCTGAGCCCATTGAGTTGGGCACATGTCCTATAAAGGAATCAGATCTCCCCTTCATCATAGTAAAGGATCCAATTGATTTCATAGGCATCCATGTTGATGAGATCTTTTATGAAGAAGAGATGGAGAACTCCCCAATAGAGATGGAACAACCTAGATTGATCATTTTCGATAATTATGACGAAAATTATGCCATTTGTGAGTCTTCCACACCAAATCCACTGACTTCCATTTGTGAGTATTTTATTGACATCAAAGCCCAATACCATTATTTTGAGTCTATTTTGGATAATAAGCATCCAACCCCCTTTGACAAAATGATTCCACATGTTCTGTTTCAACCAATTCCCATTCCATGCACAACTGATTTAGAAGAAGAGACACAACCCTTAGGAGAAGTCTACATACCCCCTTCCACTTCCTACAAGGAATATGTTCCCATTTTTATTCCTCATGAACCCTTGGGAACTCCTTGCATAGAGGAACTACAGTTACATGCTATATCAACCATGAATCCCATTCATCACAAGGTTGGTTGCATGAATTTTGAGTAGAGCAAAATTACTTATCATGCTGATTTAAATTTAGTTGTCCCTTTCATATCACCACCAATTCTCCTATATGCAGGTCAATATGACCGAGGGAAACCAGAGCCAGATCCTCCGCCTAACTTTGTACATCTGGCACTGCATGTGTTACCAGTTGGGTACCCACCAACCTCCCCCAATCCACATCCATCTTTAACACTTCCTTTGCTATTGATGGAAGATCTGTGGATCCTGTTGGAGGGAATGCGAGGTGAAAGCAAATATGAACACCCCACTGAGCTTCTACAATTACCCTATCATAGGGTACACTATGAAGCTCCTCAGATAAAGGTACCAGCCCTCATACACATCACCTTTAGCTGGATGTTTTTTGAGCTACCAGGGCCACCCGAAAAACCTTACTCTTCTCTTCCCTCCATCTCGGGTTTAGATTTTGCTCGGGACAAGCAAAAATTTGAGTCTGGGGTGGAGGTGGGTGGTATGTTTCTATTTCACTCCCTTATCTTTTTATTCTTGCATTATTTCTACCTTTTTTTGTTTTGCATATAGTTGTTTTGTTCATGGCCATTATCTAGTCGGCCATATTTTTATTTATTTTGGTACAAAATGGCCTTTATCTAGTCGGCCTTGATATGATCATTTGTCAAAATACTCTCCTTAATGATGTAACTGCCTTGCAAATAAAATTTTGAAACTTTCATGACTAGAAATCCTCCTGTCACTTAGGACCTCAAATAATAATCACTCCTTGGAAAAGATGGCAAGCCATAGAGGACTGATAGGATTCAAGAGTGATGCTTTCTTATCATGTACAACTTGTATACATTTTCTTGATTTTGTGCATGATTCGGTAATAGTTGAACCAATGCATGGTACTCTAAAAAAAAAGAAAAAGATAGAAAAAAAAAGTTGCACAAGAACAGCCTCTTCTACTCTTCTTCCACCACTTCCAAATCTTTCTTCTACTCTTCTTCCACCACTTTCAAATCTTTTCATTCGTCAAAAAAAGAGCCAATAATGCCCAAAACGCTAAGTTTGGGGTGGAACCCCTTCCCCCTCTTCCGCTTCTTCCATACCCACGCAATTGGGTGTATCACCAAAAATCAAAGAAAAAAATGTGGTCAATGTAACTGCATGTCCACTAAATAAAAAGGTCTCGAGTCGAATAGAGGAGAGACTGTCCTTCTTCCATACCTCCTTCACTCCAGTTTTCTACCCAGGGGAAAACTACAAAAAACTCAACCATCCAAATCAGCCATGTTCTTGTGTAAAACTTAAAAAAAAAATTAGAGTACCAAATGTAAAGGTGAAATGAAAATCTGTTTTATTGCAGGTCTTGAATAAATGCAAGTTTGTGAAGTAGGAAATATAAAAGTCACTTTTCGTGAATTCAGGAAGTCAGGGTCGCCTGGCCATATTTTGGTAGAAGGAATCAAGTGATTGTAAGGAGAGTGAGGATGAAAGGTTGAGAGTATGTCTTGAAAGTATTTCTTGATTTTAATATTGCTCGGGACGAGCAAAGTTTAAGTTTGGGATATTTTGATGAATGCATATTCATCTCTTATTTTTGCTTCATTTAGAATAATTAATTAGGACTTTTTTGTTAATTTTAGCTAATTCAAAAATAAATAACACTTTCATCTGCTTGATATACTTTTCTTGAATTCTTATGATATTATTCTTAATTTTCAGGAATTATCTAAGTAATTAAATCGAGAAAATAAAAGATGAAGATATGAGGCTTTCAAATATTCCCGCAGTGCCTGAGATACTCGTCACCAAAATAGTCATATCTTTTGCGTCTAAAGGCAGAATTTCAAGATAAAGTATGGAATGAAAAGAGAATTTTGTTGGCTATAAAAAAGACATATTTTGCGGCAATTTTGATGTTTATTTGGCTGCACAATTAATCAGTTAAAGTAGCATTACGTTTTCCCGCAGAGTCTGATTTCAGTATATACCTTTTACTAAAATTGGTATAACTCCCACATCCCAAGGCGGAATTTATTGTGAAAGTATGTGTTGGAAAGATAATTCAATTATCTACAGGAACAATATATTTTCGGGCCGTTTCTGAATTTTTTACTAGCCCAAAAATATGCTCGAATCCGCTGTTGCGGGAAATTAATACAAAAGGGATGCAAAGAAATCAATTGTTTCCTCTATTGACTAGATCTACAAAGTTAGCAGCCGTCGGCGGCCATTTCTTTTACCCTAAACCTAATGTATACCCCCCTCCTTCTCCTATAAAAGGAGGGGTACTTCCTCCTCCTCAAGGCATCTTGGATTTCTTGTATTTTGGAATTCTGCAGCAATCAATCTTGTAGTCATCTTTTTATTATGCAATAAAGTAGTTTTAATTCAAGCATCGTTCTTCCATTCTTGTTCTTGTCTCCTCTTATCACCTTAGTCTTAATCTACTTTTCTCCGTGCTTTATTTCTGGAGCAAGGAATAAAGGACTAAGCCATTTCATTGACTCTAGCATAAGGATTCATCTCCTGATTTTTGGGCTAGACTATGGCTTTTGTACTTTCTTCCTCTGTCTCCCCTTTCTCCATGTGTGAGTAGTCTTTTGTCGGGGCAAAGGAGAATAACCCCTTATCCATGGTTTTAACGATTTCTTCTTAAACGATTAGATGGTAATCGATTTTAATTGAATGATTGATCTTCGGATCACATGTTAATCCGGATGGATATGACCATGGAAATCCGGATTTAGAACAATAAAATCGATTACATAGACGTTTTGATATGACCATGGATTCTCGTCTTTTAGGTTGATAAACTAGGAAGCATGAGCACCAGGACCAAAGGGCTCATGTGGAGTTTCTCTCTTGTGATTTTTTAAATTCGCAAACCTTCATCGAATCGTCGTTTAAGATTTAGTTGTTATCACCTAGGCTAAGGTGGTGAAAACCCCTACGAGCCTCGATTTCCTTCACTTGATTTAATCACCGCATCCTTTGTTTTCTTTAATTCTTAGTCTTCCATTCATATAGTTTTGCTTGTGTTAACTATCTTTTTATTATTGTCTTGTGCATGTTTATTCTTGTTAAGTACTTTTCTTCTTGCATTAATGTAATCACACAAAACCCCAACTGAACTTTACTTTCTGCTTCAATAAAAAGAAAAATACCAAAAAACCAAATAATAAAGTTTTTCAATCTTTTGGTTCTAAAAAAAATCTCTAATAGTTGTCCTATGGGATCGACCCTTCTATACTACCCTTAAAACCGGAAGTAAAAAAGGTTTAAACTCTAGGATTAACCATCTTAGTGATTGATATTGCAAATGACGAGTATCAGGGAAACGTCGATAAAACCCTCGGAAAACTAGTTGGGATAATCATAAGCGTAACCACATACCTGTTATGCAGATTCAGATACAGAAATAACTTTGTAGAGAGAGAAAATCCAATCAACCAAGCAAATTAGACAGAACCCTAAAATAAACATTCCAACTATATTTTATTAAAATGTATCCAATTCCGTCTTATTCCTTAGGGTTTCTATTCCAATTTTGGGGTTTCCTTGTAAATTAGGGTTTTTCCTTCATTCTTAATTATTATGAACCCTAATTCATCAAATCCACTTAAAACCTTTAAATTCTCTCCTTTTAATATTCCTAATAGTTTTAGGATCATTATTTAGCAATTCACTTCCTTAATCTAAAATAACATAGTTTTCTTCTTTTACCCTAAATTAGGGTTTTCATGTATATTATATTTCATTTATATAAATAAACCCTAAATTAACCATATTTGTACTCAAAATGGATGTAAACTCCATGTTATCAATTAGCAGGTTGATAATCCTCAATTTAACCTATTAAGTTATAAAGAATCACTCTTTATGTACAATTAGGTTTTCTAATTAACTTGCAATGCATTTTTCTAAAAAAACAAGGCAATTTTGCAAAACGAACTAGAATCAAGTTCTCTTATCATTTTTATCAGATTCCTTGCATTTTTCTACCCAACTTTCATATATTAAGTTTCTTCATATGAGGTTCCTAGCTATTATTATGATTTTAGCAAGGAAAAGGAATTTTTGGATTATTTGGTGGAGAGAGGAAATTACTGAATTTCTCTGGCCGTTCGATCGGTGTGCCAAAGAACCTCATCTTGATCTGAAGCTCCGTGTCGAAGGTCTCCACTAGCACCGAGACACGCACAACTGTGGGCTATCATCCGTTGGATGGCGCTCGGGTCCATGATGGACTCTGATTCGAGGCCTCGCGTCAACTCGCTCCACTCAGCGAGTTATCTCAGTGTGCGCCTCCTGAGGTCGTTAGATCTCATGTCGGACCACCGTACTCCAAGATCTAATGACTCTTGCTTGTCATCCTTCTCTTCTCCTCGCTTTGAACTTGCGGCGGCACTGCTGCTGGGGCTCGTCAGAGCAAGGTCAATCGTGAGAGGGAAAGGGATCTGAGGCTCGAGAAGCTGCCGCCACGGTTCGTGAAGGTGAGAGCAACCACCTGAGAGCCTATTTATAGGCTATGTGGGTCTCTACCTATGGTTTCTTAACCCCTCCATCAACCGATCCTTTTCCCAATTGGGCGTTTCAGGTAGACACTTCCAAAGACCCAAAAACTAGGGTTGGGAGTGTTCGTCTCCCTCTCCCGAACTCTTTGGGAAGGTTTACAAGTCCACACATCCATCAGGTTGCGAGGAAACGATGGGGGAAAATCCCCTATGATCGTGCTATACTCAGTGTCCCTCTGGGACTCTAGATGATGAGTTGGGTCGGATGGATCAAGATCCAACGAACACTATCATCCGCGCTCAAACAAAAAGGTAAAGATTTCCCAAATTCTCAAGGAAAATCCTATTTTGAAGATAATCTTGAAAAATCCATAACTCCCAAATCTTAATTCCTTTTTTCTTCAAATTTTAAGGGAACCTCTTTTATGATTTTATCTTTCAGCCTGCAAAAATTGGGATCATTATCTTAATTAAACGGTTCCTTTTCTTTAGTTGTAATAAAACACCCTTTTATTCATATTTTCCTCATAGTCTTTATTTCCCGTACTATTATATAATTATCCTGAGTTCCTTAAACCCCAAGGGACCTTTATAACTCGAAATTCTATTTTTGGGAAAATATCTTTTAGCCTTTTAATCATACTTTATTCATTTTCTTATATATCCCATTATCCCATTGAATTCCTTTTTCATTTCTTTTTCTTTCAATTGGGCTTAACGGCCAATAAGGCCCATGAAGAAGGCATGCAAGGCTATCATACAAACAATTCATTCAAATCAAACCATGAAATCAGACATTGATCTTATTTATCTTTTATAGGAGATTCACAAATCTCATTACATGTTTTGGAAAATGAGGTTATAACAAGCATCTAATGTTGACATACCAAATGTAGGTTGTCGATAAAGTCCACTCTCTTGATCAGGGCACAATCTTCATATCACATTGGCAACATCTTCCTTAGCATCCACTCATTGTAGATCTTCTTGATCTCCAGAGTGGGATGTTGGATGCGTGTTGGTCAAGGGACCAACTCTTCTTGACCCACTTATGAAGATGCACCCCTCCTTGGTGCCATGGTGATGATGCAAGAAGGAAGATGGAGAAAAATAGGATCGTTCAAAAGTGGTGGTGCCTAGTGCAGCTTTGCTCTGAGTTGCAGGTGGAGTGGAGGATGAAGATGTGAAGAAAATGAATTCCCCACCCCTCCTTTTATAGCCAGCATTTGCCCAACAATGACAGAGTTGGTACTATCGTCTTGCAATCAGTAGTATTGAGATATATGCATGAATCCATGACTCGGTCGTATTGACGACTAACGTTTGTTGATGACTTGAACATGGATTACTTAGTGATGTTAGTGCCAAGTCTAAAATGGTAGTATCAACTTAGGGTGTAGATCAATACTACCAACTGCTCGATGAAGATCACATATTTCATTGGATCAGACACAAGAAGATTGTTGATGTCAAGAGTCAGTACCATCAACATGCCAGTAGGTAGTAGACAGCTGGCCATTTTGCTTTGTTTTTCTGATAATGATGTCAATATCTCAAAACTGGGAGTGCCCTAAAGGTCGGTAGTACTGACTATGATAATGAATACTACCGAACACTTATCAGTTAGGTACTTAGAGTCTTCAGTGACACAATGGAATCGACTTGCCTAGTCTGAAGTACCGAGTTTTCCTTTCTTTTCCAGATATCTCCCTAACGTAAATTCAGTACTACCGACTTGTGGTCTCACTAGTACTAATTATGTTGGTCCCGCACACTCCAACAAATGAATCAAGGTACCTTTTTTCATGAAATAAAAATGAAAGAACAACTAAGAAGTTAAAATGAATGTAACGAAAAAAAATAATGGTTTGGTTGCCTCCCAACAAGCGCCATTGTTTAATGTGTTAGACTAGACATGGTTAAGAGCAAGAATCTAATGGTGTGTAATGAGGTTCACTTCTTCTATTCTTTTATCTACTTCCCCACCAAAATAATGCTTCAATATCTGGCCATTAACAAGGAATCACCTAGTCCCATCCATTATCTTCACAACACCATGGGTAAAAACCTACAAAACCACAAATGGTCCACTCCATTTGGACCTCACCTTGCTCGGATGTAACTTAACTCTAGAATTTAATAGAAGGATATTCTGTCCCAGAAGAAACACCCTATTCAAGATATGTCGATCATGAATCTTCTTAGTTCTCTCCTAATAAATTCTAGAACTCTCATAGGCTTGTGAGTTCATCTATCTCATTCATCTCTAATAACCTATTCCTACCTACTACATCCAGTCTGAAATCTAGTTTTCTCAAACCCGATTTGGCCTTGTGCTCATGCTCCACTGGTAAATGGAAAGCACACCCAAAAACCAACCTAAATGGCATAGTTCCTATAGGTTATTTATAGGCTGTCCTATATGCCCAAAGAGCGTCATTCATCACAAAACACTAATTTATCATGTTAGTTGAGACTTTCCTTTCCAAGATCTTCTTCACCTCTCTATTCGACACCTCAACTTGTCCTTACATTTGTGGGTGGTAAGGAGTACCCACTCAGTGTTTCACCCCATACTTCCTCAACATGGCTCCGAAATTCCTATTGGTGAAATGTAATCTACCATCACTAATAATCAATTGGGGGACACCAAATCTCAAGAAAATATGATCTTTAATGAACCTACACACAACTTGAGCATCATTTATTCCACCCACTTATATCAATAGCCAATAGTAAGAAATATGTATATATTAGAATTCAATGAAACAAAATGGCCCAAAAAATCAATGCCCCACAAATCAGACACTTCAATTTTCTAATAAACATTTAGTGGCATTTCATGTCATTTAGATATTTTTCTTGCACATTGACAGGCATCACAATGAAGAACGAAATTGTATGCATCCTTAAATTATGTTGGCCAATAAAAACAACTCTCTAAGACTTTGGTCGTCATCCTAGAGCTAGTGTGATGTTCCCCTATAGGTAGAGAGTGACAATGCGACAAAATGCTCTCAAAGTCACATTCTAGTACACATTTCCTCATAATTCCGTCCATGCACTGTTTAAGCAAAATGAGATCATCCCAGATGTAAAACCTCAATGCATGGAAAATTTTCTTCCTCTCTTGGTATTCCCAATCTACATGCATCTCCTTGCATGATAAATAGTTGACAATATCTGTGAACAAAGGATCCTTAGTATGAAGAGCAAAATGTTTTTCATCATGAAATTCCTCAACAATATGGATATCTAAATCTTTTTCATTCACCCTTTCCATCCTAGATTGGTGATCTGCTACACCATTTTCCACCCTTGCCTTATCCTTAATTTCTATGTCAAATTCCTATAACAGTAAAATCCACCTAATAAATCTAGGTTTTGCATCTTTCTTTTGTAAAAGATATTTGATGGAAGCATGATCTATCAACACAATCACCTTGGCCCCAACTAGGTATTGGAAAAAAAATTTAAATGCAAAAACAACTGCCAAAAGATCCTTTTTAGTGGTTTTATAATTAAGTTGTGCATCATTCAAGGTTTTAGATGCATAATTATGACTGTAGGAGCCTTGTCTTGGTGTTGACCCAAAATAGGTCCCAATGCATAGTCTGATGTGTCACACATCAGTTCAAACAATAGGCTCCAATTTGGAGCCTCCACAATGGGTGTGGAGATCAATTTTTCATTTAACATCTCAAAAGCTTTCAAGCATCTTTCAATGAAATAGAACTCAACATCCTTTTCTAACAATTTTGAAAGAGGTTTTGTGATTTTCAAAACGTCTTTTATAAATCGACGATAAAACCCAACATGTCCTAAAACGCTCCTCACTCCCTTCACCGATGTCGGTGGAGGTAGCTTGGAGATGACTTCTATCTTATCTGGATTAGCTTCCATGTCATTGTGAGACACCTTGTATCCAAGCACTATGCCCTCATTCACAATCATATGACATTTCTTCCAGTTTAAAACCGAACAGTTGTCCTCGCACCTCTATAAAACCCTATCTATATTATACAGATAATCATCATATGATTCTCCATACACCGAGAAATTGTCCATGAGCAATTCCAAGCATTGATCCACCATGTCAAAAAACAATTCTGAGCATACAACATTGGAAAGTGGCGGGTGCGTTACAAAGGCCAAACGACATCTGTCTATATGCAAATGTTCCATACAGGTAGGTGGAAGTAGACTTCTCTTGATCCTTTGGCTCTATCAAAATCTAATTATAACCGGAATACCCATCGAAGAAACAAAAATGTGAGTGACCATCTAGTCGCTCAAAAATCTAATCAATGAACGGAAGGGGAGAATGATCCTTTAAAGTGTTGGAATTCAGACGTCAGAAACTGATGCACACACACCACCTCATCACCAACCTAGTCGATATTAACTCACTAGCAACATTTGTTGTGACAGTGATACCCCCTTTCTTAGGAACTACTTGAGTTGGTCTTACCCACATTGAATTTGAAATAGCATAAATTATACCTTCTAATAGGAGTTTGATGACCTCTTTCTTCATTACCTCTGTCATGATGGGCTTTATTCACCTTTGAGGTTGAACTATCACCTTTGCTCTTTCTTCTAGAAGGATTTTGTGTTGGCACAAAATATGAGAGATTCTCTTAAAGTCTACTATCGACCACCCAAACGCGGCTCGGTGGTTCTTCAAAACTACAACCAACTGATTCTCCTCCTCGTTGCTCAAGGATGATGATATAAAAATTGGGAGCTTCTCTTTTGCTTCCAGGAAGGCATACTTTAAATGTGGTGTCAATGGATTCAACAGAGATGGGACTAATGGTTTAGGCGGTGGTCCAAGATCTTCAAAAAGTTTTGTGTAGTAACAGTTTATCACCTTCATCATTAGCACACACTCTTCTAGAGAGAGGTTTTGTATATCATCATCCTCTATATTCATCAAGCATGCCTCCAAAGGTGATTGTAGGTATGCTTACGTAATGGAATCTACAACAATGTCTTCTATGGTGGTTGGGTAATAATCTTGTTCATCATCCTTTGGGTAATGTACTACTTTTGCTAATGAGTTCACCTTGGTGTTTTCCATGAGATCAACTACTAATGTGCCCTTATCTACCGTAGTCATCACATGGGACATATCAAGGAATGGCTTCACCCGAAGTAAATAAATATTTCCCTCCACTTGTTGAAGCATGTTGCAATGTGCTTTGTCCCCAATAACTTTTGAGTGCTCAGACATCTTGACCTCAAACTGGTCATCTTGGATGCCCATGGTCAAATGCCCTCTGCCCATCTCCAATATTATATCATCCATATCTTAGAATGGCCTTCCTAGTAAGAGTTCATTGCCATGATCATCCTGCATTTCTATTACCAGGAAGTCAGCAGGGAAGATAGATTTGTCCACCTTCACTAGACCATCTTCAAAAATATTGTATGGCTTGACCACATAGTTGTCTGCTAATGGGATAGTCATACTACTTCTCATAGACTCCTTGATTCCTAGCTTCTTGTAAGTTGACAAAGGTATGAGGTATATGCTTTCCCCTAAATCACAAAGAGCTTCTCCAAAATTGGTTTTCCCTATGTTGCAAGTAATGTTGAAGTAACCTGGATCTTGTCTTTTTGGAGGTAGTGTTCCTAGAATGAAAGTGCTCTCCTATTCCTTTAACACTAACACATGAGCTTTAGGTATCTTCCTCTTGTTGGTGATTATATCCTTCAAGAACTTTTCGTACGACGGTATCTTCTCAATTGCATCAATAAGTGGAATGATGATAGATAATTTCCTGAAACCATCTGGGAACTTCTTGACTATTGGCCTATGTTATTCTCCTTCAAACTATTTTGGAAAGACACTGGGTCACTGTTATACTCTAGTAAGGTAGGATGTAAGCTTTTGTGCTTGTCCCCTCAACATCATTAACCAGCTCATCGGTTGTCTTCTCCTTTGCTAAAACATTAGGTTCATTTGCATCTACTATTACTATTTGATTTCCAGAGTGGGATGTTGGATGTGGGTTGGTCAAGGTACCAACTATGCTTGGCCCACTAATGATGATGCACCCTTCCTTGGTGCCATGGTGATGATGCAAGAAGGAATATGGAGAAAAAGAGGCTCGGTCAAGAGTGGTGGCGCCTAGTGCAGCTTTGCTCTGAGTTGTAGGTGGAGTGGAGGATGAAGATGTGAAGAAAATGAATTCCCCACCCCTCCTTTTATATCCAGTGTCTGCCCAACAACGGTAGAGTTGGTACTATCGTCTTGCTATCAGTAGTACTGATATATATGCATGAATCCATGACTCGGTCGTATTGACGACTAATGATTGTTGATGACTTGAGCGTGGATTGCTTAGTGATGTTAGTGCCAAGTCTAAATTGGTAGTATCGACTTAGGGTGTAGATCAATACTAACAACTTCTCGATGAAGATCACATATTTCATTGGATCAGACACAAGCAGATTGTTGATGTCAAGAGTCAGTTCCATCAATATGCCAATAGGTAGTAGAGAGCTGGCCATTTTGCTTTGTATTTCTGATAATGATCTCAATATCTCAAAACTGGGAGTGCCCTAAAGGTCGGTAGTACTAACTATGATAATCGATACTACCAAACGCTTATAAGTTAGGCACTTAGAATCTTCAGTGACACAATGGAATCGACTTGCCTAGTCAGAAGTATCGAGTTTTCCTTTCTTTTCTAGATATCTCCCTAACATAAATTCAGTACTACCGACTTGTGGTCTCACTAGTACTAACTATGTGGGTCCTGCACACTCCAACAAATGAATGAAGGTACCTTTTTTCATGAAATAAAAATGAAAGAACCACTAAGAAGATAAAATGAATGTAAAGAAAAAGAAATAAAGGTTTGGTTGCCTCCCAGCAAGCGCCATCGTTTAAAGTCTTAGACTAGACATGGTTTAGAGAAAGAATCTAATGGAGTGTAATGAGGTTCACTTCTTCTATTCTTATATCTACTTCCCCACCAAAATAATACTTCAATCTCTGGCCATTAGCAAGGAATCACCTAGTCCCATCCATTATCTTCACAACACCATGGGTAAAAACCTACAAAACCACAAATGGTCCACTCCATTTGGACCTCACCTTGCTCGGATGTAAATTAAGTCTAGAATTGAATAGAAGGACATTCTGTCCCAGAAGAAACACCCTATTCAAGATATGTCGATCATGAATCTTCTTAGCTCTCTCCTTATAAATTCTAGAACTCTCATAGGCTTGTGAGTTCATCTATCTCATTCATCTCTAATAACCTATTCCTACCTTCTTCATCCAGTCTGAAATCCATCTTTATCAAACCTGATTTGGCCTTATGCTCATGCTCCACTGGTAAATGGCAAACACACCCAAAAACCAACCTAAATGGCATAGTTCCTATAGGTTATTTATAGGCTATCCATTATGCCCAAAGAGCGTCATTCAACACAAAACTCTAATTTGTCATGTTAGTTGAGACTATCCTTTCAAACATCTTCTTCACCTCAACTTGTCCTTACATCTGTGGGTGGTAAGGAGTACCCACTCAGTGTTTCACCCCATACTTACTCAACAAGGCTCCGAATTTCCTATTGGTGAAATGTAATCTGCCATCACTAATAATCAATTGGGGGACACCAAATCTCAAGAAAATATGATCTTTAATGAACCAACAAAAAACTTGAGCATCATTTCTTCCACCCACTTAGATAAATAGTCAACAGTAAGCAATATGTATATATTAGAATTCAACGACACAAAATGGCCCATAAAATCAGTGCCCCACAAATCAAACACTCCAATTTCCTAAAAAACATTTAGTGGCATTTCATGTCATTTAGATATATTTCTTGCACATTGACATGCATCACAATGAAGAATGAAATTGTATGCATTCTTAAATTATGTTGGCCAATAAAAACAACTCTTTAAGACTTTGGTCATCATCCTAGACCTAGTGTGATGTCCCCCTATAGGTAGAGAGTGACAATGCGACAAAATGCTCTCAAAGTCACATTCTAGTACACATTTCCTCATAATTCCATCCATGCACTGTTTAAGAAAACTGGGATCATCCCAGATGTAAAACCTCAATGAATAGAAAATTTTCTTCCTCTCTTGGTATTCCCAATCTACATGCATCTCCTTGCATGATACATAGTTGACAATATCTGTGAACAAAGGATCCTTAGTATGAAGAGAAAAAAGTTTTTCATCATGAACTTCCTCAACAATATGCATATGTAAATCTTTTACATTCACCCTTTGCATCCTAGATTGGTGATCTGCTACACCATTTTCCACCCTTGCCTTATCCTGAATTTCTATGTCAAATTCCTATAACAGTAAAATCCACCTAATAAATCTAGGTTTTTCATCTTTCTTTTGTAATAGATATTTGATGCAAGCATGATCTATCCACACAATCACCTTGGCCCCAACTAGGTATTGGAAAAAAAATTCAAATGCAAAAACAACTGCCAAAAGATCTTTTTTAGTGGTTGTATAATTAAGTTGTGCAACATTCAAGGTTTTATATGCATAATATATGACTGTAGGAGCCTTGTCTCGGTGTTGACCCAAAATAGGTCCCAATGCATAATCTGATGTGTCACACATCAGTTCAAACAATAGGCTACAATTCGGAGCCTCCACAATGGGTGTGGAGATCAATTTTTCATTTAATATCTCAAAAGCTTTCAAGCATCTTTCAACGAAATAGAACTCAACATCCTTTTCTAACAATTTTGAAAGAGGTTTTGTGATTTTCAAAAAGTCTTTTATAAATCGATGATAAAACCCAACATGTCATAAAAAACTCCTCACTCCCTTCACCGATGTCGGTGGAGGTAGCTTGGAGATGACTTCTATCTTATCTGGATCAACTTCCATGTCATTGGGAGACACCTTGTATCCTAGCACTATGCCCTCGTTCACAATCATATGACATTTCTTCCAATTTAAAACCAAACAGTTGTCCTTACACCTCTATAAAACCCTATCTAGATTATACAGACAATCATCATATGATTCTCCATACACCGAGAAATTGTCCATGAGCACTTCCAAGCATTGCTCCACCATGTCAAAAAAAATTGTGAGCATAGAACATTGGAAACTGGCAGGTGCGTTACAAAGGCCAAACGACATCCGTCTATATGCAAATGTGCCATATAGGTAGGTGAAAGTAGACTTCTCTTGATCCTTTGGCTCGATCAAAATCTAATTATAACCGGAATACCCATCAAAGAAACAAAAATGTGAGCGACTATATAGTTGCTCAAAAATATATTGAATGAAAGGAAGGGGAGAATGATCCTTTAAATTGTTGGAATTCAGACGTCAGAAATTGATGCACACACACCACCTCATCACCAACCTAGTCGATATTAACTCACTAGCAACATTTGTTGTGACAGTGATACCCCCTTTCTTAGGAACTACTTGAGTTGGTCTTACCGACATTGAATATGAAATAGCATAAATTATACTTTCTAATAGGAGTTTGATGACCTATTTCTTCATTACCTCTGTCATGATGGGCTTTATTCACCTTTGAGGTTGAACTATCACCTTTGCTCCATCTACTAGCTAGATTTTGTGCTGGCACAAACTAGGAGAGATTCCCTTTATGTCTACTATCGACCACCCAAATGCGGCTCGGTGGTTCTTCAAAACTACAACCAACTGATTCTCCTCCTCGTTGCTCAAGGATGATGATATAATAATTGGGAGCTTCTCTTTTGCGTCCAGGAAGGCATACTTTAAATGTGGTGTCAATGGATTGAATAGAGATGGGACTAATGGTTTAGGCGGTGGTCCAAGATCTTCAAAACATTTTGTGTACTAATAGTTTAGCACCTTCAGCATTAGTACACACTCTTCTAGAGAGAGGTTGTGTATATCATCATCCTCTATATTCATCAAGCATCCCTCGAAAGTTAACCGTAGATATTCTTGCACAATGGAATATGCAACAACGTCTTCTATGGTGGTCGGGTAATAATCTTGTTCATCATCCTTTGGGTAATGTACTACTTTTTCTAATGAGTTCACCTTTGTGTTTTCCATGAGATCAACTACTAATGTGCCCTTATCTACCATAGTCATTACATGGGACATATCAAGGAATGGCTTCCCCAGAAGTAAATAAATATTTCCCTCCACTTGTTGAAGCATGTTGCAATGTGCTTTGTCCCAATAACTTTTGAGTGCTCAGAGATCTTGACCTCGAACCGGTCGTCTTGGATGCCCTTGGTCAAATGCCCTCTACCCATCTCCAAAATTATATCATCCATATCTTGGAATGAACTTCCTAGTAAGAGTTCATTGCCATGATCATCCTACATTTCTATTACCAGGAAGTTAGCAGGGAAGATAGATTTGTCCACCTTCACTAGACCATCTTCAAAAATATCGTATGGCTTGACCACAGAGTAGTCTGCCAATGGGATAGTCATACTAATTCTCCAAGACTCCTTGATTCCTAGCTTCTTGTAAGTTGACAAAGGTATGAGGTAGATGATTTCCCCTAAATCACAAAGAGCTTCTCCAAACCTGGTTTTCCCTATGAAGCAAGTAATGTTGAAGCAACTTGGATCTTGTCTTTTTGGAGGTAGTGTTCCTAGAATGAAAGCGCTCACCTATTCCTTTAACACTAACACATCAGCTTTAGGTTTTTGCCTCTTCTTGGTGATTATATCCTTCAAAAACTTATCGTATGACAGTATCTGCTCAATTGCATCAATAAGTGGAATGATGACATATAATTTCCTGAAACCATCTGGGAACTTCTTGACTATTGGTCTACTTTATTCTCCTTCAAACTATTTGGAAAAGAAACTAGGGTCACTGTTATACTCTGGTAAGGTAGGATGTTTGCTTTTGTTCTTGTCCCCTCAACATCATTAACCAGCTCATCGGTTTTCTTCTCCTTTGCTAAAACATTACGTTCATTTGGATCTACTATTACTATTTGATTTCCAGAGTCGGATGTTGGATGCGGGTTGGTCAAGGGACCAACTCTGCTTGACCCACTGATGAAGATACACCCCTCCTTGGTGCCATGGTGATGATGCAAGAAGGAAGATGGAGAAAAAGAGGCTCAGTCAAGAGTGGTGGCGCCTAGTGCAGCTTTGCTCTGTGTTGCAGGTGGAGTGGAGGATGAAGATGTGAAGAAAATGGATTCCCCACCCCTACTTTTATAGCCAGCGTCTTCCCAACAATGGCAGAGTTGGTACTATCGTCTTGCAATCAGTAGTACTGAGATATATTCATGAATCCATGACTCGGTCACATTGACGACTAACGTGTGTTGATGACTTGAGCGTGGATTGCTTAGTGATGTTACTGCCAAGTCTAAATTGGTAGTATCGACTTAGGGTGTAGATCAATACTACCAACTGTTCAATGAAGATCACATATTTCATTGGATCAGACATAAGGAGATTGTTGATGTCAAGAGTCAGTACCATCAACATGCCAATAGGTAGTAGAGAGCTGGCCATTTTGCTTTGTATTTCTGATAATGATCTCAATATCTCAAAACTGGGAGTTCCCTAAAGGTCAGTAGTACTGACTATGATAATTGATACTACCAAACACTTATCAGTTAGGCACTTAGAATCTTCAATGACACAATGGAATTGACTTGCCTAGTCGGAAGTACCGAGTTTCCTTTCTTTTCTAGATATCTCCCTGACATAAATTTAGGACTACCGACTTGTGGTCTCACTAGTACTAACTCTGTGGGTCATGCACACTCCAACAAATGAATCAAGGTACCTTTTTTCATGAAATAAAATTGAAAGAACAACTAAGAAGCTAAAAGGAATGTAAAGAAAAAGAAATAAAGATTTGGTTGCCTCCCAGCAAGTGCCATTGTTTAACGTCTTAGACTAGACATGGTTAAGAGCAAGAATCTAATGGAGTGTAATGAGTTTCACTTCTTCTATTCTTTTATCAACTTCCCCACCAAAATAATCCTTCAATATCTAGCCATTAACAATGAATCACCTAGTCCCATCCATTATCTTCACAACACCATGGGTAAATACCTACAAAACCACAAATGGTCCACTCCATTTGAACCTCACCTTGCTCGGATGTAATTAAGTCTAGAATTTAATAGAAGGACATTTTGCCCTAGAAGAAACACCCTATTCAAGATATGTCGATCATGAATCTTCTTAGTTCTCTCCTTATAAATTCTAGAACTCTCATAGGCTTGTCAGTTCATCTATATCATTCATCTCTAATAACCTATTCCTACATGCTTCATCCAGTCTGAAATCCAGCTTTCTCAAACCCGATTTGGCCATATGCTCATGCCCCACTGGTAAATGGCAAGCACACCCAAAAACCAACCTAAATTGCATAGTTCCTATATGTTATTTATAGGCTATCCTATATGCCCAAAGAGCGTCATTCAACACAAAACTCTAATTTGTCATGTTAGTTGAGACTATCCTTTCCAAGATCTTCTTCACCTCTCTATTTGACACCTCAACTTGTCCTTACATCTGTGGGTGGTAAGGAGTACCCACACAGTGTTTCACCCCATACTTACTCAACAAGGCTCCAAATTTCCTATTGGTGAAATGTAATCCACCATCACTAATAATCAATTGGGGGACACCAAATCTCAAGAAAATATGATCTTTAATGAACTGACACACAACTTGAGCATCATTTCTTCCACCCCCTTATATAAATAGTCAATAGTAAGCAATATGTATATATTAGAATTTAACGATACAAAATGGCCCATAAAATCAATGCCCCAGAAATCAAACACTTCAATTTCCTAAAAAACATTTAGTGGCATTTCATGTCATTTAGATATATTTCTTGCACATTGACATGCATCATAATGAAGAACGAAATTGTATGCATCCTTAAATTATGTTGGCCAATAAAAACAACTCTTTAAGACTTTGGTCGTCATCCTAGAGCTAGTGTGATGTCCCCCTATAGGTAGAGAGTGACAATGCAACAAAATGCTCTCGAAGTCACATTCTAGTACATATTTCCTCATAATTCCGTCCATGCAGTGTTTAAGAAAAATGGGATCATCCTAGATGTAAAACCTCAATGAAAGGAAAATTTTCTTCCTCTCTTGGTATTCCCAATCGACATGCATCTCCTTTCATGATAAATAGTTGACAATATCTGTGAACAAAGGATCCTTAGTATGAAGAGAAAAAAGTTTTTCATCATGAAATTCGTCAACAATATGGATATCTAAATCTTTATCATTCACCCTTTCCATCCTAGATTGGTGATCTGCTACACCATTTTCCACCCTTGCCTTATCCTTAATTTTTATGTCAAATTCCTTTAACAGTAAAATCCACCTTATAAATCTAGGTTTTGCATCTTTCTTTTATAATATATATTTGATGGAATCATGATCTATCCACACAATCACCTAGGCCCCAACTAGGTATTGGAAAAAAATTTCAAATGCAAAAACAACTACCAAAATATCTTTTTTAGTGGTTGTATAATTAAGTTGTGCAACATTCAAGGTTTTAGATGCATAATATATGACTAAGGAGCCTTGGCTCGATGTTGACCCAAAATAGGTCCCAATAATCTGATGTGTCACACATTAGTTCAAACAATAGACTCCAATTTGGAGCCTCCAAAATGGGTGTGGAGATCAATTTTTCATTTAACATCTCAAAAGCATTCAAGCATCTTTCAACAAAATTGAACTCAACATCCTTTTCTAACAATTTTGAAAGAGGTTTTGTGATTTTCAAAAAGTCTTTTATAAATCGACGATAAAACCCAACATGTCCTAAAAAGATCCTCACTCCCTTTAGCGATGTCGGTGGAGATAGCTTGGAGATGACTTCTACCTTATCTGGATCAACTTCCATGTCATTGTGAGACACCTTGTATCCAAGCACTATGCCCTCATTCACAATCATATGACATTTCTTCCAGTTTAAAACCAAACAGTTGTCCTAACACCTCTATAAAACCCTATCTAGATTATAAAGACAATCATCATATGATTCTCCATACACCGAGAAATTGTCCATGAGCACTTCCAAGCATTGCTCCACCATGTCAAAACAAATTGTGAGCATACAACATTGGAAAGTGGCGGGTGCGTTACAAAGGCCAAACGACATCCGTCTATATGCAAATGTGCCATACAGGTAGGTGAAAGTAGACTTCTCTTGATCCTTTGGCTCGATCAAAATCTAATTATAACCAGAATACCCATCGAAGAAACAAAAATGTGAGCAACCATCTAGTCACTCAAAAATCTAATCAATGAAAGGAAGGGGAGAATGATCCTTTAAAGTGTTGGAATTCAGACGTTAGAAATCGATGCACACACACCACCTCATCACCGACCTAGTCAATATTAACTCACTAGGAACATTTGTTGTGACAATGATCCCCCTTTCTTAGGAACTACTTGCATTGGTCTTACCCACATTGAATCTGAAATAGCATAAATTAAACCTTCTAATAGGACTTTGTTGACCTCTTTCTTCATTACCTCAGTCATGATGGGCTTTATTCACCTTTGCGGTTGAACTATCACCTTTGCTCAATCTTCTAGTAAGATTTTGTCATGGCACAAACTAGGAGAGATTCCCTTTATGTCTTCTATCGACCAACCAAATGTGACTCGGTGGTTCTTCAAAACTACAACCAACCGATTCTCCTCCTCGCTGCTCAAGGATGATGATATAATAATTGGGAACTTCTCTTTTGCGTCTAGGAAGGCATACTTTAAATGTGGTGTCAATGGATTGAACAGATATGGGACTAATGGTTTAGGTGGTGGTCCAAGATCTTCAAAAAGGTTTGTGTAGTAACAGTTTAGCACCTTCAGCATTAGCACACACTATTCTAGAGAGAGGTTGTGTATATCATCATCCTCTATATTCATCAAGCATGCCTCCAAAGGTAACTATAGATATGCCTACGCAATGGAATCTACAACAACGTCTTCTATAGTGGTCGCGTAATAATCTTGTTCATCATCCTTTGGGTAATGTACTACTTTTGCTAATGAGTTCAGCTTGGTGTTTTCCATGAGATCAACTACTAATGTGCCCTCATCTACCATAGTCATCACATGGGCCATATCAAGGAATGGCTTCCCCAGAAGTAAATAAATATTTCCCTCCACTTGTTGAAGTATGTTGCAATGTGCTTTGTCCCCAATAAATTTTGAGTGCTCAGACATCTTGACCTGGAACCGGTCATCTTGGATGCCCATGGTCAAATGCCCTTTGCCCATCTCCAAAATTATATCATCCATATCTTAGAATAGACTTCCTAGCAAGAGTTCATTGCCATGATCATCCTGCATTTCTATTACCAGGAAGTCAGCAGGGAAGATAGATTTGTCCACCTTCACTAGACCATCTTTAAAAATTATTGTATGGCTTGACCACAAAGTTGTCTGTCAATGGGATAGTCATACTTCTTTTCCTAGACTCGTTGATTCCTAGCTTCTTGAAAGATGACAAAGGTATGAGGTAGATGCTTGCCCCTAAATCACAAATAGCTTCTCCAAACTTGGTTTTCCCTATGAAGCAAGTAATGTTGAAGCAACCTGGATCTTGTCTTTTTAGAGGTAGTGTTCCTAGAATGAAAGATCTCACCTATTCCTTTAACACTAATACATCATCTTTAGGTATCTTCCTCTTCTTGGTGATTATATCCTTCAAGAACTTGTTGTACGATGGTATCTGCTCAATTGCATCAATAAGTGGAATGATGACAGATAATTTCCTGAATCCATCTAGGAACTTCTTGACTATTGGTATACTTTATTCTCCTTCAAACTATTTGGAAAAGACAATGGGGTCAATTTTATACTCTGGTAAGGTAGGATGTAAGCTTTTGTTCTTGTCCCCGCAACATCATCAACCAGCTCATCGGTTGTCTTCTCCTTTGCTAAAACATTAGGTTCATTTGCATCTACTATTACAATTTGATTTCTTGCTCCTGTAGGGTCACTTGCATCTGAACTTGATGGTGCACCATTCAATAGTTTACTACCACTGTGGAGTAGACTTCCTGGATATGTTGATTTCCATAAGGCACATTCATGTTTGTTGGAAATCCCTACTAGCTTGGTTGCTTTAATGTGACCATGTCTACTGCTATTTGAGAGATCTAATTTTCAATGTTGTGGATTTGTTCTCCTTGGTTATGGAGTTCTCTTTGAGTCTGGCCGATGACTACTTCATTATGGCTAACTAGCTTTCTAAGCATTTTTTCAATACAATCAATCTTCTTTTGTTCTTGTTGATATTGAGCTTGTCCACCAAACTGTTGTGGCTTGTGTTGTTGTTCCTGAGACGAGTCATGTTGGAAATTTTTGGGATCCTTCCTTGATAACTTAGGATCCTTACTCCATGAGTAGTCATTATTCCTATACTATTGTTGTTAGCGCACAATCTTGCATTCCTCTTCTTCTTTTGAATATGGTTCGTCCTTACCACACAACTTTTTTGCAATTAGGTCCACCTTCTCATTTAACACAGAGATGACATTGGAATCCCCAAAATGTTTAATGGTTGTCGGGATCTCTCTCTCATTTCCCCATGTTTGGTTCATGGACATGTTCTTTAAAATGTCATGACAATGGGCGAGTTTGTTGTTGAGGAAGAAACTTGCTCCTGCACTATCAAGTGTGGTTCTCTCTCTCTTGTGCAGATCATAGTAGAAAATATTTGTCTGTCCTAATAGATCAATATTGTTATGAGGGACCTTCCACAACATATTTAGGAATCTCTCCCATGCTTCAGAATATGAATCATCAGCCTATTGTCTGAAATTATGGATCTTCTTTACCAAGTCATTTGTCTTTTATGGAGGAAAGTAACACTCGAAGAAGGCATCAATCATTTCATCCCATGTCTCGATGCACTCATCATCAAGGTTGTGAAACCAAGTTTTGACATTGTCAGCCAAAGATGACGGGAACAACTTCAAGTAAATGACAGTCGTTGGTAATCTATTTGTTTTGATCATATCACAACTTTTGATAAAGTTACTGATATGCATCATAGAGTCTTCAGAACTCTGGTCATGGAAGGCTTGTGATTTGACTATTGAGACCAATCATCGATCGGTCTTGTAGTTTTCGACATTGATTGCTTGTCTTTTTTTTTGTCTATACCGGTTAGCACCAGTTACATCAGTTAGCTAAATCTAAAAATAAACGAGGAAATATGGTCTTTTCTGAGAGATAAAGCTGCAGAGCATTTGCAGGGCACCTATTCCAGTTGGTAGACATAGATGGTTGTTTTAGGCAGAACTTGGCTAGCATATGAGTTAGCTTGTTTTGATCCTATATATTAATTGGCCCTTTTTGAGCAGTATAAGAAGAATCCTTGATCCTTTCCCAAACTGTCTATTCTTCTACCTCTACTTGATTTCCCATTTCTACTGATTCAGGTTCCTTGGGTGGATTAGGTCCTTCAGACAGAGCTGTTGGTGGTGGGGTTCGGTTGAATCTATCTAAAGATATTCTAAATTCCCATTCTTTGTGAGGGAGTTATGCTTGATCGATGCTTGGTGAAGACAGTTCTCTATAATCGTAGGCTCAGGTGTGCACCATGCACTGGTATCTAAAAGTAGTAAAATAACTGTAAGAGTATGGTACTGGTAATGGAAACAATATGGATATTATAATTCAGCTTTTGAATGAAATGAAGTAAAAATAAAAAATGGTTAGACTAGAATGGCCGACGAACGCACTCGTAGTGTCATATGTTGTTACCTCCTTGGTAACGGCACCAAAACCTTGACATGTGAACGCAAGTGAACGTATCGAGTAATATAGGCCTTGTGAGGCCTGATTCAAACACAGGGAAACAGAATCTAGAGACTACTGCTAACCATGATCTAATTAGCTAGGCCAGAAAAAAGGTTGAAATTGGTTTGATTGTATCAAAGAGAATGTAGAAACAAAACAAGATTATAGAATAAGTGAATCAAGTTTAGATAAATTCCTCAAAATAGTGGTTTCACTATGGATAACACTACAATTAACTCTACACACTAACATCTGTTACCCCTATCCCAAGATAAAGAGCCTGTAGCAAGAACTACCCGCTCCTATAGTGTAGTTTACTACCTATTATAAGGCCAATCTCATTTCCATAGTAATTGATTAATTAGTTAGGAGCTTTACAAATGATCTTTCAGTTTCTCCTCTCATTTATACTCCACCTTTCCCAAAGGGAGCAATAAACCAATAAATCTATGATTTTCCAACCCTTAATCTTTCTCCCAAAATGATTAAAGATTAATAATATATCTATGGTGATCAAGCATAAATATAACAAGACAATCTCATAGATTTATATCTAGAAAATAGGGATAACATTGATATTAATACATACAAGTTAGGTGCAATGCATATCCGACTAGGCTACTCCCAGGTCCTAAGGAAACAAGGGGATTGGCCCCGCATGGTTTCCATGGATGAATACATTGCAAATAAGGATAAAAACATGGGAAACATTAGAAAATCTAAAGTAACCCCTAGAGAATAGCCGATCTGAATGATCCCCTTCGACGTACGTGCAATCTGCTATCTTTCAGCTATAGAAACACCCACTAGAGGTGCTCGGATGGTCCCAGATGTAGCCTTTGATGTCGTTCTCTCCTCTCCTTTCACCTTGGTGTCGTGCAATGGAAAATGGTTGAGTAATTAGGTGTGGCCATACTCCCCTAAAGTCATAAGAGCCACTTAGGGCGTGAAATAATGCCAGCCATTGGATCAAAGTGTTTCCTTTGGATTTCCTAATCGGGAAGACTCAGTAGAATTGACTAAGAAGTCGATAATACTAAGTTTTTAGGTTGAACGTGTACTCCTACAATTTTGGTACTACCAAACTGTCTTGATAATATTGAGTCTTTGGGTCGATCTCACTCTGTCTCCTTGATGCCATCTCGATAATATCAAGTCTGGTGTGCTCGATAGTACTGAGTTGTTACAAATTACTTCTTGTGCCTCTCTGACCTGATTTCAATACTACCGGATTTTAGTGTTGGTAATATCGTGTCTGGGTGAGTTCTTGGTCTGCTGCCAACTTGAATTCGATACCACCAACTTTTGATGTCAGTAGTGTCGAGTCTTTGAAACTCTACTGTACCTAAAATAGCACAAGAACATATATAAGCACTCAAGATGAAACTAAAACTATTTCAAGCAGTGAAAATAACATAATTTGATTAATTTAGATAGAATAGGCTATTGATAACATTTCATGCATAATTAATCAAATAAATGACAAATCAATACATAAAATTGAGGAAAATATGCCTGTGAGAATGACTAAAAACCCATGCATCAGTTACATGTAAGATCAATATCAGATATTGACTCACATGAGCATCACCATACATTCCCAGTATTCTTATCAACTGGCCAGGATATCAAATTTCTATAGGAGGGACAAATTACATCTACATCACTCACAGTCATCCCCATGTGTCACAATGCACCCTAGCATCACCTTTATGGAAACCCTTATTCAAGGTCACAGTGGATTATATCAAAGTACACAGAATGACATGTGATGAGTGTAGTGATTTCAGGTCTAAGAACCACAATCACCACCAACACTATGAGAGATGATTTGGAGTACCATGTATTGGTTTCTATGTGTTATTCTCAAAGTGGTTCTGTCTGAGATCTTGTTCTCTAACATGTATCAAAGTGTTTGGCTTGATATCAAATATCATGACTCAATGAGATTTTATCATCAACCAACACACACTCTAATCTTATGTGTTATTATTGTATATCAACCTTCAACAATAATAGATGACTAGGGACATAACAAGCATGTATAAACTCTTGACATCCATATGATCTCATTATTCAGGACATCAACTTGAAGATGTATGTCATTGAGTAATATCTTTCTCTAAACATTTGTTATGTTACATCATTATCTCAAAACTAAACAAAATAGAATAAATAAAAAGATTGTCTTTATAATTAATCAAATCATTTACATGTTATGGCATCACAATCATCATATGATTGACCCTCTTGGCATACAACCAACACATTGAGTAGGTACCATAATAAGAATTCTTAATCAAGTTAAGAATGGATCCTAAAGTCATCGATAATCTTTATGCACCCTCATATTAGTTTCAAACTTTATGTTAAGTTATGTTCATATTATTATGAAGTTGAACCCTTATAGAGCATCTTGAAATCGTGTTATCACAAAGAGCTATTGAAGTAATTAGATTACTAGGTCAACAAAGCATCTTGAAATCATATCATCATGAAGACATATTCTTATTCTTGATGGAGTTATGATAGAATGCTTTTATTATTTAGATCTATGTAGTGAGATTTCTATATAGTGAAATCCATGTTTAAGATGACCTGACTCGTATGAGGGATACTATGATATTGTAATGCTCTTTCCTTGAGTCACATGCATGCACATTGACAAGACTTCAAGCATAGTATTTGAAACTATATCACACGAAGTAGTGAAAGACCAATAGAGGATATCATACTAGATCAAAAACTTGTAGTTTGTTAAGTATCCCATTGATATGTGATGCACTTGAGTTGTTTCCAATCCAGGATATTGTTACACATATATGAAGTAGCAAGGAATACATGGTGTATATCCCAATCAAACACATGAACCAACTACAAACCTATAGAAAATTGTGGGAGACCTAACATGTTTGACTCTCTAGGGTATATATAAAAGATTGTTGGTGACACTCGTGAATGGACCATCACACAATTTATAGGTAATATCCATCATGTATTCATAGCCACAGAGATGGCTATAAGAACAACCCACAATCAATTAATCATGGTTTTCCTCGGATTGTGATGGTGCTGAAGAAGATGAGAGCTAATATCCCAACTTTAAATCGGATAGATGAACATGTCCTGGATAAGCTAGGAAGAGTTCTCTCACCTTAGGAATTAATTTTGGTGAAGGTTTTCCCTACCACCTGATGCTTCCCTGGAGAAGTACAAAGAATGACTATTATATGAGAAGGAAGATGGGATATCATAGATAGGATCTAGAGATGAGCCACCAAAATGGATTGACACAGACATGGACTTCCCCCCTCCAAGTTAAAGGTGGTGGGATTCTTTGTAGTTGGCTAAAATTGAAGGGGTATCTCCCCAAACTCATGACTGTCTTAAGGGAGAATGCAATTAGTCATTCCCCATTATCAATCAATCATAATGGTAACTTAAGGCCTCTACATAAATATGTTATATGAAGTAGCCTATTTTGGTCCTTTCTTTATACCTTATCTTCTTTCTCACTTAAGAATTGAATAGACTCTGCCCCCTCAAGACTTGTCTTTGTGAAATTTTAAAGTATGAGGTATTTTCAATATATTGGTCGAGGTAATGATGACTCACCCTATATTTTCTTATGTATGTGCTTCTAATTATCAGAAGGATCCCCTTGGTAGATGGTAAACTTTTTATTTCTTTTTTACATCAAGAGAGTGCCTCAACGGAAGTGGATTAGGCAATGATATGTGTTAGTGTAGGGATATATATGGATCTCCATTCTTTTGCTTTATTTCATGATTTTACAATACCACTAATGGAAATGATGACACCAGGTGGGGAGGAGAGGAACATTCCCCACCATCTTCAAGAATTTTTGTGAACATATATCTATATATATACATATATATATGTATATATATAGACATTCTATTATTGTAATCATTTACAATGTGTTTCTAATTTTTTTTGAAGAATTCAGGAGGCTCTCTTATTCATCCCACCATCCTATTGAGAGCAAAATCAAATTTCAAAATACATTCACTAATTAAACATAGAAATGGAAACATGGCAATATTACTACCATTACAAAAATCTAAACTAAGACTCTCCATAGTCTCCAGGGGTGGAAGCTCATGAATGTTGAAGCTTTTGGGGTCTATGAGTTGTAACTTGGCTAAGTTGTTAGCCACAATATTAGTTTCCCTACTAGAGTACATCACAGTCTATGTTGGCTTCATATTTCCCGGAATTCTTCTAATAATATTCGCATGTCGAAGGTTTTCAGTTAAAGGTTCTTAGATCATATTTACGGTGCATTGGGAGTGTGATTCTATGAATACCATCTTCAGATCATTATACTCAGCAATCTCCATGGCCATCAAGATGCCAGACAACTCAACTTTGATAACATCGGGTGATGGTATCTTCTCAACCGCTCCCCCCATCCAGCAACCATGGGCGTCTCTTGGTACAATAGCACAGCTAGCATGTGCACACTTAACCACAACGTCTGTGTTGAATTTAACAACCCCTTTGTTCGACCAAAGTCATTTATTTTTGGTGGAAGTGTTGATAGTTTATTGAGGTTCAACATTACATTCTAATTGTAGCTTCCCCTCCCTTCTAATGGCATTCAATTGTTGTAGTGGGTGGATTTCTTTACTCTCAAAGTCGACTTTATTTTTTCTGATCCATATGATCCTACATGCCACAAGGAATGAGAACTTGAAATCATCATATTTATCAATATGAAAGTAACAAAAATCCTTGACATCAATATTACTATAGAAGTTAGGTCTTTGCCTGTGATTTCCGCAACTTGTCCCATATAGCCCAGGTGAAGTGGAAATCCCTGATCTCATGAAGAATGGATTGTGTCTCCTCAATGTACCTTAGGTACGCAGGATTACTTCTCATATTGTGTTGTACTCTTCTATGATTCCTAAGAAGAGCATCATGTATAATCAGCCATATGAACACTTAGATACGGGTTGAGGTTTTCACCTTCCACACAACATCCCATTTCCCTTTAACCTGAATGTCCTTCCCTTCCCTTAGCATGTTGTATGCAATCTTTGTTGAGTATTGACAATGTCTAGTATGGGTCCATACCCTGAGATCTTCGTCGTCGGCGTCTGAAGGTATGTCCAAAGAAATGATGTGTTGAACTAAGTGTTGTGGAAGCCATTCGTGCAAAAATTGCAAGTCCCATTCCCCATTGAGTTTAATCATTGAACTCACCTTTTGATCCATTAGGTCCTTAGGAATTAGTTTTAGCACACAATCCTTCAGCACTGGACCATTGTGCTACCATATGTCTTCCCACACTCTGATGCTATGATCGTTCATTTGTATCCAATAGGAGTTTTCATCAATGAAGTTTCTTCCTTTGATGGCAGAAGAGCACAGTCCGGAGAGGTACCCACATATTTCAAGTTTTCCTTTTTATATTTCATCTTCATTCCCTAACACTAGAGGTTAGTGCGGTTGTCACTGAGATCCTATGCATGCTTGTAGAGAAGTGTCTAGTTCCATTCTTGCATGGACTTCAGCCCCATGCCTCCATCACCTTTTTTACACATAACTTTATCCCATGATACTAGGGGTAAAGGATGGGCTTTGTGTGAACCGCCCCAGATGAATTGTCTGATCATGTTGTCAATCTTGTCACATATCTTGAAGGGAAGAACGAATGATTGCATTATGTGGTGGGAAAGGTAGAGAGCATTGCCCAGATGAATTGTCTGATCATGTTGTATTTCTACATTGAATGCGCATACAACTGGACTAAAAGGATTTTGACTATTTTCATGATTTATGAAATTACAAATATAGTTCAAATTAAAAAATAAGAAGAGTGATAAAACCATAATAAAATGCTTCAAGCCTTCGTATGATTTTTTTTTCATATTTTTTATCATTTATGTTGTAACCTTTGAATGTCATGTAAGCTTTCTAATAATCCATACCCAACATGTGTTCCATGTTACTCGCCAATAAATAATACATAAAAACATTAAGTTTACATGCATGGATCACTCACGAAAAAATAATTCTAGTAAAGAATACCCCTACATACCAGAGAATTATCTTAAGTAGGCATGAAAATTAGTCAATCCATGATGTTGGAGCTTTGTCTCATATCTATTTTTCTAGGTTGTGTACAATCTATTTCTTTATATATTTGAATCCAGTTAAACATGTTAAAAGTAGTACGATGATCTGAATGCTATTGGTCTTAGGACCAGGGCCGGTGTGATATTTACCTTTGCTACAAATTAACAATGATACCATGGTCACACAAAGAGTTAATCTAATTTCATTTGCATCCCTCCTTTATGATAGGGATGGATCTAATAATTGACTACATATCAAGTTGCCTTTAGCTTGACCAGTCATTGTATGATAATTGGTATAGGTACAGGATGTGATGGTATTAACTTAGTATCCAATATTTTTGAAGATTTTGACTTGGTTGTGCCCATGTTATGATTATTGGTTTTTTTACTACTATAGGGGAAAACATACTATTTTTTAAATAATAGGAATAATGTCAGAACTTTGGCACCAATCGTCAAGGGTCTACCTTATAAGATGAATGGGGCCTACAATATGGTACTCAATGATGAGAATTGCTTCCACAACATTGTGTGATGATGGTGTATCTTTAGGAATGGGCATCTAGGGTTGTCTTGACTCGATTAGATCTTCTAGAGTATCTTTGAAAGACAAAGATGTGTATGTATTTTGAGAGACAAAGAACTATATATCTTGTGTTCCATTATATGATGGTAGTCACAATAGGAGTTGGCATTATTACTCACTTGGTAATGGTTTCGGAGGATCCATTATGAATAGGGAGTTTAGGATATGTTCAATAGAGACCCTATTAGTCATATGGGAAGCTCCTATTTTGAGTGAACTTCTTTTTTTTCTTTGCAAGCTATTTTGCAATGTCAAATTTACTCTTGCATCCCCTTGAAATTTTAATTGGTCATAACAAATACTTGCACTAGCTATTGGTATAGTGGTATTTCATACTCATTGAACTGATTTGATTGATATTGATATTATGGTGGTATGTGTTATGGTTGAGATTCAAAATGTCTACATTATCTACACCATGTTAATGTTGTTTCATGTTGTTAAAGAAATGGCACCACGAAGATAGTATTGACTTGAGGTTGTTAAGGAGTTCTTTAGTGGATGAGTAATGTAATCTGTCATTATTGTCATTGCATGGAATCAATACTTCTCTCACAGTAGAATCAACATTCTTTTCCCATCTTGTTTTTTATTTGTTGTAGATGCTTTTTGTTGGATGTAGAAAAGTGAATCTTGTATCTAATATAGGAAAGTGAGTCATATATCTAATATAATCCTCTTGAGATGGAATTTTCATATCAAACTTTAGCTTAAATCAATTAAAAAATGTGTCAAAACATTATCAAAGACCAAAGTGTGAGTGAGGGGGAAACTACCCTTAGCACTATGTCAAGTGCTTCTTTCTCTGTTAGTTTGAGTATCATATGTATTTACAATTCTCACCATCTCCCTAATAATTCCATCAATCTTATCTATTTATTTTTTGTTGCGCCTATGAATATTAATTGGTCAAGACGTAGCTGATGTTTAAAGTGTGCCCATCAATAAAGTTTTCATCCAATTATGTCCAAGTATCAAGAGACACCAGGGCATGTTTATTGTACCATACTAGGGAGTGCCCTTCCATGGTTTAATTAAAAAATCATATCATGATTTTTTCATCATCTTGTATCTCCACCATATTAGAGCAGTAGCACTTGATGTGAATGAAGGGGTATCCATCCATGAATACTTGTGGAACATTGATATGTCAAAGTTGTTGTCTAACAATGCACCAAGGAAGTGAAAACCATACTAAAAGTTGTGGTAGTACCTTTCTTGTTCTCTAGGGGTTTAAGTTTGCAAAAAAAAAACAACATGATAGTGTCAATTATAGAGGTGTCTTTACCCAGTTTAATGTTACTTTATGTTATCATTTGCAGAACTAAAAAATTGATTATCGTTAGGGGTTATATTTATGGTCATGGTGGGAAACCATATGCATCCATTAGTATGGATTGTACCATAGGGGGTTGGCAGATAAAATTCATGGATATGGGTGTTGACTCAACTAAAATTTCCCAGATGGACACATAATGTTGTAGAAGGTATTTCATATCGACCTAGATTCTTATTTAGTTATTTTGTCTTTCTTAGTATTTTTATCTTGTTTAGTTTCCAATAGAGAGGTGATGACGAGTTATTTAGATAAGGAAGTGTCTACATTACAACATTTTATGAGCTTGCATGTGGTAAATGTTGGTATGGAATTGTCTTAGAAGGACTCAGATGATGTGTATATGGGTTCCATAAGCTATATTAATCTATATGTCATGATTATCGTGCTAAAAAACCTACATTTTTTATTGTAAAGAAGCAAAATCACCTCTCTACTAATAATGGTAAATAAAATTCCAATGAATAGATGCAAAATTTAAAACTTTGACTATATTCAATTTAATGAAGAGTACATCAAAATTTTCCCAACAAGGGTGTACATGCTTTATACAAAAAAAGGATCTAAGGTAGAGGGAATCTAAACTAGATCAATATGTCTCCAACAAAATAACTCAACAGATAAGTCCATGATGGAAGGATGAACACCGCCTCCTAGTCTTAGTTGGTTTACTGTGATCCTATTGCGCACGCTGATCCTAAACCTTGGTGGTTGGGATCACCCAACAAGAGAAGAGAAAAGTAAGTGTCAAATTAAAGGAATAAGGACAAATAAAGTATAGGAAAATGTAAACATGGAGTAATGATTCAACTATATTAAGGAAATGTCAAAAGTATGAGTCACATAAAAGATAATACTTGCCATAACATCACATATTAATATTGAATTATGCATGATAAAAGTATGACTACATTATCTAAGGTAGGGTTGAGGCACCTACCAACCTCAAGCAAAACAAATAGGTGAAGGAGAGTGGTCACATTCCCAAACACCTACAAAATATATATAAAAGTGGGGAGAGTTGTCACATTCCCCACGGCTCATGCCCAAACTATGGGTGGCTAGTACAGAGGTACACTACAGTAGCTAATAAGTCATCAAGTTATCATGAACAATAAATAAAATGGATATATTAAACAACAAACTAATAGTGACATGACAAGGGGTATAAAATCCAAACAAGTACTGAAATAAATGTGCCACAAGAGTATAAATGGGGAACAAGGTATAAGTCTATGCGGCATTAGGAATATTAGTTTTGGATATTAAAATTCCCAACTGAAGGGTAAGTGTACACACTCATACATAAATAGGATTGCACATACCTCAATGTAGAGTCCTAATCATCACTTTCACCAATTTGGCTTGTATCCAAGGCAACTTTATCATAGTTATAATTATATCACATGTGTTAGGGCTTATAAAGAATAATATGTATGAAACCCTAATTTTTGGACTTTTTATGAAAACCATCGATTTAGGGTTGAAAACATGGACCAATCAATGACTTGAATTCTCTTGATTAACAAAACATATTTATTTCTTAAACTTGGAGTTAAAATGAATTAATAATCCATTTTAGGACTTTATATATAATTAAAATGGTGTTTATAATAAACACTAAAGTAGTGTTGCAAAACAATACTTAAAAATCCTAAAAGTGCATTCTACTCAAAAAATTATTTCCAAGGACTATTTATTTATATTTTTCTGAGGTCATATGCAAAAGTTATGAATTTTGCATTGTGGACCAGTCAGAATTTACGAAACCATACGTGTGACATTAATTTCATTCGAAATTAATCTTGATATAAATAAAATACGAAAATACAAAAATACCTTAGGTGCACATTACATGTAATTGATTATACGGGGGCAAAATAGTCATTAGGTCAAAAATCAAATTCACGCATTTGAGAAATAAGGCATCAATGAAAATACTAAATTGCCCTCATAAATCAAATCATTCGATTAACTTTGTGGGGGATTCATGGTCAATTGATGACCTGGTTTCTTTCACCCCCATCCATGGCGACAGTAGTAGATGAGGGCTCTCACAACCTCACCTTGCGTGAGGATTCCCACTACTTCCTAAGAGATTGATGTGATCATCCATCTCATCACTCCAAGCCGAAGTCAATGACCCTTGTATTCGGTGGGGAGGTCCACATGAGCCAAAAAGGTGCCCCAGCCATGGTTAGAACAGGGGAGAAGGATTGTAGAGGCAAACTACCAAAAATGGACTGAAAATAAACACTAACCAATCTTCCTACAACACACACGGGTGTGAGGCGACAACAAATGAGTAGTCTCGTTGGCTGAAAAAGCACAGGGTTGACAAAATGATGCACACCAGTGAGGTTTTACATAACATCCTATAGGATACGATGATAGGGGTGATCATAAGGTAATTGGGTGAAGCAAAAAGTCATCAGGGAGTCTGGGGATGCTCACCATGTACTTGATTTGTCTAAGGTACTTTATAGGGTCAGGGTGAGGTCTTCATCATCAGAGATGAGGATTGAGAAGGTCGGGGATACTCGAGGAACCAGTGAAGAAATTGAGGAAGGAGGAGGATTTCTTGTGGTCTTAGGGTGCTCGACCCGGCCTTATATAGGCGAGACGTATGCCATAGACCCCTCTATAACTTTGTGGTGGAGATGAGGAGAAAGCGCATAATGAGTGTTTCCTTGTCAGTGTGAGAGAGAAGTCGAGTAATGGCTCATTTGAAACATCAGTGAGAGACAAATATGAAGGAGGAAGAATCATGTGAAATGATGGAGAGGTGAGCTAGAACTAGGTCGGGGAAGATTGTGCCGAGAAATGTTTGTTGTTTCACAGATGGATCTATGTAGGTGACGATGTTTTGGTCGTCAGATTATCACTCAATTAAACTAGAACCATTGAATGGCATGCATAGAGAGAAATGAATGTCACATGATGTTTAATAAAATCGGAACTTTGGGTTAAATGTGACACATAAATGAAATCTATTTCAAACTATATTCAAACTATAGTCAAATCTTGTTCAATTCATTTGTACGGTCAAACATTGACTAAATGACCCCAAATTTGGAACATAGGCTAATATTAATACCTAGATTAATGTTATGCAATTAGATTTTCGTTTTACATGAGATATGAAACTTAACCACTATATTGGTCATTAATGTATATATTAATGTATTAGAGAGGGTGAATTAATATGAAAAGACATTTGTTAACAAATCTTTGAGTAGAAATTTGAAATGGGCATTATAAACTCATTCAAGAGTCATGCCACACCTCCTCTTCTCATTTTTACGCTTTATTAACATTTAGGAGGAGAGATAAAAGAAAAGGATTGCTATATCATTAATAACTCAATTGCACATTACTTCTTATTTCTTGTACGAAAAAGCCATAAAATTTTGAAATTAATATAATCTATTGATTATCTCTCATTAATGGTCATTTTGAATTATTAGACTCTAATTAACACACTAGTTGAGATATTTGTGCAAAAACCCATTCATTGTAATGAATGTGGGTTGAATATAATTTACACTATCAAGTATTACTCAATTTCAACATTGAGGCCAAAGAGGATAGAAAAGATAGAAAAATTTAGGAAAAAAAGACCAAAAGGATATGAAGGAAATGGAAATCTTGAAAAGGAGTTAAATTGCAAATGAACTAGAGATTCGGTATGTTACATTTATGATCCATTCTTATATGTGATTGGTTTATATTTGATGTTTAATGGTGCATGTGTCGGGACCCGTCACACTAAATGAGATTACTCAAAACATAAAACGCAATCAATCACTAATTAATCACATACCCAAAAATATGGGTAAATTAAAACCAATTTCAATGTCAACACTTACTCAAAAGTATTTGCATGAGAGACCAACATCTCTTATATCCATACTAAGCTAAGAATTTGATAAAATTGTTGTATTGCTTTAGCCACAACATATATACACAGGAGAACAATATTCATATATGCCACACAAACAAGCATTTATATGCTAACAAAAGTCCCATTCGTTTGAAACACCATATATAAACTTTTCCTTCTCGGACCTAAGAGTACAGGGATGACTCTAGGACAAACTAGACATCTAGTCAACTTTATAAAATATTCATGATTGTAGTTCCTCTTTACTTCCATGGTTCTGTTATCGTCACTGTCGATTACCTAAAAAAATGTGGCGAACCACAAGGGTGAGACCCAGTCCCAGCAAGAGATATAACCATCAACAACGTTTATTGATTATAACATTTTTATGTAATTAAATAGTTAAGAAGTTTAATCAGATATAAAAAATAAGATTAATAGTACTTATGATTAACAAAATATATAAAGGAGTAGATAATAACTATAATTATTAACCAGACTATCATCCATTATCTTGTTGTCAATATAAGCAGTTCAGTAGCATATGCAGTTCTAGCATCATGAGCAAGTCTAGTAACACAGCATAGCTAACAACATGAGCATGTCTAATTGGTTGAACATATATACATTATAAGAGCATCTAGCAACATAAGCACAACTACCTGGATAAGCAGAATTAGCAGTATATGCATCTCTAGTTACAAGGCATGGCTAGCATGCTATACATAACTAATAACATGAGATATCTAGCATCATGATTATAATCAGTCGTAGCAGTATAGTTATCTACATAAGCATGATTATTGTATGTACACATTTACAATCTTATGATCCACAACATAAGAATAATTATTATCTTTTAATTGCACTAAGCATCATCTTTATGTAAAGAGAACAAACAACGGTTATCATCCAATGTAAAATGTCGTGTATAACCCTAAACAAATATGTTACACGGTTGTATTAAATCTTTGATTACACCTTAGGGAATTTGAATCGTACCATTCAAAGTCCAACCGACCCCTATGAAGGGCTATTCAGTTCTGTAAAAGATCTAGGAGTGTCGGTATCCTAAGATCTCTTCCCCTCAGTCAGTACGAGTAAAAAGGCAGTGACATATCAGTCAAAGCTGCCACCACAGCGACATATAGTCAAGCTGAAAACCACTAGTCCGACCTTGGTATAGGTCACAACACTAGAAACCAGGGTATTCAAACCCAATAACAGAGGTACAACCGCAATTATCCTCTAAGCACATCATGACATAATCACTGAGACACGACCACAACCGTTCTCAATCACATCAGATGTATGAGGCATGACCATAGCCAATCTCCACAATCTGCATTGTGGATGACAAGGATATATCCTCAACCTGCCACCCCCACATACTCAATAGTATGTGCTCCGAGTTTCCCTTAGGAATACTCGTTTCACCATCCAGCAAGTTCTGACACTTAAGATGGTTCTACGGCACAGGGCACTACATGATTAGAGTTGCACTTGATTAGTTATGCCAATTGGGAGAGTTAAGGCTGCATCAAACAAGTGGACATACAAACCCTAATTCACTTCTAGAAAACATATAAATATCAAAACTTGAAAAGATATAAAATGTATGAAACATAATTTCTCATCTCATCATCACATGGTACTATTCACTTTCCATTCCCAAGACTACACTAGTCATCATATTATCACAAGAAATAAATCCTTTCCACAATATCACAGGGTATCAACCCTTATCAACATAAGAGGATCACATCTCATTCAGGGCTCAACCCTGCCCAAAGGGTCATTAAGACCATCATACTATTCCCTATAAGATCATCATTATCTTTGCATGCCTTATAACAAGGCTCAACAACATTACTTACATTTAATACACCAGATCAACACAATATTGCATTAATGAGCTAGGAGATATTCATAAACAATCATAGTTGGATTATATTAACAATAAGAACATTCCTTAATTACATCAACATGTTAGGAATCTAGATATGATTAACTCTCATCATATTCACTATGCACATGTTTAGCTTAAGAAAGTATCAACCATGTAGATATAATAACCACCAATTAACATATCAAGGTTATGATCATAGTAAGGAGGTTATTCTACCATCATTCTATCATATAAGAATGTTAAACATGAATACTCATCTTTATCTAATTGCATTAGAGTTAGGTTCAACATGATAAATTATATCAATGTTACTAATCAACACTCATACCCAAACCCTAACTCACAGCACCCCCATTGGATCTTAGATGCATAAGGTGAAGCACCACCATCAGATTCCATACTATTCTCAAATATGAACCCAAACATAAATCAAGGTGTAACCATCAGGTTATAGCATACTAGGTTTTCAAAAATAATATAGTACTCCATGTTTGTATTAGTCATTCAAGGACTATTCATACCCAATTACCATCATTTAGTTATATTAAAGATAGGTATAACAAGCTATACCTCATTAGGGTTACATGTCAACACAATATGGTTATCATCCCTTCTATTCATATGCGTGAATGGGTAAGACTAACTTATTAAGGGTAAGCCTCCATTTGTTCCATCATCATTCAACCCATATCACCATACCACAATATCACCTAGAACCATTGGATGTTTAAAAGGTAACACTATTGGTTGTTTACATAAGTAAACACCTTGGATAAACCATCTATGAAGTCCTTGATTTGTGCTCTAAAAAGAGTCACCATCTAAGCCTAGACATCCTTTGATTAACAACACAAAATGTTCCATTGAGAGTAGGCTAAAACCCACACTCAATTGTTCATTTAGAACAAGCCATCCATTGCCAACAAGTAAAATCCTTAAGTTGATCATATAAAGGAAATCATCTAAATCCCATTATTAGGACCAACATATTACATTATCCATAATTCCACTTTATTAGAGGAATAAACATTATATCTTGACCATTGGGTCAAGTTCATAAATTAAAACCATCAATTACAGTATATGTTCGATCATTGCATCAAGACCTATGAAACCATTGGTCTAAGGATTAATTGATGCTAAAACTATATGATTAACTCACCATAAATTGTAGAGCCCTGATCCACCATAATTAGTGATCATTAAATCACTATAGGTTGTTAGATGAACACTATATTCCTTAATCAGCATCAAATATCAAGCTAATGTCAACATTGATTGATAACATCAGTAGGGTATTTAATGGTTGATCATTAAACTTCTAATTGGTCCAAAATCTGACCTAAGGGGGTGAACATAGGTTGTCAAAACAACCTAATCCAAGTCATATTATACCTTAGTGCTAACACACACATGATCACATGTTCATATATAACTTAAATTAGAACATGGAACATTATAAAAATCGAAATCTAAGTCAAGCATAGCTTTTTAGTGCATGAATCATCATTTTCAAGCAAGAACATGATCTAGAAAGTTTATGGTAAGCAATAAATGTGGAGAAAGTTATAAAACTTGCCTCAAATGTGAAGATGAAACCCCACATAGAAGAAATCCCGAGCAGGTAGGGTAGAAAATCCAAGAGTAAGCCATGAATTCGTCCATCTAGCACCTTTCTTCATCATTTCCTTGAAATTGTGCATCTGATAAATTTCTAAAAGTTAAACTACCCGGGTTTACACCCAAACCATCACATTATTGGTCATGTGCTACTGATTTCAACATTCAACCTGAGCAATTTAGGATTCGATTAACCATACAAACTCACTGGTCCAATCCACACTGATCAGATGCTAAACTAGATCATATAAAGGCGTAAAGAAGCGATTTATGAAATAAAAAGTCGGGCGACGCCAAATACTGCCCAACACCTGATAATTGTTGTTATTAGTGAAAAACGCACAATTAACCAAAAATTTCCAAACACCAGACTTAAATCATGATACGTGAGTGAAACCCTACTCACAGTGGTTCGGGATGTCCGGATTCGTCAGGAAATGCGTCCAGAGTCCCAGTTCTGGCATTTGTTGGATTCTCTTCTATCTTTGGATTTTTCCTGCAATAAACCTGCTACATCCAGTAGGTGCTCACGCATGATAGGTTGAAGAAGACGAGTTCGATTGAGTATTGTTCGTGACTAAAAGACTGCGAATTTGAGCAAAGAAATGCGAAGGCCAAAATCTATTGGATTCCGCCCAAAAGAATCTACTTCTAGGTGCCGCTGGGTCATCTTCCTCCTTGGAACTGCCCTGGAACAACCCTACTTCACGCACAGGTTGGAAAGGGGCTTGATTGGATGCCTATTTGTTACTGTTATCTGTGAATTCCTTCTCCCTCCTCTTGGCCGAGGTCAAAGGTGGCTTGGTGATGCAACTCGCGCCAAGTGACCCCCCTAGGCGCTGCTCCATGCAGCTTCTACTGCAGGCTATCTGTCCTGCTTGGGAGTGCCGCCCAGCTGATCGTGGAAATGGATTAGGGCAAGGAAGAAGAGGGGAAGATGGTGGAGGAGTAGTCGTTGTTGAGTCGAGGCTAGGGCATCCCAAAATCACCCACTCTCTCTCAACTAGGTCGGCCAATCGGGTTAGCAGCTGAGCACCGCTATGCTTGCATTCTACCTAGTTTGATCGCATAACAGAGATAAGGAAAGGGTAGCCGACCCACTGAAGAAGTAAAAATAAAATAAAAGATCAATTACTGGAAAAATTGCATCCAAGACCCAAAATCTTAAAAGTATCATAACTTTTGTCTCAGAGGTCCAATCGATGTGATTCCTTTTGCAAAACTTCAAGCACAGAATTCATTACAACCTCAAAGCGAGAAAACATGCTAATTCACTTGTCTCATCTAATTAAAATACTAATTGCTTATTGGGCACTTATTTAACTTAATCAACTTAATGATGCACTAAGCATAAATTATGGTAATTAAGCTTGTTCAACTCGTTAAATAAGTTTAGGGGCCTTACAGCATGAGTGCATGATCAAGTTTTTGGTCAGGAGGAGGATATGGTCCAATTTTAGGGATAACATGTACGTGAGGGGTGGCTTTGGGATCTCCTCTTCAACAGACCTATTTTTCTCTTCAAAAGTGGGGGTCACGATGGGTATCTTCTCAGTGGAGTTGATCCAGCCATTCCAATCAAGCCTATTTATAATTGAATATAGTTGGAACCTTTAGTGTGACCTATGATGACCAACAATTTATAAGAATGCATTCAATGCAAGGTTTAGTAAAAATTTACAAGACTAAAGTAATTTGATTAAGTTTTATGGGGAAAATGGTGGGAGGGTCAAAAGGAAGTTGAGAATGACTCGAGAGATCCCCCATCACAATTTTCATGGTCCATGATGAGGTGAAGGGCAAGCCATAAAACTGGTGGACACAGGAGGGTGAATGTGGATCCCAACTTGCATGGGACATCATGAACAATAGGAGTGAGCACAGAAATTTAGGAGGCATGCATACACATCATATTTAGAGGGATGAGGGGGCATTGACCAAGGAACTACCAAAGAACCATCACATCACAAACCCTTATATAAAGGTAGGTGGAGATAATACATTAGAGCCAGGAAACACCAAACCTACCTACACCATTGATGAGGGGGTGAACACAAGACCTAACAAATGCATGAAAACAAAGTCCTAAGAGAGAAATCAAAATCATAAATGTCATTTGGTATTATGGTGACAGTCCAACAACATGAAGAGAATAATAGTTTCTTCATTGAGAAATTGTTTGAAGAGAAATTATCAGTTACATCCATGAAGTTGGGAGAATTTGAGGGAAAAGGTGTGCTAACCATTGATCTAGATGTGCAACAAAACCTAATGAGGACATCGAAATATGATATAGTGGTAAAACTCAATAGGACTAATTTATGTTAAATGACATTGATGGAGCGACTAAAAATTTTGTGGTCATTGACTGGAAGATTTCATATGTATGAAAGTGATATAGGACATTTCATAGTCCAACTCTCATGCATGAAGGATAAAGAGACTATCATGATAGGAGGCCTTGGGAAGATATTCTAATGTTGCATTTGGGTCTAGAGGTTGTTCCAAACAACTAAACCTTCAAACAAGTTATGAGTTTTCATTATGACTTGGTAGTGTTCTTAACCTTCCTCTACATTTCCATGTACCTGCCATGTATGAATAGGTGGGTATGGACTTGGGATGCCTAATGAAACTAGATACACAAACAATGAATAGAATTGGGAGTATATTTGCAAGACTCTCTTTGGAACTTGACACTAATATGACATGGAATGTGAAGCTTACATGTCGACCGTGCAGCCTATGGAATAATGGGGCATTCATCCTTGCACAGTATAGATATACCTCCACCCATGGATGCTAATACAACATTAAATAAAAAGGAAGGAAACAAGGATTTGACTATATCATCCTCTAATGGATGATAACATCAATGTGGATGATGAAATAATGTATGGGTCTATAGACCACCTTAGGAGAAACCTCAAGAAACCATCACAACTGTTAACAACAATCAGTTCGCTAAATTTTTCATGCAAGAGAGTAGGGAAGAAGAAAATGTTACGAGTGATGGACCTGATTTAGCAAAGGGCACAGTCAACCATGAATGTTCACACAATAAAAATTTTGAAGAAGAAGAAGATTGTGAATAATTTGGAGATGTCTGACAGAAGTGAAGGATCCTTTAGGATATTCCAACATATTGCACACCAATAATATCAAGTCAAAATTGAAAAGGTTGGGGAAATATAGAAATCCAACCAAGATGAGGAGTTTGTGGTTAAACATGATCATGGAAGAGGAAGGGCTCTGGACAACCATGAACTAATTGGTATCTAGGATATTGTTTGCGAAGGTACCATATCTCCACCACCCGCAATCATGTTTCTTATGAATAATATACCATGATGGAATGTCATAGGGGTAGGAAATGATGATACATGTTGTATAATGAAAAAAAATCATCACCATGCACTATCTCAAAGTGGATAATTTATGAAACCAAGGATCAATGGCCATCTAAAAAAAAAACACAATCAAATCTCTCCACTTCATGAACTCCTATCGGGTGGAAGATAGGGGAGGCATTAGGATGTTTGGGAGTGTTGATAGGTACAAAATGAATATCATTAATAGTCATCGACAATTTGTAACTTGTAGAGTCAACAATTCATGCATAGCCACATTTGTATATTCTAGCTCTCACAATCTCCATCAAAAACCTTCTATGGAAAAACTTCATTAACATGGGTGGAGATTCCACAACCTATGGGTAGTTCTCTACAATTTTAACAAAATTTGAGGCTAAAAATGTGGGTAGTAAGCACTATAACTACAATTGGGAAAAATAGTAATACTTTTAGGGATTCAAGTCTCTCAAAATTAGTTTTGTGGGAATGAAGACCACCTACAAACATTGTGTCTTGCAGGAGAGTTTAGATATGGTAGTTTCAAACAATTTGTTTTGCAATCTATTCCAAAATTTGAATTTGGAATATCTACGTTGAATCTATTTTGATCACTTCCCACTTATACTAAAGTTAAGAAAAAATGCGAGAAATAAGTCTAGATCCATCTTGGGAAGTCTTCGTACACCCAAGGATTAATCAGCATGGTTAGCAACATCCAAAACAAAGACATGGTGTTCAGTGATGTTATTACAGAGGCTCAAAAATTGATATCATGTTGGGATAGGGATCATTTGAGGAGAAGACGAGCTATAAAGTATATATTTCTTAGAATTATAGACCAGTTACAAAACAAATTCAAAGGGCTCTATCATGAGGTAACTGATGAATTGTGTATTGACATGAAATTTGAGCTTCAACATGTTTTAAAAGGATATGAGGAGATTGGCGACAAAAGATTCATACCAACTTGGTTCACAATGGTGATAACAATACACATAAAAATCATGCATTGGTCCAACAATGAAGATGAGAAAATACTTTCATTACTCTAGTCATTTTAAGAACCCATTGAAAGTGAAAAAACAATGTCATGGCATTACGATGATGGGATTTTTGAGGTACATGACCTATCTCTGATGGTAACTAGTCATTTTAAAACCTATTACAAGTGACAAAACAATGTCATGACATTGATTACAAGTCTATTCTGGACAATTCTAATGAACTGAACCATGCAAAATATGTGATGATTGTAAATCCCCATGTAATATAAAAGTGCATGAAGTTATTTAGCAGAGTCCCATATAATATAGAAGTGCATGAAGTTATTAAGGATATGAACCCATACAATGTCATTAGTTTTAATGGTGTTAATTCCTTGTTTATAAAGAATTGGTGGTGGTCAGTAAATCTATAGATAGAATTGTAACTAATGTGTTGCTAGGTTGCCCTATTCAAGAGGATCAGTGTAACAAAACCATGCTACTCATTCTCAATGTCCTGAACCCAAATCACTATGAGCAGACAAGGCCATTTTTTATTAACTTTATTAGGTTGATTGTCTCCTCCATGGTGGTAGTGGAGAGGCTAAAAATATTTATTCCAATGAGGGTGAAAATTGAGAAAAGTAGCTTTGTTATTGGGTGCAAAATCACTAAAAATATGAGAAAGGTGTTAAGTCCATGCAAACTAAAGTTGGACTCACCATAGTATATGATCAAATGGCATGGTCATCAAAGATACCATGAGATGCACCAGTATACTCCATAAAATTTGAACATATACCATGGGTTTTGTGATGGGTGGAGATATTTCAATCTCTTGGAATAGAAAGATGTGCAATACCTTCAAGGCTACATAAGGAATTTAGGAAGGTGACCCTTTGTCTTGCTACATTTTTATATAGTTCCTTGAGATATTGAATCAATAGGTACGTCATAATGTAAACTTGGGATGTAAATCGAGCTATATGACATGAAGCTTGCAATGATGTCTAAGAATTTTTGTTGAGTTTTTTTTATTTTCCTTGCCTTTCTTAAGTCTATCTAGGGAAGGAGTAGGTACCATTATGGCATTGATGAGATGGTATGTATGTGGACTTGGGGTCTTTTCCTTCCCCCAAGCTCCCATCAAGACTATGTTCTACATGCAATGTCTTAGATGGTTATTTAGAATACACATGTGTTGGGACTCATGGATCTAATAGTCACATCGAAAGCAACATAAGAAAATGATTCCACTATCCCACAAGTAGATCTCATCAACTATAATATATCAGGAAGGAAGGGATGTGACATTTATCTTTATCATAGAGTAGATCTAGAGATGATGCTCACAAGACTATAGATTGAAGAAAATGTCATAACAATTCCCCGAATGTATTCATGAAAGCATCTACATCTTTATATTTTCCATGTGCATGGATCTAAACCCAACGCCACTCTCCAAGAGCCAATGTGGAAGGACATTTCCTTTCCATTAGCAATTTTCCTTTATATATCTCCTTTAATTAATAAAATCAAGAGTTAGCATTTCAAAATGTGTAACCAAAATGTGGTTTTCATGCCCCTTCATATAAGAGAGATAGGTAAGCAAGATTTCCAATAAACTATGGGAAATGAAAATACAAAGGTATCCTTCCAATAATGCACTCTCAAATAGCCAGTTGGGGGACTGCTTAATCCAGTTGAACGGTTGACTAGGTCAATATTCTTTTGTATAGTTCCTTGAGAGATTGAGACTAGAGGTACATCATAGTGTAGGCTTTGGATGCAAACTAAGCTATATGACATGAAGCATGCAAATGATGTCGAAAATTTTTTTTTGAGTTTTTTTTTTTTATTTTGCTTGCCTTTCTTAGGTCTATCTAGGGTTGGAGTAGGCACCATTTTGGAATTGATGAGATGGTATATATGTGGACTTGGGGTCTTTTCCTTCCTCTAAGATTCCATTAAGAATATGTTATACTTTCACTGTCTTAGATGGTTATTTAGAAGGCACATGTATTGGGACTCATGGAGCCAATAGGCACATCAAAAGAAACATAAGAAAATGATTCAACTATCCCACAAAGAGATATCATCAATGATAATATATCAAGAAAGAAAGGATGTGACATTTACCTTTGTCATAGAGTAGATTTGGAGACGGTGCTCACAATAGTATAGATAGAAAAACATGTCATCATTGTTCTCCCAACGTATTCATGAATGCATTTATGTCTCTATATTTTCCATGTGCTTGAATGTGAACCCAATGTCACACTCTAAGAGACAGTGTAGAAGGACAATTCTTTTCACTTAGTAATGTTCCTTCTATATATCTCCTTTTATTAATAACACAAAATGTGGTTTTCATGCCCGTTCATGAAGGAGAGATAGGGAAGCATGATTTCTAATAAAATATGGGAAATGAAAAGACAAATGTCAACTTTCAATAAGGCACTCTTAGATAGCCAATTGGGAGACCAACTTAGTCCAGTTGAATGATTGGCTAGATCAGTCTTCTTTTTAGTAGCATGCCAACCTGTTTGTGCAACTAGCTAGTCTAGTTAGACAACTAGACTAGTTTAGAGCATTTTAAATCCAATTAGTTGATCTAATGATCTAGTCCGATGAGGAGACTGGACTAGCAAGTCGATCGATTGGTTGATCTTATCCATTCATGTGATGGGTTAGGACGTCAATCAATTGGGTGGATCTCAACCTAGTCAATTATCTAGAGAATGCATTCAATCGATTGGCCTATTGAATCACATAATTGACATCCTATTTAGTTGGTTGTACTTCCATTCAATCCGTCAATGATCTTATAGATTATCTAAACCTTTTAGCAACCACCAAATCTTGCATCCATGATTGTACTCTTCCCTATGTATCTTATGTGAGTGACCCTATAGGATCCATTCTACATAGATAGTGGTCAATAGTCATAGTATGACTTTATGGATAGTGATTGATTCTAGTAAGACTTCATTGTTGGACATGTAACTAGATAAGTTGGAGAATACCATCAACATGATATTATGACCATTGTTCTTATGATCGTATAATTACTTTGTATTCAATATCCAAATTTGATTTCACACTTGGGAATATCATAAATCTTTGTTCCTTGATCTAAAGTATACCATTTGAAATACATATGAGCTCAATATCAAACAATGACTCCCATGAGAATGAACATGCATTTCTAGTCTCACTCATCAAGTTATAAAGAAATCACTCCAAAAGGACGGACAAATTCCATCTACATCACTCACAATAATCCACATCTGTCAAGGTTAACCCAAGCACCAACTGTATGCCAACCCTTATTCAATGTCACATTGAGTAGTGTGGAAGTACATCCAAGAACATGTGATCATTGTACTAACTTCAGGTCTAAGGACCACAATCAATACTTTCACATGAGATATGATTTTGACTTCCATTTATAGCTTCTATGTATCATACTCAATGTGGGTCTATCTAGTTCCTAACAAATACCTATGTGTTTGGCTTGATATCCAATATGATTACTAAAGTGACATAGTCACTAGTCAAAACACATACTAGCCTTAATTTATTATTGGTGTCCCAATTTCCACAATAGTATCTAAATGGGAACCATGACAAGAATGTGTACTCTTAGCATACTGATGATCCCATCTTAAGGTGGTTAACCAGAAATCATGTCATTGAGTCATTTCCTATCTCAGGACATTATTATATTTATTAATTAGCTTAAATTGAAGAAACATAACAATTGGAATACACTTTATCAATAATCAAATTAATTATGAAGTGTATCATTACAATCATCATATGAGTGGCTCTAAAGGAAAACTACCAACAATATCCCACTTGCACTAAAGCCAATCACTCACAAATCTATCTCTAACTGATCTAGCACGACCATCTTACCTATGTAGTGAAATTACTTTTGTCAAAAGGTCAAAAACATTGCTTTCAGTTGGTACTCTACAAATCTTTACATCTCCTCATTGTATAATCTCTCATATGAGATGGTAGCATCATAGTATATGTTATAACCTTGATTTTTGGTTTGTATGAATTAAAATACAAATTTTCAAAGAAAATATATTGAATGAAAAATTGTATGGTTTGTTCTAAAAGAATGGATTCTTTTACAATTTCTTCATTTGGATGCATAATCTTGTGGTTTTCTTTGACTAATAAAAATCCAATAAAAGTAAAATGGAAAAATCCTAAATGAAATCCCATGATAAAGAAAATATAAGAATTATGGGCATGTGTGGGAATTTCGTTATACGTGGCATTGAAGGCCATTATTATTTGAAGATCAATTTCACAATGTCTCCAATAAGAAAAGAAATCGAAATGAAGTAAAAAGAGGAAGAAAGAAAAAGAAAATAAGTGTTTTTATGAATAATACATGCCTTAAGAGAGCATGACTTGCATATGAAGAAAAGTCCTTATTGGTTTCGAATTTTGATTACAAACTCTGCACACAAGTAATTTGATCCATTAAAGAGTTTCCCTTAAAATTTGGGATCAAAAGAATAAACAGTTTAGGAGATGAAGTTTTGTAAGTTTTCCTAAAGTGAGAGAAATGTTAATAAATGTCATGATATTTCTTGAGAACTGAAATGATTAATATGTATCCACATGCATGATGTGATCTGTTGGATGCAAGATCCACGACATTTGTGCATCATCTAGTTCTAGAGGAACTGGGCAAGGGGCAGAGGAGAATGAGATTTTCCATCTTAATTTTCTCATGATGCACTGCATGTGCAGACGTGGTGATTTCCTAGTTCAGTTTGGGAGAGGACTCTAAACAATATCATCCAAATTTTCACAAGCTTTGGAGGTATCTAGAATAAAATCCCTAACTTCCTAAAACCCAGGTTAACGGTGAGGGGTCAGAAACCCTAACAGCCCACAGGAGACCTATATATAGGGTTACCCCCGACTTCGCTCAACCCTCACAAAACTGATCGGCCAACTATTACACCTGAACGTGCTCTCGGTCTCTTGATTTCCATTGCACCGATGAGCTCACTGTCGTGGACCGTCGTGAGTCAAAGTGCACAGTTTTAGTGGAGAGGAGGGACGGGGACCCTCAGATCTGGGTCAACCGTTGACCGTAGAGGCAGATCGACGGACCAGACCAATTTGTGCTTTAGAAAGCATGAGTGGATGCAACCAAGGTGATCCACTCGATCCTCGCTCGGTCAACGAAGACTTGAGATCTGATGGCCATTGATTTTCTGAAAGGAAAAGGTATTTTGCCTCTCTGGTCATAAATTCCAAAAAAAAGTAGATATTGTTTAATTCATTAAAAGTTGATTCTTTGGTTAAGTAGATAATGTTTTTTAATAAAAAAATATGTAGAATCCTTTAAAAATGAATTCAAAACCCAAATCTCCTTATATCTCTAAAGTTATATTAAGATTCCACCTTTAATAATTTTAAAATGCTATGTTGTGAAAATTTAAAAAGATCTAATGAATATAGTTGATATAATTAAGCAAAGTTTGGTCTTTTGACATAAAAGGGTGAAACAAATTTTATTAGGTAATGATTTGCCTCATTAGAGTGATATGATTTAATATGTGTATAAATGGGCTTAAAAACCCTAACTGTGATAAATGAGAGGTTTCATAGTTCTAATGATAGATATCGAACTAGAAGACATAAAAGATGACATTGTGTGAATTAATTGTGGATGAAAATCATTAATTTGGGTGTTGTGAATATTTAGGGTTTCCATGCTTAAAAAATGATGCTTTTAGGGTTGTTGGATGTGAAGGGTAAAACTAGAAAATGAAAATAAGAAAAACCCTAATGTGACTTAGAAACCCTAGATTGGAGTCCCGAGTCAATAAAGAGATGTTCAGACGCAATCCTAATAATTTGGTGTGATAAATGTTTTTCAGGATTAAGTGGATTAAATTGTTGACTGGCTTGGTTGAATTGGATTGGTTGTTGGATTATCTATCTTGCTAGGTTTTGAGACAAACAAAATAGGTATGTGTTTACACTTATGACTAATCGCTCTAGTTTCACAGTGAGGTTTTATCGGTTGCCTAGAAATAACTGCTTGGTTGACTTTTATTTCATGCAACGGTAAAGTGACTATGACTATCACCATAATTATATGTGCATGGCTAGCCCAGATCCTAGTCCTCCTTTGTAGCTTTGATGATGATGAGATGGATGACCTATTACATGGTCTACCTTTGCGGTAGGATCATCAATTTATCATGATTCGATGTGTTGGTCTACCCTTGGATAGGACCATACGACTACACAGCCCTAGGTCATGGTCTACTTGTAAGGTAGGTTCATAGGGGATATTCGAGATCTACCATATGAGAGAGGTAGTGTCAATGTCCACTGTAGGGACAACACAGAGGCATGGATATGTAGGGATTGAGTAGTTATGTTTAAAACATAAAGTTTGATTTGTTAAATCGTAACTTGATTGCAATATGTTGTCACAATTAGGTGCAACATTCTGGTTCCCCCACATACCAGTATAATTTATTATACTGACCGTCATTTTGTTTGTTGGCATTTTAGGATCATTAGAAAGTGGATATTCCTTTAAAGTGTCATTGATCGAATAAAGCTTAATAAAATATTGGAGGATTGTAGATAGATAGTTTTTATCTGGGTGCCTATACTTCAAAGGAAGGAGAAGGGTATTCACAGAAACTGTTGAACTAATAGTTGTTCAGGATTCAACTAGTCGACGGTTACAAATCCTATATTTTGCAAGGTATGATAAAAGAAAAAAAAATCTTGCTTTAATCTTAGTCGTGGTAGAATTTACTAATTATTTTTTTTTATTTGCAAAACCATATGATCCTATTTTGAGATAATGGCTCTGGCTTCTTGGTCTCCCTTAATTGTGGGTTACTGAGTGGGGTCATTATATTTGGTATCAAAGCATGGTTTCCATATAATCTCTAATAATTATTAAATATTACAAACTCTTTAGAGCCTAAGGGAGTTATCGAGGATATTCCAAAAGATGAAGGTGTCTAGAAAAGGATCACAATCTGAGGGCTGGTAAGATTTTCCTGTACCCCGCTAGTCAATTTACGTGAACTCTTGGAATCTGTGTGACAACCTGGCCAAAATATGAGGATTTAACTCGAAATAAGATACCTCTAGGTCTTCTCATCTATTTTTCATCCCTTCTTTACCTCTTATTTCTGGAAAAACATTAAGTGCTTAGGGTTTTCTCTCTCTCCACCACCTCCTGTGTTTGGGAATTCATAGTGTTAAGGATTAAGGAATCCTCCTCCAAATAATAAAATGCATGTAAATAAGAGGACACAGACGTAAGTTGAAGCTTACATATCTTCCAAGTTATAAATATATGTTTAAAATATTTTTAACTTGCATGGAACATCATGGCCCGTTTCAGGACCCTAGTTGTTCCCTTCGAGGCCATCAAGAACACTATTTGTGGTAGGCCTCCCTATAAGAGGAAGAGATCTTCTGAGAAGAGGAGGAGAGATTGTGGTTATGAGTCCTCAAAGAAGAGAAAGAGACCCAAGGGAACCTCAGAAGAAGGCTCAGACTCTAAGTTGGTTCCCTTCTACAACCCAGAGATGAACCAAGAAGAGGAATCCATGTCTGAAGATTAGGTCAAGCCCGAGGAGAACCCGACTGGTGGCCCATGACCTATAGTAATAGTCCACACCCCTTATGCCCTCTGGATGGAAAAATAGAAAAAGCTAGCTGAGGCCATTAGTGCCCTAGGCCTCAGGGATATAGCCATAGATGAAAGTGGTGAACAACTTCTTGTTCGCCACTGACTTGGAGTCACCATTCTGGACTTTGTCAAGATGAACACTGAGAAATTCTGGGAAGAGGAGAAGACGGAAATGGTCGATAAAGAGGATTCTTAGATGCTAGCGGTCAAGAATGGTTTCCTCATGCTGGAGGTAAAGCCAAACAAGAAGAACTTATTTGCTTCACACCTCTTAGAAGGAGCAGCCAAGATTTGGTGGGAGAACCACATCATGGGTCAAGATCTGAATGAGGACCCGATGGCATGGACCGACTTCAAGACTACCTTCATAGCCAGATTCATTCCCACCTCAGCTAAGAAGGAGAAGGAAAGGGAGTTCACCAACTTGATCCAATGTGGCCTATCTATCATAGACTTTGGCCGCAAGGTTTGCATCCTAGAGCGATTTGGGTACTTGATGACCAAGGAAAGACGGGTGAACCATTTTTTAGAACACCTACACCCTACCATCAAGCCTCATGTGATGGCGAATAAACCAACAAACTTCACTAAAGCCTACGACACCGCCCTAGTCATCGACAAGATGGTGACACCTTCTCAGAATCCATCCAAAGGATACTTAGGTTTCAATGAAGGTATCCATGGCCAAAAGAATAATCACAAGACAGGACAAGTATGCAATCATGCCAAGGGAAAGCATGAAGGTAAAGGAAAACCCCACAATGATAACAACCGGACCAGGTGTCATACCTATGGAAAATGGCATTTAGGCGAGTGCCACTACAAGAAGAGGGTGTACTGTTGTTTCTAGTAAGAGGGACACTTTCAAGCCAATTGCATTCTACCAGACCCAAAAGGCCCAAACCCTATAGCGGCCCAGCCTGTAGCTGCCCAAGTTGTAGCCAAAACCCCACCTGCTGGAGAACAAAGACAAGGTCAAGTTTTTGCTATCGACAATGAGGAGGCTCAAGCTATGGCTAATCGGTTGATAGAGGGTAATAACCCATAGAGTTTTCTTTTGTGTTTTAAGTTAAGCATGTAGTAATCTATTGTATTGTGAAAAACAATGTAGGCATGCTGGAAGTCACATGACACAATGCAAAAGCTCTATTTGACTCTGGATCTACTAATACTTTTATTTTGAGGAATATTGAAACTATGCTTTGTTTGGATATCAAGAATTTAGGATATATTTTGGATGTCACAACCCTAAGTGGTTGGATCTCTACATCCCTCTTGAAAACTCTAGTAATACCTATTAAGTATCGGGATCATGAGTTCCCAACAAATTTTATCCTCCTTGACATCAATGACTTTGATGTGATCATTGGTATGGATTGGCTCTATACCTATAGGGAAAATATCAATTGTATGGAAAAGAAAGTAATAATAAAAAGACTAGGTCACCCACCGTTCATCATTAGAGGTAGGAAGGATGCTACCACCAGCATGTATGTGTCATCCTTGAAGGTAGAGTGAATGATAACCAAGGGTTGTCAAGCTTTTCTAGCAGTCGTTACCAATCTAGATCCGAAGGTGAAACCCTTAGAGGAAATAGAGGTAGTCAAGGACTACACAGATGTGTTCCCATTTGATTTTCATGGGATCCCTCCTGAGAGAGAGGTAGCCTTTATGATAGAGCTAGATCTGGGGACAAACCCTATTTTGTGAGTACCTTATAGGATGGCCCATGTTGAGTTGCTCGAAATGAAGAAAAAACTACAAGAACTACAAGATAAAGGTTTTATCCAACCAAGCACATCACAATGGGGAGCATCAGTTCTCATTGTAAAGAAGAAGGATGGGTCACCCAGAATGTGCATAGACTTTATACTGATCAACAAGGCTACCATTAGGAACAAATACCCTTTACCCCGTATAGATGACCTATTTGACTAGCTGAAGTTATCTCAAGTCTTTTTAAAGATTGACCTGAGGTCTGGGTACCACCAGTTACGAGTCAAGAGTGAGGACATCCCAAAAACCACTTTTAGAACCCGTTATGGCCATTATGAGTTTGTGGTTATGCCTTTTGGGTTGTCTAATGCCCCGAATGTGTTTATGAACCTCATGAATATTGTGTTCCACCGCTTCCTTGACTCATTTGTCATAGTGTTCATAGATGACATCTTGGTTTATTTTGATGACCTAGGGCAACACTGTGACAACCTGGGTAGAGTCCATCATATCTTCAGAAAGTAGAAGTTCTATGGGAAATTCTCAGAGTGTGAGTTTTGGATAGACTGTGTCATGCTCCTTGGACACATCACATCTGGAGCAACCAACTCTGTGGATCCAGCTAAAGTGTTGGTCATTCAATATTGGCCAGCACCAAAGAATTCTTCAGAGATCCGCAACTTTCTAGGATTGGTTGGATATTATCGGCACTTCATAAAGGATTTCTCAAAGACTGCTTTGCCACTTACCAAGCTTACCCGAAAAAATGAGAAGTTTGTGTGTTCAAACTTATGTGAAGCTTGATTTCAAGAATTAAAGGGGAAGTTGACTACAACTCCAATGTTGACTCTACCATCCATTAACGAGGGTTTTATGATCTTCACTAATGCATCAAAGATGGGGCTTGGATGTGTGCTATAGCAAAACAGGCATTTGGTTGCCTATACCTCCAGACAACTCAAACCCAATGAAGTCAATTATCTGACACATGATTTAGAGTTTACTGCAATTATACATGCCCTAAATATTTGGTGACACTATCTATAAGGAGCCACCTTTGAAATCTTCACCGACCACAAGTGTCGGAAGTATCTCTTGACTCAGAGGGACCTAAATCTGAGATAGAGATGGTGGATGGAATATATGAAAGACTATGATTTCACCATTGCCTCTCACCCTGGAAAGGCAAACATTGTAGTTGATGCTCTTAGATGAAAATATCTTAGGTGTGAAAATGTCTTGTCTAGCCAGTGGAGGAAGCAAGAAGATCTTGTAGAATGGAATACACAACCATTAGAAGACTAAGTCTGTTTGGCTAATATACAGATTAAACCAGACCTGTTGACTGAGTTGGAAGATGCCGAGTTAGCTAGCCCAAAGCTTGAGATGATGAAAGGTTTGTTAGAGAAACCTCAGACCCATCTCTCAGTAGGAGTGCATGGAAGAATCCATTACAAGAATCATATTTGGTTCCTAAAGATTCGATGTTGAAGGATTGTATCTTGCAAGAAGCTCATGGTTCTAAGTAAACGGTACACCCTAGCACTACCAAAATGTTTAAGGATTTGCAGCTGTACTTTTAGTGGTCTGAATGAAAAGAAATATAGTGGCAAATGTGGCCAGTTGTCTCACATGCCAGATGGTGAAGGCTGAACACCAGTGACCCAATGGATAGCTACAGTCGATTGAGATTCCTGAGTGGAAATGGGAATAGATCACCATGGACTTTGTTGTGGTCTTCCCAAGACTAAGAGAGGTCATGATGCAATATGGGTTGTGGTAGATCACCTTACTAAGTCAGCACATTTCCTTGCCTTAAAGACCACTTCCAATGTGATGGACTTAGCTTAATTGTACATCAGATAGATTGTACGACTGCATGGTGTTCTGAGTTTGATCATTTCTGATCGTGATCAAAAGTTCCTTCCAAGTTGTGAAAGTAGGTACAAGAGGAACTCGGTACTAGACTCAAGTTCAGTACATCGTATCACTCCTAGATTGATGGACAGTCAGAGAGGACGATTCAAACTTTAGAGGATTTTTTGAGAGCTTGTGTGCTCGGTTGGGGTGGATTGTGTGAGAAATATCTACCCCTCACTGAGTTTGCTTACAATAACATCTACCAAGCCAGTATCGGGATGCCACCATATGAAGCCCTCTATGGGAGGTCGTGTCAGCCACCACTTCACTGGGATGATGTTGGTGAGAGAACCTTATAGAGGTCAGATGAACTCCAGGTGTAAGCAGATAAAGTCACTTTAATCAAGCAAGGGTTGAAGAGGGACCAGGATCGACATAAGTCAGATGATTATGTGAAGAAGATAGACTTGTAGTTCACTATAGGAGAACATGTGTTTTTTAAAATCCGACCGCTCCGAGCTATAGCTAAGAACAAAGGGAAGTTGAGTCCCTGATACATGGGTCCATTTGAAGTATTAGAATGTATTGGTGAAGCTACTTATAGATTAGCCTTATCCCCTCAATATAGAATGTATTCCACGTGTCCCATCTAAAGCGTTGTGTGAAGGACCTGAGCCATGTGATGAGCATTGAACCTATTGAACTCCAAGGGATGCTGACATACCCTGAGTCACCTGTAAGAGTATTGGATACCAAGGTCAAAGAGCTCAAGAGTAAAATGATAGAGATGGTAATGGTTCTTTGGAGGCATCATGAGGTGGATGAAGCCACATGGGAGCTGAAGACGGATATGGATAAATAGTACCCTAAATTGTTTGTTTGATTGATTAAATTTCGGGGATAAAATTCCTTTAATTGGGGAAGGATTTTATATCCTGGATTTTTGGTTTGTATGAATTAAAATGCAAATTTTCAAATAAAGGGTATTGAATGAAAATTTGTATGGTTTATTCTAGAAGAATGGATTCTTTTACAATTTCTTCCTTTGGATGCATAATTTTGTTGTTTTCTTTGAATGATAAAAAACCAATAAAAGTAAAATGGAAAAAGGAAAAAAGAAAACCCATGATAAATAAAATATAAGAATGATGGGCATGTGTGGGAATTTTCGAGAAAATGGCATTGATGGTCGTTATTGATTGATGATCGATTTCACAATGTCTCCAATAAGAAAAAACATTGAAATGAAGAAAAGAGAGGAAGAAAGAAAGAGAAAATAAGTGGTTTTATGAATAATACATGCCTTAAGAGAGCTTGACTTGCATATGAAGAAACGTACTTATTGGTTTCTAATTTTGATTCCAAACTTTGCACACAAGTAACTCGACCCATTAAAGAGTTTCCCTTAAAATTTGGGATCAAAAGAATAAACAATTTAGGAGATATGAATTTTTCAAAGTTTTCCTAAAGTGAGAGAAATGTTAATAAATGTCATGATTTTTCTTAAGAAATTAATTGATTAATCTGTATATGCATGCATGACGTGAACCATTGGATCTAGGATCCATGACATTTATGCATCATCTAGTTCTAGTGGAACTAGGAAAGGGGTCGAGGAAAATGAGATTTTCCATCTTAGTTTTCTCATGATTCACTACATGTACGGACGTGGTGATTGCCTAGTTTGGTTCGGGATAGGATTTTGAACAATATCAACATAAGTTTCCCAAGGTTTGGAGGTTTCCATATTAAATGTCGAAACCGCCTAAAACCCAGGTTGACGACGAGGGGTCGGAAACCCTAACAGCCCACACGAGACCTATATATAGGGATACCCCCTACTTCACTCAACCCTCGTGAATTCGACCGGACAACTATTGCACTTGATCATGCTCCCAATCTCCCAATTTCCATTGCAGTGACAAGCTCTCTGCCACAGACCGCCGTGACTCAAAGTGCACAACTTCAGTGAGACGAAGGATGAGGACCCTCAGATCTAGGTCAACCATTGACCGTCGAGGCAAATCGATAGGGCAGACCAATCCACACTTGAGAAATCATGAGTGGATGCAACCAAGGAGATCCACTCGATCCTCACTCAGTCAATGAAGACTTGAGATCTGATGGCCACATATTTTCTAAAAGGAAAAGGTTTTTTGCCTCTTTGTTCAGAAATTCTAGAAAATAAGTATATCTTGTTTAATTATTTAAAAATCGATTCTTTGGCCAAAAAATAAAGTAGATAGTGCTTTTTAATCAGAAAAATATGTAGAATCCTTTAAAAATTAATTCAAAACATGAATCTCCTTTTATCTTGAAAAATATATGAAGATGCCACCTTTGATAATTTTAAAATCATAATTCTTGAAAATTTAAAATGATCTAATGATTCTAGTTGATGCAATTAAGAAAAGTTTGGCCTTTTGACATAAAAAGAGTGAAACATATGTTATAAGTTAATGATTTTCTTAATTAGGGTACTATAATTTAATATGTGTATTAATGGGCTTAAAACCCTAACTTTGATAAATGAGAGGTTTAATAGTTCTAATGACAGAGATCAAACTAGAAGACATAAAAGATGATGCTTTGTGGATTAATTGTGGATACAAATCATTAATTTGGTTGTTTTGAATATTTAGGGTTTCCATGTTTAAAAAATGATGCTTTTAGGGTTGTTGGATATGAAGGATAAAGCTAGAAAATGAAAATAAGAAAAACTCTAATGAGAATTAAAACCCTAGATTGGAGTCTTGAGCCAATAAAGAGATGTTCAGACGCAATCTTAATAATTAGGTGTGATAAATGTTTTTCAAGATGATGTGGATTGGATTGTTGATTGGCTTGCTTGAATTGGACTGCTTGTTGAATTATCTATCTTTCTTAATTTTGAGACTGTCAAAATAGGTATGTGGTTACACTTATGACTAATTGATCTAGCTTCACAATGATTTCTGAGGTTTAATCAGTTGCCAAGAAATAACTTCTTGGTTGAATTTTATTTCATGCAACTATAAAGTGACTACGCTATCACCATAAGTATATGTGCATGGCTAGCTCAGATCCTATTCCTCCTTCGTATCTTTGATTATGATGAGATGGATGGCCTAGAACATCGTCTAACATTGGGGTAGGATCATATGGTTAGCATGAGTCGATGTGTTGGTCTACACTTGGGTAGGACCATACGACTACACAACCCTAGGTCATGGTGTACTTGTAAGGTAGGATCATAGGGGCTATTTGAGATCTAGCATATGAGAGAGGTAGTATCCATGTCCACTATAGGGACAACATATATGAAAGGATATGTAGGGATTGAGTAGTTATGTTTAAAATGTAAAGTTTGATTTGTTACATGATAATTGATTGCAATATTTTGTCACAATTAGAGGCAAGATTTTGGTTCCCCAACATACCAGTGTAATTCATTATACTGACCTCCGTTTTGTTGGTCGGCATTTTAGGTTTATCAGAAAGTGGATATTCCTTTAAAGTGAATATTGATTGAATAAAGCTTAATAAAGAATTGGAGGATTGTAGATACATAGTTATTATCTCGGTAAAGTCCCTCAAATCCTATATTTTGCAAGGTATGTGAAAAGAAAAAAAAATTATCCTATTTTAAGCTTAGTGGTGGTTGAATTTACTAATATTTTTTTATTATTTGCAAAACCATATGATCATGTTATAGGATAACGGCTCTACCCTCTTGGTCTTCCTTAATTGGGGGTTACCAAGGTGTGGGTCACTACAGTATATATCAGAAACACTAAAGTGATCTGGGTCCCTTAACTTGAGAAAAACCACCATTGTTGTCACAATATAGCTGTATTGCATCATCAATGGATGGAACCAATCTTAGTTCACCAATGAACTTCTTAATCCATATATATTTATCTATTGTGTTGGAGGCATCAATGTACTTGGCCTCCATTATAAAATAAACCACTATCTCTTGCTTGAAACTAATTCATCTCACAACTCCTCGATTTATGAAAAATACAACTCTTGATTGCTAGTGATAATCATCCATATCAATTTTGAAGATTGCGTCATTGTATCCCTTAACAATCAACTTTTCCTTGCCACCGTAAATAAGGAATTGATCCTTTGTTCTTATCAAGTGCTTAAGTATGTTCTTTATAGAATTCTAGTGACCTTCATTGGGATCTGGCCCATACCTACTTAGCATGCTCAAAGTATAGCAAATGTTGGAACATGTACATAACAATGCATATGATGCATGGGTTTTGAGTCACTTTTATAGGCTTATTTTATATCTGTTTTATGCATGTATTTGTCATTTTCTTGATTATATTTGCATAATTCAATATTGTTGGCCTTTAAACTCTTTTTGCATCAAATTATACTTCTTTTATCATATTTATATGATTTTATATAATCCCCGGACTTATACACATGTTTCGACACTTTTTCAGGCACTTTTGCATTGTCCAGAGTCGATACTATCGACCCTGGTGTCGATAGTATCGACATTTCATCAGAAAGCAACCCCAAAATGCGATCTTTGAAGGAAAAACTTGTATCATGGTCGATACCATCGACCTAGGGGTCGATACTAACGACAACGTCGGGATTTGGCGATTTTCTACACTAAAATGGAGCGTTTTAATCCGACGGTTGAGCTTTTTCGGAGCCGTAAAGTGGTCCTATGACCTAAGAAGAGCACGGCCGGACCTAGGGTGATCTCATGTTGTGTTTCACAACATACAAGAAGGAGGGAGAGAGAGAGGTGACAAGAGACGAAGGTCGTCAACCAAGCGATTCGGGCACCTCTGACGGGCGATTTTGCTGTCGGAAGACTGGCACCTCTGACGGGCGATTTTGCTGTCAGAAGACTGCAAAACGCACGTTTCTCAAGGAGGATCTCCAGGAACACCTTTGTATCAGGGGTTACATGAGTTTTCTCCATGTTTCCTATGTTTTTATTCCCTACTCCTATGTATTTTCCATTGTCAACCATACGGGGCTAATCCCCTTAATCTTTAGGACCGGGAGTAGCCCGGGGAAGCATTGTATGACATTTTTATCATAGTAATTCATAATTTGTCTCCTAAATCTGTGGTATGCTTTCGTTTTCTCAATTATATTGTTATGCTTAATCACCATAATGATAATCTAATGCCTTTAATTACTTTGAAAGAATAATTAACGGTTGAAAAGAGACGAAATTCACATTAATTAACAAATCCCTTGAACAAGGTGATGTACGGTTAATGGTGGAAACCCAGAGGTTGATTCTAATGCACCTAGTTTAGGGTATAGGTTACTACGACAGTGGAACCGACCTAGACTTAGTTAGTGAACTGTACCATGATAGTGGACAATTCTGACTACAGGCCACTACCCAGATTGAGAGATGAGCTTGAGTAGCTATATGGAAATTCATACAATGAAAACCCACGGTGAAACCGCAATCCTAAAGATCTCCACTTGAATTGATTAAACTAAACCCTTAATCGATTGCTCTGTTTTATTTTATTTTCTTTTATTTTACAAAAACTCTCAAACTCTTTTAATTGGTTTAGCCGATCGCAACTAGTTAGTAGTAGTCTACTAAAATTCACGTTTCCCTGAGTTCGACTCGGGCCTCACAAGGCCTATATTACATTGATATGTATACTTGCGTTTGCATGCCCGGTTTACTCGTGTCAAGTATTTGGCACCGTTGTCGGGGAAACGGTAAATTTGAGCACTACGAGTGCTGCAAGCGGACACACTAGGCCACTTTTAATTTCTGTAAAAAAAATTTTGTTTCATCTTTTGAATTGAATTGCAAATCTTATTCATTATTTTAATTATTAGTACCGGTTCATACACTACTGTTTGAAATTTTAGGTACTAGTAAAGTAATAATGGGTGACGGAGCGGAAAATGAGGAGTAGACGATTTGGGAAAGGATTAAGGCTTCTTCTTCTTCTGTGCAGAAGGGGCCAATCAAGAAACAAGCTATCAACATACCCAGTTACAAGATTGATCCAGGGCTTATTCAGTTGGTCAAATCGCAGGCTTTCCATGGACTTAAAAATGAGGATCCGGTGACCCACATCAGCACGTTCGTGGAAAATTGTGATATGATAAAGATTGACAGGTTCCCACAAGAGACACTCTACCTGAAACTTTTTCCCAGTTCTTTAGCGGGCAATGCTTGGGAATGGCTGCACAATTTGGATGATGAGTACATTGAATCTTAGGATCACATGGTTGAGGTGTTCTTTGAGAGGTTCTTCTCAACTGAAAAGACAAACGATCTAGTGAGGAAGTTACACAACTTCAGCCAGCGAGCCGGTGAAACATACTCTGAAACTTAAGAGTGCTTCTAGATCATGCTGAGGAAGTGTCCACATCACGGCTTAGACAAGGAGAAGCAAGCTAAAATTTTCTACTTCTCCCTAAATGAACATGATAGGAGCAATTTGGACTCAGCAGGTTCTGGTTTCTTTTTGAACAACACAGGCACAAGGTGTTGGGAGATTCTAAGGAACATGTCCAAAAAGCAGTCTTGGGGTGAAAGAGATGCACCCGAGTAGGTTGGCATTACACATGAAGGAAGGGCCATCAAAGTGCTTAATGACAAGTTGGATCTTATAGCAAAGAAGCTCCTAAAGAAAGAGGACAATGGGTCTGATGATGAAGCACATGCAAAGTGTATGCATCAACAGGGATATAGAAATAACAATTATGATTGGAGGAAGGAACAAAATTTTCAGAAGTTGCAGCCTAGCCTAGAGGAAAAGAACAATGAATTGCTTAGACAGGTGGTGAAACAAAATCAAGAGATGATGAGTACATTCGCCAAGCAGTTACAGTCTCAGGGAGAGATTTTGAATAAATTTGGGCAGACATTGCAAAGTCATGGAGCACAAATGAGGGCACTAGAGATGACTGTGACCCAAATATCCAATGAAGTGGCGGCCATGAAGCATACAAATAAACAAAGATAGGCTGGGAATGCAGATGTTGTTCAAGCACATCATCAAGTGAAATATATATCTATGATTTCTGAGGCAGAGCCCCCGGTGGTGGTGGTCCAGGACAAAAGCAAAATAATTTTTAATACGGAGGCTATACCAAGAATACCGTATCCTCACAGTCATTATGGACTACCGGGCAGATGTTGTCCATTCAGAAAAATCTGCCAAGAGCACATCGTGGCTGCACCTGCACCTAGGCAAGAGGAGCAGGTGAAGGCCATGCGTCATGGTGAAGCTACAGTCACTGAGAGAGGGGAGAATCCACAAGTCATGTCATCCACAGATGATGTGTCAAATCCTATCCTAGAAGGTGGCGTTGAAGAAAGCTTAGGGGAGGAGACCTCCAAAGTTCCATATGTGCCACCACACAAGTGAGCGAAGGACCCAAACATGCCTTTCCCGAATAGTCTGAGGCCGAAGAAAGAGCATAGGCACTAAAAGAAGTTCTTGGAGATGTTTCAAAAGCTCCACATTAACATTCCACTAGTGGAAATGATAGAATAGATTCCAGCATATGGAAGGTTTATCAAGGACATAATCACCAAGAAAAGGAGGATAAAAGACACTGATGTTTGTGTTGTTGATGAAAAAGTGAATTCTATAATCCAAGGACGACTACCAAGGAAGAGGAAAGATCCAGGATGTTTCTACATCCCATGTTCCATAGGTGGCCAACATTTTCCACAAGCACAGTGTGACTCAGGGGCCAACATCAATCTTATGCCATTGTCCACGTTTCAAAAGCTTGGATTGAAGACACTAAAGAAATCTACCATGACTATTGAGTTGGCAGATGGATCCATTGTGAAGCCACAAGGTATATGCAAGGATGTGTTAGTCAAGGTCGACAAATTCATCTTCCCTGTTGACTTTGTGGTCATGGACATGCATGAGTTGGAAGGAGGTGAGATGCTATTGGCAAGGTCGTTCCAAGCTACGGCTGATGTAATCGCTGCCATTAGGCGAGGTTACCTGACACTTGGGATTGGTGATGATAGAGTTAAATTCAAATTACCACATGACTCATTGGAGACACCTCTTGACAACCCAAGTTAAAGTTATCTTTATGTCAAGCCTAGGACATTAAACAAGGGCGCTTTTTGGGAGGCAACCCAACTTTCGATTCATTTTTATGTTTGGTTATGTTCTTTTATGTTTATGTACTTAGTTTTTGCTTAGGTTTTAATATTTTTTGTAAAAATGGTACCCTAACTCATGTTTTGAAGTGTGTAGAATGTTAAGGTCGATACTATCGACACCCATGTCGATAGTATCGAGTTTGCATCAGTAAACGCTAAATAAAAGTCGATACCATCGACCCTAGGGTCGATAGTATCGAGATTCCTGAAGATTTACAAAAAAATTGGTGACAGTAAAGTCGATTCCATCGACCCTAGGGTCGATAGTATCAAAAATTTTGAGTTCCCAGGCTTTTAGATGTGTCAATTCAACAAAATCGCTGATCCTGGGTCGATACCATCGACCTTGTGTCGATAGTATTGACACCTGCAGGACAACTACATAAAACATGCCGTAAAAGGTATCGAAATGAGATTTTTTCGAACTGTTTTTTGCAGAGGAAAGATGGATGAAGCAAGTCACATCTTAGAACCACTAAGTCACAAAAATGGGCCACAAAAAGGAGGGAGATAGCAAGCATCACTTGGTCCACTTGAGCATCTAACCATCCTTCTTCACCACACTTCAAAGCGAGCGGTACCGCTGTTCCACCTATTAAGTGAGAATGTTGACTATGAGGCCATAGTCATATTCAAGCTTGGGGGGGTGTTGGAAAAACCCTCTATCATAGTTTTTACTTACTTATTCATGTTGCTTTTATTTTTGAAATATTAGTTGTTTTTAATTCTAGGTTTACTTCTTTTGTAGGATCCACATCTATCTAGTGTAATATGTGGAGCAATAAATGCATGGTTTCAATTGGGAGTTTTACTCTTGGGTTGTGTGCACATAAAAAATGAGCATTTTGAGAACTTTTTCAGCTTATTGTTGTTAGTAATTGAGTTGCATAACTAAGGAAGTGCTTGGGTGAGTCAGCTTCAGGACACGGGGACATGAAAGACCATCTTTATTGTCCAAGGAAAAGTGATTGGCAAGGATGTTTGAGCCCAAACCGACCAAACGCTAACGTGACCTTAGACTAAAGTTTAAGAGAGAAATCCTTCAGTTACCCTGTACATAGGTCTTTAGAGAGGGACATATGATATTTTCGGAAGGTTCTATCAATTAGTCTTGTGATCTGATCCACCGCAATTTCATTCACACTCCACCATAAGAAATGGGAGCACATTATTGTCTTTCACTTTTTGATTGCATCTCATGTAGATAGCTCTTGCATTATATCTATTTTCACAAAAAAAATTTTATGAAAATGAAAAAAAAGGGTAGAGTAGTTATACATGCACATTATCCTTAGGTGCGTGTCATTTAATTGCATAACTATCATTATGTAGTTGCATTTGCATCTTTCGAGCATATTGTACACCATGTATCTTATGTTACTCTGAAAACATTAAAGGTGGTGAGCTTGATCCATACCCTTCAAATAGAATGCTTCAAATGTATAATTTATGTAACAAGAAGTGAGCCCAACAAATAATTCATTGTCATCTATGAAAATAAGGGCTTGAAAAAAAATTGAAGAAAAATTGAAAAAAAGAGAAGAAAAAAAAGAAGAAAAAAAAAAGAATTGAGAAGTAATAAAGAAGAAGAGGGAGAAAAGAACATGTTCTCACTTGAGAACTAAGAAGAATAAGCACATGGTGTAGTTTTGTTAGATATTCCATCTCACCTTGAGACGGAATGATAGTGCATGCATCATTCCACCAAAAATATAGCATTAGGACATTTTCCTTTGCATTTTGCATCATGATAGGTCATTAATTTTTGTATTGCATGATTGATTGTTATGTGCTTCCATCTCTTCCACAACCACCTATCCCATCCACCCGTTGCTCTAATCGATAAGCCACCCATGATATTCTCCTCAATCATTAATATCAGGAGATCTGCTTCCATTTAGATGGTAGTTAGGAAATGAGCAACGTAGATAGGATATCACAAGATGCATCAAGTATGGACCAAATGAGTTTATCATATTAACTGCTTTAATTGATAGTGTTTCACTGATTGGGGGACAGACATCTTTTACATAGATCTTTGGTCGCTTGGATGGCAGTTAGTGTTCAGTGGTCAATGAGGGCCGGTTTGTGGAAAGAAAGTGGGGATGATGTAGATTCATTTCATGTATTTATGTCCTATTGCTGACATATATCAACCACATCCAAAGTTTTGTTGCTCGAGGATGAGCAAGGTTTAAGCTTAGGGGAGTTTGATGCATGGGTTTTGAGTCACTTTTATAGGCTTATTTTATATATATTTTATGCATGTATTTGTCATTTTCTTGATTATATTTGCATAATTCAATATAGTTGGCCTTTAAACTCTTTTTGAATCAAATTATACTTCTTTTATCATATTTATATGATTTTATATAATCCTCAGACTTATACACATGTTTCGGCACTTTTTCAGGCACTTTTGCATTCTCCAGAGTCGATACTATCGACCCTGGTGTCGATAGTATCGACATTTCATCAGATAGCAACCCCAAAACGCGATCATGGAAGGAAAAACCTGTACCATGGTCGATACCATTGACCTGGGGGTCGATACTATCGACAACGTCGGGATCTGGTGATTTTCTGCACTAAAACGGAGTGTTTTAATCCGACGGTTGAGCTTTTTCAGAGCCGTAAAGTGGTCCTATGACCTAAGAAGAGCACGGCCGACCCTAGGGGGATCTCATGTTGTGTTGCACAACATCCAAGAAGGAGCGAGAGAGAGAGGAGACAAGAGATGAAGGCCATCAACTGAGCGATTTGGGCACCTCTGACGGGCGATTTTACTGTCGAAAGACTGAAAATGCACGTTTCTCGAGGAGGATCTCCAGGAACACCTTTGTATCAGGGGTTACACGAGTTTGCTCCATGTTTCCCATGTTTTTCTTCCCTACTCCTATGTATTTTCCATTGTCAACCATGCGGGGCTAATCCCCTTAATCTTTAGGATCGGGAGTAGCCCGGGGAAGCATTGTATGACATTTTTATCATACTAATTCATAATTTGTCTCCTAAATCTATGGTATGCTTTCGTTTTCTCAATTATATTGTTATGCTTAATCACCATAATGATAATCTAATGCCTTTAATTACTTTGAAAGAAGAATTAACGATTGAAAAGAGACGAAATTCACATTAATTAACAAATCCCTTGAACAAGGTGATGTACGGTTAATGGTGGAAACCCAGAGGTCGATTCTAATGCACCTAGTTTAGGGTATATGTTACTACGACAGTGGAACCGACCTAGACTTAGGTAGTGAATTGTACCACGACAGTGGACAATTCTGACTGCAGGCCACTACCCGGATTGAGAGATGAACTTGAGTAGCTATATGGAAATTCATACAATGAAAACCCGCGGTGAAACTGCAATCCTAAAGATCTCCATTTGAATTGATTAAACTAAACCCTTAATCGATTGCTCTGTTTTATTTTATTTTCTTTTATTTTACAAAAACTCTCAAACTCTTTTAATCGGTTTAGCTGATCGCAACTAGTTAGTAGTATTCTACTAAAATTCACGTTTCCCTGAGTTTGACTCGGGCCTTACAAGGCCTATATTACATTGATACGTATACTTGCATTTGCACACACGGTTTACGCGTATCAGCATACATGATAGATCCAATTTCATATGTGCATGGAATCTTAATCATGCTTTCCCTCTCTTTAGAAGAGTTGCAACATTGAACTCTAGAGAGACATATTCCATGATATGGATAAGTTTCCTCTCTTAGTCTCTTGCATATTGAACCTTTCGAGCACTTTGTCAATGTATGTATTTTGACTTATAGCAAGAAGCCTTTTGTAACACACTGGATTTTGGGTACTAAATCTATTTCGAACCATAATTCATCATTTTTTACTCACTTGAATTCTTTCGTTCATTCCAAGAGTCATTTGATTATTTTTTCAATTTTCCTTAATCCTTGATACAATGTTTTCATGATTTGAATTCCTTATGTCACAGTGAGTTCGTTTGTTGATTGAGTAATACTTACAAATGTGTCCCTCAATTTGCTCCATTTGTCATTTTGATATCAATTTGAATTATTGATTTTGTGATGCCTTGATTTAGTCTCACATTCATGCAATACTCTTGATTTGCATACTAATGGCTTGGAATAACTTAAGAAGATACCATAGACATGAAAAACAACTTTATGGTAATAAACATTATATATTAATGGGATAAGCTATAGGTTTAATATAGGAAGATATCATTTTTGGAAATTAGATGATGGAAATAGAAACATGTGGAAGAAATATCATCTAAAAATGATTCTATAACATTAGATACAACAAAAAAAATAATAATAATTAATATGCATATATATGACTTAGGTTACCCATTAGTAAGTGACTTAATGCATAAAATGATGAATTGGTTACATCCTTCCAGAAACAGCAGTAACCTTGGTTATAGAGGAGGATAATGGTTATTATCTCTCCTTCCTCATGTTACAATAGATCCTCAATCAATCCCCCCTCAAACCTTCAGTTTCTGTTACCCATGCTTGCAGCCCCTTAGACCATTTGCAAGCCAATAGGTAACAACCCCACACATCTTGATAGTTTGGTAGATTCACCATGACTTGAACCTCTAAAACCTCCAATGTACATCGATTACCAAAAATCCTATCACCTATAGTCACAAACATTCCATGAAACCTCAAACACTCTCCCTCATTAGTTATATATATATATATATATATATATATATATATATATATATATATATATATATATATATATATATATATATATATATATATATATATATATATATATATATATATATATATATATATATATATATATATATATATATATGACTATACAACAAACATTGAAGGGCAACACACAGATCTGGAACACAAACCTCTCACCCAACACTACCTCTTCCTCATCCAATCAACCCTCTATACCCGCTCTTCTGCACTCAGACATTGATTGTTCCCCAATAACTAAAATCAGTGACCTATCCAGGATGCAGCCAGCCTATCCATAGGAAATCATCATCTACGTATATCACTAGTAATTGAAGGTCTTCTCAAGAAACCTATAGGCACTGAAACCCTATTCCTTGCCATCAATGTATTGTGATATATGACTCTTTTAGTCACCGTGAGGCTCCATAAACCACCCATCACAAGGCTTTCCCTTAGAACCCGTCGATGAGGGTACTACAAACTCATATAACCCTAGTTCCATGATCATCATCCCTCCCTAGATGCCTGGCACATAGCCACATGGCTGTAGGCCTAAAGCATCTTTATCTCCCTAAACCAATCCAGGGCTCCTCTTCCTAGCCTTTTCAATCCTACTTTGACATCATCACCCATTTCCAACATGATCATGCTTGAAGACACTCCTCACCCTGATACTTCAATTTGACCCTTGAAGGAAACATGTGAAATCAATGGCTAACACACAGTTGCAATTGGGGTTTGAACTCTTGAAGATCAGCATACCTACACCAGTGAGGATGACTTCAGATCCATGGAGTCCATACCATTGGAAACTCCAACCTAGTGATGACCCATCACTAAAAATGACTTTGAGCAAATGATTGGTAGGTATGTTTCTGGGCCCTATAGTCCATAACTTCTAATCAAATCTATCATATTGAATTGGGATTAAATCATTGGGTAATGAAAAGCAAATAAGGAGTTTGGTTAACATATTGTCTATGTATTGAAATTAGTATTTTTGTAATAATATATACAATAAAATTAGATATATAAGTGTACTATTACTTGTAAATGAATGATTAGGTAATCTAGCATCCTAGTAAAGTGCATCCCATATAGAGATATCAATAGATTAATTCATAAACGTGGTTATAACCTCACTTAATCAATCTACCCGCTCATCATATGTCAAATAGTACTACTATACATACAAGTGTGTGGGTTAGTAAGTGATTATGTGATGATTAGTAACTCAATAGTTGTTCATCAAAATAATTAGTGTACTATAAGAATCCTTTTGTTGAATTAATATCCCTAGATGCTCATTGATGTATTCAATACTATAATTATATTCATACATATCTAAATAAGTAACATGAATATATTTGACTATAGGACTAAATCAGAGATAGCTGAAAATATAAATTCCTACACATACATGTAAATTGGATGCAAATGGGTCTATATTGATAAACATGGTTGTAAAGAAAATAAGAGTCTATAAAATCTCTAGAATGGAAATATAATTCTTGATAATGTGAGATATAAGTACATGATAATGTGATCAATATTTATATATTTAATATTATGGTTATATACACTTCTATGTAATATTGATTATATACATAAAGCAACTAGAAATGCTAGTGATGAAGATAATGGGAATAAACTTAATGATTCGAAATGGGACATTGTAAAAACTAAAGATGAATTAGTTAACATTATACTCACTAAGGACCCAAATGGTAATTTCACCTAATAAGAAACTAGAAAGTGATTTCCAAGTCAAGAAACATCAAATAACCCTAGTACCTTGTCACATTCTAGATTTGAGAGATCTTGGTATCCTTGAATCCTTGTGGACATCTACATTGTAACTCACTTCTAACAAGTACTAAATTCTTGATTCTTTTATTGAACTATTTATGTCCTTATTGCATTTTATTCATATACTAATGAATAAGTTGTGAACCAAATTTTTATTAGCCTTTCCATCTAATTGTAGGTCACCACAACTAGTTTGAATGTTGAACATTGTGGAATAATTAAAATATTGGTTAATTTTGATATTGACACAAAAATGTGAACTATTAGCTAAGATCTTTGGTTCACTAGATTAGGTGGGTCATGTCTCCCAACCCTACCCAGTAGATAATGGCCAATTAGAGGTCCCCCAATACTGGTTACTCCCACAACTGAAAGTGTTGTTCTCTCATAGGGGGGATAACACTAGGAACCTAGCCACTGACGAAGACAATTATTAGTTTGATTGTGCCAATGGATAAATCTTATCATTTTGAATAATTTGGTATCTTGATATTAGGTTTTAGAAAATCATTTTAATTTTTGCTCTTGATATTAAATTTGAAAATCTCTTTATTGTTTTCTAGTTATCACTTTTAATTTTCATACCTTTTTGAAACTAGCATGGTAACAAGACTATCATCTGTATACCGATAGTCCACCAAGCAATCTTACATAGGCTTGATATCATAGCTGTTTATCTAAAAATAGCTTAATAATTGGATTTAGTATCAAAATAGTTGACCCATATTTTTACCTTCTTGGGGTCCATGTGTGGTTTTGTTCTTCTAGGAACTCATGGACGGGTGATACAAAGAAGGACTAGAAGAGACATGCAAGAGTTTTCCCCTATTGAAGACTAGACTAATCAATTCTTATTCTTAATCTAGTAATCTTATGTCTAAAGCTTCCAAGACTCTAATGTAATAGCATGATTGTAATAAAGATTGCTTATACTTTTGACACACTTTGTATATACTTGATTGTAAAGACATGGTCTCTACAACATGGTATCAGAGCCATGGACAACTAACACTCATGCACTTGTTTTGGAAGATAGGGCTAGATACATTGTTTAATTATAACTTAGACAAGAATATTTCAACCAATCCTAGTCTTTCTAGCCTTATATATCTAAATAGAAACAAAAATTTAAGTGGAATAAAATTCCATAGTAAATCTATCCTCGCGGCTTCCCTGTCGCTCTGGCGATTAGGGTTTGCAGCGTGGGATATCTTCCTCCACTCGTGGTCTTTCTCTTGTAGGTTAAAGGTTTGGGCGATCTCCCTGGTCCTAATCCAGCGATGGAGGACGACCTGGCGGAACGGTGTGCGTGGTTACAGTTGACACCGGAGGAGGAAACACCGATAGAAGTTACGCAGACAGCGGGGGTGGAGGATCAAGGCCATCTGAAACTCGCGCTGGTAGCGCGGATCCTAGCGGACAGACCGACAAACTTCTGGGCAATGAAATGCACCTTGACCCAAGCGTGGGGGCTTCACGACAAGGTCATCTTTAAACAGATCGAAGGAGACCACTTTATCATCCAGTTCTTTGATTGGCGCGACAAGTAAAAGGTTGAAGAAGGAGCTCCATGGAACTTTGACGATAAACTCCTTCTGTTCAAAGACATAGAATCGGATGAGCAGCCGGGGGACATAGTTATCGATCGCAGCTTGTTCTGGGTTAGATTCTACGGGATCCCCCTAGGGTTCAGGCACAGACAGGACGTCGAAGAGATAGCATCCCAGGTTGGCACCGTGGTCACAACGGACCTGGATGAGTTGGGGTGGGACTCGTCGGTGAGAGTCTGAATTAACATAGATGTCTCAAAACCACTGAAAAGAGTTCTGCGGATCCGAGGGAAACATAATAAACTGGTGGAGATAGAGATAAAATATGAGCGCCTCTCTACCTTCTTCCATGGCTGCGGCCGGCTGGGGCACGTGGTCAGAGACTGCAAGGAAGGTGAGGAGGAAGATGATCGTGGTCTACAATGGGGAGCGTGGCTCATGGCATCTCCAAGGAAGCCAAGGTAATCACTTCACGAGGAGATCTTCGGCAACACCAGAGCACAAAGAAAAATCCAGTTCAAACACAAACCGACGTCGGAGGCGGCGTCAAGCAGTGCGGCAGGATTGGGCGGGGAGGCAGATCGGCGGTATGACGAGATGCACAGGGTCCCTGCAACAAAGACAACGGGGAAACCAGCGTCACAAATCCAAGCACGTAACGAAGAGGAGGGCGGCGGGGAGACGGAATACATCATTGAGGACATGTTCCCCGCAAGACCCACAAACACAGGGATCGGCAGGGACGATCCGTGAAGAGAAAGAACAGAGGAAAGCGGCAAGATGGTGGCAGGAAGGGACAGGGAAGAAAGGGAATCCAGTGCGACAAGAACAAAGGCCCAGTACAATAGAGCAGAGATGATAGAACTGCGGAAGATAGCCGACCAAAGGAAAGCAACTGACCTTGCACTGATGGTGGACATAGTGGGAAGAAGAGGAGGATCTGAACCAGGGTTACAGCAAACCCATAACGTACACATGGGACAGAGGCTGAATCAACCACACGAACTATCTGCAGCCAGAATAAGGGCACAAAAGGAGAAGGAGAGCATTAGGTAAGCAGCGAGGAAGACGAAGGCAGCATAACGAAAGAAGAGAAAACCACCATGGGTTTATAAACTGAATAGGAGCCAGTGACTGTGGGGACCTGATCACGAAGTTGAATGGAACAATATTGCAGGGAAGAGAGGCAGACAATCCGAATTATGTGACATGGAGCTTGATGAGAATGAGCCAATGGCAGAGACAGGAAAGAAAGCAAGGAATATGAATCAAGAAGGTCAGAAAACAGGGGAGTGCACATCCCAAGTAGCGGAGGATGGAGAGGACCAGCCCCGTGAAGAATGAAAATCCTAAGTTGGAACTGTCAGGGACTGGCCCACCCTGACACGATAAATGCCCTCAAGTCGTGGTGCTGGAGGGAGGGTCCGAGCATTGTTTTCGTTATGGAAACTATGATCAATAGTACTGATCTAGAAGTCATTAAGAGGAAGTGTGGATACACACAAGGAGTCTGTTTAGCAAGCGTAGGCAGAGCAGGAGGAGTTGGTTTATGGTGGAGGGATGTAGATCTCAACGTTACTTCATATTCTCAGCACCACTACAGTTGTGACATTTCGAAAGGAAATAGAGTATCCTGGAGAGCTATTGGTATCTATGGATGGGCAGCACAATAGCACAAATTTAAGACATGGGACCTCATGAGAGAGCTAAAAGGGGACACAGACGTTCCTACTCTTTTCTTCAAGATTTCAATGAAATTCTTTCAAATTCCGAGAAGGACGGGGGGCCACCCAAACCACTAAGATATATCCAGGACTTCAGGTGTGCAGTTGACGATTGTGATCTTACGGACTTGTGATACAATGGAAGCATTTTTACTTGGCAGAGAGGCCTTACTCCAGAAACTTTAGTATGGGAAAGGCTTGACAGGGCGCTAGGAAGTGCTGCTTGGATGGCTAAATTTCTGCAGGCAAGGGTTGTTCACCTCGCTAAGTATGAGTCTGACCACATGCCTATCATCATCAATACAGAGCATAGAAAGAGAAAGAAATCAAGAAGACAACAATACTTCTTTTTTGAACCCATGTGGATAGAGGATGAGGCTTGTGAACATATTATAAAGTCAGTGTGGGATGAAAGACATCTGACAGATTTGCCAAGAAAAATGGAATTCTACGGCAGCAAACTGAAGGAATGGGCCACTGGAAAGTTCGGGGAAAGAAGGAAAATAATAAAAGAACTGGAGGACGCATTGGGTGAACTTCAAAAGCTTCCAACTGACAGTCTAAACCTTGAGAGATGTACTCGTATCACTAAGGAGTTACAAGAATGGCACAGGAAGGATGAGGCATACTGGCATGCTAGAGCGAGAGTGAACGAGATGAGAGCAGGGGACAGGAATACAACATATTTCCACCACAAGGCATCTCAAAGAAGAAAAAGGAACAAAATCGAAGGCTTAAGGAATGCAGATGGACAGTGGAAAACGGAAGAGGAAGAGATAGAGAAGATTGTGCTGCTCTTCTTTCAATCCCTTTTTCAGACATCCAACCCCAGTGGATGGGAGGAGGCAACTCGCGGGATCACATCCAAAGTGAGCATTAGTGAGAGTAGTGAGCTTGAGAAAGATTTTACATCTGAAGAATTTTTTTCAACCCTCAAAAGTATGCATCCAAACAAGGCGCCAGGCCCGAACGAAATGAAAGCTTTATTTTTTCAGAAGTACTGGCATATTGTAGGGGATGACGTCGCAAACTACATCAAAGGATGGTGGAAATCAGATAGAAGCATTGTTGATCTCAATGCAATGTTAGTGGTAATGATACCTAAAACCCAACATCCAGTGGAGATAGGCGATTTCAGGCCCATTAGCTTATGCAATGTCATCTATAAAATAGTGTCCAAAGTCATTGCGAATAGATTGTGCCCCCTTATGGATAGAATCATAACTGAGAACCAAAGTGCCTTCATTCCAGGAAGACTCATTAATGACAATGCTCTCATTGCGTACGAGTTGTTCCATACAATGAAGAGGGGGCAAAAGTCCAAGAAGGGTCACATTGCTCTCAAGCTGGATATGTCCAAGGCCTATGACAGGGTGGAATGGAAATTTGTGGATTTCGTACAGGAGAAGATGGGGTTTGGTGTGAGATGGAGGAGCAAGGTCTTTGATTGTATGTCAACTGTAACACATTCTTTCTCCATCAACGAGGAGCGGACCAGGAAGACTCAACCATCCCGAGGACTTCGCCAGGGTGACCCCCTCTCACCTTATCTTTTTATTTTATGTGTTGAAGCTTTTTCTACCTCTCTAACTTTGGCAACACAACAAAAGACTCTACACAGAATCTGAGCAAGCCGCTTAGGCCCCCCGAGTTTCTCGTCTTTTCTTTGCAGATGACTCCATCCTATTCGCAAGAGCAACCAAGGAAGAATGTCTGAAGTTAGCTGAAATTATCAGCCAATACGAGCGGGCATCCGGACTGAAGATTAACTTATCCAAAACCGAGGTGGCTTTTAGAAAAGGCATGGATCGGGAAAAGAAAAGGGAGTTAACACAGTTGTTACAAGTTAGAGAAGTGGACAAGCATGGCAAGTATCTTGGGTTGCCTACGCCCGTGGGGAGATCTAAGAAACAAGCTTTCGCCTTCATTCAAGAGTGCATATGGAAGAAGATACAAGGCTAGAAAGAGAAACTTTTATCAAAGGCAGGAAAAGAAGTCCTCATTAAAGTAGTAGCGCAAGCCATCCCATCATACATTATGAGTATCTTCCAGTTACCCAGATATCTTATTGACACAATTAGTAGCACTATCTCAAGGTTCTGGTGGGGAGCAAAGGGAGCAGAGAGGAGGATAGCATGGGTGAGATGGGACAAAATGTGCAAGTCAAAAAACCAAGGAGGGATGGGGTTCGGAAACATACATATTTTTAACCAAGCACTCTTGGCAAAGCAATTATGGCGGCTCTTTCACAGACGGGACACACTAGTTTACCGGGTACTCAAAGCAAGATATTTCCCAAGGGGATCAGTTCTTAGTGCCAGAAGGGGATACGACCCCAGCTTTACTTGGAGAAGCATTTGGATTGCAAAATCCATAATTCTCGAAGGGATGCAGTAGAGAGTAGGGCATGGGGCTAATATTAACATCTGGACAGACCCGTGGATTCCGCTACTAGAAGGAAGTATAGAAAGTGTTCTCAATTTCTCTAGCACCAATCTTCGGTGGGTGAGTCAACTTATCAAAGAGGACACAAATGAATGGGATGAAGAGCTTATTAACAACATGTTCACCCAGGAGATAGCACAAAAGATCATGGCGACGTCGATGGGTATCACAAAATAGGAGGACGACCTCTTTTGGAAACTGGACAAACACGGGGTGTTCACGGTGAAGTCGGCATATTGGATAGCATCACAAAGTCCATCTGAGAGGGACGAGCGGAGGAGGATCGAGGAAGAAAACAATTGGCGTGCTCTATGGAGAAAGGTTCTCATACCAAAGGCTGCACATTTCCTTTGGAGGTGCATGATGGGCGCACTAGCTATGATGGGTCGGATGTTTGACCGGCACTGTCACCCGGACGATATTTGCAATATTTGTAGAAACGGGAAAGAAGACATAGGACATATGTTGTTCAGATGTCTGCAGGCATGGGAACTTTGGAAGGACAGTCCTGAATCTATAAAAGCGAAGATCATAGAAGTTGGCACAGGAGATTCAGGCCAAGCAATCAAGCGTCTCACAAACCAGCCAAGTGAGGAAGACAATGATGTAATGACAGCTTCTCTTTGGGCAGTGTGGACTCGGCGCAATGCAGTCACGTTCAATGATCATCTGAAACCGCCTCTCAATATACAACAACACCTGCTTGCTCTAATAAAAGACCACCGGGATGCACAACGAGCTAGCATTGATCAACCTGTTCCACGTAGCAGGAAGTCAACCGTGTGGAAGCCTCCTATAGAGGGAGAGGTTAAGCTTAATTGTGACGCTGCAGTCAACATACAGGGAGCTGACAGCGCCGCTCTAGCACGGAGGATTCATGTCAGACAGGTACTTCACGTAGCCGGCAGCAGTCACACATCGCTCAATGACGTGCAGATAGCAGAAGCTTGGGCAATCAGAGAGGGAATCTGGAAATCCAAGGACATGCAGATGACAAGACTGGTGGTGGAGTCAGACTCGGAACTTGTTATACAAGCTATCAACATGGATACGAGGTGGCCGGACCTACTGGGAACCATTCTAGCAGACATTCATAGTCTGAAGGCAGACTTTCATAAGTTAGTTTTCATTTCACTACTACAAAACACGCCTTTGGCGTCGGTTATTTAACCCCCTTTGGCGACGGTTATCAAGCGACGCCTATGTGGGCACCGCTAAAGGTCAAACTCTTCGGCGTCGGTTTTCTAACCAACGCCTATATGATATATAGTCGTCGATTATATATAGTTGGCCGACGTCTATAGGGTTCGCGCCACAAAAAAGAACACCGACTAGGACACTTTCTGCGTCAGTTAACAACTGAACACCCGACGCCATACTCCCAGACGACATGACCGTGCTTCGCTGCACGGCCGTGTTTAGTACTATAGGCATCGGTTTTATACGAATATGTGAAGCCTTTTCCACCACGGTCATGCTTTCCTGCACGGTCAGGTTGTTTGTCATATTAGGCGTCAGTTTTTATCCAATAACCGACGTTGTAGGACTTTGATGACGGTGTTCTATAAATAACCGACGCCTATACTTTAATTTTTTTTTTCTTATCAGTTTGTAGGCCTGCTGTGGCTGGTCAGCAGGATGAGAACCTGCAGTTCAGTTTCTTGAACTGCAGGTTTATGACATCCATTGATATCAGCCTACAAACAGGCCACAAACCTACAAAATTAACAAATATTTTTTCACACAAGTAGATACATTCAGACATCAATTCAATTTCGCATTCACACATGTAGAACATTCAAATACATGTATAAACATTCAGAAATATTCATTTACAAAATATCATTCAGGATCGCTATCAGCATCCCAATTATATCTTACAATCGCCACTGCTTGTATGGCTTTTGCCCATTCTTCTCTTACTTCATTTAATGCTTCCATCGTATATGGAGCATTTACATTTTTTAAGCATTTACCTATAGTTTGGTCAGTTTTAAACACCTGCAAAGAGAATGATGTATATATATAAGTAATAATATAAAAATAAGATTGATATATTTCATACTAACTAATGAGACTATATATAATACCTCATGTATGCTATTAATATCCAATGCGGCATGTCCGATAATCATCTGCATAAATCGCATCACATAGTATGTGCATGCCCAGCCGTTGTCTTGTGTAGCGCACTATAAATTGAAACATACAAAATATTAAAAAATACAACTAAGCACAGTTCACATAAATAATATATACATTGGAGTCGGGAACTTACTTTTATGTTCTCCCAAATTATTGGCTGGTTCTTTCTCTTTGGGACATTTCCTCCAGCATTTTTGAATGCATCTAAACCCCTACATGTTAATGTAACACAGTAAATTTAATAATTAAATAGTAATGTAATAACAGATGTTAACAGATATAAAAATGAAATATTTCTCACCAGAATAATGGCATTCTCAATATGTGTCCAATTTTAATGTTCAATGTACTTCCCGCAGGATCTAGATAATAAACAGTGAACGTCTCAGGGACAATAACTAGTAACTCCCAATGTCTAGCGCTATAGGTAAAAAAGTTAAAAATTAATAACTCAAAATGCATAATAAAAATGGCATTTTCTTAAGTCCAAATTATAAATAAAGTAAACTTACTTGACATTGAATGGAGCTATTATTATCGTCTTGTTTTGCTGATTGAAAATTTTAAAAGCATCTATACAGTATTGTTGAACACTATCAGGGTCGTTAGCTACCATACTAATCAATGATGGAATAAAAAATCCCACATGATCAAATGCAAATTGTTTGCATTGATCTTCAACTAAGTAGCTGCAAAACATGTATTACGTATGCATTAATATATAAGAAACCAGTTCACCGGGTCTTACACAAGGTATATGGATGTATAAACAAGATCTCACCTTATCCATGTCTCTATCATTGATGCATTCAGCCAGTCATACATAAACAACTCAATAATATCTTGTATAAATAAAGAGCTATCATATGATTGACCTGCATAATCTGCTTCTAAGGAAACAACTATAGGAAAATGTATATTATGTGCCTGTAGCCAACATGCCATTGCCCTACAAGCAGGACCTAACGGGTATTTTAGGTCAGTTGGAACCCAACTTGGTAATGTAGGAAGTGGAGTTGGAGGCCTAGGTGCTTCGGGTGTCTTCTTTTTAACATGTATATATAATTTCAGATCAGTTGACCTCATATATACACATTAACAATCTAAAGTAATGTAAATTTATCTTACAATTTCAGTAGTGTAGACAACATCTTCTTTGGGCCACAATATCACCCCGCCTTCTGTCTCACCAAGTGTATCAATATTTGGGTGGGCATATGGCAATGCAACTTCCCTCCAATCGGGTAATACACACATCGGGCTCACACGAATGTAGCCCTACGGCATTTGAGTCCCATGAAACGTTGCCCCAGGAAGGGACGGGTAAGCCCGCGCCTCTGCAACAACATAGTCTTGCATTCTTAAGCGGCATGGCTTCAATGCCTACAAATTTACGTAAAGAATGTTATACATATATACATATCATCTTGAAAACATATCATCTTGAAAAGACTATCTACAATGTCATAAACAATACTTACAGGAGACGTGCTAGGCGATGGGTCTCCAAGATTACTCACAGTCTATGCATCAGGAGAAGAGTGGGTCGCCATAGGCTGATTGGAAGCCTGAGATGCCTGCCACTGCACTATTTCTTCCTTGACCTTCTCAGCAACTATATCATTGACCTTCTTAGTAACTATATCCTCGACTCTCTTATTCTCCTATACATGGATAAAAGAAACATTAGCTTCTTTTTATTGAATTCCCATTTGCAGTAACATTCTAAAAAAAGAATAGGTTACCTCTTCTTGTGAAAGTCCCGCTCTGGGTTTGCGTTGGGATGGCCCAAAGAATGCTTTGATGCCCACTCCAGTGCCTGCAGCCCTAACACGTCCAGGATGCTCCGGGTTACCCAGAGCAACTGTCAATTCATCCCTTGTGCCCTGAGGGATTAATGTGCCTTGTTTCCTCTGCTCGTACAGCTCCTGCTAATCACCATAAACACACATGATTAGTTAACACCACAAATAATCAATATTCAAACGATTGCTCTAAGAGTTGTATTTTACCATTTTCGCAGCCGCCTCAGCAGTTACAGGCTTCTTTATTTCACTCTTCTTGTTTTGCCTCCCAACTATCCAGATATCATGGTGAGGCATGGGTGTGGCAGACTCCTGAGTAGCAGTAGACTCTTGAGTAGCCGCAGACTCTGCCTGTAGTCTTTGGCGAATGCTTGCATAACCCTTTGGACCCATAGTGTGGTCATGCACATTCAGTGCACGCCTTGCTTTTTGCACGTCACTGAAGGCCTAGTTAGTATGCACATTAATGATTTGGGTAGTAGCACTAAATGTTAATCTTGAATAGGTGAATACAACGTATATTAATTAAATTGGGAGTGACGCCTAATACCTTGAATTCTTCAGATTTTCTTAAAGCAACAAAATTGTCCCAATCTTCTTTGTCCAAGAAGTTCCACTGCTCAAGGGCTGATTTCTTCTTCTTATCACCATCTTTTATGTATTCTCTATTCATATTTGTCCTATAGTTCCTAATCATCTTTCCAGTGTGTTGCATCATGCTTTTACGATGCAGCTTCTCATCCAATGCAAACAGATTTTATAGAATAGAATTCTTATTAACTAGTATCCAAAAATAGAATTGCAAATAATATAATTTGTAATCTACAAAATAGAATTGCAAATAATAATAACTCATGCATAAAACCTTCCATATCAAGTCTTTCTTCGCCTGAGGAACTTTATGCCAATTATCATACTTAACACCACAATGGCTTCGAGTGACACACCCAAGATAGTTTACAAAATTATTGCGGTTCACTCCAATTGCATTTCCTCCATTATCAAACTCAACAACCAATTTGGATCCACTGCCACTCAGTGCTATTAACTTCTTCAACAGAGTGATGCCCCTTTTCTTGTTAAGTGTTTGGTGTTGCGCATCAAGTTGCTCCAGTGCTTCAGTGGGTACATGTGCATCATCAACCTAAAATTTGACAAAAATAAACACACTTAATTAGCACAATATAGAAATATGGGATATATGACATAACTAGAAGGTAATGAATTTTATAGAAATACATGATATGATTTTTAGAACTTACATTGGTATCCTCGCCATGCTCGTCATGGACAGCATGCTCATCATGGACTTCATGCTCATCATGGACATCATGCTCATCATTGTCAGCCATCTGAAAATGTCATTAAAAAGGCAAACATTTAGCATTTGTATTAACTAGAAAAAGGCAAACATTTAGCATTTGTATTAACTAGAAAAAGGCAAACATTTAGCATTTGTATTAACTAGAAGATAATGAAAAATCAAATCTGAAAATGATATTGGTATTAAAAAAGCAAACATTTAGCTTCAATAAAAAAATATAAACATACATGCCTCTAAAATTGTGATCTTTTATCAATAAAAAAATATAAACATACATGTCTAGGCCAACAAACACATGTGTTGTCATTCTTATATATAATAAATGTATACCACCTATCCCATCCTTGAACACCAAATCTCACTAGTAAGTGTATCATGTGTATTGGGTTTTCAAGAAAATTTTGGAAGCATTTCCCCGTTGTTCTCTAAGTACATATGTACTTAGAGAACAAACGGGGAAATGCTACCGAAATTTTCTCGAAAACCCAATACACATTATACACTTACATCCTAAGTGAGATTAGGTGTTCAAGAACAGTCCCAAACCGGGGACTATCCAATATTTACTCCTAATGAGTAAATCTTGAACGGGTTTCTAGGCCATCAAACACATGTGATGTCATTCTTATATATAATAAATGTGTACCACCTATCCCATCCTTGAACACCTAATCTCACTAGTAAGTGTATAATGTGTATTGGGTTTTCAAGAAAATTTCGGCAGCATTTCCCCGCTGTTCTCTAAGTACATATGTACTAAGAGAACAAACGGGGAAATGCTATCGAAATTTTCTCAAAAACCCAATACACATTATACACTTACATCCTAAGTGAGATTAGGTGTTCAAGAACAGTCCCAAACCGGGGACTATCCATGATTTACTCCTAATGAGTAAATCTTGGACGGGTTTCTAGGCCAATAAACACAATAATAGATATGTAAATCATATCTTTAAGAGCATGGTTTCATGTTAGGTCATCATAGGTCATAATAATCCACTAGAATGAGAAAAAAATGTCTCATGGTGTTAAAATGGCATAAGAGTATTATATCTAGAGTGTACAAGACATAATAGTGACTACTGATTTTGTGGGGTGATATCAATTCATAGGATTTATAGATTCAAATTTAACAAGTGTACAAGTTGCATCATTTTAATACTCTAAAGGTGACTATGTCATAGCACATAAAAGATGGCATTACAAGGAAAGTAAGCAAACTAGATCAATTAACACTCATCTCAAGGGAACATTAGTTACTGAAGGGACCAGGAAAGAGTGCTTTTAATCACTAGGATCATACAAGTAGCAATGTTGAGTAAGTCTATGTGATTAAATATCAAGCAGTGTAATAAAACAGAGTTTACCTCTGTTTGGGCGAGACGGAGGGTAGGCGATTAGGCAGGCAAGCAGGCAGGTGAGCAGGCGATGGGCAGGGAGACAGCGGGCAGAAGTAGATGATCGATTAATTCCTGAAATAATACATAAATAAATACAAACTAGTACATAAATAAACACAAATCAGTAAATAACTTAATTTAAAAAAAAATACACAACAGCATTGTGCCTTGGCGCAGCCCAAGCATCGCCCAGGCATCCCAGAGGCCTAACTAGGCTGGGCGCCTGGGTTTCAGACCCTAGGTGAATGCCTGGCCACCTAGGCGCGCCTGGGTGCCGCCTGGGTAGGTTGGCAGGTACCTGGGCAAGCGAGCAGGGTGAGGTGAGGTCGACAGGTCGGAGGCGAGGTGAGGTCAAGCAAAGGACCGCCGGCGCAGGGCAGGCGCGGCGAGCTCCAGGACCGCCGATGTAGGGCAGGCAGGTAGCCGCAGGGCGTGGTGACTAGGACCAGAGACGGCGGCGCAGAAGGAGTAGGGAGCGGCGGCAGAGCGATGGCGGCGCACAAGCAGCAGCAGCGGCGGGTGGGGGTTGCAGTCGGGCGGCAGCAGCACCGGGGAGAAGTTCTAGCAATGAAACAGAAGAAAGGGGACAGTGGCCGTTCGAGGGTCTATTAAGTTGGTAAAAGGTGTCGGTTATAAAATACAACCGACACCTAACGTCTTCGGTGTCGGTTCTACTTAAATAAGCGACATCCAATTAGACAAATTTTTCCCTAAATAGTATGGCGGGAACAATTATCGGCGTCGGTTATCAACGGATAACCGACACCTAAGATGGAACTTTTCGCGCAATTTTTCATCTTATATAGGCGGCAGTTTTTTGGTAAAAAAACGACGCTTTATGTGCCAAATTTTTTTCGCTCGAAAATTGGATTACGCGGGCGATTTTAGGCGTCGGTTGTTTGTTATGCAGCCGACGCTGAATACAAAGTGGTACCCGTGTCTAGCTGGTCTTTGAATATAGACATCGGATATACTAAATAGCCGACGTGTAATGTTATAGGCGGCAGTTTTTTTAAATAACCGACGCCCAGAAAGGCGACATTGAATGTTGTTTCTGTAGTAGTGTTTATTATAGCAGGTGGGCGAACGGCCTAGCGCATAAGCTAGATCGTGAGGCCTCCGGTAGAACTAGTCCTTTTAATTTTTCGTCTTCTTTTCCTACATTTGTAATGAACTGGGTTGAGCCTTCTTTGGGCTCTGAGTAATACAAGTGGGGTCGTTTAACCTCAAAAAACAAAATTCCACAAAATCATCTGACTCACCAACTTGTGAAGATGAAGCATCACCATATTATTAGAGAGTATTTGAGGTGTTGAGAAATGGGAACAACTAAAAAGTAAGAATGAAATAGTGAAACCAGAAGTCACAAGTTCAAATTTGTGAACCCCCCTTTGCTAGATCACAATATCCTTCTTTCCTATCATAAGTGAAGTTATTCTAGTGACCCTTTAGGTTCCATGTAATTTTTCTTTTTTCTTTGGAGTCAGGTAGTTGGTATGGTGGTTGTTGGAAAGAAGTGATTGTAACTTAGTCATCTTATTGATTTTGGTCATTTTTATTTTGCATCGAAACGATTTGAATTGGTAAATTATTTTCCTTATAATACTATATGTACAAAAAATGTTATGGGAGTTTTTGATGATTTCTTAAGCTAAGTCACAATCAAGGAGGTATGATAAAACCCTATAGGAGAAACCTATAGTTGGTGAAGGATATATCATTATAGTTGGCATTCCTATTTAGATTTTTGCTTGAACCCTCTAAGTTGTGTAATATAGAACCTGACTAGTGCAATGATACACCGATTTCGAGGATGAAATCCTCTTTAAGGGGTGGAGAGTTGTAGCTTACTGAATTTGAGGTACAAAATCTATTTTGAAATATAATTAATCATTTTCCTCACTTGAATTCATTCTTTCTTTCTAAGACTCATTTGATTATTTTGTTCAACTTTTCTTAAACCTTGATACTAATTTTTCAGCAATTGAATTCCTTATGTAACAATGAGTTCATTTCTTATTACTTGAGTAATAATTACAAATGTGTCCATCAATTTCGATTCATTAATCATTTTGATGTCAATTTGAATTATTGATTTTGTGATGTCTTGATTTAGCCTCAATTTCATGGAGTACACTTGATTTGCATACTAATGTCTTGGAATTACTTAAGAAGATACTATAAAAATATGAAAAACAACTCTAGGGTAATCAACCATATACATAAATGGGATAAGATATAGCTCTAATATAGGAAGAGTGAAATTTTAGTAATTATATGATGGGAAGACAAACATGTGGAAGAAATTTCGGGTAAAAGAGATTGTGTAACATTAGATACCAAAAAAGTTATAATTAATAGGCATATATATGACTTGGGTTACCCGTTACTAAGTGACTTTATGCAGACTATCCTTTGCCTCAATATTATTAGCAACTATACTTAATAATGAGTCATTGAGAGAAATCATGTTGACGGATAGAGTTACCCTTCTTCTTATGTGTGTTGTAATGAGTGCAACAATAATGGTACATCTAGTTGACGAAAGTTATGTGTTGCATGGATCATCACCCAAATGGTAGTTGTGAGGTGTCAACTAATCCAAATTCACCAGATAATAAGCATTGTACTAGTTTTTGTAAGCCCACATGTCATGGTGGAGAGTGTAATATATGTGGAGATGAACAAAAACATTGCTATTGTTGAGCCATCAAAAGGCTATTTAACTGCCACTAGAATATGCAATTGAATAGGGTCTAGTTTCACCACCAAGTGAAATACAAATGGTTTTGTGGTAGTTAGTTATGTTGCAGGTTGTTGATGGTAAAGATAGTTTCTTCAACTTCTACTAGCTTTTTCTATGGTATGTTATGAGTTCTTTGTTTATTCATGTTGGAGTTGTATGCCATGTTTCACATATTTGAATAATAAATAACTTATATTGAACAAAAAAGTGACTTTACAGATAAAATGAAGAATTGGTCACATCCTTCCGACAATAGTGGTAACCTCAATTACAGAGGAGGAAAATAATTGACGTATCTCCATCCTCACATTAGAGTAGATCCTCAATAAATTCACCCCCAAACCTTTAGTTTTTGCTACCCATCCTTGTGATGACTTAGACTATTGGCAACCCATAGGTAAAAGCCCCACACATCTCGACAGTCTAATAGAGTCACAATGTCTGAAACTTATAAAACATCTAAAGTCCATTAGTTACCTCAACCCCTCTCTCCTCAAGATATACATATTCCTTGAAACATGAAACATTCTTTGTAACCACTTCATTTTTCGGCAACCCCCAATTAAGGAAGTCTGATAGATAAATCCATTGCTTACGAAATTTTTCCAAGGATCCAGATTTAGCAAATAATAAATAATAGAAAACAATTTCACTAATTTATAAGTATTATTTACAAAATGCTTAATTGAAGTTTCATTACCAGAATTGCACATAGAGAAGAAGTGTTTATATAAATCCTCCTTACTTAAAATTAATGTTTTCACCATGTTTCATCTTTATCTTCATGTCCCTTATCAAGTATATCATCATATACCTAAAATGTCATGAAACAAAATACGGTCAATATAACAAGTTATACTAGTATGTGGGTTCAAAAAATAATCACATATACATGTATAAGCAACATCTTTATCTTGCATATAAGAATATAAACTTATTTCATATCCTAACCCATATCTGGTCAACTACCTCAGGTGTAATCACTTTCCCTCGGGGGCTCGTGTGCATTACCCTTAAGATCAGTCTAACCCAAGGTTCATAATATTGTTATGTATTTTACATGATACTTATAGAAACTTTATAATTTGCAAGAAAAAAATAAATAAGAAAGCAATTTATTTGTCATTGAATCTCATTGACAAACATTGGCAATCTCAGAATTTGATACATGTATTCATAAGCATAACCACGTACCTTATGACATCACAAAAACTATGCAAAACATCATATACATTAAAAATGTTTCCAAACATCCAAGCAACAAAGCATGTAATCAGCAAGTATCAGCTGGTCCTTTGCTGCAGCGAGGAAAGGACTTAAGAACATAATGCAAAGATTGTTTTACCCATCCCTCAAAGGATCGAGCTTCTGTGCATGTGGGGGCATAATTGTCCAAAAGCCACAACCTGCCTTCAACCTCGTGACATCTCTACTGCGGCTTACTCCCTCTCACGCGCTGACATGACATCGCAACAGGGTGCCTTCAGTGGCTAGGATGCAGGGTGCCGCCACCCCAGCAACACTGCTCGACCCAGCACAACCCTCCACAACGGCCCCTGAAGCATCGACACCCACTGCAATGAGGCCAACGATCTTGACTGGTGGTTTGATCTCTTCTCCGTCACCCAATGTACATTGGTGCTCGATCTACAAGACCTCCACACCTCTTTATCAGAGTTGGTTGGCTGCCTGGTTGAGACAAGGGGTCAGGATAGGGAGAGATATCCCCTGGTATTGTGGTCTATGAAGGGACACAAGAGAGGTTGCAGGGCCGTCAGTGGTGGCTGATCTCTGGATACTAGTCACAGAGGAAGGTGTGGAAGCCAGTCTGCCTCTCCAAGGCTCCGTAGGATGCGGCTAACCAGTGCTTAAGGCATTCTAACATGGGGAGATCACATGAACCCACAAATGACCCTTCGTCATGGTCCAGTATGGATGCACACCTGTAGGTCACAGGCATAGCCACAATTACGCTTCCCTGGGTGCTACAGCCGGCTACAACCCAGTTCCTCTCCTCCCCCGAACTTCCTTTAGCGCTCCCTTCCTGGTGTACTTCCCTGTTAGCCTATAGATTGTGGCTCCATCTTCCTCCTATCTAGGTCGATGGTAGGTGTTGAAACTGGAACCCAGGCTGCTGAATCTATGCACCGTCGCTCTGTTGGCCCAACCTCTCCCTAAACATGTTGTGGGCAAAAGACTTCACCTAGTGGTTGTCTACTAGGGTTCTTCTCCATCAACGCCACTCCATCTGTATGCCCCCACCGTCACAGATGGTCGGAGAATCTCTTAGGGTTCAAGAGGGGGAAATGGAGGCATAAGTAGGAGGGATGTGTGTGCGAGAGGGACAAGACATATATCCATATATATAACATTGTTGTATATGGAACCCTTCCCCATGAAGTCTAATTCGTTGGGACTGGTTTCCCTTTAGGACTTGTTGATATCCCTTTCCTCCTTTTGTCATGTTCTCTATTTCTCTTATGACTCTTTCATCTTGTTCTGTTATTGGCTTCCAAGAAAAAGTGGACACTCCTTTAATTAATTATCTAAACCACCCATTATCTTGGATTTTTGCATGCAATCCCATATTTGTTTAACGTGGTGCATAGAATTATCAAAATCATTTATTATGGGAACGAAATATCCCTATCCGATCTTATATCCAAGGGAATCATATATAAACTTGATTAAGCAATTGGACTGTAAAGTGTCCCTGAGGCCCATGAACCATGGATTGGGGCTTCCAAAGGTTCTTTGAGCTCAATTGTGTTCCTAATTGCCAAATGTAAGGCATTGGTAATTATTGCATCTTATATTAGTCTTATTCGAACACATATGCTCAAAAGCACATTATCTACATCAAATTGAACATTTATTATGAATCCAGGGTTTGGAATCATCCACCATGATCCTCAAAACTCTTCATTACTATATGTTCCCTCACTTCATTTAGGCTTGAAATCCACAAATTTCAAGGATGTAACATTCTCCCTCATCACACACACACACACACACACACACACACACACAGATATATATATATATATATATATATATATATATATATATATATATATATATATATATATATATATATATATATATATATATATATATACATACATATACATACATATATATATGTATGTGTATATATATATACACACACATATATAACTATACCTAAAACATGGATGATTGTACCTCAAAAATGGAAGGGAAACACCTAGACCTAAAACACCACACTCTCACCCAACACTACCTCTTCTGCCTCCCATCAACCCCTTGTCCCCGCTCTTTCTGACAAAGATGTTGATGGCCTCCCCAATAACTAAACTCAACAACCTACCCAGGTTGCAGCCAACCTAACCGCATGAAATCATTGTTGCCTTCTATCAATTGTAGTGGAAGGTCTTCTCAGGAAACCTGCAAGAAACTGACACCCTACTCCTCATGAAAAAGCTATAACGGTATTTGACCCTTGCAGTCATCATGGGGCTCCATCAACCATCCCTCACAAGCCTTTCCCTTTTTTTTTTGGAAAATTTGGGTAAATATATTCCAAACCCCTAAACGGGGACAAAGTTACAAATCACATCCCACATGTGACTAAGAAACATAAAAGGAAAGGAATTACAAAAAATCCCAATTCCTAGCTACTACAGGAGTAATATTAAGCTTTGAGCTATGAATTTGATAGTGGTATTTAATCTCCCTAGCAAGCTGCAAGAAAATCATAATGAAATCTAACGAGCCTCCATTGTGTAGTCTTTTATTTCTTTCCATCCAAATCAGATATACTGCACCAGTAATAGCCCAAAGCTCCAATGCTCCATTATGTTTAGATCTGGAACCAATGTCCGCAAGACATGCATGAAGTGAATACAAAGACCTGATGTTAAGTTTTAATTGAGCTCGACCCCAAATATAATGCCAAAACTTGCATTTCTCAAACAGATGTTGAACTGAGTCTGATTCTTGATGACAAAGCAAACATGGTGGTACTGGAACTCCAGACCATGAGCTAATCCTCTCTTGTGTGGGTAGAATATTCTTAAGAGCTCTGAAGGAGGTGAGACTCCATCTAGGGTAGTACTTCCATTGCCATAAATTACTATAAGCAATATCAATGGGTTGTTTTTGTCGAATATTATCCCAAACAGTCGAGTCATCCACGCTATAGAGGGAGGGTCTAAGGAGAGACATCCGCCTATAACTAGTAGAACCCATATTATATCGCACAGTAGTAGCAAAATGAGCACCGTACCTTCTGGTCATCCAAGACATCCATATGCTTTGTGAGTCAAGAAGCTTTTTAACCCTTTTCAACGTGTAGTAATCAGCTAGTTCATGTAGATTTTTGAGACCCAGTCCACCTTCATTTGTAGGAAAAGCTAGCTTAGTCCAGCTAGATGGGTGTGTAGAGCTGCCCCAGAGAAAGTCCGATAAGAGAATTTCCATTCTACTTAGAACGGCAGAGGGAATCTCGCCCATTCGCATCCAATAACAGATCAGCCCCATTGCACAGTGTTTGATGAGCATTAGACGTCCAGCCATAGAGATTTTGGAACCAGGCCACCTTAGTATCATATCTCTAAGTTTGTCGATGCATTCATGAAAGTGTCATCTTTTAAGATTGCCTCCAGCCATAGGGAAACCCAAATATTTAGTGGGCCAAGAACCTCTTTGGATAGTCATGCAATTATAGAGCTCCTCCTTATTGCAACAGGAAGAAGAAAGAAAGATATGAGTTTTGTTCGAATTACACTTCATACCTGAGGTATTGCCAAATTCTAAAAGAAGTTTTCCAAGTTGAATAAGGCTGCGTGAACGACCTTCAATGAATATAAGAACATCATCCGCAAATAAAAGATGACTAAGAACTCTTGTTCTATTAATGGGGTAGGGTCGAATAGTCCTCTTGTTATGTGCTTCCCCAATGCATTTGCTGAGACCTTCCATGGTAATAGAAAAAAGTAAGGGTGATAGAGGATCACCTTGCCGAAGACCATTGGTGCTTCTAAAGAAACCGACAGATGAACCATTACGAAGTAGAGAAAAAGAAGGAGTTTCAATACATTGCTTAATGAGAGAAATCCATTTGTCACAGAAGCCAAGTCCAGAAAGACAGTCCCATAGATATTCCCATTTAACAGAATCAAATGCTTTAGTAATATCCAGTTTCACGCAAGCTGAAGGAGGACTCACTTTCTGATTATATTTGAGTGTGAATTCAGCAGCCAACAGAGAACAGTCCTCTATACTTCTTCCTTTAATGAAGGCACCTTGATGAGGAGATATGAGCTTATGCATAATAGTGGCCAACCTTTGAGAGATGACTTTAGTGATGATTTTATAAAGCATAGAACAACATGAGATCGGACGGAAGTCAGCAGGAGAAGAAACAATATCCTTTTTTGGAACAAGTGCAAGAAAAACATGATTAACTTGTCTAACCATGTTGCCACCTTGAAAGAACCATTGGATAGCATTCAGCAGGTCATTACATATGACATTCCAGTTTTCCCTGTAGAAGAAACCATTGAACCCATCCGGACTCAGACTTTTATTAGGGCCAATGCTCCATACGGCCTCTTTGATTTCTTTCATCTCAGGTAAAGAGCATAGCAAAGTGTTATCTTCCTCATTTACTAAGGGAGTCCAGTCAGGAAAAGAAGAAGAAGGAGCTGAGTTTGGTTGCCCTTGATTGTAAAGCTGCTCAAAGAATTGAGTAGTATCATTAGCAATAATATCATCATCTTGTAGAAGATTACCTTGTTGATCAAATAACTCCGTAATAGAGTTGATGGCATCTCTCCGTTTAACGATAGTATGATAGACATTGGTGTTACAATCGCCATTCTCAAGCCACTCCATCCTGCTTCGCTGTCAATAATAAGACTCCTCAGCTTTAAGAAGAAGATTAAGCTTATCAAGTGTCACCTTCTCAGCATTAATAAGATCAGCATCCAGAGGATTCCTTCTAATAACCGCAGAAATATCATCTAGTTCAAATCTTTCTTTGGCAATGAGATTATGAAGATTGACATATTTCTTAGACCAGGATTTCAGCTTCTCCTTGACGTGCTTAAGCTTTTGACAGAAACTAAATAATGGATTACCTGTAACTGTAGTTTCCCAAGCCTCATTAATGATGTCACGACACCCTTCCCATTTCATCTAGAAATTGAGGAACCTAAAAGGTTTCCTTTTGAAAATAACCTTCCTCATGTTGATGTTTAGAGCTGAGTGGTCCGAATAGGTACAAGTGATGAACTTAGATTTTGAACCAGGAAATTTATTCAACCAAGCATCATTGACAAAAGCACGATCAAGCTTGCAAGCAATTCTTTTTGTAACACCTTGTTTATTATGCCATGAAAAGACCTCCTTACCTATGGTAGGAAGCTCGGTGAGACCAACATGATCTATAGCAGCGTTGAAAGAGCTTAGAATAGAAGAGGGAACCTCCCGACCACTAGCCTTCTCCTCCAACTTCCTAATATTGTTAAAATCACCAGTAACAAGCCATGGTTCATCAATGGAGGAGGCGAGACGTTCAAGCGTGTTCCAAAGAACAGAGCATTCAGCAACAGAGTTCCTTGCATAGACAGCTGTAAGAACAATAACCAAACCACCTTTATTGAGGCACTTAATAGTTATTTGTTGATCATCCATCACACTGACCGAGATATCCCAACATTTAGGATTCCATCCAAAAAAAACACATCCATTTGGATCATGCAGATGATTAGAGACCCCAAGCCAACCCTTCGGGAACATCCTATCAAAATTATGGATCATATGCCTCTTGATTTTAGATTCAGCAAGCACAGCTACAGTCAGGGGCGTAGCCAAAGGGGGGGCTGCCGGGGCTGAAGCCCCCCCCCTAAAAAATATTTTTATTATTACTATGATACCATGTATAGATTTGTATTTTGTAAAAAAAATTATTATACCGTACAAAATGCGACTTTTAATTTTATAATTTTAGTCAAACCTATAATATTTCTTTATATGAACTAATTAATGGTTAAACTTAATATATTTGTGGATTATGTGTCGTATATACTCACAAATTATAAAATTTACCATTCTGATATGTATGTCATCAATTATGAGTTTAAGAAATCATACATTTGATTTCTATCCTACTAAAATTTTCTTAATAGTTTCATATTAATTGTACTAAGACTTATACAAATTGTCTCCCCTACTTGAATGTGAATCTTTATAAGACTATGGGGTATATACCCTTAAAATATGAAAATAGTTATACAAAATAAAGTTTATAAAAATATATCATGCATCATGTTGACCTATTAACTGAAATTTGATGTAATATAGTTGACTTATTATTTAACAAATATTATTAGCTATAAATTGAATAAGTTCACTCAATTATAATTATACACCATTGGAAAAAATTATAACCATGCATGCACAACTATCACCTTCTATTTATATTTTCTTTTCAAACTTTTATTAATCAATCACTCTCAAATTAAGAAAAGATGTATATAATTATATAGAAATAGATCTAAATAATATTTATTATTATATGGTATTTCACAAACTTTTTAGTTACATAAGATTTATAGATTATAAGTTTTAAGATAAATAACAATTATTACAAATTTATAAGAACTTGAGAAGATAATGACAATATTTCTATCTATAAAAGAAAATAAGATGATTGAATTGGCATAAGGTAAAAAAAGAGAAGAGAAAAATATATAAATTGTGGGGTAAGCAGGAGAAGAAAATGTGAGAAAATCCATATAGTAAACATAACTTTAATCAAATGGAGAGAGAAAATTGAGAATGACAAGTAAAATGGAAGTTAATAAAAATATATAATTTTTTCTTTCATATGTCTCTACTTCAACTTTTAAATAAAAAATATGCATGGATCTTCTCTCTTCATTCTCTTCACTTTTTATTTCCCAATGCGCTTCTCCATCATATGTTGTTCATACAACCATATTAAATATTTTCCTTCTTCTTTCTTTCTGAAGTTTCCTTCAACTGATCATTGTGTCAAGATCTTATAATATACCAAGTACATTATACTTATATCCTTTATAATATAAGATTTGACTGCTATAATTTTTTTGGGTCTTATAGTATGACATCATCCACTAAATGATGTCATATTATATTTTAATACTTGTTATCCACTTAAAAGATGATTATGTTCCCATTTTAAGATAACTATTATTTTTTTATGCATTGCCAATTGTATGCACATTGCACTGATCAAGTGATCATGAATTATGATTATATTGTTCATCATCTAGTTGTTTAATCTGAAAGACATGTCAAATAATGTGTTAGTTATGACCTTAGATATTTAAACAAATTTATTATTTTGAATAGTGAATTTTATCATTTCATTTATGTTAGATTTTTTTTTACAAATAGCTTATTTTATATGTTGGAGACAATGAGACACTTATTAGGTGTGTTTTTCTTTTTATTTTCCTCATTGTCACTACTCATTGTAATTTAGCCCCCCATGTTGTAGATTTCTGGATCCGCCACTGGCTACAGTAGCTTTACTTTCAAGTATAGTTTTGTGAACTTCCCTCTTCTTTTGCGGCTTCCCTGAACCGCTTACATTGGTCATTATAAAGGTCATTAATAACCTCTGCATTTAGATCGGGTCTTATGAGACCCATCCCCTCTAGCAGACTTTGGTGTCTTAGCATGTACAGAGCCAGCAGATTTTGTAGCCGCAGCCTTTTCATCAGTAGCAACCACAGTTCCAACCACTGCCGTGCCATCTCCTGAACCATGAACCATCATAGTATTATCAACAGCAGACTTCTCAACAGAAGCACCTTCACCCGTCATTGATACAAGCTGTGACGATGAGCCATCACCACCAACGGACGAGTCTGTAGCACCACCATCCATGTCTGTAACATCACCACCGCCGCATGATATTGAGGCACCATCGCCGGCCGATCCTGAGGCACCATCGCTGGCAACCTGAACGCAATCTGCAGCACCTTCGCCACCCGAACCTGCATCACTGTCCAGGTCTGAAACAACTCCTCCGCCACCCGATCTAGAGCCACCAACACCGGCACCATTAACTATGCCGTCATCGGAGTCGTCTAGAACAACAAAGTTGTTGGTCGTGTTCACTGCTGAGACGTGCAGTGTGGCTTCCTCCGCCACCGTCTTCCCCTTACGACCCACCGCTTTCCAAACCTGAGAAGGTTTAGGAGAAGAAATCTCTTCAGCAGTTTTAGGATTAAGCGGACAATCATTAGTATCGTGCCCATAAACCTTACATTCCGAGCATCTCTTAGGGATGTACTCGTAATGTATCTTGACTGGAACAGGTTCTCGACGCGGCATATTTACCCAGATCTCCTCCAGAGGTTCTTCATCAGCTTCCACTTCAACTAGGGCTCGCGCCTCCCCCAAGGACTCAATGCCGATCGATTTGTAGTCGATTCTCAGGAGTTTGCCCACCCCACTGGCCACAATTCCGACTGCCCTTGGCGACCAATTCCGTCCCATGCTAGGGATGCTAGTCCATAGCGGAATAGAGCTGAAGAAATCCTTGTGCAGGTCATCGCCAGTCTTGTAATCCTTGACGACGACAAGTCTTCTATCAAACCATCTCGGACTGCCATTAATGATCGTCTACTTGTCTTCTGCGGAGTTAAATCTCAGGAGAAAGAACTTATCCGGCTTGGAGTACAGATCGAACCCACCCTTGGGTTTCCAGACTCGATGGATCCAAGTGAGGAGATGGAAATAGTATGGGCATTTCCCCATGACATATAAGATAGCGGCGTGCTCCTAGCACTTTTCCATAGCTTCATAAGTCGGATCGTCGATTGTTACAAATCGTTTCCCCTCCACCCTCATCGGCGGGTCGTAGTTGTGTTCCTCAAAGGTCGAAGTGCCTCCGAGAACTTGATTCCATGCCTTCTTAACGATGGGTCTGCTCTGGTCGGCTGTATCCGTCTCCGCCGTAGCCATGGGTGCCGTATAGAGGGGAGGAACCCCCCCCCCCTACGGTGAGACGAACGGACGTCCCCTTGGTCGCCAGAGACGCGGCGCAAGCCCTAGGGTAACGCGCAAAGTGGAATCCCACCAAGCCTTTCCCTTGAACCTCAACAATGAGGGTGTTGTAGACTTGTCTAACCCTAGAGCCATGATCAGCCTCCCTCCCTGGCCACCCGACCATGTAGCCGCATGGTTGTAGGTTTGAAGATTTTCTATCTCCCTAGACCAATCTATGCCTCCTCCACCTAGCCTTTGTGATTCTACTTTGACATCTTCTCCCCTTGCTAACATGATCAAGTATGAATACACCCCTCACCCCGATACTTCAATATGGCACTTGATGTAAACATGTGAAATTAGTGGCTAACACATAATTGCAGTTGGAGTTTGAACTCTTGAAGATCAGAAAGCCTACACCAGAGGACGACTTCAAATCCATGGAGTCCACACCATTGTAAACTCCAAACTGGTGGTGACCCATCACTAGAAAGGACTTTGAGAGAATTATATGTAGATATGTTTTTGGGCTATATAGTTTAGATCTCATAATTTAATTTACCATACATGAACTAGTATTAACTCATTAGGTAATGAAAAGCAAATACGGACTTCGGTTAATATATTATCTATGTATTACAATTAGTATCATTATAATAATATATACAATACAATTAGATATATATGTACTATTATCAGCAAGCTAATAATAGAGATAATAGGAAATTAATATATGAACGTGGTTAATACCTCACTTAATCAATATACCCACATATCATATGTCAAATATTACAACTATACATACATGTGTGTGAGTTAATAAGTGATTATGTGATGAGTAATAAATGAATAGTTGTTCATCAAAATAATAAGTATTCTATTCTAGTCATTTTATGGAATTCAAATCCCTAGATTCCCATCGATGTAGTTGATAGTATAACCATATTCATACCTATCTAAATAAATATCATGAATATATTTGACTATAGGACAAAATTGGAGATAGTTGAAAATATAATTCCTAGACACACATGTAAATTAGATGCATAAGGGTCTATTTTGGTAAAGAATATTTGAGAGAAAATATTCATAAAATCTCTACAATGGAAATATGATCCTGGATAATATGATATGTAAGTACATGATAGTGTGAGTACCATTCATATGATTGATATGATTGTTATATACACTTAGATGTAAGATGGGTTATATACATAAAGCAATTATAAAACCCAAAGATGAAGACAATGTGAGTAAGCTTAATGATTTAGGATGGGACATTGTAACAACTAAATATGAAGTAGTCAACATTATACACACTCAGGAGCAAAATGGTAGTTTAACCTATTAAAAGATTAGAAAGTGATTTCCAAGACAAGAAACATCAAATGATCCTAGTACCTTCTCTCTTTATAGGTTCATCAGACCTTAGCATCCTTGAATCTTTGTGGACATCTTCATTAGAATTTCTCAATTGTAACATGTACTAAATTTTGGATTCTACTAAATAACTGTTAGTCTCCCTCTTGCTTTTTGTTCATACAATTTTGTAAAAGTGGTGAACCAAATTGTTATTAGCTTTTCCTTATTGTTTAAGGTCATCAAGACTAAATTAAGTGTTAAGCAATGTGGAATAATTGAAATATTGGTTGATTTTCATATTGACAAAAAAATTCAAATATTGGGTAAGAGCTTTGGCTCACTCGATTCGGCGGGTCATATCCCCTGACCCTGCACGGTGGATAATGGACAATTAGAGGTCCCCCAGTACCGGTTACCCCCATAGGTAAAAGTGTTGTTCTCTCATGGAGGGGATAACAATAGGCACCTAGCCACTAGCGAAGATTAAAAAATTACATTGATTGTTCCAGTGGATAAATCTTGACATTTTGAATAATTTGATTTTTTGACATTAGTAATGAGAAAAATCATTTCATTTTATACTCTTGATATTAGTTTTGAGAATCTATTTATTAATTTCTAGTTACCACTTTGAATTATCGTACCTTTTTTAAACTAGCATGGTAACTATACTATCTTTGTTTATTCCCATATTCCACCAATTAAACTAGCATGGTAACTAAACTATCTTTTGTTACTCTCATATTCCACCAAGCAATCTTACCTAGATTTGATCTCATAACTTTTTATTTTAAAATAGATCAATAATTGGATTAAGTACTAGCATAGCTGGCCTATATTTTTCCTTTCTTGGGGTCCATGTGTGGTTTTGTTCCTTCGGGAACTCATGGATAGGTGACAAAAAGAAGGACTTGAAGAGTCGTGCATGAGTTGTCCCATGTTGAAGACTAGATAGGAACCAATTCTTATTCTTAATCGTGTCATCTTGTGTTTAAGGATTCCATGACTCTAATGTAACAACATGATTGTAACAAATATTTTTTGTACTTTTGATACATTTTGTAAATATTTAATCATAAAGATAAGGACTTTACACCTTTTAAATCTATATGTATAGATCTTGATTCCTAGTATATAGGATGCTTCCCTTAATTTCTACATGGAACATGTGTTTTCCAACCATGATTTAACCAACTACATAGTAAGGATGTCATTCCCCATCAGTAATATGTCATCTACATGCAATATGAGGAATAACATTGTGATGAAGTGAATTTTTGGGTCTTTGAATACCTAATGACATGTACCTACAAAATTTTACCTTTTTGAACAAATTAATTGGTCAATCGTTTGGTGTATTATTCGAATCAAGTTTGAGTAGAAGGTACATAATGAAGTTGGAAGCAACGGTCCAAAATTTATGATGTTTGGACAATACTACAAAAGTTATGGGAGTTTGAATATGCTTAATTATTGATACCGCTACAAGGTGTACGCAGAGAAGAGATGTCATGGATTAGTGACATGGAGAGATCAAGTTCCTAGGATGTGGGATAATCGGACGTCTAGTACCTAGTCCTCCACCTCATTTCAAGTCGGGATCATAGGGTAGTTACCCGTGATAGAGTTTGAATGATCCCATGTCGTGAGTAGTTGCCTGAGGAAGAAACGTAAGTGGTTGGTTGTCTTAGACTTTCAGAGACGTGCAAACTTACACCCTCCTTGCATGAGTTATCTCGAGGGAGATGAGACAGAGGTCGACACCATATCATTCTAGGGTTTCTTCATGGTCACCTCCTGGAAAGTGAGGTATGAGTGAAAAGACCTCAAGACCGTGAGGCATGCAGACGGTGAGGAGGATGACAACCATACCCTTTGTCTTCTGGAGAATAGAGCAGCAGAGGTGCACTCTGAGATAGAGTCTCGTGGACTCACGCATGCACAACGAACAAAGATTTGAGCCAGACGAGGTGTCAGACTCACGTCAGTAGGAAACTAAGGAGAGCAAGTCATGTCTCCTTTGATGATGTGGCATTCATCTAGGCAATGCTTAGCCAAGATCCGGTGGCTACATCATACTAAGATGGCGATGATCTGGAGGTGACAAGTTCGCACACCGTTCTTCTAGCCATGGCAGAACCTTGGGCATGACGCTGACACATGACAAAAGTATGGAGGGAGAAATTTTGAATGTCTTGGCAGTGCTACAAGCTGATGAGGAGGTATGAGGAGCACACGATTCCTCGTCATCTCCCCTATGTACGCAAGCACTGCCATCTTTGGAGGATCGGAGCAATGGGCAGAGAAACGCTTGTGAGGACAACAAAGAAGAGATTGACATAGATATGGTTCATGCATAGATCGGAGAAGCATAAGAGCATGGAGAGTAGGAATTAGGCTGCATCAACACTCGCTGGAGAACCTGACGGTGGTAGCCTCATGGATAGAGGAGACGCAACGCAGGGAGTGTTGTTGAGTGAGAGGGAAAAGGATCAGGTCCCGCTTTCAGTCAAAGCGGTTGGTCTAGCTAGAGACGAAGCAGTGAACTAGACCAGCTTATCTGACAAGCGCGCTTAGTGGACACATGGCGCAATTTGATTGGCCACTAAAGGTAGAAGATTTATAAATACTCATATCTTAGATCATCTGTAGAAATTACCATGAATGTCAGAAAAATACAAATACGGTATCAAAATGTTCATAAAAATAAGTGGAACAACATGGGACCATGATATATTTGTTTTGAAGCATAAATGTTAGTAATATCATGTAAGATGTTATATACTTGTTTCATGAGTAATTTTTTGATAAAGGGTGCCCGCCATTTTATTAAGTAATCAAATCGTTTGCAATCAGTACAAGGATCTGATCCTCGAAGCCCTCCCTAACACAGTGAGGGTTAACAAAATGACAGGCTAAAGAAGCCAAGGCATGTGCTACTCTATTGCCTTGCCTCCTAACAAAACAAAATTTAAAAGAAAGGAAACTAAGAGAGAGATCTATGACGTCACGGATGATGAGCTACTCATCGCCGCGACCGCCCTTCCCCTTCTTAACCGCCTCCACCAAAAGCAAACAATCTGTCTCCACCACTATATCCATGTAGCCTTCCCTAAGAGTAAGTCGCATGTCACGCAAAACAATCGTACCCTCTGCACTAAGCACTGAGTATGGCTGCTCCATCCGACACTGGAAAGTCCACAAAAGTTGTCCATGCTCATCTATAATTGTTGTGCCACAACCATTTTCATCTGCCATGGTGAGAGATGCATCTGTATTGATCTTCACACTACCCGGTGGTGGCCGCCACCATGTAACTGGTCTGTGCGCCTCTACTGGATGTGCCACTGTCGTGTGATACCGAGCATGATCCACCACAAGGTTGATGAAGCTAGCCGCAAGTCCCGGAAGTTAGGGCGGGTGATCGTCAAAAAGTGATTTGTTCCTTGTTGTCCTTGCCACCCACAAAAGAGTGGCTTCCTCATCCCTGCACCAACCATCCCCCTCAAGCAAACTCCTCACAAAACTCCCCACATCATGTGCCTCTAGCTGCCCCATCCAATCAAACTCACCCGTCACCCAAATCTGCCTAGCCCGGCCATAATGCATCAATGCATGAGAAATATCCTCTCCCTGGGTGCAATGCTGGCATTTGTCATCCTGCGTCATCTGCTTTCTCATAAGCTCTGCCTTGGTGGGAAGAATGTTCCTAAGAGCTCTCCAGACAAAGTGTCTCAACTTTGGTGGCCATCTCTTCTTCCAAAGTCTCTTCCATATCTCTGTGTCTGCTCCCGCACAGATAAGGAAGTAAGCACTACGAACAGAGAACGTACCACTACTCTCCATCTCCCAGAAAAGACTATCTTCTCCATTCCGCTATGATAGAGGAATGTTGAGGACTCTACTAACTATGTGTGTAGGGAAACAAGCCTCCACTGCTTCCATATTCCATCTCTTCGGCCTCCTGCAAATCAAATCACTCACTGTCTTGTACTCCACCAGTCCCTATACCAAATACCTGTGTACGGTACCACTAATTTGTGGAATCCACCTATCCCTATAAATGTGTATGCTTCCCCCATCCCCCACCCGCCAAAGAAAACCACTCTTCTCCTGCTACAGAGCTCCCCAAATACTCCTCCAAGTATAGTTGGGATTCCCACCCAACTCCATGTGCAGAATCGATGAGGATGAAAAATATTTCACCTTCAAGATCCGAGAAGCAAGGGAATCACCGTGTACTTCCAACCTCCACCCCTATTTAGCTAGAAGCGCAAGGTTGAAAGTTTTTAGATCCAAGAACCCCATTCCTCCACAATCGTGGGGCCTACATAACCTCTCCAAACTCATCCAGTGTATCTTCCTCTCCCCTTCTTTTGAACCCCACCAAAACCTTGCCATCATCACATGGATATCATCAATAAGGCCTTCTGGACGCTTGAAGATGCTCATGAGATACGTCGGGATAGCTTGGACAACTGCCTTGATCAACGCCTCTTTTCCTGGGCTAGAGAGGAGTTGTTCATTCCATCCTTGTAATTTCTTCCACACTCTATCTTTTATCACAGCGAACACAAGCTTCTTCGATCTCCCCACCACCGTAGGGAGTCCAAGATACTTCTCATGTTTGTCCACCTCCCTCACTTGCAGCCAGTTCGTGATCAACTCACGTCTTTCTACAGTAACGTTGGCACTAAAGGAAAACTCCTTCTCGTAGTTGATTTTCTGCCCGGATGCCCTCTCGTATTGGCTAAAAATTTCAGCTAAAGTAGAGCATGCTTCTGAGGTAGCCCTTGTGAACACAATACTATCATCCATGAAAAAAAGGTGAATAACCCGTGGTGCCCATCTGCAAATCCTCGTCCCATGAATTTTGTTCTCCGGCACAATTTTAGACAAAGAAAATAAAAGTGCCTCAATGCAAAAAAGGAAGAGGTAGGGGGATATAGGATCACCTTGGTGAAGACCTCTAGATGGATTTGAAGATCCCCTCCTACAGCCATTGACGATGAACTTGTGGGAAACGCTAGTAACACACTCCATAACTTTAGACCTCTTAGTATATGTCATCCCCATCCCCCTCATCACCTTATCCAAGAAAGGCCACTCAACCCTATCATAGGCCTTGCTCATGTCCAGCTTAAGAGCCATCAATCCTTCTTTCCCCTTCTGTCGGTGCTTCATAGTGTTAAAAGTTTCATAAGCAATGAGAGTGTTATCTGTGATCATCCTCCCCCCTATAAAAGCACTTTGATTCTCAGAGATCATACCATTCAACCACGGCTTGATTCTGTTTGCCAGCACCTTAGTAATGATTTTGTAAGATACATTGCAAAGTCTGATTGGGTGATATTCCGACAAGCGGACTTGGGTGTTTGTCTTGGGGATGAGCACAATATCCATGTCATTGATATCCATTAAACTCACCTCCCCTTTCCACCATTTAGAGATAAAGGACAACAAGCCGTTTTTAATAACTTCCCAAACTTTCTGATAAACGATAGCTTTCATCCCGTCTGGACCCAGAGACTTGTTAGGATGCATTTGTTGCAGTGCTTTCCACACCTCTGCCTCTGTAGGAGCATGGTCTAAATCTGAAAAAGTGGCTTTCGGCACCCCCCCTTGGCAGCCCTTCTAAAACCTCATCCATTCTTGAAGGGTTTGAACTAGTGAAGAGAGAATTGAAGTAGGATGAGATAATTTTAGCAATAGCCTTCGGCTCCATTTCCCAACTTCCATCCTCTTTAAAGTGTCTGCCTATAGTGTTACATCTCTTTCTTTGGCTGCCTTTATGATGGAAGTATTTAGTGTTCTTATCCCCATCTTTCATTTCATTGGTTCTAGCCCTCGCTAACCAATAGCTCTCCTCCAACCTTTGGAGTTCATGAAGCTCCTTTGCTAATGCCTCACATTTCTTTAACATATCATGAGAAGGTGTTCGGTTATGTACTTTTCTAATCCTCTTCTCTATCTTTAGAATCCTCCTTTTTATGTTTCCAAATTTATCTGTCGCCCATCCTGCCAACTTTTCCGCACATATCTCTGTCTGTCGTGTGAGGCCCAGAGCGTGGTTACTGTCCCAGGCCTGTGTGACCACCTCCTTACACTCTGGTGAAGAAAGCTAAATGGTTTCAAACCTAAACCTTTTCCCCATCTGACCTTCTCCTTGTCTTCTGTGTTCCGCCCACAAAAGAATTTGCCCATGATCAGAACTAAGAATAGGAAAGTTTCACCTTTCTGATATTTAAGATGTCACACCACCTCCTATCCACCAGGAACCCCTCCAATCTTTCCAGAATAAGATTATCTGCCTGCAAACCACACTTGCAAGAGAACTTGTTCCTAGTAGAGACCATATCCATCAGCTGACACCTGTCTATAGCCTCCCTAAAGTTGTGCATCTGCCATTCGCTTCTTGTTTGTCCTCCTTTCTTCTCAACATGAGACAAGATTTCATTAAAATCCTCACCTAGCACAATGGGCCACCTAGCCTGACCACAGATATCCTCCATCAACTGCCAAGTATGATGACATTCATTTGTAGCTGCCCAGCCATAGATACTAACTAAGCAGTAACTCTCCGGACTGCCCTCAATGCCCACTACTGCACTGATATGGTGATTTGAAAAGGATTTCACCTCTACCTCATCTCCTCTCTACCACAGACCCAACCCCACCGCCCTTCCTCTACTACTAACACCGAACTCCAAAATGAAACCACACTTCCTCCTCACCGCCTCCTGGTCTCCTACACTACACATAGTCTCCATAACGAAGACTAAATCGGGTATCTCTCTCCAACTCCTCCTCTTGAGAGAGTCTATCGTCCTAGGGCTGCCCAAGCCCTGTACGATCCAACATAATGTTTTCATCACCCTTCACGGGCCTGGACTTCCCCAGTGCCCACTACTAAAAGGTTTGAAGGTACCTCCTGGACCTCCCTCCTCAAACTCTTTCCCCCTATCCCCCATTCACCTTCTGCCTCCACTTGGGGTTTCTCCAACCCCATCCTTCCCCGTTTCCCCCTCACATACTCCATAGAACTCCCCTTCCCCTCTTCTTCCCGACCCTCCTGACTGAACCCCAACCTCGTAAACCATCTCACCCTCCTTCCCTTCCCCCCTATGTTCTTCTGCCTTCTACTTTGTATCCTTCTGGCGAATATTCCCGGTTGTCCATGGATAAACATGTGCTCATCCTCCTTGTTGCCTCCCTCGAGAACCTGCTCGGAATCGAGTCCAGTATAACTTAGTTCCCCTTAAACCTGGGATTGTCCCTCCTTAGCTGCTAGATAACCTTCCCTATGAGTAGGAACGTGTCCTGGATAACGTTGCTCCCTGCCAGCCAATCGATGACCTTCCTTCTATGCGAGGGGATCTCCCCCATGCTTAGATCCATGCCCTGGACTACCATCCTCACAACCTCGATGATGCCCTTCTTTAACAGCAAAGGGAACGTCCCTCTGTTCCACATGATGCACGAGGTGCCCCCTTCCTTCCGAGTCTGATTGTAACCCCCCATTGCGGCGGCAACCTCAGCTCACCCCTCCTCGCCTGGTGTCCCATCGTTCTTCTTCTAGACGCCCACTGAAGCCATCTACCGCACCCCCTGTGGACGAGGGTGTCCGCTCCCGTGTTCCATGTTGTCTCTTCCGCAACTCCCCCCTTCACGTCTCTAATCTGCCGCCTGGCGAAGACCTCCTCCAATACCTCCATTGATGTGGAGTCCCCCATCTCTCCCACCTCCTCTTCACCCTCCTTGCCACGTTGATGGATGTTGTGTCCGCCGCTGTTAGTGTCGTCATCCCGATGCCTACCTCTCGCTGCGCCCTTCGACCCTAATGGCTTGGAAACGAACTTGAGTGATTTAGTTGCACTATCTCTACCAAGCAAATCCTCCAATAGTGGTACTTGCCATCACTTCGTCGATGATGCTTTGATCCACGATCCCCACATCCTCAGGGCCAGTCTGTCATCAACCTCCTCCTCTTCATCCCTACAATCCTTTTCAAGGTGCCCTATCACCCCACACAAGTAACAGAACGTTGGTAGCCTCTCGTACCTGACCTCCACCTCAACAACCTTCCCTCTCTATCATGTATCTTCTACTTATGTCGTATCAACCTGGTGATGTCAATCTCGACTATGGCCCGACAAGAAGCCGCCCAACCTAGGTCGTGTCTATCCACTTCGCATACCCTACCTATCTTCCCCGCCACCACTCTAATAACTTCCTCCGATTGATACCCTAGCGGCATGTTATATAAATGGATCCAAAACTGGCTTGTGTTTAGAATCATCAACGTCGGTGTATCCTCCAACTTGATATCCCTCACCATGAGTAGGTGGTTATTTAAGTTCCACAGCCCATCCGCAAGCACCTTCTCTTTATCCTTCCAGTGCAGAAATTGGATCACAAATAGATTGTTAGATAGCTACCGGAACCCCGCATCCTTTCTCAACAACCATGCATTGAGCATGGTGCCTTTGAAACCTAGAAAATTATACAGTCTCTTCGTCAATAGCCGCCCGACCAGAGAAAGCTTGAGATGATCGTTCTCGTCTCCAGCAATCGTGTCCTTCAAGTCTAGTACATCTGATTCTTCCTCTTCTCTGACTCTTAGGGATGCGTAGCATTCCACAAGATCTTCTGCCATGGCGTGGAGAGTACTTGCAAATCACAAGAGTTATCGCCTCAGTGGCGAGAAAAACCCAGAGCCACCGTCGTCACCCAAAGCAACCCTAGGAGACGTCCGTGACCAAGGAGATTGTTTCATGAGTAATTAATATCAAATAGTGACCTAAAATTAGGATAATGCATCAGAAACTCCTAAATATGATATATAATTTGTATGATGTCAGTTATGATCATGCTTAGACATGTAATGATGTAATATGCTCCATATAGCTATCTAGGGCTAATAACCATAAATAAAATATAGAAAATACATATGTGGTCAATAAATGTTGGAATAATCAGTATAATCTTATGTTAATATATCCAATCTTAGATTTAATCCTGAGATCACAATGGTTCAAATAATTCATGTTATACAATGATGATTGCTCTTAATGTGATATAAACCATAGTCCATTTAATGAATATGATCTAGGGTGAATACATGTAAATAATGATATGGAAACTAATAGACATACAATCAACTCTAATATGTAATGCAATATCAGTGACATCAGTCCCAGATAATGAGAATAGTAAGACAAGAAATAGTGATGGGAATATCTTAATAAACCAAGCTAAACCCTAAATAAGTCATAACTAGGGTTAATGATGATGAGAACCTGATGGTGATATGTGATCTTGTCTTAATCAAGGTTTGACCAAAGTTATAGTTCACATGAGGAATATGTGATGATAGGATATCTCGGTGGAAGGTATACTTTACCTCTTACTTGGCTTATTATATAGTATGCTTGTATTATATGTGCAATAAAATACTTGGAATATTATTTTAGATTAAATGATCATTCTTGTGGGATCTGATCTCCAAACCATGACATAAACACGATTAAAACTTAGCGAAAGCGATTCGATAAATCAACTGAAGACAAAAATCACGGGAAATTAAAACTTTTCGAGACAAGAGCTTGGATCCATAAAAACTTCTTTCATAAAGTGAGATAAACTTGTTTACATCTCTGGATAATTACTTCTTGAGTAATTATATACATCAAGATACAAAATCTCAAGATCACATAACACAAGACTCCAAGACCTGAGAGTACAGAGGACATATAGGACTGACTCTAACTACACCACATGGCAGACTAAATCTCCACCTGAGATTACTGCTGCTCCTGGTGCTGTTGCTGCTAAGACTGGTCACCTGTAGGCTGGTTCCTTCGTCTCCGACGTCCACCTAAAAAGTTGAAGTATACGGGGTGAGACAATTTTACATAATTGTCCCAGCGAGAGTTATAACTCTCAGCCAGAAACTTTAATATACCATTCAAGAATATCTTAAGCAGTAAAGCCTTCAAAGTATTAGATAACAGTTGCAGCTATAACCAAGAACACAACATTTATGAGGTATGAAGAAATATAAGCACTATTATAGTGTAACATCAATCAACTAACTTGGAGTTATCTCTAACAAGTATTCTACGTGGTTGATTATGTTTTTCAAACAACATTATGCCCTGTGGAGATGAGGTATACCACTCATACTCCAACTGATTGCTGCGAAGTCACATCAGTATCATACATAGGTCATTAAGACAGTCGGATTCTCATGACCTTCACCTTCCTCAGTCAGTAAGAGGATCACTTGTAGGACATCTCGTGTCTCTACTACTATAGCTCACCAGGGTAAACTGGTCCTTCGCTATTCTAGAGTCACAGCGGCGTTCTGTACTCTCTTTGTCATCAGGAGATTTCATGTTTATCTCCACTGATACGGATATCTGTGTTTTCTTCGTTATCAGGAGGTTTCATGTTTACCTACCACTGATACGGTATGGAATTATAGTGAAGGATGGACGGATTACGCATCTACATCACTTTCCTACACTAGGATGTAAGGTTCTACACATCCATGTACCCCACATACTCAAAAGTATGTGCTCCAGGAGTTCCCTGAGGAAAACCTGTTTCACCATCACTTGATCTCTGGCAATGATGGATCTATGATCAAGGCTCTTCATTATACTTGATTAGTTAGGTACATTCAATATTCTTTTAACAACATACATTGTTCTTCAAACAATAATCAATAGCATAACAGCTAAAACAAGAGAATACTAAATGTAACAGGCCTAACTCATATCAATTATAATTTCTCATCATACTCATCACAAGTCATCTCCAAAGCTTGACTTTGATGGTATTCATGGCTCTCACAGCCCCTTATCAACACAGGATGCCATTGACAAGGCATCGAGTTACTTTTCTTATTCATAAGGCTAACAACATGCCTTCAATGAATATAATATCAACATCCATACCTGGATATGATCACCTTCATATCAGAACCTACATGGTTAACTCAACTGATAAAGGTAATACAAAATAAGGGATATACTTTCCACTCTTGTCATAAGAGTTAAATCATCCGATTCTCATCAATTGGAGTTTAATACTTATTTGTATTCCTTTACCCTTAAATTAGGGTTTACTACTCACATTACATATCATCACCCTTGAATTAGGGTTTACTATTCACATTAAGGTGAGTTGATCTCATATCATCATCATGTATGAGTAACATTATCATTAATGCTCTCAGATTAGTTAAAGGTTCATCATTTATCATAATTAGGGTTTCTATGACTTCACACAGGTGAGTCATACCCTAATTATACACATTCATGTGCATGGAAGATGCTTCACTTAAGTTTCCATCCAATTAGGGTTACTTTCTCTCTCTAGGGTATTTTCTCTCTCTAGAGTACTTTCTCTCTCTAGAATACTTTCTCTTTCTTCATATTAGTGATTGATGATAGCATTAGGCTAGATCAAGTTGGATGGAGTCATTATGGATAAAAACATCATTCTCATGTAATTAGGGTTTGAATTGAGCAAGATATAACTCAATTGACCCTTCAGGGTATTTTGGTAATTCACCCCATTGATCACCATCATGGTCAAAACCTTAGTCAATTAACCCCTTAACATCCTAGGTTATCATTAGGTTTTTGATTAGGGCATCATTGAACTATTTATATTATCAATTGATTGAATGAAGTCAACCTTGAATTATTTTGATCGATCTCAACCATCAACCCTCAATCGATTTGAGACCCATTGGTTGAGTTGACCTTTTAACCAATGTGACTTTCAGGACCGCGAGGGTGAGTTGACCGTTTAGCCACCTGTGACCTTAGGACCGCGAGCCTTCAACCTCTTCCAAGACCGCGAGCCCTCTCAACCTTCTTCAAGACCGCGAGCCTCCATTTGCTTTCAAGACTGCGAGGATGGTGTGAACTGTTTGCCCACCTTTGACCTCAGGACCGCGAGGCCCCCCACGGTCTTGAGACCGTGAGCCCTCTCTCGGTCTTGAGACCTCAAGCCCTCTCACAGTATTGAGACCGCGAGCCCTCTCACGGTATTGAGACCGCGAGCCCTCTCACGGTCTTGAGACCGCGAGGCTCACATGGTCTCAACCACTTGGACCATCAACAAGATTCAATGATACAACCGATAATGTCAACTCATGTTGAAGCCCTCAAAAGGTCAGAGCCATGTTGACCACTTATGGATTGGGTCAATTAAGATTATGCTTAACCAATTGGTCATTCAATTGACCCTCAATTGTTGACCAATTAGGGTTGAAATCGATTCAATTAGAGTCTATCAATGTTCACCCATCAACCCTCAACAATGTGCATCAACACAAGGTTGAACCCTTCAATTGAGCTGCAATTGGGCCCAAATTTGGCCCAAAGGGTCTTGAGATCATGTGGGTGGACCCCACATGGTCTTGAGACCGTTTTCCCAAGATTTCATCAAGCTCTAATGTGATTTGATAGGGGTTGAACCATGATTGAGTCACAAAATCCGAATTTTAATTAATTTGATAACTTATTGAAATTGGGTCCTCAATTGGTCAAATTAGCTTAACCCTAGACCTTCAAACGGTCTTGGGTGATTGTCCTCTCGGTCTTGAGACCATTTGGATGAATTCCAAACGGTCTTGAGACCGTTTGCCCATCCAATTTTGGATTCTAGTGCAAATTCATCAAGGTCTGACCTATTGAGTTGATGGTCATATCAATATTTAATTGCAATATAATTTGGTATAAATGTACCTTCAATTGGTCAACTATTCTTGACCCTAGACCTCCAAACGGTCATGGTTGATTTCCCTCACGGTCTTGAGACCGTTTGGATGACCCCCAAACAGTCTTGAGACCGTTTAGGTCAATCAACCCTAAAAACCGTAATTAGGTTACCATAATTTCAGTACTTATTTCATCTAGGGTTAGCCCTAGTAATCACCCTTCAACTCTTAGATCGTTTGGAAATAGACCATTAAACTTGGTGATTTGTTAATTAACATTATTTTGAACAGTAATTTCATATGTTCAACGCTTGGTCAATGACCTTACACGGTCTTGAGACCGTTTGCCCAAAAAGGCAATTTCAGACTGTTTGAAAATCAGGAATAAATTCAATTAAAGTTGTTACTTAAAAAAGTTAAATATCTCCCGATTCCTTTGGAGTTAGCCTCTCAAATTTTGAGGGTGATTATCCTATATAATTAGGAACAGATTTATTATACGTTCCACGCTCTGTCAACGGGTCCAAACGGTCGTGAAGACCGTTTGCCCTCTCGCGGTCCAGAGACCATTTGCTCACCTCGCGGTCCTGAGACCGAGAGAGCAAACTGTTGGGACCGTTTAAGAAAGTGAAAAGCGGTGGGTTTTTCTTGGAAATCACGCCTTCATCTCCTAGCTCAAGAACAGTACAGATATCCCAGGAATTTGCTTGCAAGGTAGCAAAGCAAAGTAGGGAACATGAAGAATTATTATCTAACCGCATAAAAGAGATGTATATAGTAAAGCATGGGTTTAGAGTTATAAAACCCGCCTAAAGCTTGCTCCTTGAGCTCCAAGCTTTCGAGCTCCAAGCTCTAATGGCGTCCTTGAGTTCCCACAGGTTGGCCAAGGTGAAAACTCCAAGGAAAGATGAAAAGAGATGGCTAGAAAGATAGGGTTTCGTGAGTTAGTCACCAAATTGACCTTGAATTCGAGTTCTAACCATGGAATTAGGCAAGAAGAGGGATTCAAACCTACCTTGCACCCTTGGTCGTTCCTATTTGAGCTCCAAGGCAGTCCTTAGTCGGCCAAGCAAGGGGAAACAGTGATATGCACGAAGGAAAGGTTCCTTTGCTTGAGAGGTAAAGTATATATATACACGGGTGAGGTTTCATTAAAGGCCCATAAGTTTCCCATAAATCCAACTAGGTCCTTCCTTAATTACTTGCTCGTCCCTTCCTCTTTATTCTAAGGACAAAACTTCTCTTAAGGTCTAGAAAAAAGAGGGAAAATAAGATCAATCTAATACTAAGGTACATACATAAAAGGGATATTGTACATATACCCTGATTATTCAATCACAAGGTATTTTTCATAACTTGATAGTTCAATTGAGGTGACTTCCTCATCATTTCTTCTTTAAATGATGGCAAGAGTTCTAAAAGATACATTAGATGATATATTTTACAAATTGCATCCCTTAATTTGGGTAAATTGCATTTTACCCCAAATTAGGGTTTCAAGCACCGGGATTGCTTCCACAGCTGCACCTTGGTGCCCAAGCTTGGGAAATCCCTCAAACTTTGCCAAAACGATTCTCATGATGTCTCAACATCAGAGGAACATCTCACCATGTGCAAATCGCAAGCTAACCCTTTCAAATGGGTAAATTGCACATAGGTCCCTGTATATCAAAACAATGCTACAACTTTAAATAAAAAGGAGCAAATATTGAAATATATGTTTCTGAGAAACTTAATTACATGCTCAGAGTTAATCACAAAGATTTAATTACATATTTAGGAAAAACACCTATGGTTGATTCATAACCTAGGTCAGGGATGTTACAAATTATCCACCCCTTACAAGGATTTCGTCCCCGAAATCGATAAGACATATTAAGAGAAAAGGGCAGGATACTTCCTTCTCATCTCATTCTCTAATTCCCAAGTGGCTTCTTCAACACCACGGTGGTTCCAGAGGACTTTCACAAGACTTATATCTTTCTTCTTTAACTTTTTAATTCTGTTATCAAGGATTGACACTGGTCCCTCCTCATAGGATATATCATCATTCAATTCTACCTCCATGGGTTGTAGAACTGACTCGGTGTCTGGGTGACATTTCTTCAGCATAGAAATGTGAAACACAGGGTGTAACCTCTGTAACTCTGGGGGCAGCTCTAATTTATATGCTACCTTTCCAATCCGTTCAATGATTGGATAAGGCCCCATAAATCTAGGAGCTAACTTCCCTTTCCTTCCAAAACGGAGGACTCCTTTCCAAGGTGAGACCTTGAGATACACTCTGTCTCCAACCTGGAACTCTAAGGGTCTACGACGTTTGTCAGCATAAGATTTCTGCCTATCCTGAGCAGTCTTAATCCTTTGTTGTATTACTTTGATATTTTCTGTGGTCTGCTGCACAAGGTCAGGACCTAACAACTGATGTTCACCAGTTTCATACCAACACAAGGGTGATCTACAACGTCTACCATACAAAGCTTCATAGGGTGCCATATCAATACTATGTTGATAGCTATTGTTATAGGAAAACTCTATCAAGCTTAGGTGTAGATCCCAACTTCCGGTGAACTGGAGAACACATGCTCTCAACAGGTCTTCTAAGGTCTATATGGTCCTTTCCGACTGTCCATCAGTCTGTGGATGAAAGGCCGTACTAAACCTCAGTTTGGTGCCTAAGGCTCTGTGTAACTGTTCCCAAAAATGACTCGTAAACTGAGGACCTCTATCAGAAACTATTGTAACAGGAACTCCGTGCAAACGCACTATCTCTTGAACATACAACTCTGATAGCTTTTCAGCAGAATATGTTGTTTTGACAGGTAAGAAATGCACTGTCTTAGTCAACCTATCAACAACTACCCAAATGGAATCATGTCCTTTGCTTGTCCTGGGTAGGCCAACAACAAAGTCCATGGTCACATGGTCCCACTTCCACTGTGGTATGGGTAAAGGTTGCATTGTCCCTGCAGGCTTCTGGTGTTCAGCTTTAACTTGTTGACACACAGGACACCTCAGAACAAACTCTGCAACATCCTTCTTCATTCCAGGCCACCAATACAGATCTTTCAAATTCCGATACATCTTGGTGCTCCCTGGATGCATAGCATACATGGAAGAATGAGCTTCTTCCAGGATTAACTTCCTCAAGTTGTCCACATCCGGCACTATCATCCTTCCATTATAACAAGCTACTTGATCCTATGAGTCATGAAAACCATCTTGTTTCTCATCTCCATACTCAGATCTAATTTGTTGAACTGCAGCATCCACTTGCTGTGCTTCCTTAATCTGCTCTCTAAGGGTAGGTTTAATATGCATCTCAGCTAACAAACCGGCTAACAATGACACCTTCAACTGTACATTGTCTTGCCTTAAAGAGATAAGCATATCTCTCCTAGAGCATACTAAAGAGTTTAGTTGTGCTCTATTCATGGTTGATGTTGCTGATTTCCTACTCAAGGCATCTGCAACAACATTGGCCTTGCCTGTATGGTAATCAATTGTACAGTCATAGTCCTTGATTAACTCCATCCAGTGATGTTGCCTCATGTTGAGCTCATGCTGAGAGAAGATATACTTAAGGTTTTTGTGGTCTGTGAAAATCTGGAATGTTTCTCCGTAGAGATAGTGTCTCCAAATTTTCAAGGCATGAACCACTGTAGCTAACTCTAGATCGTGTGTCGGATAATTCTCCTCGTGTTTCTTAAGCTGTCGGGAAGCAAAAGAAATCACTTGTTTATCCTGCATCAACACACATCCAAGTCCATTCTTGGAAGCATCACAGAAGACTACATATCCTTTTCCTTGTTCAGGTAGCACTAGCACAGGTGCACTTGTCAATCTCTCCTTCAGCAACTGGAAAGACTGTTGACACTTATCACTCCAAGAAAAAGGAACATCTTTCCGGGTCAACTTGGTCAAAGGTAAGGCTATAGAACTAAAGTTCTTAATGAACCTTCGATAATAGCCAGCTAACCCCAAGAAACTTCGAATCTCCGTCGGTGTCTTCGGTTGTTCCCACTGTAGAACAGATTCTACTTTCGTAGGGTCAACACGAATTCCCGAGGCAGATATCACATGACCAAGAAAAGATACCTCCGGTAGCCAAAACTCACACTTGCTAAACTTAGCATACAGCTTATGTTCTCTTAGCAAAGTCAAAGCTTGGCGAAGATGTTGTTCATGTTGCTGAGCATTCTTACTATAGATCAGAATGTCATCTATGAAGACGACAACACATTGATCAAGGAAAGGTCAAAAAACTCTATTCATGAGTTCCATAAATGCAGCTGGTGCATTGGTTAGTCCAAACGACATAACCGTGAACTCATAGTGACCATATCTTGTCCTAAAGGCGGACTTGGATATGTCACTATCCTTAATACGGAGTTGATGATATCCAGACCTCAATTCTATTTTTGAAAAGACTGTTGCACCACACAACTGGTCAAAGAGATCATCAATCCTCGGCAGAGGGTACTTATTCTTTATTGTTACTTTATTGAGTTGTCTGTAGTCGATGCACAACCGCATTGACCCATCTTTCTTTTTAACAAACAAGACCGGAGCACCCCAAGGTGAAGTACTCGGTCGGATAAAACCTCTCTCAAGTAACTCTTGAAGTTGTTTCTTGAATTCTGCCATCTCGGCAGGCGCCATTCTATACGGAGTCTGAGCTATGGGTTTCGTATCTGGAATCAGATTGATTTCAAAATCAATCTCCTGAGGTGGTGGTATACCAGGAAGTTCTTCAGGAAACACATCTTCAAATTCCCTGACTATAGGAACTTTAGTAGGATTGGAACTTTCCTTGGTAACATCTACCACATGGGCTAAGAATGCATAACATCCTTGCCTCAACAGCTTATCAGCAACCATAGCTGACACAAGGCAGGTGGGTAGAATCTTTCTTTCACCTTGAAAGATCCATGTGTTGCTTTCATCAGCAAACACAGCCAACTTCGATTCACAATCCAAGACAACTCTATACCTCTCTAAGGTATCCATCCCGAGGATTATATCAAATCCTTGCATATCAAGTGGTATAAGGTCCACTTGAATGCGATGGTCAGAAAAGAAGAGGGTGCAGGGAGAACATACTTCCTGCAAAACGGTAGACCCACTCAACGGAGTCTCTAACAACAAACTATCTGCTCTATGACTAACAGTCACATTGTAGTTACGAATCACTTCACAAGTGATGAAAGAGTGCGTAGCACCCGGATCAATCAGAACGGATACAACACAGGATGTAGACATATCAGAATATAAAAGTTTCATCTGACCTGCCACTACCCGTGGATTGACCACTGCCTCAGGTGGGTTCATAGCATAGAACCTCGCAGTCGCCTGGTGTTGAAGTGGTGCCGATGACCCAGCTTGAGACGCTTGTCCACATCCTCGAGCTGCTCCTTGATGTTGTTTGCTCTGAGATCTCTGTTGATTCTGTCTCGGAGGTTGTTGTGTCACACTAGCAGGCCTAGAACGGCAATCCTTCATCAAGTGTCCCACCTTACCACAGTTGTAACAACTCCTCTCCTGTTGTTGTTGTCTGGGTGGTCCAGTGACTGACACAGATGCAGAACTGTGCGTCCCTTGAAGCGGTTGACTCCGTCCTCTACCTCTGCTTGGTGTCCATTGAGTTTGAAAACTTGATCTGGGTGGTGGAGGGTTAGGTGCAGAGAATCTAGGTTTCTTGAAATCCCTAGATGAAGAACCCTGGAACTGTGGATATCTTTTATGGGTTTGTCTCTTCTCCACCACAGATCTCTCTATCCTTCGGACTGACTCAACGAAGGTAGAGAATCTCTCTCTGTTTTCTAAGGCAGACACAGGGGTTGACATATCCGAATTCAAACCCTTCTCGAATCTTCTGATTCTTTCCTCATCTGTAGCAGCCATGTGCGGACAGAACTGCATCAACTCCATGAACTTAGCTTCATACTCGCTAATGTTCATCATACCTTGCCTTAGTTTCTCGAACTGAGAGATCTTCTCATCTAGGAAGGTCTTTGGAAAATATCTATTGATAAATTCCCGACGAAACTCTTCCCATGAGAACTCTACTCCAGGTCTCTTCTGCTCTTCCATGTTCCACCAGTGACCAGCACTGCCTTTGAGAAGATAGACAGCATGTCTAACCTTCTCAGCTTCCGGAATGATAAGAATCCTGAAAGCCTTCTCCAACTCTGTCAACCATAAGTCACCATTTGTAGGGTCAGCAGTCCCGAAGTACTCGGTAGCTCTGACACGACGAAGTCGTTCGAATGTCTTACCGATACCTTGTGCTTCAGGCTGGACAGGTGCCCTAGGTGCAGGAATGGGCATCCTATCAGTTATATGTGTCATTGCAGTCATGAACTGCCCGAACATCGTCTGTACAGCTGGGTTACTCATGTCAGCTGGGTCAAACTGGGGTGGCTCTCTTGGCGACTCAGGTGCAGGTTGTTCTATCCTCGGAACCCTTGCACCACCTTGAGGTGTACTAGCACTACTCTCTGCCACGTACTCATCATGATGTTCTGACATCCTTAGGTATCTTCTTCTCCTGAGGAGCAGAAGATTCTATTAGATAAGGAAGGAGTACTATAGATAGACTCGACATCCTAAGTCCTATGCCTCTGTAGACTCAACTGACCTAGAGCTCTGATACCACTAAGTTGTGGGCTCTGATCTCCAAACCATGACATAAACACGATTAAAACTTAGCGGAAGCGATTTGATAAATTAGCTGAAGACAAAAATCACGGGAAATTAAAACTTTTCGAGACAAGAGCTTGGATCCATAAAAACTTCTTTCATAAAGTGAGATAAACTTGTTTACATCTCAGGATAATTACTTCTTGAGTAATTATATACATCAAGATACAAAATCTCAAGATCACATAACACAAGACTCCAAGACCTGAGAGTACAGAGGACATATAGGACTGACTCTAACTACACCACATGGCAGACTAAATCTCCACCTGAGATTACTGCTGCTCCTGGTGCTGCTGCTGCTGAGACTGGTCACCTGTAGGCTGGTTCCTTCATCTCCGATGTCCACCTAAAAAGTTGAAGTCTACGGGGTGAGACAATTTTACATAATTATCCCAGCGAGAGTTATAACTCTCAGCCAGAAGCTTTAATATACCATTCAAGAATATCTTAAGTAGTAAAGCCTTCAAAGTATTAGATAACAGTTGCAGCTATAACCAAGAACTCAACATTTATGAGGTATGAAGAAATATAAGCACTATTATAGTGTAACATCAATCAACTAACTTGGAGTTATCTCTAACAAGTATTCTACGTGGTTGATTATGTTTTTCAAACAACATTATTCCCTGTGGAGATGAGGTATACCACTCATACTCCTACTGATTGCTGCGAAGTCACATCAGTATCATACATAGGTCATTAAGAGAGCCGGATTCTCATGACCTTCACCTTCCTCAGTCAGTAAGAGGATCACTTGTAGGACATCTTGTGTCTCTACTACTATAGCTCACCAGGGTAAACTGGTCCTTCGCTATTCTAGAGTCACAGCGGCGTTCTGTACTCTCTTCGTCATCAGGAGATTTCATGTTTATCTCCACTGATACGGATATATGTGTTTTCTTCGTTATCAGGAGGTTTCATGTTTACCTACCACTGATACGGTATGGAATTATAGTGAAGGATGGATGGATTACGCATCTACATCACTTTCCTACACTAGGATGTAAGGTTCTACACATCCATGTACCCCACATACTCAAAAGTATGTGCTCCAGGAGTTCCCTGAGGAAAACTTGTTTCACCATTACTTGATCTCTGACAATGATGGATCTATGATCATGGCTCTTCATTATACTTGATTAGTTAGGTACATTCAGTATTCTTTTAACAACATACATTGTTCTTCAAACAATAATCAGTAGCATAACAGCTAAAACAAGAGAATACTAAATGTAACAGGCCTAACTCATATCAATTATAATTTCTCATCATACTCATCACAAGTCATCTCCAAAGCTTGACTTTGATGGTATTCATGGCTCTCACAGCCCCTTATCAACACAGGATGCCATTGACAAGGCATCGAGTTACTTTTCTTATTCATAAGGCTAACATCATGCCTTCAATGAATATAATATCAACATCCATACCTAGATATGATCACCTTCATATCAGAACCTACATGGTTAACTCAACTGATAAAGGTAATACAAAATAAGGGATATACTTTCCACTCTTGTCATAAGAGTTAAATCCTCCGATTCTCATCAATTGGAGTTTAATACTTATTTGTATGCATTTACCCTTAAATTAGAGTTTACTATTCACATTACATATCATCACCCTTGAATTAGGGTTTATTATTCACATTAAGGTGAGTTGATCTCATATCATCATCATGTATGAGTAACATTATCATTAATGCTCTCAGATTAGTTAAAGGTTCATCATTTATCATAATTAGGGTTTCTATGACTTCACACAGGTGAGTCATACCCTAATTATACACATTCATGTGCATTGAAGATGCTTCACTTAAGTTTCCATCCAATTAGGGTTACTTTCTCTCTCTAGGGTATTTTATCTCTCTAGAGTACTTTCTCTCTCTAGAATACTTTCTCTTTCTTCATATTAGTGATTGATGATAGCATTAGGCTAGATCAAGTTGGATGGAGTCATTATGGCTAAAAACATCATTCTCATGTAATTAGGGTTTGAATTGAGCAAGATATAACTCAATTGACCCTTCAGGGTATTTTGGTAATTCACCCCATTGATCACCATCATGGTCAAAACCTTAGTCAATTAACCCCTTAACATCCTAGGTTATCATTAGGTTTTTGATTAGGGCATCATTGAACTATTTATATTATTAATTGATTGAATGAAGTCAACCTTGAATTATTTTGATCGATCTCAACCATCAACCCTCAATCGATTTGAGACCCATTGGTTGAGTTGACCTTTTAACCAATGTGACTTTCAGGACCGCGAGGGTGAGTTGACCGTTTAGCCACCTGTGACCTTAGGACCGCGAGCCTTCAACCTCTTCCAAGACCGCGAGCCCTCTCAACCTTCTTCAAGACCGCGAGCCTCCATTTGCTTTCAAGACCGCGAGGATGGTGCGAACCGTTTGCCCACCTTTGACCTCAGGACCGCGAGGCCCCCCATGGTCTTGAGACCGTGAGCCCTCTCACGGTCTTGAGACTGCAAGCCCTCTCACGATCTTGAGACCGCGAGCCCTCTCACGGTCTTGAGACCGCGAGGCTCACATGGTCTCAACCACTTGGACCATCAACAAGATTCAATGATACAACCGATAATGTCAACTCATGTTGAAGCCCTCAAAAGGTCAGAGCCATGTTGACCACTTATGGATTGGGTCAATTAAGATTATGCTTAACCAATTGGTCATTCAATTGACCCTCAATTGTTGACCAATTAGGGTTGAAATCGATTCAATTAGAGTCTATCAATGTTCACCCATCAACCCTCAACAATGTGCATCAACACAAGGTTGAACCCTTCAATTGAGCTCCAATTGGGCCCAAATTTGGACCAAAGGGTCTTGAGATCATGTGGGTGGACCCCACATGGTCTTGAGACCGTTTTCCCAATATTTCATCAAGATCTAATGTGATTTTATAGGGGTTGAACCATGATTGAGTCACAAAATCCGAATTTTAATTAATTTGATAACTTATTGAAATTGGGTCCTCAATTGGTCAAATTAGCTTAACCCTAGACCTTCAAACGGTCTTGGGTGATTGTCCTCTCGGTCTTGAGACCGTTTGGATGAATTCCAAATGGTCTTGAGACCGTTTTCCCATCCAATTTTGGATTCTAGTGCAAATTCATCAAGGTCTGACCTATTGAGTTGATGATCATATCAATATTTAATTGCAATATAATTTGGTATAAATGTACCTTCAATTGGTCAACTATTCTTGACCCCAGACCTCCAAACGGTCATGGTTGATTGCCCTCTCGGTCTTGAGACCGTTTGGATGACCCCCAAATGGTCTTGAGACCGTTTAGGTCAATCAACCCTAAAAACCCTAATTAGGTTACCATAATTTCAGTACTGATTTCATCTAGGGTTAGCCCTAGTAATCACCCTTCAACTCTTATCTCGTTTGGAAATAGACCATTAAACTTGTTTAGTTGTTAATTAACATAATTTTGAACAGTAATTTCATATGGTCAACGCTTGGTCAACGACCTTACACGGTCTTGAGACCGTTTTCCCAAAAAGGAAATTTCAGACCGTTTGAAAATCAGGAATAAATTCAATTAAAGATGTTACTTAAAAAGGTCATATCTCCCGATTCCGTTAGAGTTAGCCTCTGAAATTTTGAGGGTGATTAGCCTATATAATTAGGAACAGATTTCTTATACGGTCCACGCTCGGTCAACGGGTCCAAACGGTCGTGAAGACCGTTTTCCCTCTGGCGGTCCAGAGACCGTTTGCTCACCTCACGGTCCTGAGACCGAGAGAGCAAACTGTTGGGACCGTTTAAGAAAGTGAAAAGCGGTGGGTTTTTCTTGGAAATCACGCCTTCATCTCCTAGCTCAAGAACAGTACAGATATCCCACGAATTTGCTTGCAAGGTAGCAAAGAAAAGTAGGGAACATGAAGAATTATTATCTAACCGCATAAAGAGATGTATATAGTAAAGCATGGGTTTAAAGTTATAAAACCCGCCTAAAGCTTGCTCCTTGAGCTCCAAGCTTTCGAGCTCCAGGCTCTAATGGCGTCCTTGAGTTCCCACAGGTTGGCCAATGTGAAAACTCCAAGGAAAGACGAAAAGAGATGGCTAGAAAGATAGGGTTTCGTGAGTTAGTCACCAAATTGACCTTGAATTCGAGTTCTAACCATGGAATTAGGCAAGAAGAGGGATTCAAACCTACCTTGCACCCTTGGTCGTGCCTCTTTGAGCTCCAAGACAGTCCTTAGTCGGCCAAGCAAGGGGAAACAGTGATATGCACGAAGGAAAGGTTCCTTTGCTTGAGAGGTAAAGTATATATATACATGGGTGAGGTTTCATTAAAGGCCCATAAGTTTCCCATAAATCCAACTAGGTCCTTCCTTCATTACTTGCTCGTCCCTTCCTATTTATTTTAAGGACAAAACATCTCTTAAGGTCTAGAAAAAAGAGGGCAAAGAAGATCAATCTAATACTAAGGTACATACATAAAAGGGATATTGTACATATACCCTGATTATTCAATCACAAGGTATTTTTCATAACTTGATAGTTCAATTGAGGTTACTTCCTCATCATTTCTTCTTTAAATGATGGCAAGAGTTCTAAAAGATACATTAGATGATATATTTTACAAATTGCATCCCTTAATTTGGGTAAATTGCATTTTACCCCAAATTAGGGTTTCAAGCACCGGGATTGCTTCCACAACTGCACCTTGGTGCCCAAGCTTGGGAAATCCCTCAAACTTTGCCAAAAATATTCTCATGATGTCTCAACATCAGAGGAACATCTCACCATGTGCAAATCGCAAGCTAACCCTTTCAACTGGGTAAATTTCACATAGGTCCCTGTATATCAAAACAATGCTACAACTTTAAATAAAAAGGAGCAAATACTGAAATATATGTTTCTGAGAAACTTAATTACATGCTCAGAGTTAATCACAAAGATTTAATTACATATTTAGGCAAAACACCTAGGGTTGATTCATAACCCAGGTCTGGGATGTTACAATTCTTGTATCATATCTTGATTTACTTTCCATACTTATGGCTATGAACACATGAAACATAATATATATGTTCCATTATATCTAAGCACTTCAACTCTTTGGTAGTCAAGTGCTCGAAAATAAAGTACTTCAACTCTTTGGTAGTAAACTACTTGAAAGTGATCCAACTCTTCAGTAGTCTGATCACATTATGAAATGATCTAACTCTTTGGTAGTCAATCATAAGGGCTTTAGTGCATTCAACCTTTGGCAATCAATGCATGGATGATATGATGGAAAATGTGCCTAAAATATGTGTTCTCTTTTGTTAATAAACATCTTTATTCAAGTATATGGCTTTTCATATATTTTTTGATGTTGCCAAGTACTACTTTTATCATACTTCCAAGTCTTAATAATGAGAGGTATATACAAAGACAAGTAGGCATACTCAGTACAATATTTTAGAATATTATGATGATGTGTACCACGTGTAATCTTTTGTTTAGGTTATGGAAATATGCCCTTGAAGAACTAGGATAGTTCAGAGTTGTGTGGCGAGTTGATGTACATGTGGACCTGTTGTCTTAAGATCATTTTGTAGATGTAGTATGTGCATATGTAAATGTTTAATGTTCAATGTGTAATATCAAATTGTATTGATAATTCATCTTGCAATTATATGTTCAATGGTGAACATATGTTGTATGGTTTTTTTGTTATTCATGTGCATGTGTTACTATTGTTTCCTTCTTACTCCCTTGATTTTCTCCTTCTTGGCGTAGTCTATGAGTTTGAATTGGGATACTCGTGAAGGTGAGGGTTTCAATTTGAAAGTCACACATGTTGTCAAGTTGTTGAAAATCTAGGGACGTCACAACAATCATGCTCCCACTAACCATCTTCTTAACACATGTTTCATCTTCATTTTGAATAAAGACAGACGTTTTGAATGTCTCATCAAAATGAAGATTCATGATCCAAGACGGTAGCTTCTATATGTTGGATGACATTTGCATCTTATAAACTTTTTCAACTTCATTTGGAGATATAAAACCTTTGGGTTGTGTAATATAAAAAAACTCAAGGAGATTCATGCTAAGGGATGTGGTTTTAATGTCCATGTTCTAGACATTGTAGATATGATAAGATGCGACAGAAAGCATGATTCAGGTGGATTTAACCATGGCAACTGGTGAGAAAGTTTCATCACTGTCAACACCTTGAATTTTTTAATATTTTGTGACCATTCAACCTTTGTAGGGTTGTACATTATCATCCATGTTGACCTTCTTCTTGAAGACCTACTTGCACCCTATGGGTTTTATCCCTTTAGGTGGATCCATTAGGGTCCATACCTAGTTGGTATACACAGAGTCCATCTTACATCTTATGGATTTAAGACATTTCTCATAATATTATCCCTCAATAACCTCATTGTTGGTTGTTGGTTCATTATTATTGGTGACCAGCACATCATCTTGTTGAGTCATGAGAAATCCATATATCTAGATCATGAAGTGCCATATTACACCCTTTGAGGTTCATGTGTTATAATATGAACTTGAGATTCCATAATAATTTCTAATTTGTCTTCTTCCTTATTTACCTCCATAGTTTCAATGTTATCGTGTTGGTCTTAACCATCTTCTAGTTTTATTTTCTTCCCACTGGCTCCTCCAAAAATAATTTCCCTTTCAAAGAATACAATAGTTTTGGCAACAAACACTTTGTTTTCAGATGGAATATAGAAGTAATAAACCTTTGTTTACTTAGGATATCCAACAAAATGACATCTGTCTTATTTGGGTTCAATCATTTTAGAGAGTTGTTTCTTGACAAAATATTTGAATCCCCAAGTCTTTACAAAATACATATTGGGATGCTTCTCATCCCATATTTTGTAGGTGTATTTTAAACTGATTTAGAAGGTATGTGGCAAAGTGTGGTTGTTGTGGTTTCAAGAGCCTATCCCAGATGGAAGTTGGAAGAACAACAAAACTCATCATTTATTGTACGATGTCCAATAGGTGGTGATTCCTTTTTTCTAATACATCATTACATTTTGGTGTTTTAGGTGGAATCTATTGTAATACAATACCACAATCCATCATAAAAGATTCAAACTCTTGGCTCATGTATTCACCACCTTGATAATTTATTACTCTAACTAAACTAATTTTGTACTTCATTCAAGAATTTCTTGAACTATTAAATGAATTTTCCTTTTTGCTTCATTAGATACACAAAGCCATTTGTACTATGTTCATCAGTAAGTGTGGTGGGGAAATAATGGCCACCTTTGGAATTCATGCTGAAAGGTCCACGTACATCAGCATGTACGAAGCATGATTAGTCACTTTCCCATGTAAAGCTATCTTTGTTCCCAATAAACTCAATTTTCATGTATCAATTAGAGGAAAACAAAATGAGCCTAAATATGCATCTTTATGGAGTCTAGAAATGTTCTTTTCATTTATGTGGCCTAAACAACAATGCTACAAAAAGTTTTGTTTGAGTCGTCAAGTTTTGTCTTCTTATTATTTATGTTGCTGAGATTTGACTCAAGATATAATTTATACATACCATAAGACATAGATGAACTGCCATAAAAATTATCATATTTATAAATGGAGCATTGACTATTTTTGATAAGGAATTCAAAACCATTCTCATCAAAACATGAAATAGAAATTATGTTTGGATTTGTGGCAAGTATGAAATAACAATTCTCTAACTCTATTATGAGCCCACATGGCATAGATAAACAATAGGTTCCTACAGTAGTAGCAGCAACTCTAGCTTCATTTGTAATGTGTAGCTCCACATTTGTTTTCTTTGAGGTTCCACTTCTTTTATGATAATTTAAGCTCATGTGAGATCCACATTAGGTATCTAATACCCATTCTAAAGAATCATATAAGTTTATCTCTATAATATATTTACATGTAGTGGAGATATGTATCCCATTCTTCTTTTACTTTAGTTCCTCTAGGTGGAGAGGACAATTTCACTTCTAATGTCTAGTTTTGTGATAGTGGTTAAAATCATCTTCTTTACCCACTCCTCCTTTTTCTTTAAGTGCATACAAGTTAGACTTCTTTGAGACATAGAACCTTCTTTGAATTTTCCTTTGCCCTTGGATTTTCCTTTTCCTCAATTTACCATCAATAGATAAATGAGCTTATCTTTCATTTTACCAGTAGATGTTATTATAATGCCAAGTACCTCTACAACTAGTTTCAAAAATTGTTCACATCATAATCCATAACAAATTTTTATACGAATCTGAAAATGATTGTAGGATCACATAAGTGGAAGCTCTAACCTAAAGGAAATGATAGTATCTCTAATTTTTTCACATACCCAATTAACTTGAGTACATCAAGGTAAACTATATCACCTTCCTCAAATTTGTAATTAAGTAAATTTATCAAGAAATCAACCATTTTTTGCCTTTATTGTTCTTGGTACATGTTCTTGAGATGTTTTATTACTTCAACAACTCATGTATTCTCATGTCATTTCTAAAGATCATGAGTTATGGATTATAGAACAAGGAACTTGTCCACAACATTCTCAAAAATGGTTTAAAAAAGCCTCCCTTTCCACCCTAGGTGCATTCAATGATTGTTCACTTGGTATTGGTTTATCAAGGACAATGAGATTATGCTCATATTTTGAAACAATTCTCATAGTCCTGAACAAGACATGGAAGCTTTTTCCATTTACTTTTCAACCAATCACAATGACAAGTGGTTGTTGTTGGTTTCTATTTGACCTAAAAGAAATATTAACATGAGTAAATATTTGATTTGAAAAATGTATTGCTATCAATTTGGTCTTTAATTAATCTATCACTCCCATTATTTTTATTAATATCCATCACAATTAATATGTAATACTTACCTTGTACATTGTTCTAATGAGATAATATTTGTATTTTTTTCTATAATGAGTCAACTTTTCCTGACCACCCATAACATAATTATTTACATAGGCAACATTAACCAACTTCATCTAATGGAACTTTGATTAGATGGATGCAAAACCGTAAGACATAACCAACTATATGTCTCTAGTTGTTGAATCATATTATGATCAGCTAGTTAAGTCTGACCCAATGGTCAACATATTAGAATATGAACCCTACTTTAGAAGACCCACATATCTATTTTCACACTTCCTCGAGATACATATTGCACCACTTTGGTGGGCTCAAACTTAGTCCATTAAGGTTTTCATGTGTGTTGCACAATGTAAATCATGTAAAATTAGTATTTTATTTGAGGGGTATTTATTAATATAAATATACATTTCCTAACACCACATAATCACAAAATGTATAATAGCATGGTCAATCAATTAGGCAAAAGAATTGGTTGAATGGTCTATCTAGCTGGGTGACTCAACTTTTCGATAGATTGGGCTTCTGGTCAGTACACCAACAATCTAATTGATTACATCAACCTTTTAGCAACCAATTCATCTTGTATCTATGATTATACTCCTCTTCCATGTGCATCATATACATGTGACTATACATACTTGAAACTACATTGGTAGTGATGTCTATAGTCATATTATGACTTCACAGGCAATGATTGGTATCTAGTAAGACACGTTGTTGCCAAAATAATTGGAGAAGTTGAAGGAAAACTTCAGGCAAATATTGTGATCAATGTTATGGTGATTGTATAATCCCTTTGTCCCTAGTATCTAAATAGACTCAAAGGCATGGAAACATCATTCTCTGATGTTTTAAGTTTGTTGCTTTATCTGGAGTACACTCTTTCCTCTTGCTTTCGATAACTTTAGGGTACTTATCAATGACATGACCTCTATTTTTTTGGTACCTTCAACATGTCACCAAAAGGACCCTATGATGTTGTCATTTGCATTTTTTTATGTTGTTTTTAGATCTATAGTCTTTTCCACCTAGAAGGGACTGGAAGCCCAATTTGTTTCCCATGCTTACGTGCAAGCATTTTTGTGAGACATGTTGGTGATCATGGTATTATTGGTTCCATTAAACTTTGAGATATATATGGGATCAATATCATATATTGATTCACAATAGCATGTTCATGCATTTCATAGTATCACTCATCATGTGATTGGGATATCACTCCAAAAGGAGGGTCACATTCCATCTGTATAACTCAAAATAATTCACACATGTGACAATGTACCTAAGAACCACATGTATGGAAACTCTTATTCAAGTTTGGGTTGATTAGTGTTAAATTACGTTGAACAACATGTGATAATTTTAGTGAACTCAAGTCTAAGGACCACAATCTCCACTATCACATGAAATATGATTCTCACTACCATTCATGGCTTCCATTCATCATATTCACTTTGGGTCTTTGATAGCATCCAATTTTGTGGATGTCGCATGCCTTTTTATCCTTAATTTCCCTTTATATCTTAGGTTTATGTGAATCTTCTTGCATTTACTTGCATATTGTTATTATCTACTTCCATTAACAATGACCTCACACTTTTCCACAAAAAAACATTGGTTTAGAAGGACACAGTCATTCCATTGATTGATGACACCCAACACTCTGCCGCTGGAATTAAACTTGACACAGGAGGCATACACTCTTTTTTGGTAACCATTTACCATTGGAGAACCCATCCTATGTATTTATGGAATATGTGTTCCATCTATCGGCAGAAGATATGTCACATCTACTAATAGCAACATTGTTTTCCATCTACGTATGAAATACAAGCGCCATTTTTTGATGAAAAGCATACCTATCTTTTGACATAATGCTAGACCCACCTTATGATGAAACACCACATTACCCATCTTCAAATGGAATTTCTAGGTGTCTATCGATGGATAGACTTCTCCTTTTGATGGATATATGGTTCTTAATAGTGTCTCTAAACTAGTGACTCAACCAATGGAATCCTCACAACAAGAGCCACCACCTTAGTTAGTTAAGCATGTTCCCCAACATACATGACATTATCCTAAAATGCAAGTAAAGCTCCCATACTTTAGGTCCCTAAGAACATGACTAATACCTATAAATACAGATTCCAAGCCTTCACAAATGGCATGTATTCTTCTATAGGAAGTGTTGCCAAAATCTACAGACACATGTGATTCCCATCGGTTGGTGAAGTATGAGACTCTGACGTCCATAGATTAGTATCCCTCAAAGGTACATGTATTTCTCCTTCAAGATAAGAAGGATACATAGGTCTCCCTCATTTCCATATACACCACCTATAAGGAGAGGATATCATCATTGATATGTAGATCCACCATGCCTATAATTGTGTTCTATCTCTTCCCTATTGTCACCTCTATACATTTCTATCCCCTTTCTATTCCATATTGGCCTTCTCCATTTGTACATTTTTATTGTCTCTTGCAAACATGAGTGTCCAGACCACCTATCTTGGGTTTGGAGTATCCACTAAGACTCTCCCAACATGTAAATACTGATATTCCATTGGACATATTTACTCATTGGAAATATCTATATGATTACTCATGTTCATGAATGAATCACTTATATGATTAGCTACCATCCTATGATGCTTGATTATGAATAACTTGTAAGAGTGCTATTAGTTCATATCTAGAGTTATAGAGTGGTGTGTATGCACTAAAGTGTTGGAACACTAGAGTTAATGATCATAAGTACATATGTTTGATTATTGGTTTGTCATCTCGAGAGAGATACATGCCTATAATCTATATATATTGTTTGTTTACTTGTCATAGAGAGATATATGTCTATAATATAGATCTAAACTAATCTCAAGAGAGGATGGAATAGACATTAATTATGATTGATCTGCGCCATGCTAAGGGCATGCAATAGGATGAGCATTTATATGTTTGTGAGAGTGCTTAAATAGTGAAATCTAGCCCAATTTCTATCCATATATTGAACTACATCAACATATTTTTTATTACCTTGTTCTTGTTTGGATACCTTTTTTGGTAAGGAATTCTTAATCTACCTTTTAGCTTGACTTACCTAAGCTAAGACCTCAAATCCTAAACACTTTGTCACCCTTGTCCCTATGCTTGACCTCATTTACTACACAAGACCCATATTATCATTGTGTGCATCTAAGGTATCATGGTGTATGATTATTCTCCATCTACCTCCAATTTAGACTAGAGAATAGTAGGTCACAAAATTTCAGCATTATTTCTAGGCAGACGGAAATCAAGAACTTTTAAGGCTTGAGAACTACTTATACCTTGTCAATGTTGTTAAGTCTAGTAATAGACTTATATGCACAATTTGTTAATCAGATTGAACAAAATCTTGAAATTTTATCAAGTATGTCTGGTATTTTCCCTTGGCTCTTTCAATTCTTTGAAGTATTTGTGATTTTCTTTCTTCACCAAGAAAGAAGCCATGGGGGCCAAAGTAAATGGGAATAGTAACTACCCCTCCACCACTACCAGCTAGAAGAACTAGAGAAAAACAAAATCTACCATCGGCCCATCCATCTTTTCATTTCTTAACATATACTCATGCTAATGAGATGAGGCAACATGTTGTCCTTCCAAGAGTCAACATTCTCACTTTTAGCTAAAGCCAACATTCATAGATACAGTTCAACAATGAACCTTTGGAGGAAATTCATTCAAAGGCAATCCTTATCACATTGACGCCTTGAAGAATATATGTGATACCTTTATGATTAATTTGGTTCCTCACAAAATGATTAGTTGTAAGGATTTTAACTTATCCTTGTGGGATAAATCTCTTGTATGGTTTGAAATATTGAAACATGGAATTGTTTCAATCTAGGAGACCTTGGCTAATGCTTTTGTTAATAAGTTTTTCCCAATAAGGAAGATGATCTGCTTAGAAACAAGATCATCAATCCTAGATAGAAACCTATAAGAAACCTAAGCAATACATGAGGGAGTTACCAATAATATTAGAGAGATTTTCCCAACCACTTATTTTATGAAGGGTATTTGGTTACTACTTTTTACAATGGACTCACTCATAGCAAAAGGACATCCATAATCGCAATAGTCAAGAGTATATTTAGGGGTCATGATACAAAGCACTCAAAGAAGATCATAGACAATATAATTTCTCTACCAGATGGTTAGGATTATGAAATAGGACTATCTTGAAACGTTTCTACTGTCGGAGCCACTTTTGATTCAAAATCCCAAGAATCCGTGACTGCTAACCTATACAAAATAGCAACACAAATCCATGCTTTAAATGAGACCAATATTAATGGAAAGTATCATGTGGAGACTACCATGAATAGTGTTACCTATGGGGATAACAAACATGGATCCAACTACTGAATATACACTCATGTGGAAAAAGATAAAGATCAATAGAAAATGTATCATATGCCATTTTAACATGCTAGATCATCAGAAAAATTATTGGGATACAACTATAGTAAATAACTCTCACATGCTCAATCAGCCATACAATCCACTCTACACCACGTGGTTTTGGGACAGTTGACGGATCACATGGGTTTTCTTGTAACACCAACTTCTAGAACAATAAGAACAACTTTTAGGATTAGAAAGGTGTCATCCTAAACTTAATAGTGGCTAAAATGTTCACTTTCATAAAGATGCAAGCTAAGATTAATGACAAGATGAACCAAAGCACCATTATGATCAATAACATATTAAGTATGATGCAGACTCAAATGAAAGCATAAATGTGAAGATATGATATCTACAACAACACACAAAAAAGTTAATCATCAACTTGCATATCTATCAGATCTTATAATGAACCCCACTGGAAGAATCTCATCTCACATGGAATGGAATCTATGTGGGACATGAAACAACTATGATGGCTACATTGAGGTTAGGGACCATCCTTGAAACTGCAACATCATAAGTTTGATGAGAGAGTTCCCCTATGACTAGAAAATAATCAGGGACAATAAATGTTGAACACAAGAAGACTCTTCTATCATTCCTAAGAAGACAACATCAAAGGAGAAAGAAAAAAGATAAGAGACTAGAATTTATTGAAGAGGTTACCTCCAACACAAACCATAAGAACATAGGATTCCTTTTCTATATAATTTATTAAGGCTTGTATAATAAAGATATGAGAAATGAATAGAGTCTTCTAAGAATTTGCATATTGAGATTTCATTCCTTGATGCTTTTGAAGAAATTTTGACCTCTGCAAGTTTTTCAAAGACCATATAACAAAGAGAAAATAATGAGATGAAGTAGATATTGTCAAACTTGCAAAGATGACAAGAGATTGTGTGCAAGAGAATATTCCAACTAAATATAAGGATCTAGGAGCCTTCACTATCCCATTCAATATGGGAGATAATAAAGAAAGAAAAGGATTGTTGGTTTAGGGGGAAGCATAACCTTAATTCCATTAACACTATCTCAAAGGCTTAGTCATACTAATATTGTGAAAACTAGAATGACGATCCAACTAGCTAACCACTCTATCACAAGACCAGTAGGCATAGTTTAAGATGTTCCTATTAGGATCAGAAAATTCTTCATCCCATTTGATGATATTTTGATAGACACGCTTGAGGACCCTTGTAACCCAATGATCTTTGGGAGAACCTTCTTGTATAAAAAAATAGCTTTATTAGACATGGAGGAAGGGATTGTACCAATTAGAGTTGGATATGACCTTATCGATTTCAATGTTCAAGACATCATGAGAGGTTCATAAATGTTTGAGTCTATATATTTTATTGATAACTACAATCAACTATGTCTTTACATTCAAGAAGAAATATAGTGTACCCTTTGATGAGTGACCTAATAGAAAAAGCTCCTGGAGTAGATGATACTGAAGTTGAAGAATTAGTAGAATAGGTTGACACAAACAAAAGCGATATGAAATGGAAGAAGATTCAAAAATTGAAATAATAAATCTATGCCTCTTTAGACAGAACTCCAATAGAGAAAGAAGCATGAAGGCCCATTCATGAGTTGAAGCAACTACCTAAGGGTCTTAATATGAATTCCTAGATTCTAGATGAAGGAATATTGTTATCATAAAATCTACTCTATTTGAGGAGTAGGAGGAACAACTCTTGTATGAGAAGAAGGTGATGAGGAAACACATTTGATACTATATCAACAACATAGGAACAATGAATCTATCTGAATGTATGCACAAGATTCAACTAGAAAAAATGTTAAACCTCTTATTGAGGGTAAAAGAAGGTTGAAACATAACTTTAGGGAAAGAAATTTGTAAACTATGTGACGATAGAATATTACAAACCATAAGAGACAACAAAGTGGGCAAGCATAGTTCATGTGGTACGCAAAATGGGTTGTATGATTGTTTGAAAAGGGACAATGGTGATGAAATTGTAACCCAAACTATAAAAGAATGGAGGATGTGAGTTTTGTAATAATAGAAAACTAAATTCATCCACCAAGAAAGACCATTACCATTTACCTTTTGTTGATCAAGTGTTTGATTGTCTATACCACCACTCTTATTTCTTCTTTCTCGATAGATATTCATGGTTGTACCAAGTGTTAATCCATCTATTTGACTAGGGGATGATGGCGTTCACCTATTTCTATGGTAAATATGCTTTTAGGATGACTGTTGGTGGTTTATGTAATGCATTTGTGAAATTTCAAATGTGAATGATTTACATAACCTATGATTGTTTTGAAGACATCATCACAGTAATTATGGATGCATTTTCTTTTTATGTCACATCATTTGATGAATGTGTGAGGAATCGTTCTCTTCTATTTAAGATATGTGAGGGGAAGAAATTTGTACTCAATTCAGAAAAGGGCCAAATTATGGCACAAGAAGGAATAGTTCCAGGAAACAAAGCCTTTGAGAAGGAATAGAGGTACACTTGAGTAAAGATAAAGCAATATCCACACACCAACCACCCAAATCAGTAACTGGAGTGAGAAGTTTCTTAGTACATGTAATATATTGTAGATGCTTTATCAAAGACTTATCAAAGATTTCAAAACCATTATCTAGTTTTCTTTTGAAGAATGCCATTTTTTATGAGAAATTTTAGCTTTCAACGCTCTAAAGAATGCTGTCATGACTGCACCTATAATTCAAGAACCAAATTGGGACCTCTTCTTTGAGTTGTTGTGTGATGCAAGCAACAATGCCATAATAGTTGTCTTGGGATATAAAAATGATAAGAAATGTCATATTGTATATCTACACTAGAAAAAATCTACATTAAGAGCAAATGAATTAAATTTTCATAGAGAAATAAATTGTAATCATTTTCTATTCCTTTGACAAGTTTAGGTTGTATCTAGAGGGTCTAAATATTGTGTACAAAACCATGGGGCAAAAAATTATCTTATGATGAAGAAAGATACAAAGCCAAAAGTTTTGAGAAAGGCCCTCCTCCTGGAAGAATTTGTCCATGAGATTGTTGATAATATGGGATATGAGAATGTAGTAGTTAATCACTTATCCTTAATCGAATTGGTAGGATATTGTTCATTATCTATCAATAATTGTTATCAAGATGAGTTATTGATGTTAGAAAAAGCTATTGACTAAATGTTGTTGTGGATTGCAGACATATGAAACTGATTTTCTTACTAGAAGCTACCTCCTAGCATTACCTACAATGAGAACAAGAAACATATCTAGGAACTAGAAAATACAATTGGGAAAACCCATTGTTATTTAGGAGATGCATTCATAACCTCTATAGGAGGTGCATATATGATAAGATCAGTTTCATGCACTTTTATTAGCCCTCTTCATGATAAAAATCATTACAATAATGTTTAGATGTCTAGTCTTACTCATTATAACTCTAATTTACTTCAATGATAAGTTTTAATTCATTGTTGATGATATTTGAAGGAATAATATGAAAATCCAGTGAATTGTGAAAGTTTGAGTAATTGTTCAAAAGACCTTGCTTCAAATAGTTGACCAATCGATCGACAAGATAAATGTTCACCAAGAAGGTTGATAAAAGACTACCGGCTCAAGTTCAACAGACTCATCGAGGACCAACTTGTCGAATGAAAGAACCTTGACAACCATTTGTCGAGTGAAGGATGTCGAACAAAGTACAATTCTCACACCTATCAACTAGACATCAACAATCCACTCTATCAATGCCAGTGGATTCATGTCGGTCCAAAGCTACCGAGCCAATCCTCAACACACCTGTTCAAGAAATGATCCTTGATCGATCGTCTTGGTGATAGCCATGACAATACCACTATCGACGTCTCTCGAAGACCAAAGGACTCCTATCAAGGAGTCACCTCGATACATCAATCAACCTCTTTGGTCAACATCATCACACCGACATATTATCAGCAAAGAAGAGCTTTGTTGATGATAAGAAGAGATCGACATACTTGGAAATCGACAAAGGCATGTTCAAGGAATCCCCTATTGGCATACATGTCAACATTTACATTTATGCCACATGGAAAACTCACCTCGATAGACCTCCAGTCAAAGACTATAAGTTGGCCCCCAAGGCATTACTTCAATGCATTTTTTATCCTTAGAGTCAAAGAGCAAGGAGGTTGTCGTGAAGTCCTCCCAAGATCCAGAGTCAACGCACAAGACATATCGACCTATCTAGATCTATCAATTCAGTCTTTAGATCTCACTCCTTGGTGACTCTGTTCCACCATCATCACCAATCCAAAGGACCTTCTTGCTTTAAGCAAAGATCTGACATAAGGAGGAAGTTTTCGACCTCGTTGTTGACCTTCATGATATCATCCGAGAGGTTGGTAGATCGATCATTCGATCTACCCTTGCATCGATCCCTTCTTAACCTTTCTTTATCATGACATATTCCAGTTGTACTCTTTTTATTTCTTTATCCATTCTTGGCTACACCCCATAACTTGGGTTGGGAGTAGCCGTCAGACCCTACCAACCATGTTATTGTTCGTCTTTCTATTTTATGACATATGTTCTTTAAATTTTTGTTCGTATACTCTTGTATTACTATGTCGTTTTATGATTAGCTACCCTCTTCCGATGTTTGATAAGAATATTGTTTAAAATAATGATTTCAACTAGATCTGGAGTATAGGACAATAATGTAGACAAGAATTAGGAATTTCTATAACAAAAGTCATTTTGTTTTCCCTTGATCTTTTAGTTATTACCTCGACAGAGATAGCCCCATTAGATAGAAATCTTCCTGGAACTTGAGAGAAGGAAGGAACAAATATTTTCTTATGGTTGTTTGCAAAACAAGTAGGGAACATATATAAAATAAGAATGAAGGTTTTACATGGTTTTGGTTGGCTTGATTTGTGAAACCCAGTCCAAGTCCCTTTTATCTTTATTTCTCAATTTATCTTTGTTTCTTCTTTAATCTTTCATAACTTAGGTTTACTACTAAATTAGATTAATTCCATTCCTTAATCAAAACACCATCAAATTTGTTCCTTGGTTAGATTAGACTGAGCTAAGATTCCATGTTCTTATTCTATTATTCTCCTTGTCCTTGTGTTCAACCCCGCACTACTACAGAGACTTCGTATTGAGTTGCGGACATCTCTACTAGTCGGGTATAAATTCAAAGTATGAATTATTTGACTAGGACAATTGTGTTTACACTTTTGGCCCATAAAAAAGAGCGATAAACTTTTGGTGTCATTATTGGGGACAAGGCAACGAATAATATTTAAGAGCTAGTCATTGCTTCTAAATTTTACAAAAAGTTTATTAGCATATCCTTTTATTACCTATTTGCTAGAACATTGGTTATATTTCCAGTCTTTGACTCTAATTCATTCAATAATTTTCATATAGGTAGTTAACTATAATCTCTTATCAATCTTAGAGTTCCTCACTGAACTTCCAGAGGTAGATATTCTCCTCATTGATCTAACGACCGCACGAGGACCACCAGATCCCAATGTTCATGAGGAAAAGCCCTCTCTACATTCATTGGTCACAGATCGTGTCGATGAGAACATGGATACTATAGTGCATCCTCACATACCAGCAGCAAATTGAAGCATGGGTTCATCAACATGATTCAAAATCAAATGTTTGGGAGGGATTCTATTGAAGAGAACCCTTATCATCATATTGATGCCTTCAAAAAAATCTGTAATACTCTCAAGCTGAACAGGGTACCTCAAAATGTCATATATATGATGGGATTCGATTTCTTTCTTAAGGAAAAGGCCCTACAATGGTATCTTTTTCAAAAGGGCATTACTTTGTGGCAACAACTATCTGAAGCTTTTGTGAACAAGTTCAATCCAATTGAGAAGATGATTAGGTGTAAGCTTAAGATTACTAGTTTTAGGCAGAAACCCACTGAAATCCTACATGATGCATGGGAAAGATATCATGTTAATTGAGAGATTGTCCACATAATGGCTATGAATATGGGTTTATCATCGCTACTTTCTATGAGAGTGTTACCTCCACTGAGAGAACATCTTTAACGCCACAGCTGGCAGAGATTTCATGAAACATGATGATAAAACCTCCAAAGAGATCATCAATAACATGGACACTCTTCAAGAAGGATGCGATTACAATAGGGGCTCTACAATAACTATGCCCACTATTAGTGATTCTCTTGATTCAAGGCTACTAGAAAAACTGAACAACAAACTTGATAAGATGGCATATGATGTCTAGAACCTGAAGGAAGTCAATTCCAGATATTTTACTGAGATGTCAGGCAAGTATTTCACTTGTGGAGAAGGTGGTTAAGGAATTTGTAACGTTTATCTCACGAAACAAGATGCGGAAGCATTCACTAAGAAGCGGATTACCAAAAATCACTAAAAATTAAAACCTTTTTATCAAGAGATCCATCAAAGCAAAAACTTTCTCACATAGAATCAAAGTAACATAATTACATTCTTGTTCATAGGTACATGTTCTGTATCATCTCCTTTTGAGAATTACAAGCATTAACTGCCCTATCAAGCTAAACACAGGCAGTATAAAATCTCAAGGCACTCAGCCAAAATCTCGAAAGCACTAACTACTACTCCGAGGACCTAAGAGTACAGAGACGACACATAGGACTCTATCTATAACTATACAAGGCATAACAGCCAGTGTCTCCACCTGAGACTTCACTACAGTCCCTGCTACTATTGTTGTTGTCCTTCTCCTACTGAAGGATTCCTGTCTCCTCATCCGCGTCCACCTAAAAATGTAGTTCCCACGGTGGTGAGACAATTGTAAATTGCCCCAGCGAGAGATATAACTCTCCTCCAGTAACATTATTATTACAGCTTAAGAAGATAAATATGCACATAGGAATCATATTCAATTAACAACAGGTAATTCAATATCTAACATATTAGAATGTTATTCTTATATAAAACATTGCAGCTATAACTTGAAAGAGCCACATGTCACTTATTCATTAAGGAATATGAAGAACATGTATAACATTTATTCACTACATCATCATTACCACATCATTAACTATCTTCAGGCTTAGATCATATATCTACTACCTGGCATTGTCATTGTGGAGTCATGGCATGTAGCCATACTCTTTTCACAAAGTGTTGGGATCTTAATCCCTCAACTCACCAAGTACATTTCCTCTTCTTAACAAGTTCGTCATCATGATTATAGAATTTGGGTATTTGAACCCATAAATCACCATAGGATACTTATTACCACTTGTTAGGTAACTTTTTACCTTCAGATCATCTGACCAAAAACATCATAATTCTTGCTATACAATGTATTTTACATAATACACACAGCTCATTGATTCTTACTACAGAAAGCATATGAAGGCTTATAAATCCTATAATATATTCTCAATAAATAAGCATCATAGCCCATACCTGGCTATGCTTCTCATCTCATCATCCCTGCATGATTAATATTCATGGTAACAATTATAATGCTTTCATATCAGTATCATACAACACTAAGTAGTATCATCCCTTTTTAGGGTTCATGATTTCTCTTTCACATTAGTACCATAAAACACTAAGTAATACCACTGTTCCCTCTTTAGGGTTCATGGTTTCTCTTTTATATCAGCACCCTTCATTAGGGTGTTCCATAAATAATCACTTGGGTTCTTAAGATCATATTATTAATGATCAGCCCTATTCCATTGCTTCTCAAAGCTAGAAACCACAAATAGATATCATAAGTATTCAAACATACTTATATATCCTCATCATTCATCATTGAATGTATTATCAACACAAAGTATGCATTTCTTTCTCGTCTTTATAAGACTATGATTGTATCATAGTCTATTGATTTGGATTAACCTTTTCATAAGGCATGTTAGCCTACAACCATCAAGGTGCATTACATCTCAATGTAACAATTGACATGACACTTTTCATGTGTCATCCATTCCAATTCTAATGAACTTAGAACATATCATGGTATATTAGAATTGGGGTGTTGGATGTGATATCTATCATACCTTCATGTATCACTTCCCTCAACACCTTCATCTTACCTGAGTTATTCACTTAGCTTGTATTAGGGTATCACTCATCCTAATACTTATGTACTAGATCATCACATTCATTATCCTATGTATTGGTCATGATTCATCTATTTTAGAACACACAACCATTGCCAAATATACGGACTCACCCTTGAGTCAGAGACTATTCATACAAGGATATTCATAATCAACCCCTCTAGGTATTTCATTTGTCAAAACATTAATCACTATTCCATCAGTAGGAATAGGATTTCCATAATTATAATTTGAGGTTCACTTAGCATCTCACAAACATATATAGATTTCACCTAGAATCACTCATCATTAAAGTTTCACATAACATTCTTCTATATCAGGGTTTCACCTATTATTATGTGAAATTAAGATTTCACAACACATCACCCAGTGTTAAGACTTCACATGAGCATTAATGGCACTTCCCTATATTAGGGTTTCATATACCTTTATCCCATTTTAGGGATTCTGGTTTACCATTCACATCCAAGTGGGATTTCTCTTTCCTCATACCCAAATTAGGGTTAGGATATACAATTCCCATTAAATTAGAGTTTCCTGCAATGTGACACAAAGTTAGGGTTACATCATCACCCTAGATTATGGTTTCACTTAGCTTTTCCCTTAAATTAGGATCAAGGTACATCAATCTTTTCAATGAAGATTTCATGATCTCATAATATGAATCAAACCTTGATTACACATTTATTCAAAATGAGATAATTAGGGATTAATTAAGTAAGCAATCATCTCTCCCATTCACTATCCCTCTCATCCTCTCTAGGATGTTAACTTATCCCAAGATTAATTTAATTCAACTCTTTACTTGAGTACACAAAGCTTGGGTTAACCTTCATAATCATCATGGGTCTACATCATTAATAATCACATAACTGATTGACCTTTGATCATATTAGATGTCCAAATGGTCTAATAAATTAAACCATCAATTATATAAAGAATTCAAAAGGATTGACCAATTAAACTTTCAATTCCACAAAGTGATCAGTTGGGTTAACCATTGAAATCTTCAATTGCATTAAGTATCTAAATAGGTTCACCATATTGGACCTTCAATTACATGAGATATTAAAATAGGTTAACCATGTTGATCTTCACAAAGTTAATTACTCAGACTCTCAATGATCTTGGTTATCATACATCAATTGGTTGAAAACCAATTGAATAAGTTATACTTGAAACCAATTGGGCAAAGTAGGTATTGAAACCGTTTGCACTTTGGGTCTCGAAACGGTTTGAGATCGTTTGGTCCCAAACGGACTTGAGACTGTTTGGTCCCAAACAGTCTTGAGACCGTTTGGTCCAAACCTTCTCAAATCTGCATGGACCAAAAAGGCACTTCAACACTCAATCGACTCAATGTTTCAATCCATGGACCAATTACAAATTGAACCACTAAAGTATTCATCGATTGGACCAATGAATCACCATTCATTTAGACCTTCAATTTAGGGTTTTGAACCCAATTGATCTAGGTTTGATAATCAAGAAACCATCACTTAGGGTTTGAAATCGAGGATCCATCAATGGTTGACATTGTGGAATCAAATCGATTGAAATCAATAAACTATCATCATCACATGATATAACCTGACCTCAAATGGTCTTGGATGACCACCAAACGGTCTTGAGACGGTTTAGTTGATCTCCAAATGGTCTTGAGACCGTTTGCCCATTCCATCATCAAAAACCATGACATCCAATTAGGGTTTTGGACCATTGGATTGATTATCAAGTCAGCACTTAGTTGCAATTCAATTTGGTACCTTTGGACCTCCAAATGGTCTTGGGTGACCCCCAAACGGTCTTGAGACCGTTTGGGTGATCCCCAAACTGTTTTGAAACTATTTGGGTCAATCAACCCAAAACATCATCTCAATCAATTTCAAAATCAGCACTTAGCCGATTCGGGTTTGCAATTAAGGAATCATTCACCATTGAAACCTTCAAGATCAAACCAATTGAAACCATTGGATCAAGATCCAAGTACCACAACATATATCTTCAAATGGTCAACCATTTCAAATGGTCAACCATTCCAAATGGTTTGGAACCCGAATGACCAAACGGTTTGGTGAAACCGTTTGGTCCCAACATTGAAACTGTTTGCCCTAGATATTGGGGGAGGTGTGTGCTTATGATGAAGTCATCATCATCAAGCTCCAAACTCAATAAATCTACTGTGATTTCCATGGATATTTCATCTATCAACCAAACTTAATTTTGGAAATATAGAAATGATCACCATTTGAGAAGGAATTGATTGCAATAATAAAATTATGGGTTCAAGTTATAAAACCCACCTCCAATTAAGCTCCAAAGCTCCAAGATCACGGCAACAATGGTGGATGCAACTCCTTTCACTATTCCAAGGGTCGTCCTCAAGCTTTGAGTGAAAAGAATTGGCTAGAATTGAAGAGGGAATTGAGTTATGAAGAATTCATGCATTGATTTTCGATTTTCACCATGGATTCAAGGTGAAAGGAGGTAAAGAACCTTACCAACAGGTTGGGGGTCGTCCTCCTGCTCCTCCACAGCTCCTTGGTCTTTTTACAAGCAAGGGGAAAGAAATACATTCGAAAAAACCTTTGTTTTGGCTTGAAAAGGGTACTTTTATAAGAAAATTGATGAGAGAGAAAATACTTTATAAAAGTCTTTTAATTCCAAAATTGTTGCCACCAATTCCCCCTTGGTTTCTTGCATACAAGGACATATCTATCCCCACCGAGATCCCTTCCAATATCCATGAATTAAGGGAAAAGAAATTAAGCACCTTAACCCTTATAATTAGAATATCCATATATGAGTGGAAATTCTTTTTCTTATTATAATGGTTAGTGGAATTTCACCTCCTTAGGATATGCTCGTGCCTTTGCAAGGCTTTAAGCTCATCCATACAAATCTTAATTCAACGATTTTAATTTTGGTTGAAAGTCCTTTAATGAATACATTCATTTTTGCCCTAAATTGAATTAAGGTTTCACTTAGGATTAAATCTTGATTATTTTAATATCAAGATTCTCTCTCCTCCAACTTAATTCAACTGATGTGCCCCTCTCATTTTATTTTCTCTAAATGATTCCAATAAACATTAGGGATCTTATTGAAGTGGTAATTTGCATATTGAACCCTAGGTTTTGGGTAAATTGCACTTTGCACAAAAACTAGGTTTTAATGCACAAGGATTGCTTTACAAGCTTAATCTTGGTTCCCAAGCTTGTGAAAACCATACCACTACATCATATTCATTCTTATGATGTCTCAACGTCAGAGGAACATATTATCATGTACTATTTGCAAGTTAACCCCTCAACTTGGGTAATTTGCACTTTAGTCCAAAATAAGCAAACATTGCTTCAACATTGTTCAAACAGGACCAAAATTGAAACATAAGTTTCTCATGAGCCCTAATTACTTTTCCCAAGATAAGATTAAGCATCTACTCAACCTTATTAGGCAAAACATCTAGGGTTAACACATAACCCAGGTCAGGAATGTTACAGCATTGATCACTATATTTACACTCATGAAGTGGAGGACACTCATATTGAGAATGTCTCCCATGTGAATCACAAAAGTCCCGATCATCCGGGATTTTCCTATGGAAACACCTCAGCAATAGAAAACTAGTTTCAAATAAATCAAACTTCTAAAGCAATGGGTAGAGGGGAAACGATCGGTAGAGGAACCCCACCTGAATTTCAACAAAGCAGACCTCAACCACAACAACAATAGTAGGGAGATTTCAACAGGAAAAGGGGGAGTCTCTTTCAAAAACATCAAAACTCTATATCTAGTCTGTAATATTTAATTGATAAGGTGGGTGAATGTGCGATGAGTAACAACATCATTCTCTCAAACATACAGACATAGATGAGCATAGTGAACACTCAAATAAGTAATCGTGAAACCCACAATCCAATGATCAATCAACAACTAGCTTCTGTTGCCACCTCAATTGGAAGATCAGTAGGACAATTTCCATCCTACATGGAACAAAATCCTAAGAATGAGAGAGCAAGAATGGACACACTTTTTTCTAGAAGTTCCACTTATATTTTTTCTCCTAAACCACTGATTACTGATGAAGTCAATAACAATCAAGAGAAACTTCCAATGTTCGGAAAGTCAAAGGGGGCCACAAATTCCATTATATCATTGAAAACAACTAAAGTCCCTTTTGGAGTCCCTTTTCCTCATCGCTTTATCAAAGCACAGTTAGAGAATAGATATACCAAGTTCCTAGACACTATCAAGAAAAGTCATCTGGATATCCCCCTTCTTGACGTTATAGATGAAATGCCTACATACACCAAATTTCGGAAGGATCTCATCACAAAGAAGTGTAAGAAGGGTGAAGTCGAGACGGTATGTCTTACAAAGATGACATCCATTTTTTTCAATCTAGTATGTTGATCAAACAAAAAGACTATGATGCCTTTACTATTTCATTCCTCATTGTAAATACATATACAAGATATGGTCTTGCATATCTAGGGGCTAGCATCATTGTCATGTCCTATAGTTTGGCCGCTAAGTTGGGCCTCATTGACATCATTAAATCCATTATGAGAATTCAATTAGCAGATAGTTCTTATAGCAACCCAATTGGACTAGTCAAGGATGTACCAATCAGTATAGGACGTTTCTTCATCCCTTGTGACGTCATCATTATCGACATAGTGGAAGACCCCACATGTCCAATGATCTTTGGGTAACCTTTCCTTTCCACAATATAAGCACTAATTGATGTTGTATATGGGTTAATCATGATAAGAGTTGGGAACTAATCTATCAACTTCCACATACTCGATCATATGAGGAGCCCTTCCTCAGTAGAAACAAGCTACTTTGTAGACTATTGCAATCAGCTATTTGCAAATTCAAGAACACAATGTTATATTCGATCCCCTAATGCGAGCTCTAATCAATCCTACTTTGGGATTTGATGATCTTGAGGTTGAACAAGTCCTTGTGTACTTGGAAGCCACAGACAAAGAAGAAGAATTTTGAGGAGCTACTAAAATAGTAAAATATGTTTATCTTCAGCATGAACCAAAAAATGACTTTGTTCTGAAACCACTACCAGTACACAAACCCCTCCCCGAAGGATTAAAGTACGAATTTATTGATGAGGAGAAGATAAATCTGGTGATTATTAATGTATGACTGCCCTCCGATCAGCAAGAGCAACTTTTATCTGAACTGAAGACTCGAAAGAAGGCTCTTGGGTATTGTATAGATAATATCAAGGGTCTCAGCCGATAGTATGCATGCATAGAATCAACCTCGACAAAGATGCAAAGCTGCGAGTACAAGATCTAAGAAATTTGAATGACAAAATGCAAGATGTTGTACATAAAGAAGTCATCAAACTAATAGATGTTGGTATTATCTATGTAGTGATTTCAACTGGGTAAGTTTGATTCATGTGGTCCTCAAGAAGGGAGGGTTGACATTAGTAAAAGATAATTAAGGGAAAGAATAAGCCACTCAGATAGTGATAGGTTGTCCTATGTGCATTGACTATAGATTATTGAATGCAGCAACATGCAAGGATCATTCCCCTCTTCCTTTTATTGATCAAGTTTTGGAGATGTTGGTGCATCACTCTCATTTCTACTATCTTGATGGTTATTCTGGGTTTTATCAAGTTGCCTGTGACAAAGTGCATTTTTCATAAGTATGATTTGATTCCAATTTTAGCCTCATTATGTTCACTATTGATCTTAATATATTTTTCTTGGCCTATAAATCAATATTGATACTCAAATTCAAAATATGGTGATCAATGTGAACTTTATACACTTTGTGGCATTACATATTTGATTAATTTTTTACTTGATACAAAGAAGTAAATTTTCCATCAAATTTCATATTTTGGTTCTCAAACATTTTCTAAATATTCTAAACTTTATTTTGAAACTATGGTCCAAATTTCACCACAATTGGACATTCCTACAATTTTCTATGAATTCTTGAAGTTAATGTGTTGAAAAACCATTTTATTTGCCTTTTAGTTGACAAATGTCATGTCAGCTATTTGGACAAGGGAACAAGGGCAAGTTTTGGCCTTTATATCTACTCTCCCATATATCTTGGCCTAATCACGTAGTTAGACCTTCATCTTCAACATCCCGCAATCAGTGGGGAGGTGTTAATGCGATCGAGACATGAGATCTTCACGCTTTGACCTTGATTCAAAATTTTGAGCGAATAGAAATGCTCCCCTCACATTTTTAAACTGAACTAACCCTAGTTTAACCAGTGTTAGTGCTCCTTTGAACCTACAAAATGATCCTCTAGTTTTCTCCTTTCACTCTGACGACCGTGGTTGAGAGAAAGACCCCAATCTAGCCCAAAACCTAATTCTTGTCCTATAAAAGGACCCCCCTAAGGTCAGTAGCAATCACACCTTGGTCTCAGACCCTCCCTTACTCCCCCTCTCAACCTCAAGCACCCAATATTGCTCCATGACCACCTACTACTTCAAATAGTGCCACCACATAGCCCTTTTGGGCATTTCAGAGCCTCGGCTCGCCACCCAAATCCACCAGCTCCATCACTTGTATGAGGTCCCGACGATACCAAATGACACCTCACCCTCCTCCTTCAACTCCTCCTACCCCTAAAGCCCCAAGATTTGGTGAGCCCCCTCCACCTCATTTCCTGGCTCACGCAGAAGCCTACAGAAAGAAGAAAAGGAGTCCCCAAATGACCGGTCCAGATGACATCAGACCCGGTCCAAATAACTCAACAACCTAGCGATTGGGCTAATAAATCAAAGATTTAACCGGCCAAATGAAGATCTAATCATATCTCTAATATAGAAAGCCACCTTGCCTACGTGGTGCGGTCCTGCCCCTCTGTTGTGAATTGAATGGCCATCCTTTTTCGTAATTAAGGTATTTTTGCTCCCTCTTTGACAAATAATCACTAAAATAGCATGATCTTGTTTAAATTATAACAAATGCATCCTAGCTCCAAAAATTACGAATAAATTGTCAATTTTGATCAAAAAATCCAATGAATAATATATAAAATTCTTTTGAGACCTGATTTCAAATTATTCATGCTAATATATATAAATCATGATCTCTTGCTTATTTAATTTGTCAGATGCCTCAATAATGATGTTTAATCTTTTAGAAACCCTAATTCTAGACTCTAATGATCATATTGAGACACTAAATCAAACTTGAATAAATAAGAGTTAGACCTAACCTTTTTCACTAATCCATCCTAGAATCTGAACCATGCACCTTGTAAATAAGGATTAATCTTGATAATATGGTGATTGACCTTATTCTTCCAAAATTCTTGATCATATATTTGACCCATGACTTTACTTGTATAACAATTTAAACTAGGTTTAGCATTGGACACCAGTAATGCTAATTCATCATTATGATGATAAAGACTTGGATAATGATCATAAAATTAGGGTTAACACATATGTTCCTAGAAAACATAGGTAGGTCATTCACACTCGAAAATATACTTGACACTTGAATAATGTTGGACATCTTGAAATATTGTTGATTATAAGAGGATGACCTAACCCTAAGGTTAACATAGGAAAAGTGTAACCCTAATCTTAAATATTGAAACATGATCTTCAACTATCATGATCTTGACCCTTGATCCAAATATTGTTGATTTAGGATCTAACTCGAAGGGTTGACCTATTACTTGTTGAGATTTGTACTCTAAAATCTTCGGTGGAAGGTACGCTATTATATATCCTCTTTGATTGTATTGAAGATACTTTTTATGTATCTCTTGATTGTATACTTGGCTATATAGTTTGTTGAGATATTGTTCCCTATTGATTAGTCTTCTATTTTACCTATATTATATTTTGAGAAAAACATGAAAACATAAATGATATTACTTATTATGATTACAAGTATACTGATGATGATAATTTTGATAAAGTTGATATTAAGTACAAATGACGACCTCATTCAGAGGGTGGAAGTTTTACATTGACCTCCTGCCTCATATGGAGAGAAGGAGCCTGGTGACCTCTCGCATCATGTTGGAGTGACAAAGCTAAATGAAACATAAGCATGCTTCTTGATATCAACATAATGGGGAATTCGTAATAAAATTCTTGTCAAACAAATATTGGTTTTGGAAAATTCTTGTTATACTTTTGAATATAAGTCCTACCAATTATACTATTTTTCTATAAATTATTTTACATGTTTTTTATAGTATACCATGCAATTGCATTGATTATGTCTTGAATTTCTTGATTTTAAGCAAAACAAATGGAACATTGACTATGTCTCTTCTGCACTCGATATACTCTAATTACAAGGATATATTTGCAAAATTCCTATTTGGGTTAGTTTGTAATTTAAATCTCTTGTTTTATGAGTTATTATTTCTTATTATATATGCTAGTGTGTGAGATCCTTTTGGGCCACTCAGAGACGGGCACTTTAATCCTTTTACCACTATCTAGGCAGTGGAATTGGGATTGGGGTAAGAATGGTTATGTGACAGTTGGTATCAAAGCATACACACTCCCATATTTTTAAGTAAATAATTTATTAAGTCTCTTGAACCCCGAAAACCCTAAAATCAATAATGGTGAAAATTGAGGTGTCTAGGCTTGGGGTTCTGGCATAATTTCTCCATCCATCTTCATGGTGGTCGATATTCCTTACTCTACCTGGCCTTAATTAATCCAGAATAGGACCTAAAGGTTCTCTATTGAAACCTTAGAGAGTCTTCTAGAATCTCATCTCTTCTTTAAGGATTACCCTAAGCCACTATAACGCCCCTCCAAGTACATATATGTCAACAGAAGCAAACCCTATGTTGTCCATAACATGGGTGACTTGGCTTGGAGGAACATTACAAAACATGATATTCATAGGAAAGTATAAATGAAACACCATGTAATAATTAGAAATATAAATACATGCATATTTCTTTGATAGAGAAAACTAATACCATAAACTATCATGTGAACTATCTCATCTTTGAACTATAATCTAATACATGAAAGGAAAACCAAATCTAGGACATACATCTTCTTTAGAAACTTAATATTGGATCGTCTAAGGTGTAGATGGCACCCCACCAAGCAAAGTCTTGTGATGCTTTACCTTGAAGCACTCACTTCAAATATCTTATACAATGAATAATTGATAAGTAAATATATGCATATCTGTATGATGCCCTCTTAAGAGCACATGATTGCTAGGAAAGCCCATAATGCTAGGAAGGATCATAAAGGCATGAATGCCCATGATTTGGCTATAAAAGCCCATAATTGGCATGAATGTCCATAACGACCCCTTGAGGTCCTTGATTCAAGACGCATATAAAAACTATTTCAATTCCAATTATCTTGACATTAACATTATCATAAACATGAATTAAATCTTAAACTTGAATCCTAACATGATGGAATTTATCCCTCTTGAAACATGAACTTTAAATCCATTAATCTTTGATCATTAATCATAATCTCTAATCTTAATGAGAATGATAACCATTAGACATAGGACATAACAATCATCAAGCAATTTATATCATGAACATGATTTGAGCAGTAAACTTGAAATTGAAAGCATAGTTAACATACAATTCAACCAAAGTACATATGTATAGTGTCATGACTCACTTACCTAGAGCAAGGAAGATCCTAACTTAGTCTCTCAGATCTTGAGTTGAATCCTAATTCAACCTTCTCTTTTCTTGATTGGGATCTAAATACCTATTCATAATTATTAAACATCATAAATCAATACCTTGTATTGATCCTAGGTTGAATTAGGGTTTGAATGCATTAGGATTAGGCTTATTGATCAACATCATTATATTAGGAAAACTTGGTTGGATTAGGTCACATTATTCACATGTGATACATAATTAGAGTTCTAATTTTGTCTAATGCAAACTATGATGTAACCCGCTTTAAAAATTTAGAAACATTAGATTATACCAAAGTCACACATTATATAGCATACATATAGTGACATATCGATATAAACAAAGAAAAACATCTTATGCCCTAATACATGAGTATATACATCATATACCGAGAGTAAACCTCGAACATACTCATATATACTACTTACTGAATTAGTTGTAATATCATATGGAAATATAATTAAAATAATTCTCCATACTAAATGTGCATAAAAATTGTATGTTGTCTCACAAATTATCATTAATCACCTTATATAATAGCCACTTAGGTCCAAAAACTAAATATGAATACAAAAATACATGAAATTATAGGAAAAACTATAGAAATAGAAAGAACACTATACATTAGGGTTTATATAAAAATCATAGATTATTTCATAATTAATTAATGGGTAAAATAACCATAATATCCTTATTAGGGTTTATATCAAACACCTTGGTAGAAGATCACATCAGATAGATCGGGCTTTATAATAGTATGTAAAACATCAAAATATACCTTAGATAAAATATTCATTAATTCTCAAAGTCAATTGCTATTTTTAATACCCAAAACATAGAATTATTATATCTTTTTGTAATCAATTTCTAATAATTCTCAGAGATCCAATACAGCCTTGAAATCTATTTTTATAGGATAGCAGACATTATAACCTTTATGTAGGCACCTTTATTGTTCAAATTTGTTTTTGAGGTTGGGAGATAGAAAATATTAAATATTACCTTTTACTTGATGAATATCCACCATTAGAAAAAGATCCAATGGTCCCATGGATCCAGGTGATCTAGCCAGGCCCGCAGTCACTGAGCACGTAGATCCTGGGTGTGATCCATCTATTAGCTATGCATTATCCCCCTCTTCTATCATGCATGATCGGCTCCCCTATTCTGAAATCGGGAACAGAGCACCATGGGGCAATTGCAAGCTTTGCTTCTAGGTCGTCTTGGCATAAGATCAAGTGGCCAATGACTCTGGATGGCCCTCTCTAGTCTCGACGTTGCCATTTTTGTGTGCATGGTGTTCAAAAACAAAGAACCCTAGTTCCACATAACTCACAGCCGCCACTTCCCCTTCTCCCTACTTTATCGCTCCGACCTTCTTCTTCTTGAATCTTCTTCTAAAACGCCTTGATCCATTCCGAAAAAACCTAGGGGATCCTTTTGGGGTCATTATTTAGAGTTTCCTTTATCAAATCTCATGTGAGGTCCCTCCTTCAACAAGTCTATGTTCCTCTGAACTGTAACTCTCCAGTCTATGAGATTGTTAGTCTCGACTTTTTTTTAGACATTGTCCTTTACAAAACTAGTTTGGCTCAATGAAACTAGTAAGTTGTCCATGAATTGATGATTCAACATCTATTTTATTGGTTTATTACTTGCCATAACATGTTGTATTATTTCTAATCCTGATTGGGACCGCTAAAATCACCAAAATCAAACCAATTAAATTCGGTGTACTACCTTAATGAACCATGAGAAGTCCAAAAATTTAATTAGTTTCTTGATTTGGGAAAACACAACTATCTCTATTTGTTATTTAATATAATAGTGTATCAATCACATGTGTTTACCTTAAAGTAATTTTGGGTTCATATTTTTTTAGGGAAGACAAATGTTAGGATGAACTAGTATAAATTTTAGTGGGACTAAATATGCACATTGAATGGATCAATTCCTATTTATCCCTTGAAGTCACTGTCTAATTAATTTGGGTTACATTTGGTGAACTTAGATCACCATAGAGTCAAATTATGTGAAGCAAAAATTTATTTGCTCGTTGCCCAGAAACCAACAGAATCTCATCAACAACAATGTATCTATGAAGGATGGGTTGTGAGGTTTAACCTAGTCTTGGAGAAAGTCCAACAACATCATCCGGCAATTGCTATCTTGGATGGTGTCTGTGCATCTCTTGGTCTTCACCACAGACAACAAACTCGAACAACTCCTACGATGGCTCATGTGGACTTGTCACACATTGTAGGCTAATGTCGTCCTCCCAGCAGCAGCCAAAGGACTCCTACCTCTAGAGTAGTCCATGCGGACCATTGGGAACTCCATGTTGTGCTTCCAAAGACAACATGAAGGATTTGTCCCCTCCCATTAGCGTACTAGTCTCTGACATGCTCTCCCACAATAATTGATATCAGTGCCTCCTCCATCACTATCCCTCCCTAGTTGGGTATGACTTTTTTGGGCTCTCGTGGTAACCACAACCAGAGAGGACAATAATTGTTAGGGCCATTGATCCCAATTGTGTGTGTTGGGAAGCCCACAATACCCCTTTATTTATAGTAGAGGTGAGGGTTAGGGTCCCAGTTGATGTGGGAGTAGAAGGGTCTGGAAACAAGAATGTTCTAGAATCTACGGACAGTAGAACGGTCATCTCGCACTGTGAAATTGTCATTTCACAGTGCCAAATAATTGTCTCGTGCTTCTATAGTTTCCTATTTCCACACGAAATTTGCAATTTGTTTCTAATCAATGTTAAACATCGATTTTTTTCTTTCACAACAAGTATTGTGAAATCCAAACAAATTTCAGAAAGCATCTAGAGCCTTCCTTGGCCTAACTGAGTGATCTTGCACATGCGAGATGGTCCTCTCGCTCACCTAGATGGTCGTCTGGTGAGTTGGGCCAAGCTGGTGGGTTCATCATTATGAACCAGTCGGTTCACCTCAGTTTGGGCAACTAATTTCATTCCAACCATCCTGACAAACCAAACTCCTATCTCAACACTTAATATGGTTGTTTGGCACCCAGACACCCATCTCTACACTTGAGATGATCATTTGGCAGTGCAGTCAGCTGTTGATGCATGAATTGATTACCTAAACACTTTAGTAATCAATTACAATCAACCTTACACATCAATCAGTGAGTCCAACACTTGAACTTGATGATTCTGAGTCCAGTAAGATGATCTATTGTTAATTGAATATCTAAACACCTTTATCATTCAATCGAAACATCCTATGTGAATATAATCATTTAATCCAAGTGTATCCTATGTGTGTGACCCCATAGGTCCAGAATTATGTTTCCAGTGAATGTCCATAACAACTTATGACATCACAAGCAAAGAGTGTTGCCTATTTGCACATCATTGCTTCCCAAGTAATTAGGAAATTTGGAGAACAACTTCAACCTATAATCCATGAATATTGTTATTGTGATCATACATTTCCTTTGTCTCTGATACCCAGATTGAACTTGAGGCATGGAGTTGTCATCCTCGCAACATTCAATCCATGTTCCTTATACTAGAGCAGACTATCTAAGATGCATGTGAGTTCACATATCATATACCGAATCACATGGGTAGGGCCATACACTCTCAGTCTCTCTTATCAAGGGGGCCTGGATATCAATCTCTAGTAGGAGGGACAAATCCCATCTCTATCACTCACAATCAATCCCCATGTGTCAAAGTCACCAAATCATCACCATTATAACAACCCATGTTTTAAGACTACATCTGATGATGTCAAAGTGTACCCAACGACATGTGATGAGTGCAGTAATTTCATGTCTAAGAACCATAATCACCACCATCACTATGAGAGATGATTCTGACTACCATTCCATGGTTTCCATGTATCACTCTCATGGTGGGTTTGTTTGATACATTATTCACTAACATGTATCTGTGTGCTTGACGTAATATCACATATCATGACTAATGAGACTTTGTCATCACTCAACACACAGTCTACTCTTATGTATTACTATTGTCTATTTTGCTTCCATAGTAATATCCAACTAGAGACATAACAAGAATGCATGTACTCTTATCATACATATGATCTCATCATTTAGGTCCTCAAACTAAAGGCATATATCATCAAGTAACATCATTCTTTATACATCTACTTACGTCTGTATCATCATCTCAAGACTGAGACAAACAAAATAGATGGAATTACCTTTATAATTATCAAATCAAGTATCTAATGCCTCACTCCAATCATCATATGATTGGCTCTCTGGGAATTTATGCCAAAAACTTTCTATTGTGAAACTCTAACCTCATGTTCTATATCACAATATCATTTTGTTGTGCATCTCTGATCTAGTGCATGAATGTTGGCTTAACCTGCAACTATGCCAACAATACTGCCAACAAGGAAACCTCCAGCTGTATGTTCATCTAGAGAAGCAACACTAATATCTCTCGCTTGTGACACACCAAATCTAACAATTGTGCCTTGTCTACAGATGATGACGAATATGACTTCCTTCTGAAATGCATCACCCACCACATTCTCCTTGCCCAGATGGTAGTCTATCATGCAATCATAGTCTTTGATCAACTCCATCCATCTTCTTTGCCTCTTGTTAAACTCTTTCTTAGAGAAGATATACGGAAGGTTCTTTTAGTCAGTGAAGATCTTAACTTCTCTCCTTATAGATAGTGCCTCCAAATATTCAATGCATGGACCATAGTTGCAAGCTCCTGATTATGAGTTGCATAGTTCTCTTTGTGTTTCTTAAGTTGTCATGAAGCGAAAGAAATCACATTTTTGTCTGACATTAGAACACATCCCAAGTCATTGTTTGATACATCACAGAAGATGATATAGACCTTTACTTATTCTGGTAGCACTATGATGGGTGCATTGGTCAACTCCTCTTTCAGAAACTAAAAAGAACATTGACACTTGTCATCCCACACAAAAGGAACACATTTCCTTGTCATTTTGGTTAGCGGTAATGATGCGATGATTTTGAGTCGCATTTATAGACCTGTTTGATATGTGTTTTGTGCTTTTATTAGTTATTTCTATGGTTAATATCGCATAATTCATCCATTTTGGTCTTTGCCATTATTTTATGTCAAATTCCCTTTATTTCATTGTTTTGAGCATTAATTATCACATTATTATTATTTGTGTGGATTTATGTGATCTTGTCTTTGAATTTCAGGAAAAACGAGTATTTGTTTCTGTCGATACCATCGACGGAAGTCGATACCATCGACATGGTCATAGGTTGCCAGCCGAAAGGAGCAGCAAAGAGTCGATACCATCGACATTGATGTCGATGGTATCGAGACACCTTCAGGTTGCTGGCGAAGAAGCAGTCGATAGTATCGACACCAAGTCGATACCATCGACGCACGGAGGCTACAGCATCTCAAAATGACAAAACTGACGCCAAAAGGAAGTCGATACCATCGACCCGAGTCGATGGTATCGAGATGATGTCGGGCGCGACAAAGGAAGGGTTTGCAGCCAGCCGTTACTGTAGCGGGTCGATACCATCAACTCGCGTCGATGGTATCGACGCCGTAGGATATGAGTTTGCTTTCTAATGATCTCAATCGGATGGCTGGAGTTAATTAACGACCTAATTAGGGACTTATACCTAATGACGGCTGCCCAGACGAGGGTATCATCTCATTTTTTCCATTGCACAAGTGCCGAGGAGTGAGAGAAAGGAGAACGGAGGCCAGAAGCTCATACCAGTCGATCCGGACGCTGCCGAAGACGGATTTCACCACCGAGAGGTGGGAAATCACGTGTTCTACGCAAATGATCGATCGGTTCTTCTCCATTCAGGGGTTTTCCTTTTCAATTCACGTTTTTCATATGATTTCACCTATTTCTTCCATGTACTTGTGTAAGATGAACATGTGGGGCTAATCCCCTCCATCTTTAGGACTGGGAGTAGCCTAGGAATTCATTCTATGAATGTTTTATAATAGTAATTCATATTTTCTCTCTTAAATCCGTGGTATAGCTTCATTTTCTCCATATATTGTTATGCTTGATCACCATAATAATAACCTAACGCCCTCAATCACTTCGACAGAAGGATTAACGGCTGAAAAGAGACGAAACCTACATTAATCGATAAATCCCTTGAACAAGGTGGTGTAAAATTAATGGTGGATACTGAGAGATCGTTCGTAATGCACTTAGTTTAGGGGATAGGTTACTACGACGGTGGAACCGACCTAAACCTAAGTAGTGAATTGTACCACGACAGTGGGCAATTCTGTTTTCAGGCCACTACCCGGATAGAGAGAGAAGATTGAGGCATTATATAAAATCTAATACAATGAATACCCGCGGTGAAACCACAATCCTAAAGATACCTTTTTGAATTGATTAAATTAACCTTTAATCGATTGTTTGCTTTGTTTTATTTTTATTTTCTTTTAATTTTGACAACAAACCCCAATTTGTTATTCGACTTAGCCGATCGCAAATAGTTAGTAGGAGTCTCTGACAATTCTGAGTATCCCTGTGTTCGACTCGGGTCTCACAAAGGCTTGTACTACTCGACGCGTATACTTGCGTTTTTAGCGCGTAGTAAAATACACTTCAAGTTTTTGGCGCCGTTGTCGGGGATACGGCGAATTGTTGGCACTTCGAGTGCTACGAGCGGCCACTCTAGGCCACATTTTTTTTTGAAACAACTTCAAATATTTCTAAATTTCTCTATAATTTTTATACTCGTCTAAGCATAGTACTGAACTCGAATTTTCTCATTTCAGGTATGTTGCATGGTGCAGACACGTAGTAAGGACTACAAAAATCGCACACCCGAGGTTCCACTTCCGGGACCTGAGGACGAGGAGTATTACGAGCAAGAGCACCAAGAAGAGATAGATTCTGAATCTGAACCAGAAGACATGGCCGAGCCACAGACTATATGGGAGAAGATCAAAGCTTCTTCCTCATCAGCTTCAAAGGGGCCTATAAAGAAGCAGGCGATCAACATACCGACATATAAGATCGATCCAGCATTGATTAATTTGGTGAAATAAAATGTGTTTATGGGCTGAAGAATGAGGATCATGTTGCACACATCAGCCAGTTTGTTGAAAACTGTGACATGGTAAAAATAGACAGGATTCCACAAGATGCATTGTATCTCAAGCTTTTCCCAAGTTCCTTGGCGGGAGCAGCACGAGAGTGGTTACATAATCTAGACGATGAGTTCATGGAGTCTTGGAACCATACGGTGGAGGTCTTCTTTGAGAGATTTTTCCCTCCTGAGAAGACTAACGACATGATCCGGAAGATTCATAATTTCACTCAACAGGCTGGTGAAACATATTCTGAGACCTGGGAGCGATTTCAGGTTATGTTGAGGAGTTGTCTGCATCACGGGCTGGACAAAGAGACGCAGGTGAAAATCTTCTATTTTGCTCTCTCCGAGCATGATAGGAGTAATCTGGATTCATCCGGGTCGGGATTTTTTCTAAACAACACGGACACTAGATGTTGGGAAATACTCAAGAACATGGCTAGAATGTAGTCCTGGGGTGAAAGAGAAAGAGGCTCGGTTGAGCAAGCACGAGTCGTCAGTGAATCCAAGGCGATGAGAGAGATGAATGAGAAGATGGATCTTCTCACAAAGAAATTACTGCAAAAGGAGGATAATGAGTCCGAGGACGAGGCTCAAGTCAAATACATGAGACAACAACAAGGGTATAGGAACAATGACTACTCATGGAGAAAGGACAAGAAGTTCTCATGGAAGGATCCGAACAATTTTCTGCAGGATCCGGAGGCCAAGCCCACGCCAGTTGCAGAAGACAAGAGTACGGAGTTGCTCAATCAGGTCATCAAGCAAAATCAAGAGCTAATGAATACATTCGGGCAGCAAATCAAGCAGCAAGGAGAATACATGAACCAATTCGGGCAGACATTATAGAGCCATGGGGCTCAAATGAGGACCATTGAGACGTCCATGGCACAGATGGCAGCCGAAATAGCTAGTTTAAAGAAACCTGCACATCTAGGTTTTCCGGGGAATACCAATGTTCCCGGGGGAAACCAACAAGCTAAGGCTATCCTGCTTAGAAGCGGAAAGAAAGTGTTGAATCCAAGAACTGATGAAACAAGCACACCGCGAGAGGAAGTTGAAGGTGAAACCACTACGGATCAGCCCACACCAGTCACAGGGAAAGTTAAAGACATAGCCGTGGATGGTACTGAAGAACAGGTTGTTGAGGAGGAACCGCAGAAAAAGACGCCTTATGTGCCACCTCATCAAAGGGCACAAGCTGTTCTGGTCCCGTATCCGAATAGCGTGAAGGCAAGGAAGGTAGATGCACAGTTCAAGAAATTCTTGGACAACTTTAGGAAGCTTTCAGTCAATATTCCCTTACTGGAAGCCATTGAGCAAATTCCTTCATACGGGAAGTTTCTAAAAGATGTCATTACCAAGAAAAGAAAGATTCTGGATACAGAGGTCGTTGTGCTAAAGGAGCAAGTGAGTGCCTTCATCATGGGCACTTTTCTGCCAAAGAGATAGGATCCACGGTGTTTCAACATTTCTTGCAATATCGGGAAGGTCAAATTCGGCGAGGCGTTGTGTGATTCAGGGGCAAGCATCAACTTGATGCCCCCTTCGACATTTAAAAAGCTGGGACTGAAGGAGTCACGGCCGAGCAATATGACGATTCAATTGGCCGACAACTCTGTGGTGAAGCCTTATGGAATCTGTGAAGATGTCTTAGTAAAGGTGGATCGATTTGTCTTTCCGGCTGATTTTGTGGTTATGGAGATGCAGGATGAGCATGGCAATGAGTTGTTACTTGGACGTCCCTTCCAAGCTACAACCGACATGATCTTGGATATGGGAAGAGGTCGCTTGACCTTGGGCATAGCAGATGACCGCTTTGAGATGGTCATGCCTTCTAGCACTGCGTCATCTAAATCAAAAGAACAGTGCAATATGGTGAAACATCTGGACTGCAATATTTCACTCTTCCTTGGAAAACCATTTCTGGATATGGCTCATGTGATGAGCAAGGTGGATAATGGAACCTTAGTTGTGGATATCATGGAGCAGACTAAGGTAGTTTCTTTGTGTAAAGTTGTGGGATTTCCAAATGACGAGAATGAGGACATTCCGCCTTCTTTGGAGGATGATGTGATCGCTATTTCTGTTGCTGATGCATATCTGGAACTACCGTTGGAGGCTTGTTTGTTGAATATTACTTATGATTGGATGCGGAGTAAATCACTCAAGGAGTGCGCTAAAATGCTTCATATGCTTCCATGCTTCTATGCGAGGCACTATGAAGATTTAGGTGCACTTCCCCCGCCGCTGCAATCATCTCTTATCAGCCCGCCGGATTTGGAATTAAAGTCGCTGCCCCCGCATCTCAAGTATGTCTTTCTAGATGAGAAAGACAAGTTACCGGTGATCGTTTCTGCTTATTTGAGTGCGGAAGAGGAGGAGCAACTGTTGATAGTGCTGAAAAACCACCGAGGAGCTTTTGGGTGGTCCGTTGCAGACATCAAGGGGATTTCCCCTACTCTATGTCAGCACAAGATTCGGCTCGAGGAGGGAGCCAAGCCTGTGATTCAACCTCAAAGACGTCTAAATCCGAGCATGATGGAGGTTGTGAAGAAAGAGTTCATTAAACTTCTTGCTGCAGGGATTATCTATGCCATATCAGACTCGACATGGGTAAGTCCCACACAGGTAGTCCCTAAGAAGGGGGGAATTACTGTCACTAAAAATTTATTGAATCAACCTGTCGCCACCCGATTGGTAACCGGGTGGCGAGTTTGTATTGACTACCGTCATTTGAATGCTGCCACACTTAAGGATCACTTTCCTTTACCGTTCATTGATCGAATTCTAGAGCGTCTTGTCGGGCGATCGCACTTTTGTTTTCTAGACGGGTACTCGGGGTACAACCAGATCTCGATTGATCCTTTGGATCAAGAGAAATCTACGTTCACTTGTCCCTATGGGACTTTTGCTTACCGTCGAATGTCGTATGGTTTATGTAATGCACCGGCGACGTTTCAACGTTTTATGCTCGCCATATTTTCTGACATGGTAGAGCGCTGTCTTGAGGTTTTTATGGATGACTTCTCGGTTTATGGTGCATCGTTTGATGAATGTCTCTATAACCTAAACAAAGTGTTGCAGCGTTGTGAGGACACACACTTGGTCCTTAACTGGGAGAAATGTCACATGATGATGACAGAGGGAATAGTGCTAGGACACAAGGTGTCTAGCAAAGGTCTTGAGGTGGACCCAGTGAAAATTGAGGACATTTCCAAGTTGCCCCCACCAAATTCTGTAAAAGGAGTGAGAAGTTTTCTGGGACACGCCGGGTTCTATCGGCGATTCATAAATGATTTTTCTAAAATTGCAAAACCTTTATCCGAGCTTTTGGAGAACGATGCGGTTTTCGATTTCAATGATAAGTGTCTCCATGCATTCGATGTTTTGAAAGAAAAATTGATTTCTTCCCCGGTTGTTCAAATGCCGGATTGGACAAAACCTTTCGAATTAATGTGTGACGCTTCGGATTTTGCGGTAGGAGCCGTATTGGGGCAGCGGGTAGACAATAAGCCCGCCGTGATTTTCTATGCTTAAAAAACTCTGAATGATGCCCAATTGAATTATACAACTACTGAAAAAGAATTACTTGCCGTTGTGTTTGCTTTCGAAAAATTCTGGTAGTATTTAGTTGGATCTAAAGTAGTTGTATGGACTGACCATGCTGCAATAAAATACTTGATGGAGAAAAAAGACGCAAAGCCTAGACTCATTAGGTGGATTTTGCTCTTACAGGAATTTGACATTGAAATCAAGGATAAGTCTGGAATTGAGAATGTAGTGGCTGATCATTTGTCTAGGTTAGATAGGGTGGATGAAAAAGATTTGCATATACCCATAACCGAGACGTTTCCCGATGAACAGCTTTTGAAAATTAATTCTAAAGAGCCTTGGTTCGCTGAAATTGTTAATTATTTGGCTTGCGGGATCATCCCGGAAGATTGGTCATATCAGGAGAAAAAGAGATTCTTTCATTCTTTAAGATACTATTTTTGGGATGATCCAATTCTTCTGAAGCAATGCAGGGATGGTATCTTACGCAGGTGTGTGCCTGAAGTGGAGTACGAAAGTGTTCTCCATCATTGCCATGCATCACCTACGGGAGGACACCATGCCAGCTCACGAACGACAGCTAAGGTTTTGGAAAGCGACCTTTATTGGCCAACTTTGTTTCGGGATGCCTACAATTTTGTGAGGCAATGTGATCCTTGTCAGCGAGCAGGTAATATCTCGAAGCGACAGGAGATGCCCCTGAATGTATTTCAGGAAGTTGAGGTATTTGATTTGTGGGGCATAGATTTCATGGGACCCTTTGTGTCCTCGAACTCCAATTTATATATCTTGTTAGCAGTTGGTTATGTGTCGAAGTGGGTGGAAGCAATCCCCACAAGGACTAATGATTCTACTATAGTGTGTAGGTTCGTGAAGGAGAATATTTTCTGTAGGTTTGGGATACCTCGAATGATAATCAGTGATGGGGGTACACATTTCAAGAATCAGAAGTTCTCGACAGTATTGAAGAAATATGGGGTCAAGCACAACATTTGCACCCCATATCATCCGCAGACTCAAGGCCAAGTGGAGGTCTCCAACCGTGAAATTAATAAGATTTTAGAGCGAACAGTTGCATCCACGAGGAAGAACTGGAGTGCCCTACTACCGGATGCACTGTGGGTGTACAGAACGGCCTACAAAACACCTATAGGCACCACGCCTTTTAGGTTGGCGTATGGCCGGGCTTGTCATTTGCCGGTTGAGTTGGAGCACAAGGCCCATTGGGCGCTTAGAAGGCTAAATCTGAGTTACAATGAAGTGGGGAGAAAGAGGATGCTTGAATTGAATGAGTTGGACGTGCTGAGGATGACGGCGTATGAGAACGCACGGATATACAAGGAGCGCACAAAGCTGATCCATGATCGCCACATCGAGTTGTGCACATTCAAGAAGGGAGATAGTGTTTTGTTGTTCAACTCATGACTCAAGTTGCATCCCGGGAAGCTCAAATCCCGGTGGAGTGGACCGTTCGTGGTGGAAGAGGTCAAACCACACGGCGCGATTTTAGTGCATGATGGTGATACCACATTTTTGGTGAATGGACAAAGGTTGAAGCTCTATTTTGGGGAGAGTTACAAGAGGAAGGTGAATGAGGTCAAACTCATTTCACTTTTGGATGATTGAGATGCCCGGAAGCCGTCTAGCCTAAGACGTTAAATAAGGGCGCTTGTTGGGAGGCAACCCAACCATCGGTACATTAGGATACAATATTTATAATCGTAGGTTGCTTTATTTTCGTTTAATGTTTAGTGTAAAAAAAAAGATACCTTGATCCGTTTGTTCATTGTGCAGGCTGAGGCAGAGTAGATACCATCGACACCCTCGTCAATGATATCGACAAGGGTACAGGTTGACGACTACAGATTTCATTCTGAGTCGATACCATCGACGGCCTCGTCGATGGTATCGACATACCTACAGGTGGTCGAGAAGGAAACGTCGATAGTATCGACAGAGGCGTCGATACCATCGAGATCTCTGGAGAAGTTCAGACCGATTTGTCTCAGTCAAATCGATACCATCGATGGCCTCGTCGATGGTATCGACATAGTTACAGGATGAAATGCAAACACTACTACAGAAACCCCATTTGGCGTCGGTCTTTTAACCCCATTTGGCGTCGGTTTACGACCGACGCCTATGTGGGCGCCGCTAAAGGTCGAACATTTCGGCGTCGGTTTTTTAACCGATGCCTATTTAACCTATAGGCGTCAGTCTTTTAGTATACAACCGACGCCAAAATGGTTCGCGTCACAGAAAACAGCGTCATCTAGGGCATTTTCTGCGTCGGTGATTTACTAAAAGACCGACGCCTATATTCCATGTAGCGTCGGTCTTTTAGTTGATAACCGACGCATAAAGTGTCCTAGATGACGCCGTTTTCTGTGGCGCGAACCCTTTTAGCGTCAGTTATATACCAAACGACTGACGCCTGGTTGTTTAAATAGGCGTCGGTTCGATACGAATATCCGACGCCATTTCCAGGACTGCTTTGGCCACATCAGGCGTCGGTTATCTATAAATAATCGACGATGTATGTCTTTGCTGACGGTTTTCTATAAATAACCGACGCCTATTTATATTTTTTTTTCATATCAGTTTGCAGGCCTGCTGTGGCTGGTCAGCAAGATGAGAACCTGCAGTTCAGTTTTCTGAACTGCAGGTTTACGACATCCATTGATATCAGCCTACAAACAGGCCGCAAACCTGCAAAAGTCACAAAGAAAATTTCACACAAGTACATACATTCAGACATCAATTCAATTCTCACATTCACACATATAGAAACATTCAAATACATGTATTAACATTCAGAAATATTCATTTACAAAGTATCATTCATTATCTCTATCAACATCCCAATTATATCTTACAGTTGCCACTGCTTGTATGGCTTTTGCCCATTCTTCTTTTACTTCATTTAATGCTTCCATCGTATATGGAGCATGTATATTTTTTAAGCGTTTACCTGTAGTGTTGTCAGTTTTAAACACCTGCAAAGAGAATGATGTATATATATAAGTAATAATATAAAAATAAGATAAGATTGATATATTTCATACTAACTAATGAGACTATATATAATACCTCATGTATGGTATCGATGTCCAATGCGGCATATTTGATAATCATCTGCATAAATCGCATCACATAGTATGTCCATGCCCAGCCATTGTCTTGTGTAGCGCACTATAAATTGAAACATACAAAATAATACAACTAAGCACAATTCACATCAATAATATATACATTGGAGTCGGGAACTTACTTGTACGTTCTCCCAATTTATTGGCTGGTTATTTTTCCTTGGGACCGTTCCTCCAGCCTTTTTGAATGCATCTAAACCCCTACATGTTAATATAACACAGTAAATTACATAAGTAAATAGTAATGTAATAACAGATGTTAACAGATACAAAAATGAAATATTTCTCACCAGAATAATGGCATTCTCATTACGTGTCCAATTTTAGTGTTTAATGTACTTCCCGCGGGATCTAGATAATAAACAGTGAACGTCCCGGGGACAATAACTAGTAACTCCCAATGTTTACCGCTAGAGGTAAAAAGTTAACAATTAATAACTCAAAATGCACAATAAAAATGGAATTTTCTTAAGTCCAAATTATAAATAAAGTAAACTTACTTGACATTGAATGGAGCTATTATTATCGTCTTCTTTTGCTGACCAAAAATTGTAAAAGCATCTATACAGTATTGTTGAACATTATCAGGGTCTTTAGCTACCATACTAATCAATGATGGAATCAAAAATCCCACATGATCAAATGTAAATTGTTTGCAATGATCTTCGACTAAGTAGCTGCAAAACATGTATTACGTATGCATTAATATATAAGAAACCAGATCACCGGATCTTACACAAGGTATATGGATGTATAAACAAGATCTCACCTTATCCATGTCTCTATCATTGATGTATTCAGCCAATCATACATAAACAGCTCAATAATATCTTGTATAAATAAAGAGCTATCGTATGATCGACCTGCATAATCTGCATCTAAAGAAACTATTATAGGGCAATGTATATTATGTGCATGTAGCCAACATGCCATTCCCCTACAAGCAGGACCTAACGGGTATGTTAGGTCAGTTGGAACCCAAGTTGGTAATGCGGGAAGTGGAGGTGGAGGCCTAGGTGCTCCTCGTGTCTTCTTTTTAACCTGTATATATAATTTCAGATCAGTTGACATAATATATACACATTAACAGTCTAAATCAATGTAAATTTATCTTACAATTTCAGTCGTGTAGACGACATCTGCTTTGGGCCACAATATGACCCCGCCTTCTGCCTCACCAAGTGTATCAATATCTGGGTGGGCATATGGCAACGCAACTTCCCTCCAATCGGGTAACACACGTAATGGGCTCACACGAACATATCCCTGTGGCATTGGAGTCCCGTGAAACCTTTCCCTAGGAAAGGACGGGTAAGCTTGTGCCTCTGCAATAACATAGTCTTGTATTCTTAAGCGGCATGGCTTCAATGCCTACAAATTTACGTAAAGAATGTTATTCATATATACATATAATCTTGAAAACATATCATCTTGAAAAGACTAGCTACAATGTCATAAACAATACTTACAGCAGACGTGCTAGGCGATGGGTCTCCAGGATTACTCGCAGTCTGTGCATCAGGAGAAGAGTGGGTCGCCATAGGCGTACTGGAAGCCTGAGATGCCTGTCACCGCAACAATTCTTCCTTGACCTTCTCAGCAACTACATCGTTGACCTTCTTAGCAACTAAATCCTCAAATCTCTTATTCTCCTATACATGGATAAAAGAAACATTAGCTTCTTATTAATGAATTTCCTTTTGCAGTAACATTCTAAAAAAAGAATAGGTTATCTCTTCTTGAGAAAGTCCCGCTCTGGGTTTGCGCTGGGATGGCCCAAAGAATGCTTTGATGCCAACACCAGCGCCGGCACCTCTAACACGTCCAGGATGCTCTAGGTTACCCAGAGCAACTGTCAATTCATCCCTTGTGCCCTGAGGTATGAACGTGCCTTGTTTCCTCTGCTCGTGCAGCTCCCACTAATCGCCATAAACAGAAATTGGTAAGTTAACACCACAAATAATCAATATTCAAATGATTTCTCTAAGATATTTTACCATTTTTGCAGCCGCCTCAGTAGTTACAGGCTTCTTTATTTCACCCTTCTTGTTTTGCCTGGCAGCTATCCAAATATCATGGCGAGGCATGGGTGTGGCAGACTCCTGAGTAGGAGCAGACTCCTGAGTAGCCGCAGACTCCGCTTGTAGTCTTTGGCGAACGCTTGCATAGCCTTTTGGACCCTTAGTGTGGTCATGCACATTCAGTGCACGCCTTGCTTTTTGTGCGTCACTGAGGGCCTAGTTAGTATGCACATTAAAGATTTGGTTAGTAGCACTAAATGTTAATCTTGAATAGGTGAATACAATGTATATTAATTAAATTGGGAGTGACGCCTAATACCTTGAATTCTTCAGATTTTCTTGAAGCAACAAAATTGTCCCAATCTTCTTTGTCCAAGAAGTTCCATTGTTCAAGGGCTGACTTCTTCTTCTTATCACCCTCTTTTATGTATTCTCTGTTCAGATTTGTCCTATAATTCCTAAGCATCTTTCCAGTGCGTTGCATCACATTTTTACGATGCAACTTCTCATCCAATGCAAACAGATTCTATAAAATAGAAATGTTATTAACTAGTATCCAAAATAGAATTGCAAATAATAGAATTTGTAATCTACAAAATAGAATTGCAAATAATAATAACTCATGCATAAATCCTTCCATATCAAGTCTTTTTTCCCTTGAGGAACTTTATGCCAATTTTCATACTTAACACCACAATGGCTCCGAGTGGTACACCCAAGATAGTTTACAAAATTATTGTGGTTCACTCCAATTGGATTTCCTCCATTATCAAACTCCACCACCAATTTGGATCCACTACCACTTAGTGTTAATAACTTCTTCAACAGAGTGATGCCCCTTTTCTTGTTAAGTGTTTGGTGTTGCGCATCAAGTTGCTCCAGTGCTTCAGTGGGTACAGGTGCATCAACCTAAAATTTGACAAAAATAAAACACACTAAATTAGCCCAATATAGAAATATAGGATATATGACATAACTAGAAGATAATGAATTTTATAGAAATACAGGATATGTTTTTAGAACTTACATTAGTATCCTCGCCATGCTCGTCATGGACAGCATGCTCATCATGGACTTCATGCTCATCATGGACATCATGCTCATCATGGTCAGCCATCTGAAAATGTCATTTAAAATGCAAACATTTAGCATTTGTATTAACTAGAAAAAGGCAAACATTTAGCATTTGTTTTAACTAGAAAAAGGCAAACATTTAGCATTTGTATTAACATACATGTCTCTAAAATTGTGATCTTTTATCAATTAACAATTCTTCATTGTGATCTCCGCGCACATATAAGTCATCATTAGCTTCAATATTTTGTGGAGTGGGCAACCCAACTGAGAATGGACTGGAGTCATCATACTTATCATAGTACTCTTCTTCATCTATAGGATCTTCAATGAACTGTCTTTTACCATGAAGAACAACCGACAATTTATCATTCGTAGGATCATCGATATAGAATATTTGTTTCTCCTGTGATGCGAATATGAATGGTTCACCCTTCTCGCCAATCTTTTCAAAGTTCACCAAAGTGAAACCCAATTCATCCACTATAACTCCTTTGGTGTTATCAACCCAATTACATTTAAAGTGCGGAATTTTGAAATCTATGTAGTCAAACTCCCAAATGTCCTCAATGACACCGTAATATGACATTTTAGCTTCACGTGGACTCTTATCCTTTGCACTTGCAAAGTACATAGTCGACGCTTGAAGAGTGACCCCACTATTTTGGACAACACTCTTATCATCTTGGCGCTTTGTGTAATATGTGAATCCATTAATGTCAAACCCTTCATAAGACATAACATTCGGTTTTGGTTTAAAGGCGAGGCATTTGATAGTTTCTGTAATATCATTTGGTGTTTGAGATAGTTGATGTAAGACTTTATCTTCAAACCACTTAGTAAAAGTCTTATTATGCTCTCTAGCAAGCCACATTGAACTTGCTCGAGGATGTTGTCTCTTTATGAAATTGGTATGTTCCTCGATATAAACACTCACTTCGTCCATATTGTGTAAAATATACAAGTGAGCTTGTTCCAACTGCTCATGGCTGATTACTTTCACCCGTGATCCCAAAATTCCTTTGCCCTCCTCAATATTCTTATCATTATCAGGAGTGTCATTACCACTGAGAAAGTCATTGCAAAAATCCATAACCTCTCTCACCACATAACCTTCAATAATACTCCCTTCAGGCCGATAACGGTTTCGAACATCACCTTTAAAAACGCTCATGTATCGTTCAAAGGGATACATCCAATGCAAGAAAACTGGTCCCAACATTTTCACTTCCCTAGTCAAGTGGACAACAAGATGTACCATGATATCAAAGAACAAAGGAGGGAAATACATCTCAAGCTGACATAGGGTAACAACCACTTCTCTTTGCAAATTATCGAGAGTATCAGGGTCAATAACTTTGCTGCATAGACTGTTGAAAAAGAAACAAAGTCTGGTAATTGCAAACCTTACATGCTTCGGCAATATAGATCGAATTGCCACGGGCAATATTTGTTGCATTAGAGTGTGACAATCATGAGATTTAAGACCTATCAACTTCAGATCTTTCATTGATACCAATCTACGGATGTTGGATGAGTAACCATGTGGCACCTTAACATTTACCAAGTATTCACAAAAAGTTTTCTTCTCCTTTCTAGACAACGTGTAACAAGCGGGAGGTAAGTATGTTCTTTTATTACCCATTTCACGTAATTCTGTTAATTCTGACCTTATTCCCATTTCACGTAGGTCCAGTCTGGATTTTATCCCATCTTTAGTCTTACCTGGTATATTTAATAGAGTACCAATGATGCTATCACAGACATTTTTCTCAACGTGCATTACATCGATACAATGCCTGACTGTCAAAGAACTCCAATAAGGAAGATCCCAAAATATTGACTTCTTCTTGAATGAAGAATTGTCACTCCGTGTGGCCATACTACATTGTGATTTCTTACCAAATTCATTGACAATGTCTTTTACTCTTTCATAAACAACATCCCCTGGTATAGGTTTAGGTGCACTCCGTTCATCATTCCATCCATTGAATGCTTTGCGCTTCCTACGATACGGATGGAATTTTGAAAGAAACCTTCGATGACCAAGATATACAGTCTTGCCGCCATGTTTTAGTCTTATTGAATCAGTGTTTTCTTCACATATAGGACACGCTTTAGCTCCTTTGACACTATATCCAGACAAATTCCCATATGCTGGAAAGTCATTAATAGTGCAAAACAACATAGCGTGCAAACGAAATGTCTCTCTTGCTGAAGCATCATAGGTCATCACACCTTCAGCCCAAAGTTTCTTTAAGTCATTAATCAAAGGTTCAAGATAAACATCGATATCATTTCCGGGTTGTTTAGGGCCCGATATCAACAATGACAACATAACATACTTATTTTTCATACACATCCAGGGAGGAAGATTGTATATAACAAGCATGACTGGCCAAGTGCTATGTTGGCTGCTCAATGTCCCGTACGGATTCATACCATCTTTACAAAGCCCAAGTCTTAGATTCCTATCTTCTTCACCAAATTTAGGGTACAATAGATCAATCTTCTTCCACTGTGGGGAATCAGACGCATGTCGTAGGATCCCATCATTATTTTTCTTAACATCTGCATGCCACCTCAAATTCTTCGCATCTTTCGGATTTGCAAACAAGCGTTGAAACCATGATATTATAGGTAGATACCACAACACCTTGGCAGGAGAACCAGTTTTGGACTCCCCCGAAGTCGTCAATTTATACCGTGACGCACCACATTTTGGACAATCTTTCAAATCTACATAGTCCTTTTGAAATAATACACAATCATTCGGGCATGCGTGTATCTTCTTGGCCTCCATTCCCATTGGGCACAACATTTTCTTTACCTGGTATGTTGAGATTGGAAGCTCGTTTCCTTCAGGAAGCATTTCTTTCAACAAAGTCAACAATGAAGTGAAGCTTTTGTCACTCCATCTATTGTTAGCTTTCAACTTATACAATCTCAACACAGCACTAAGCTTCGTAAACTTAGCACAACCTGTGTATAACGGTATCTCAGCATCATGCACAATGTTTGTAAAGATAGGAGGTGGATCGGTGTGCTCTACCCTACAACTATCCAGCATCGCATCAACGATGTCTGCTGGAACTGGTTCGTTCACATTTACGTCATCGGAGGCAATTTCTTCTTCGACATCTACTGGTTTCGATTTTGAAATCTCTCCATGACACTGCCATTCTGTATAGCCTTGTACAATCCCATTGCACATGACATGACTTTTGATTTCCTCACCAGTGTTGACTTTCAAGTTGTTACCGCAATGCCTACATGGACAGTAGAACCTATCTGTAGGTTTTTTCCTATGTTCCTCGGCAAATCTAATAAACTGATCAAGACCAGATATAAACTCTGGGGTGCAAAGATTACGAATGGACATCCATGATCTATCCATTCTATGATCAGATAAAACAAGTATATATTAGGAAACAAGTATATATTAGGAAAAGATTAGGCAGCATTTCCCCGCTGTTCTCTAAGTACATATGTACTTAGAGAACAAACGGGGAAATGCCAACAAACACATTTGATGTCATTCTTATATATAATAAATGTGTACCACCTATCCCATCCTTGAACACCTAATCTCACTAGTAAGTGTATAATGTGTATTGGGTTTTCAAGAAAATTTCGGCAGCATTTCCCCGTTGTTCTCTAAGTACATATGTACTTAGAGAACAAACGGGGAAATGCTACCAAAATTTTCTCGAAAACCCAATACACATTATACACTTACATCCTAAGTGAGATTAGGTGTTCAAGAACAGTCCCAAACCGGGGACTATCCAAGATTTACTCCTAATGAGTCAATCTTGGACGGGTTTCTAGGCCAACAAACACAATAATAGATATCTACAATGAAGCCGGACTCCATACAAACAGTATATAATTTAGTGATTGTTCATTCTAATTTATACCAATGTACAAGTAATATAAAAAACAATGATTGTTCACATTCTAGGCCAACAAACACATGTGATGTCATTCTTATATATAATAAATGTGTACCATCTATGCCATCCTTGAACACCTAATCTCACTAGTAAGTGTATAATGTGTATTGGGTTTTTGAGAAAATTTCGGCAGCATTTCCCCGCTGTTCTCTAAGTACATATGTACTTAGAGAACAAACGGGGAAATGCTACCCAAATTTTCTCGAAAACCCAATACACATTATACACTTACATCCTAAGTGAGATTAGGTGTTCAAGAACAGTCCCAAACCGGGGACTATCCAAGATTTACTCCTAATGAGTCAATCTTGGACGGGTTTCTAGGCCAACAAACACAATAATAGATATCTACAATGAAGCCGGACTCCATACAAACAGTATATAATTTAGTGATTGTTCATTCTAATTTATACCAATGTACAAGTAATATAAAAAACAATGATTGTTCACATTCTAGGCCAACAAACACATGTGATGTCATTCTTATATATAATAAATGTGTACCACCTATCCCATCCTTGAACACCTAATCTCACTAGTAAGTGTATAATGTATATTGGGTTTTCGAGAAAATTTCGGCAGCATTTCCCCGCTGTTCTCTAAGTACATATGTACTTAGAGAACAAACGGGGAAATGCTACCAAAATTTTCTCGAAAACCCAATACACATTATACACTTACATCCTAAGTGAGATTAGGTGTTCAAGAACAGTCCCAAACCGGGGACTATCCAAGATTTACTCCTAATGAGTCAATCTTGGACGGGTTTCTAGGCCAACAAACACAATAATAGATATCTACAATGAAGGAGGACTCCATACAAACAATATATAATTTAGTGATTGTTCATTCTAATTTATACCAATGTACAAGTAATATAAAAAACAATGATTGTTCACATTCTAGGCCAACAAACACATGTGATGTCATTCTTATATATAATAAATGTGTACCACCAATCCCATCCTTGAACACCTAATCTCACTAGTAAGTGTATAATGTGTATTGGGTTTTCAAGAAAATTTTGGCAGCATTTCCCCGCTGTTCTCTAAGTACATATGTACTTAGAGAACAAACGGGGAAATGCTGCCAAAATTTTCTCGAAAACCCAATACACATTATACACTTACATCCTAAGTGAGATTAGGTGTTCGAGAACAGTCCCAAACCGGGGACTATCCAAGATTTACTCCTAATGAGTCAATCTTGGACGGGTTTCTAGGCCAACAAACACAATAATAGATATCTACAATGAAGCCGGACTCCATACAAACAGTATATAATTTAGTGATTGTTCATTCTAATTTATACCAATGTACAAGTAATATAAAGAACAATGATTGTTGACTTTTCTAGGCCAACAAACACATGTGATGTCATTCTTATATAATAAATGTGTACCACCTATAACAAACACATTCTCCAACATTAGGTTCAACACTTGAAACATACATTCGTTTTCAACATAAAAAAATTGTATCATTAGGGTCCAACATGTGGATTATATGGGACATACACATCAAGGTGGTCATAAGGGAGAATATTTCCTTATTTATGAGTAAGCGATATAAGATTAAGATCCATATAAAAATTAGGGCAGAAGTAAGAAATAAATCTTCTTTAGGATACAATAGACCCTTATGGATGTATTTAGGGTCATAGGTACCATCATAGAACAAAAGGGGTACACTCTAGGATTTAAGATCACACTACATCATGTATTTTATACAAAATTACATGTATGTGTATATAAAAAATATATTTATAAGGAACTTCTATACATATCTAATCAACAAATCAGTAATTAACTAAGTATTCATCAATACTTACTATTAATCAGTATCTCTAATCATTAAAATAGGCAAGCAGATCAGTAATTGTAAATAACAAACTATGAATTGTTGAATTAAAGTAATCACTAAAGTAATACTAACCAGTAGTACCAATCATTAATCACTGAAAGTAGCAAGGAAATCAGTAAAACTAATCATGCATTACTAGTATATAAGGAAACCAGTAGTACCAATCATTAATCACTGAAAGCAGACATACCTTTTCCAGCAGTGGTGGTCGAAGCAGGAAGAAGGGGTGGCGCCGGGCGTGAGCAGGTGGTTGGAGCTAGGGCGGCGGTGGGCAGGTAGGTGGGCACCAGGCATGGTGGCAGCGCCGGTTCTCAGGCGTGGCGGTGGCGCAGGCGGTTGGAGCAGCAGGGCGGGCAGCAGGGGCGGGCAGCAGGGGCGGCGGAGAAGAAACGCGCCGGAGAGGGGAGCCGGAGAGGGGACGCCGGAGATGGGGCGCCGGAGAGAAGCGCCGGAGAAAAACTAGCAGTAGCAGCAGAGAAATCGCCGGAGAAATCGCCGCAACAGGGAAATAGGGTAGCAATGAAACAGAAGAAAGGGGAAGAGTCGGGCGATCGCGGGTTATAAGTTCCCAAATAGCGTCGGTTGTTTACAACAACCGACGCCTAAACAGCTTTAGTGTCGGTTGTTGTAAACAACCGACGTCCAATTGGATGATATTTTCATGAAAATGTTTGGCGGGAACCACCTTCAGCGTCGGTTATACAAGGATAACCGACGCTGAAAGTGACATTTCGACGCAAATTTTCATCGCACATAGGCGTCGGTTTTCTAGGTATATAACCGACGCTGACAATGACACTATTTTTTTTTATCGAAAAATGGATTTCCCAGGCGACTTTAAGCGTCGGTTTTTTATAAACAACTGACGCTTAATACAAAGCGGTACCCATGTCTGGCTGGTCTTCGAATATAGACGTCGGTTTTCTTAAACAACCGACGCCTTATATGATAGGCGTCGGTTTTCCTTAATAACCGACGCCCAGAAAAGCGACACTGAATGCTATTTCTGTAGTAGTGAAAGTGGTGGTGTCGCAATGAAGCCAAGTCGATAATATCGACACCTGTCGATGGTATCGACCATCCATGTCACCGATCCGCGCAAAGAAATTGACGGCGATCGCAGCTTCCACATCATCGATCCGGGTGCGGAGTCGATACCATCGACCCATGTCGATGGTATCGACACGTCAGCGATCCGAGTTACAAGATCCAGCAATCGACGACCGTCGATACCAGTGAGGGGCGGATAGCATCGACCAAAGTCGATACCATCGACTCGCGTCAATGGTATCGACGGGCCAATAGTAGTGCCGACCAAGTCTATTTAAGGAGAATCATTACATCATTTGACGTCACACCTTCAGAGTGATCTCCTCCCTTTGCGCCGAACACTTCCCCGAGCCATCCAAGAGTGAAGACCAGTATCACCGAGCGACGATCGTCACTGAGCGGAGATTCATATCTCCATTCTGCACCGAGCTCTCTTTTCTAATCCCTTTCTCGTCGCCAACATGGTTCACGTCACTGGAGCATCTTCTTCACGTGCGGACCTAGAGGAGATCCCGGAGTTTGTGCCACCTCCTCCCGGGTCGGTTGCACGGCCGCGCATGATGCATCCTTCCACAGAGGTGAAAAAGATCTATGAGGAGATCTTAAAAAGTAAGATCGAACCCACCCGGTATGTGGACCGGGAAATGATCTGAGACCTCGGATTCGAGGCCAATTTGGCCTATGTTCTGCAGGGGTAGGCGAAACGTACAAGCAGGAGGCCCGATGAGTTACAGTACCATGCTGATGGCCAGCCGTTTTTCGGTGAGTGGCCAACCTACAAAGAGTTGGTGGCGGAGTTCATGGCGTCACTTGATGTCTGCATCGTGCCCAACGACATCGTCGCAACCGACCGTGAATGGATAAAGGGTCGGGTGTCTTTCCGGCTGTACAACCGTGACTATACCCTCACGCTTCGCCAATTCAACAGGATCTTCAATTGGAATCATTCTCAGTACGACCACCGATGGCCGGATAACCGCACCAACTACGACGCTCTCTTCTCCGAGTTGGTGACGGTGCCACAAGGGAGGTCGGTGAGCTACTACAACGGTGCGGTAGCCGACTTCGAGCATTTGTTTGTTCGGGTATTTCACCAGATGTTGAGTTCCACCATCTTTGCTCGAAGTGATCTGGCACTAAGCAAATTTCAGGAGACGGATCTTTTCTTCTTATATCAGCTCCTGAAGCGCCAAGAATGCAACTGGGGTGCATTCTTTCTACAACGAGTTTTGGCGGTGAAGAGGAGCACGAGAAATGCCCCGATTCATTTTGGGGGGCTTGTCACCAAGGTAGCCCTCTACTTGGGCTTGAATCTCGATCAGCTAACTCCTCTTTCTACGAGAAGCAAGGTCAACTTGCAACATCTACACCGAGCCAATCTCGTTCTTCTCCGAGCTGGCGTGGCTTTTGCGCATTGCCACGTAAATCAAGAGTACCAGGAGTGTGCTCTGCCTGATCCGGTCTTCAATATCGAGGGAGCACAACATTTTTGATGGCCAATCATAGCTATCGCCGACTCTAATGAAGAAGGCAGAAATGACGGCGGTGACGACAGACAGGAGGACGAGGCTGAGGAGGAAGAGGAGACCCTTACACCTCTTCGATCACGAGTGGTACCCCAGAAGCGCCCTAGGATGCATCTGGGTGCGTCTTCATCATCACAGCCTACGCCGCCATCAACACAACCCTCACAGCCTAGCGAGGATGCCTATTCCATGCAAGGCATGTACAATATGCTGCAGAACATCCACCAGACACAGCAGCAGCATACATCCATCTTTACCGATATTCAAGAGACTACCAACCGACTCTTCGTCAACCAGCAGGCGATCTTCAAGAATGAGCGCCTTCCTTTTGCAAATCAGGAGAACATCCATGATCGGCTGCACAGGATGGAGCAGTAGCAACAACCGTTTTACGATCATTACTGGAGCCAGAACTATTTTGGGGGGTATCCACAGCCTCCTCCAATGCCCCGGTATGATCTGACCTTTCAAGGGCAATACCCGTCTTGGGACCCCACGGCGCCGCAATACCCGCCTCCACCACCACAAGAATGATCTGGTATCACTATTCCAATCTTTAAGTTTGTTTTTGACTATGAGGCCATAGTCGAATTAAAGCTTAGGGGGGTAGTTGGAACAACTCTATCTTTTATTGTTTTTAGTTTTTAGTTTTTAGCATTATTGCTTTTGTTCTCTTGTTATTTGCTTCTTGCAACTTTAGTTTTTGTAGGATCCACGTGTTATCTAGTGTAATTGTGGATGTCATAAAAGTGTGTCATCTTGTTGTTAGTGCATGGGAAATTCAAGGGAAATTTGAAATTTTTTGTGTGTTTGGATAGCTTATTTTGTTTGACCTTGGGCACACATCCTACGAAAATGATTGATTATGTCAACTTTAAAACAACATTTCATACTTGTACTCCTAATGATTCATGAAAGTGGACGGAAATGGCTGTTTGAGCCTAACCTAACCAAATGGTAATGAGACTTTAATTGGATGTAAGAGAGAGAACCCTCTAAACTACTACACAAGTCAGTAAGGAGGGACACATAATATCTTTCTAAGGTTCAGTCATCTAGTCTTGTGATCGTTCCACTTCATTTCATCTTTCTCTCATAATCCACCTAAGAATTGGAAGTAAAGTGCAGTTTTAATTCCTTTTTGTGTGCATAGCATTTAGATAGGACTTGCATTGGTATTTTCCATATGTTTGCATAAAAAGAAAAAAAAAATATAGTGATGCATGCACATTACCTTTAGGTGCATGTCATGTAGTTGCATTCATGATTTTCATACATAAAGTATATCATGTATCTCAATTTTTCCCCAATGGTGAATTAATTGTGCCATACCTTCTAAATAGTGCAAAAATTTCTGAGTATGAAGAAAATAGCCCAATAAACTTATCTTTAAGCAATTATGGATATGTGGGCTGAAAAAAATCTGAAAATCTGCAATTGAAAAAAAAAAGAGAAAGTGAAATAAGAAGGAGAAAGGAACGTAATATCACTTGCATTTCAAGATAATTGAGTACATGATGTAGCTGGACTAGATATCCATCTTGTTTTGAGGCGGATGGTTAGTGCATGCATCATTCCACCCAGTTTTAGGCATTAGGGCATTTCTAATGTGCACTTGCATCATATAGGACATTTTTGTATTATGCATTTTGAAACTGTAAAATACTTCCATTTTCTTCCATGAGCCACCCATCTTCATCCATCCGTTGCTCGGATTGGTAGGCCACCGTGAATTTCTCCTCACTAATGTATATCAGGAGAACGGCTTCCATTTAGATGGTAGTTATTGCGAGCAACGTAGTTTAGGCGATCACAAGATGCACCAAGGCTGAACCGGTGAGTTTTATTATGTTAACTGCCTTATGTGATAGTGTTCATCGGTTTGGAGGTCAATTTCTTTTATTAATGATCATTGTCGCCTTTAGGGTAATTACCGTTTTGTGGTTAGAGAAGGCAGGTTTGTGAATGTTCAGTGGGAGTCATATGGGATGTTGGGTTGGTGTGTTGTTTTTAAGTTGACATTTGCAATTCTATTCTAAGGATGAGTTGCTCGAGGGCGAGCAATATTCAAACTTAGGGGAGTTTGATGCGATGATTTTGAGTCGCATTTATAGACCTGTTTGATATGTGTTTTGTGCTTTTATTAGTCATTTCTATGGTTAATATCGCATAATTCATCCATTTTGGTCTTTGCCATTATTTTATGTCAAATTCCCTTTATTTCATTGTTTTGAGAATTAATTATCACATTATTATTATTTGTGTGGATTTATGTGATCTTGTCTTTGAATTTCAGGAAAAATGAGTATTTGTTTCCGTCGATACCATCGAAGGAAGTCGATACCATCGACATGGTCACTGGTTGCTAGCCGAAAGGAGCAGCAAAGAGTCGATACCATCGACATTGATGTCGATGGTATCGAGACACCTTCAGGTTGCTGGCGAAGAAGCAGTCGATAGTATCGACACCAAGTCGATACCATCGATGCACGGAGGCTACAGCGTCGCAAAATGACAAAACCGATGCCAAAAGGAAGTCGATACCATCGACCCGAGTCGATGGTATCGAGATGATGTCGGGCGCGACAAAGGAAGGGTTTGCAGCCAGCCGTTACTGTAGCGGGTCGATACAATCGACTCACGTCGATGGTATCGACGCCGTAGGATATGAGTTTGCATTCTAATGATCTCAATCGGATGGCTGGAGTTAATTAGCGACCTAATTAGGGACTTATACCTAATGACGGCCGCCCAGACGAGGGTATCATCTCATTTTTGCCATTGCACAAGTGCTGAGGAGCGAGAGAAAGGAGAACAGAGGCCAGAAGCTCATACTAGTCGATCCAGACGCTGCCGAAGACGGATTTCACCACCGAGAGGCGGGAAAGCATGTGTTCTACGCAAAGGATCGATCGGTTCTTCTCCGTTCAGGGGTTTTCCTTTTCAATTCACGTTTTTCATATGATTTCTCCTATTTCTTCCATGTACTTGTGTAAGATGAACATGCGGGGCTAATCCCCTCCATCTTTAGGACCGGGAGTAGCCCGGGAATTCATTGTATGACAGTTTTATAATAGTAATTCATATTTTCTCTCTTAAATCTGTGGTATAGCTTCATTTTCTCCATATATTGTTATGCTTGATCACCATAATAATAACCTAACGCCCTCAATCACTTCGACAGAAGGATTAACAGCTGAAAAGAGACGAAACCTACATTAATCGATAAATTCCTTGAAAAAGGTGGTGTAAAATTAATGGTGGATACTGAGAGATCGTTCATAATGCACTTAGTTTAGGGGATAGGTTACTACGACGGCGGAACCAACCTAAACCTAAGTAGTGAATTGTACCACGACAGTGGGCAATTCTGTTTTCAGGCCACTACTCGGATAGAGAGAGAAGATTGAGGCATTATATAAAATCTAATACAATGAATACCCGCGGTGAAACTGCAATCCTAAAGATACCTTTTTGAATTGATTAAATTAACCTTTAATCGATTGTTTTCTTTGTTTTATTTTTATTTTCTTTTAATTTTGACAACAAACCCCAATTTGTTATTCATCTTAGCTGATCGCAAATAGTTAGTAGGAGTCTCCGACAATTCTGAGTATCCCTGTGTTCGACTCGGGCCTCACAAAGGCATGTACTACTCGACGCGTATACTTACGTTTTTAGCGCATAGTAAAATACACGTCAGGTAACGCCACAACAATAAAGTTCTTTATAAACCTCACACAGTAACCTACCAAATCAAGAAAGCATCGAACCTATATTGGTATCTTGGGATGCTCCCACTCCAGCACTGATTGAACTTTCTTTGAGTATACATAAAATCCCTTAGCAGATATAACATGCCCTAGAAAAGACACATCGGTCAACCAAAACTTACACTTGTAAAACTTAGCATATAACATGTGTTGTCTCAACAACATCAACGCTTGACGTAGGTGTTGGTCATATTTTTGACTGTCTCTGGAGTGTATCAAGATGTCTTCGATGAATACTACCACAAATTGATCAAGTTACTATTTGAATACTCTATTCATCAGACCCATAAAAGTTGTTGACATGTTGGTCAACCCAAAATGGCATAACCACAAACTCATAGTGACCATTCCTAGTCATGAAAGTAGACTTGGGTATGTCACCCATCTTGATCCTCAACTGATGGTAACATGATCTAAGATCTATCTTTGAGAACAATGCAACACCTCTCAACTGATCAAATAGATCATCTACTCTCAGTAATGGGTACTTATTCTTAGTAGTGACCTTGTTCAATTGTCGATAGTCTATGCACATCCTCATAGCTCCATCCTTCTTCTTCATGAACAATATGGGAGCACCCTAAGGGGAAGTGATCTGTGAGAATCTGTTACTCTAAATGATATTACTCAACAAAAAGCACAATCAATCACCAATTAACCACATACCCAAAAATATGGGTAAATTAAAACCGATTTCAACATAAGCACCCGCTCAAAAAATATTTGCATAGGAGCCCAACATCTTTCATATATCCATACTATGCCAAGAATTTGGTACAAATTATTATATCACCTTAGCTACAACATATATACACAGAAGAAAAATATTTGTATATACCACACAAAAAACATTAACATGCTAACAAAATTCTGATTCGCTTGAAACACCATATACAAACTTTTTTGCCTAGACCTGAGAGTACAAGGAAAACTCTAGGACACACTAGACATCTAATAAACTTTCTCAAAGATTCATTACTGTAGCTCCTCTTTGCTTCCACATGTTTGTTTTTGTCACTTCTGATTACCTAAAAAAATGTGGCAAACCACAAGGGTGAGACCCATGTCCCAGCAAGAGGTATAACCTCCAACAACGCTTATTGATTACAACATTTTAAATAGTAGAAAACTAAGAAGTTGGATTATTTAATATAAATTTAACAGATTGAACAGTTTAAATATGCTAAACAGATTAAGAAAATAATCTTAGCAACAAGTATGATCATCAATGAATATATAGATAACAAATAAATCCATTTATCTGTATAGATATCCACTCAAATATCATCAAATTGCATCTAATAACGATCATTACCGTTAATCTGACTATCATCATATTCCTTGCTAATAGCACAAGCAATCTAGTAGCATAAGCATCCCTGACATCATGAATATGTCTAGTAACATAACATGGCTATCAATATTGGCATCTCAAATAAAGGGAACAGATCTATATCATAAGTAGAACTAACATCATAGCACAACTAACTGCGTAGGCATGATTAGCAGTTTAAGCATCTATAATTATATAGACATGGCTAGCAATATTAAACATAGATAGAAGCATCATCTTAACTATCAGTGTTAGTATATTTGACAACATAAGCATGTTTACAAGATGAGCATAACTACAACATAAGCATATCTATTATCTCTTATTGTAATAAACATGATCTCAATGAAAAGAAAGCAAACAAGGGTTATCATCCAATATGAAGCGGTGTGTATAACCCTAAAAAAATATTCTACACAGTTGCCTCACATATTTTATTATGCCTTGCGGAAATTGAATTGTACCATCTAAAGTCCAACCGACCCCTGTGAAGGGCTATTCGGTTCCGTAAAAGATCTAGGAGAGTCGGTATCCTAATATCTCTTCCCCTCGGTCAGTATGAGTAAAAAGTAGTGAAATATAGTCAAACTACAAAACAGTGACATATAGTCATGTAACTAGGCCACTTTGGTACATGTCACAGCTCTAGCATCCAGGATATACAAAACCCTCTAATATGAGGTACCACTATAGTTGTCCTCAATCACATCGGATGTATGAGGCATGACCATACCCATACTCAACAACATGCATTGTGATGAAAAGGATATATCCTCAACTTGACACCCCCACATAATCAACAATATACGCACTGAGTTTCCCTTAGGAATACTCATTTCACCATCCATCAAGTTTTAACACTGAAGATTGCTCTACAACATAGGGTACTACATGATTAGAGTTGCACTTGATTAGTTATGCCAATTGGGTGAATTAAGGCTGCATCAAGCAAGTGGACATACAAACCCTAATTCACTTCTAGCAAGCATATAAATATCACAAATTCAAAAGATATAAAACATCTGAAACATAATTTCTCATCTTATCATCGCATGGTTGGATTCACTTGCCATTCATGAGACCACACTAGTCATCATACTATCACAAGATATAAATCCTTTTCACAATATCATAGGGTATCAACCCTTATCAACACAAGAGGATTACACCTCATTCAGGGTTCAACTAAGCCCAAAGGTCATTAAGACAATCATACTATCACAGGATATAAATCCTTTTCACAATATCACAAGGTATCAAACCTTATCAACATAAGAGGATTACACCTCATTAAGGGCTCAACCATGCCCAAAGGTCATTAAGACCATCATACTATTCCCTACAAGATCATCATTACCATTCCATGCCTTATAGCAAGTTTCAACAACATCACTTACATATAGTACACCAGATCAGCACAATATGGCATTAGTGAGCTAGGAGATATTCATAAACAATCATAGAACGGTTATAATAACATTAAGAACATTACTTTATTACATCAACATGCAACAAATATAGATATGATTAACCCACATCATATTCATAATGCACACGTTTAGCATAAGAAAGTATCAACCATGTGGCTATGATAACCACAAATTAACACATTAAGGTTATAATCATATTAACGAGGTTATTTCACCATCATCCATCAAATAAGAAGGTTACACATGAATACTCATCTTTATCTATTTGCATTAGAGTTAGACTCAACAAGATAAATTATATAAATGTTACTAATCAGCGCTCATGCCCAAACCCTAACTCACAACATCCCCATAGCATCATGGATTCATAAGGTGAAGAATCACCACCAAATTCCATACTATTCGCAAGTATGAACCCACACATAAATCAAGGTGTAACCATCAGGTTATAGTATACTAGGGTTTCAACAACAATAAGAGAGTACTCCATGATTGTATTAGTTATTCAAGCATTATTCATACCTAATTACCATCATTTAGTTATATTAAAGATAGGTATAAAAATCTATACATCATTAGGGTTACATATCAACACTATATGGTTGTCATCCCTTCTATTCATATGAGTGAATAGGTAAGAATATCTTATTAAGGGTAACCCTCCATTTGTTCCATCATCATTCAACGCATATCACCATACCACAATGTCACCCAGAACCATTGGATGTTTAAAAGGTAAGACCATTGGTTGTTTACATAAGTAAACACCTTGAATGAATCATCTATGATCTTATTGAGTTGTGATCTATAAAAGTCACCATTTAGTCCTAGACATGATTTAGTTAACAACAATAAGGGTTTTGTTAAGAGTGGGGTAAAACCCACAATCGACTATTCATTTAAAACAAGCCATCCATTATCAACAAGTAAGCTCCTTAAGTTCATCATATAAAGGAAACTATCTAAATCACATTATTAGAACCAACATATTACATTAGCCATCATTCCACTTTATTGGAGGAATAAACATTAGATCTTGACCATAGGGTCAAGTTTAAATGTTAAATCATCAATTACAGTATAGGTTCGACCATTGCATCAAGTGGCCCAAGAAACCATTGGTCTAAGGCTTAATTGATGCTACAACTATATGATTAACTCAACATAGGGTTTTTTGACCTGATCCACCATCATTAGTGACCATTAAGTCACAATATGTTGTTAGATCAACACTATATTAATTAATCATCATCAAATATTGAGCTTTTGTAATCATTAATTGATAACATCAGTAGGGTACTTAATGGTTGCTCATTAAACTTCTAATTGTTCCAAAACCTGACCTAAGGGGGTGACCATAGATTGTCACCATCATCTGACACCTTTGATCCCGACCATCAGTTGTCATGAAGACAACACCATAGGGTTGTTGCAATGGTACCATCATCGGGTCATGGGTTTATAGAAGAAATCAACTTTAAACCCTAAAATTGACCATTGGTTGATAGGTGCTTAGCACCATAGGTTATCAAAACAACCTGATCTAAGTCATATTATACCTTGGGAATGATTTACACATGATCACAGGTTCATCTAGAACTGAAATCAAAATAGGAAACATTATAAAAATCAAAATTCAAGTCAAGCATAGCTTTTTAGTGCATGGATCATCATTTTCAATTAAGAACATGAGCTAGCAAGCTTATGGTAAGCAATAAACGTAGAGAAAGTTATAACATTTGCCTCTAACTAGAAGATAAACTCCAAAACAGAAGAAAACACAAGCAGATAGGGTAGGAAATCTAAGCATAAGTTGTGAACTCATCTATCTAGCACCTTTCTTCATCAAATGAGCAAAACCTAAGCATGAGGAGCAAGAAAGGTAGGGTTTTAGAGATTTAGAGCAATTTCTACCATGGAAAAGCAAGGTTCTGACCTTGAGAAAGTTAGTATGAAGGATAAAAAAGAAATAAATGGAGGGAAGAAGGCGATTCTTAATCTTTTAGGTCAAGATCACTAGAAGGAAGCCTTTTAAACCCTAAAAGCAAGTCAATTGCAACCCTAGTTACTTATTCCAAGAAGATCCCCTCTTTCTTATTCCTTGGATAGAAAATTCACAGTAGAACAAAGGGATAATGAGGTTCATAGAAGGAGGGAAGTGGTGGAGAGAAAATGTCTCATTTTGGTTCTTAGGGATAAGTATATGAAACTTTAAAATAAAGAAAAAGATACCGACCAAAAAAAAAGGTTGAAGTTCTAGTATCTTTTGAAGTGTCCATGACCTTAAAATATTAAGAATATACAAGCACACACACAAGCAGCTCCTCCACCATCCATAGAGACATGATTATCCCTCGTTTCTTGAATTTTCAAGAAAAACAAATAATTCATTAGTTGATAGCTACTAAAGGTAGCCCATCCATGAAAGCGTAAACCCTAAAATACCCTTGGAGAAAACACCTTCAAACCAAGGATTAAATAGGTTCCCCATGGATAAAAGAGATCAATAATGATGAGAGAATATCCAAGGAACATAATGCAAGTGATAAATTGCAAAGAAAACCTCTCAATTGGGTAAATTACATAAAAGTCCAAAATATGCATAAAATTGCATAACTTGCTCAAATAGTGTCCAAATTGGACCATATTTGAAACTTAATCTTATATTATGATTTAAAAGCATATAAAAATGTTATATTAGGTTTATAAGAATTAAATTATGAGAATTAATCTTATTCAACTCATTAAGAAAGTTTATAGGCCTTACAACTATAAACCCGTAACTGGGATTTCACCTCCCAAAATCCAAGGTAAACAAAGATGTGTACTTCCTTTGCACCTCATCCTATTACCTTCACATGGTTACTTGAAAATCATGGTGATTTCACATCATTCATACATATCTCATCTTGGGTCAGCACAAAAACCCCAACATAAGAAGACATTTGCAAATATGGAACATAGAAACTTGTTCTGCCACCTGTACAAATCTAATAGTAATTTTGAACTTTAAATTCAAGCCTTCATCCTGAAATTATATCTATTGTATCAACAAACCACATATCCTTGATAGTAGTCTTCCCCAGCTATCACTAGACCATACATAACATTATAGAGACACTTCTGTTTTTCTTTCCAAACAACATTTATAGGATCATCATCAACTCTCTCTCTCTACGGGAGAGGTAAACTTGGAATGTTCATTTAATAAACATCTCAAAACTTCACATACTTCCCATACTTTTGATACATCTTGGATACTAGGATTCATTACCTTTGTATCCACCTCATGTGCTATAAGAAACTCACATCCTTATCTCATCGAAACTTACCAAGTCTTCCTAATTATTGGAAGGCTCAAAAGCAAACTCATCACAAAATTTATGATCTTGGAACCATATTCCAAGCAACCTTATGCTATAATAAGTTATCCACCCTCATGTTTACAATGAATCCACACATATAAAGTGGCAATGATCCACTTGAAAGTTGTGTCCTAGAAAGGAAAGACACAAAGGGAAACACACATACCATACCATAGAAACATTGTTCAAGGGTCACTAGAAAAAGATAACCAATTCTAATTTCATTATGCGAGTTATCTCTTCTTATGTATCACATTACCCTTTTCATTTTGGGTTCCTTGCCAATAGCATAGGAATCATCATGATTAACATATCTAATTACTCCTTCCTAGATGACTATTTATCACACTTAGGTATGTTCTCTTATTTTATTATATTTTTCAGCCACTTATCAACATGTAAATCATCATATTCCACATTTTCTTCATTAAACATGGAACATCTACCTTAATTTCTTTCACATGTTATGCTGATTTTACATTAACACTTTCTTACACACATAGGTTGTAACATCCCGGACCTGGGTTATGCTTTAACCCTAGATGTTTTTTTTAATAAAGTCAATTATATGCTTTCTCTTATTTCTTGAAAAGTAATTAAGGCCCAAGAGGAACTTATGTTTCAATTTTAGTCCTTTTTGAATAATGTTGAAACAATGTTTTGTTTGTTTTGGACTAAAGTGCAAATTACCCAAGTTGAGAGGTTAACTTGCAAATATTACATGATAAAATGTTCCTAAGATTTTGAAGCATCATAAGAATGAAAATGATGTATATGTATGGCTTCCACTAGCCTGAGCACCAAGACAGAGCTTATTAAACAATGGTTGTGCATTAAAACCTAGTTTTGGTGTAATGTGCAATTTACCCAAAACCTAGGGTTCAATATGCAAATTAACACTCCTAGAGAGTCCCTAATATTTCTTGGTATCAATTATAGAAAATAAAATTAGAGGGCCGTCTCATTTTAATCACTTTGGAGGAGAGAGAATCTTGATATTAAAATAATCAAGATTTAAGCATAATTGAAACCCTAATTCAATTTAATGCAAAAATAAATATATTAATGGAAGTGCCCTTCAAGAAAAAATGAGATGGTTGAATTTGCATAATTGTGAACGTCCTTATACCATGCAAAGGACACGAAATATCTAAAGTGAGTGGAGAGCCCACTCACATTAGTTAACTAAAAAGTAATATCCACTCAATTTGGGATATTATTATTATAATGGTTAAGGTGCTTAATTTGTTTTCTTTTAATTCATGGATAATGAAGAGCAATTACAAGGTGGGGGAGATGGCTTCGTATTCAAGGAATGGAGGAGAGTATGTGGCATAAATTTTGGGATTTGAAGGAATTATTTATCACTTTCTCTCTCATTGAAAATCCCTTATATACATTCCATTTTCAACCCACATGAAAGGCTTTTTCGATCCCTTTTTCTTTCCTTGCTTTGTCCGTGCATAAAGGAGCTTAGGAGAAACTGGAGGACGGGCCCTAACCTGTAGTTAATATCCATAGTCATCTTCAACCTTGATTTCATGGTGGAAATCGAAATTCAATGCTTAATTTCTTCTTTTCTTCATTCAATCTTCAACCTTAGCCATCCATTTCACTCAAAGACTTGAGGACGAGCCTTTGGAAGTTGAGGGAGCTTCATTCACCATTGAGAACATGAAGCTTGAAGCTTATATTAAATTTTGAAGGTGGGTTATATAACTTGAACCCTTAAACATCATTATTGATTGCATATTTTCATCATATGTTGATTCCTTTCTTCTTTCTTGATTTCCTTTTAATTAGTTGTTAAAATCATCATAAGAATCACAACTGATTTTGAAGGTTTGAAGCTTGAAGATGATGACATCATCTCAAGCACACACCTCAACAAAGGAATGGGCAAACAGTTTTCAAAACCGATTGAGTTGATTCAGTTTCAAAACTGATTGAGTTGATTCAGTTTCAAGACCGAATGGGTAGTTGTAACCAAGACCGAATGGGTAATTCAACCCAATACCAAATGGGTAATTTACTTCAAGACTGAATGGGTAATTTACTTCAAAACCAAATGGGTAATTAAGTTCAATATTGAATGGGTAATTAACTACAAGATCGAATGGGTAATTGAGTTCAAAACCGAATGGGTAATGGATCTCAAGATCGAATGGGAAAATTGAACTTCAAAATCATTTGGGTACTTTGACCATTTGAAGGAGTTGACCATTTGGAGGTCTAAAAAGTTTTCAAACCATTTAGGGTTTAATAATTTTTAATTCAAACGGTCTCAAATTGTTTAGGGATTTTGAAATCAAAACTGTTTGATGGTCTAACGGTCTAAAGACTGATTGAAGATTTTAAACCAAGACTGTTTAAGGTCTAAACAGTCCTCAAGACCGTTTGAAGGTTAAGAAATTAGAAGATTGTTTGTAGGTCAAGTACGTCAAGAACGATTGAGGTCAAGTAGAGTCTTGGATGAATGGAGATCTAAGGTTTACATTTTTATTCCCTTTCAATGGTCTCAATGTGGACGGTTCAATGAGTGCAACCCTAAATTGATTGGTTGAAGGAAACCCTAATTGATCCTTTCGGTTGCAAGGTGGTTTGGACCAAATGGTCTTGAGACCATTTGGAGGTTTAAAAGTCTCAAAACCGTTTGAAGTTTAAGAAGGTTAAAACCGTTCGAAGGTTCAAAAGTATCAAAACCATTTGGAGATCTAATAGTCTCAAAGATATGAAAGATTAATTAAACCCCATGATTGTTGATGATGTTTATCAAAGGTAATTACAATGGTTGTACCTTCAAGGTATTTAAGTGATTAGTACCTTTTGAGTGGTTAACCTTTGTTGCTTATGGAAGCAATGCCCCAATAAACTATGCTAACCCTAATTGTATGCACTTGAATGAAGGGTTAACCTAATCTAATCAAGTTTGAAGTAATTAAAATGCTAGAGAGGATGAGAGAGAGAGAGAGAGGAATTCATACATGGATGATAATCAAGTAGTGATTAAACCTCAACACTATCAACATGAATAGAATGTGTACTTAGGGTATGATCCTTGATAAAGAGGTCATGAAACCCTAATCGAGAAGGTTGATGTTCCCTAATCCTAATTTAGGGAAATGATAGGTGAAACCCTAATTTAGGGTAATGGTGTAACCCTAATCTAGGGTGACGATATGAGAAACCCAAATTTAGGGTATTTTAATGAAAAACCCTAATTTAAGAGGATGCTTCATGAAAACCCTAATTTCAGGAAAAGCTATATGAATCCTTAATGTTTGGGGAAATGTTATAAGAAACCTTAATTCAAGGTAATGATGTGATGTGAAACCCTAATTTTGGGTTATAATATGTAAAACCCTAATCTTGGGCAATGAGATTATTATCCATAGCCCTAATTTGGGTAATGATTGAGTAATCCTTGATTGACATAAAATGGGAAACCCTAACCCTAATGAGGGCTTAGTGGTATTACCCTTGTATAGCATGATGCTGATATGTAATTGGTATAACTGTTATCATGAGTACTAACCATGCAGGTATCATGATATGATGAGCATAGCCAGGTATGAGCTATGATGTTTCATTTATTGACAATGTTAATGGGCCTTGTGAGCCATATCATGTTTGTTGCCTAGTGAGAGGTAACAAGAGATGGAATGGGCTTTGTGAGCCTATGAGATGTTTGTGTAAAAAATATCATGTTTACCTTGGTCAGATGACCTGAAGGTATTAGTTACCTGATAAGTGGTAACATGTGTTGTTTGATGAACTGAGGGTTTGAATACCCATATCCCATAATCATGATGATGAGATGTTAAGGGATGAGAATCTCCATGATGTGATAAGGGATTGAGATCCCAAGGTTTTATAAAGCTTTGAGAAGTATTTGATAAAAGTATTACACATTCTTTGTAGCATTTGTTATAATAATTTATGTTTGAAAACCTGACTAATGCTAAGAGAATATGGTAATGCACTTAATTAATCAAATGAAATCTTATCATGTAGATCCCTAACCATAGATCCATCATCGTCAGTAATTGGTGATGTGAAACAAGTTTTTCCTATGGAAATTCCTGTAATGCATATTTTGAATATGTGGGGTTACTGGGAGAAAATATCCTTACGCCCCATAGGAATGACTGAGGGTCATATCATATGTACAGGAATGGCTATGGACCATATCCCAATAAGAGTATGGCTATGGGTCATAACTCCACAATACCAGGCATTGGCTACGGGCCATATCCTGCAAAGAGTATATGCTATAGGCTATAACTCTATAGCGAAGATGCCAGTATACCCTGGAAAGCTATTTAGCAGAGACACAAGATGTCTTGTATATGTGTAACATCCCTGATCTGGGTTATGAACTAACCCTAGGTATTTTTCTTAAATATGTAATTAGATATTTGAGGTTATCTTGTGTAATGTAATTAAAGCTTCTGAGGAACATATATTTCCATTTCAGTCCTTTTTTAAAAATGTTGTAATATTGTTTTGTAAATTTTGGACTAAAGTGCAAATTACCCAATTAGAGGGGTTAACTTGCAAATTGCACATGTTAATATGTTCCTCTGATAATGATACATTATAAGAATGAATACGATGTAGTGGTATGGATTCTTCAAGCTTGAACACCAAGATACAACTTGTAGAGCAATCCTTGTGCTTTAAAAACCTAGTTTTGGTGTAAAGTGCAATTTACCCAAAACCAAGGGTGCAACATGTAAAATATACTCTCTATAGTATCTTTCATGACTCTTAGCATCAAGTAGATCAAATAAAATGAGGAGGGAGCCTCATTTGAATGATCAAATAATAAAGATAACCTTAATATCTAAATAACCAAGTTTTAAGCAAAATGGCTTTTCATATATATATAGCTTATTAACATATATGGTTTCTTTTCCTTTAACCTTGGATGAGAGAGATGCTTTGCATGTGAAAAGGAGGAAGAAACGTGGCTAAGGGTGGAGTGAGCATGAGTGGATGGGTTTAAGAAATAACAATCTTTTCTTTACCTTCATAATACCCAAAAATATATAAGCACCTTTTTTCCTCAAAGCAAAGGATCATTCCTTTAGCTCTTTCTCCTCATATTCTTGCTTTGGACCGACCAAGAGGGAGCTATAGAATAGAGGAGGACGACAAAGATGCTTTGGGTAAGCTTTGATCATCACCTAGCTCAAATTCTTGGAGGAAACCCTAATACAAGGTTGGTTTGTTAGTTTTCCTTACACAACTCTTCTTTCAAGCCATCTTCTCCATCCAAATCTTGAAGAACGGACCTTGGACAACCTTTGGAACTTCATCCACCATTAAAGATACGAATCTTGGAGCTCTATATCATATCTAATGGTGGGTTTTATAACTCTAACCCTTAAGCCTTGCTTTTGCATCCTTCTTTCTTAGAAACATTACTTATTCTTCTTCCTTAGGCATTTTTGTTGATTCTTACAAGCAATTCCGTGAAGAACAGACCTTGTTCTTGAGGTGGAAGATGATGACGTTAATTCCAAAGTTTATCCACAATCATTATTTAGCAAATGGTCCTCCACCTCTTGCTCAAATGGTTTCCCAAACCGTTTGAGAGCAAATGGTTTCAAACCATTTGAAAGCAAACAGTTTCAACCAAGAACGCATGGAAGCAAATGGTCCAAGACCATTTGGATGCATTGACCAGGCATTGACCATTTTGAGTTCTGTTGTAAATAATTTGGACCAATCACCTACAAACAATCATCAAGTAATTCCAAGTAAATCACCAATTGAAGGCCCATTAGTCTCCTAAACCCTAATCGGGTTTATTGTTGATTTCAATAATACAATTATGTTGAAGTTTGGGTTGAGCGGCCCAAACGGTTTCAAAACCATTTGGGGATCACCGAAATGGTCTCAAGATCATTTATTTATCACCCAAGACCATGTTTAGGTCTAGGGTTAAGTAGGGTTGACCAATTGAGGGTCCAATGATAACAAGTTGATAAATAATTAAGTGTTGTTTTGGTGACCAAACCTAGGGTTCAAACCTTAAGTGAATGACTTGGTTTTTGATGAAATAATGGGAAAATGGTCTCAAGACCATTTGGAGAATGTCCAAACGATCTCAAGAATGTTTGGGGGTCACCCAAGACAGTTTTGAGGTCTAGGGTTGACTATGGTCAAGTGATTATAAATCTAAAGATAATAAGTTGAAGTTCAATTGATTAGTGACCTAATGACCCAATCAATGAGCTAAACCTTAATAGGTTGAGTTAGATTTTGGTGTTGACTTGAGAAAACAGTCTCAAGACCGTTTGGAGGATGTCCAAATGATCCCAAGACCGTTTGGGGTCAGATCATGACCAAATTGAATGATGGTTCAATGGTTTTAATGTCAATTAGACTCATGTTGAGGAGTGTTGAAGGGTAGTCCATTCAAAATCCTAATTCAATTGATCCAAGCCCTAATTGGTGATCAATTAAGGGTCAGTTGAGTATCAAATCAGTAGAGGGTTGACCTAATTAACTCAATTTATAAGTGGATAACAAGTTCATGAACGATTGAGGGGTTCAACCTTGAAAACCCTAACTCAATTGAAGTGGTTGAGACACTTTTTGGTCCTTGCGGTTTTGAGGTGGTTTGGACCAAACGGTCTCAAGACCGTTTGGGACCAAACGATCCCAAACCGTTTGGTGCTCATGTGGTTTCAAGATCATTTTTGCCCATGCGGTTTCAAATTCAAAGTTGGCCAAACGGTCAACAAGACCAAACGGTCTTCACCCCATCTTGGGCAATCGGTTTTGAGTGTGCACTTTATCAAACAGTTTCAAAAGTCAAAGGGACCAAACGCTCAAAACCACCAAACGGTTTCAAGGTCCATCCAAGACCGTTTGGTGGGTTAGTGTGCAAGACCGTTTGAGGTCTAAAAAGGTTAAGAACGTTTGATGCCTTAGTGGTCAAGATGGTTTAGTGGTTGATTAACCTAAACGTCATAGATACCTAAAGTGATTAAGGGACCAAGTAATTAGTTGATAAATGAATATTATTATCAAATGGTAAACATTAAAAAGGTACCCTTGATGGGATAGAGTGACTAATACCCTTTGAATAGGTGAACCTTAATGATCACAATAGTGATGATATAATCCATGATGTCAAGGTTGATTTGACTTAACCTAATCAAGAGTGATGTAAACATCATCTAATAGTAAGAGGAGAGAGAAGACTCCCTCTATGAATCAGAATCAAGTAATAAGCTTCCAATATGTATGAATGTATCTAATTAGGGTATGATCCTTTATAGTGAGATCATGGAAACCCTAATTATGATGGTTAATGAATCTTAACCTAATTTGAGTGCATTAATGAAAGTAATCATCATACATAATGATAGTATGATTTTAATTCATTGTAAATGTGAATAGTAAACCCTAAATCTAGGGTAATGTGATGTAATGTGAATAGTAAACCCTAATCTAGGGTATTATCATGTAATGTGAATAGTAAACCCTAATCTAGGGTAATTTGAGGATATGAACAGTAAACCCTAATTTTGGGTTATGCTTTTAAGCATGAAACTCTATGATTGAAGTATGAAATAAAGAATCACTATTCCTAATTAAGCTAAGGGTTGAATAACTCTAATTGGATTGAATAAGAATCCTAACCTTATAAACCAACTGTGGTGATGTAACACGGTCGTGGTAATTTGTCAATAGCACGACCGTGCTAGGTAGCATGGCCGTGGTAGATTCCCCTTGCACGACTGTGCAAGATAGCACGGTTGTGGTGTTTTATATTTAATTTAAAAAAAACTTGTATTGTACTGATATGGATACAATGTGCATGTTATCAATTGTGTTAACCATACAGGTTTTTGTAAAGAGGTGAACATAGCCAGGTAAGGGTTATGATGCCATATATATTGAAAGCACTTTATAAGCTTTGAGAGTAATGATATGCTTTGTTGCCTGGTAAGTGCTAACATATGAGATTGATAGGTTGTATGAGCCATGAGAAATATCTGCATTGTTACAATCAAGGTCATGCTATTAAATGACTTTATAATAATATGTTACTTGGTAACAAGTGATATGATGATCTAAGGGTTTGAACACCCATGTTCCTGAACCACAATGATGAGATGGTTAGGGATTAATATCCCAATGATAACTGGATGTGAAATGAACTTGATACAATTAGTACTCTTTCTTTATAGCAATTGTTTTAATGGTTTATGTTTGAAAACATGCCTGATGCTAAAAGAATTCCATAATGTACTTAAATAATCAAGTATAATGATATCATGTAGAGCCCTGACCATAGATCCATCATTGTCAGAAGTTAAATGATGGTGAAATAGGTTTTCCTAAGGGAACTCCTGGAGGGCATACTTTTGAGTATGTGGGGGTTATGGACGTGAATATCCTTACATCCTAATGTAGTATTTGATGTGAGATGTACCTGTAATCTCCCAATCCTTCATTATATGTTTATGCCGGGATGATGTATAACTATTCTCTCGATGATGTTGTTAATGCTGCATCGATGTGAGATAAACAAGAAATCCCTTGATGGCGAAGAGAGCACAACACGCCACTGTAACTCTAATAGAAAAGTTGCCAGAATACCCTGGAAAGCTATTAAAGCAGAGACACAAGATGTCCTGCATGTTGATCCTCACACTGAATGAGGAGGATGAGGTCATAGTTATCCGTCTCTTCTAATGATCTATGTATGGTACCGATTGCAATTTCCTAATGGTCGGTTGGAGTATGAGAGGTGTAACTCATCTCCTCAGGGCATAAATATGTTTGTGAATTGTAATCAGCTGTGTAGCATATTTTCTTAGGTTGAATTATGAGAAACAATTATTGATATTACATTGTTTATAGTGCTCTAGTTAAATAACTAGTATACATGTTCTTCATATTCCTTATTGATATATGTCTTGTCATTCAATTAAGTTATAATTGAAATGATTGCTTAAAAGAATGTTACTTCACTTAGTTTACTCAATGTTAAACCTATTGTTGGATGTTTATAGTTCTACTGCTTAATGTTATTCCTTTATTTCAATAACAATGCTTCTGGCAAAGAGTTATAACTCTTGTTGGGACAATTATTCAATTGTCTCACCCCCGTGGGATTCAACTTTTTAGGTAGACATCGAGGACGAAGGAACCCTTCAGTGGGTGAGCAGCAGCAGTAGCAACATCAGGGACATCAGTGATCCTCAGGTGGAGACACTGTCTGTCAAAGTCTTGTAGATAGAATGTCCTATGTGTCGTCTCTGTACTCTCAGGTATTAGGAGTCAGTAGATGTTTAATATAGATCTGAGATTTGGGTGTAATGCCTCGAGATTTTTGTATCTGCCTTGTACAGTTATAGGGAAGTTGACGATGTGATATCTCAAAATGTGATATTATAGAGATGTGCTGATGTATTAGCTTATAAATAACTTATCTAATTCTTTTATGAAAAAGTCTTACAGGTTGTGGACCTTTGTGCAAAAAGGTTTAAAATTTTGTGATTTTTAGTAATTCCGCTGTTAGTTAATCGCTTCCGCATTCGTTGATCTTATTTTCTTAGAAGTATCATCACAATTTATTGGTATCAGAGCTCTAGGTTCGCTGAGTCTATAGAGACATAGGACTTAGGTTGTTGAGTCTGTTCTAGTATCTTCTAGTATGTCTGATAGTGTCTTCTGCTCATTAGGAGGAGAAGATAAGACTAAGGATGTTTGGACCACATGAAGAACATGTTGTAGAGAGTAGTGCTGCTGCACCCAGAAGAGGTGCAAGAGACCCAAAAAGAGAAGAACATGTGCATGAACCACCTCAGTTCAATCCAATTGACATGGGGAACCCAGCCGTCCAAGCCATGTTCGGGAAGTTTAGGACTGCCATGACACATATGACTAATAGGATGCCTATACCTGTACCTAGGGCACCTACCCATCCTGAAGGACAAGGAGTTGGCAAGACGTTTGAATGACTTCGCCGAGTTGGAGCCACAAAGTATGCTGGAACAGCTGACCCAGCAGATGCTGACTTATGGTTAACTAAACTAGAGAAGGCCTTTAGAACCCTAAACATCCCAGAAGCCGAGAAGGTTAGACATGTAGTATATCTTCTCAAGGGGAGTGCTGGTCATTGGTGGACCATGGAAGAACAGAAAAGGCCAGGTGTTGAGGTTGCATGGGAAGTTTTTCGACGGGAATTTGTCAATAGATACTTCTCTAAGACGTTTCTGGACAAGAAAATCTCTCATTTTGAGAGGTTAAGATAGGGACATATGAACATTAGTGAATACGAGGCTAAGTTCATGGAGCTGTTGCGGTTCTGTCCGCACATGGCAGATACAGATGAAGAAAGGATTAGGCATTTTGAGAAAGGGTTAAACGCTGATTTGACTACTCCTGTGTCTGCCCTAGAGAATAGAGAAAGGTTTGCTACCTTCATGGAGTCTTCCTGGAGGATAGAGAGGTCTGTATCAGAGAAGAGACAGACCAAGAACAAGAGGATGTATCCCCAGTTCCAAGGATCTTCATCTAAAGATGTTAAGAAATCTAGGGTTTCTACGCCTACACCACCACCTAGATTCAGTACCCAGATGCAGGGGACGTCGAATAGGGGTAGAGGATGAAGCTTACCGCTAGAAGGAGCTCGTAGCTCTGCATCTATGTTAGTTACATGACCACCCAGACCACAACAACAGAACAGAAGTTGTTATATATGTGGAAAGATGGGACATTTGATGAAGGACTGCAGAGCTAGAGAAGTGAGTGTGACTCAACCTCAAAGGCAGAGTCAGCAAGGATCTTAAAGGCGACAGTTTCTGGGTAACGCTAGAGGACATGGACAAGCATCCCAAGCTGGATCATCGGCACCAGGTCAGCGAGCACCGAATCAACCACAAGAAACGACAAGATTCTACGTAATGAATCCACCTGATGCAGTGATCAACCCTCGGGTTGTGGCAGGTCAGATGGAATTGTTATATTCTGATATGTCTACACCTTGTGTTGTATCTGTTTTAATTGATCCTAGTGCTACGCACTCCTTTATCACTCGAAGAGTGATTTTTGACTGCAACTTGACTATAAGTCATAGAGCAGATAGTTTGTTGTTAGAAACTCCATTGATGGGATATGATGTGTTGCAGGAGGTATGTTCTCCTTGCATCCTCTTCTTTTCTGAGCATCTCATTCAAGTGGAGCTTATACCGCTTGAGATGCATGGATTCTATGTAATCCTTAGGATGGATACGTTAGAAAGGTATAAGGTTGTCTTGGATTGTGTGTCAAAGCAAGATGTCTTCACCAATGAAAGTGACACATGGATCTTTCAAGAAGAAAGAAAGATTTTGAAATAGATTTTGAAATTAATCTAATCCCATACACGCATAGCACAAACACCATATAGGATGGCGCCTGCTGAAATGGAAAAACTCAAGAAACAGCTGCAAGAGTTACTTGAAAAAGGTTTCATCTGACCGAGTACTTCACCCTGGGGTACTCCAGTCCTCTTTATTAAAAAGAAGGATGGATCAATGTGGTTGTGCATTGATTATAAACAGTTAAATAAAGTAACAATAAAGAATAAGTATCCTCTGTCGAGGATTGATGATCTCTTTGACCAGTTGCATGGTGCGACCGTCTTCTCAAAGATAGATTTGCGGTCGGGATATCACCAACTGTGTATTAAGGATAGTGACATATCTAAGTCTACCTTCAGGACAAGGTATGGTCACTATGAGTTCACAATTATGTCGTTCAGACTAACTAATGCACCAGCTACATTTATGGAACTCATGAATAGAATCTTCCGACCTTTTCTCGATCAGTGTGTTGTTATCTTTATAGATGACATCCTGATCTATAGTAGAGATGCTCAGCAGCATGAACAACATCTTCGTCAGGCTCTAGCTTTGCTAAGAGAGCATAAGCTATATGCTAAGTTTAGCAAGTGTGAGTTCTGGTTGCCAGAAATTTCTTTCCTTGGACACGTAATATCTGCCTCAGGTATTCGTGTTGACCCTAAAAAGGTAGAATCTATTCTGCTTTGGGAGAATCCGAAGACATCGAAAGAGATCTGAAGTTTCTTAGGGTTGGCAGGCTATTATCGGAGGTTCATTAAGAACTTCAGTTCTATAGCTTTACCCTTATCTAAGTTGACTAGGAAGGATGTTCCTTTGGCCTGGAGTGACAAGTGTCAGCAATCCTTTTAGTTGCTGAAGGAGAGGTTGACAAGTGCACATGTACTAGTGTTACCCGAGCAAGGAAAAGGATATATAGTTTTCTGTGATGCCTCTAAGAATGGACTAGGATGTGTGTTAATGTAGGATAAATGAGTGATTTCTTTTGCTTCTCAACAGCTTAAGAAACACGAGGAGAATTATCTGACACACGATCTAGAACTAGCTGTTGTAGTTCATGCCTTGAAGATCTGGAGACATTATCTTTATGGAGAGACATTCCAGATTTTCACAGACCATAAGAATCTTAAGTAAATCTTTTCTTAGCATGAGCTTAACATGAGGCAACGCCGCTGGATGGAGTTAATCAAGGATTATGATTGTACAATTTATTACCATCTAGGGAAGGCCAATGTAGTTGTTGATTCTTTAAGTAGAAAATCAGCAACACCAGCCTTAGATAGAGCACAATTGAATTCCTTGGTGTGCTCTAGGAGAGATATGCTTATCTCCTTAAGGCAAGACAATGTGCAGGTAAAAGTATCATTGTTAGCCGGGTTGTTAGCTGAGATGCATATAAAGCCTACTCTGAGATAGTAGATCAAGGAGGTACAACAAGTTGATGTTGTAGTTCAACAGATCAGATCGAAGTATGGAAGTGAGAAACGAGATGCTTTCCATGACTCAGATGATCAATTAGCATGTTATCATCGTAGGATGATAGTACTGGATGTGGATAACTTGAGAAAGTTAGTCCTGGAAGAAGCTCATTCTTCGATGTATGCCATGCATCCAGGAAGCACCAAGATGTATCGAAACTTAAAAGATATGTATTGGTGGCCTGCTTTGAAGAAAGATGTTGTTGAGTTCGTTATGCGGTGTCTTGTGTGTCAGCAAGTTAAAGCTGAACACTAAAAGCCTGCAGGAACAATGCAACCTTTACCCATACCCCAGTGGAAGTGGGATCATGTGACCATGGATTTTTTGGTTGGTTTACCTAGAACAGCCAAAGGTCATGACTCCATCTGGGTAATAGTTGATAGGTTGACAAAGACATCACATTTCTTACCTATCAAAACAACCTATTTTGCTGAGAAACTGGCACAGTTATATGTAGATGAGATAGTACGACTGCACGGAGTCCCAGTCACCATTGTTTCTGACAGAGGTCCCCAATTTACGAGTAGTTTTTGGGAGCGACTTCATAAATCCGTAGGCACACAGTTAAGGTTTAGCACAACCTTTCATCCTCAGACTGATGGACAGTCAGAAAGGACTATACAGACCTTGGAGGACTTGCTTAGAGCATGTGTTCTTCAGTTTATAGGGAGTTGGGATCTGCACCTAAGCTTGATAGAGTTTGCCTACAACAATAGCTATCAACATAGCATTGATAAGGCACCTTATGAAGCTTTATATGGTAGACGTTGTACATCACCCCTATGTTGGTATGAAACCGGTGAATATCAACTTTTAGGTCATGATCTTGTGCAATAGACCACTAAGAAGATTAAAGTAATACAACAATAGATAAATACTGCACAGGATAGGCAGAAATCTTACGTTGATAAATGTCATAGACCTTTAGAATTCCAGGTTGGAGACAGAGTGTACCACAAGGTCTCACCTTGGAAAGGAGTTCTTAGATTTGGAAGGAAAGGAAAGTTAGCTCCTAGGTTTATGGGGCCTTATCCAATCATTGAACGGATTGGAAGAGTAGCTTATAAGCTAGAGTTACCACAAAAATTACAGAAGTTACACCCAGTGTTCCACATTTCCATGCCTAGGAAATGTCATCCTGATACAGAATCAGTTATGCAACCTATGGAAGTAGAACTGAATGATGATGTGTCTTATGAGGAAGGACCTGTGTCGATCCTTGATAAAAGAATTAAAAAGCTAAAAAAAGAAAGACATAAGTCTTGTGAAAGTCCTCTGCAATCACCGTGGTGTTGAAGAATCCACATGGGAACTAGAGGGAGAGATGAGAAGGAAATACCCTACTCTTTTCTCTTAATATGTTTTGTTGATTTCGGGGACGAAATCCTTGTAAGGGGTGGATAATTTGTAGAATCCCTGACCTAGGTTATGAACTAACCCTAGGTATTTTGCTTAAATATGTAATTAGATATTTGAGGTTATCTTGTGTAATGTAATTAAAGCTTCTGATGAACATATATTTCCATTTCAGTCCTTTTTGAACAATGTTGTAATATTGTTTTGTAAATTTTGGACTAAAGTGCAAATTACCCAATTAGAGGGGTTAACTTGCAAATTGCACATTTGAAGATGTTCCTCTTATAATGAGACATCATAAGAATGAATATGATGTAGTGGTATGGATTCTCCAAGCTTGAGCACCAAGATACAGCTTGTAGAGCAATCCTTGTGCTTTAAAAACCTAGTTTTGGTGTAAAGTGCAATTTACCCAAAACCTAGGGTGCAACATGTAAAATATACTCTCTAGAGTATCTTTCAAGACTCTAAGCATCAACTAGATCAAATAAAATGAGGAGGGTGCCTCGTTTGAATGATCAAATAATAAAGATAACCTTAATATCTAAATAACAAAGTTTTAAGCAAAATGGCCTTTCATATATATAGCTTATTAAGATATATGGTTTGTTTTCCTTTAACCTTGGATGAGAGAGAGGTTTTGCATGTGAAAAGGAGGAACAAACGTGTCCAAGGGTGGAGTGATCATGAGTGGATGGGTTTAAGAAATAACAATCTTTTCTTTTCCTTCATAATGCCCAAAAATATATAAGCACCCTTTTTCCTCAAAGCAAAGGATCGTTCCTTTAGCTCTTTCTCCTCATATTCTTGCTTTGGACCGACCAAGAGGGAGCTCTAGAATAGAGGAGGACGAACAAGCTGGTTTGGGTAAGCTTTGATCATCACCTAGCTCAAATTCTTGGAGGAAACCCTAATACAAGGTTGGTTTGTTAGTTTTCCTTACACAACTCTTCTTTCTAGCCATCTTCTCCATCCAAATCATGAAGAACGGACCTTGGACAACCTTTGGAGCTTCATCCACCATTAAAGCTATGAAGCTTTGAGCTCTACATCAGATCTAAAGGTGGGTTTTATAACTCTAACCCTTAAGCCTTGCTTTTGCATCCTTCTTTCTTAGAAACGTTCCTTATTCTTCTTCCTTAGGCATTTTTGTTGATTCTTGCAAGCAATTCTGTGAAGAACAGTCCCTATTATTGAAGTGGAAGATGACGAAGTTCATTCCAAAGTTTATCCAAAATCTTGCTTTAGCAAATGGTCCTCCACCTCTTGCTCAAACGGTTTCCCAAACCGTTTGAGAGCAAACGGTTTCAAACCGTTTGAAAGCAAACGGTTTCAACCAAGAACGCATGGAAGCAAACAGTCCAAGATAGTTTGGATGTGATGACCAGGCGTTGAACATTTGGAGGTCTGTTGTAAATAATGGGGACTAATCACCTACCAAAAATTATCAAGTAATTCCAAGTAAATCACCAATTGAAGGCCCATTAGTCTCCTAAACCCTAATCGGGTTTATTGCTGATTTCAATAATACAATTATGTTGAAGTTTGGGTTGAGTGGCCCAAATAGTTTCAAAACCATTTGGGGATCACCCAAGACCGTTTGGAGGTCTATGGTTAAGTAGGGTTGACCAATTGAGGGTCCAATGATAACAAGTTGATAAATAATTAAGTGCTATTTTGGTGACCAAACCTAGGGTTCAAACATTAAGTGAATGACTTGGTTTTTGATGAAATAATGAGCAAACAGTCACAATATCGTTTGGAGAATGTCCAAACGATCTCAATACCATTTGGGGGTCACCCAAGACCATTTGGGGGTCACCCAAGACCGTTTGGAGGTCTAGGGTTGACTATGGTCAAGTGATTATAAATCTAAAGATAATAAGTTGAAGTGCAATTGATTAGTGACCTAATGACCAAATCAATGAGCTAAACCTTAATAGGTTCAGTTAGATTTTGGTGTTGACTTGAGAAAATGGTCTCAAGACCATTTGGAGGATGTCCAAACGATCCCAAGACCGTTTGGGGTCAGATCATGACCAAATTGAATGATGGTTCAATGGTTTCAATGTCAATTAGACTCATGTTGAGGAGTGTTGAAGGGTAATCGATTCCAAACCCTAATTCAATTGATCCAAGCCCTAATTGGTGATCAATTAAGGGTCAATTGAGTATCAAATCAGTAGGGGGTTGGCCTAATTAACTCAATTGATAAGTGGCTAACAAGTGCATGAACGATTGAGGGGTTCAACCTTGAAAACCCTAACTCAATTGAAGTGGTTGAGACACTTTTTGGTCCTTGCGGTTTTGAGGTGGTTTGGACCAAACTGTCTCAAGACCGTTTGGGACCAAACAATCCCAAATTGTTTGGTGCTGCTGTTTTGGTGACCAAACCTAGGGTTCAAACATTAAGTGAATGACTTGGTTTTTGATGAAATAATGGGCAAACAGTCTCAAGACCATTTGGAGAATATCCAAACGATCTCAAGACCATTTGGGGGTCACCCATGACCATTTGGAGGTCTAGGGTTGACTATGGTCAAGTGATTATAAATCTAAAGATAATAAGTTGAAGTGCAATTGATTAGTAACCTAATGACCAAATCAATGAGCTAAACCTTAATAGGTTGAGTTAGATTTTGGTGTTGACTTGAGAAAATGGTCTCAAGACCGTTTGGAGGATGTCTAAACGATCTCATGACCTTTTGGGGTCAGATGATGACCAAATTGAATGATGGTTCAATGGTTTCAATGTCAATTAGACTCATGTTGAGGAGTGTTGAAGGGTAATCGATTCCAAACCCTAATTCAATTGATCCAATCCCTACTTGGTGATCAATTAAGGGTCAGTTGAGTATCAAATCAGTAGAGGGTTGACCTAATTAACTCAATTGATAAGTGGCTAACAAGTGCATGAACGATTGAGGGGTTCAACCTTGAAAACCCTAACTCAATTAAAGTGGTTGAGACACTTTTTGGTCCTTGCGGTTTTGAGGTGGTTTGGACCAAATGGTCTCAAGACCGTTTGGGTCCAAACGGTCTCAAGACAATTTGAGTCGAAACAATCTCAAGACCATTTGGGACCAAACGATCCAAAACCATTTGGTGCTTATGCGGTTTCAAGATCAATTTTGTTCATGCGGTTTCAAAGTCAAAGTTGGCCAAACGGTCAACAAGACCAAACGGTCTTCACCCCATCTTGGGCAACCGCTTTTGAGTGTGCACATTATCAAATGGTTTCAAAACTCAAAGGCACCAAATGGTCAACACCACCAAACGGTTTCAAGGTCCATCCAAGACCATTTGGTGGGTTAGTGTGCAAGACCGTTTGAGGTCTAAAAAGGTTAAGAACATTCGATGCCTTAGTGGTCAAGATTGTTTAGTGGTTGATTAACCTAAACCTCATAGATACCTGAAGTGATTAAGGGACCAAGTAATTAGTTGATTAATGAATATTATAATCAAATGGTAAATATTGCAAAGGTACCCTTGATGGGATAGAGCGACTAATACCCTTTGAACAGGTGAACCTTAATGATCACATTAGTGATGATATAATCCATGATGTCAAGGTTGATTTGACTTAACCTAATTAAGAGTGATGTAAACATCATCTAATAGGAAGAGGAGAGAGAAGACTCCCTCTATGAATCAGAATCAAGTAATAAGCTTCCAATATGTATGAATGTATCTAATTAGGGCATGATCCCTTATAGTGAGATCATGGAAACACTAATTATGATGGTTAATGAATCTTAACCTAATTTGAGGGCATTAATGAAAGTAATCCTCATACATAATGATAGTATGATTTTAATTCATTGCAAATGTGAATAGTAAACCCTAAATCTAGGGTAATGTGATGTAATGTGAATAGTAAACCCTAATCTAGGGTAATATCAAGTAATGTGAATAGTAAACCCTAATCTAGGGTAATGTGATGATATGAACAGTAAACCCTAATTTTGGGTTATGCTTTTAAGCATGAAACTCTATGATTGAAGTATGAAATAAAGAATCACTATTCCTAATTAAGCTAAGGGTTGAATAACTCTAATTGGATTGAATAAGAATCCTAACCCTAGAAACCAATAGTGGTGATGTAACACGGTCAAGGTAATTTGTCAATATCACGACCGTGCTAGGTAGCACAGTCGTGGTAGCTTCCCCTTGCATGACCGTGCAAGATAGCACGACAGTGGTGTTTTATATTTAATTTGAAAAGAACTTGTATTGTGCTGATATGGATACAATGTGCATGTTATCAATTGTGTTAACCATGCAGGTTTTTGTAAAGAGGTGAACATAGCCAGGTAAGGGTTATGATGCCATATATATTGAAAGCACTTTATAAGCTTTGAGAGTAATGATATGCTATGTTGCTTGGTAAGTGGTATCATATGAGATTGATAGGTTGTATGAGCCATTAGAAATATCTGCATTGTTACAATCAAGGTCATGATGTTAAATGACTTGATAATAATATGTTACTTGGTAACAAGTGATATGATGATCTAAGGGTTTGAAAACCCATGTTCCTGAACCACAATGATGAGATGGTTAGGGATTAATATCCCAATGATAACTGGATGTGAAATGAACTTGATACAATTAGTACTCTTTCTTTATAGCAATTGTTTTAATGGTTTATGTTTGAAAAAATGTCTGATGCTAAAAGAATGCCATAATGTACTTAAATAATCAAGTATAATGATATCATGCAGAGCCCTGACCATAGATCCATCATTGTCAGAAGTTAAATGATGGTGAAACAGGTTTTCCTAAGGGAACTCCTGGAGAGCATACTTTTGAGTATGTGGGGGTTATGGATGTGAATATCCTTACGTCCTAATGTAGGATTTGATGTGAGATGTACCTGTAATCTCCCAATCCTTCATTATATGTTTATGCCGGGATGATGTATCACTAATCTCCTGATGATGGTGTTAATGACACATCGATGTGAGATAAACAAGAAATCCCTCAATGGAGAAGAGAGTATATCACGACACTGTAACTCTAATAGCGAAGTTGCTAGAATACCCTGGAATGTTATTAAAGCAGAGACACAAGTTGTCCTGCGTGTTGATCATGACATTGACTGAGGAGGATGAGGTCATAGGAATTTGGCTCTTCTAATGACCTATGTATGGTACCTATTGTGATTTCGTAATGGTCGGTTGGAGTATGAGAGGTGTAACTCATCTCCTCAGGGCATAAATATGTTTGTAAAATGTAATCAGTCGTGTAGCATATTTTCTTAGGTTGAATTACGAGAAACAATGATTGATATTACATTGTTATAGTGCTCTAGTTAAATAACTAGTATACATGTTCTTCATATTCCTTATTGACATATGTCTTTTCATTCAATTAAGTTATAATTGAAATGATTGCTTAAAAGAATGTTACTTCACTTAGTTTACTCAATGTTAAACCTGTTGTTGGATGTTTATAGTTCTATTGCTTAATGTTATTCCTTTATTTCAATAAAAATGCTTATGGAGAAGAGTTATAACTCTCGCTGGGACAATTATTCAATTGTCTCACACCTGTGGGATTCGACTTTTTAGGTAGACGTCGAGGATGAAGGAACCCTTCAGTGGGTGAGTAGCAGCAGCAGCAACATCAGGGACAGCAGTGATCATCAGGTGGAGACATTGTCTGTCAAATTATTGTAGATAGAATGTCCTATGTATCGTCTCTGTACTCTCAGGTCCTAGGAGTCAGTAGATGTTTAATATAGATCTGATATTTTGGCGTAATGCCTCGAGATTTTTGTATCTGCCTTATACTTTTACAGGGCAGTTGACGTTGTGATCTCTCGAAATTTGATATTACAGAGATGTGCTGATGTATCAGCTTGTAAATAACGTATCCGGTTCTTTTATGAAAAAGTCTTATAGGTTGTGGACCTTTGTGCAAAAAGTTTTAAACTTTTGTGATTTTCAGTAATTCTGCTGCTAGTTAATCGGTTCCGCATTCGTTGATCTCGTTTTCTGAGAAGTATCATCACAATATGATCTCGTACTGATCGAGACAGATGAGGTGATGGAGTCTGGCTCTTCCATTGACATATGTATGGTACCGATGCTTTACTTAATCGTGGTCAGTTGGAGTATGAGCGGTATACCTCATCTCCTCCGGGCTTAAGTATGACTATAAAATGTAATCAACCATGTAGCATATTTTCTTAAGGTTGAAATACGAGAATCAATGGTTGATGATATCTTGCTTAGTTTATCCTAGATGGATAAATGTTATACATGTTCTTCATATTCCTTATTAGACAAATGATATGTTGTTTTATCAATTATATCGGTGATACTTTAATAAGGATATTACTCTAATCTATTTAGACATGAATTTATCTGCTGATGAACATATATGATTCTTTTGCCCAGTTTTATTATGTTAATTGCAATAATGTTTCTGGAAGAGAGTTATATCACTCGCTAGGACAATTTTCAATTGTATCTCCCCCGTGGGATTCAACCTTTTTAGGTGGATGAGGATGAGGAGGTAGAAACCCTATAACCGGGGAAGGGCAGCAGCAACAGGGACAACAGTAACATCTCAGGTGGAGATACTGACTGTCATGTCATGTAGATATGAGTCCTATGAGTCGTCTCTGTACTCTTAGGTCCTAGGAGTTTGTAGTTAGTGCTTTTATGATCGATCTAAGATTTGTCTTGATGCCTCAAGGTTCTTATGATGCATGTATATAGTTTTTAATAGAGAAATTGATACTTGTAACCCTCGAGAGGGATGGTATAGGATATGTACTTTGTGAACCAGAATGTATGTGTAAATTAATATGTTTGGTGCTTGCTATAAGAGTTTCTTGGAAATGGATCTCTTAGTAAATGGTTTTAATTTTTAGTGATTTTTAGTAATTCCGTTGCTTATGACTAATTCCACAATTAATTACACTGTGACAGTCTGATCTAGCATCGAGTCATCTCAGTTTAGTTGGTATCAGAGCTCTAGGTTCGCTGAGTCTATAGAGACATAGGATTAAGGTTGTTGAGTATGTTCTAGTGTCTTCCAGTTTATCTGATAGTGTCTTCTACTCATATAGAAGAAGAAGAACTTAAAGATATCTAGATCACACGAAGAACATGCTGTTGAGAGCAGTAATGCTACACCAGGAAGAGGCGCAAGGGATCAGGATAGGGAGGAACCAGTGCCTGAACATCCCAACTTAACCAAGATGCACTGGAAAACCCAGCTTTCCAAGAGTTGTTTGGGCAGTTCATGGAAACCATGATGCATATGGCGGATAGGATGCCACCAACTGCACCTAGGGCACCAGCCCATAATGAAGGATAGGGAGCCAGCAAGACTTTTGAATGACTTCGCCGGGTTGGAGCCACCGAATATGCTGGTACAGCTGACCCAACAGATGTAGATATGTGGATGACCGAGCTAGAAAAGGCCTTCAGAATCCTTAATATCCCATAAGATGAGAAGGTTAGACATGCAGTATACCTTCTTAAAGGGAGTGCTGGCCACTGGTGGACAATAGAAGAGGGTAAGAGGCTAGGTGTTGAAATCAGATGGGAGGAATTCTGACGAGAATTTGTCAGTAGATACTTCCCTAAGATGTTTCTAGATGAGAAGATCTCTTAGATTGAGCGGATAAGGCTAGGACCGCTGAATATTAGTGAATATGAAGCTAAGTTTATGGAGCTTCTATGGTTCTGTCCGCATATGGCTACTACATATGAGGAGAGGATTCAGTATTTTGAAAAGGGTTGAACGTTGAATTGACCCCTCATGTGTCTGCCTTAGAGAACAGGAAGAGGTTTGCCACCTTTGTGGAGTCTGTGAGATGGATATAAAGGTCTGTGACTGAGAAGCGTCAAGCTCATAGTAAGAAGGTGTATACACAAATCCAGGGACATAGGTCTGAGAGTTTTAAGAAACCAAGATTTTCTACACCAACAACACCACCAAGGTTCAACACCCAGACACAGTATATATCCAATAAGGGTAGAGGACGTAGTTTACCACTGAATAGAGCTCCCAGTACAACATCAAGTCAGCAACTGGACCTTTTAGACCATATCAAGAGAATAGAACTTGTCACTAGTGTAGATAGGTAGGACATTTAGTGAGGAATTGTCCAGTTGGAAACACAATGGTGACTCAACCTCTGAGGTAGAGTCACCAAGGCTCTCAGAGGTGACAATTTTTGAGTGGCGATAGAGGACGTGGGCAAACATCCCAAGTCGGTTCGTCGGCACCCAACAATCGAGCACAGGGTCAACAACAAGCAACAGTGAGATTCTATGTGATGAATCAACCCGAAGTAGTAGTCAACCCTCGAGTTCTGATAGGTCTGATGGAACTATTTCATTCTGATATGTCTTCATCCTGTTTCATATTTGTTTTGATTGATCTGGGTGCTACACATTCCTTTATCACTCGAAGAGTGATTTATGACTGCAATATGACTGTTAGACGTAGAGCAGATAGTTTGTTGTTAGAAACCCCTTTATTGGGATCTACAGTGTTGCGGGAGGTGTGCTCTCCCTGCATCCTTTTCTTTTCTGAACATCACATTTAGGTGAATCTTATACCATTTGAGATGCACAGGTTTGATATAATTCTTGGGATGGACACCCTAGAATAATATAAGGTCGTCTTGGATTGTGATTCTAAGCAAGCTATGTTCATAGATGATGGTGACGCATGGATCTTTTAGGGAGATAGAAAGATTCTTCCAACCTATCTAGTATTAGCTATGGTAGTTGAGAAGCTGATGAGACAAGGATGCTTTACATTCTTGGCACATGTGGTAGACACCACAATGGAGAGCTCTAATCCTTCTGAAGTTCCAATAGTTAGGGAGTTTGAAGATGTGTTCCCTGAGGAACTTCTAGGTGTACCTCATGTTGGCTAAATGGACATTTGTAAATCCCTTTGTTTTGATAATGACAAACATTTCATTCTTGTTAATCTAACGTGCTACTTGATTGTTGCAGGAATAAGGTGGATGACAAAGCAATTAGGGAAATCCATATGCTTACATATTTATATTTTCATGAAATGTAATCACTTTGTAAAAACTTGTACAAATATATAATGTACAAGTACTTAGATTTCATGTAAATCAAGTGTTAGATTCTCCCTAGCTAAACATCACATTTAGATAGGTCATCCCCTTCAAATAAGTGTCACATATGCACACTCATACACACACTTAGTGCCTTAATTGAAAAATTGAAACAGGGTCAATCTCGGTCGACTAACTCCTCGACCGAGACACTCTCGATCGACAATCTTCTCGACCGAGAAAGACCCAAGTAGCCGTTAGACACAATTGACAAGGTGGTTGGTAGTTGGAGATAAACGTTGCATACACTTGATCCAGAGAGCCTGTCGGTCGACAAAAGTTCGACTGAGTAGGTGTCTCGGTCGACCATTTCTCGACCGAGATGGACTCTGACAGCAACTGCAGAATTAATTAATTAGCCATTTCTAAAGCAACAAACTTGTACCTAACGGCTAGTTAAGCACTTAGAAACCCCTAGAAGGTATCTAGAACGTCCTTAAGCACTTGTAGGACATTCCTATAAATAGGACATGCCTTAGGACACCTAAACTCACTTGTTACACTTGAGAAATCTTTGAGCATACTTTGAGCAACCTGTTTGTGAGCAAATTGAGCATAGTGACAATTGGCTACTTCTTCTCTTAGCTCAAATTTCGTGTCCTATAGGCTAGCATCTCCTATCCACTGCAATTACATTTCCATACACTTTGGTTAGGAGATCTACACGCTTGATCTAGGCAAATCAAGCCTTGTGCTACAAAAGGATAAGTTGTAATTTCTATTTTCTTTCTTGTTCTCTATTGTTGTTTGTACTCTCCTTGCTACTCCTAGGTTGGTGGTTGTGGGTTGGAGAGGTTGAAGATCTTCTTGGTGAAGAAGGGGACCTTGAGCTACTTCAAGAAGGCTGGTGCAATGGGAGGTTACTTCTAGAGAGGAAGGCTACTTTAAGGGGGAGCTTGGAGTTACTTCAAGAAGGCTACCTCAAGTTGGTGCATCTACTTCAAGTGAAGGTTGTTCAAGGGGTTTAAAGAAAGTATTGTGTTTTGTGTAAATCCTTGTGAAGGTAATAAAATTAATACTTTCAAAATCCCGGTTGGGTAAGCAACCTAGTAGTGGACTGACAACTTTAGTATTTGCTAATGTTGGAACCACTCTAAACACCTGTCTCCTTCCTCCATTCTTCATTTGTGGTTGTTTGAGTTAAATAATTGCTAAAATATTTAAAAACTCTATTCACCCCCCCTCTAGTGTTTTTCAATTGGTATCAGAGCAGGCTTCAAGGAGCTCTAATCGAGTCTTGAAGTATGAAGGGTGGTGGTGTCTACAACCGCAAACAAAAGAAAAGTATGGGGCAACCTTCAACAAGTTGCAGTTGGTGCTTAGGAACAAGCCATGCAACACTTGGTTGCCCGTGGATGTCAAAGAAGGAAGATACACATAAAGAATGTCTTATTGCTACAATAAGTGAAGAAGAAGAAGAGGTAAGTCTTTTTTATTTATCTAAAGAAGAGCTAGTTGCTTCTCTTGAAGAGACACACAATAAATACATTGAGTGCAAAAAGAAATTAAAGAAATCCAATAAAGCAAATGATGAATTACATACTAAGCTTCTTGCTCTTACATCTGAAAATGAAGATCTCAAAAAGGTTATTGAAGATCATGATATTAAGCTAAAATCTGTAGAAGCAAATTGAAATCGCCTTTCTCTATAAAAGATTAATTTGCAGACTCAAGTGAATGATCTTCAAAAACAACCTGTTTTGTGCTCACATCTAGATTATGATACTATCGTAAAAGAAAGAGATTCATTATCATCTAATCTAGATCAAGCAAAGCTAGATATCAAGAAGAGAATGGATGAGATTGCTAAGTTACAACAAAAGGTTAGTAGTCTAAATAATGATGGCATTCTTGATCAAATCTTAAATGATCCTTACCATCAAATTGGAAGGAGAGGACTAGGTTACAAGCCTAAGGGAAAATCATATCATAAACCTAGTTGGAAAAAGACACAAGCACATCAATCTATGTATGTACCTAAAGGCACAGATACAAATATACCCAAGAACAACCTAGACCAAAATCATAGAAAAAGATATGAGGTTGATTCTATATGTTGTCATTATTGTTTGCACCTTGGTCACTATTATTTTTCATGTCCTTATAAGAAAAAGGATGTTGAGTTAGTTTGGGTTCCAAAACCTCCAAACTAAATAAATGGAATTAAGTTGAGATATGACCAAAGACCTAAGTTGTATATTTCTATGTCTATCTCAACTCAACATAATGGGATATCAAATTAATTCCAGTATCTAAACATCTAACTTGCATAATTGTGTTTTACTTGGAAGCAATTAAACAGTTCAGAAAACATTTCAGAAATCTTGTCGGTCGAGAAACTGTCGACCGAGAGAACTGTCGGTCGAGAAATTGTCGACCGAACAGGTCACTGATTTCCAGTCTGAAATAAATCTGCTACTTTCGATTTTCAAGTTGCTATCTACTTGTTGTTCAAATATATGTTGATGATATTATTTTTGGAGCTTCAAATGAATCATTGTGTACACAATTTAGTGACATTATGCAAAAAGAATTTGAAATGAGCCTCATGGGTGAACTAACGTTCTTTCTTGGTTTCCAAATTAAACAAACACCTGCTGGGATTTTTATAAGCCAAGAAAAGTATACTAAAGAACTCTTAAAATGTTTTGGGATGGATCAGTGCAAACATGCTACTACTCCTATGGCCACTTCTACTAAAATTGATAAGGATGAAGATGGGGAATCTATTGATGATTCCTTATATAGAGCCATGATTGGTAGTTTGCTTTACTTAACTGCTTCTAGACCGGACATCATGTTTTTCGTTGGTCTTTGTGCTTGATTTCACTCCCAACCTATGCACTCTCATTTTCAAGTAGTTAAACAAATTCTTCGATACTTAGCCGGCACTACATGTTTTGGTTTATGGTATCCAAAAGGACAATCCTTGGATTTTAAAGCTTATACTGATGCTGATTATGCTGGTTGTTGACTTGATCGCAAGAGCACTAGTTGTGGCTGTTTCTTGTTAGGGAGAGATTTAGTATCTTGGTTTAGCAAGAAACAAAACACGGTTGCCCTTTCTACAACTGAAGCTGAATATATGGCAGTCGGATCTTGTTGTGCTCAAGTGCTTTATATGCAACAAGTATTAAATGATTATGGTTTTACTCTTTCATCTACACCTATTTTTTGTGACAACACAAGCGCTATAAACTTAGTACATAATCCTATCTTACACAGCAGAGCTAAACATATTGAAATCCGTCATCACTTTTTAAGGGATCATATTTCTAAAAATCATGTTTCTCTTCATCATGTTGATACGAAAGATCAATGGCTGATATTTTTACAAAACCGCTTCCACTAGACCATTTTAACAAGATTAGGAAGCAATTTCTTTTCACTCCTTTGGAAGATGTCTTCTTTGATATTTGTGCTTCTTAAAAATAACTTTTACTTACATCATTTTGGCTTTTAATGGACATTTTTTTTGGGACATCTAATTAAGGGGGAGTTTTATTCTTAAATGGATATCTTTTTGAAATGACAAAGGGGGAGAAATAAATATAAAACTTAGTATTTGTGCAAAACAATAAATAAATATAAACTTAGTATTTGTGCAAAACGCAATCAATGAGTTTCATAAACTCTTGGCTTTACATTGAAAGTTGCTATATTCCCTAAAGGATTGGATTTCATGTTCCATAATTCATGGGGAATAATAAGCACACATTTTATAAACAAGAGAAGAAATTTACAAAGGTAAGTTTCAGGTATGAAAATCACATGTTTTATACTTTCTTATTTTATATTTAGGAAATGTTTGTCATCTTCAAAAAGGGGGAGATTGTTGGCTAAATGGACATTTGTAAATCCCTTTGTTTTGATAATGACAAACATTTCATTCTTGTTAATCTAACATGCTACTTGAGTGTTGCAGGAATAAGGTGGATGACAAAGCAATTAGGGAAATCCATATGCTTACATATTTATATTTTCATGAAATGTAATCACTTTGTAAAAACTTGTACAAATATATAATGTACAAGTACTTAGATTTCATGTAAATCAAGCGTTAGATTCTCCCTAGCTAAACATCACATTTAGATAGGTCATCCCCTTCAAATAAGTGTCACATATGCACACTCATACACACACTTAGTGCCTTAATTGAAAAATTGAAACAAGGTCAATCTCGGTCGACTAACTCCTCGACCGAGACACTCTCGGTCGACAATCTTCTCGACCGAGAAAGACCCAAGTAGCCGTTAGACACAGCTGACAAGGTGGTTGGCAGCTGGAGATAAACGTTGCATACACTTGATCCAGAGAGCCTGTCGGTCGACAAAAGTTCGACCGAGTAGGTGTCTCGGTCGACCATTTCTCGACCGAGATGGACTCTGACAGCAACTGCAGAATTAATTAATTAGCCGTTGCTAAAGCAACAAACTTGTACCTAACGGATAGTTAAGCACTTAGAAACCCCTAGAAGGTGTCTAGAACGTCCTTAAACACTTGTAGGACATTCCTATAAATAGGACATGCCTTAGGACACCTAAACTCACTTGTTACACTTGAGAAATCTTTGAGCATACTTTGAGTAACCTGTTTGTGAGCAAATTGAGCATAGTGACAATTGGCTACTTCTTCTCTTAGCTCAAATTTCGTTTTCTATAGGCTAGCATCTCCTATCCACTGCAATTACATTTCCATACACTTTGGTTAGGAGATCTACACGCTTGATCTAGGCAAATCAAGCCTTGTGCTACAAAAGGATAAGTTGTAATTTCTATTTTCTTTCTTGTTCTCTATTGTTGTTTGTACTCTCCTTGCTACTCCTAGGTTGGAGGCTGCAGGTTGGAGAGGTTGAAGATCTTCTTGGTGAAGAAGGGGACCTAAGCTACTTCAAGAAGGCTGGTACAATGGGAGGTTACTTCTAGAGAGGAAGGCTACTTCAAGGGGGATCTTGGAGTTACTTCAAGAAGGCTACCTCAAGTTGGTGCATCTACTTCAAGTGAAGGCTGTTCAAGGGGTGTAAAGAAAGTATTGTATTTTGTGTAAATCCTTGTGAAGGTAATAAAATTAATACTTTCAAAATCCCGGTTGGGTAAGCAACCGGGTAGTGGACTGACAACTTTAGTATTTGCTAAAGTTGGAACCACTCTAAACACCTGTCTCCTTCTTCCATTCTTCATTTGTGGTTGTTTGAGTTAAATAATTGCTAAAATATTTAAAAACTCTATTCACCCCCCCCCTCTAGTGTTTTTCACCTCCGCCCTGAGAGATTGATTCTGAGATTAATATAATTCTGGGCACGCAACGAGTAGCACAAACACCATATAGAATGGCACCTGCTGAGATGGCAAAGCTTAAGAAACAACTGTAAGAGTTGCCTGAGAAAGATTTTGTCCGACTGAGTACTTCACCATGGGGTGCTCCGATTCTCTTTGTTAATAAGAAGGACGAATCGATGCAATTATGCATTGATTACAGACAGTTGAATAAAGTAACCATAAAGAACAAGTATCCTATGTCGAGGATCGATGACTTGTTTGATCAGTTGTGTGGTGCAATTATCTTTTCTAAGATAGATCTAAGGTTGGGATATCATCAGTTGCATATCAAGGAGAGTGACATACCTAAGTCTACCTTTAAGACAAGGTATGGACACTATGAGTTCAAAGTTATGTCGTTTGGACTAACTAATGCACCCGTTGTATTCTTGGAACTCATGAATAGAATCTTTTGACCTTTTCTTGATCAATTTATAGTAGTATTCATAGATTTCATCTTGGTATACAGTAGAGATTCTCAACAACATGAGCAGCACCTCTTTCAAGCTTTAACTTTTCTAAGAGAGCATAAGTTGTATGCTAAGTTTAGAAAATGTGAGTTCTGGTTACCAGAAGTTTCTTTTCTAGGATACATAATATTTGCCTCAGGTATCCGTGTTGATCCTAAGAAAGTCAAATTTGTCCTGCAATGGGAACAACTAAAGTCATCAAAGGAGATACGCAGTTTCCTAGGGCTGGCTGGATATTATAGGAGGTTCATTAAGAACTTCAGTTCTATAGATTTACCCCTAACCAAGTTGACTTGGAAGGAGGTTCCTTTTGTCTGGAATGACAAGTGTCAACATTCTTTCCATCTATTAAAAGAAAGGTTAACAAGTGCACCTATGCTGGTGTTACCTGAGTAAGGGAAGGGGTATATAGTTTTCTGTGATGCATCTAAGAATTGTTTAGGATGTGTGTTGATGCAGGATAATCAAGTTATTTCTTTTGCCTCTCGACAAATTAAGAAACACCAGGAGAATTATCCGACACATGATTCAGAGCTAGCTGCTATGGTCCATGTTTTGAAGATCTGGAGACATTATCTTTATGGAGAAACATTTCAGATTTTCACAGACCATAAGAATCTAAAATATATCTTCTCACAACATGAGTTGAACATGATACAATGCCGCTGGATGGAGTTAATCAGGGACTACGATTGTACAATTGATTATCATCCAGGGAAGGCTAATGTAGTGGCTGATGCACTAAGTAGGAAATCATCATCACCAACCTTAGATAAAGCACAGTTGAACTCCTTAGTGTGCTTTAAAAGAGATATGCTTATCTCTATGAGGCAAAACAAGATACAGCTTAAGGTATCATTTTTAGTCGGGTTGTTAGTTGAGATGCAAGTAAAACCTACTCTGAGACAACAAATTAAAGAAGCACACAAGTTGATACCGTGGTTCAGCAGATCAGGTCGGAGTATGGTAGTGAGAAATGGGATGGCTTTCATGAGTCAGAGGATCAAGTAGTCTGTTACCATGATAGGATGGTAGTACTAGATGCTAATGACTTAAGGAAGTTAGTCTTGGAGGAAGCTCATTATTTGATGTATGCAATGCATCCAGGGAGCACTAAAATGTATCATAATTTGAAGGATATGTATTGGTGGCCAGGATTGAAGAAGGATGTAGCTGAGTTTTTTATGCGGTGTCCGGTGTGTCAGCAGGTTAAAGCTAAACATCAAAAGCCTGCAAGAACAATGCAACCTTTGCCTATACCACAGTGGAAATGGGATCATGTGACCATGGACTTTGTGGTTGGTTTGCCTAGAACAACCAAAGGTCATGATTCCATATGGGTGATTGTTGATAGGTTGACCAAGATAGCACATTTCATTCCTGTCAAAACAACCTACAGCGCTAAGAAGCTTGCACAGATATATATAGATGAGATAGTGCGGTTGCACATGGTTCCAACTTCTATTGTTTCTGATAGAGGTCCCCAGTTCACGAGTCATTTTTGGGAATGACTACATAAAGCTTTGGATACACAGTTAAGGTTTAGTATTTCCTTTCACCCACAGACAGATGGACAATCTGAGAGTACCATACAAACCTTGGAGGATTTTCTTAGGGCATGTGTCCTTCAGTTCGTAGGAAGTTGGGATCTACACCTGAGCTTGATAGAATTTGCTTACAATAATAGCTATCAACACTGTATTGATATGGCACCATATGAAGCATTATATGGTAGATGTTGTAGATCTCCTTTGTGTTGGTATGAAATAGGAGAATATCAACTTTTGGGTCATGAGCTTGTGAAACAGACAACAGAGAAGATTAAAGTAATACAACAACAATTGAAGACTGCACATGATAGACATAAATCATATGCCGACAAACGATGAAGACCCTTAGAATTCCAAGTTGGAGACATATTATATCTCAAGGGCTCGCCTTGGAAAGGTGTTCTTAGATTTGGAAAGAAGGGAAAGTTAGCTCCTAAATTTATGGGGCCTTATCCAATCATTGAATAGATTGGAAAGGTAGCCTATAAGCTGGAATTACCACCTGTGCATCCAGTGTTCCATATCTCCATGATGAGAAAATGTCATCCTAACACAGAGTTAGTTTTTAAACCTATGGAGGTAGATTTAAATGATGATATATCATATGTTGAAGGACATGTGATGATCCTTGATAAAAGATTAAAAACCTAAAAAAGAAATACATATGTCTTGTGAAATTTCTCTGGCATCATCGTGGCATTGAAGAAGCTACATGGGAGCTAGAGGAAGAGATGAGGAGGAAGTACCCTTCTCTTTTCTCTTGATGATTTCGGGGAAGAAATCCCTGTTGGGGATGGATAAATTTGTAACATCCCTGACATGGGTTATGCTTTAACCCTAGATTTTTTGTTTAATAAAGTTAATTATATGCTTGCTCTTATCTCTTTAAAAGTAATTAAGGCCCAAGAGGAACTTATGTTTCAATTTTAGTCCTTTTTGAATAATGTTGAAACAATGTTTTGTCTGTTTTGGACTAAAGTGCAAATTACCCAAGTTGAGGGATTAACATGCAAATACTACATGATAAAATGTTCCTCAGATGTTGAAGCATCATAAGAATGAAAATGATGTAGAGGTATGGCTTCCACTAGCCTGAGCACCAAGAAAGAGCTTATTAAGCAATGTTTATGCATTAAAACCTAGTTTTGGTGCAATGTGCAATTTACCTAAAACCTAGGGTTCAATATGCAAAATACCCCTTCTAGAGAGTCCCTAATATTTCGTGGTATTAATTATAGACAAGAAAATCATAGGGGCATCTCATTTGAATCACTTTGGAGGAGAGAGAATCTTGATATTAAAATAATCAAGATTTAAGCATAATTGAAACCCTAATTCATTTTAATGCAAAAATAAATATATTAATGGAAGTGCCCTTCCACCAAAAATGAGATGGTTGAATTTGCATAAGTGTGAACATCCTTTTTCCTTGCAAAGGCCACGAAATATCTAAAGTGAGTGGAGAGCCTACTCACATTAGTTAACTAATAAGTAATATCCACTCAATTTTGGATATTATTATTATAATGGTTAAGGTGATTAATTTGTTTTCTTTTAATTCATGGATAATGAAGAGGAATTACAAGTTGGGGGATATGGCTTCGTATGAAAGGAATGGAGGAGAGTATGTGGCATCAATTTTGGGAGTTGAAGGAATTATTTATCATTTTCTCTCTCATTGAAATTCCCTTATATACATTCCATTTTCAACCCACATGAAAGCCTTTTTCGATCCCTTTTTCTTTCCTTACTTTGGTCGTGCACAAATTAGCTTAGGAGAAACAAGAGGACGTGCCCCAACCTGCAGGTAAGCTCCATAGTCATCTTCAACCTTGATTTCATGGTGGAAATCAAAATTCAATACTTAATTTCTTCTTTTCTTCATTCAATCTTCAACCTTAGCCATTCATTTCACTCAAAGACTTGAGGACCAGCCTTTGGAAGTTTAGGGAGATTCATTCACCATTGAGAATGTGAAGCTTGAATCTTGGATTCAATTTTGAAGGTGGGTTATATAACTTGAACCCTTAAACATCATTATTGATTGCATATTTTCATCATATGTTGATTCCTTTCTTCTTTCTTGATTTCCTTTTAATTAGTGTTAAAATCATCATAAGAATCACAACTAATTGTGAAGGTTTGAAGCTTGAAGATGATGATTTCATCTCAAGCACACACCTCAACAAAGGAATGGGCAAACGGTTTTCAAAACCGATTGAGTTGATTCGGTTTCAAAACCGATTGAGTTGATTCGGTTTCAAGACCGAATGGGTAGTTGTACCCAAGACTGAATGGGTAATTGGACCCAAGAATGAATGGGTAATTTACTTCAAGACGGAATGGGTAATTTACTTCAAAACCAAATGGGTAATTAAGTTCAAGACCGAATGCGTAATTAACTACAAGATAGAATGGGTAATTGAGTCCAAAACTGAATGGGTAATGGATCTCAAGATCGAATGGGTAAATTGAACTTCAAAACTATTTGGGTACTTTGACCATTTTAAGGAGTTGACCGTTTGGAGGTCTAAATGGTTTTCAAACCATTTAGGGTTTAATAATTTTTAATTCAAACAGTCTCAAACCGTTTAGGGATTTTGAAATGAAAATTGTTTGATGGTCTAACGATCTTAAGACCGATTGCAGATTTTAAACCAAGACCGTTTCAGGTCTAAATGCTCCTCAAGACCATTTGAAGGTTAAGAAATCACAAGAATGTTTAGAGGTCAAGTATCTCAAGACCGATTGAGGTCAAGTAGTGGCTTGGATGAATGGAGATCTAAGGGTTACATTTTGATTCACTTTCAATGGTCTCAATGTTGATGGTTCAATGAGTGCAACCCTAAATTGATTGGTTGAAGGAAACCCTAATTGATCCTTTCAGTTGTAAGGTGGTTTGAACCAAATGGTCTTGAGACCGTTTGAGTCCAAACGGTCTTGAGACCATTTGGGATCAAACAGTCTTCAGACCGTTTGGAGGTTCAAAAGTCTCAAAACCATTTGAAGTTTAATAAGGTTAAAATCGGTTGATGGTTCAAAAGTATCAAAACCATTTGGAGATCTAATAGTCTCAAAGCTATGAAAGATTAATTAAATCACATGATTGTTGATGATGTTTATCAAAGGTAATTACAATGGTTGTACCTTCAAGGTACTTAAGTGATTAGTACCTTTTGTGTGGTTAACCTTTTATGCTTATGGAAGAAATGCCCCAATACACTATGCTAACCCTATTTGTATGCACTTGAATGAAGGGTTAACCTAATCTAATCAAGTTTGAAGTAATTAAAATCCTATAGAGGATGAGCGAGAGAGGAATTCATACATGGATGATAATCAAGTAGTGATTAAACCTCAACACTCTCAACATGAATAGAATATGTACTTAGGGTATGATCCCTGATAAAGAGATCATGAAACCCTAATCGAGAAGGTTGATGTACCCTAAACCTAATTTAGGTCAATGATAGGTGAAACCCTAATTTAGAGTAATGGTGTAACCCTAATCTAGGGTGATGATATGAGAAACCCTAATTCAGTGTATTTTAATGAAAAACCCTAATTTAAGAGGATGCTTCATGAAAACCCTAATTTCAGGAAAAGCTATATGAATCCCTTATGTTTGGGGAAATGTTATAAGAAACCTTAATTCAAGGTAATGACGTGATGTGAAACCCTAATTTTGGGTTATAATATGTGAACCCCTAATCTTGGGCAATGAGATTATCAACCATATCCCTAATTTGGGTAATGGTTGAGTAATCCTCGATTGACATGAAATGGGAAACCCTAACCCCAATGAGGGCTTAGTGGTATTACCCTTGTATAGCATGATGCTGATATGTAATTGGTATAACTGTTATCATGAGTACTAACCATGCAGGTATCATGATATCATGAGCATAGCCAGGTATGAGCTAGGATGTTTCATTTATTGAAAATGTTAATGGGCCTTATGAGCCATAGCATGTTTGTTGCCTAGTGAGAGGTAATAAGAGATGAAATGGGGCTTGTGAGCCTGTGAGATGTTTGTGTAACAAATATCATGTTTACCTTGGTCAGATGACCTGAAGGTATTAGTTACCTGATAAGTGGTAACAGGTGTTCTTTGATGCACTGGGGGTTTGAATACCCATATCCCATAATCATGACGATGAGATGTTAAGGGATGAGAATGCCCATGATGTGACAAGGGATTGAGATCTCAATGTTTTATAAAGCTTCGAGAAGTATTTCATAAAAGTATTACACATTCTTTGTAGCATTTGTTATAATAATTTATGTTTGAAAACCTAACTGATGCTAAGAGAATATGGTAATGCACTTAATTAATCAAATGAAATCTTATCATGTAGAGCCCTGACCATAGATCCATCATTATCAGTAATTGGTGATGGTGAAATAGGTTTTTCCTATGGAAATTCCTGGAATGCATATTTTAAATATGTGGGGGTAATGGGTGAAAATATCCTTACCCCCCATAGGAATGACTGAGGGACATATCCTATGTACGGGAATGGTTATGGACCATATCCCAATAAGAGTATGGCTATGGGTCATAACTCCACAATACAAGGCATTGGCTACGGGCCATATCCTGAAAAGAGTATATGATACGGGCTATAACTCTATAGTGAAGATACCAGTATACCCTGGAGAGCTATTTAGCAGAGACACAAGATGTCCTGCATATGATCTCGTACTGACCGAGACAGATGAGGTGATGGAGTCCAACTCTTCCATTGACCTATGTATGGTACCAATGCTTTACTTAATCGTGGTCAGTTGGAGTATGAACGGTATACCTCATCTCCTTAGGGCTTAAGTATGATTGTAAAATGTAATCAGCCGTGTAGCGTATTTGCTTAAGGTTGAAATACGAGAATCATTGGTTGATGATATCTTCCTTAGTATATCCTAGATGGATAAATGTTATACATGCTCTTCATATTCCTTATTGGACAAATGATATGTTGTTTTATCAATTATATCTGAGATGCTTTAATAAGGATATTACTCTAATCTATTTAGACACTGATTTATCTACTGATGAACATATATGATTCTTCTACCCAGTTTTATTCTATTAATTACAATAATGTTTTTGGAGAAGAGTGATATCTCTCACTGGGACAATTTTCAATTATCTCACCCCCATGGCATTCAACCTTTTTAGGTGGACGAGGACGAGGAGGCAGAAACCCTACAAAAAGCGAAGGGAAGCAGCAACAGGGATAGCAGTAACATCTCAGGTGGAGATATTGACTGTCGTGTCATGTATATGAGTCCTATGAGTCGTCTATGTACTCTCAGGACCTAGGAGTTAGTAGTCAGTGCTTTTATGATTGACCTGAGATTTGGCTTGATGCCTCGAGGTTCTTATGTTGCCTGTATATAGTTTTTAACAGAGCAATTGATACTTGTAACCCTCGACAAGGGATGGTACATGATATGTACTTTGTGAACCAGAATGTATGTGTAAATTAATATTTTTGGTTCTTGCTATACTAATTTCCTGGAAATGGATCTCTTAGTAAATGGTTTTAATTTTTAGTGACTTTTAGTAATTCCACTACTTATGACTAATTCCGCAATTAATTACACTATGATGGTCTGATCTGGTGTCAGGTCGTCTCATAGGTTGGTCTGATATTTACTCGGGTTCCACTTTATTCCTTTGTCATTGCTCCCATTTATCTTCTGATTTTGTACTTGTTATAGTTCTTCCCATCTTATATGGATTTCATACCTTGACTCACTTTATAAGTATATACTTATTTGTCTATTACTTTATTATATTCTTGAATCACGTCTTTAAGAACTCCACTTTTTCTAATTTGTATTCGGATTTAGATTTCATGGTGTTACATCTTTCTCTAATAGTTACCGAACATTCAAGTTTTGATAGACTATGATGCAATTCTCATCTTCTTTAAGGTAGTATTGAGATATTCATTCCATGATTTCTTATTCATTATGCTCTTTAGATTGTCTCAAAATAACTACTTGATCAGAGTAATTAGAAGTATAACAATCTAAGAGTTCCATACTTACCTTTCTTCAAAAATTGAATACCTGGATAGGGCACCCAAATACTGAGATTAGGCAATATGCACCATAATTTTATGTCACTTTCCTAATTTTGACATCATCCTAGTCTTAAGTCCTAGTATCCCTGTAGACTCAGTGAACCTAAAGCTCTGATACCAACTTGTACTAAACATGATCTCAATGAAAAGAAAGAAAACAAGGGTTATCATCTAATATGAAGTGTTGTGTATAACCCTAAACATATATGCTACATGGTTGTCTTACATCTTTTATTATTCCCTGGGGAATTTGAATCGTACCATCCAAAGTCCAACCGACCCCTACAAAGGGCTATTCGGTTCCATACGAGATCTTGGAGAGCCAATATCCTATGATCTCTTCCCCTAGGTCAGTATGAGTAAAACGTAGTGACATATAGTCAAACTGCAAAACAATGACATTTTGTCCTATAAGTAGCCCACCTTGGTACAGGTCACAGTGCTAGCATCCATGGTATACAAAACCCTCTAATCTGAGGTACAACCAAAGTTGTCCTCAATCACATCAGACGTATGAGGCAGGACCATAGCCATCCTCCACAACCTGCATTGTGGATGACAAGGATATATCCTCAACTTGCAACCCCACATACTCAATAGTATGCACTCTGAGTTTCTGTTAGGAATACTTGTTTCACCATCCAGCAAGTTTTGACATTGAAGATGGCACTTCAACACAGGGCACTACATGATTAGAGTTGCACTTTATTACTTATGCCAATTGGGTGATTCAAGGCTGCATCAAACAAGTGTACATACAAACCCTAATTCACTTCTAGCAAGCATATAAATATAACAACTTCAAAAGATATAAAATGTGTGAAACATAATTTCTCATCTCATCATCACATGTTATTGTTCACTTGCCATTCATGAGACCACACTAGTCATCATACTGTCACCAAAATAAATCCATTCTACAATATCACAGGGTATCAACCCTTATCAACACAAGAGGATTACACCTCATTCAGGGCTCAACCAAGCCCAAAGGTCATTAGGACCATCATACTATCACATGATATAAATCCTTTTCACAATATTGTAGGGTATCAACCCTTATAAACACAAGAGGATTATACCTCATTCAGGGCTCAACCATGCCCAAAGGTCACTAAGACCATCATATTATTCCCTTCAAGATCATCATTATCATTCTATACCTTATAGCAAGGCTCAACAACATCACTTACATATAGTACAACAGATCAGCACAATATTGCATTAGTGAGCTAGGAGATATTCATAAACAATCATAGAAGGGTTATAATAACATTAAGAACATTCCTTTTTTACATCAACATGCAATGAATCTAGATATCATTAACTCTCATCATATTCATAATACACATGTTCATCATAAGAAATTATATACCATGTGGCTATGACAACCACCAAATAACACATTAAGGTTATAATCATATTAAGGAGGTTATTTTACCATCATGCCATGAAATAAGAAGGTTAAACATGAATACTCATATTTATCTATTTGCATTAGAGTTAGGCTCCACAAGATAAATTATATTAATGCTACTAATCAACACTCATACCCAAACCCTAACTCACGGCATCCCCATTGGATCATGGATGCATAAGGTGAAGCATCACCACCACATTCCATACTATTCTCAAGTATGAACCTAGACATAAATCAAGGTGTAAACATCAGTTATAGTATACTAGGGTTTCAACAACAATAGTATAGTACTCCATGATTGTATTAATCATTCAAGGACTATTCATACCCAATTACCATCATTTAGTTATATTAAATCTCGGTATAACAAGCTATACCTCATTAGGGTTACATATCAACACGACATGGTTATCATCCCTTCTATTCATATGAATGAATAGGTAAGACTATCTTATTAAAGGTAACCCTCCATTTGTTCCATCATCATTCAACCCATATCACCATACCACAATGTCAACCAGAACCATTTGATGTTTAAAAGGTAAGACCATTGGTTGTTTACATAAGTAAACACCCTTCATGAATCAGCTATGAAGCTATAGAGTTGTGATATATAAAAGTCACCATTTAATCCTAGACATCCTTTGGTTAACAACAATAAGGGTTCCATTGAGAGTAGGGTAAAACCCACAATCGACTGTTCATTTAAAACAAGCCATCCATTGTCAACAAGTAAGCTCCTTAAGTTGATCATATAAAGGAAACAATCTAAATCACATTATTAGGACCAAAATATTACATTATCCATCATTCCACTTTATTGGAGGAATAAACATTAGATCTTGACCATAGGGTCAAGTTCATATGTTAAAACCATCAATTACAGTATAGGTCTAACCATTGCATCAAGTGACCCAAGAAACCATTGGTATAAGGCTTAATTGATGCTAAAACTATATGATTAACTCACCATAGGTTTTGGAGACCTGATACACCATCATTAGTGACCATTAAGTCACCATAGGTTGTTAGATCAGCACTATATTCATTAATCAACATCAAATATTAAGCTAATGTCATCATTAATTGATAACATCAGTAGGGTACTTAATGGTTGCTCATTAAACTTCTAATTGATCCAAAATCTGACCTAAGGAGTTGACCATAGGTTTTCACCATCATCTAACACCTTTGATCCCGACCATAAGTTGTCATAAAGATAACACCATAGGGTTGTTGCAATGGTACCATCATCGGGTCATGGGTTTATAGAAGAAATCAACTTTAAACCCTAAAATTGACCATTGGTTGATAGGTTCTTAGCACCATAGGTTGTCAAAACAACCTGATACAAGTCATATTATACCTTAGAAATGACATACACAAGATCAAATGTTCATCTAGAACTGAAATAAGAACATGGAATATTATAAAAATCAAAATCCAAGTCAAGCATAACTTTTTAGTGCATGGATCATCATGTTCAAGTAAGAACATGAGCTAGCAAGCTTATGGTATGCAATAAATGTCGTGCAAGTTATAAAACTTGCCTCTAATCAGAAGATAAACTCCAAAACAGAAGAAAACACAAGCAGGTAGGGTAGGAAATCTAAGCATAAGTTGTGAACTCGTCCATCTAGCACCTTTCTTCATCAAATGAGCAAACCCTAAGCATAAGGAGCAAGAAAGGTAGGATTTTAGAGCTTTAGATCAATTTATATCATGGAACAGAAAGGTTCCAAACTTGATAAAGGTAGGACAAAGGATAACAAAGAAATAAATGGAGGGAAGAAGGGGATTCTTACTATTTTAGGCCAAGATCACTAGAAGGAAGCCTTTTAAACCTTAAAAGGAACTCAATTACAAGCCTAGATTCTTTTTCCAAGAAGATCCCCACTTTCTTCTTCCTTGGACAGGAAATTTTCAGAAGAACAGAGGGAGAATGAGGTTCATACAAGGAGGTAAGTGGTGGAGATAAAATGTCTCATTTGGGTGCTTAGGGATAAGTATATGAAACTTTAAGTTAAAGAAAAAGAAAATGTTGTTCTAGTATATTTCCAAGTGTCCATGACCTTAAACTATTAAGATTATACAAGAAAACACACAAGAAGCTCCCCTACCATCCATAGAGTCATGCTTATCTCTCGTTTCTTGAATTTCACAGAAAAACAAATAATTCATTAGCTGATATCTACTAAAGGTAGCTCATCCATGAAAGGGTAAACCCTAAAATACCCTTGGAGAAAACACCTTCAAACCAAGGACTAAATAGGTTTCCCATGGCTCAAAAAGCTCAAGAATGATGATATAATATCCAAGGAACATAATTCAAGTGATAAATTGAAACGAAAACATCTCAATTGGGTAAATTATAGAAAATTCCAAAATGTGCATAAAATTGCATAACTTGCTCAAACAGTGTCCAAATTGGACCATATTTGAAACTTAAGCTTATCTTATTATTTCAAAGCATATAAAAAGGTTATATTAGGGTTACAATAATTAAATTATGATAATTAGGCTTATTCAACTCATTAAGCAAGTTTAGAGGCCTTACAACTATAAATCCCTAATAGGGATTTCACCCCCAAAATCTAAGATAAACAAAGGTGGGTACTTCCTTTGCACCTCATCCTATTACCTTCACATGGTTACTTGCATATCATTGTGATATCACATCATTCATACATATCTCATGTTGGGTCAGCACAACCCCCCCCCCCACATAAGAAGACATTTGCAAATATGGAACATAGAAACTTATTGTACCAACTGTACAGATCTAATAGTAATTTTCAAATTTAAATTCAAGAAATCATCCTAAAATTATATCTATTGTATAAACAAACCATCTATCTGTGATAGTGGTCTTGCCCAGATATCGCTAGACCATACACAACATTATAGAGTCACTTTTGTTTTTCCTTCCAAACAACATTTATAGGATCATCATCAACTATCTCTCTCTATGGGAGAGGAATGCTTGGAATGTTCATTTAATAAATGTCTCAAAACTTCACATACTTGCCATAATTTTGATACATCTTGGATACTAGGATTCATTACCTTTGTATCCACCTCATGTGGTATAAGGAACTCACATCCTTATCTCATCTACTCTTACCAACATAACAAATTTCAAGACATATAAGAGGAGTCTTCCTAATTAATGGAAGGCTCAAAAGCAAACTCATCACAAAATTTATGATCTTGGAACCATAGTCCATGCAACCTTATACTATAATAAGCTATCCACCCACATGTTTACAATGAATCCACACATACAAAGAGGCAATGATCCACTTGAAAGTTTTTCCTAGAAAGGAAAGACACAAAGGGAAACACACTTCTCATACCATAGAAACATTGTTCAAGGGCCAGTAGCAAAAAGGTAACCAATTCTATTTTCATTATGTGAGTTACAGCTTCTTATGTATCATATTATCCTTTTCATTTTGGGTTCCTTGCCATTAGGATAGGAATCATCATGATTAACATATTCATTACTCCTTCCTTGATGACTATTTATCACACTTGGGTATGTTCTCTTATTTTATTAAGTTTTTCAACCACTTATCAATAGGTAAATCATCATATTCCACATTTTCTTCATTAAACATGGATCATTTGCCTTAATTTCTTTCACATGCTATGCTGATTTTACATTAAAACTTTCTTACACACATAGGTTGGTCTGATATTAACTCAGGTTCCACCTTATTCCTTTGTCATTGTTCCCATTTATCTTCTCATTTTGTACTTATTATTGGAGTTCTTTCCATCTTATGTGGATTTCATACCTTGATTCACTTTATAACCATAGACTTATCTGTCTTTTACTTTATTATCTTCTTGAATCACATCTTCAAGAACTCCTTTTTTCTAATTTTTATTCGGATTTAAATTTCATGGTGTTATATCTTTCTCTTATAGTTACCAAACATTCAAGTTTTGATAGACTATGATGCAATTCTCATCTTCTTTAAGGTAGGATTGAGATATTCATACCATGATTTCTTATTCATTATGCTCTTTAGATTGTCTCAAAATAACTACTTGATCAGAGTAATAAAAAAGATAACAATCTAAGAGTTCCATACTTACCTTTCTTCAATAATTGAATACCTGGCCAGGGAAACCAAATACTGAGATTAGGCAGTATGTACCATATTTTTATGTCATATTCCTAATTTTGACATCATCCTAGTCCTAATTCCTAGTGTCCCTATAGACTCAGTGAACCTAAAGCTATAATACCAACTTGTGAGTACATGTTACTGTGAATGAGATTACTCAAAACAAAAAAACACAATCAATCACCAATTAACCACATACCCAAAAATATTGGTAAATTAAAACCGATTTCAACATAAGAACCCACTCATAAACATTTGCATAAGAGACCGACATCTTTCTTATATCCATACTATTTCAAAAATTTGATACAAATTGTTCTATCACCTTAGCTTCAACATATATACATAGGAGAAAAATATTAGTATATGCCACACAACAAACATTAACATGCTAACAAAATTTAAATTCTTTTGAAACACCATATACAAACTTTTTCGTCCTGGACCTGAGAGTACAGTGACAACTCTAGGACACTAGACATCTAATCAACTTTCCCAAAGATTAATTACTATAGCTCCTCTTTGCTGCCACATGTTTGTTTTCGTCACTTCCGATTACCTAAAAAAATGTGGCGAACCACAAGGGTGAGACCCATGTCCCAGCAAGATATATAACCTCCAACAACCCTTATTGATTACAACATTTTAAATAGTAGATAACTGAGCGGTTGGAATATTTAATAGTCAATTTAACAGATTGAATAGTTTAATTATGCTAAACATATTAAGAAAATAATCTTAGCAACAAGTATGATCATCAATGCATATATAGATAACAAATAAAACCATTTCACTAGATAGATATCCAATCAAATATCATCACAATGCATCTAATAATAATCATTATCATTAATCTTACTATCATCATATTCCTTGCTAATAACACAAACAATCTAGTAGCATAAGCATCCCTGACATCATGAATATGTATAGTAACATAACATGGCACTCAATATTGGCATCTCAAATAAAGGGAATGAATCTATTTCATAAGTAGAACTAACATCATAGCACAACTGACTACATATGCATGATTAGCAGATTAAGCATCTATAATTACATAGGCATGGCTAGCAATATTAAACATAGCTAGCAACATCATCTTAACCATTAGTGTCATTATATTTGACAACATAAGCATGTTTACAAAATGAGCATAACTACCACATAAGCATATATATTATCTCTTATTGTACTAAACATGATCTCAATGAAAAGAAAGCAAAACAAGGGTTCTCATCCAATATGAAGTGTTGTGTATAACCCTAAACAGATATGCTACATGGCTGTCTTACATCTTTTATTATGCCCTGGGGAATTTGAATCATACCATCCAAACTCCAACTGACCCCTGTGAAGGGCTATTCGGTTCCGTACAAGATCTAGGAGATCCGGTATCATAAGATCTCTTCCCCTCTGTCAGTATGAGTAAAAATTTGTGATATATAGTCAAACTGCAAAACAGCGACATATAGTCCTGTAACTAGCCCACCTTAGTATAAGTCACAGTGCTAGCATCTAGGGTATACAAAACCCTCAAATCTGAGGTACAACCACAATTGTCCTTGTCCTCAATCACATCAGATGCATGAGGCATGACCATAGACATCCTCCACAACTTGCATTGTGGATGACAAAGATATATCTTCAAATTGCAACCCCACATACTCAACAGTATGTGCTCTGAGTTTCCCTTAGGAATACTCATTTCACAATCTAACATGTTTTGAAATTGAAGATTGCTCTACGGAATAGGGCACTACATGATTAGAGTTGCACTTGATTAGTTATGTCAATTGGGTGAATTAAGGGTGCATAAAACAAGTGGACATACAAACCCTAATTCACTTCTAGCAAGCATATAAATAGCACAACTTCAAAAGATATAAAATGTGTGAAACATAATTTCTCATCTCATCATCATGTGGTTCTATTCACTTGCCATTCATGACACCACAGTAGTCATCATACTATCACAAGATATAAATCCTATTCACAATATCATAGGGTATCAACCCTTATCAACACAAGCGGATTACACCTCATTCAGGGCTCAACCATGCCCAAAGGTCATTAAGACCATCATACTATCACATGATATAAATCCTTTTCACAATATCAAAGGGTATCAACCCTTATCAACACAAGAGGATTACACCTCATTCTGGGATCAACCATGCCCAAAGGTCATTAAGACCATCATACTATTCCATCCAAGATCATCATTATCATTCCTTGCCTTATACCAAAGCTCAACAACATCACTTACATATAGTACACCAGATCATCACAATATTGCATTAGTGAGCTAGGAGATATTCATAAACAATCATAGAAGGGTTATAATAACATTAAGAACATTCCTTTATTACATCAACATCCAAGGAATCCAGATATCATTAACCCTCATCATATTCATAATGCACATGTTCATCATAAGAAAGTATCAACCACGTGTCTATGATAACCATAAATTAACACATTAAGGTTATAATCATATTAAGGATGTTATTTCACCATCATTCCATCAAATAAGAAGGTTAAAAATGAATACTCATCTTTATCTATTTCCATTAGAGTTAGGCTCGACAAGATAAATTATATTAATGTTACTAATCAGCAATCAAACCTAAACCCTAATTCACGGCATCCCCATTGGATCATGGATGCATAAGGTGAAGCATGACCACCACATTCCATACTATTCTCAAGTATGAACCCACACATAAATCAAGGTGTAACCATTGGGTTATAGTATACTAGGGTTACAACAACAATGAGAGAGTACTCCATGATTGTATTAATCATTAAAGGACTATTCATACCCAATTACCATCATTTAGTTATATTAAAGCTAGGTATAACAAGCTATACCTCATTAGGGTGACATATCAACACAATATGGTTATCATCCCTTCATTCATATGAGTGCATAGGTAAGACTATCTTATAAAGGGTAACCCTCCATTTGTTCCATCATCATTCAACCCATATCACTATACCATAATTTCACCCAGAACCATTGGTTGTTTACATATGTAAACACCTTGAATAAATAATTTATGATGTTATTGAGTTGTGATCTATAAAAGTAACCATTTAACCCTAGACATCCTTTGGTTAACAATAATAAGGGTTATGTTGAGAGTAGGGTAAAACCCACACTCGACTGTTCATTTAAAACAAGCCATCCATTCTCAACAAGTAAGCTCATTAAGTTGATCATATAAAGGAAACCATCTAAATCACATTATTAGGACCAACATGTTACATTATCCATCATTCCTCTTTATTGGAGAAATAAATATTAGATCTTGACTATAGGGTCAAGTTCATATGTTGAAACCATCAATTACAGTATAGGTCCGACCATTGCATCAAGTGACCCAAGAAACCATTGGTCTAAGGCTATATTGATTCTACAACTATATGATTAACTCACCATAGGTTTTGGAAACCTGATCCACCATCATTAGTGACCATTAAGTCACAATAGGTTGTTAGATCAACACTATATTCATTAATCCACATCAAATATTAAGCTAATGTCATCATTAATTGATAACATCAATAGGGTACTTAATGGTTGCTCATTAAACTTCTAATTGATCCAAAACCTGACCTAAGGGGGTGACCATAGGTTTTCACCATCATCTGACACCTTTGATCCCGACCATCAATTTTCATGAAGACAACACCATAGGGTTGTTGCAGTGGTACCATCATCGGGTCATGGGTTTATAGAAGAAATCAACTTTAAACCCTAAAATTTACCATTGGTTGATAGGTGCTTAGCACCATAGGTTATCAAAACAACCTGATCCAAGTTATATTATACATTGGGAATGATGTACACATGATCACAGGTTCATCTAGAACTGAAATCAAAATAGGAAATATTATAAAAATCAAAATCCAAGTCAAGCATATCTTTTTAGTGCATGGATCATCATTTTCAAGAAAGAACATGAGCTAGCAAGCTTATGGTAAGCAATAAACGTGGAGCAAGTTATAAAATTTGCCTTTAACTAGAAGATAAATTCCAAAACAGAAGAAAACACAAGCAGGTAGGGTAGAAAATCTAACCATAAGCTATGAACGCATCCATCTAGTACCTTGCTTCATCAAATGAGCAAACCCTAAGAATAAGGAGCAAGAAAGGTAGGGTTTTAGAGCTTTAGAGCAATTTCTACCATGGAAAAGTAAGGTTTTGTCCTTGAGAAAGGTAGGAGGAAGTTCAAAAAAGAAATAAATGGAGGGAAGAAAGGGATTCTTAATCTTTTAGGTCAAGATCACTAGAAGGAAGCCTTTTAAACCCTAAAACCAAGTCAATAGCAACCCTAGATACTTATTCCAAGAAGATCCCCTATTTCTTCTTCCTTGGACAGGAAATTCGTAGAAGAATAGAGGGAGAATGAGGTTCATAGAAGGAGGGAAGTGGTGGAGAGAAAATGGTTCGTTTTGGTGCTTAGGGATAAGTATATGAAACTTTAAGATAAAGAAAAAGAAAAAGTTGAAGTTCTAATATCTTTCCAATTGTCCATGACCTTAAACTATTAAGAATATACAAGAACACACACAAGAAGCTCCCCCACCATCATAAAGACGTGTTTATCCCTCTTTTCTTGAATTTCCAAAAAATAAAACAAATAATTCATTAGTTGATAGCTACTAAAGGTAGCTCATCCATGCAGGGGTAAACCCTAAAATACCCTTGGAAAAAACACCTTCAAACCAAGGATTAAATAGGTGTCACATGGCTCAAAAATCTCAATAATGATGAGATAATATCCAAGGAACATAATGCAAGTGATAAGTTTCAAAGAAAACCTCTCAATTGGGTAAATTATAGAAAAGTCCAAAATGTGCATAAAATTACATAACTTGCTCAAACAATGTCAAAATTAGACCATATTTGAAACTTAATCTTATATTATGAATTGAAAAGGTTATATTAGGGTTATAAGAATTCTATTATGATAATTAATCTTATTTAACTCATTAATGAAGTTTAGAGGCCTTACATAATCGGTCTGATAAAGCATTTACCTAACAACTCCAGCAACTGCTTCTTCAACTCATGCATCTCTTTTAGTGCCATCTTGTATGGTGCTTGTTCTATGGGTTGCATTCAAAGAACTAGATTGAACTCAAATTTAATCTCTATGGGAGGGAGAACACTAGGAAACACTTTAGGAAAAACATCTATGAACTCTAAAACCACATGAACCTCCTGGATACCATGACTGCTTCTCTTGGTGTACACAACATGCGCCAAGAAATCTATACACCCCTATCTCATCAGCCTCTCTACTGTCATAGCTGACACCAAGAAACATTAGAAGAATCTTTCAATCTCCTTGGAAGACCCATGAAATATCTCCCTCATGGAAAGCCACTACCTTGGAACTATAGTCCAAGACCACTTGGTACTTCTCCAAGGTATCTCCCAAGGATCACATCAAATCCATTCATGTCAAGTGCCATAAGGTCCACTTGAATGCTGCATCTTAAAAAGGAAAGGACGCAAGAGGGACAAACCTCCCAAAACTTAGCGGAACCAACTAAAGTGGTTTATAACAAAGACTACTAGATATAGTAATAATAGGAAGATAACACCTATCTATAACCTCTCTGTTGATATAAAAGTGTGTCGCACCTGGGTCAACCAAAACTGATATGAAAGAAGAAGTAGACACATCATAATGAAAAAGTTCCATCTGATGTGTCATGACTCATGGATTAACCACTCCCTCCAGCTGACTCCTTGTGTAGAATCGGGCTATCGCTTGTTGTCATCCACACCCACTAATGTCTTGTCCTAAGGATCCTACCTATGATGCCTAACTGCATCCTCTACCACCATCACTATTGAACTACTATTGCTTGTTGTCATCCACGCCCACTTCTATCTTGTCCTAAGGATCCTTCCTACGACGCCTGACCACATCCTCTAGCACCATCACTATTGAACTACTATTGCTTACAACTTGGTATGCCCGGCATGTGCACACTTATGACAAGTCTTAGCCTAGTACCATGGCCTAGACACCCATGTCACTGGAACTGACGCTATAGTGTGAGCTCCAGCTAGTGGAAAGCTTTGGTATGTGTCCTTGCTCGATGACTGCTATGATGGCACCGCTAATCTTGGATCTAATAAAACTAATCATTGTTGCAATTGAGGTGAAAAAAACCTCAGCTTATTAAAACCCCCAGAAGACTGACCCTAAAATTGAGTCGGCCTCTTCTTAGCATTGGCTTCACACTTCTCTATAGAAGACTGCTCAATCCTACTCACCATAAAGGTAGAAAACCTATTTCTATTCTCCAAAATACACACCATCGTTGTCATCTCCTTGTTGAAGCCCTTCTCAAACTATCAGATCCTCTCCTTATCTGTTGTTGTCGTGCGAGGATAGAACCTCGATAGGTCCATAAATGTTTCCTCATACGTTTTTATCATCATTGATACCTAATGCATCTTCTCAAACTACGATATATTCTCATCCAGATACATCTCCAAGAAGTATCGGCTAACAAACTCTCATCAAAACTCTTCCCAATTGATTACCACTCCATGTTTCTTCTCCTCTTCTATGGCCCACCATTGGCCAACACTTCACTTCGGTAGGTACATGACGTGCTTCACCTTGTCCTCTTTGGGGATATTGAGGATCTTGAAAACCTTCTCAAGATCCATGAACCACATATCCACATACACTGAGTCTGTCGTACCAGCATACTAGATCGTCCCTTCATGTCTCAACCACTCAAAAGTCTACCCAGAACCCTAGGATTCCTCATTGGGAACAACTACCCTGGGATGAGATATGAGCGCTCTATCTGCTAAATTTGTAATCATGGCCATAATCAGTTCAAACATGGATTGGAAAGTAGGATTGGTCATCATTGTTGGGTTAGACTGAGGCATCATGATGTGTCTGGCCCTATCTCCGAAACTCTATCATTGTGTGCCCACTTCCTACCTCCACCTTCTGGCACAACAAAGCTACCCTCAGCAAGTTCTTCATGCTCTCTATACATATTTGCATAAGTATAAGATAAAATTAGATATGTTGAATGACATAAGAATAGACAGAAGCTCTAATCCTATGTCCCTATAGACTCGACGCACCAAGTGCTCAGATAGCAATCTAACTTGTTACGCCCAATGCCACTCCCAATGAGAATACTCAAAATAAACAAGCGATCAACTATTAAACATACATATTACCAAAAAATAGAGAAAAATAAAATCAACATAAACTATTACTTACAAGAGAAGAAACATTTGCATAAAGGTCCATAAACATTCCATAGAAGCACATACCCTATCAGGTAATTACATATCTATTCAGTGGCCTTAGTCACAACCTGTATACAAAAGATATCTTGTTCACATATACATGCCACATATATACAAACCATGACATACTACCAAAACATGTGTTGATATACTCATCTAAAAAATGTATCCCTTCCCAGAACTGAGAGTATATGAAAACACTAGGACTCTATTACAAAAACAACTAGCAAATATCCAACCTTTGGGGCTACTAGTCTCCAAACTTCTCCTCCTCAATAGCACAATCCTAACCACATTACTAATGAGCACTTAAAAATATGTGGTGACCCACGAGGTGAGACCCATGTCCCAACAAGAGATATAACTCTCAAATAATGGTTATTGTTACCACAAATATAATACTATTAAACATGATGAGCATATTTAGCTAAATGAATTATGTAAATTGATTACACATGTTAAGCAGGTTAACTAGGTTAAGTATATTTAATATCTATAATAGATAAGCATGGCATTATGATAAGAAGGAATATGAAGAACATGTATAATGGTTGATTTCTCTTATTGCATTATAAAAAAAACTAAGAAGTATAAGAAACAAGGCAAGCGTAAACATCCAATGTGAAGTGTGTTTAACCCTAATAAGAGATACAACACGGTGATGTTACATCTTTTATTATTACCCTAAGGATTTGAGTCATGCCGCCCAAATCCAACTGACCACTGCTAAGTCGAAATCAATGCCATAGAAGTTATCAAAAGAGCCAGAATCTAATATCTTCTTCCCACTCGGTCCGTACAACTGAACATCGTAGTGACATATCATTCAAAATTCCATCATCAACATATAGTCAAGTTGAAGACACCTGACTCTCCTTGGCACAGGTCACGGTGCTAGACCCCAGGGTATGAAACCCTGCCACTGAGGTGTAACCACATTTGTCCTCCAATCACATCAAGTATATATTCACCAAGACATGACTATATCCGTTATCACACCAAGGTATGACCGCGGCTATCCTAAAAATGCATGGGGTCATGATGACAAGGACACATAGTCATTTACACATCACACACTCAATAGTATCCACTCCCAGTTTCCCTTAGGAATACTCATTTACCATCCATCAAGTTCTGACACAAGAATAGATCTATGGCCATGGAAACAACATGATTATAATTCCACTTGACTAGTTAAAGCCAATTGGGTGCCTTTTATTACATCAATCAAGTGACAAGAAAACCTTAAAATAATTCTACAAAATAATGGTAGAGTGCAATAGAAGAAGATATAAAATTTATTAACATAAAACTTGTCATATCAATTGTGATGAAGCGTTCAAAACATACATCATTAATTAAGCGGAAGCAATTACTAATAGCGGATTACTGAAAATCACTAAAAATTAAAACCTTTTTCAAAGAGATCCAATCATAAGAAAACTCTTTCAACAAGAACCAATTTATTACATTTACATCTTGGTTCATAAGTACATAACTTGTACCTTCTCTTCTCGAGGGTTACAACATCCACTGCCTTGTTAAAAGATAAACACGAACAACATAAGAACCTCGAGGCATCAAACCAAAATATCAAAATGATTTATTAAAAACACTAGTTACTAACTCCGAGGACCTGAGAGTATAGAGACGGCACATAGGACTTCTATCTACAAGACACACAGATAGTACACTCAACCTGAGCTGTCACTGCTTTCACTGCTGCTGCTGATGCTCTTCCTCTGCAAGATATTTTCAGTCTCCTCCGTACTTGTCCTCCTAAAAAAATGTTGGATCCCACGGGGGTGAGACAATTGTAATTGCCCCAGTGAGAGATATAACTCTCCGCCAAAAACATCATTATTGCAGTTTAGTGATATAAAATTGGGCAGAGGATAAGCATTTTAAAGCATTCTCAACTTTTAAAGTATTGCAACTATTTATGATTGAACAACAGATCAATTATTCTCTTAATAAGGAATAGGAAGAACATGTATATCATTTATTTATCATGTTATTCCATCATGTGAAACTTCTATTGTGACACTCATTATGTTGATATGTCACCCATGAGACATTCTTGTCTCAATCTGTTCGCCTTAGCCAATCTACTAAACAGATATGGGATTAAATCTACCAGGTACTCATATAACATTAATACAGGCATTGGGTTATTACCAATCTTGTGTCATCATTACAAGCATTGGGTTATTACCAATCTTGTGTCATCATTACATGCATTAATCCTCTGCCAGGTATTGGACTTTAACCAATCATGATTACACTTCCAGGCATTGGACACTACCAATCCTGATTTCAGAGCCAGGCATTAGACTTTACCCAACCCTGATTATAGGCATTACACCTCCGCCAAGTATTGGACTTTAACCAATCCTGATTACACAGCCAGGCATTGGACTCTAACCAATCCTGATTACACAGCCAGGCATTAGACTCTAACCAATCCTGATTACAAGCATTACACCTCTACCAGGTATTGGACTTTAACCAATCCTGATTACACAACCAGACATTGGACTCTAACCAATCCTGATTATAGGCATTACACGTCTGCTAGGTATTGGACTTTAACCAATCCTGGTTACATAGCTAGGCATTGGACTCTAACCAATCCTGATTACACAGCCAGACATTAGACTCTAACCAATCCTGATTACACCCCATGTATGTTTACACATCACTGGCACCTCATCCTTTTACTAGCATTAAACTTTGGCCATGTAAATCATGCTCAATACATTCTTTATGTATTACAAGTATTCTTCTTTTCTCCACACATGTATAATCCAGGTTCCATTATTATAATTGTATCCTTTTGTTATTATTATTATGTTACTAAATTTCCATTCCTTGGTTTATTATGAACATTATCATCTTGTGACCTCTCACTAGGTAACAACTAATCTCATGGCTCTCAAAGCCCATTAAAACATCTTTTTACCTCTCACTAGGAAACATCTAACCATATGGCCCATACGACCATTAAACATCTTGTCACCTCTCACTAGACAACAACAACTTATTACTTCATGTAATACAATAGCAACACCCCCATTCCCTGAATAGGGTAGGGTCTACTATTCACATCACATTAAGGTTTCTCATGTCCCATTACCCAATTTAGGGTTAGGGTTTCACATCTCACATTAGTATTTCATATTTATCAAATCAACCTTAATCTATTGCTCCACACCTCTAGGAGCATTCATTAACATCTCGAGTAATCAATAATGTGTATTACTCTTAACATTTATCATTAAACGATTATCAATACAAGGTATGAGTTCATTTCGCATCCTTATCATGGTATGATTACATCATACTCATTAGTTAGGCTTGACCCCATTCTTAAGGTATATTGGCCTATACTTATCAAAGTATATCAAATTCATTACATTTCATTGTAACAGTTTACATAACATTCTTCATGTGATTCTTGTCCAAGTATATTGGATTTGAGGTGCATCAAGGTATATCAACCCTGGAATGCTAAAAGTGATATCTTTCATAACTTGATGTATCACTTTCCTCATCACTTCCCACCTTCTTGGGTTATTATCTTATCTTGGATTAAGGTATTTCCCATATTAATCCTTTCATCCACTAACCTATCACTCTTCCAAGAAGTGCATAGGTCACACTTAAGAATGGTCCAACTATGTTTAATGATATGGACTCATTTCAGGTTAATGCATTGCTTTCTTTAAGGTTATTTATAATCAATCACTTTAGGTATTTCCCTTATTAATTTATTAGTCATCATTCCATTATTAGGATTAGGGACTCCCATAGCATCACCCTTTATTAGTTTTCACATCACATTGTCCATAATTAGGGTTTACCATTCATCCCAACTAGGGTTTCTCATGGCATCACCCTTAATTAGGGATTCTCATGGAATCACCCTCTCTTAGGGTTTTTCATGGAATCAACCTCAATTAGGGTTTCACATGGCATCACCCTCAATTAGGGTTTCTCATGGAATCAACCTAAATTAGGGTTTCAAATGGCATTACCCTCAATTAGGGTTTCTCAATTCATATCAATTGGAGATACTAATCCTAATTAGGTTTTCACTCTCCATTCCCATAATTGGGATTTTACATTATGTTACCGTGAATTAGGGTTAGGCTTCTTTAACCTTCTGGATTAGGATTTCAAGATCTCTTTACTAAGGATCATAACCTAATCACCACATGATCAATACTCATGTATGAATTCCTTTTTATCATCCTCTAAACTTGATTAGGTTACATCAACCTTTCAATATATATATATATATATATATATATATATATATATATATATATATATATACAACTATGGTTGACATAGTGTATTGAGACATTGCTTTCGTAAGCTTGTAGGGTTAACCATTTTAAAGGTACTGATTATCTAGGTACTTTAGGGTTTCAACCTTTGTACCTATAATTGGTAATTATTAACATCAGACATTGGATCAATGGATCAATCATCACCTTAAGTTATCAATTGATTTGATCACATTGAGTCTCCAAACGATCTTGACCCCCTTTGATCTTTAAACGGTTTGAAACCATTTAGGCAAGGAGTTTGTTGAAACCGATTGGACTTGGGTCTCCAAACGGTTTGAGACCATTTGGTCTCAAATGGTCTTAAGAACATTTTTGCTCAAACGGTCTTAAGACCGTTTGGTCCAAACCATCTCAAAACTAAATGGACCAAAAAGTCCTTTCAACACTTATATGATTCATGATTTCAATGGATGAACCAATTATCAATTGAGTCCTTGATTCTTTTTCACTTGAACTATTGAATCAACCTTCAATTAGACCATCAATTAGGGTTTTGAACCCAATTGATCTAGGATTTCAACTCGAGGAACCTTCAATTAGGGCTTTGAATCTAATAGCCATCAATGATCAACATTGTGGAATTGGTTCAATTGAAACTAATGAAACATCATTAAACTTTTGACATGACCTGACCCCAAATGGTCTTGAGGTCGCTTAGATGATCTCCAAATGGTCTTTAGACCGTTTTCCCCATCCTATCCTTGGAATTTGTGAAATTTCATTAGGGTTTAGCTCATTGGGTTGATCATCAAATCAACAATTAATTGTATTTCAATTTGGCGTCTCTGGACCTTCAATTACACAACCATACTCAAACACAGACCTCCAAACGGTCTTGGTTGACCTCCAAACGGTATTTAGACCATTTGGGTGACCTTCAAATGGTCTTGAGACCATTTTGGCTAATCAACTCAAAAATCTAAATCAACTAATTTGAATTTTAGCACTTAACCCAATTAGGGTTTGCTAATTGATTAACCTTCAACTGATGAACCCTTTGGAATTATTCAATCAAATTTGGTGGGTCATCAACCATCATCATTAGCATCAAAATTTCCAAACGGTCAACTATGGTCAACTCTCTCAAATGGTTTGAAACCGTTTAGCTTCTAACAGTTTGATGAAATTGTTTGCTTTCAAACGGTTTTGTTGAAACCGAATGAACAAGTTTGTTGAAACCGAAGGAAATACAATTTATTTGGGTAATAGGTCCAAGATGATGTCATCATCATCTACCTTCGTCCATGTAGTTCTTAGTACTTTTTATTTCATGGATTTACTAGTTTCAATCAACAATTAATCAAGATGATGAAGGAATCAATGAAATTGCAAGATCAATAGCTGAATAACAATGTAAAGGGGTTCAAGTTATATAACCCGCCTTCAATTGAGCTTCAAAGATTCAAGCTCACGTAAAAAATGGTGGATTCACCTCCTTTCACTATCCCAAGGCTCTTCCTCAAGCTTTGAGTGAAAAGGAATGGTTAGGATTGAAGATGGGATCAAGATAAGAAGAAACCATGCATTGATTTTCTATTTCCACCATGGAATCAAGGTAAACGAAGGTCAAGAAGCTTACCAACAGGTTGAGGGTCGTCCTCCTGTTTCTCCAAGCTCCATTGGTCGTTTTTGCAAGCAATAAGTGAAGGTGGATTCGGAATTACCCATCCAAGCTATGGATAAAGGAGCATATATGCATTTTATTAAAATTTCATTTTAGGAGAGAGAAAGTAGGGATTATCTCCACCATTTCCTTGCCACTTTCCCCCTTCCATTCCTTGGTTATGAGGCTATCTTCTTTGCCTCTTATTCCTCTCAATTATCCATGTTTTAAAGAAAATAAAATTAAGCACCTTAACCCTTATAATATTAATATCCTAAAGTGAGTGGATAATTATTTATCTTTTAATAATGTGAGTGAGTTATCAACTTCCTTTAGATATTTTCGTGCCTTTGCAAGGAACATGGTCGTACATGTATATGGATTTCAACCAACACAATTTTGGTTGAAGAGAACTTCAATTAATATATTTATTTTTGCATTAAATTGAAGTAAAGTTCCAATTATGCTTAAATCTTGATTATTTTAATATCAAGATTCTCTCTCCTCCAAAGTGATTCAAACGAGGAGCCCCTCTCATTTTATTTTCTCTACATGATGTAAGGAAACATTAGGTACCCTCTTGAAGTGGTAATTTGCATATTGAACCCTAGGTTTTGGGTAAATTGCATATTACACCAAAACTAGGTTTTAATGCACAAACATTGCTTTATCAGCTCTTTATTGGTACTCAGGCTACCACCAGTCATACCTATGTATCATATTCATTCTCATGATTCTTCAACACATGAGGAACATCTTATCATGCAACATTTGCAATTTAACCCCTCAACTTGGGTAAACTGCACTTTAGTCCAAAACAAGCAAAACAGTGTTTCAACATTATTCGAAAAGGACTAAAATTGAAACATAAGTTCCTCATGAACTTTAATTACTTCTCAAGAAATAAGAGCAAGCATATAATTAACTTTATTAAGTAAAACATCTAGGATTAAGGCATAACCCAGGTCAGGGATGTTACATCAATACATGCAACTATTCATTGTCATTCATAAGACCACCCCCATTATCAGATCACCTTGGGATACCAATCTCTTGTCCAAGGGACATTAAAACCACCACTTCATAATCACCTGCAAGAACATCATCATCTTTTCACACCTAATGTCAAGGCTCAATAGACCATCACCATATTTGTGATACACATGTTAAGCAAAACCTTGAACTATGATATTCACATAACACCATATTAGGGTTTCAACAACATTGAGAGACTATTTAATTACCACATCACCACCTATTTGTATTAGAGTTATACACCACCACCACCTATTTGTATTAGAGTTAGTTGTAACAAGATAATCTATATTAGTATTACACATCATCTCATTTTGGTGATCATAATTTTACACTTATACGAGGGAAAAGGTAAGAATACAAAGTTAAGGGCATAACACCATTGATCCTACATCAATAAAACCAAACCAACATGAGATGAGCATCACCCCAAAACCATCAGATGTTGAGTAGGTAAAACAATCAGTTGCACCCAAGTAAAAACCTTAGACAAACCATCTAGATAAACCATTGAGTTGTGACCAAATTAAGTCACCATCATAACCTAGTCAAGCCGTCATTTGGTAAAACAAGAACAACATCATTTGGAGAAATAAGAAGTACAATTGTTTGCTGGCTCAAAGGCTACCATCGATTGTGACACGTGGGTTCACCATCATTTGTGGTGTTCGGGGTCATCATTGATTGTGGAGTATGTGACTACCATCAGATCATATATTTAGAACCTCCATTAGTTACATGATCGAGTTTTGAATAAGAAGAATCATAGGTTGATGATCATAGGTCAATGGAATTTTGAGTCTTGGAGTCAAAATATCCATTGTTTGATGGACCAGAAGGGCATCGGTTGTCATACCCAGTACTTCCATCAGTTGTAATCAATAGGTCGTGAAACAAGGCAAAAGTACAAGGAAAACCAGCGTTTGGTGGAAGGAAAGAAAACCATTGGTTAAAGCCATCACTAGAGCACCAAACCATATTTTTTGTAGCACAAAAGAGACCAAAATAGAACTTAAAGTATGACCGTTGGTTGGCATGAGAATTAACACAAAACAACACCAAAACCAAGTTCATCGATTCTAGCAAGAAGGCAAACCATCGAGTTATGCACAAGGTAGAAAATAGATCAAACACCCTAACTAAACCCATCATTTGAGAGATACTAAGAACCATTATTTGTCATGCAAGAAAGACCAAAAGATTCCCCTACCAGAGGAACGTCGTGTATAAGTTTTAGAGCACATCCAAGAAGATAAACCACCAAGAACTAGCACCTAAGCTCAAACCCTAGTGAAAGATAGGATCTTTCAACTTAGAAATTTGTTTTAGACCAAGATCTACACATGCAAGCTATAAGTAAGCAACAATTATGGAGAAAGTTATATAACTCACCTCTCGAAAGAAGAAAAGAAGAAGCAGAAGAAGAAGAAGAAGATCCAAAAAGCAAGGTAGCTCGAGTAAAGGAGGAAGAAACCCTAGATTACACACTCCACACGACCAAGCAAGCTCCTTCTCCCAAAAAAAGAGATAACCTTAGGTCAAGGAAGAAGGAAGGAGATGTTCTTTAAGATCTAGAGTAAGCTATACCATGAAAAACCATGGTTTTGACAAAGAAGGAGGAAGGAGGTAGGACAACAAGGAAAATAAATGGAAAGAAGGATATATTACTTGCTTAGGTCAAGAATAAGCAAAGGAAGCTCTACTAGCACCAAGGAGAGAGTAAATATGAACCCTAGTCACACATGCAAGGCGATCGGCCACCTTCTATTACCTTAGGCACCTCCTTCTGCACCTAAGAAAGGAGGACACAGCTCTAGGCAACGAGGGAGAGAAAGGAGTCCAAAAGGTTTGTTTATATGGAAGGTAGGAGGCTTGTATAGCTATGGGTGAGAGAGAATAGAAGTTTTAGGTGTCCTAACATGTTTGCCAAGTATCCATGTCCATGGGACATCATGTCCATGCAAGTAGTAGATCCGTCAGTTGTGGAGTCTACTAAGCATTAGATCTTGGCCTCTCAGGGCGGCCATCGAGTTTCATCACTTGGTGACCATCGATTCTTGAAACCCTAGTTCACTAGGTTGAAAACCATCGATTTATCACCCTTTCCAAGAAAACCATTGGTCCAAGGGACCCCAAGAGAAAGTGTTGGGAAATATGACTACAAAATTGGCAGCAAAAACAAAAATTCTACTACCATATTCCTTGTAAACCAGTAGACTGCATCAACAACTATAAGATGGGAAGGATGGTTTCAAGGATATACTTGGTCTTAGAGCAAGTCCGATGACATCTTCTCACCATTATAGATGTGCAATTGTCTTCTAGTTGCATTAGAACTCATCTATTGCCCATCCTAGTCTCACCACATACAACATGTTGATGTTTTCCTTATAGCAGGAAAAATATCCACGCCTCTAGATAAGTCCATACAAATTGCCTTGAACTCTTATCTTCCTTCTAGAATGGATAGGAAGAAGTTGTCCCTCCCGTTGGTGTACTAGTCACCCACATGCTCTCCCAAAATTGTTTCTCCCTTGCTATCCCTCCCTTTAGCAGGTAGGACTTGCTTCGGCTTTCTATTGGTTACCACAACTAGAGAGCATAACAATTGTTAGAGGCAACTGAGTTGTGTTCTACGAAGCCCCTAGTACCCCTCTATTTATAGTAGGGGTTAGGGTATCGGTTCCCAACCTATGTGGGAGTGGAAGGGACCAAAAGATCATGAATTTTCACAACCTACAAGAACTGAAACCAGTTTGTTGGCAATTGAACTGATCGGTTCACATGCGAGTTGTTTGGTTCACCCAGTAAACTGATCATTTCTCCATGCTTCCCATTCACATACGAATTAGCAAATATGAATCAATTAATGCACAACATGACGTCAACACTAATCCTTGATGTAATCAAATTTCTCAATGAACTGCATGACTCACCTTACGAGTCGGTCGTTTCATGATCCGAATCAATTGGTTGGTTGAGTGATCCAATTGGTTCACTCCCCATTTTAAGAAGAACTCAGCTAATTCAATATCCAATCAACCTAACACTCCAATGGTCATTTTATCAGATGAGCTGATTGTTTGTGAGTCCAGTCAGTTGATTTGTTGATTGAATTTAATATTGAAAGACTGTAGTAATCAATCTAATTATCATTCAATAAAACTCCTCTTCTAGGTCATGACCTATGTGTGTGACCCTATAGGTCCCACATTACATTGGTAGTAAATGCCCATAACCAGTTATGGCATCACAATCAATGAGTGGTGCCTAGTTGCACATCAATGCTACCTAAGTAAATAAAAAGTTGGAGAACAACTTCAACCTATAATTTATGTATTGTGTTATAGTATTTGTATAGTTCCTTTGTCATTGATATCTAGATTGAACTCGAGGTATGGAGAAGTCATTCTCATCAACATCCATACTTATTTTTTGAACTAGAGTGGATTGTCTAAGATATATGTAAGCTCAATATCACATATTGACTCACATGTACATGTTCATACTATTTTCAATCTTGCTAATCAAGAGGCCCAAGATATCATAATCCTATTGGAGGGACAAATCTCATCTACATCACTCACAGTCATCCCCATGTGTCACATTGTACCCAATCAACACCTTTATGATAATCCTAATTCATGATTATAGTGGATGATGTTAAAGCACACTAAACAAAATGTGATGAGAGTAGTGGCTTCAGGTCTAAGAACCAGAATTACCACCAACACTATGAGAGTTGACTATGACTACCATTGTAATGGCTTCCATGCGTCCATCACATTGTGGGTCTTCGTGATACATTGTTCTCTAACATGTATTTGTGTGCTTGGTTTGATATCACATATCATGATTAATGAGATTCTTTCATCTACTAGTGCACACTCTAGTCTTATGTGTTATTTTTGTCTATCCGCCTTCCCCAATAACAACCGACTTGGGACATTATGTGAATATATACACTCTTAACATTTGTATGATCTCATTGTTCAAGTTACGTACTTTAAGTAAAATAATAGCGATTTTTATTTTATCAAAAAGTTCATTTTGGATTGGAAATTACAAGTAAAATAAATTTCTCACTCCTCTTTAATATCTTTTCATCTAGTCACACCCCCTCCTCTTTTGGAGTATATATTATATTTTTCAAAAATATGTCAATATTCATATTGTTGTACTGTGTATTTTTTTGTAAAGAATACAACAATTTGTATTTTGGCAAAAAATACAACTATTTGAATGTTGTTAGCAAATTAAATATCTCTCTCCTTTCACCCACTCTCTCTCACTCTCTCGCTCCTTTTCCACTTCCCAATTCCCTCTCCCATCCGTCTACTCACGCACATTGGGAAGAGTGACAGAGTATTGCTGCATTTGAAAATGTGGCACAACATTCCAAAAAGAGTTTCGTATCTGGTTTGGTTGTTGGTATTAGCATTTCCAATGAGATTTGCTATGCAGATTGAAAGCCATACCCAAAATGGGACGAATTTTAAATTATATCCTGTTAAACAACAGAAATAATAAAGTAAGCATTGCCAACCTCACTACTATTGTTGTTTAGCTTTGCTATGTGTAGCATTATTCTTTTCCCAAATTAAACCGCTGCTAAACCTTCCCCACTCTCACGTCGAACCAATTAATTATTAATTTACCCACAAAACAGGCCTGGGCATTAGATGCTTCTAGGGTACTGGACCTTCTCTGCACTCCTTGCTACGGCGCCATGGTGGAATAGTCTCTCTGCAGAGACGCAACTCAAACACGGAATGCAAATGGTTGACGTACAAAACGATGTACATACATCAAATGAAGCATACCACAGGCGCAAGAAACGAAAGGAGTTCATAGCGATTGCCGCATTTTTAGGGTGTGACGGCGTACTGTAAGCAGGAGTGGTGGCTTCATCACCAACGTGGCAACGTGGAATGAAATGGCATCACATTCACATACGTACTGCCTTGAGGAGTCACATCGTGTCATGTGCCTGGGGAAATGTGTACTTCCCCGCCTCGCAATTGGTGTCCTGGGGAGCCGTGTTGCATCGAGTTTCAGCTCTCCCACCTCTTGCCTTGATTCCTGTATCGTCTAACCAAACGAACCCTGTCTTGATTCCTGCCGTGGAAGTTCGACAAAAGCATGTGGAGCGAGCGTCATTCACTCATTTGATTACTTCGGCAACCAATGAAGCTATTACCTTGAGCTAACCAATGACGAAGCATAACCGGATGCTTCCGCGTATACAAAATTGTGTGTAGACATATACAATGGAATTACTTACGTTTAAAACATTCAACAGGGATATTAGGGAAATCTTCAGTGATAACCTGGACTAGAAGCTTCTCATTTAGCATCACATATAGTCAAATTTGACGGTATTTGACAGTTGGGGGTTAAAGTAGGGCACGTCTAGTTTTGTGATGCATTTAATAACTACTAGTGAACGCACACGCGCACATGCACGTGACATATAAAATTTGTTGGAAATGTGCGGGGAGAGGACTCGTCCGTGAAAGCGTTCCTACGGTAAAAGATATTTGTGTTGGTTGTTTGAAAATAGAGAATCAAGGAACCGTTTCCGTGAGATGGAGAGAGAAATACAGAATTAAAGATAATAAAAGTTAATAGCATAGTGTGAGAATAAATATTTGTATAACAAAATTCCTTAAAAAAAGGAGAGAAGAGAGTGAATCAAGGAGAGCACATCATCAAACTCGCTCTTTTTATAGTAGTATAGATTAGGAAACGCATCAGGATATCAAAATTTAGACTAAGTCATACTAACTCTGATGTTTACAAAAAAAGACTAACTTGATATGTGAAATGGCACATGCATAATCAGGATCTGAATACAAGGTTGCTTGATACTCAACTTCGGTTCTAGTCAGAATCCAATGTCATGTCTAGGTCAAAAATCGAATCTTATGCAAATTGAATTCCAAAATGTAAACTAGATCACGATTCTACTAGTTCAAATATTTTGATTTAATCTACACTAGTGCCAATCCTAACCCTATTTTATCAAACACTTAAGGAAGTCATAAATAGCCATGTCAAGGCATTTATCAACAAAAGACAAGTCCCATGTATATTTCATCCCAAACAAGGTGTTTGACTATAACCAACAATATATGCCTTGAGTCTTCAATTTGGGGGAATGCTTCAAGGATTCACTATTATTTGGGATCAGGTGAGTCCTTTGATCCTAATACACACCTACAATGACCAAAATTCCTTTCATAACTTTTTCTAATGTGCTAATGGTAGTGTTTTCATGTGGTGATGGCCAAGGGAGGGGTTCTGATGGAGGAAAAGACCATGTGCACCATGACTGGCCACCAATTGCATAAAGATCATGGTACTGACAATGAGGCATCATAAAATCTAGTTTTGTAAGCTTCCAGAAACATTGATCACAATGACATGAGATGGTCTTTAATGGTAATGAAGGCAATTCTCAGAAATCTTACAAGGAGGCAACCACTAGATAACCTAATGTCATGCTAACATATCTAAACTTAGTTTCCCTTTGATACACTAAAGCAAACCTACATATGTATCGATCTAAGCAACATCCTATCAACTCTTTTGTATGTAGGGAAGTGATGCAACCTCTCCTCAATCTATGAAAACAACCTATCATCATCAAAGAAGTGAGAATCACTATGAGATTAAACTCGAAGTTGAATAGAATCTATTCCATCCAGGGACCTTCAGAGTAATTTAGGGTCATCGATTTTGAACAAGGAAACTACATTATTTAGTTCACCAATCATGAAGACTATCAATAAAGCATGACATGAGGGTCATGGACAGTAACTGGCAACTACTTGTCGATTCAATCATGGTCTCCATCATTGAACCTTATGATTCAATACCAAGAAATCTTATGGTTTGGGTATGAGTGTCTCATATGCCAGTCTTTCTCTACCAAAACCAATCAGATGCATAGGAGATGTATCGACAAAATGATAAACATTGATGCCCATACCTTTCAAGTGCATCGTCAAAAATTTGCTAGAATAGATGTTGACGTTGAAAAATCAAAGCATTTGCTTCCTATTATCTTTGTCAATGGTGAACATTTCTGACATGAATACAAGAATCTTCCCATTGTTGTCTGAAGACTGGATGATGCAGATTTAGAGTGCAAGGAAGACAGAAACTGACACACTTTTTACATGCGTAGAAACACAAGTGTACGCGTCACTGTAATATAGGCCTTTGTGAGGCCCGAGTCAAACTCAGGGACACGTGAATTATCAGAGACTACTACTAACTACTCGCAATCAGCTAGACTGGTTAAAAAGTTGGAGGTTGTTGTAAAATTACAAGAAAATAAAATAAAACAAAACAAAGCAATCCATTAAATGTTTAGTTTAATCAATTCAAGTGGGAATCTTTAGGATTGCAATTTCACCACGGGTTTTCTTTGTATGAATTTCTATTTAGTCACTCAGATTTATCTCTCTATCCGGGTAGTGGCCTGATATCAGAATTGCCCACTGTCATGGTACAATTAACTACCTATGTCTAGGTCGGTTCCACTGTCGTAGCAACCTATACCCTAAACTAGGTGCATTAGAGTCGATCTCTCGATATCCACCATTAACCTTACACCACCTTGTTCAGGGGATTTGTCAATTAATGTAAATTCCATCTCATTTCAACCATTAATTCTTCGTTCAAAGTAATTAAGGGCATTAGATTATTATTATGGTAATCAAGCATAACAATATAATTGAGAAAATGAAATTATACCACGGATTTAAGAGATAAATGATGAATTACTATGAAAAAATTGTCATACAATGATTTCCCGGGCTACTCCCGGTCCTAAAGACAAAGGGGATTAGCCCCGAATGTTCATCTCAGAGCAAAACGTGGTATAGAAAAAGGGAAACATGGAGAAAAATGTGATTGAGTGGTGAAACCCCTGAACGGAGAAGATCCAAGCGCTCCTTGGCGTAGAATACACGTTCTCCCGCCTTTCGGTGGTGGAAAACGTCTTCTTCGGCGTCCAGAACGGCTGGGGCGTGCTTCTGGGCTCTGTTATTCTCTCCACACCTTCTCGGGACGTGTGCAGCGGCTAATGACGTGATAGATTGCTCTTGGCCACCGTCATTAGGTATAATCACCGAGTTAGGTCACCAAAATATCACATCCGTCGGATTTAGATCGATCTGAAGCAAACTTGTATCTGACGGTGTCGATACCATCGACACAGGTCGATGGTATCGAACTTGTGCAGTATCGGAAATTCTTCTTTCTCTTCATTGTTGCGCCTGATGCTAGCTGGATACCATCAACGCGGGTCGATGGTATCGACTCTCTTAGGTGTCGATTTTGTCTTTTTCCGTCATTGAAGCTCCTCATGTCGATAGTATCGACTTTAAGGTCGATAGTATCGACTGTCTTCTCGCCAGCAACCTGATGGTTTCTCGATACCATCGACTCTCCTGTTGATAGTATCGACTCTGTGATGCTCCTTGCGGATGGCAACCTGTGGTTGTGTCGATGGTATCGACCACAGTCGATGGTATCGACAACAACAAATACTTGTTTTTCCTGAAATTACAACATGAAACCACAAAAGCCGAAACAAAACATATTCTTGTAATAATTTATACTCAAAATATTGAAATAAGGGATATTTGACATAGAAAATGATCATAGACCAAAGTAGATGAATTATGCAATATTAACCACCAAAATGACTAATAAATGCATAAAACACAAATAAAACAAGTCTATAAATGTGACTTAAAATCATCGCATCAAACTCCCCTAAGCTTGAACATTGCTCGCCCTCGAGCAACTAAACCTTAGAATAGAATTGCCAGAGTCAACTAAAGAATAGATCATCACAACGACATTACCATATGATCCCCACCGGACATTCACATTCCAACCCTCACTAACCACGAAATGATAATTACCCTAAAGGCGACAGTAATCACCCATAAAAGATATCTACCTCAAAACTGATGAACACTATCATATAAGGCAGTTAACATAATAAAATTCGCCGGTCCAGACTTAGTGCATCTTGTGATCTCCTATTCTACGTTGCTCGCCCTAACTACCATCTACATGGAAGCAGCTCTCCTTATATTCACATGTGAGGAGAAAATCACGGTGGACTACCAATTCGAGCAACGGGTGGATGAAATGGGTGGCTCATGGAATAAATGGAAACATTATACAGTTTCAACATGCATAAAACAAAAATGCCCTAAATGATGCATTTGCACATGAACATGCCCTAATGCCTAATATTTGGTGGAATGATGCATGCACTAACATCCCGTCTCAAAATGAGATGGAATATCTAACTGAGCTACATCATGTACTTACTCATCTTAAAATGCGAGTGAGACTATGTTCCTTTCTCCTTCTTATTCTACTTGCTTCTCAATAATTTCTTTTTCTTTTTCATTTTTTCATTTTTCTATAAGACCCTTATATCCACAAATGACATTGAATAATTTGTTGGGCTTACTTTTTCTGCATAGTTCAAAGATTTGAATTATTTAGAAGGTATGGAACAAGTTAACCACCCTAAAAAAAAGAAGAAATAAGATACATGATGTGCTCTATGCAAAAGAATTATGAATGCAGCACCTAAGAATAATGTGCATGTATAACTATTCTAATTTTTTATTTTCATGCAAAACATGTGAAAGTGGTTGCAATGCCAGACCTATCTTCATGAGATGCAATCAAAAAGATTAAAACCGTAATGTACTTCCAATTCTTATGGTGGATTGTGAAAAACAATGAGGTGGAAAGATCACAAGACTAATTGACTGAACCTTTGAAAATTATTATGTGTCCCTCCTTACTGACCTGTGTAGGAGTTAAGAGGTTTCTCTCTCTTACTTCAAATTAGAGTCTCATTATCATTTGGTCAGTTTAGGCTCACACAACCAAATCCGTCCACTTTTCATGAATCATGAGGAATGTACAGTTGTGATATTCTATTTTAGAGTTGACAAAACCAATCATTTTCTTAAGTTATGTGCTCAAAGTTAAACAACACAAACTTGTGAACACTCAAATTTTTTATTTTCCCTTAACCCATGTACAAGCAAATGAGATGACACATGACTTAAGAAATCCACAATTACACTAGATAGAATGTGGATCCTACAAAAAAACTAAGATTGCAAGAAATAAATGACAAGAACAAACAAAATAAAACTAAAAAAAACTGAGAAAATAAAAGATAGAGTTGTTCCAACTCCCCCCCAAGCTTGAATTTGACTATGGCCTCATAGTCAAAAACAATCTTAAAGGTTGGAACAGAGATACCGATTTACTCTTCCGGTGGAGGCGAGTACTGTGGGGTCGTGGGGTCCCAGGATGGGTACTGCCCCTGAAAGCTCGGATCATACTGGGGCATTGGTGGAGGTTGTGGATACCCCCCAAAGTAGTTTTGGATCCAATAATGATCATAAAAGGGTTGTTGCTGCATCTCCATCCTATGCAACATGTCATGAATCTGTTGTTGGTTGTGAAGGAGGAGGCGCTCATTCTCAAAGATAGCCCTCTGATTGTCAAGCAACCGGTTCGTCGTCTCCTGAACACCGATGTACACTGCTGTATGGTGCTACTGGATTTGTTGTATATCCTGCAGCATGGCATACATTCCTTGCATCGAATAAACATCATCGCTTGGCTGTGAGGGCGGTGGTGGTGGCAGAGGTTGCGAAGATGAAGATGCACCCGGATGCATGCGAGGACGCTTCCTAGGTGCTACTCGTGCCCAAAGAGGAGTGTAGGCCTCCTCTTCCTCTTCAGCCTTGTCATCATTATTTTTGTCGTCGCCGCTGTCTTCATCGGAGTCAGCAATGGCTATGATGGGCCATCAGAAATGTTGAGCACCCTCGATGTGGAAGACAGGGTCGGGAAGCGAGCATTCTTGATATGCATGGTTTACATGGCAGTGAGCATAAGGTAAACCATCCCGAAGCAAGATAAGGTTTGACCGATGAAGATGTTGCAAATTGACCTTGCTTCTGTTGGAGAGAGGAGTCAAGGTTGAGAAGTTCATCCCAAGATAGTGGGCCAGCGGTGTGATGAGTCCTCCAAAATGAATTGGAGCCTTCCGCGTACTCCTCTTTACCGCCAACACCCACTGTAGAAAGAATGCTCCCCAGTTGCACTCTTGGCGCTTCAGGAGTTTATGCAAGAAAAACAAGTCTGTCTCCTGGAATTTGCTAAGAGACAGATCACCCCTAGCAAATAGGGTAGAACACAACATCCGATGAAGAATCTGCACGAACGGATGCTCGAAGTCTGGTACCGCTGCGTTGTGGTAGCTCACTGATTTGCCCGGCGGCACTGTCACGAGTTTGGCAAAGATAGCATTGTAGTCGGTCCGGTTGTCTGGCCGCCGGTAGTCAGTTCGCCCATGGTTCTAGTTGTTGATCTTATTGAACTGCCTGAGTGTAAGAGTGTAATCATTGTTGTACAGCCGGAAAGACATACGGTCCTTGATCCACTCACGGTCCGTGGCGATGATGTCGTTTGGCACAACACAGATGTCTAGAGACGCCATGAATTTCGCCACCATCTCCTTGTAAGTAGGCCATTCATTGAAGAACTGCTGGCCATCAGCATGGTATTCCAGCTCATCAGGCGTCCTGCCCGTGTGTCTCACCTGCCCCTTTAGAACGTAGGCCAGATTTGCCTCGAACTCCAAGTTGCGGATCATCTCCCGCTCAACATAGAGGGTCGGCTCAATTTTCCTCTTCATGATCTCCTCATAGATCTTCTTGACCTCTACGGACGAATGAAAAATCCACGGGCGTGAAATCAATGCAGTTGGTGGAAGCACGAATTCTGGAATGTCCATCGGATTGGCACGTGAAGAAGATGCACCAGCAACATGCACCATGATTGTGGAAGAAAGAGAAGTAGAAGAAGGAGCTCGGTGCAGGTCGGAGAAGAAAATCTCTGCTCGATGAAGAACATGCTCATGGATGCTCGTCGCCGGGCTCGGATTGCTCTGGAGGATGCACGGTACAAGTAGAGGAAGAACTCGTTGAAGGTGTGACGTCATATGACGACAAGCCCTCCCTTATATAACTAATGTCGGTGCTGCTGTGTGCCCTTCGATACCATCGACGTGGTTCGATGGTATCGACACGCGTAGCACAATCCGTACTGCCACTGGTATCGACAGTCATCGATGGCTGGATGTGGGGACCCAAATCAATGACTTGTCGATACTATCGACATGTGTCGATGGTATCGATCCGTCCCCCGGATCGACTTTCTGGTTGCAGCGATCGCCGTTGATCTCCTCACGCGGATCGGTGACGTGTCGTGTCGATACTATCGACGCAAGTTGATAGTATCAACTTCGGATCAGGGCAACACACTCGTGAGGCTGGCCACCGCCTTCTGATTGTAATTGTGTCAATACCATCGACAGCCCCGTCGATGATATCGACTTCTCTGAGACAATTTCTTCTGAATATCTCCAGAGATCTCACGAGTATCGACACCCACGTCGATACTATCGACCTCTTATTGCGATCAACTTGTTGGTGTGTCGATACCATCGACGAGGCCATCAATGGTATCAATGCAGAGTGATTTCTACAGTTGCCAACCTGTACCCTGGTCGATACCATCGACACAAGGGTCGATGGTATCGACTCTGCCTCAGTCCTGCACATTATCCAAATGATCACGGTACCTTTTTTACACTAAAAACAAAGTCAAAACAAACCAAAGTACGAATGTGAAAGAAGCTAAACTAAACTACCGATGGCTGGGTTGCCTCCGAACAAGTGCCCTTATTTAACGTCTTAGGCTAGACGACATGAAGCTCGTCATGCATCTGGAAGTGCAATGAGTTTGACCTCATTCACTTTCCTTGTGTAATCTTCACCAAAATATAATTCTAACCATTGTCCATTGACCAGGAATGTGGTCTCGCCATCACGCACCAGGATCGCGCCATGTGGTCTGACCTCCTCTACTGTGAATGGTCCACTCCATCGGGATTTCAACTTCCCAGGATGCATCTTCAGCTTGGAGTTGAACAATAGGACACTGTCTCCTTTCTTGAAAACACGCATTTGAATATGGCGATCGTGAATCAACTTTGTGCGCTCCTTGTAGATCTGCGAGCTTTCATATGCATTCATTCGCAGCTCGTCAAGTTCATTGAGTTCAAGTAACCTCTTCTTTCCCGCTTCATCATAACTCAGATTTAGCTTCCTCAGCGCCCAATGTGCTTTATTCTCTAGTTCCACCGGTAAGTGACAAGCCCAACCATAAGCCCACCTAAAAGGCGTAGTGCCTATAGGTGTCTTGAACGCCGTCCTGTATGCCCACAACACATCCGGTAGTAGGGTACTCCAATTCTTCCTTGTGGAAGCCACAATACGCTCCAAGATCTTCTTAATCTCCCGATTGGAGACCTCCACTTGTCCTTGAGTTTGCGGGTGGCACAGGGTACCAATGTTGTGTTTGACCCCGTACTTTCTCAACAGTGCCGCGAACTTTTGATTTCGGAAGTGTGTACCTCCATCACTTATGATCATCCTTGGTACACCAAACCTGCAGAAAATATATTCTTTGACAAACCTGCACACTACAGTGGAATCATTAGTCCTTGTGGGTATTGCCTTTACCCACTTCGACACATAATCAACAGCCAAAAGAATGAACAAATTAGAATTTGAGGACACAAAGGGTCCCATAAAATCTATGCCCCATAAGTCAAATACCTCAACCTCCTGGAATACATTAAGGGGCATCTCTTGTCTTTTAGAAATGTTACCCACCCTTTGGCAGGAATCACATTGCCGCACAAACTCGTAAGCATCCCTGAACAAGGTAGGCCAGTATAGGCCACTTTCAAGCACTTTGGCTGCAGTGCGAGAGCTTGCATGGTGGCCCCCCATCGGTAGTGTGTAACAATGGCTAAGAACACTTTTGTATTCCTCCTCAGGTACACACCTACGTAAGACACCATCTCTGCATTGCTTCAAAAGAATAGGGTCATCCCAGAAATAATAACGTAAAGAATGAAAAAATTTCTTCTTCTCTTGGTACGTCCAATCCTCCAGGATGATTTTGCAAGCAAGATAGTTAACAATGTAAGAAAACCACGAGTCTTTTGAATTCACTTTCAAAAGCTGTTCATCCGAAAATGTCTCGGTAATGGGTATGTGTAAATCCTTTTCATCTACCCTCTCTAACCTAGACAAATGGTCCGCGACCACATTTTCAATGTCCGCCTTATCCTTGATTTTAATATCAAATTCATGTAAAAGAAAGATCCACCTAATCAATCTAGGTTTGGCATCCTTTTTCTCCATCAAATACTTAATGGCTGCATGGTCCGTCCATACCATGACTTTTGATCCAACTAGATATTGCCGAAATTTTTCAAAGGCAAAAACAACGGCAAGCAATTCTTTTTCAGTAGTCGTGTAATTGAGTTGGGCGTCATTCAAAGTTTTAGATGTATAAAAAATCACAACGGGTTTATTGTCCACCCGTTGTCCCAAGACAACCCCAACCGCAAAATCGGATGCATCACACATTAGTTCAAACGGCTTAGTCCAATCCGGTGTTTGCACAACCGGTGCGGAAATCAATTTTTCCTTAAGCACATTGAACGCATGTAGACATTTTTCATTAAAGTAAAAAACAACATCCTTTTCTAACAGCTTAGATAAAGGTTTGGCTATTTTAGAAAAATCTTTTATAAAACAACGATAGAAACCGGCGTGACCTAAAAAGCTTCGTACCCCTTTAACCGAATTCGGTGGGGGAAATTTGGAAATCACTTCAATTTTTACTGGGTCTACCTCCAAACCTTTGTTAGACACTTTATATCCTAGCACTATTTCTTCACTCACCATCATGTGGCATTTCTCCCAACTGAGGACCAAATGTGTGTCCTCACAACGTTGTAAGACCTTATCCAGATTGTAAAGGCACTCATCAAAAGATGCACCATGGACAGAGAAATCATCCATAAAAACTTCTAGACAGCGTTCTACCATATCAGAAAAAATGGCGAGCATACAACGCTGAAAGGTCGTCGGTGCATTACATAACCCAAAAGGCATACGGCGTTACACAAACGTTCCATAAGGACAAGTGAAGGTGGACTTCTCTTGGTCCTTAGGATCAATTGAGATCTGATTGTAACCCGAATAACCATCCAAAAAACAAAAATGTGATCGGTCGACTGATGCGATGATTTTGAGTCACATTTATAGACCCATTTCATATGTGTTTTGTGCCTTAATTACTCATTTTCATGGATAATATTGCATAATTCACTTAATTTGGTCTTTGCCATCATATTATATCAAATCCCCTTTGTTTTACTATTTTGAGCATTATTTATCATCTTATTATAAATTGTGTGGATTTACTTGGTCCTGTTGTGAAATTTTAGGAAAAACAAGTATCTGCTTCCGTCGATACCATCGACAGAAGTCGATACCATCGACCAAGCCACAGATTGCCAGACGAGAGGAGCAGCATAGAGTCGATACCATCGACACGCAAGTCGATGGTATCGAGATTCCTTCAGATTGCTGGCGAGGAAACTGTCGATACCATCGACCCAAGTCGATGCCATCGACACATGGAGAGCTACAGCGTCGCTAGAAGACAAAACCGACGCTACAGGAGTCGATACCATCGACGCCTAAGTCGATGGTATCGAGATCACCACAGGCGCTCAGAATAAAAGAAAGGAAAGCTACCGCTAATCTGCTGCGTCGATACCATCGACCCGCGTCGATGGTATCGACGCCGGCAGATATGCGTTGGATCTGTTTTGATCTCGATCGGACGGCTGTTGTTATTTGACGACCTAATTAGGGACTTATACCTAATGACGGCTGCCCAAACGAAAGAAGGATCTCATTTTTTTGGATTGCACGAGTGCCGAGGAGGAGAAAAAGGAGAACGGAGGCCGAGAAGCTCATCCCGGGTGATTCGGACGCTGCCGATGACGATTTCCACCACCGATAGGCGGGGAAGCTCGTGTTCTACGCCAAGGATCCACCGGTTCTTCTCCGTTCAGGGGTTTTCCCATTTATTTCCCATTTTTCTTATGAATTCCCCATTTTCTACTATGTATTCGTGTGAGATGAACATGAGAGGCTAAAACCCTCAATCTTTAGGACCGGGAGTAGCCCGGGAATGCATTGTATGACATTTTTATATCAATAATTCATATTTTTCTCTCAAATCCGTGGTATAGATTCGTTTTCTCCATTTCTATTGTTATGCTTGATCACCATAATAATAACTTAATACTCTTAATCACTTCGACAGAAGGATTAACGGTTGAAAAGAGACGAAATCTACATTAATTAATAAAACCCTTGATAAAGGAGTTGTAAAATTAATGGTGGGAACTGAGAGACCATTTTTAATGCGCTTAGTTTAGGGGAATGATTACTACGACGGTGGAATCAACCTAAACCTAAGTAGTGAATTACACCACGAAAGTTGGTAATTCTCATTTCAGGCCACTACCCGGATAGAGAGAGAAGTGTGAGGAATTATATGAAACCTAATACAATGTTGACCCGCGGTGAAACCGCCATCCTAAAGATATCCTTTTGAATTGATTAAATTAACCTTTAATCGATTGTTTTCTTTGTTTGATTTTTATTTTCTTTTTAATCTCAACAACAAAACCCTACTTTGTTAATCGGTCTAGCTGATTGTGATTAGTTAGTAGAAGTCTCCAATAATTCACGTATCCCTGAGTTTGACTCGGGCCTCACAAGGCCTATATTACTCGACGCGTATACTTGCGTTTAAGCACGTAGTAAAATACACGTCAAGTTTTTTGCGCCGTTGCCTGGGATACGGCGAATTATTGACACTTTGAGTGCTAAGAGCGGCCACTCTAGGCCACGTTTTTTTTTAAAACAATTTTAAAAATTCCTATATTTCTCTATAATTGTGTTTACTCGTTCAAAGCATTGTACTGAACCCCGATTTTCATATTTCAGGTACTTTGCATGGTGCATACGCGTAGTATTGACTACGCGAATCGCACACCTGAGGTTCCATCTGTGGGACCAGAGGACGAGGACTACTACGAGCATGAGCACCAAAGTGATATAAATTCTGAATCTGAGCAAGAACAAGAAGAAGCAATGGCTGAAGCACAGACAATATGGGAGAAGATCAAGGCGTCTTCTTCCTCAGCATCAAAGGGGCCCATAAAAAAGCAGGCGATCAACATACCGACATACAAGATCGACCCGACACTGATTAATTTGGTCAAATCCAACGCATTTCACGGGTTGAAAAATGAAGATCTGGTTGCCCACATCAGCCAGTTCGTGGAGAACTGTGATATGGTGAAGATAGACCGGTTTCCACAAGATGCGTTGTATCTCAAGCTATTCCCAAGTTCGTTGGCAGGAGCAGCGCGAGAGTGGCTACACAACCTCGACGATGAGTTTGTTGAATCATGGGATCACATGGTGGAAGTTTTCTTCGAGAGGTTTTTCCCTCCTGAGAAGACCAATGACATGATCAGGAAGATTCACAATTTCACCCAACAAGCGGGTGAAACATATTCTGAGACTTGGGAGCGATTCCAGGTCATGTTGAGGAGATGTCCACATCATGGATTGGACAAGGAGACACAAGTGAAAATATTCTATTTTGCTCTCTCCGAGCACGATAGAAGTAATCTTGATTCAGCCGGATCCGGATTTTTTCTGAATAATACGGATACCAGATGTTGGGAGATACTGAAAAACATGGCTAGGAAACAGTCATGGGGTGATAGAGGGGCTGTAGAACATGTCAAGGCTGCTGGTGAATCCAGAATAGTGAGGGAGCTGAATGCCAAGTTAGATCTTCTAGCCAAGAAGGTGCTAACTAAGGAGGATGCATCTGATGATGGGGAGGCCCAAGTGAAATTCATGCAACAACAGGGCTATAGAAACAATGAATATGCATGGAGGAAAGATAAAAAGTTTTCATGGAAGGATCCAAACAATTTTCTACAGGATCCGGATGCCAAGCCACAGCAGAAAGCCGAGGACAAGAACACTGAATTACTAACTCAAATGGTCCAGCAAAACCAAGAGATGATGGCCATGTTTGGAAAACAATTGCAATCTCAAGGTGATATTCTAACCAAGTTTGGGCAGACGCTGCAAAGCCATGGAGCACAAATGCGGGCATTAGAGACCACCGTGGCGCAGATTTCGAGTGAAGTGGCGGCCATTAAGCACGCCAACCAACAGAAACCAGCCGAGAATGCAAATGTGGCTCAAGCACACCATCAGGTCAAGTACATGTCTGTGGTAAGCATTGAGGAGGAATCTCAGGTGCAAGAAGTTGTAGAAGAAAGAAAAATGACTTTCAATGTGAATGCAACACCGGCGATACCATATCCATGCACTTACTATGGACTACCAGGCGGAAGCACTTTTTCTTTTTGGAAAAGACGCCAAGAGCCCTTGGTGGTCACGCCTCCACTTAGGCGAGAAGAGAAAGTCAAGACTGTCTGTCAAGGTGCTGATATATCTATTGTTGATATTAATGTTGATGATGTTTCACCAAAGCCCACGCCGGAGGGAGTAATTGAAGCAAGCTTAGGGGAGGTACCCCCGAAAAGCTCTTATGTGCCACCTCATAGGTGTGTTGAGGCAGCAGATGTTTCAAATGTGGTTAATCCTAAGTCAAAGAAAGAGCATCATCACTTTAAAAAATTCCTGGAGATATTCCGAAAACTCCACATCAATATTCCATTAGTGGAGATGATCGAGAAAGTACCCGCCTATGGGAGGTTCATCAAGGAAATCATTAATAAGAAGAGGCGGATAAAAGACGATGAAATTTATTGGATGAATGAGACGGTGAGCTCTATGATTCATGGGAATTCACCAAAGAAGAGAAAAGACCCAGGAGGTTTTTACATTCCGTGTTCAATAGGTGGTCAACATTTCCCTAAAGCGCAATGTGATTCCGGCGCTAGTATAAATCTCATGCCTTTGGCTACATTTCAAAAGCTGGGGTTAAAAGAGATAAAGAAGTTGGCTGCAACAATTGAATTGGCAGATGGGTCTACCGTGAGACCCTATGGAGTATGTGAAGATGTTCTCGTCAAAATGGATATATTCATATTTCCTGTGGACTTTGTCGTCATGGATATGCCACCACTCCAAAGTTGTGAAATTCTCCTAGGAAGACCGTTTCAAGCAACGGCATACGTTGTGACTGCCTTAGGGAGAGGTACTTTGTCTTTGGTCATTGGAGGAGATCGTGTTGAATTCAAATTACCGCATGATCCTCTAAGTGCAGTCCCCAAGGTGAAAAGATGATGACTGTCATACGTCTAGCCTAAGACGTTAAAGAAGGGCGCTTGTTGGGAGGCAACCCAACCATTGGTACATTAGGATAGTTTAGTTGTAGTTATAGATTGCCTTTATTTCGTTTAAATTTTAGTTTAAAGAAGATACCTTGATCCGTTTGTTTAATGTGCAGGCATAGGCAAGGTCGATACCATCGACACACTGGTCGATGGTATCGACATGGGTTCAGGTTGACAGCTGCAAAAATCGCACTGAGTCAATACTATCGACACCCCCGTCGATTGTATCGACATGGTCACAGACAGGTCGCAATAAAAGTGTCGATGGTATCGACACCCCAGTCGATACCATCGAGATCTCTGGAGATATTCAGACGAATTTTACTCAGTCAACTCGATACCATCGACGGCCTCGTCGATGGTATCGACATCATCACAGGTTGAATGCAACACAACGGTGGTGTCGCAATAAAAGCAAGTCGATACCATCGACATCCGTCGATGGTATCGACAGACATGTCACCGATCCGCACACAGACATCGACGACGATCGCAACAGCCACGTCAGCGATCCGGGTGCTGCGTCGATACCATCGATTTCCGTCGATGGTATCGACCCGTCAGCAATCCGGGTTTCTCGATCCAGCAAACGTCAGCCGTCGATACTCGCGAGGGAGGCGGCTACCCGCGAGATGTGTCGATACCATCGACCCGCGTCGATGGTATCGACGGGTCAACAGGGGCACCGATCAAGCCTATTTAAGGGGACTTGTAACGTCATTTGACGTCACACCTTCAGAGCAAGTATCCTCCTTTGCGCCGAGCACTCCCCCGAGCCCTCCAAGACTGAAGAGAAGCGTCATCGAGCGGAGATCTTCATCGAGCAGAGAATTTCTTCTCCATCTTCACCGAGCTCTTTTCTTCTAATCCCATCTTCTTGCAACCATGGTGCACGTCGCCGGAGCGTCGTCCTCAAGCGCACACCCTATGGAGATCGAGGAGTTCATTCCTCCCCCAACCGCTTCCATCCCTCGTCCACGCCTAATTCATGCCAACATGGAGGTGAGGAAGGTCTATGAGGAGATAATGAAGCGAAAGTTCGAGCCCACTCGGTATGTGGACCGGGGCATGATCCAGGAGTTGGGATTCGAGGCCAACTTGGCCTATTTGCTTCATGGACAAGCACGCAACACCAGCAGAAGCCTACGCCCTGACGAGCTGCAGTACCATGCGGATGGGCAGCCGTTCTTCGGCGAATGGGCCGCCTACAAGGAATTGGTGGCGGAGTTTATGGTGTCCCTCGACGTCTGCGTCGTGCCCAATGACGTGGTGGTGTCGGATCGTGAGTGGATCAGGGGCCGGGTGTCCTTCCGGCTGTTCAACAACAACTACAACATCACGCTGGTCCAGTTCAACAACATCTTTAATTGGAACCACTCCCAACATGATCACCGATGCCCAGATTCCCGCACCGATTACGACAAGATCTTCGCCGAGCTAGTTACAGTGCCGGCAGGAAAGACTGTGAGCTACCATAATGCAGCGGTAGCAGATTTTGAGCACCCGTTCGTCCGGGTCCTTCATAGGATGTTGAGCTTGACGTTCTTCGCTCGGAGTGATTTGGCGTTGAGCAAGTTTCAGGAGAGCGATCTCTTCTTCCTCTACGCACTCCTGAAGCGTCAACCATGCAACTGGGGGGCGTTCTGGCTACAGCGCGTCCTGGCGGTGAAGAGGAGCACAAGGAAGGCTCCAATCCATTTTGGTGGTCTTGTCACCAAGTTGGCGCTTTACTTGGGGCTGAACTTTCAGTCCATGACTCCGATCTCTACGAGGAGCAAGGTGAACGTGCAACACTTGCACCGTTCAAACCTCATTCTTCTCCGGGACGGGTTGGCGTACGCTCATTGCCACGTAAACCAAGCTTATCAGGAGAGCTCCCTACCGGACGACGTCTTCAACATAGAGGGCAAGCAGCACTTCCGGTGCCCAATCATAGCCATCGAGTCCTCCGAGGAAGAAGGCGGAGGTGACGAGCAAGAAGGCGAGGCTGCAGAGGAAGAGGAGGCTTTCACACCTCTTCGAGCACGTGTGGCACCACGGAAGCGTCCTAGGATGCATCCAGGTGCTTCTTCATCATCTCAGCCCCCTCCACCATCACCATAGCAAGAGCAGCCAGCTGCGGATCCCTATTCTATGCAGGGGATGTACACCATGCTGCAGGACATCCAGCAGACTCAGCAGCAACACATGTCTGTGTATACCGGTATTCATGATACTACGAGCCGGGTACTTGAAAATCAACGGGCTATGTTCGAGAACGAGCGACTCATCCTCACCAACCAAGAGCAAATGCACAACCGGTTGCAGCGGATAGAGACGCAACAAGAGCCTTTCTTCGACCATTACTGGAGTCAAGAATACTTTGGAGGCTATCCACAGCCTCCGCCGAGGACCCAATATGATCCAAGCTTCCAGGGGGAGTACCCATCTTGGGATCCTACGGCACCGCAATACCCACCACCGCCTCCACAGGATTGATCAGGGTATCACTGTTCCACCCTTAAGTTGGTTTTTGACTATGAGGCCATAGTCGAATTCAAGCTTAGGGGGGTGGCTGGAACAACTCTATCTTTTATCTTTTCTTTAGTTGTTTTTAGTTTTTGCTTTGTTATTTGTTCTTGCAATTTTAGTTTGTTTAGGATCCACATCTATCTAGTGTAATCGTGGATGTCTTAAAAAATTGTCATCTCGCTGTTTTTCATGGGAAATTTAAGGGAATTTAAAAATTTCTGTGTCTTTTGGATAGCTTAACTTGGTTGTCCTTGGGGAACTTGTCCTATGAAAATGATTGATTATGTCAACTTTGAAGCAATATGTCACACCCACACCCCCATTGACTCATGAAAAGTGGATAGTAACGGTTGTTTGAGCCTAACCTAATCAAATGGTAATGAGACCTTAATTGGATGTAAGAGAGAGAACCCTCCAAACCACTACACAGGTCAGTAAGGAGGGACACATAATACTCTTCTAAGGTTCAGTCATCTAATCTTGTGATCTTTCCACTTCATTTTTCCATAATCCACCTAAGAATTGGAAGTAAAGTACAGTTTTAATTCCTTTTGCGTGCATAGCATTTAGATAGGAATTGCATTGATATTTTCCATACTTTTGCATAAAAAGAAACATATATAGTGATTCATGCACACTACCTTTAGGTGCATGCCATGTAGTTACACTCATGACTTTCATGATTATCATGCATAGAGTACACCATGTATCTCAATTTTCCCTCAAAAGTGATCTAAATTGTTCCATACCTTCGAAATGTCGCAAAGATTTCCAATCATGAAGAAAACAGCCCAATACATGTATCTCTAAGCAATTATGGATAGGTGGGCTACAAGAAAAAAAAAATTCTGAAAATCTGAAAAAAATTGGCTAAAAGAAAAAAAAAGAGAATTTAGAAGAAGATGGAATAAGAGGGAGAAAGGAACATGATATCACTTGCATAACAGGGAAATTGAGTACATGATGTGGCTTAATTAGATTTCCATCTCATTTCGAGGTGGAAGGTTAGTGCATGCATCATTCCACCCAATTTTAAGCATTAGGGCATTTTCAATGTGCATTTGCATCTTTTAGGACATTTTGTTATGTGCATGTTGAAACTGTGTAATACTTCCAAGATTCTTTCACGAACCACCCATTCCATCCACCCGTTGCTCGGATTGGTAGGCCACCGTGATTTTCTCCTCACTCATGTTTATCAGGAGAACTGCTTCCATGTAGATGGTAGTTAGGGAGAGCAACGTAGTGTACGCGATCACAAGATGCACCAATGCTGAATCGGCAAATTTTATTATGTTAACTGCCTTATGTGATAGTGTTCATCGGTTTGAAGGATAATTTCTTTTATTGATGATTATTGTCGCCTGTAGGGTAATTACTGTTCTGTGATTAGGAAAGGCCTGTTTGAGAACGTCCAGTGGGAGTCATGTGTGATGTGGGGTGATGTGTTGATTTTTAGTTGACAACTGCAATTCTATTCTAAGGATTAGTTGCTCGAGGGCGAGAAATGTTTAAGCGTAGGGGAGTTTGATGCGATGATTTTGAGTCGCATTTATAGACCCATTTCATATGTGTTTTGTGCCTTAATTACTCATTTTTATGGATAATATTGCATAATTCACTTAATTTGGTCTTTGCCATCATATTATATCAAATCCCCTTTGTTTTACTATTTTGAGCATTATTTATCATCTTATTATAAATTGTGTGGATTTACTTGGTCCTGTTGTGAAATTTCAGGAAAAACAAGTATCTGCTTCCGTCGATACCATCGACGGAAGTCGATACCATCGACCAAGCCACAGATTGCCAGACGAGAGGAGCAACACAGAGTCGATACCATCGACACGCAAGTCGATGGTATCGAGATTCCTTCAGATTGCTGGAGAGGAAACTGTCGATACCATCGACCCAAGTCGATGCCATCGACACATGGATAGCTACAACGTCGCTAGAAGACAAAACCGACGCTACAGGAGTCGATACCATCGACGCCCAAGTCGATGGTATCGAGATCACCACAGGCGCTCAGAATAAAAGAAAGGAAAGCTGCCGCTAATCCGCTGCGTCGATACCATCGACCCGCGTCGATGGTATCGACGCCGGCAGATATGCGTTGGATCTGTTTTGATCTCGATCGGACGGCTGTTGTTATTTGACGACCTAATTAGGGACTTATACCTAATGACGGCCGCCCACACGAAAGAAGGATCTCATTTTTTTGGATTGCACGAGTGCCGAGGAGGAGAAAAAGGAGAACGGAGGCCGAGAAGCTGATCCCGGGTTATTCGTACGCTGCCGAAGACGATTTCCACCACCGATAGGTGGGGAAGCTCGTGTTCTACGCCAAGGATCCACCAGTTCTTCTCCGTTCAGGGGTTTTCCCATTTATTTCCCGTTTTTCTTATGAATTCCCCAATTTCTACTATGTATTCGTGTGAGATGAACATGAGAGGCTAAAACCCTCAATCTTTAGGACCGGGAGTAGCCCGGGAATGCATTGTATGACATTTTTATATCAATAATTCATATTTTTCTCTCAAATCCGTGGTATAGATTCATTTTCTCCATTTCTATTGTTATGCTTGATCACCATAATAATAACTTAATACTCTTAATCACTTCGACAGAAGGATTAACAGTTGAAAAGAGACGAAATCTACATTAATTAATAAAACCCTTGATAAAGGAGTTGTAAAATTAATGGTGGGAACTGAGAGACCGTTTTTAATGCGCTTAGTTTAGGGGAATGATTACTACGACGGTGGAATCAACCTAAACCTAAGTAGTGAATTACACCACGACAGTGGGTAATTCTCATTTCAGGCCACTACCCGGATAGAGAGAGAAGTGTGAGGAATTATATGAAACCTAATACGATGTTGACCCGCGGTGAAACCGCCATCCTAAAGATATCCTTTTGAATTGATTAAATTAACCTTTAATCGATTGTTTTCTTTGTTTGATTTTTATTTTCTTTTTAATTTCAACAACAAAACCCTACTTTGTTAATCGGTCTAGCTGATTGCGATTAGTTAGTAGAAGTCTCCAATAATTCACGTATCCCTGAGTTCGACTCGGGCCTCACAAGGCCTATATTACTCGACGCGTATACTTGCGTTTAAGCGCGTAGTAAAATACACGTCACCGGCTAAACGCTCTAAAATTTGATCAATAAATGGAAGAGGAAAGTGATCCTTAAGCGTAGCGGCATTCAATCGACGTTAATCTATGCAAACACACCACCCAATTACCAAGCAGGTGGTGACAGGTTCATTTAGAAGATTATGGGTAACTGTGATTCCCCCCTTTCTAGGGACTACCTGCGTAGGACTCACCCACACCGAGTCAGAAATAGCATAGATGATACCTGCAGAAAGGAGCTTAATCACCTCCTTCTTGACGACCTCCATCATGCTGGGATTTAATCGACGTCGTGGTTGAATCACCGGCTTGGCTCCCTCCTCGAGCCGAATCTTGTGCTGGCAAAATGTAGGGGAGATCCCCTTGATATCTGCAACCGACCACCCGAATGCTCCTAGGTGGTTCTTCAACACAATAAGCAGCTGGTTCTCCTCCTCGGCACTCAGATAAGCTGATATAATCACAGGCAGCTTTTCTTCCTCAACCAGAAATGCATACTTCAAGTGTGGTGGCAACGACTTCAATTCCAAATCGGGCGGGCTGATTAAGGACAACTGAAGTGGTGGTGGGAGTTTGCCAAGGTCTTCATAGTACCTAGCATAGAAGCACAGCAGCACCTGAAGCATCTTGGCACACTCTTGCTGTGACTTGCTTCTCATCCAATCATGTGTGATATTGACCAAACAGGCTTCAAGTGGTAATTTTGGATATGTGTCAAAAACCGAATTTGCTATGGCCTCATTTTTAGTGGAAGGGGGAATGTCCTCCTCCTCATCACTTGGAAAACCTACAGCCTTGCTAAGGGATACCACCTTGGTCTGCTCCATGATGTCCACAACCAATGTCCCTTTTTCCACCTTGGTCATTACATGAGCCATAACTAAAAATGGCTTCCCTAGATAAAGTGAGATATTGTGATCAAAATGCTTTACCTTGTGGCACTGCTCCTTGGCTTTAGGTGACATGGTGCTGGAAGGCATGACCATCTCGAAGTGATCATCTGCGATGCCCAAAGTCAAACGACCTCTCCCCATCTCAAGTATCATGTTAGCTGTAGCTTGGAAGGGTCGTCCGAGTAGTAGCTCATTGCCTTGTTCATCTTGCATCTCCATTACGATAAAATCTGCTGGAAATACAAAATGATCTACCTTCACCAACACGTCTTCACATATACCGTATGGCTTCACCACAGAATTGTCCGCCAGTTGGATTGTCATGTTGCTCGGCTGTGACTCTTTTAATCCCAGCTTCTTGAATGTAGAGAGGGACATCAAGTTTATGCTCGCCCCGAAGTCACATAGCGCTTCACCAAACTTCACTTTCCCAATGTAACATGAGATGTTGAAGCAACCCAGATCCTACCTCTTTGGTGGCAATGTGCCCATGATGAAGGCACTCACCTGCTCCTTAAGCACCACAACCTCCGTGTCTGGGATTTTTCTCTTCTTGGTAATGATGTCTTTCAGAAATTTGCCGTAAGAAGGGATTTTCTCAATTGCTTCCAATAATGGGATGTTGATTGAAAGCTTTCTGAAACTATCTAGAAACTTTTTAAACTGGGCGTCCACTTTCCTTTCCTTTGCACTATTCGGATATGGGACCGGGACAGCCTGTGCCCTTTGATGGGGTGGCACATATGGTATCCTTTTCTGCATCTCCTCCTCATCTGCAATAGGATTTTCAGTAGCATCCACTACTATATCCTCAACTGATTTTGTGACCGGTATTTGCAGCTCCTCAGTGGCCTCACCTTCGATTTCTACTTGGGGTTTGCTTGGTTCATCGGCTTTGGGGTTTAACAGCTTCTTGCCACTCCTTAGCAAGATGGCCTTCGCCTGTTGGTTTCCTCCTGGAATATTAGTGTTACCCAGAAAACCTTGGTGCGCCGACTTCTTCAGATTGGCTATCTCAGCTGCCATTTGTGCCATGGACGTCTCTATTAGCCCCATTGCTCTGCAGTGTCTGCCCGAACTGGTTCATAAATTCCCCCTGTTGTTTTATCTGCTGGCCAAAAGTAGTCATTAATTCTTGATTTTGCTTTATCACTTGGTTGAGCAACTCTGTGCTCTTATCCTCCGCTACTGGCTGGGGTTCTGCATTGGGGTCCTGCAAAAAGTTTTCTGGATCCTTCCAAGAGAACTTCATGTCCTTCCTCCATGAGTAATCGTTATTTCTGTAGCCTTGCTGCTGCCTCATGAATTTGACTTGAGCCTCATCCTCAGATTCAGTATCCTCCTTTGCAAGAAGTTTCTTCGCGAGAAGGTCCATCTTCTCATTCAGCTCCTTGATTGCTTTAGACTCCCATGCTACTCGAACGTGCTCAACGACGTCCCTGTCACCCCAAGATTGCTTCTTGGCCATGTTATTAAGGATTTCCCAACACCTCATGTCTATGTTGTTCAAGAAGAATCCCGATCCTGCTGAATCGAGGTTACTTCTATCATACTCAGAGAGAGCAAAATAGAAGATTTTGACCTGTGTCTCCTTGTCAAGCCTGTGATGCAGGCACCGCCTAAGCATGATCTGAAACCTTTCCCATATCTCAGAGTAGGTCTCTCCTGCTTTCTGAGTGAAGTTGTGGATCTTCCTGATCATGTCATTGGTCTTCTCGGGCGGGAAGAACCTTTCAAAGAAAACCTCCACCATGTGGTTCCAGAATTCCACATATTCATCGTACAGGTTGTGCAACCACTCACGTGCAGTTCCTGCTAGAGAACTTGGGAACAACTTTAGGTAGAGCACATCCTGCAGGAACCTGTCAATTTTGACCATGTCACAGTTTTCCATGAATTGTCTTATATGCGTGACTGGATTTTCATTCTTGAGCCCATGGAATGTGTTTGACTTGACCAAATTAATTAACGCAGGATCAATCTTATATGTCGGAATATTAATCCCCTGCTTCTTGATTGGCCCCTTCGATGCAGATGAAGAAGAAGCCTTGATCTTCTCCCATATTGTCTATGGCTCTGCCATCTCTTCCTGTTCGGATTCTGAGTCTATTTCTTCCAGATGGTCTTGATTGTAATCCTCCTCGTCTTCTGGTCCCGGCAAAGGAACCTCTGGTGCGTGGCACGTGTAGTCGGTGCTACGCGTTTGCACCATACACAGTACCTGCAAAATAAAAATTTAAGTTCAGTACAGTGCTTGACAATTACACAAATTAGAAACTAGACTATGAATTTTTGAAATGATTTCAAACTAATAAAAATAAAAAAATAAATGGCCTAGAGTGGTCGCTTGCAGCACTCGTAGTGCCGACAATTCCCGTGTCCCCGGCAACGGTGCCAAAAACTTGACATGCTTTTTATGTGCGTAGAAATGCAAGTGTGCACATCACTGTAATATAGGCCTTTGTGAGGCCCGAGTCGAACTCAGGGACACGTGAATTATCGGAGACTACTACTAACTACTCGCAATCAGCTAGACCACTTAAAAAGTTGGAGGTTGTTGTAAAATTAAAAGAAAATAAAATAAGACAAAACAAAGCAATCGGTTAAATGTTTAGTTTAATCAATTCAAGTGAGAATCTTTAGGATTGCAGTTTCACCGCGAGTTTTCATTGTATGAATTTCTATTTAGTCACTCAGATTTATCTCTCTATCTGGGTAGGGGCCTGATATCAGAATTGCCCACTGTCGTGGTACAATTCACTACCTATGTCTAGGTCGGTTCCACCGTCATAGCAACCTATACCCTAAACTAGGTGCATTAGAGTTGATCTCTCGGTATCCACCATTAACCTTACACCACCTTGTTCAAGGTATTTGTCAATTAATGTAAATTCCGTCTCTTTTCAACCATTAATTCTTCTTTCAAAGTAATTAAGGGCATTAGATTATTATTATTGTGATCAAGCATAACAATATAATTGAGAAAACGAAATTATACCACGGATATAAGAGATAAATGATGAATTACTATGATAAAATTGTCATACAATGATTTCCCAGGCTACTCCCAGTCCTAAAGACAAAGGGGATTAGCCCGGCATGTTCATCTCAGAGCAAAACGTGGTAGAGAAAAAGGGAAACATGGAGAAAAACGTGATTGAGTGGTGAAACCCCTGAACGGAGAAGATCCAAGCGCTCCTTGGCGTAGAATATGCGTTCTCCCGCCTTTCGGTGGTGGAAAACGTCTTCTTCGGCTTCTGGAATGGCTGGGGCATGCTTCTGGGCTATGTTATTCTCTCCACACCTTCTCGGGACGTGTGCAGTGGCTAATGATGTGATAGATTGCTCTTGGCCACCGTCATTAGGTATAATCACCGAGTTAGGTCACCAAAATATCACAGCTGTCAGATTTAGATCGATCGGAAGCAAACTTGTATCTAACGGTGTCGATACATCGGCACAGGTCGATGGTATCGACCTTGTGCAGTATCGGCAATTCTTCTTTCTCTTCGTTGCTGCGCCTGATGCTAGCTCGATACCATCGATGCGGGTCGATGTTATCGACTCTCTTAGGCGTCGGTTTTGTCTTTTTCCGTCGCTGAAGCTCCTCGTGTCGATAGTATCAACTTTAAGGTCGATAGTATCGACTGTCTTCTCGCCAGCAACCTGATGGTATCTCGATACCATCGACTCTCCTGTCGATAGTATCGACTCTGTGATGCTCCTTGCAGCTGGCAACATGTGGTCGTGTCGATGGTATCGACCACTGTAGATGGTATCGACAGCAGCAGATACTTGTTTTTCCTAAAATTACAACACGAAACCACATAAGCCAAAACCAAACATATTCTTGTAATAATTTATACTCAAAATACTGAAATAAGGGAGATTTGACATAGAAAATGATCATAGACCAAAGTAGATGAATTATGCAATATTAACCACCAAAATGACTAATAAATGCATAAAACACAAATAAAACAAGTCTATAAATGCAACTCAAAATCATCGCATCAGAAACCCTCTAATCAATAATGCTTCATAGTTATCTATGCCAATTCCAATGAAAATTATATCTATACTATGGTTATCTCTGTGAAAAAGTGAGAAGTATGCAAGCCACTTCCCAAGAAGGATCACCTCAAAATGTTGGTAACTAGCACAGTCAAAAATAAGAAAAAAAATATTAGGGAGATAAACCAATCCATATATCTAAATATGAGGACAAGATCATCAATGACGATAGGTTTATAAAGGTTCAAAATACGATATAGAAAAATAAAACTCAACAAAAATTGAAGTCAGGAGATCCCCCGAGAAGGGACTAGATGACTACAATAAACAAACTTGGTCAGTCGGTCACTACGGTGAAACCACAATGCTGCTCTGAAAATGAATTGATCAAGGGTAGGCATGATCCCATCAGTGACCCAAACTTGTACAACTTCCATGAATCTAAGGTTACTGACCAACATCCTCCTTGATAACCATTTGTAAGTCATGGTAAAGGGGGTAGTGGATATGTAATGTTGAGGAATAAAAAGATCATCTACCAGACTGACAAGCCCAATAGGGTTAGGGAAAAGGGTAAGTCAGATCATCCTCTTGGGAAGAATATGATCATCCTTTTAAGGAAGAATGTGAACGTGTGCCATCGACCAATTCTTGGGAAGGTTTTTGAGATTCAGGAACAATTGGAGTCAGCTTCTTTTGATGATCACGTGCAATCAAAATATGAAGAGCATTCTGTTTGTGATGACCCGACACCAAACATTGAATATTGATAAATGTGGAAGCGGTCATTAATAGCGGATTACTAAAAATTGCTAAAAATTAAAACCATTTACAAAGAGATCCAAACACAGGAAAACTCTTTTCTCAAGAACCAATGTATTTTATTTACATCCTGGTTCATAAGTACATATACTGTACCATCCCTTCTCGAGGATTACAAGTATCAACTGCTCTGTTAAAACTATACACAGGCAATATAAGAACCTCAAGGCATCAAGTCAAAATATCAAATTGATTCATTAAAAGTACTAACTACTAACTCCGAGGACCTAAGAGTACAGAGACAACACATAGGACTCTCTATACAAAATATGACAGCCAGTGCCTGCATCTGGAATATCACTGTTGTCCCTGTTGTTGTTGCTGCTGCTCTTCCCCTGCTGTAGGGTTTCTGCCTCTTCTTCCTCATCCACCTAAAAAGGTTGGATCCCACGAGGGTGAGACAATTGAAATTGTCCCAGTGAGAGATTTAACTCTCAACCAGAAACATTATTATTGTAGTTTAATAGAATAAAACTGAGTAGAGGAATCATATATATATTCAACATCAGATAAGCCAATGTCTAATAGATTGGAACAATATTCTTATTCAAAGCATTTCAGTTATAATTTGATAAAGCAGCATGTCACTTATCCTATAAGGAATTGAAGAACATGTATAACATTTATCCATCTAGGATATGCTAAGAAAGGTAACATAAACCAATGATTCTCGTATTTCAACCTCAAGGAAATATGCTACATGGTTGATTACATATTTCAATAATACTTAAGCCCTGAGGAGATGAGTTATACCGCTCATACTTCACCCGACCATTGCGAAATCAAAATCGGTACCATACATAGGTTAAGGAAGAGCTGAATTTCCATAACCTCCCTTATCTCAGTCAGTACGAGATCTTATGTAGGACATCTTGTGTCTCTTCTAAATAGCTTTCCAAGGTATACTAGTAACTTCGCTATAGACTTATAGCCTGTAGCATATACTCTCTTCAAGATATGACCCTTAGCCAATGCCTGGTATTGTGGAGTTATGGCCCATAGCCAAACTCTTATTGGGATATGGTCCATAACCATTCATGTACATATGATATGGCCCGCAGTCATTCCCTTGAGGCGTAAGGATATATTCACCCATTACCCCCACATATTCAAAAATATGCATTCCAAGAATTCCCATAGGAAAACCTATTTCTCCATCACCAATTACTGACAATGATGGATCTATGGTCATGGCTCTGCATGATAAGATTTCGCTTGATTAATTAAGTGTATTACATATTCTTTTAGCATCAGACAAGTTTCCAAACATCAACTATTATGACAAAAGATACAAAGAATGTGTAATACTTCTATCAAGTACTTTTCAAAACTTTACAAAACATTGGGATCTCAATCCCTTATCTCATCATGGGCATTCTAATCACTGAACATCTTATCATCATGATTATGAAATATGGATATTCAAACCCTCAGTTCATCAAAGAACACTTGTTACCACTTATCAGGTAACTAATACCTTCAGGTCATCTGACCAAGGTAAACATGATACTTTCTACACAAGCATCTTACATGGCTCTCAAAGCCCATTTAATCTCTTGTTACATCTTACTAGGCAACAAAGCATATAATGGCTCACAAGGCCCATAACACATTTTAAATAAATAACACATCATAGCTCATACATGTCTATGCTCATCATCTCATGTTACCTGCATGATTAGTACACATGATAACAGTTATATCATTTACATATCAACACTATAACCCAAAATTAGGGTTTTACAAACCTTCACCCTATATTAGGGTTGGGCTTTCATATAGCATTACATAGCATCACCCTAGATTAGGGTTTCACATCTCATAATTGCATTAGGGTTTCACATGGCATCACCCTAGATTAGGGTTTCACCTAACATTTCCCTAAATAAGGGTTAGGGCTCATCAACCTTCTCAATTAGGGTTTCATGATCTCTTTATCAAGGATCATACCCTAATTACATATTGTATTCATGTTGAAAGTGTTTAGGCTTAACCACTACATGATTATTATACATGTATGAATTCCTCTCTCTTTCATCCTCTCTAGGATGTTGATTACTTCAAGCTTAATAAGATTAGGTCAACCCTTCATTCAAGTACATACATCTATGATTATCATAGTGTATTGAGTTACTTCTTTAATAAGCATCAAAGGTTAACCACTCAAAAGGTACTAATCACTTAAGTACCTTAAAGGTACAACCATTGTAATTATCATCATTAACAATCATATGGTTAATTGATCTTTCATAGCTTTGAGACTATTAGGTCTCCAAACGGTTTTGATACTTTTGAACCTTCAAACAGTTTTGACCTCCTTGACCTTCAAATGGTTTTGAAACCATTTGTCCACTTTAGGGTTGAGACCATTTGACCTCCAAACAGTTTTGAAACCGTTTGGGCATCTAGGGTTGAGACCGTTTTCCCTTAAATGGTTTTGAAACCAATTGGTGCTTTCAACCCTTGAAACCGTTTGATCAAATTAACATTGAGACCGAATGAACAACCCATCATTAAAACCGATTGAACATCAAATGGTTTTGAGACCGTTTTCTCTCAAACGGTTTGAAGACTGTTTGATCCTAAATAGTTTCAAGACTGTTTGGACTCAAACGATCTCAAGACCGTTTGGACTCAAACGGTCTCAAGACCATTTGCTCCAAACTATTGGTATGTATGCCCATAGAGCAAGTCATGTGATGATTGTAATGGGATACTTTTTAAATTATTTGAATAATAATAAAGGAAATTTCCAATCTATATGTTTTAACTGTTTCTGAGATGATAGTGTAACATGATAGATGTCTAAAGAATTGTTTTACTCGATGACATATGCTTTTGGGTTGAGGACCTAAACGACGAGATCATACATATGTTAAGAGTACACATTCTTGTTTGGTCCCTAGTCGGTTGTTATTGTAGAAATAACCATAGACATCAATAACACTAAAGACTAGATTGTGTGTTGGTTGATGACAGAATCTCATTAGTCATGATATAGTGATATCAAACCAAGCACATATGTACTTATTAGAGAACAAGTGTACCAAACAGACCCACCGTGAGAGTGACACATGGAACCATGATTTTGTAGTCACAATTAGCTCTCACAGTGATGGTGGTGAATGTGATTTTTCGACCTAAAATCACTACACTCAACACATGTCGTTGGGTGCACTTTGACATCATCAAACACAGTCTTGAAACATGGGTTGTTATAAAGGTGATGATTGGGTGACTTTGACACATGGGGCCTTTGAGGGGTGAGTGATAGATATGGGATTTGTCCCTCCTAAGGAAGTTTAATGTCCATGGACACTTGATGAGTAAGATTGAGAAAGGCATGTGCATGCATGTGTGAATCAATATGAGATATTTATGTCACATACATCTCACCCAGTCTGCTCTGAGATCAAGGAAATGGATGAACATTGAAAGGATGACTGTACCATGCCTTGAGTTCATTCAGGAAATTAGTGACAAAGGAATTATACATTCACTATAGCACCATTCACAGATTGTAGGATTGAAAGTTGTTCTCCAACTTTCTATATTACTTGGGTAGCACTGATGTGTGACTAGGCACCGCTCTTTGCTTGTGAAGTCATAAGTGTTATGGACTTTCACTGCCAACGTGAAATGGAACTGTAGGGTCACATACATAGGATTTAACCTGGAAGAGGAGTTTATCCACAAATGATGTTTATATTGACTACTAAAGGAGTTTAGTAGTTCAATTAAACACTCAGTTGATTGATAGCTCAAAAATTATAGTGTTCAAGGTGTTGGACCTATTGATTAGAGTATCAGATTGATTGAAACTACAATTGACTGATTTTGCACAATCTGCACTTCCAACCGATCGGCTCATGAGATGGACCGATCGGCTCAGGTTGGTGAACCGATTGGCTCAATTGTTGAACCGGTCGGCTCATGTGACCAACAAAGATCATTTGGAAAGTTGATTTTGCAAATACAATTTGTTTCACTTGTACAAATTCGATTTGGATAGGGATTAATATTTGATTAAAGAAATAAATATGAAAGTCAATTTGAGTTGGACGATGACCACGAACCAATCGTCTCATGTGATGAATCGATCGGCTCAAGGGTTCCAAATGATCAGTTTAGGTTGAAACGATCGGTTGAGGTCACCAAACGGTCGTTTCATGGTTGAAACGATCGGTTCAGCTGGCGCGGTTGGTTGTTTTGTGGAAAATCTCGAACCCTTCTACTCCTGTTTAGTCCCACATTGTCCGGGGTAGAGAACCATATCCCATTACCCTCCTATATATAGGGGTATTGGGGGCTTCTCAAAGTACAACTCAGAACACCAGTTTCTCTGCAAAGTTGTCGTTCTCTCTAGTTTTGGTAAATGAGAGATCCTGAGCAAGTGCTACCCGATAAGGGAGGCACAAAAAGGGAAAGACAACTATAGAAAAGCAACTGGTTGCAGGAGTGTGTGTCAGTGACTTGTACACCGACAGGAGGGTGCGACTCCTTCTGATTCCTTGTGGGATAAGGAGATTGGAGTTACAGGTAGTCCGTGTGGATTACTGCAGAGGCGGGAGACTTCTGTTGGTTGGAGGACAACTTTCAATCCTGATAGTCCCGGTGAGACCAGGAGTTGTACATACACCATCCAAGATCGGAGGTGAAGACCGCACAAGCCGCGAGGTAATGTCACTGAGTAAGCATTGGGACAAGGTACACCTCTACAAACCATCCTTCCTATTGTATAGACTTTGACGTGATTCCTTTATTCTGGGTTTGGGAGGAGAAAATTTTTGTTTCTACTGCCTTCTCTACCTCCCATAAAACCCAACAGTAGTACCAGAGCCATGTCAACTACTCTATACTTTAGGATTATTGATATGATCGATTTTGGTTTGTCACCTTTATTTATTGCATACGATGCGAATAAAATTGCCTTTATGCATGTCCAATCCTAAATCTACAAATCCCTATATACATATATGATATGTAATATGAATGCACTTGATACGAGTCACCCTTAAATGAGTTTTTGTGGGGGATGTACAACATGGTTATGGCCTATGAACCCTATGTATGTGTGCTTGGTTGAATATGGTTGCTTGCATCTCGGTCTGTGCACCGATTCCCTATCTCCTATTCCTAATGTAACTTCAGATAGCTCAAGATTTCTTTTCTACCTTTTCTCCCCCTGAATGTAACTTGGGGTTTCCTTTTTATATGTAAAAGGTAGGATAGAATTGTATTTCCTGTTATGTCAAAGAACGGAGGACATCTTGATGACCGGTTCGAGGAGCGAGACGAGCGAGTAGTAGCCTGAGGAGATGCGCACGATGACCAGTGAACTGATCAGCTGGAGGCACCAGTCGATCGGCTGGTGGCACCCAACCAACCAGTTTGACGACGAGTCAATCAATCATGGAGATGAGTTGATCAAACCCAGAAAGGAAAAGCACAGAGTTCATCTTGTACACATTGCATGTGATGTGGACCTAGATGACCGTGATTCTTCTTGGCTCGAGGAATCACATTAGGATGGCCATAATCATTACTTTTATCATTTTGCATGTTTTCTGTGGGATATAGCATGTATATGATACTTACTATATTGTGGTGATTTGATATGTATATGTACCGATAAAAACCAAATCCCTTATCTAAATATTAAGTCTTTTACACCTTCCATTAGCGGCACACATGAAAAACTTGATCGACCAAGTGTAGGTTACGCCAAAGCATAGTGCGCCATCTATCTCATGGAAGTGTGAAGGGTAAGCATGTAGGTTCTGCCAAAGTAGGGTGCATGTTTACCGTGTCCACTTTTGGGTTAGACTTAACTAGTCATTCTTAGAGCGTCTAAGCCCAGAGGCAAGGAATGTTCATGGCAAGGTGTTGCGCATGTTCATTCATCAAGAGTTGCATATGATGCAATTGGCATGATTGCCTACCTAAATAGTCAAGTTATGGGCGATCAGCCAAAGCTGACTCATGACTTGATGAAATATGGATTTTGACCCACTAGATGATTGTACGTTGCAATCTTCCAAATTGATGGTGAGGGCTGTCAATTTGAATCAAAATAGTGGGAGCGGTAATTAATTAAAGGCTTAATTAACTACTATCAAATTTTATTCAAATCAAATCAAAAGGAGTTTTGACAAATGCAATTTTCTCTAGTAGAATGGCAAAAAAATCATCTTTTAAAATGGGAAAATTAATTGAGAATAAATTCCATAACTGGTTGAGGGTTGTGAGAAGTGTTCTACACAATCCAAAAATACCGGTAATCCTTGAATCCACTCTATGTGTGCTTAAGAAAAAGGATAGTTCATTGATGGAGATCTATGGAACAAAGTCTAAGGACAAAGGTGAGGGAGAGAAGGGTTCTCTAGCCAAACCAATGTTAGAATCTTCTGCGCTCAAAACATGGATAGGAAGAAAGGAACGATGGAAGAAGAAGCAAGAGATAGAGATCTCTACTTCTGGTGTATACATTATAGAGATTAACTTTACTATTTATTTGTCATGGGTACTTGATACCGGATGTAGATCTCACATTTGTTCAAATGTGAAGGATCTTAAAAGAAGTAGGCCTTTGGGGAAAGGTGAGGTTGAACTACGTGTTGCCAATGGGGCAAGAGTTGCCACCAGTGCCGTAGGAACCTATGAGTTAAGTCTACCTAGTGGGCTAATAATAGAGTTGAATAACTACTATTATGTACCTGCCATAAATAGGAATATCAATTCTGTCTCTTGTTTGGACAAGGATGGTTTTGAATTTCTTATTAAGAATGGAAAGTGTTCTATTTCTAAAGATGGGATCTTTTATGGAAGTGCCCCAATGTCTTATGGTCTATACTTGATAGATCTAGAGACAAATGTATACAATGTAAACACCAAAAGGAAAAAACTCAACAACTCAAACAAAACATATCTTTGGCATTGTTGTCTAGGGCACATAAATTAGAAGCGTATTTCTAGACTCCATAAAGATTGTTATCTAGACTCTTTTGATTATGAATAAATAGAGACATGTGAATATGTTTTATTAGTCAAGATGATCAAGGCTCCCTTTTCAAGTAAAGGTGAGAGAGCTAGTGATCTATTAGGACTCATACTTACTGATGTATGTGGGCCTTTTAGAACTAATGCCAGAGGTGGGTATCAATACTTCATTACCTTCATTGATGACTTCAGTAGGTATGGCTATGTGTACCTGATGAAACATAAGTCAGAAACCCTTAAAAGGTTCTAGGATTTCATGAATGAAGTACAGAACCAACTTGGTAAAAGTATTAAAGCACTTTGATCCGATCGAGGTGGAGAATACTTAAGCCAAGAGTTTGAGGACCTTCTGTGAGCCCGTGGTATCGTATCACAATGGACTCCTCCTGGAACACCACAACATAATGGTGTGTCTGAAAGAAGGAATCATACTTTACTAGATATGGTGCGATTAATGATGAGTTTTGTTGATCTTCCAATTTCCTTTTTGGGTCATGCTCTTGAAACCGCCGCGTTTACACTTAATCAAGTACCATCTAAATCGGTTCAAAAGACACCATATGAGATATGGACTGGGAAGCATCCCAATATGTCTTTTATGAGGATTTGGGGGTGTGAGGCATATGTCAAGAAAATGTTTCCTGACAAGCTAGGCCCTAGATCTGACAAATGTTATTTTATTGGATATCCGAAGGAAACCAAGGGGTATAACTTATACCACCCAACTGACAACAAAGTTTTTGTTGCTAGAGATGATGTGTTCCTAGAAAAGGAATTTATTTCCAAAGGAAGCAGTGTGAGGAAAATAGAGCTTGAAGAGGTTCAAGCCCAACAAGAAAACATTGAACCGGTAGATGTATAAGAGGAACATAGAGTGTCATGTCTGACTCATAAAAAAAGACTAACTAATGCAGAAGCGATCATTAGCAACAGAATTATTGAAAATCACTAAAAATTAAAAACTTTTTACAAAGAGATCCATAAACTAAAAAACTCTTTTCATAAAGAACCAAAGTAAGTTATTTACATCCCAGTTCATCAGTACATCACTAGTATCATCTCCTTCTTGAAAGTTACAAGCATCAACTGCCATGCTAAGCTATATAAATGCATTATGAAAATCTTGAGGCGTCAAGACAAAATCTCAAATCAATATCAAACTAACTACTGACTCCTAGGACCTGTGAGTATAGAGACGACACATAGGAATCTCTATATACAGAACATGACAGCCAGCGCCTCCACCTGAGGATTCACTGTTGTCCTTGTTGCTGTTCTTCACCCGTTGTAGGGTTTCTGCCTCTTCCTCGTCATCTACCTAAAAAGTTGAATCCCACAGGGGTGAGACAATTGAAAATTGTCCCAGCGAGAGATATAACTCTCCGCCAGAAATATTATTATTGCAAATAATAGAATAAGACTGAACAAAAGAATTGTGAATATTCAACAACAGTTAAATCATTAACTAAACTATGTAGAGCAATATTCTCTATTCAAGTTAATTCAGCTATTGTCTTGATAAGATAACATGTCATTTATTCAATAAGGAGTATGAATAACATGTATAGAATTTATCCAACTAAGATATACTAAACAATGTATCATCAACCATTGATTCTCATATTTCAATCCTAAGCAAATACACTACACGGCTGATTACATTTTACAATCATAGCTTAAGCCCTGAGGAGATGAGGTATATCGCTCATACTCCAACCGACCATTGCGAAATCGAAATCGATACCATACATAGGTCAATAGAAGAGCCAGATTCCCATGACCTCATCTTCCTCAGTCAGTGTGAGGACCAAATGCAGGACATCTTGTGTCTCTGCTAAATAGCTTTCCTGGGTATACTGGAAAATTTACTATTAGAGTTACAGTGGCATGTTGTACTCTCTTCACAATCGAGAGATTTTATATTTATCTCACATCGATTTAGCATTAACATCATCAGGAGATTAGCAATACATCCATCCCGGCATATATATATATATATATATATATATATATAATGAAGGATTAAGAGATTTAATGTTTATCTCACATCAATTCATCCATTAGGGCGTAAGGACATTCACGCCCATAACCCCAATATACTCAAAAGTATGCCCTCCAGGAGTTCCCGTAAGAAAACCTGTTTCACCATCACCAAAACTGCTGATGATGATGGATCTATGGTCAGGGCTCTACATGAAATAATTTCACTTGATTATTTAAGTACATTACAATATTCTTTTATCATCAAGCATGTTTTCAAACATAAACCATTATAACAATTTTCATAAAGAATGAGTACTATTTCTATCAAGTTCTTTTCACAACTTTATTAACATTGGGATCTCAGTCTCTTATCATCTCATCATCATGATTCAGGAATATGGGTGTTCAAACCCTTAGTTCATCAAAACATTTGTTACCACTTTAACAGGTAACATAATGCCTTGAGGTCATCTGACCAATGTAAACATGATAATTGCAATGCATGTATTTCACATGGCTTTTGAAGCCCATTAATATCTCTTGTTACCTCTCTCTAGGCAACACAACATATTATGGCTCACAAGGCCCAAAACATAATTTCAATAGTAAGACATCATAGCTCATACCTGGCTATGTCCAACATCTCATGAAACATGCATAATTAGTGCACATAAAAATAATTATATCAATTACATATCAACACTATGCATAACAATTATATCATCACTATTCAAGAGTAACACCACTATTCCCTTACTAGGGTTAGGGTTTCCTTTTTCATTTCAATCAGGGTTTCTCATCCCCTTTGATCAATTAGGAAAATTGATTCATCATTTCATTGTCCAAGATTAGAGTTTCATGCTATATAGTATAGCTTAAAATTAGGGTTTCACATACACCTTTACCTTATTTAGAATTAGGGTTTACTATTCACATCACATTACTCTAGATTAGGGTTTATATTCAATACCCCACAATTAGGGTTTACTATTCATCCAAATTAGGGTTTTAGACCAAATACCATGAATTAGGGTTACTCATGTCATTACCCTAAATTCATATCACATTATCTTCCTAGATTAGGGTTTCACTCAGAATTGCCCTAATTTAGGGTTAGGGTTCAATAATCTTGTCAATTAGGGTTTATGCTCATGATTAGGGTTTCATGATCTCTTTGCTAAGGATCATACCCTTAATCATCACACAAATCATACTTATGTATGAATTCCATTCTATCATCCTCTCAACTTGATTAGGTTATATCAACCATTCAATCAAGTACATACAACTATGAATTACATAGTGTATTAAGTTTTTGTTCTTATAAGCAATTAGTGTTTATGCCTTTAATGGTACTAATCATTTAGGTACTTTCAAGATTTCAACTTTTGTACCTTCATTGGTTACCATCACTATCAATCATTGGATCATTGGAACAATCATCACCTTCAATTTCCAAATGATTGAATCAAAATTGACCTTTATTTGGTTTTGAGGTTTCATCACCAAATGGTTTTGAAACCGTTTGATTTCCAAATGGTTTTGAAACTGTTTGACCCCAAATGGTTTCAAGACCAGTTGGACTCAAACAGTCTCAAGATTTTTTGGGCCAAATCAGTCTCAAAACCGCAAGGGTTCTTTGGATGAACTCATCAATCAATTGAACATGCTTTTCTACATTGAAGCCTTCAAATCGATTGAGTTGTTAGAGTTACACAATTATTGGCCCTTGGACTTTCAATCCTTCAATCACCACCTTTGACCATTCATGCGGTCTTGCGGTGCATGACCTCATTCGGTTTTGAAATCGAATAGAATCTTTGTGCTCAGAACCGTTTAACCAAAACATTCATGAGATAGATTGGGCCTCAAACGATTTGGGATGGTTTGGTCCCAAAAGGTCTTGAGACCGTTTGGTCCAAACTTCCTCAAAACCAAATGGACCAAAAATGATCTCAAACACTTATATTGATTTAGGGTTTCCAAGGTTGATTCCCTCACCGATTGAATTCATGTAACTACTCTCCAATTGAAACTAGCATCATACCTAAATTGAGTTTAATAAATCATCCTTCAATTGATTTTACTTTCAATTGATCATCAATTAAGGTTTTGAATTCAATTGGATTAAGGTTTGAAATCAATGAACCTTCAATGTTAGTCATTGTGAAACTATTTACCTTGAAATCATTGGACCTCCATTCAAATTGGGTATGACCTGACCTCAAACGGTCTTGAGGTCATTTGGATGACCTCCAAATGGTCTTGAGACCGTTTGCCCATTACAACATGAAAATTGGCGGAATATAATTAGGGTTTAAGTCATTAGATTGATTACCAAATCAGCAATTGATTACATTACAATTTAGTATCTTTGGATCTTCAAATACCCATCCATACTCAACCCTAGACCTCCAAACGGTCTTGGTTGACCTCCAAATGGTTTTGAAACCATTTGGGTGATCTCCAAATGGTTTTGAAACCGTTTGGGTTAAATAACCCAAAGTTCTAAATCAATTAGTTAGAAAATCAACACTTAACCCGATTGGGGTTTGCTACTTGATGGACCTTCAACTAATGACCCCTTTGAAATTAATCAATTATATATAATAGGTCATCAACCATCATTATTAGCACCAAGTCTCCAAATGGTCAACCATGGTCAAGTCTTCCAAAAGGTTTGAAACCGTTTGCTCCCAAATGGTTTGATGAAACCATTTCAGTTCAAATGATCTTGTGGAAACCAATTGAATGCTTTTTTTGAAACCGTTTGGAATAAGATTTTCTTGGGAAAAGTGTCCAAGATGATGTCATCATCATCTCCCTTCGTTCATCTAAGAACTACTGTCGTTTTCATGGAAATTACAGCAATGAATCAAAGGAAGTTCAAAATAGAACAAGATAAATAAAAAATCATGGAGAATTGAATGAAATATCAATGTTTAAGGATTTAAGTTATATAACTCGCCTTCTAATCTGATTCCAAGCTCCAAGCTCCACGACTCCAATGGTGGATGAAGCTTTAACAACTGTCCAAGGTCGGTTCTCAGGATTTTGGATGAAATAGTTGGCTACAGGTTGGGGGTCTTCCTTCTCCTGCTCCTAAGCTCTCTTGTGGTTGGCCAAAGCAAGAAGAGAAAAGGAATTCCAAAAAAGATCCTTAAGTGGGTAGAAAATGAGATATGTATAAGGAAATTCCAAGGAAAGAGGAAATGGAATTAATTCCTTTAATTTCTAAAATTGTTGAAACATATCCCCCTCAACTCCTTGGCCACGAAGCCATCTTCTTCCCCTTGTATAACCACTTCATTATCCAAGAATTAAAAGAAAAGAAATTAAGAACCTTAATCATATTATACTAATATCCCATTTTTAGTGGATATTACTTTTTATTAACTTAATGTGAGTGGAGTCTCCACTCACTCAAGATCTTTTCATGCCTTTGCAAGGCACAAGCTCGTACAACTCTTTGAAAATTCATCCCTCAACTTTTGGTTGAAGGGATCTTCAATTAATATATTTCTTTTTGCATTAAATTGAATTAAAGTTCCATTTATGCTTAAATCTTGGTTATTTTAATACCAAGAGTCTCTCTCCTCCAAAATAATTCAAATGAGACACCCCTCTCATTTTCTATGCTCTACATGATGCCAAGAAACACGGGGGACCCTCATGAAGTGGTAATTTTCCTATTGAACCCTAAGTTTTGGGTAAATTGAACATTACACCAAAACTAGGTTTTAATGCAGAAAGATTGCTCAACAAGATCTATCTTGGTGCTCAAGCTTGTGGAAGCCATACCACTACATCATACTCACTCTAATGATGTCTCAACATCTGAGGAATATTTTATGATGTACAATTTGCAAGTTAACCCCTCAACTTGGGTAATTTGCACTTTAGTCCAAAATTAACAAAACAATGTTTCAACATTATTCAAAAAGGATTGAAATTGAAATATAAGTTACTCTTGAGCCTTAATTACTTTTCAAGAATTAAGAGCAAGCATATAATCAACTTTATTAGGTAAAACACCTTGGGTTAGAACATAACCCATGTCAGGGATGTTACAAATTATCCACCTCTTACAAGGATTTCGTCCCTGAAATCATCAACAAAAACATTTAAGAGAGAAGAGTAGGATATTTTCTTCTCATCTCTTCCACTAGTTCCCATGTAGCTTATTCAATGCCACGGTGGTTCCAGAGGACTTTTACAAGACAAATGTCTTTCTTTTTCAGCTTTTTAATTCTTTTGTCAAGGATCATTACATGTCCTTCAACATAAGATATATCATCATTTAGTTCTACCTCCACAGGTTGCAGAACTAACTCTGTGTTAGGATGACACTTCCTCAACATAGAGATGTGGAACACTGGGTGCAACTTATGCAACTCAGGTGGTAATTCCAACTTATAAGCTACCTTTCCAATCCGTTCAATGATTGGATAAGGCCCCATAAATCTAGGAGCTAACTTTTCCTTTTTTCCAAATCTAAGAACTCCTTTGCAAGGTGAGACCTTAATATATACTCTGTCTCCAACTTGGAATTCTAAAGGTCTTCTCCGTTTGTCGGCGTATGATTGCTATCTATCCTGTGCAGTCTTTAACTGTTGTTGTATTACTTTAATCTTCTCCATTATCTATTGCACAAGTCCAGGACCCAAAAGTTGATTTTCTCCTGTTTCATACCAACATAAAGGAGATCTACAACGTGTACCATATAAAGCTTCATATGGTACCATGTCAATACTATGCTGATAGCTATTATTGTAAGAAAATTCTATCAAGCTCAGGTGTAGATCCCAACTTCCTACAAACTGAAGGACACATGTTGATGCGATGATTTTGAGTCGCTTTTATAGACTTGTTTTACATGTGTTTTATGTGTTTATTGGTCACTTTTTTTGTTAGTATCACATGATTCGTTCATTGTAGTCTAAAATCTCATTTCATATCAAATCTCTCATATTTTATCTTTTTTATTATAAACGATCATAATAATGGGTTTTAGCATAGCTGATTCGGCTTTGTCTTGTAATTTTAGGGAAAATGAATATACACAGTTGTCGATACCAACGACATCCGTCGATAGTAACGACACATTCATAGGGAGACAACCGCAAGGAGCCAAGCAGAGTCGATACCATCGACTAGGCGGTTGATGGTAGTGAGATACCAACAACGAGCCAGCAATCAACCAGTTGATACTATCGACACAAAAGTCAATACTATCGACATTTCACAGCTTCAGTGTTAGAATGGTCACAAAACTGATGCCTAAAGGTGTCGATACCATCGACCCGTGTCGATGGTATCGAGTGTGCATCAGGCGGAACGATAGAGCAGAAAAGAGAACTTGCCGATACTATGATGGGTCGATACCATCGACCCGCGTCGATGGTATCGACACCGTCAGGATATGTTTTGTTTCAGATCGATCTTGATCCAAAGGTCGTGATCTTTTGGCAACCAAAAGTGATCCATATACCTAATTTCGGCATCCCTAAGCAGATCATGAAGTCATTAGCCGCAACACACATCCCGAGGAGGTGTGGAGAGGAGAACGGAGTCCATAATCACACCCCAATCGTTCTGAGAGCCACAAGAGATGAATTCCACTACCGGAAGGCTATAGAATGTGCACTCTACATCAAGGAATGCCCAAATCTCCTTTGTTCAGGGTTTACATCACTTTCATTGACATTTCTCCATATTTTCCCCTTCTTCCATCATGTCTTTCATTGAGATGAACATGCGGGGGTAATCCCCTTTGTCTTTAGGACCGGGAGTAGCTTGGGTAATCATTGTATGACATTTTTATCATAGTAATTCATATTTTGTCTCTTAAATTTGTGGTATGATTTCATTTTCTCCACTATATCATTATGATTGATCACCATAATGATAATCTAATGCCTTTAATTACTTTGAAAGAAGAATTAACAGCTGAAAAGAGACGGAATTCACATTAGTTAATAAATCCCTTGAACAAGGTGATGTACGGTTAATGGTGGAAACCCAGAGTTTGGTCTTCATGCACCTAGTTTAGGGTATAGGTTACTACGATAGTGGAACTGACCTAGATTTTGGTAGTGAATTGTATCATGATAGTGAACAATTCTGACTACATGCCACTACTCAGAATGAGAGACAAATTTGATTAACTATATAGAAATAAATACAATGAGAACATACGGTGAAACTGCAATCCTAAAGATTCCCATCTAAATTGATTAAACTCAACATTTAATTGATTGCTTTGTTTTATTTTATTTTTCTTTTATTTTTCAATCAACTCTCAAAACCTTTTAATCGGTCTAGCTGATCGTGAGTAGTTAGTAAGTAGTCTATCGATAGTTCAGTGTCCCTGTGTTTGACTCGGGCCTCATAAATGCCTATATTACTCTAATGCGTGCACTTGCATTATACACATGGTAAGATCATGTTAAGTTTTTGGCGCCGTTGCCAAGGACATGGTAACCGTCGACACTACAAGTGCTGCAAGCGGCCACTCTAGGACACTTTTTTTATTATTATTTTTGAAATTCATCATTTATCTTTCATATTTAGCAATTTTGTAGCACTGTACTGAATCAAATTTGCATGGTGATGACACACAGACTACACACTGCCATCACCATAGATTCCACTGCTGGGATCAGATGACGAAGAGAACAATATTCATGATCAACCTGATGATATAGATTCAAACTCCGAACCAGAAGCCATGGCGGAAGAACAAACAATATGGGAGAAGATACAGGCTTCTTGCTCATCAGCATCAAAGGGGCCAATAAAAAGGCAGGAAGTTAACATTCCAACCTATAGATTGATCTGACACTAATAAACTTGGATAAGTCTCAAGCATTCCACGGGCTGAAGAATGAAGACCATGTTGCACATATCAGCACTTTCATGGAAAATTGCAATATGATCAAGATAGATAGGTTTTCACAGGAGACACTGTATCTGAAGTTGTTTCCCAAATCTCTTGCAAGTAATGCACGTGAATGGCTGCATAACCTAGATGATGAGACCGTTGAGACGTGGGATCAAATGATCGAGGTTTTCTTCAAGATTTTCTTTCCACCGGAGAAAACCAATGACTTAGTACGGAAAATCCAAAATTTCTGTCAAAGGGCTGGCGAGACATATTCTGAGACGTGGGTGCGCTTCCATATAATGTTGCGGAAGTGTCCAAATCACGGGCTAGATAAAGAAAAACAAGTGATGATCTTCTACTTTTCTTTGAATGAGCATGACAGGAGCAATTTAGACTCAGTAGGTTTCAGTTTCTTCTTGAACAACACTGGCACTAGGTGTTGGGAAATACTGAAGAACATGGCTAGAAAGCAATCATGGGGCGACAGAGAGACACCAGAGCAGGTCCGAGTCACAGGTGAGTCAAAGCCCATCAAGGAGCTGAATGAGAAAATGGACTTATTAGCCAAGAAATTGCTAGCAAAGGAAGACAGAGAATCTGATGATAAGGTGCAAGTGAAATTTATGCGCCAACAAAAGGGGTACAAAAACAATGATTATTCTTGGAGGAAAGATAAAAAAAATTCATGGAAGGACCCAAATAATTTCCTCCAGGACCCCGATGCCAATCCACAACCGTCGGCAGAGGATAAGAGCAATGAGTTGTTCATTCAAGTAATCAAGCAGAATCAAAAACTAATGAGCACATTTGGCCAGCAAATTAAGCAACAAGGATAATTCATGAATCAATTTGGGAAAACTTTACAAAGTCATGGAGCTCAGATGAGGTCACTCGAGACATCTATAGCGCAGATGGTAGCAGAAATTTCAAGCTTGAAGAAGCCAACGCAACAAGGGTTTCCCAGAAATACAAACATTCCATGAGGGAATCAACAAGCCAAGGAAATTCTGTTGCGGAGTGGAAAGAATATTTTAAACCCCAGGGTCGATGAACCGAGCACACCCCAGCCAAAAACCATAGGTGAGGCCACAGAGGAGGTTACAATCATAGCGCTGATAGAGGATGCGGTAGAGGAAGACACACCAGAACCCATTACTGAGGAAGAAACTCAAAAGAGGACACCATATGTGCCGCCACATCAGAGGGCACAGACTGTCCTAGTGCCGTATCCAAAAAGATTGAAGGCTAAGAAAGTGGACGCTCAGTTCAAGAAGTTCCTAGATAGCTTTAGGAAACTTTCTGTCATTCCGCTATTAGAAGAAATAGAGCAGATACCCTCCTATGGCAAGTTTCTGAAAGATATAATTACAAATAAGAGGAAGATTCCTGATACTGAAGTGGTGGTTCTTAAACAGAAAGTGAGCGCCTTCATTATGGTCACATTGCCACCAAAAAGAAAAGATCTGGGCTGCTTCAATATTTCATGTTACATCGATAAGGTGAAATTCGGCGAAGCAGTGTGTGACTCTGGGGCAATATTAATTTGAGGCCTCTTTCTACTTTCAAGAAGTTGGGACTAAAAGAATCGAGACATAGCAACATGACGATTCCACTAGTGGATAATTCTGTGGTAAAGACATATGGTATTTGTGAAGATGTACTTGTTAAAGTTGACATGTTTGTGTTTCCAGTTGATTTTGCGGTAAGGGAAATGCAAGATGACCAAGGGAACATGCTACTCCTTGGAAGACCCTTCCAATCTACAAAAAATATGATACTCAAAATGGGAAGAGGCCGTCTGACATTGGGAATCGTGGATGACTGATTTGAAATGGTTATGCCCACGAGTACAACACAATCAAAGGCAAATGAGCAGTTTCGCGTGGTAAACCATTTTGATCAGAACATTTGTCTTTGCCTAGGGAAGCCATTTCTAGATATGGCTCATGTAATGACCAAAGTAGATAAGGGGACACTAGTTGTAGACATTATGGAATAGACCAAAGTTGTTTCTCTTTCCAGAGCTGTGGGTTTTCCAAATGATGAAGAGGGGGAGATTTCTCTTTCTACTGAAGATGATGCAATAGCAAGTTCTGTCCTTGACTCATATCCACAACTGATCCTTGAAGCTTGCCTTGTCAACATAATGCATGACTGGATGAGAAGCAAGTCATTACAAGAATGTGTCAAGATGCTTCAAGTGCTTCCGTGCTATTATGACAAGTATTATGAAGATCTTGGGCCACTCCCACCACCGCTTCAATCATCATCGATCAGTCCACCAGAGTTAGAACTGAAGCCACTGCCTCCACATTTGATGTATGCATTCTTAGCCGATGGTGAAAGACTACCGGTGATTATTTCAGCATATCTGAGTGTCGATGAAGAAGAGAAATTGATGATCATGCTGAAGAACCACAGTGGCGCATTCGGGTGGTCAATTGCTGATATCAAGGGGATTTCCCCTACACTTTGCCGGCACAAGATCAGACTCGAGGAGGGAGCCAAACCTATAATCCAGCCACAATGTAGACTCAATCCAAGCATGATGGAGGTTGTTAAGAAGGAGGTGATCAAGCTCCTTTCTGCAGGCATCATTTACACTATCTCTGATTCGACGTGGGTTAGCCTCATACAGGTAGTCCCTAAAAAGGGGGGAATTACTGTCACTCACAACTTGTTAAATGAGATGGTCATGACCCGATTGGTAACTGGGTGGTGTGTGTGCATTGACTACCGTTGATTGAACTCCGTTACATTAAAAGATCATTTTCCTCTTTCGTTCATCGATCAAATCTTAGAGCGACTAGCAGGTCGATCTCATTTTTGTTTTTTAGATGGCTACTCTGGCTACAATTAGATCTCTATTGATCCTAAGGACCAAGAAAAGTCTACCTTCACTTGTCCTTACGGAACATTCGTATATCACCATATGCCTTTTGGCTCGTGTAACGCACCAGCTACTTTTCAGCACTGCATGCTCGCTATTTTTTCTGATATGGTTGAGTGTTGTCTAGAGGTTTTCATGGACAATTTTTCCATCTATGGTGCGTCGTTTGATGAGTGCTTGTACAATTTGGATAAAGTTTTACAATGATGTGAGGACACACATTTAGTTCTCAACTGGGAAAAGTGTCATATGATGGTTAGTGAAGGAATTGTGCTTGGACACAAGGTGTCTAGCAAGGGGCTGGAGGTCGATCCAGTCAAGATTTAGGTTATTTCGAAATTACCCCCACCTAATTCGGTTAAGGGGATACGAATTTTTCTCGGTCATGCAGGATTTTATCATCATTTTATCAAAGATTTCTCAAAAATCGCTAAACCATTGTCTGAACTGTTAGAGAAAGATGCGATGTTTGATTTCAATGAAAAATGCTTGCATGCTTTTAATGTACTGAAGGAAATGTTAATTTCTACACCGGTTGTTCAAACGCCGGATTGGACAAAGCCTTTCGAGCTCATGTGTGATGCTTCAGATTTTGTAGTAGGGGTTATTCTTGGGCAGCATTTTGAGAACAAACCCGTGGTAATTTTCTATGCATCCAAGATGTTAAACGAGGCACAACTTAACTACACTACAACTGAAAAAGAACTTCTCACCGTCGTTTTTGCATTCGAAAAATTTCGGCAATATTTGGTAGGGTCAAAAGTTGTGGTATGGACGAACCACGCCGCCATAAAATACTTCATGGAAAAGAAAGATGCCAAACCTAGATTGATTAGGTGGATCTTATTGTTACAAGAATTTGACATTGAAATCAAGGATAAGGCGGGAATTGAGAGTGTGGTTGCGGACCACTTGTCTAGGTTAGAGTGGGTAGATGAGAAGTATATTAATATACCAATTACTGAGACATTCCCTAATGAGCAAATCCTTTCTGTAAAATCCAAGGATCCATGGTTTTCATACATTGTTAATTATCTTTCCTGTAAAATAATCCCAGATAATTGGACTTATCAAGAGAAAAAGAATTTTTTCCATTCTTTGAGATATTATTTCTGGGATGATCCCATCTTTTTGAAGCAATGCAGGGATGATGTTTTGTGTTGGTGTGTACCAGAGATAGAATATGACATTGTACTTAGTCATTATCACTCACTACCAACCGGTGGTCATCATGCGAGTTCAAGAACGACAGCCAAGGTGCTAGAGAGTGGTCTTTATTGGCCTACACTCTTCCAGGATGCCTACGACTATGTGCGAAGATGTGACTCATGTCAAAGGGCAGGTAATATTTCCAAGTGGCAAGAGATGCCCCTCAACGTGTTTTAAGAAGTTGAGGTATTTGATCTGTGGGGCATCGATTTTATGGGACCCTTTGTGTCCTCAAATTCTAATTTATACATTTTACTTGCTGTTGATTATGTTTCGAAGTGGGTAGAAGCAATACCCACAAGGACTAACAACGCTGTTGTAGTGTTTAGGTTTGTAAAAGATCACATTTTCTGCAGATTCAATGTGCCAAGGATGATTATTAGCGATGGAGGCACCCATTTCAAGAATCAAAAGTTTGCTGCGTTGTTGAGAAAGTACGAGGTGAAGCACAATGTTGGTACCTTGTACCACCCACAGACACAAGGGCAGCTTGAAGTGTTGAATAGGGAAATTAAGAAAATTTTGGAGTGCACAGCGGCTTCGACGAGAAAGAACTGGAGTACACTACTACCGGATGCATTATGGGCATATAGGACCGCATTTAAGACACCTATAGGCACTACGCCTTTTAGGTTGGTTTATGGACGGGCCTGCCATTTACCATTAGAGCTGGAACACAAGGTGCACTGGGTGCTAAGGAAGATTAATTTGACTTATGATGAGGCAGGGAAGAACCGAATGCTAGAGCTCAATGAGCTAGATGAGCTGCAGATGAATGCTTATGAGAATTCAAGGATTTACAAAGAGAGAACAAAACTAATTCATGATCGGCACATTCAAGTGTGTGTCTTCAAAAAGGGATATTGTGTGTTATTGTTCAACTCTAGGTTGAAGCTGCATCCCGGGAAATTGAAATCCCTGTGGGGTGGACCTTTTATTGTGGAGGAGATACGACCACATGGTGCCATCATGGTGCACGATGGAGAGATGACATTTCCAGTTAATGGTCAGTGGTTGAAGTTGTACTTTGGCGAGGACTATACGAGGAAAGTGCATGAGGTTAAACTCATAGCACTTAAGGATGAATGATGAGCTCGATTTTGTCTAGCCTAAGACATTAAAGAAGGGCGCTTGTTGGGAGGCAACCCAACCATTGGTAGTTCATTCATTTTCCTTCACATTTACAAGTTAGTTTTGTTTAATTTCGTTGTTAGTGTAAAAATGATACCTTAATCATTTGTTCAGTGTGCAGTCTACAGACAGAGTCGATACCATCGACCAAAGGGTTGATGGTAGTGACATGGGTACATGGAATCAGCCGCAGAAAATTTTGTGAGTCGATACCATCGACGGCCCTATCGATGGTATCGACATACCATAAGCGACATTGAAGAAAAAGATAGCTCCAGGTTGATAGTATCAACTCCGAAGTCGATATTCATGAGATCCCTGAAGATTTACAGAAGATTTCATCTCAGTGATCTCGATACCATCGACAGCCCTGTCGATGGTATTGACATGGCAATAGTAAGAAAGCGGCATCTGTGCCTCGTGAGGGTACTCGAACCACACAGAGTCGATACCATCGACACTCAAGTTGATAGTATCGACGCGCCACGTCACCGATCCATGAGAAGAAATCAACGGAGCACGCCATTTTTGGAAGTCGATCCGAGGGATGGGTCCATACCATCGACACTCAAGTCAATAGTATGGACGCGCCATGTCACCGATCCGCGAGAAGAAATCAACGGAGCACGTAATTTTTGGAAGTCAATCCAAGGGATGGGTCGATACCATCGACCCGCATCAATAGTATCGACGCGTCACCGATCTGGGCCTCCAAATCAAGCAATCTACAACCGTCGATAGTCACGAAGAGCGGATCGTTCCTCCAAGTGTCAATACCATCGACACCCCCGTCGATGGTATCGACAGAATCAATTATAAAAGGAATGGTTGTTTCTCAATTTTCTTCACACCTTCAAAGCTTCTTCCTTCCACTTGTGCTTTGAGCATTGTTGAGTGACCTGAGGTCTTCATCGAGCATCCAAGGACCGGGATATCTTCACCGAGCTCTGCACCGAGCAGAGATCATCTTCTCCGACCTTCACCGGGCTCTGTTTCTTATTCCCCTCTCTCTCTATGATGATGGTGAAGACAGAAGGAGCTTCTTCTTCAAGGGCGGCCCCGATGGAGATTGCAACATTTGTTCCTCCACCACCCAACTCCATTCCTCGTCCGAGGATTGTTCATCCCTCAGCGAACGTAAGGAAGATATACAAGGAGTTTCTCAAGCAGAAAATCGATCCAACCCCATATGTCGATCAGACCATGGTCTGCAACCTCAGGTTCGAAGCCAACCTCGCTTACGTCCTGCAGGGGCAAGCGCAACATACAGGTAGGAGGTCTGACGAGGTCCCGTACCACGTGGACGACCTCCCCTTTTTTGGCGAGTGGCCGACATACAAAGAACTGGTGGTGGAGTTTAGGGCATCACTAGACATTTGAATCGTGCCTAACGACCTCATCACCACCGATCGAGAATGGATCAAGGGTCACGTTTCTTTCCAGCTCTACAAAAATAATTACAATATCACCCTCCAACAGTTCAATTCAATTTACAATGAGTACCATTCTTCAAATCATCACAGGATGCCGGACAACCGGATGGATTATGACGAGATCTTCACCCAGCTTGTGACCACGCCTCCAGGCAAGTCCGTCAGCTATCATAATGCTGCCGTAGCCGATTTCGAGCATCCATTTGTGCGGATTCTACATTGCATGTTGTGCACTACTCTATTTGCTCGAGGAAATCTTTCTTTCAGTATGTTATAGGAGACATACTTGTTCTTTCTGTATAAGCTGTTGAAACGGGAAGAGCTTAATTGGGGTGCATTTTTCTTGACGCGTGTGCTGGCCGTGCAGAGGAGTACAAGAAAAGCTCCTATCCATTTTGGGGGGCTTATCACACCGCTTGCTCTATATCTTGGGTTGGATTTTTCCCAACTCACTCCGCTATCCAACAGGAATAAAGTCAACCTGCATCATCTACACCACTTCAATCTTCTTACACTCCATGATGACGTGGCCTATGCACAGTTCCATGTCAACTAGGTGTACCAGGAGTGTGCACTTCCAGATCCCGTCTTCAACATCCAGGAAGCTCAGCATTTATAGTGGCCCATCATCACCGTCGATGACTCCGACGAAGAAGATGACGGTAATGACAATGACAATGACGATGACGACGAGCAAGAAGAGGAAGAGGAGGCTTTCACTCCTCTTCATGCACGAGTGGCACCGCGGAAGCGTCCCCGCTTCTACCCGGGTGCATCATAATCTTCGCAACCTCCTCCACCTTAGCCCTCTCAATAAGGAGAGGATGCCTATTCTATGCAGGGAATGTATTCTATGTTGCAGGAGATCTAGCAGACCCAACAGCAACACACTGCTTCTTTCGCCAGTATTCAGGAGACTACGAACCAACTATTCTTAAACTAGCAGGCCATCTACGAGAACGAGCGCCTCCTCACCGACCAAGAAAATATTCATGACAGGTTGCATAGGATGGAGATGCAGCAACTGTTGACCTAGGTGTCGCATATTGCCCATATTTTGATAATGACTTAACCATTCCACTCATATGTATCTAACATTTCTAATTGAGATCATTGCAGACATTAGATACAAGAAAAGAATCAAAATTCACTCAAAGCTACTCTCCCGGCACATGCAAAACATGTGACTTTCACCCGCTTTGTAATATAGCCCTTAGAGGCTTAGAGCAATTTTTGTAATCACTTAAATTCATGTTTTGCATTGTATCTAAGATGGATAAAATGATTGGAACTCAAAAATCCATCATTTATACAGTTTTTGGAAATTCCAAAATACCCCTTAACAGGGATTTTGTCGGCCGAATTACAAACTCGGCCGATCCATGTATTGAGGAATTTTCTGGGCTGTCGGCCGAGTTTCAATGCCAGGAAACTCGGCCGATCCACTGGTCAGTCAAAACCAAAGGAAGACTGATCGGTCGAGTTTCCCCCTGGAAACTCGGCCGACAGATTCCCTGTTGGTTTTGTCACCTAGTGTGTCGGCCGAGTTGCCTTTATTGAAACTCGGCCGATCGAACTGTACCGGAATGCAGAAAAAGCAATTCCAACCGTTGGAGGAGTTGGTGGGACTCAAAATAGATCCGTTGCAAGTTGTAAAACGGCTAGTTTGTGCCACTTAACTCACCCAACCTCAAAGGGACACCCTCAACTATAAATAGGACCTCTTGGACTTCATTCCAAGGTTGCTCATTCACATATGCTTGGTCCTAGCCTTAGTTGAGTGGTTTCCAACCTTTGAGCCCCCTTTCTCTCTCTACCTTCAATGCAAAAACGTGAGTAAGAGTGAGTTAGGATCCCTTTGTAAGAGAGCTACCATTTGTTCATTGTAAAGCTCTCCATCTTCATTCTCCCACCTCCATTCCATAATGAAGATTGTTTGAAGCTACTTCTCCGAGTGAAAGAGGAGTTGCTGCTGTTCTTCTCCGAGTGAAGGGGAAGATGTGTTGCTGATCTTCAAGGGTGAAGATTGATCGTTGCTCCAGCTCCCTTGGTGGAGGGAAAATGTGAGCAAGCTCTCCGAGTGAAGGAGAGGTGCAAGGCGAAGGGCAAGCAAGATAGGTAATTCCTTCAAGGCCGAAGACCAGAGCAAGAGTGGGTAAGTCCTTTAGAGAAGGCGGAAGACTACTTGCTTGGTGGGTAAGTCCTTGGTGAGGTAGAAGATCTTGGCTTGTTATATAAGACCTTGGATGGTTGGTTGTTGTAGCTTGTAATCTTATTTTTGTGAGAAATATAAGAGCCTCAAGTTACAAATCCTAGAGCCTAACCAACTCTAGGTAGTGGACTGACTTGATCCTAAGTTTAGGACGAGGAACCACTCTAAACCACCTGTCCAAGTGCATGTTTATCCATATCTCTTACCCTTGCTATGAATGCTAGCTTAGGACATCAAATTACTGTTTTGCTTCAAATTACACTCGTAATATAATTTGGTGGTTTAATCTATCTTGTGAAGTTTGTGAAGCTCTATTCAACCCCCCCCCCTTCTAGAGCCCATTGATCCAACAAGTGGTATCAGAGCGGGTCTTCTCCAAGCTACTTCAACAAGTAGGAGAAGATGGGCGATTCGGCTCTCGGTTCACTCAACCTTGAGGGAAGCTACTCCACAAGACCCCCGGTCTTCGACGGCACCAACTTCCTATATTGGAAGAGAAGGATGCAGTTCTACATCCAAGGAGTTAGCTACGAGATGTGGAAGATAGTCCACCTCAAGTACGACGAGCCGAAGGGGAACATCACAACATGGACGGACGAAGAGATGAAGAGTGCTCAACTAAATGCTAAAGCCATTAGCATCATCTACGCTGCCCTCTCTCCATCGGAATTCAACCGCATCTCTTCATGGGACACCGCTCATGAGATTTGGCACAAGTTATGTGTCACCTATGAAGGGACGGAGCAGGTCAAGGAGGCCAAGATCTACATGCTCGGAGGCCTACTTGAAAATTTCAAGATGGGGAAGAATGAAAGGGTTGCGGACATGTACACAAGGCTCAACGTCATCCTCAACAGCCTTGCAGCCCTTGGGAGTGTCATGGATCGAGGCACCATCAACGCCAAGATCTTGAGGTCTCTTCCAAAGAGATGGGAGCCGAAGGTGACTTCAATTGAAGAAGTCTACAAGCTTAGCGAGTTGTCAACCGAGGAGCTGGTTGGTAACCTACAAGCTCACGAACCAAGGCTCGACAAGCAAGAGGAAGAGGAGAAAAGGGAAGAGAAGGAGACAAGAAAGATGAAGGACACGGCCTTCAAAGCTCATGTCGAAGAAATGATGAGGCAACAACAGCTTGCCATGAAGTCTCCTTGCCCCTCCTCAAGCGAAGACGAAGGTGCTAATGACCATGAAGCCAATTACTCCAAAGGAAGACACTTCAAGGGAAAGCAATCCTCCTCCACTCCTAGGTGCTATGAGTGTGGCCAAAAGGGCCACTACAAGAATGATTGCCCAAAAGTCAAGAAGGGCTATCATAAGGGCAGTCACAAGAAGGATGACAAATACAAGAGAGAATCCAAGTACAAGAAGAAGGACAAGAAGGAAAGACGATCCAAAGATGCAGCTCATGCGGCATGGGAGGAGTCTTCTACTTCAAGTTCATCTTGTTCCGAGGATGGAGAATGTCATCTTGCACTTATGGCATCTACTAGTGAAGAGGTAATGGAGGTAAGTGAGGTAAGCAATGTAAGTGATGAAGCTTTACTTGAATTATCTAAAGAATCTATCATTGAAATGCTTAGTGAATGTCAATCATCTCTTGCTAAATGTAAAGCTAAAAGAAAGAGATTAGAAAAGATAATAGATGATCTATATGCCAAGATTGACATTCTTGATGAAAATGAAAAGTTACACCTTGATAGTATAGATTCTTTGCAAGAGCAACTTCAAGACCTTGAACTTCAATACAATGGAGTAGAGGTTGAGAATGGTGCTTATCTTAAAACTATTGAAAGTCTTAAGATCAAGAACCAAAATTGCCTAGATGAGTTAGATGTTCTAAAAACTGAAAATGTTGAACTAAAACTCATTGATGATGCTAGGAGAGAGGAAGTTCATTGTTATCAAAAAGAAATTGCTATGCTTAAATCTGAAAATGCTAGATTGCTTGCTCAAACAAATGATCTATCCTCTAGACCTATCTTGCCTAGGAATGAAGTTGCTAACTTAACTATTGAGAAAGATTCTCTTCTTACTAAAGCCCTTTGTCTTGAGGCCGACCTGTTGCATGCTAGAGAAGATCTTGATAGTTTATCTACTACTATTAAAAATCTTAGTGATGATAATGCTAAATTAAGATCTACCTTGCAAAGGTTTCTTTCCGGAAAAAAGTCTCTAAATGATGTTCTAGAGCACTCTACCAAACAAATTGGTACTAGTGGTCTAGGATACGATGAGAGTATCCCAAAAGGTAAGAAGAAGAAGAAAGGTAAGAAAAAGAGTGTGGAAACTCCAATTCTCAATGGAGAGTCTTCCGGCTCTAAAAATCCCATGGTATGTATGCATTGCAAATGTGATGATCATTATTCTACCTATTGTCCTTACAAGCCTAAGGGGACCAACCCAAATATGAAATGGGTCCCCAAGCTAACCCCGGACCCCAAAGTTTGAGTTGGGTTCCGACATCCTCTTTTCTTGCAGGTCACAAAGAAATGGATTGTTGATAGTGGCTGCTCTAAGCACATGACTGGAGAAATCAGCCATTTCAACAAATTTGTGAAGAAGAAAGGAGGATCGGTAACCTTTGGGGACAACAAAAAGGGTAAGGTTATAGGTGAGGGTGATGTAGGTAATGATTTGTGCATTAAAAATGTTTTGCTTGTTGATGGCCTACATCACAACTTGATTAGTGTGAGCCAATTATGTGATAATGGTTATCTTGTGCTCTTTACTTCCTTAGAATGCTTGCTTCTAGATTCCCTGTCCTATAATGTCATATATAAGGGAACTAGAAATGGTAATCTATATGTGATTGTTCTTGATGCTTTAAAGCCCATACTAAATAGATGCTTAGTCGTGGATAAAAACGATCTTTCGCTTTGGCATCGACGCTTGGGTCATGTGAACTTGCATCAAATGAAGAAACTAGACAAAAAGGACTTGGTTCGAGGACTTCCCAAATTGGATTTTGAAAAGGATGAGGAATGTCAACCTTGTACCCAAGGGAAACAAACCAAATCCTCTTTCAAGTCCAAAGGGGTCATGAGTACCAAGAGAGTTCTAGAGCTTCTTCATATTGATCTCTTCGGACCTATGAGAACACAAACGCTTCGCGGCTCCAAGTATTGTCTTGTTATCGTCGATGATTTTTCTAGATATACTTGGACTTTCTTTCTTGTTTCCAAAAGCGACACCCTTGACGTTTTCTCGAGCTTTTGCAAACGAGTCGAAAACGAAGCTTCTTGTCATGTTGTTTCCATCCGTAGTGATCATGGGGGAGAGTTTGAAAATGATCTTTTTGAACGTTTTTGTGAAAAATCGGGTTATTCGCACAATTTCTCTTCTCCTCGCACACCCCAACAAAATGGAGTTGTTGAGAGGAAGAATAGATCGCTACAGGAAATGGCTAGGACCATGCTTCTTGAGTATGATACTCCTAAGAAGTTTTGGGCTGAAGCCGTTAGCACCGCATGTTTTGTGCAAAACCGAGTTTTCACTCATCCGACGTTTAAGAAAACCCCCTATGAACTATGGCGTGGTAGGAAGCCGTCGATTGATTTCTTCCATGTGTTTGGATGCCCTTGTTTTGTTTTGAACACCAAGGACTCTCTCGACAAGTTTGATCCGAAATCTTACAAGGCTTTCTTCCTAGGCTATAGCACTACTAGCAGGGCTTTTAGAGTATTTAACATAGAACTATCTAAAATAGAAGAATCCATAAATGTTAAATTTATTGAAACTAACCCTGTTGTTGGCAAGCCTATTGGTGATAATGATGTTGCAGATGAAATCATTCCTATCCTCAAAGATCTCAACATCAAAGATAAAGGTAAGCAGGTTCAAGAAGAAGATCAAGAAGAAGAAGAGAAAGAAGAAGAAAGGAAGGATCCCACTCCCCGCTTCGCCAAAGATCACCCCAAGGAGTTGATCATAGGCAATCCATTTGAAAGAGTAAGGACACGGGCTGCACACAACAAAGAACAAGCAGACAGCGCCTTCATCTCTCAAATGGAGCCGAAGAACATCAAGGAGGCCCTTGGTGATGATGAGTGGATCCTTGCCATGCAAGAAGAGCTTGAGCAGTTCGAGAAGAGCCGAGTGTGGACCTTAGTGCCAAGACCAAACAATAGAAAGATCATTGGCACCAAATGGGTCTACCGCAACAAGCTTGATGAGCAAGGAAAAGTGAGTGAATTTGAGATGAGTATGATGGGTGAGCTGACCTTCTTCCTAGGCTTCCAAATCAAGCAGACCAAGAATGGTAACTTCATCAACCAAGGCAAATACACGCTTGAGCTTCTAAAACGCTTTGGGATGGAGAACATGAAGCAAATGGACACACCCATGTCAAACACTGCCAAACTTGACAGGGATGAGGAAGGTGAGAAGGTAGATGAGAAGCTCTATAGAGGTATGATTGGAAGTTTACTTTATTTAACTGCCTCTAGACCTGATATAATGTTTAGTGTTGGCTTGTGTGCCCACTTTCAATCAAGCCCTAGGAAATCACATCTTATTGCCGTCAAGAGGATTTTGAGGTATCTAGCCAAAACTCCAAATTTTGGACTATGGTACCCTAAGTCAAGGGACTTTACTCTTGTGGCATATAGTGATGCTGACTACGCAGGTTGCTTAATTGATAGAAAGTGCACAAGTGGCACTTGCTTCCTCTTGGGACCATGCTTGGTGTCTTGGTTCTCCAAGAAACAGAGCACAGTGGCATTATCAACTACCGAAGCTGAATACATTGCAGCCGGAAGTTGTTGTGCCCAGGTCCTATGGATGAAGCAAATGCTCCAAGACTTTAACATTCATTTTGATGCTTCTCCTATTTTCTGTGATAATACTAGTGCAATTAATCTTTCATATAATCCAATATTGCATAGTAGAGCTAAACACATAGAAGTCCGCCATCATTTTCTCCGTGATCACATTGTCAAAAAGGATATTTATATCACACATGTGGATACGGAAAATCAGTTGGCTGACATTTTCACTAAACCGCTTGCTAGAGATCAATTTAATTTCATTAGGTCAAAATTGCTAATAACCTCTCTTGATGATGTTGAATTGCTCTCTAATTAGCTGGTTACATGTTATGTGTGTTGCTCATGCTTATAAATGCCTTGTTTTTTTAAAATGCTTGTTTTTGATAAATATCTCTATTGGTTTTATCTCTTTTTCGGGTATTTTTCGCAAAACGAGTTTTTATCGACAAATAGTACACTATGATGATGAGAATGTGCCTAAATGTGTTTAAAATACATCCTAGATCCCTCAGAAAAATTGCCCTAGGTCGTATGAGGCTAGGACTAGATTTTAGGATTTCTCACATCAGGGTTTTTGTCGGCCGAGTTGGAAACTCGGCCGATCGGTCGGGCGCAGGGTGTCTGTACACTCTGTCGGCCGAGTTTCCCCACCCTGGAACTCGGCCGATCGACGGCAGACGGGTTTTATATATATAGGATTCGGCCGACTTGCTCCCTCTCAACTAGAGCAAAGCCGACCGAACCCTAGCCGCCCAAGCCCGACTCCTCCTCTCCTGGTCTTTTCCTCCCTCTCTCCGGCCGTTCTTGCCCCCAAAACGGCCCCCTTGTGTGCCCTAGCTGCTTGTACGGTTCCGTTGCTACGTTTTTCTCCGTGTGGATCGGCGCCCTTCTCTCCGTTTCTTCTCCGATGAGGTCGCAACGACGGAAACGCGCTGTTCCCGCTCCTGCTCGTTCGGTTCCTCTAGCTCCGAGGTATATGTCCTTTGACAACCTCTCTTTCGTGGACAATACCTCGGTTGCACGGTATAAAGAGCTTCTCCCTCGATCTCCTTTTCCTTTTCGTGCTCTTTATCAACCGCATTGTTTTCACGCCGATCTTTTTGAGGCGAGTCAAGTGTTTCGCACACACCATCTTGACGCCTTTAGCATCGAGGATCCAAAATTTCACAATCTCAAGTATAGCACCAAGGCTGTCCGCCAATTCTACGCAAACTTGCGGTGGAATTACGACACTTTGGTTCCTCCCTCGGATACCTCGATTGTCTTAACCTCTATGATCGCCGGACAACCGTTTCATATCACCGAGCGATCCTTTAATCTTTACCTAAATGGCAACGTCGGCACGGCCTCTTGGACCACCTCATATCCCGATTATTTCGATCTTTTGCGTCCCGAGGACATCTATAAGGCACTCGAGATAGACTTGTCGGATATTCACAAATTCCTCAAGCTTCCCGAGTTTCCTTATAGAAAGAAGGGCACCCTGCCTTCTTCTGCTCTGTCCTCCCCTCGCCGTGTGTTGGCGTTTGTTCTTAGTTGCAATGTTCACCCAAAGAAAAACCAAACGGACATAGCCGAGAACACTGCCATGATGATGTATCTCCTCTTGAACAATCATGGAGTCAAATGGGCACGGTATATCCTGCACCATATGACATGTTTTGATTCTGGAAAGAACACGAAGGGCACCCATCTTCCTTATCCTGCCCTAATCTGTGGACTTTTCCAGTTTGCCACTGGTAAATCTCTTTTCACCGATTATCTCTACCGACCTGATCGAAAAGGGGTTTACATCAGTGAGACCACTCTCCAGAAGAGTGTCCCTACATCTGGTGCATCATCTTCTTCTGCTCCACCACCACCACAACCTCCATCATCATCGGATGCACCTCCTCCTCCACCATCATCAGCTGCACCACCACCTCCTGAGCCATCTTTCCAACCTCCTCCACACCCGGCTTTTGCCGATTTTCATGTTTCCAATGAGGCCCTCATGGGGTATCTCATGCACCAGCAAGCCTACAACATGCAGGTCCAACACCATCTTCATGAGGATCTCTGTCATGTCATGTCATCCATGTCTCTCTCCTGCCCGCAGCCCTACCCCACCTACCAGCCCTACCCCGGTGACGACTACGCTTCTTATGCGTATAGTCAGTTCTATCCACCTCCACCACCCTCTGCTTCCGCTGACCACTCTGCAGGTGGATACTCTCACCCTTCCCCGGTGTTGGCGCTTCCAGGTGGACGCTTGTCCGAGCTACTGGCCCAGTACACCTCGACTGCTCCTCCCATTGAGATAGCTTATGAGCTCCATGCTCTGGGCATGTCTTGGGCTGAGCAGAGCGCGAGATGGCCTGGACGGGCTTTTGGTCCTACAGACGAGGATATGCCAGATCAGGACGATGCCGAGTCAGATGAGGCGACTGCGACAGATGCTGATACGGATGCTGACGATGATGATGCTGCTGATGAACAGGCTACACCGGTTGATGCCCCTCCTTCTGATGGAGATGAGGACTACCAGCCCGATGAGGACATGGATGCTGCTGTTGATGACGTCGACATAGATTAGTATAGCTTAGAGTAGATGTGTCTAGTGTAGTCTCGCATGACCATGTCATTTTCTTTAGGGACTATGTTTGTATCATCTATATTAGGCACATTATCTGAGATGTACTATGGCTTTTCCGCTTGTCCTTGTAGCTTTTGGTTTTATGTTTTGGATACATTTTGTATGACTTATCTTATCATGTAATCCATATTTTGTTGAATGACAGTTGGTTGTTTTCATGAATTATCTTTGTGCTTCTCTGTCTTAATATGCTATGTTTGATTGAGTGTTTTGGAGAAGACCTGGTTTGTATGCTCTTCTACCCCCCTGCCTTTTTGAGATGACAAAGGGGGAGAAATATACCTCAATCATATTGCCATCATATTGCTTTTAGTGCTTGTATGGTTCTTTTCTTGTCTTTAAAACTTATATATCTTGACTTGGCTAGAATCATACAATATATATATGCTATGGCTGTTTGTGTGTTAACTAACAATGCAGGGATGAGTAAGCATGAATTGAGGGGGAGCATTACAAGACTAATCATATTTGCATCCCCTTGCAATTCTCTAAGCAAAGGTATAATTTTTCATATTCTTTTCAATATGTTGAGGAATGGTTTGTCATTGTCAAAAAGGGGGAGAATGTTGACCTAGGTGTCGCATATTGCCCATATTTTGATAATGACTTAACCATTCCACTCATATGTATCTAACATTTCTAATTGAGATCATTGCAGACATTAGATACAAGAAAAGAATCAAAATTCACTCAAAGCTACTCTCCCGGCACATGCAAAACATGTGACTTTCACCCGCTTTGTAATATAGCCCTTAGAGGCTTAGAGCAATTTTTGTAATCACTTAAATTCATGTTTTGCATTGTATCTAAGATGGATAAAATGATTGGAACTCAAAAATCCATCATTTATACAGTTTTTGGAAATTCCAAAATACCCCTTAACAGGGATTTTGTCGGCCGAATTACAAACTCGGCCGATCCATGTATTGAGGAATTTTCTGGGCTGTCGGCCGAGTTTCAATGCCAGGAAACTCGGCCGATCCACTGGTCAGTCAAAACCAAAGGAAGACTGATCGGTCGAGTTTCCCCCTGGAAACTCGGCCGACAGATTCCCTGTTGGTTTTGTCACCTAGTGTGTCGGCCGAGTTGCCTTTATTGAAACTCGGCCGATCGAACTGTACCGGAATGCAGAAAAAGCAATTCCAACCGTTGGAGGAGTTGGTGGGACTCAAAATAGATCCGTTGCAAGTTGTAAAACGGCTAGTTTGTGACACTTAACTCACCCAACCTCAAAGGGACACCCTCAACTATAAATAGGACCTCTTGGACTTCATTCCAAGGTTTCTCATTCACATATGCTTGGTCCTAGCCTTAGTTGAGTGGTTTCCAACCTTTGAGCCCCCTTTCTCTCTCTACCTTCAATGCAAAAACGTGAGTAAGAGTGAGTTAGGATCCCTTTGTAAGAGAGCTACCATTTGTTCATTGTAAAGCTCTCCATCTTCATTCTCCCACCTCCATTCCATAATGAAGATTGTTTGAAGCTACTTCTCCGAGTGAAAGAGGAGTTGCTGCTGTTCTTCTCCGAGTGAAGGGGAAGATGTGTTGCTGATCTTCAAGGGTGAAGATTGATCGTTGCTCCAGCTCCCTTGGTGGAGGGAAAACGTGAGCAAGCTCTCCGAGTGAAGGAGAGGTGCAAGGCGAAGGGCAAGCAAGATAGGTAATTCCTTCAAGGCCGAAGACCAGAGCAAGAGTGGGTAAGTCCTTTAGAGAAGGCGGAAGACTACTTGCTTGGTGGGTAAGTCCTTGGTGAGGTAGAAGATCTTGGCTTGTTATATAAGACCTTGGATGGTTGGTTGTTGTAGCTTGTAATCTTATTTTTGTGAGAAATATAAGAGCCTCAAGTTACAAATCCTAGAGCCTAACCAACTCTAGGTAGTGGACTGACTTGATCCTAAGTTTAGGACGAGGAACCACTCTAAACCACCTGTCCAAGTGCATGTTTATCCATATCTCTTACCCTTGCTATGAATGCTAGCTTAGGACATCAAATTACTGTTTTGCTTCAAATTACACTCGTAATATAATTTGGTGGTTTAATCTATCTTGTGAAGTTTGTGAAGCTCTATTCAACCCCCCCCCTTCTAGAGCCCATTGATCCAACAAGTGGTATCAGAGCGGGTCTTCTCCAAGCTACTTCAACAAGTAGGAGAAGATGGGCGATTCGGCTCTCGGTTCACTCAACCTTGAGGGAAGCTACTCCACAAGACCCCCGGTCTTCGACGGCACCAACTTCCTATATTGGAAGAGAAGGATGCAGTTCTACATCCAAGGAGTTAGCTACGAGATGTGGAAGATAGTCCACCTCAAGTACGACGAGCCGAAGGGGAACATCACAACATGGACGGACGAAGAGATGAAGAGTGCTCAACTAAATGCTAAAGCCATTAGCATCATCTACGCTGCCCTCTCTCCATCGGAATTCAACCGCATCTCTTCATGGGACACCGCTCATGAGATTTGGCACAAGTTATGTGTCACCTATGAAGGGACGGAGCAGGTCAAGGAGGCCAAGATCTACATGCTCGGAGGCCTACTTGAAAATTTCAAGATGGGGAAGAATGAAAGGGTTGCGGACATGTACACAAGGCTCAACGTCATCCTCAACAGCCTTGCAGCCCTTGGGAGTGTCATGGATCGAGGCACCATCAACGCCAAGATCTTGAGGTCTCTTCCAAAGAGATGGGAGCCGAAGGTGACTTCAATTGAAGAAGTCTACAAGCTTAGCGAGTTGTCAACCGAGGAGCTGGTTGGTAACCTACAAGCTCACGAACCAAGGCTCGACAAGCAAGAGGAAGAGGAGAAAAGGGAAGAGAAGGAGACAAGAAAGATGAAGGACACGGCCTTCAAAGCTCATGTCGAAGAAATGATGAGGCAACAACAGCTTGCCATGAAGTCTCCTTGCCCCTCCTCAAGCGAAGACGAAGGTGCTAATGACCATGAAGCCAATTACTCCAAAGGAAGACACTTCAAGGGAAAGCAATCCTCCTCCACTCCTAGGTGCTATGAGTGTGGCCAAAAGGGCCACTACAAGAATGATTGCCCAAAAGTCAAGAAGGGCTATCATAAGGGCAGTCACAAGAAGGATGACAAATACAAGAGAGAATCCAAGTACAAGAAGAAGGACAAGAAGGAAAGACGATCCAAAGATGCAGCTCATGCGGCATGGGAGGAGTCTTCTACTTCAAGTTCATCTTGTTCCGAGGATGGAGAATGTCATCTTGCACTTATGGCATCTACTAGTGAAGAGGTAATGGAGGTAAGTGAGGTAAGCAATGTAAGTGATGAAGCTTTACTTGAATTATCTAAAGAATCTATCATTGAAATGCTTAGTGAATGTCAATCATCTCTTGCTAAATGTAAAGCTAAAAGAAAGAGATTAGGAAAGATAATAGATGATCTATATGCCAAGATTGACATTCTTGATGAAAATGAAAAGTTACACCTTGATAGTATAGATTCTTTGCAAGAGCAACTTCAAGACCTTGAACTTCAATACAATGGAGTAGAGGTTGAGAATGGTGCTTATCTTAAAACTATTGAAAGTCTTAAGATCGAGAACCAAAATTGCCTAGATGAGTTAGATGTTCTAAAAACTGAAAATGTTGAACTAAAACTCATTGATGATGCTAGGAGAGAGGAAGTTCATTGTTATCAAAAAGAAATTGCTATGCTTAAATCTGAAAATGCTAGATTGCTTGCTCAAACAAATGATCTATCCTCTAGACCTATCTTGCCTAGGAATGAAGTTGCTAACTTAACTATTGAAAAAGATTCTCTTCTTACTAAAGCCCTCTGTCTTGAGGCCGACCTGTTGCATGCTAGAGAAGATCTTGATAGTTTATCTACTACTATTAAAAATCTTAGTGATGATAATGCTAAATTAAGATCTACCTTGCAAAGGTTTCTTTCCGGAAAAAAGTCTCTAAATGATGTTCTAGAGCACTCTACCAAACAAATTGGTACTAGTGGTCTAGGATACGATGAGAGTATCCCAAAAGGTAAGAAGAAGAAGAAAGGTAAGAAAAAGAGTGTGGAAACTCCAATTCTCAATGGAGAGTCTTCCGGCTCTAAAAATCCCATGGTATGTATGCATTGCAAATGTGATGATCATTATTCTACCTATTGTCCTTACAAGCCTAAGGGGACCAACCCAAATATGAAATGGGTCCCCAAGCTAACCCCGGACCCCAAAGTTTGAGTTGGGTTCCGACATCCTCTTTTCTTGCAGGTCACAAAGAAATGGATTGTTGATAGTGGCTTCTCTAAGCACATGACTGGAGAAATCAGCCATTTCAACAAATTTGTGAAGAAGAAAGGAGGATCGGTAACCTTTGGGGACAACAAAAAGGGTAAGGTTATAGGTGAGGGTGATGTAGGTAATGATTTGTGCATTAAAAATGTTTTGCTTGTTGATGGCCTACATCACAACTTGATTAGTGTGAGCCAATTATGTGATAATGGTTATCTTGTGCTCTTTACTTCCTTAGAATGCTTGCTTCTAGATTCCCTGTCCTATAATGTCATATATAAGGGAACTAGAAATGGTAATCTATATGTGATTGTTCTTGATGCTTTAAAGCCCATACTAAATAGATGCTTAGTCGTGGATAAAAACGATCTTTCGCTTTGGCATCGACGCTTGGGTCATGTGAACTTGCATCAAATGAAGAAACTAGACAAAAAGGACTTGGTTCGAGGACTTCCCAAATTGGATTTTGAAAAGGATGAGGAATGTCAACCTTGTACCCAAGGGAAACAAACCAAATCCTCTTTCAAGTCCAAAGGGGTCATGAGTACCAAGAGAGTTCTAGAGCTTCTTCATATTGATCTCTTCGGACCTATGAGAACACAAACGCTTCGCGGCTCCAAGTATTGTCTTGTTATCGTCGATGATTTTTCTAGATATACTTGGACTTTCTTTCTTGTTTCCAAAAGCGACACCCTTGACGTTTTCTCGAGCTTTTGCAAACGAGTCGAAAACGAAGCTTCTTGTCATGTTGTTTCCATCCGTAGTGATCATGGGGGAGAGTTTGAAAATGATCTTTTTGAACGTTTTTGTGAAAAATCGGGTTATTCGCACAATTTCTCTTCTCCTCGCACACCCCAACAAAATGGAGTTGTTGAGAGGAAGAATAGATCGCTACAGGAAATGGCTAGGACCATGCTTCTTGAGTATGATACTCCTAAGAAGTTTTGGGCTGAAGCCGTTAGCACCGCATGTTTTGTGCAAAACCGAGTTTTCACTCATCCGACGTTTAAGAAAACCCCCTATGAACTATGGCGTGGTAGGAAGCCGTCGATTGATTTCTTCCATGTGTTTGGATGCCCTTGTTTTGTTTTGAACACCAAGGACTCTCTCGACAAGTTTGATCCGAAATCTTACAAGGCTTTCTTCCTAGGCTATAGCACTACTAGCAGGGCTTTTAGAGTATTTAACATAGAACTATCTAAAATAGAAGAATCCATAAATGTTAAATTTATTGAAACTAACCCTGTTGTTGGCAAGCCTATTGGTGATAATGATGTTGCAGATGAAATCATTCCTATCCTCAAAGATCTCAACATCAAAGATAAAGGTAAGCAGGTTCAAGAAGAAGATCAAGAAGAAGAAGAGAAAGAAGAAGAAAGGAAGGATCCCACTCCCCGCTTCGCCAAAGATCACCCCAAGGAGTTGATCATAGGCAATCCATTTGAAAGAGTAAGGACACGGGCTGCACACAACAAAGAACAAGCAGACAGCGCCTTCATCTCTCAAATGGAGCCGAAGAACATCAAGGAGGCCCTTGGTGATGATGAGTGGATCCTTGCCATGCAAGAAGAGCTTGAGCAGTTCGAGAAGAGCCGAGTGTGGACCTTAGTGCCAAGACCAAACAATAGAAAGATCATTGGCACCAAATGGGTCTACCGCAACAAGCTTGATGAGCAAGGAAAAGTGAGTGAATTTGAGATGAGTATGATGGGTGAGCTGACCTTCTTCCTAGGCTTCCAAATCAAGCAGACCAAGAATGGTAACTTCATCAACCAAGGCAAATACACGCTTGAGCTTCTAAAACGCTTTGGGATGGAGAACATGAAGCAAATGGACACGCCCATGTCAAACACTGCCAAACTTGACAGGGATGAGGAAGGTGAGAAGGTAGATGAGAAGCTCTATAGAGGTATGATTGGAAGTTTACTTTATTTAACTGCCTCTAGACCTGATATAATGTTTAGTGTTGGCTTGTGTGCCCGCTTTCAATCAAGCCCTAGGAAATCACATCTTATTGCCGTCAAGAGGATTTTGAGGTATCTAGCCAAAACTCCAAATTTTGGACTATGGTACCCTAAGTCAAGGGACTTTACTCTTGTGGCATATAGTGATGCTGACTACGCAGGTTGCTTAATTGATAGAAAGTGCACAAGTGGCACTTGCTTCCTCTTGGGACCATGCTTGGTGTCTTGGTTCTCCAAGAAACAGAGCACAGTGGCATTATCAACTACCGAAGCTGAATACATTGCAGCCGGAAGTTGTTGTGCCCAGGTCCTATGGATGAAGCAAATGCTCCAAGACTTTAACATTCATTTTGATGCTTCTCCTATTTTCTGTGATAATACTAGTGCAATTAATCTTTCATATAATCCAATATTGCATAGTAGAGCTAAACACATAGAAGTCCGCCATCATTTTCTCCGTGATCACATTGTCAAAAAGGATATTTATATCACACATGTGGATACGGAAAATCAGTTGGCTGACATTTTCACTAAACTGCTTGCTAGAGATCAATTTAATTTCATTAGGTCAAAATTGCTAATAACCTCTCTTGATGATGTTGAATTGCTCTCTAATTAGCTGGTTACATGTTATGTGTGTTGCTCATGCTTATAAATGCCTTGTTTTTTTAAAATGCTTGTTTTTGATAAATATCTCTATTGGTTTTATCTCTTTTTCGGGTATTTTTCGCAAAACGAGTTTTTATCGACAAATAGTACACTATGATGATGAGAATGTGCCTAAATGTGTTTAAAATACATCCTAGATCCCTCAGAAAAATTGCCCTAGGTCGTATGAGGCTAGGACTAGATTTTAGGATTTCTCACATCAGGGTTTTTGTCGGCCGAGTTGGAAACTCGGCCGATCGGTCGGGCGCAGGGTGTCTGTACACTCTGTCGGCCGAGTTTCCCCACCCTGGAACTCGGCCGATCGACGGCAGACGGGTTTTATATATATAGGATTCGGCCGACTTGCTCCCTCTCAACTAGAGCAAAGCCGACCGAACCCTAGCCGCCCAAGCCCGACTCCTCCTCTCCTGGTCTTTTCCTCCCTCTCTCCGGCCGTTCTTGCCCCCAAAACGGCCCCCTTGTGTGCCCTAGCTGCTTGTACGGTTCCGTTGCTACGTTTTTCTCCGTGTGGATCGGCGCCCTTCTCTCCGTTTCTTCTCCGATGAGGTCGCAACGACGGAAACGCGCTGTTCCCGCTCCTGCTCGTTCGGTTCCTCTAGCTCCGAGGTATATGTCCTTTGACAACCTCTCTTTCATGGACAATACCTCGGTTGCACGGTATAAAGAGCTTCTCCCTCGATCTCCTTTTCCTTTTCGTGCTCTTTATCAACCGCATTGTTTTCACGCCGATCTTTTTGAGGCGAGTCAAGTGTTTCGCACACACCATCTTGACGCCTTTAGCATCGAGGATCCAAAATTTCACAATCTCAAGTATAGCACCAAGGCTGTCCGCCAATTCTACGCAAACTTGCGGTGGAATTACGACACTTTGGTTCCTCCCTCGGATACCTCGATTGTCTTAACCTCTATGATCGCCGGACAACCGTTTCATATCACCGAGCGATCCTTTAATCTTTACCTAAATGGCAACGTCGGCACGGCCTCTTGGACCACCTCATATCCCGATTATTTCGATCTTTTGCATCCCGAGGACATCTATAAGGCACTCGAGATAGACTTGTCGGATATTCACAAATTCCTCAAGCTTCCCGAGTTTCCTTATAGAAAGAAGGGCACCCTGCCTTCTTCTGCTCTGTCCTCCCCTCGCCGTGTGTTGGCGTTTGTTCTTAGTTGCAATGTTCACCCAAAGAAAAACCAAACAGACATAGCCGAGAACACTGCCATGATGATGTATCTCCTCTTGAACAATCATGGAGTCAAATGGGCACGGTATATCCTGCACCATATGACATGTTTTGATTCTGGAAAGAACACGAAGGGCACCCATCTTCCTTATCCTGCCCTAATCTGTGGACTTTTCCAGTTTGCCACTGGTAAATCTCTTTTCACCGATTATCTCTACCGACCTGATCGAAAAGGGGTTTACATCAGTGAGACCACTCTCCAGAAGAGTGTCCCTACATCTGGTGCATCATCTTCTTCTGCTCCACCACCACCACAACCTCCATCATCATCGGATGCACCTCCTCCTCCACCATCATCAGCTGCACCACCACCTCCTGAGCCATCTTTCCAACCTCCTCCACACCCGGCTTTTGCCGATTTTCATGTTTCCAATGAGGCCCTCATGGGGTATCTCATGCACCAGCAAGCCTACAACATGCAGGTCCAACACCATCTTCATGAGGATCTCTGTCATGTCATGTCATCCATGTCTCTCTCCTGCCCGCAGCCCTACCCCACCTACCAGCCCTACCCCGGTGACGACTACGCTTCTTATGCGTATAGTCAGTTCTATCCACCTCCACCACCCTCTGCTTCCGCTGACCACTCTGCAGGTGGATACTCTCACCCTTCCCCGGTGTTGGCGCTTCCAGGTGGACGCTTGTCCGAGCTACTGGCCCAGTACACCTCGACTGCTCCTCCCATTGAGATAGCTTATGAGCTCCATGCTCTGGGCATGTCTTGGGCTGAGCAGAGCGCGAGATGGCCTGGACGGGCTTTTGGTCCTACAGACGAGGATATGCCAGATCAGGACGATGCCGAGTCAGATGAGGCGACTGCGACAGATGCTGATACGGATGCTGACGATGATGATGCTGCTGATGAACAGGCTACACCGGCTGATGCCCCTCCTTCTGATGGAGATGAGGACTACCAGCCCGATGAGGACATGGATGCTGCTGTTGATGACGTCGACATAGATTAGTATAGCTTAGAGTAGATGTGTCTAGTGTAGTCTCGCATGACCATGTCATTTTCTTTAGGGACTATGTTTGTATCATCTATATTAGGCACATTATCTGAGATGTACTATGGCTTTTCCGCTTGTCCTTGTAGCTTTTGGTTTTATGTTTTGGATACATTTTGTATGACTTATCTTATCATGTAATCCATATTTTGTTGAATGACAGTTGGTTGTTTTCATGAATTATCTTTGTGCTTCTCTGTCTTAATATGCTATGTTTGATTGAGTGTTTTGGAGAAGACCTGGTTTGTATGCTCTTCTACCCCCCTGCCTTTTTGAGATGACAAAGGGGGAGAAATATACCTCAATCATATTGCCATCATATTGCTTTTAGTGCTTGTATGGTTCTTTTCTTGTCTTTAAAACTTATATATCTTGACTTGGCTAGAATCATACAATATATATATGCTATGGCTGTTTGTGTGTTAACTAACAATGCAGGGATGAGTAAGCATGAATTGAGGGGGAGCATTACAAGACTAATCATATTTGCATCCCCTTGCAATTCTCTAAGCAAAGGTATAATTTTTCATATTCTTTTCAATATGTTGAGGAATGGTTTGTCATTGTCAAAAAGGGGGAGAATGTTGACCTAGGTGTCGCATATTGCCCATATTTTGATAATGACTTAACCATTCCACTCATATGTATCTAACATTTCTAATTGAGATCATTGCAGACATTAGATACAAGAAAAGAATCAAAATTCACTCAAAGCTACTCTCCCGGCACATGCAAAACATGTGACTTTCACCCGCTTTGTAATATAGCCCTTAGAGGCTTAGAGCAATTTTTGTAATCACTTAAATTCATGTTTTGCATTGTATCTAAGATGGATAAAATGATTGGAACTCAAAAATCCATCATTTATACAGTTTTTGGAAATTCCAAAATACCCCTTAACAGGGATTTTGTCGGCCGAATTACAAACTCGGCCGATCCATGTATTGAGGAATTTTCTGGGCTGTCGGCCGAGTTTCAATGCCAGGAAACTCGGCCGATCCACTGGTCAGTCAAAACCAAAGGAAGACTGATCGGTCGAGTTTCCCCCTGGAAACTCGGCCGACAGATTCCCTGTTGGTTTTGTCACCTAGTGTGTCGGCCGAGTTGCCTTTATTGAAACTCGGCCGATCGAACTGTACCGGAATGCAGAAAAAGCAATTCCAACCGTTGGAGGAGTTGGTGGGACTCAAAATAGATCCGTTGCAAGTTGTAAAACGGCTAGTTTGTGCCACTTAACTCACCCAACCTCAAAGGGACACCCTCAACTATAAATAGGACCTCTTGGACTTCATTCCAAGGTTGCTCATTCACATATGCTTGGTCCTAGCCTTAGTTGAGTGGTTTCCAACCTTTGAGCCCCCTTTCTCTCTCTACCTTCAATGCAAAAACGTGAGTAAGAGTGAGTTAGGATCCCTTTGTAAGAGAGCTACCATTTGTTCATTGTAAAGCTCTCCATCTTCATTCTCCCACCTCCATTCCATAATGAAGATTGTTTGAAGCTACTTCTCCGAGTGAAAGAGGAGTTGCTGCTGTTCTTCTCCGAGTGAAGGGGAAGATGTGTTGCTGATCTTCAAGAGTGAAGATTGATCGTTGCTCCAGCTCCCTTGGTGGAGGGAAAACGTGAGCAAGCTCTCCGAGTGAAGGAGAGGTGCAAGGCGAAGGGCAAGCAAGATAGGTAATTCCTTCAAGGCCGAAGACCAGAGCAAGAGTGGGTAAGTCCTTTAGAGAAGGCGGAAGACTACTTGCTTGGTGGGTAAGTCCTTGGTGAGGTAGAAGATCTTGGCTTGTTATATAAGACCTTGGATGGTTGGTTGTTGTAGCTTGTAATCTTATTTTTGTGAGAAATATAAGAGCCTCAAGTTACAAATCCTAGAGCCTAACCAACTCTAGGTAGTGGACTGACTTGATCCTAAGTTTAGGACGAGGAACCACTCTAAACCACCTGTCCAAGTGCATGTTTATCCATATCTCTTACCCTTGCTATGAATGCTAGCTTAGGACATCAAATTACTGTTTTGCTTCAAATTACACTCGTAATATAATTTGGTGGTTTAATCTATCTTGTGAAGTTTGTGAAGCTCTATTCAACCCCCCCCTTCTAGAGCCCATTGATCCAACAGCAACAACCGCTCTACGATCATTATTGGTGCCAGAATTACTTTGGGGGATATCTGCAACATCCGCCGATGCCCCCGTATGATCCATGTTTCCAGGGGCAGTATCCATCATGAGATCCTACCACCCCGCAGTACCCACCACCTGAATAATGAAGGGTATCATTATTCCACCTTTTAAGATTGTTTTTGACTATGAGGCCATAGTCGAATTCAAGCTTAGGGAAGGAGATGGAAAAACTTCTATCTTTTTCTATCTTTTATTTTTATTTTTTATCATTTATTGCCTTTTCTGTTGTTCTAGCAATTTTCTTAGTTTTTAGGATCCACATTTTATCTAGTGTAATTGTGGATGTCTAATTTAATGTGTCATCTCTTTGTTTGTCACATGGGAGTCAGGGGTCAATTTGAATTTTTTTAATGAATTTGCAAGCTTGCTTTGTTTGAATTTGAGCATATGACTTATGAAAATAATTGGGTTTGTCAACTTAAGAACATAAAATCACAACTGTACATGTCTATGATTCAAGAAAAGTGGACGAAATTGGATGTTGAGCCTGAACTGATCAAATGGTAATGATATTTTAATCTGAAATAAGAGAGAGAAACCTCTTGATTTTGCACATGTCAGTAAGGAGGGACATATAATATCTTCCAATGGTTTTGTCAATTAATCCTGTGATCTATCCACTTCATCTTATTTAACACTCCACCATAAGAATTGGGATCACTATATAGTTTGTCATCTTTTGGTTGCATGACATGTAGTTAGGATTGCATAGTAGTTAGTGTTTACATTTGTTGCATTGCAAAAAAAAATGTTTCATTATAAGCTTGCATTCACAAATTTTAGAGTGCATGTCAATGTCATTTTAGTTGCATTTGGCATAACTTTAATCATCTTGTACAATGATGTGTTTTGCTTCTTCTGCAAATAAAGGACTTATTTCATACTCTCTAAAAAGTAAAAAAGAAGAAGAAAAAAAAATAGATATGTGAATAGGCCCAAGAGAAAGATATTGAAAATTTCATCCTGTTCTATTAAGCAATATAAGGGCTTGAAAAAAAAAGCATGAAGATCAAAGGGAGAAAGGAATTTTTTCATATGCAGAATAAGAAGAGCAAGCACATATGTAGGTTTGTAGATATTCTGTCTCTCGTTGGGATAGAATGATAATGCATGCATCATTCCACCTAAAATATAGCATTAGGACATTTTCACATGCATTTTGCATCATGACAGGGCATTAATTTTTGTATTGCATGATTGAATGTTATATGCTTCCATTTCTTCCACAACCACCTATTCCATCCACCCGTTGCTCTAATTGGTATGCCACTCGTGATTATCTCCTCATTCATTAATATCGGGAGATCTACTTCCATTTAGATGGTAGTTAGGAAACGAGAAACACAGATAGAGATCACAAAGATGCACTAAGCCTGATATGGAGGATTTTATTATATTAACTACCTTATTTGATAGTGTTCATCAATATTGGGGTGGATATATCTTATGGATGATCATTGTCGCCTAGATGGTAATTATCATTCTGTGGTCAGTAAGGGCCGGTATGTGAATGTCTGGTGAGGATAATATGCTAATGTCTGTTGTGATAATATGTTTTTTAGTTGACCGTCACAATTTTATAATATAGTTTTGCTGCTCGAGGACGAGCAATGTTTAAGCTTAGGGGAGTTTGATGTGATGATTTTGAGTCTCTTTTATAGACTTATTTTACATGCATTTTATGTGTTTATTGGTCACTTTTGTGGTTAGTATCGCATGATTCATTCGTTGTAGTCTATAATCTCATTTCGTATCAAATCTCTCATATTTTATCTTTTTTATTATAAACGATCATAGTAATGGGTTTTAGCATAGCTGATTCGGCTTCTTGCAATTTTAGGAAAAATGAATATACACAGTTGTCGATACCATCGACATCCGTCGATAGTATCGACACAGTCACATGGAGACAACTGCAAGGAGCCAAGCAAAGTCGATACCATCGATTGGGAGGTCGATGGTAGCGAGATACCTACAACGAGCCAACAATCAATCGGTCGATACTATTGACACAAAATTCGATACTATCGACATTGCACAGCTTCATTGTAAGAATGGTGACAAAACCGACGTGTAAAGGTGTCGATACCATCGAACCACGTCGATGGTAACGAGTCTGCATCAGGCGGAACGTCAGAGAAGAGAAGGGAACTTGCCGATACTATGACGGGTTGATACCATCGACCCACGTCGATTGTATCGACACTGTCAGGATATGTTTTGTTTCAGATCGATCTTGATCTAATGGTGGTGATCTTTTGGCGACCAAAAGTGATCCATATACCTAATTTCGGTAGCCCTAAGCAGATCATGAAGTCATTAGCTGCAACACACATCCCGAGGAGGTGTGGAGAGGAGAACGGAGTCCATAATCACACCCCAATCGTTCTGAGAGCCGCAGAAGACGAATTCCACTGCCGAAAGGTTGTAGATCGTGCACTCTACATCAAGGAATGCCCGAATCTCCTCTGTTTAGGGTTTACATCACTTTCATTCACATTTCTCCATGATTTCCCCTTCTTCCATCATGTCTTTCATTGAGATGAACATACAAGGCTAATCCCCTTTGTCTTTAGGACCGGGAGTATCCTGGGTAATCATTGTATGACATTTTTATCATAGTAATTCATATTTAGTCTCATAAATCTGTGGTATGATTTCATTTTCTCCACTATATCATTATGATTGATCACCCTAATGATAATCTAATTCCTTTAATTACTTTGAAAGAAGAATTAATGGCTGAAAAGAGGCAAAATTCACATTAGCTAATAAATCCCTTGAACAAGGTGATGTACGGTTAATGGTGGAAAACCAGAGTTTGGTCTTCATGCACCTAGTTTCGGGTATAGGTTACTACGATAGTGGAACCGACCTAGATTTAGGTAGTGAATTGTATCACGACAGTTGTAACGCCCGGGCCCACTGCCTAAGGCTCTAGCAGGGTTTCAGGTATGACGACTGGCCCCACAAACCACTACTAGCCTTAACTGTGCACTTTCTCCACACCGACGCGCAAGCCAATCCTGGCTGGTCACCCATCCTAGTACTACTCCAAGCTGAGTATGCTTAACTATGGAGTTCTTTAGTGATGGGCTTCCTGAAAAGGAGGTGCACCTTGGTGATATGGGTAGTCCAATCATTCCTTTTAAGATCAACTTATCCAAGGCCTCAAATCCTGGGATGTTACAATCTCCCCCACTTAGAATCTTGACGTCCTCGTCAAATCTCAACTATATGCCCTCATAATCTGACCCCATTTCAGTGCATACCCATAATGGCCCATGGACACCCATCTCCCGATCACAGAATACCATTGCAAGGGTGGCTAAGTCAACCATGGACATCCCTTTCCTACATGCCTGGACCGCATGGCTCAAGACTGGCATGCCATGCCCATGTGGGCCCCACCTACTGGAAGGGTTAGGCTCTGATACCATCTGTAATGCCCGGGCCCACTGCCCAAGGCTCTAGCAGGGTTTCAGGAATGACGACTGGCCCCACAAACCACCACTAGCCTTAACTGCGCACTTTGTCCACACCGACGCGCAAGCCAATCCTGGCTGGTCACCCATCCTAGTACTACTCCAAGCTGAGTACACTTAACTATGGAGTTCTTTAGTGATGGGCTTCCTGAAAAGGAGGTGCACCTTGGTGATATGGGTAGTCCAATCATTCCTTTTAAGATCAACTTATCCAAGGCCTCAAATCCTGGGATGTTACAATCTCCCGCACTTAGAATCTTGACGTCCTCATCAAATCTCAACTATATTCCCTCATAATCTGACCCCATTTCAGTGTAGAACCACAATGGCCCATGGACACCCATCTCCCGATCACAGAATACCATTGCAAGGGTGGCTACGTCAACCATGGACATCCCTTTCCTACATGCCTGGACCGCACGGCTCAAGACTGGCATGCCATGCCCATGTGGGCCCCACCTACTGGAGGGGTTAGGCTCCGATACCATCTGTAATGCCCGAGCCCATTGCCCAAGGCTCTAGCAGGGTTTCAGGAATGACGACTGGCCCCACAAACCACCACTAGCCTTAACTGTGCACTTGTCCACACCGACGCGCAAGCCAGGATCAACTTCCCGACTGGTCACCCATCCTTGTACTACTCCAAGCTGAGCACGCTTAACTATGGAGTTCTTTAGTGATGGACTTCCTGAAAAGGAGGTGCACCTTGGTGATATGGGTAGTCCAATCGTTCCTTTTAAGATCAACTTATCCAATGCCTCAAATCCTGGGATGTTACAACAATGAACAATTCTGACTACAGGCCACTACTCGAAATGAGAGACGAATTTGATTAACTATATAGAAATAAATACAATGAGAACCTGCGGTGAAACCGCATTCCTAATGATTCCCATCTAAATTGATTAGACTCAACATTTAATCGATTGCTTGTTTTTTATTTTATTTTTCAATCAACTCTCAAAACCTTTAAACAGTATAGTTGATCGCGAGTAGTTAGTAAGTAGTCTACCGATAGTTCAGTGTCCCCGTGTTCGACTTAGGCCTCACAAAGGCCTATATTACTCTGACGCGTGCACTTGTGTTATACGCACGGTAAGATCGTGTCACATGCCCTAAGCAATTCCTCTAAGGTTTTTATAGTTCTTTCAGATTGTAGATCTGTTTGTGGATGAAAGGTTGTACTAAACCTTAACTACGTACCCAATTCTTTATGAAGTCATTCCCAAAAATGACTCGTGAACTGGGGACCTCTATCATAAACAATTGTAGCTAGAACTCTGTGCAAACAAACTATCTCATCTACACATAACTGTGCCAACTTCTCAGCAGTGTAAGTTATTTTGACAGGTAAGAAATGTGTTGTCTTAGTCAACCTATCAACTATCACCCAAATGGAATCCTAACCTTTGGTTGTTCTAGGAAAACCAACCAAAAAGTCCTTGGTCACATGATCCCATTTCCATTGCGGTATAGGTAGAGGTTGCATTGTTCCTGTAGGCTTTTGATGTTCAGCTTTAACTTGCTGACACACCAAACACCGCATAACAAACACAACTACATCTTTCTTCAATCCATGCCACCAATACATATCTTTCAAGTTATGATACATTTTGGTGCTTCCTGGATGCATAGCATACCTCGAAGAATGTGCTTCTTCCAGGACTAACTTTCTTATGTTATCGGCATTAGGTACTACCATCCTACCATGGTAACAGACTACCTGATCATCTGAATCATGAAAGCCATCCCGCTTCTCACTACCATACTCTGATCTAATCTGCTGAACTACAACATCAACTTGTTGTGCTTCTTTAATCTGCTGTCTCAGAGTTGGTTTTATGTGCATCTCAGCTAACAACCTGGCTAACAATGATACTTTTAGTTGTACATTATTTTGCCTCAAAGATATAAACATATCCCTCTTAGAACACACTAAGGAATTCAACTGTTCTTTATCTAGGGCCGATGTTGCTGATTTCCTACTTAAAGCATCAACAACCACATTGGCCTTCTCTGGATGATAATTAATTGTACAATCGTAGTCCTTGATTAACTCCATCCAGCGGCGTTGCCTCATGTTTAGCTCATGTTGAGAAAAGATATACTTTAGGTTCTTATGGTCTGTGAAAATCTAGAATGTCTCTCCATAGAGATAATATCTCTAGATTTTCAAAGCATGGACTACAACAGCTAGCTCTAGATCATGTGTTGGATAATTCTCCTCTTATTTCATAAGCTGTCGAGAAGCAAAAGAAATCACTTGCTTATCTTGTATCAACAAAAATCCTAAGCCATTCTTAGATGCATCACAGAAAACTATGTACACTTTCCCTTGATCAGGTAACACCAACACAGGTGCACTTGTCAACCTTTCTTTCAACAATTGAAATGATTGTTGACACTTGTCATTCCAGGAAAAAGGAACTTCCTTCCTGGTCAACTTAGTTAGGGGTAAAGCTATAGAACTGAAGTTCTTAATGAACCTCATGTAATAGCCTGCCAGCCCTAGGAAACTGTGAATTTCCGTCGGTGTCTTCGGTTGTTCCCATTGTAGTACATATTCCACCTTCTTAGGATCAACACGAATACCTGAAGCAGATATTACGTGTCCTAGAAAAGAAATTTCTGATAGCCAGAACTCACATTTGCTAAACTTTTCATATAACTTATGCTCTCTTAGCAAAGTTAGAGCCTGACGGAGGTGCTGCTCATGCCGTTGAGCATCTCTACTGTAGATTAAGATGTCATCTATGAAGACTACTACACACTGATCAAGAAAAGGTCGAAAGATTCTATTCATGAGTTCCATAAATGCAACTGGTGCATTAGTTAGTCCAAACGACATAACTGTGAACTCATAGTGACCATACCTTGTCCTAAAGGCAGATTTAGGTATGTCACCCTCCTTAGTATGCAACTGATGGTATACCGACCTCAGATCTATCTTGGAAAAGATAGTTGCACCACACAACTGATCAAACAAGTCATCAATCCTTGGCAAAGGATACTTATTCTTTATAGTTACTTTATTTAACTTCCTGTAATCAATGCATAACCACATCGATCCATCCTTCTTCTTAACAAAGAGGACTGGAGAATCCCATGGTGAAGTACTCGGTCGAATAAAACTTTTCTCAAGGAACTCCTGAAGTTGTTTCTTGAGTTCTACCAACTCAGCAGGCGCCATCCTGTATGGTGTTTGTGCTATTGGTTGCGTGCTCGGGACTATATTAATCTCAAAATCAATCTCTCGGGGAAGAGGTACACCGGGAAGTTCCTCAGGAAACACATCTTCAAATTCCCTGACTATCAAAACTTTAGAAGGATGAAAAATCTCCATAGCGGTGTCTACCACATGTGCCAACAATGCAAAACATCCTTGCCTCGTCAACTTCTCAGCTACCATAGCTGACACAAGATAGGTTGGAAGAATCTTTCTATCTCCTTGAAAGATCCATGTGTCACTATTATCTATGAACACAACTTGCTTGGACTCACAATCCAAAACAACCTTTTACTTTTCTAGGGAGTCCATCCCAAGAATTATATCAAACCCTTGCATCTCAAGTGGTATAAGATCCACTTGAATGTGATGTTCAGAAAAGAAAAGAGTGCAGGGAGAACACACCTCCCGCAACACAATAGATCCCATTAAAGGAGTCTCTAACAACATGCTATATACTCTATGATTGGTAGTCATGTTGCAGTCAAAAATCACTCTTCGAGTGATAAAGGAATGCGTAGCACCCGAATCATTTAAAATAGATACGACGCAGGATATAAACATATCAGAATAAATTAGTTCCATCTGACCTGTCACAACCTGAGGGTAGACTACTGCATCAGGCAGATTCATCGCATAGAATCTCGTCGTCGCCTGTGGTTGATTCAGTGCTTGATTACTGGGTGTCGATGATCTAGCTTGGGATGCTTGTCCATGTCCTCTAACGCCACTTGGAAATTGTCGCCTCTGAGAGCCTTGCTGACTCTACCTATGGGATTGAGTCATACTTTTCTCTGGCTCGATAATCCTTCATCAGATGCCTCATCTTTCCACATATAAAACAACTTCTATTCCCTGGCTGTGGTCTGGATGGTCCTGTTACCGACACAAATGCTGAGCTCTGGGCTCCTTCTGGTGGTAAACTATGGCCTCTACCCCTATTTGATGTCCACTGTGTCTGGGTATTGAACCTTGGTGGTGGTGTAGGCACAAAATACCTTAGTTTCTTAAAACTTTTGGACAAGGGTCCTTGAAATTGGGGATACACTTTCTTATTCTTAGTTTGCTACTTCTCGGTCACATACCTCTCTATCCGTCTAACCAAATCCAAAAAAGTCGCAAACATGTCCCTGTTCTCCAGAGCAGACACATGAGTGGTCAAATCGGCATTCAATCCTTTCTCATATTGCAGAATCCTTTCTTCATCGGTAGCTTCCATATGTGGACAGAACTGCAAAAGTTCCATGAGCTTAGCCTCATACTCGCTAATGTTCATTGGTCCTTGTCTCAATCTGTCAAACTGAGAGATCTTCTCATCTAGGAATGTCTTAGGAAAGTATCTATTGATGAATTCTCGTCGGAATACTTCCCATTCGATCTCCACACCAGGCCTCTTGTTCTCCTCTATGGTCCACTAGTGACCAACACTCCCCTTAAGAAGGTACACTGCGTGTCTAACCTTCTCAGCTTCTGGGATGTTAAGGATTCTAAAGGCCTTCTCCAGTTCAGTTAGCCACATGTCAACATCTGTTGGTTCAACTATCCCAACATATTCTGTGGCTCCAACCCAATGAAGTCATTCAAATGTCTTGTCGCCTCCTTGTCCTTCATGGTGGGTAGGTGCCCTAGGTGCAAGTAATGGCATCCTATCTATCATATGGGTCATGTCTGCCATAAACTACCCAAACATAGCTTGGAAGGTTGGGTTCCCCATATCAACTTGATTGAACTGGGGTTGTTCAGGTACGAGCTCCTCCCTATCATAGTCTCTTACACCTCCTCCTGGTGCAACAACAGTGCTCTCAGCAGCATGTTCATCGTGTGATCCAGACATCTTTAGTTCTTCATCTCCTCCTATATGAGAAGAAGACACTATCAGATAAACTGGAAGACACTAGAACAGACTCAACAACCTTAATCCTATGTCTCTGTAGACTCAGCGAACCTAGTGCTCTGATACCAACTAAACTGTCACGTCTAACTCATAAAAACAAGATTAACTAATGCGGAAGCGATCATTAGCAGTGGAATTACTGAAAATCACTAAAAATTAAAAACTTTTTACAAAGAGATCCATAAACTGGAAAACACTTTTCATAAAGAACCAAAGTAAGTTATTTACATCCCAGTTCATCAGTACATCACTGGTATCATCTCCTTCTTGAAAGTTACAAGCATCAACTTCCCTGTTAAGCTATATAAAGGCAGTATGAAAATCTCGAGGCATCAAGCCAAAATCTCAAATAAATATTAAACTAACTACTGACTCCTAGGATCTGAGAGTACAGAGACGACACATAGGACTCTCTATATACAGAACATGACAGCCAGTGTCTCCACCTGAGGATTCACTGCTATCTTTGCTACTGTTGCTGATGTTCTTCACCCGTTGTAGGGTTTCTGCCTCTTCCTCGATGTCTACCTAAAAAGTTGAATCCCATAGGGGTGAGACAATTGAAAATTGTCCCAACGAGAGATATAACTCTCTGCCAGAAACATTATTATTGCAGATAATAGAATAAGACTGAATAGAAGAATTGTAAATATTCAAAAATAGTTAAATCATTAACTAAACTATGTAGAGCAATATTCTCTATTCAAGTCAATTCAGCTATTTTCTTGATAAGACAACATATCATTTATTCAATAAGGAGTATGAAGAACATGTATAGCATTTATCCAACTAAGATATACTAAACAATGTATCATCAACCATTGATTCTCGTATTTCAATCCTAAGCAAATACATTACATAGATGATTACATTTTACAATCATAGCTTAAGCCCTGGGGAGATGAGGTATACCGCTCATACTCCAACTGACCATTGTGAAATCGAAATCGGTACCATACATAGGTCAACAGAAGAGCTGGATTCCTATGACCTCATCTTCCTCAATCAATGTGAGGACCAAATGCAGGACATCTTGTGTCTCTGCTAAATAGCTTTCCAGGGTATACTGGCAACTTCACTATTAGAGTTACACTGGCATGTTGTACTCTCTTCGCAATTGAGAGATTTCATATTTATCTCACATTGATTCAACATTAACATCATCGGGATATTAGTAATACATCCATCCCGACATATATATATATATAATGAAGGATTGAGAGATTTAATGTTTATCTCACATCAATTCCTCCATTAGGGAATAAGAATATTCGCGCCCATAACCCCCACATACTCAAAAGTATGCCCTCCAGGAGTTCCCGTAAGAAAACCTATTTCACCATCACCAAAACTGCTGACGATGATGGATCTATGGTCAGGGATCTACATGATATCATTTCACTTGATTATTTAAGTACATTGCAATATTCTTTTAGCATCAAGCATGTTTTCAAAAATAAACCATTATAACAATTGCTATAAAGAATGAGTACTATTTCTATCAAGTTCTTTTCACAGCTTTATTAACATTGGGATCTCAGTCTCTTATCATCTCATCATCATGATTCAAGAATATGGGTGTCCAAACCTTTAGGCTCATCAAAAACTTTGTTACCTCTTTAATAGGTAACTTAATGCCTTCAGGTCATCTGACCAATGTAAACATGATAATGGCAATGCAGGTATTTCACATGGCTCTTGAAGCCCATTAATATCTCTTGTTACCACTCTCTAGGCAACACAACATATTATGGCTCACAAGGCCCATAAAATAATTTCAATAGTAAGACATCATAGCTCATACCTGGCTATGTCCAACATCTCATGAAACCTACATAATTAATGCACATAATAACAATTATATCAATTACATATCAACACTATGCATAACAATTATATCATCACTATTCAAGAGTAACACCACTATTCCCTTACTAGGGTTAGGGTTTCCTTTTTCATTTCAATCAGGGTTACTCATCCCCTTTGATCAATTAGAAACAATGATTCATCATTTCATTGTCCAAGATTAGAATTTCATGCTCTATAGTATAGCTCAGAATTAGGGTTTCACATACACCTTTACCTTATTTAGAATTAGGGTTTATTATTCACATCACATTACCCTAGATTAGGGTTTATATTCAATACCCCACAATTAGGGTTTACTATTCATCCAAATTAGGGTTTTGGACCAAATACCATGAATTAGGGTTACTCATGTCATTACCCTAAATTCATACCACGTTATCTTCCTAGATAAGGGTTTCACTCAGAATTGCCATAATTTAGGGTTAGGGTTCAATAATCTTGTCAATTAGTGTTTGTGCTCATGATTAGGGTTTCATGATCTCTTTGCTAAGGATCATACCCTTAATCACCACACAAGTCATACTTATGTATGAATTCCATTCTATCATCCTCTCAACTTGATTAGGTTATATCAACCTTTCAATCAAGTACATACAACTATGAATGACATAGTGTACTAAGTTTTTGTTCTTATAAGCAATTAGGGTTTATCCCTTTAATGGTACTAATCATTTAGGTACTTTTAGGATTTCAAAAATACCGGTTGCACTGCAAAGTTGTCATTCCCTCTGGTTTTGGTAACCGAGAGAGCCCTAGCAAGTACTACCGATAAGGGAGGCACAACAAGGGAAAGACAACTACAGAAAAGCAACTGGTTGCAGGAGAGTGTGACGGTCTTGAGATCGTTTGATCACCAAATGGTCTTTAGACCGTTTGGTCATCAAAGTCGAATACTGTTTGCTCATGAAATTTATTGAGGTGTGTGGTAAGATGACATCACCATCTTCAAGCTTCAAACCTTCGAAAATTACTGTGATTCTGATGGTGATTTCATCAACTAATCAAAAGGAATTTCGGAAAAGAAGAAAGATTCAACATATGATGAAGAAGTGAAATAAATAATAACATTTAAGGGTTCAAGTTATATAACCCACCTTCAAAGTTGAATCCAAGCTTCAAGATTCACATATTTATTGGTGAATGAAGCTTTCTCAACTGTCCAGGGTCCATTCTCAACTCTTTGGATGCAAAGGATGATCAAGGCTGGGCATTGAATGGAGAAAAGAAGAATATAAGCATTGAATTTCAATTTCCACCATGAAATCAAGGTTGAAGATGACTATGGAGCTTACCTATAGGTTGGGGTGCGTTCTCCTCTTGTTCCTAAGCTCCCTAGTCTTCATCCCTAGCAAAGGAAAAAAGAAGAGTAAAAAAAGAGTCTTTCATGTGGGTGGAAAATGGGATATATGTAAGGGAATTTCAAGAGAGAGAAAGTGTTATAAAAATCCTTCAATTCCCTAAATTGGTGCCACTTATCCCCCTCAATTACTTGCATACGAAGCCATTGTACTCCCCTTCAAAATCCTCTTCTTTATCCATGAATTAAAAGAAAACAAATTAAGCACCTTAATCAATATAATAATAATATCCAAAAATTAGTGGATATTACTTCTTATTTAATTAATGTGAGTGGGTTGTCCACTCACTTTAGATATTTCGGTGCCATTGCAAGGTACAAGGACGTCCATTCTTTTTGGTTGAAGGACACTCTCATTAATATAATTATTTTTGCATGAAATTGAATTAGGGTTTCAATTATGCTTAAATCTTTATTATTTTAATATCAAGATTCTTTCTCCTCCAAGGAGATTCAAATGAGACACCCCTCTGAGTTTCTTGTCTCTAATTGATACCAAGAAACATTAGGGACTCTCTAGAAGTGGTATTTTTCATATTGAACCCTAGATTTTGGGTAATTTGCACATTACACCAAAATCTAGATTTTAATACACAAACATTGCTTAATAAGCTCTTTCTTGGTGCTCAGGATTTCACAAGCCATACCTCTACATCATTCTTATTCTTATGATGCTTCAACACTTGAGGAGAATTTTACCATGTAACATTTTCAAGTTAACCCCTCATCTTGGGTAATTTGCACTTTAGTCCAAAATGGGCAAAACATTGTTTTCAACATTATTCAAAAAGGACTAAAATTGAAACATAAGCTCCTCTTGAGCCTTAATTACTTTTCAAAATATAAAAGAAAACATATAATTATCTTTTTTAAACAAAACATCAAGGGTTAAAGTATATCCTAGGTCAGGAATGTTACAAATTATCCACCACTAACAGGGATTTCGTCCCCGAAATCATCAAGAGAAAAGAGAAGGGTACTTCCTCCTCATTTCTTCCTCTATCTCCTATGTAGCTTCTTCAATGCCACGGTGATGCCAGAGAACTTTCACAAGACATATGCCTTTCTTTTTTATCTTTTTAATTCTTTTATCAAGGATCATCACATGTCCTTCAACATATGATATATCATCATTTAATTCTACCTCCACAGGTTGCAAAACTAACTCTGTGTTAGGATGACACTTTCTCATCATGGAGATATGGAACACTGGATGCAATTTATGCAGCTCAAGTGTCAACTCCAGCTTATAGGCTACCTTTCCAACCCATTCAATGATTGGATAAGGCCCCATAAATCTAGGAGCTAACTTTCCCTTCTTTCCAAATATTAGGACACCTTTCCTAGGTGAGACCTTGAGATATACTCTATCTCCAACTTGGAATTCTAAAGGTCTTCATTGTTTGTCGGCGTACAAATTCTATCTATCTTGTGCAATCTTTAATTGTTGTTGTATTACTTTAATCTTATCAGTTGTCTGTTGTACTAGCTTAGGACCCAAAAGTTGATATTCTCCTATTTCATACCAACATAAAGGAGATCTATAATGTCTACCATATAATGCTTCATACGGTTCCATATCAATACTGTACTGATAATTATTATTGTAAGCAAATTTTATCAAGCTCAGGTGTAGATCCCAACTTCCTACAAACTGAAGGACACATGCCCAAAGCAAATCCTCTAAGGTTTGTATGGTCCTCTCAGATTTTCCATCTGTCTGTGGGTGAAAGGAAGTATTAAACCTTAACTGTGTACCCAAAGCTTTATGTAGTCATTCCCAAAAATGACTCATGAACTGGGGACCTCTATTAGAAACAATAGTAGCTGGAACCCCGTGCTACCATACTATCTCATCTATATATATCTGTGCAAGCTTCTCAGCAGTGTAGGTTGTTTTGACAGGAAGGAAATGTGTTGTCTTAGTCAACCTATCAACTATCACCCATATGAAATCATGACCTTTGGTTGTTCTAGACAAAACAACCACAAAGTCCATGGTCACATGATCCCATTTCCACTACGGTATAGGCAAAGGTTGCATTGTTCTTACAGGCTTTTGATGTTCAGCTTTAACCTACTGACACACCGGACACCGCATAACAAACTCAGCTACATCCTTCTTCAATCTAGGCCACCGGTACATATCTTTCAAGTTATGATACATTTTGGTGCTCCCTGGATGCATTACATACATCGAAGAATGAGCTTCCTCCAAGACTAACATCCTTAAGTCATTGGCATCAGGTACTACCATCATACCATGGTAACATACTACCTGATCCTCTGACATGAAATCCATCCCATTTCTCACTACCCTACTCTGACCTGATCTACTGAACCACAACATCAGTTTGATGTGCTTCTTTAATCTGTTGTCTTAGAGTAGGTTTCACTTGCATCTCAGCTAACATCCCGACTAACAACAATACCTTAAGTTGTATATTGTTTTGCCTCAAGGAGATAATAATATATCTTTTGAAGCACACTAAGGAGTTCAATTATGATTTATCTAATGCTGGTGATGATGATTTTCTACTTAGTGCATCAGCCACTACATTAGCCTTCCCTGGATGATAATTGTAAGGACCCCGCCTCCCGGTAACCCCCAATTAAGGGAGACCAGAAGTTCAGAGCCATTATCCATTTAACAGGATCAAAGGTTCGACAAATAATCAATAACAATTAATAAACTTTACCAACTAAACTGAAAACTGGTATAAAATAAAACTTTTCTTACCTTATGAAAACTGGGATTTCTAAACTTCTATCCGTGAAGATGCCAATCTATCTAATCCTCCTGTGCATGCTACTTCTCATTTAATTCCACATATACCACTTTACTATTTGTTCTTTTCATTTGTACCTAAAACGCCGACAAACAAAACGTCGGTCAGCACAAAGCTGGTATGTGGGGGATCACAAAAATTGGTTCAACTATAGTAACAATGTAGGTAACCAATTATCATTAAACATTCAAATTACATTTTAAGCAGTACTACTCAATCCCTTCCTATCCCTTATCCCTGTAGTGTCCCTGCAGTGGACATGGATACCACCATTCTCACTTGGTGGATCTTCATTATACCCTGCATGATCCTACCTGGCAGGTAGACCAATACCTAGGGTTGAGTTGCATGGCACTCCCCGTAGGAAGTCCAATCTCTAACTCGATATGACTTGATGGACCTACCTCCTTGGTAGCCATTTACTAAGTCATTTACGGACCTGATGGCCTACCCCATTGGTAGCCTTTTACTAGGTCATCCATCAAACTACATGAGGGACTGAGATCTGAGCTAGTAGGCATAACTTCTTATGTGATAATCATATTCACTTTATAATTTGCTTGAATTAAAACATCCAACAATTTAATTCAGTTCATGATGAAAACATCGACAAAATCCCAGAAAAACTACATCGGTTAGTCATAAGCGTAACCACATACCTTTGATTGCAGATTTGAGACAGAATTAACCAGAACATAGAAATCCCAATCAAGCAACCAATCATGCACAACATCCTGAAATAAATATACCAATTTCCTTTTATTAATATTTATCCAATATCCTCATATTCCTTAGGATTGCTATTCCACTTTTAGGGTTTTCTTGGAAATTAGGGTTTCATTATTTTAAACCTTAATTTAACGCAATTGATTACAAACCCTAGTTATTTCCACATACAATTCTCAATTCCGGATTAAAGGCATAATTAACCATTAATTAAGCTTATTAAGCCTTTTCTATTAAAGCTAATATTTTTATCCTTTTAATCCACAACAAGATCATTATATGCACTTATCATCAATTCATAGTTCATTATGATCCAATTCACATATGAACTCGATTTTCCATTAATTCCATCTTTTATTCATCAAAAAACCCTAATTACTACTTTTAGGGCATTTATCCACAAATTAGGAACTTAATGCTCAAAATACTTAGATTCAGCATATTCTAACTTTAATAATGAAATTAGTCAATTAAAGCGATTAATAGTCTAATTAGTCAACATTAGGGTTTCAAGGCCCATTAAAGTTTATTCATGCATATGAAACTCCAAATTAACTAATTATACGCAAATTCCATCCTTTTTCTTCCTAATGTTCCTTTTAATTACTAACAGGATAATATCAACTTTAATCATCTATTAAACCCTACTAATAACTTTAATCATACCAAAATATGGTTCTTTAAACATTAATAAATTAATGTTGATGTCTTCCATTACTTTTCGAATTGCAATAGGAATCAGACTTTAATTATATTTTTAATGGATTCCCCTCGTTTTTCTGAGCAACTTTCATGTATATTGCGCATCTATTCGATCTACGGTTAGGGAGATATGATTTTAGCAAAATTACCTATTTTGGGCCAATGAGGATCTGCCACGTCACTTCCTCCATGCAATGTGAGGGTGGCTTGCTTTGGGAAAACATAATCAAAAGACGAGATTGCCCTTCACTAACTCGGCCGTTGCTTCAGCCCGCAGAGGGCAAAACGGTCCAAGGCCCTGGCTATCATCTTCCTCCGCGCGACACGGCTGGGCGCGCCGCCTGTAACCCTAGCCGCGACCCACGATGTGTCTCCGCCTACTTTGGGACCTCAACAACCACCAGAGACTGGACTCCTGTCCCCGACGTGTCCTTGCACAGTCGAGGCTGCCTTGTAGGCGGTCAGGAGGTCTGGGAGCAAACTATGCATCTCACGATCTCGTAGCCTTGTTGCGGCTGCGCTACAGGTGTGCCGCAAGCAATTCTCATGGAGTTGGATGCCCGAGAGCATCGTACGGTCATGCACATATCTTCTAGGAACGTCAGGCCTCCTTCCAGATGGCTCTATTCATCGTCATTGCTCCAGAGAAAGCACAACTCGATGCTAAGGTTTTGCAACCAAGAACGAAGAAGAAGGAGAAGAAGAAGGAGGAGAAGAAGAGAGGGTTGCGTGAAACTTTTCCTGGAGTTGTTCCTGGCTCTACCCCTTATATAGGGGAGAGCACCCAAGCCTCAAGACATTCACATAAGGGGAACGAAACAACTTCCCTAACTTTAAGAAGCAAATTCTCTCTTTCTCCCTCATCCCTTGGTTATATCGTTTTCTTGATTTATAAATATTTCGAAAATTACCACCTTTACCTTCCTTAAACTTGCCTTTTGATTATTTACCCTGAAACCATGTTTCCTTCTAATGGAAAATACCATCTTTTGAAAACAACACAAAAATTCCTTAATAATATGTCGTATTATCTTCATATTTTGCAAAATTTAGTATTTTCTCTTTCCTTCCTCTTTATTGGGTCTCTTTGGATCCTAAGACATTCCATTATTTCGAAATTCTTTTTTTTTATTGGATACTTATTATCCTTCTAGATGCATCTTTATGCATTACTTCACATTATCTTGTTTATTTCCCATTTAATTATTCCTTTTGTAGATTTCTCTTTATTTCTCTCTTATTTTCCTCATTAGTGTTCCTTTTATTATTAGGAATCCTTGGGAAACGAAATTCCACTAAGGATTACCCATTTATTCCTCTTTTCACACATTTTCCATATTTCATCAATGTTTTCAATTTTCTTTACTTAATAAGAAAATACTTAATTGATATTTTATTTTCTTATTGCCTTTTCTTTGTAACTTTGGACTCCTTGGAACCCAAGGAATCTAAGAGGCACGAAATCCTCTTTGGTTTTACCTTCTAGAGGTTTCCTCAAATTCTCAGTTATTCATTAATTAATTGAATACCCTTGTTATTGGGCCCAATAGCCAATAAAGCCCGCAAATAAATCAACAAGGCTATTTTAAACAAAAAAAATCATGCATTCATCCATTATTTGCTCATTTATCTTTATTATGAGAAATTAAATTTCTCAACAAATGAACCCAAAATTTGGGGTTGTAACATCCTTCCCCTCTTATGAGAATTTTGCCCTCAAAATTCCATCAAGCAAGCAAACAAACAGGATAAGCCTCCCATATGTCCATCATGGCTCCCATGTGGCTTCACCCTTTACATGGTGTTTTCCAAGAACCTTCATTATCTCATATTCTTCCATCTGAGTTCTTTCTTACCTTGGTATATCGTACCCTCATAGGTGACTCAGGATATTTCAGCCTCTCAAAGCTGAATAGATTCAGGGCTCAACACATGGCTTGGGTACCTCACATAGTGCTCTAGATCGGACTCATGGAACACATTACACATCATGTTATCCTGTGAGGCAAAGCTAAACACAACCATCTCCACCAATCCATCTCAAATGGACCCATATATCGGGGACTCAGCTTTATCAGCTGTAGCTTAGAGGGGTCGGATTTTCACATCACATATTCTCTCACAGTGAACTACATGTCAGTCTGCTTTGTACTAGCTTGTGACTCATGTCACCACTGGGCTCTCTCTCGGCCATTGCACGACCAAAGCGACATCATCTGCACACACTATGTTTCTTTTCTGACCTTCGCGAGGCCTCCTTCACCAACATCATCATAATGAAGTGGTGACCGACACAACCTCCCTATAAGACTTCTTGCATCCCGATAAAGGTTATGGTGGTTAACATCACATCTTAAGAACTGTCTCTTTGTATCACCCTGAACAAGCACACTTGCTCTCATCAGACCCTCTAGTCTGGATCATACTACTCATTAGTTAGGGGTGATAAATGGTACTAAAACGAGTTCTTCATGTACCTACTTCTTCCGCATGGAAGTAAACCTTCTAATCATGTTCAAGAACTCTTTGAACTGACATCATGGTGTTGTTGAACCATTTCTTTCTCTATTATAAGTAGTTCAACCCGATCTGTCACTTGACAGTACTCTTCTTTTCCTGTCATCTAGGTAAGGTGTTCTACCATAACCCTCATTGATCTTCCTTGGTTAAGGGGAGAGTTTCCACATCATCCATAGTGATGAACTCTCATTCCTTTTCAGGGACTCTTTTATCCTCTATATTGGTACACTAGGAAACTGGTATTCATCCTTTACCTTTATCATGCATGGCCACAAGCCACATGCATCTTCATCTTAAGCATCCAAAGTGCTACCATCTCAGTAATACCATGGTATATGGTGATCTTAAAATCATGATCTCCAGTGTGTCATGTTCCCTCAAGCTTGTTACCTCGGAAACCCTAAACCATTCTAATCAGGGTTTCATCACATTCCTTTCCAGAGAAGTGCATCTGAGGCTCTAAACCATCCTTTCACTACGTCAAGGACTAGACTGGCTAACCAAACAATCATTAACTTGTTCAAACTATCTCATTACATCTGAGTGTTAGCCAAAACACATCTTCTTTCCAAACATAGGGTTAGCCTAACAACTCCCTTCTAGCCAAACTAGGCAGCTCTATCTCCACCAGAGCATCCACTACCACTTCACATCCTTCGGTATTAGGTAACGTTGAAGACATACTCTTCCATGTATTCTACTTATCATCTCATCTCAAACTCTAAGTTTGTCTTCATCAAGAAACTCTAAGCTCATACTCACTGTGATCAAACCCGACCTTGGTTAATCTGCAAATTCCACATAGTTCCTGATAAAACATCCTCATAAGCTGGCTACACTACCTCTCTTAGTGTTTGCGAACCATCCATGTATCCTTCCTTCCACATCTCTATCCTTATTCCTTATAGCAACGTTCCAACTCACAACATCCTTGTCCTTGGTGTATGGCATGCATACTGTCCTATCTCTCACTCTCATAACAAGAAGAAATAAGCATTTGGCGGCCGTCCAAATACAGAGTTCTTCCTATTCCAAGAGTAGGGATGGTACAACCCACCTCACCAGTACACCTTCAAATCTCCGTTGAAACGTGCAACTCATGTCTCTATATCACACTCATCATTATATCAAAGTTACTTCCATGGAAAACTGGCCTCGAATCTACTTGGGTTTACACACAATCCTTGGTCATATCCTCTAGGTCTATAGGGTACCGAAACTTTTGGAGTCATCCCTCTTCCCACATGCACCAGAGAGTGCCCTAGTCATTTGCACTTTGGGTCACATGAGTTCATGAAGGTGATCAATCTCCCAACCCATGGCCCTCAGACAATGATAGCTGTTACCTCCCGACCCTATGGTCATGTGAAACTAGGGAATTAGGAAACTCCTACTTCCATCGGTCTTATCCCTACTTGACCCTAGTATAGACTTAGGATTATATCATAGTACATGTTCAACTTAGAACATTACCCAATCTTTCATCATCTCTCATTGCCTTCATGACTGACTTTCATTCCATCATAGGGGTCATGGCAACCTGCGTACCTTGGTCAGGCCCCATACCGGTTACCTCCATGGTAACTCATCCACATGCACTTAGAGATGGCTATCTATGGGTCTACAAGTTCATTCTCATACCACATACTTTTCACTTAGCTTCTCAAGATCCCATGAAACTTCCTTAGGTCACCTCAAAACCAACAAAACTGGTATACACCCTACCAAAGGGGTCCCTTTTCCAGGATGGGAGGAAACTACCACTCGTGACAATCAAGGTCACAAACATCCTTATGTTTAGGGTATGCATCCACCTGAGCATGGTTAGCCCTAGCAAGCTACTAAGGCACAAGAAGACCACCTATTAAATCATGCCAGGTCCTACTTGTTCTCTTTCCTCCATATTAGATCAACTTAGTCGTGAAGGGTTCATCAAACATACCCTTATCCTAAGGGGTTTCCTTTACCTCTACACTTGAGGATTACCATGCTCGAAACTATATAGAGACTCAAATCCCATTATGAGCATTAATTACACTGCTTCCCCTCTTAGGCTTAAGAACCCTAGGTTCTCCTTTGGGTAACCAACTGCATGCTCAACCTCGTAACCACAAATCAAGCCTGTCCAAGGTATGTCACGTACTCCCTATCATTCTCTTATTCGAACAACACATCAGGGTCGAGTCTTCTTCCAGGAAAACCAACTAGGTATAAGCCTCACAACAGGTTACTTAAACCTCCTCAGGGCCTAAGGCACTCTTTCGAGCAGGTAACCACCTATACCATGGGTACTAGAAGCATCGTCCTCTCTCTAGGGTTTGGTTTCTCTAAAGGTAACCAAGATATCATCAGCTTCTAGGAATCAAACATAAGAAAACTACTATCCTCCACGTAGGTCGCATCATCCTTAACTACCCTCTGTTCCTTATGTCTCGGGGTTTTGAGCTTACAACCTTCTTGCTTGAGGTCTGCTTTCTCTCTAGAGCTAATCCTACAACCAACCTCTCTATAAAAGGTCCTTTCTTCCTAAAGGATCAAGCTCATAAGCATATCCTTACCTGGTGAAGCCTATGTTTACACTCAACTCACTCATGGTTATTCATTATAACTTATGCTTATCTCATAAGCCACCCATCATGATCTCTTAACCAGGGTTTCACCAAGCTATACCTTACTTGCCTAAGCCCATAGGGTAACTACATGTTCTTCTCTAACCTCATCGATGAAGGAGATATCCTTCACTCTAACATGCATGACCCTTCCTAGGGTTGGGTTGCCAAAGGGGTTGAGTCACCCATGGATCATATGGCATCCCAAAGGCATGTCCCTTCAAACACCTGGTCTAACTCATCTTTCTCTATCCTTCACTTAGGGTTAGGGTTAGCATCATCCTCTGAGGATGTGCCAGGTCTCTACTAGTAATGGAGATCTCTATCTCCAAAACTGACTTATCCTCCTGACAAGAAAGTCTACTCTCAGGTCTATTCTGAGGACATGACAACTTATGTCATATGACTTAAGCATGTATCTATTCTTTAATTTGCGCTTAACCTATTAAGCTTATGCCCATGACATCTTATTTACACGCCTTTCATTAATTTGATGGAGGATTCCTTAAACCTTATTAACCTTACCCATACCTCAAGAGGGTGAGGAAGAGAAAGAAAACCCTAATCCTTTAGGTCCTTATCAGAATTTTGTGATGAGAAGGGATGAATAAGATGAGAAAGTCCTAAAGGTATCTTATTTCGATTCATACCCTAAGACTTTGGCCAGGCAGTCACACGGATCCGGGAGTCCTCATATTCCGACTAGCGGTGCGGAGGAAAATCTTGCCAGCCCCCGGTCGTGATCCTTTTCTAGACACCTCTATCTTTCGGATAATCCTCTAATAACTCCCTTGGGTTCCACGGAATTTGTAAAATTTAATAATTATTAAAGATTAATTGAGGAACCTATGCTCTGATACCAATTGTAACGACCCCGCCTCCCGGTAACCCCCAATTAAGGGAGACCAGAAGGTCAGAGCCATTATCCAATTAACAGGATCAAAGGTTCGACAAATAATCAATAACAATTAATAAACTTTACCAACTAAACTGAAAACTGGTATAAAATAAAACTTTTCTTACCTTATGAAAACTGGGATTTCTAAACTTCTATCCGTGAAGATGCCAATCTATCTAATCCTCCTGTGCACACTACTTCTCATTTAATTCCACATATACCACTTTACTGTTTGTTCTTATCATTTGTACCTAAAACGCCGACAAACAAAACGTCGGTCAGCACAAAGCTGGTATGTGGGGGATCACAAAAATTGGTTCAACTATAGTAACAATGTAGGTAACCAATTATCATTAAACATTCAAATTACATTTTAAGCAGTACTACTCAATCCCTTCCTATCCCTTATCCCTGTAGTGTCCCTGCAGTGGACATGGATACCACCATTCTCACTTGGTGGATCTTCATTATACCCTGCATGATCCTACCTGGCAGGTAGACCAATACCTAGGGTTGAGTTGCATGGCACTCCCCGTAGGAAGTCCAATCTCTAACTCGATATGACTTGATGGACCGACCTCCTTGGTAGTCATTTACGGACCTGATGGCCTACCCCATTGGTAGCCTTTTACTAGGTCATCCATCAAACTACATGAGGGACTGAGATCTGAGCTAGTAGGCATAACTTCTTATGTGATAATCATATTCACTTTATAATTTGCTTGAATTAAAACATCCAACAGTTTAATTCAGTTCATGATGAAAACATCGACAAAATCCCGGAAAAACTACATCGGTTAGTCATAAGCGTAACCACATACCTTTGATTGCAGATTTGAGACAGAATTAACCAGAACATAGAAATCCCAATCAAGCAACCAATCATGCACAACATCCTGAAATAAATATACCAATTTCCTTTTATTAATATTTATCCAATATCCTCATATTCCTTAGGATTGCTATTCCACTTTTAGGGTTTTCTTGGAAATTAGGGTTTCATTATTTTAAACCTTAATTTAACGCAATCAATTACAAACCCTAGTTATTTCCACATCAAATTCTCAATTCCGGATTAAAGGCATAATTAACCATTAATTAAGCTTATTAAGCCTTTTCTATTAAAGCTACTATTTTTATCCTTTTAATCCACAACAAGATCATTATATGCACTTATCATCAATTCATAGTTCATTATGATCCAATTCACATATGAACTCGATTTTCCATTAATTCCATCTTTTATTCATCAGAAAACCCTAATTACTACTTTTAGGGAATTTATCCACAAATTAGGAACTTAATGCTCAAAATACTTAGATTCAGCATATTCTAACTTTAATCATGAAATTAGTCAATTAAAGCCATTAATAGTCTAATTAGTCAACATTAGGGTTTCAAGGCCCATTAAAGTTTATTCATGCATATGAAACTCCAAATTAACTAATTATACACAAAGTCCATCCTTTTTCTTCCTAATGTTCCTTTTAATTACTAACAGGATAATATCAACTTTAATCATCTATTAAACCATACTAATAACTTTAATCATACCAAAATAGGGTTCTTTAAACATTAATAAATTAAAGTTGATGTCTTCCATTACTTTTCGAATTGCAATAGGAATCAGACTTTAATTATATTTTAATGGATTCCCCTCATTTTTCTGAGCAACATTCATGTATATTGCGCATCTATTCGAGCTACGGTTAGGGAGATATGATTTTAGCAAAATTACCTATTTTGGGCCAATGCGGATCTGCCACGTCACTTCCTCCATGCAACGTGAGGGCGGCTTGCTTTGGGAAAACATAATCAAAAGATGAGATTGCCCTTCACTAACTCGGCCGTTGCTTCAGCCCGCAGAGGGCAAAATGGTCCAAGGCCCTGGCTATCATCTTCCTCCGCGCGACACGGCTGGGCGCGCCGCTTGTAACCCTAGCCGCGACCCACGCGGTGTCTCCGCCTATTCTGGGACCTCAACAACCACCGGAGACTGGACTCCTGTCCCCGATGTGTCCTTGCGCAACCGAGGCTGCCTTGTAGGCGGTCAGGAGGGCCGGGAGCGAACTCTGCATCTCGCGATCTCGTAGCCTTGTTGCGGTTGCGCTATAGGTGTGCCACAAGCAATTCTCATGGAGGTGGATGCTCGAGAGCATCGTACGGTCATGCACATATCTTCTAGGAACGTCAAGCCTCCTTCCAGATGGCTCTATTCATACTCGTTGCTCCAGAGAAAGCACAACTCGATGCTAAGGTTTTGCAACCAAGAACGAAGAAGAAGGAGAAGAAGGAGGAGAAGAAGAGAGGGTTGCGTGAAACTTTTCCTGGAGTTGTTCCTGGCTCTACCTCTTATATAGGGGAGAGCACCCAAGCCTCAAGACGTTCACATAAGGGGAACCAGGTTCCTTTCCCAATAGGAAACAACTTCCCTAACTTTAAGAAGCAAATTCTCTCTTTCTCCCTCATCCCTTGGTTATATCTTTTTCTTGAATTATTAATATTTCGAAAATTACCACCTTTACCTTCCTTAAACTTGCCTTTTGATTATTTACCCCGAAACCATGTTTCCTTCTAATGGAAAATACCATCTTTTGAAAACAACACAAAAATTCCTTAATAATATGTCGTATTATCTTCATATTTTGCAAAATTTAGTATTTTCTCTTTCCTTCCTCTTTATTGGGTCTCTTTGGATCCCAAGACATTCCATTATTTCGAAATTCTTTTTTTTATTGGATACTTATTATCCATCTAGATGTATCTTTATGCATTACTTCACATTATCTTGTTTATTTCCCATTTAATTATTCCTTTTGTAGATTTCTCTTTATTTCTCTCTTATTTTCCTCATTAGTGTTCCTTTTATTATTAGGAATCCTTGGGAAACGAAATTCCACTAAGGATTACCCATTTATTCCTCTTTTCACACATTTTCCATATTTCATCAATGTTTTCAATTTTCTTTACTTAATAAGAAAATACTTAATTGATATTTTATTTTCTTATTGCCTTTTCTTTGTAACTTTGGACTATTTGGAACCCAAGGAATCTAAGAGGCATGAAATCCTCTTTGGATTTACCTTCTAGAGGTTTCCTCAAATTCAAAGTTATTCATTAATTAATTGAATATCCTTGTTATTGGGCCCAATAGCCAATAAAGCCCGCAAATAAATCAACAAGGCTATTTTAAACAAAAAAAATCATGCATTCATCCATTATTTGCTCATTTATCTTTATTATGAGAAATTAAATTTCTCAACAAATGAACCCAAAATTTGGGGTTGTAACAATAATCAATTGTACAATCGTAGTCCTTGATTAACTCCATCCAGCGGCATTGTCTCATGTTCAACTCATGCTGTGAAAAGATATATTTTAGATTCTTATGGTCTGTGAAAATCTGGAATGTTTCTCCATAGAGATTATGTCTCCAGATCTTCAAAGCATGGACCACAACTGCTAGCTCTAGATCATGTGTCGGATAATTCTCTTCGTGTTTCTTAAGCTGTCAAGAGGCAAAAGAAATCACTTGATTATCATGCATCAACACACATCCTAGACCATTCTTAGACGCATCACAAAAAACTATGTACCCCTTCCCTTGCTCAAGTAACACCAACACATGTGCACTTGTTAACCGTTCTTTCAACATCTGGAAAGAATGTTTACACTTGTCATTCCAAACAAAAGGAACCTCCTTCCTGGTCAACTTGGTTAGGGGTAAAGATATAGAACTAAAGTTCTTAATGAACCTCCTGTAATAGCCTGCCAGTCCTAAGAAACTACGTATCTCCATCATTGTCTTTGGCTGTTCCCATTGCAGGACAGATTCTACCTTCTTAGGATGAACACGGGTACCTGAGGTAGATATTACATGTCCTAGAAAAGAAACTTCTGGTAACTAGAACTCACATTTGCTAAACTTAGCATACAACTTATGCTCTCTTAGCACAGTTAAAGTCTGACGGAGGTGCTGCTCATGTTGTTGAGCATCTCTACTGTATATCACGATGTCATCTATGAAAACTACTATGAACTGATCAAGAAAAGGCCGGAAGATTCTATTCATGCATTCCATGAATTCATTTGGTGGATTAGTTAGTCCAAATGACATAACTATGAACTCATAGTGACCATACCTTGTCCTAAAGGCAGACTTAGGTATGTCACTCTCCTTGATACGTAACTGATGATATCCCGACCTCAGATCTATCTTAGAGAAGATAGTTGCACCGCACAACTGATCAAACATGTCATCGATCCTTGGAAGAGGATATTTATTCTTTATGGTTACTTTATTCATCTATCTGTAATCAATGCATAACCACATAGATCCGTCCTTTTTAACAAAGAGAACCAGATCACCCCATGGTGAAGTACTCGGTCAGATAAAACCTTTCTTAAACAACTCCTGCAGTTGTTTCTTGAGCTCTGCCATCTCAGCAGGTGCCATTCTATATAGTGTTTGTGCTATTGGTTGCGTGTATAGGATTAGATTAATCTCAAAATCAATCTCTCAGGGCGGAGGAACACCATGAAATTTCTCAGGGAAAACATCTTCAAACTCCCTAACTATCAAAACTTTAGAAAGATTAGAACTCTCTATTGCGGTGTCTACCACATGAGCCAAAAATGCAAAGCATCCTTTGTGTCATCAGCTTCTCAGCTTCTCAGCTACCATAGCCGATACTAGATAGGTTGGAAGAATCTGTCTATCTCCCTGAAAGATCCATGTGTCACCATCATCTGTGAACACAAATTGCTTGGAATCACAATCCAAGACAACCTTATACTTTTATACGGTGTCCATCCCAAGAATTATATCAAACCCGTGCATATCAAGTGGTATAAGATCCACCTAAATGAGATGTTTAGAAAAGGAAATAATGTAGGGAGAACACACCTCCCGAAACATTGTAGATCCCAACAAAGGGGTTTCTAACAACAGATTATCTGCTCTATGACTGACAGTCGTATTGCAGTCAAGGATCACTTCTCGAGTGATAAAGGAATGTGTAGCACCCAGATCAATCAAAATAGATATGAAGCAGGATGAATACATATCAGAATGAAATAGTTCCATTTGACATGTCACAACTCGAGGGTTGACTACTGCTTCAGGTTGATTCATTGCATAGAATCTCATTGTTGCTTGTTGTTCACCCTGTGCTCAGTTGTTGGGTGCTAACAAACCAGCTTGGGATGCTTGTCCACGTCCTCTAGCACCAGTCAAAATTTGTTTCATCTGATGGCCTTGTTGACTCTGCCTTGGTGGTTGGGTTACCATTATGTTTCCAGTTGGACAATCCATTACTAGATGTCCTACATGTTTGCACTATTGATAGGTTCTATTCTCTTGATATGGTCTAAAAGGTCCAGTTGTTGACGTTGATGTGGTACTAGGGGCTCTATTTGGAGGAAAACTACGGCCCCTACCCCTACTTGACGTCCATTGCATCTGGGTATTGAACCTCAGTGGTGCTGCTGATGCAGAAAACCTCGGTTTCTTAAAACACTCGGACCTCTGTCCTTGGAACTGAGTATACACCTTCTTACTCATAGTCTGACGCTTCTCAATCACCAACCTTTCTATTCTTCTCACGGACTCCACGAAGGTGGCAAACCTCTCCCTGATCTAAAGCAGACACAAGAGTAGTCAATTCAACATTCAACCCCTTCTCAAAATGTCGAATTCTCTCTTCATGAGTAGCTTCCATATGTGGACAGAACTGTAAAAGCTCCATAAACTTAGCTTCATACTCACTAATGTTCATTGGTCCTTGCCTTAACCTCTCAAACTGAGAGATCTTCTCATCTAGAAACGTCTTGGGTAAGTATCTATTGATGAATTCTTGTTAGAATTCTTCCCATTCGATTTCAACACTTGGCCTCTTGCCCTCTTGTATTGTCTACCAGTGGCCAACATTCCCTTTTAGAAGGTGCACTGCATGCCTCACCTTCTCTGCTTTAGGGATATTGAGGATGCTAAAGGCCTTCTCCAACTCAGTCAACCACAAGTCAGCATCTGTTGGGTCAGCTGTACCAGCATAATCTGTGGCTCCAACCTGGAAAAGTCATTCGAAAGTCTTACCGACTCCCTATCCTTCATGGTGATCTGGTGCCCTAGGTGTAGGTGGTGGCATCCTATCTTCCATATGCATCATGGTTGCCATGAACTTCCCAAACAGATCTTGGAAAGTTGGGTTTTCTAGTGCAGCTTGGTTAAGTTGGGGATGTTCATGTACTGGTTCCTCCTTATCTTGATCCCTTGCACCTCTTCCTAGTGCAGCAATGCTGCTCTCATCAGCATGTTCTTCATGTGATACAAACATCTTTAAGTTCTTGTTCTCCTCCTATATGAGCAGAAGACACTATCAGATAACTGGAAGATACTAGAACAGACTAAACAACCTTAATCCTATGTCTCTGTTGACTCAGTGAACCTAAAGCTCTGATACCAACTAATTTGTGATGACCCAACACCAAACATCGAATAATGATAAATGCAGAAGCAGTCATTAACAGCAGATTATTGAAAATCACTAAAAATTAAAACCATTTACAAATAGATCCAAACACAGGAAAACTCTTTTATCAAGAACCAATGTATTTTATTTACATCCTGGTTCATAAGTACATATCATGTACCATCCCTTCTCGAGGATTACAAGCATCAACTACTATGTTCAAACTATACACAAGCAGTATAAGAACTTCGAGGCATCAAGTCAAAATCTCAAATCGATTCATTAAAAGTACTAACTACTAACTCCGAGGACCTGAGAGTATAGAGACGACACATAGGACTCTCTATAAAAAATATGATATCCAGTGCCTTCACCTAGAATATCATTATTGTCCCTGTTGTTTATATTGTTGCTCTTCCCCTACTGTAGGGATTCTGCCTCTTCTTCCTCATCCACCTAAAAAAGTTGGATCCCACAGGGGTGAGGCAATTGAAATTGTCCCAGCGAGAGATATAACTCTCTGCCAGAAACATTATGTTTGCAGTTTAAAAGAATAAAACTGAGCAGAGGAATCATATATATTCAACAGTAGATAAGTCAATGTCTAACAGATTGGAACAATATTCTTATTCAAAGCATTTCAGTTATAACTTGATAAAGAAGCATGTCACTTATCCTAAAAGGAATTGAAGAACATGTGTAACATTTATCCATCTAGGATATGCTAAGCAAGGTAACATCAACCAATGATTCTCATATTTCAACCTCAAGCAAATATGCTACACGGTTGATTACATTTTTCAATCATACTTGAGCCCTGAGGAGATGAGGTATACCGCTCATACTCCAACCGACCATTGCAAAATCGAAATCGGTACCATACATAGGTTAAGGAAGAGCCAGATTTCCATAACCTCCCTTATCTCGGTCAGTATGAGATCTTATGCAGGACATCTTGTGTCTCTGCTAAATAGCTTTCCAGGGTATACTGGTAACTTCGCTATAGAGTTATATCCTGTAGCATATACTCTCTTTAGGATATGGTCGTTAGCCAATGCCTGATATTTTGGACTTATGTCCCATAGCCTTACTCTTATTGGGATATGGTCCATAACCATTACTATATATAGGATATGGCCCACAATCATTCCTGTGAGGCGTAAGGATATATTCGCCCATTACCCCCACATATTCAAAAATATGCATTCTAGGAATTCCCATAGGAAAACATGTTTCTCCATCACCAATTACTGACGATGATGGATCTATGGTCAGGGCTCTACATGATAAGATTTCACTTGATTAATTAAGTGTATTACATATTCTTTTAGCATCAGATAAGTTTCCAAACATCAACTACTATGACAAAAGCTACAAAGAATGTGTAATACTTCTATCAAGTACTTTTCAAAACTTTACAAAACATTGGGATCTCAATCCCTTATCTCATCATGTGCATTCTCATCACTTAACATCTCATCATCATGATTATGAAATATGGGTAATTCAAACCCTCAGTTCATCAAAGAACACTTTTTACCACTTATCAGGTAACTAATACCTTCAGGTTATCTGACCAAGGTAAACATGTTACTTTATACACAAGCATCTCACATGGCTCTCAAATCCCATTTAATCTCTTATTACCTCTTACTAGGCAACAAAGGATATAATGTCTCACAAGGCCCATAAAACATTTTAAATAAATAACACATCATAGCTCATACCTGGCTATGCTCATCATCTCATGATACCTGCATGATTAGTACACATGATAACAGTTATATCATTTACATATCAGCACTATAACACAAAATTAGGGTTTCACAAACCTTCACCCTATATTAGGGTTGGGGTTTCATATAGCATTACATAGCATCACCCGGGATTAGGGTTTCACATCTAATCATTGCATTAGGGATTCACATGACATCACCCTAGATTAGGGTTTCACCTAACATTGCCCTAAATTAGGGCTAGGGCTCATTAACTTTCTCAATTAGGGATTCATGATCTCTTTATCAAGGATCATACCCTAATTACATATTTTATTCATGTTGAAAGTGTTGAGGCTTAACCACTACATGAGTATTATACATGTACAAATTCCTCTCTCTCTCATCCTCTCTAGGATGTTGATTACTTCAAGCTTAATAAGATTAGGTCAACCCTTCATTCAAGTACATACATCTATGATTATCATAGTGTATTGAGTTACTTATTTCATAAGCATCAAAGGTTAACCACCCAAAAGGTACTAATCACTTAAGTACCTTAAAGGTACAACCATTGTAATTATTATCATTAACAATCATAGGGTTAATTGATGTTTCATATCTTTAAGACTATTAGGTCTCCAAACGGTTTTGATACTTTTGAACCTTCAAACGGTTTTTACCTCCTTGACCTTCAAACAGGTTTGAAACCATTTGTCCACCTTAGGGTTGAGATCATTTGACCTCCAAACAGTTTTGAAACCATTTGGGCATCTAGTGTTGAGATCGTTTCCCTTAAACAATTTTGAAACTGTTTGGTGCTTTCAACCCTTGAAACCGTTTGATCAAATTAACCTTGAGACCAAATGAACAACCCATCATTGAAACTGATTGAACATCAATTGGTTTTGAGACTGTTTGGTCTCAAACAATTTGAAGATTGTTTGATCCTAAATGGGCTCAAGACCGTTTGGTCCGAAACAACTTGAAACCGAAAGGATTATCTAGGGTTTCCACAATCAATCGATTTAGGGTTTGCACTCATTGAACCATCCAACATTGAGACCATTAAAAGTAGATCAAAATGTAACCCTTGGATCTCCATCCATCCATGACTCTACTTGACCTCAAATGGTCTTGAGACCGTTTGGGCCATTCAACATAGATATCGACTCACTCAATTTAGGATTTCAACCAATCAATTTGATTTGGGTTTATAATCAATGGATCATCCATTCTTGCATCCATTATAATTAGATCAATTTGAACCATTGGATCTTCATTCATACACATCAGAAATTGACCCCAAATAGTTTTGAGACCATTTAACCTCAAACGGTCTTGAGACCATTTGCCCTCAAATGGTCTAGAGATCGTTTGATGACCAAACGGTCTTGAGACCATTTGGTCATCAAAGTTGAAGATTGTTTGCTCATGAAATTTATTGAGGTGTGTGCTAAGATGACATCACCATCTTCAAGCTTCAAACCTTGGAAAATTATTGTGAATCTTATGGTGATTTCATCAACTAATCAAAAGGAATTTTGGAAAAGAAGAAAGATTCAACATATGATGAAGAAGTGAAATCAATAATAACATTTAAGGCTTCAAGTTATATAACCCACCTTCAAAGTTGAATCCAAGCTTTAAGATTCACAACTTTAATGGTGAATGAAGCTTTCTCAACTATCCAAGGTCCATTCTCAACTCTTCAGATGCAAAGGATGATCAAGGTTGAGCATTGAATGGAGAAAAGAAGAATATAAGCATTAAATTTCGATTTCCACCATGAAATCAAGGTTGAAGCTGACTATGGAGCTTACCTACAGGTTGGGGCGCGTTATCCTCTTGTTCCTAAGAACCCTTGTCTTTAGCCCAAGCAAAGAAAGAAAGAAAGAAGAGTTGAAAAAGAGTCTTTCATGTGGGTGGAAAATGGGATATATGTAAGGGAATTTCACTAAATTAGTGGATATTACTTTTTCTTTAACTAATGTGAGTGGGTTGTCCACTCACTTTAGATATTTCGGTGTCATTGCAAGGCACAAGGACGTCCATTCTTATATAAATTCAACCATCACATTTTTTGTTGAAGGGAACTCCCATTAATATAATTATTTTTGCATTAAATTGAATTAGGGTTTCAATTATGCTTAAATCTTGATTATTTTAATATCAAGATTCTCTCTCCTCTAAGGAGATTCAAATGAGACTCCCCTCTGATTTTATTGTCTCTAATTGATACCAAGAAACATTAGGGACTCTCTAGAAGTGGTATTTTGCATACTGAACCCTAGAGTTTGGGTAATTTGCACATTACACCAACATCTAGATTTTAATGCACAAACATTGCTTAATAAGATCTTTCTTGGTGCTCAGGCTTTCAAAAGACATACCTCTACATCATTCTCATTCTGATGATGATTCAACACTTGAGGAGCATTTTACCATGTAACATTTGCAAGTTAACCCCTCAACTTGGGTAATTTGCACTTTAGTCCAAAACAGGCAAAACATTATTTTCAACATTATTCAATACGGACTAAAATTGAAACATAAGCACCTCTATAGCCTTCATTACTTTTAAAAAGATAAAAGCAAACATATAATTATATTTCTTAAACAAAACATCTAGGGTTAAAGCATAACCCAGGTCAGGGATGTTACACTGTTAGACTGCATGTGGCCTTTAAGTTATGCCTCTACTTAATTCCAATTGTTTCCTAATGAAATTTAGTTTTAGAATGTAAAGGAAACCTTCTATAGAAATATAGTTCGCTTTGTAAGATGTCTTAAGCATCCCATTAGTTGCACATTCTTGAAATAATAAAACATAGTTGCATTGGTGTTATGTAGATGACATAATCAAGAAATGTTGCTTCTTTTCATTTCACTATTTAGAAGCTATTGGTTTTTCTAGTGGTATCTAGATTTTGAAGGAGAAGTCTAGATGTAGAATTGAGACTATTTTTAGTTACTAGCATTTAAGTAAATTCAAAGGTACATGGTATATGTGGTTCATTCCAACCTCAACCGAATAAAGAGTAAGTATTTATGGTAGATATTAGAAGAGTTATCATCTGGGATCACCAAATCATGGGAAGTCGTGGGTGATTTCAACACAATGGTGCCTATATATATGAAAAAAAGTGTGAACATATCTTTGAAAAATACTCATGTTCTCTCTTCTAAGAAGTGCCTTAAACACATGGCTTAATTATATGAATGGTCTCAAAAAACTTTATACTATCAAATGAAGTGGTATTCTTCAAAATATTGATATAGTTATTAATAAAGAATGGTTTAGATTTAATTGTGAGGCTCTTATTACCCATTACCTAATCGTCATATCAAGTGCAAAGTCTTCTTCTAATAGGAGACATGTTTTTTAACCAAGACCTACTAGAAACTTATTCCTACTGTTCACAATAAACCAATATTAAAGTTGAACCAAAAGGATTCTTTTTACTAAGACCCTCTTAACATTCTAACCTACAATTCTACAACAAGATAACAATCCTCTAGACAAATAATATAAAGAGAAACAATCTCTACAGGCTCATATCAACAAGAGTCAAGTAACATCTCAATAATCTACATCCTTTTTATATATTTATCTATTCATTGAACTTCAAGAGAAGTACAAAAATCATCTTGTGAGAAGAAGTTGATTGGCAACAATGATCCCACATTGATTGGTTTGTGTTGGAAACATATAATGTTTTCAATCTTTTGTCAAAAGTATTAGACATTTCAATAAAATCACAACACTATAAGATGATAACAACAACTGCATACCTCTAGTGATGACCTTAAGGTGCATATGTGAGATTTATTTCTTAATCTAATGATAGTTATGAACACCCCAAATCCCGCCAACATGCTATATTTCGTGAATTCTTCTCTAAGATCACATCTACATAGTATCTTCATATGAGCAATTGTGCCTCACTAAAAAAATCAAGGACATCATGTTCATGATGGCCCCATACAAATTTCTAGGCCCGAACATTCTATACAATTATTTTATTAGAAGTAACTAACATTAAGTTGGTCCTTCAATCTTCAAAGCTATCACCTAGAATATACTAAATTGATTGGTCTATTTCTAGTTAACACATGGTGGTCATACCAAAAACCATGGAACCACTGATTTAGTCATTTTTGTACCATTTCCTTGAAAATGGATGCTTCAAACTTATCTCAAAAATCCTTGTGAACAAACTTAAGCTATTGTTAAATACATGAATTTCTCTTCATCAGTCTAGCTTTGTCGTCAAACTCAAGATAAGTGAGAACGTACACTAAACTCAATAAGTTTTTCATTCTATGAAAACTTAAAATATCAACGAATTAGTGGGATTTCACGAAATCTGAAATTTTTGACCATATGAATTCGTCATTTATTTATGGTAACCTCATTTGAACCAGTGAAAAGGAAATACTCTCACTATGCAAATTGTTACCAGTGAAACACATCTATTACATGGGAAGGAAACCTTCTCTAATAATTTAAAGTTGCTCAAGGTGTTAGGAAAGGTGATCAAAATAGACATTATGTATTTCTTCTTTACATGGATTGTCCAAGTCAAGCCACCACCTATTCTATTGAGTATGGGCTTTGCAATCATATGACCCTCAGTAGAGGAGGTACTCCACTTACCCATGTCTGCTTCTCTAAATGATGTCCTCTTATTGGTTGAGGACTCAATAATATAGGAAAAAGTAATCAATGAGTTCTTAATAACTTCTCCTAATGTTTAGGATAGGTAGTATCCATAGGAAAGTCAAAGTGTTTCTTCTTCACATACACTACTACTTTTAAAAAATGAGATATTTCTAGGAAATTGGGTTTTCCTTGGATAAATGTCCTTGACAAGTGCCTCAGAGTACCTATTATACAACACTAGGTGAACAAATAAACTCATGGAAATATAATCTCATTGATCAAAGACAATTTTAATATCTAGACTCCCCATCATCTTTCTCTAGTAGGAAAAATAACTTTTGCAAAGAGTACACTATAATCTATGCAAACATACATCATGTTACCTATGAAACTCTTTGCACAACTCTATGATGACTTCAATAAGCATATTAGAATTTTTTCCTAGTTAAGAGTTGGGACACACATATTACCTCTGGTTGCTTGGAGGAAATATTTCTCTAACAAAGATATTGGTTGTTTTGGGCACTAAATGTGTTGTGACTAGAATATGAATCTAATTATGAAGCATATCTTTTCTTTCTTCAAACATCAATGTATACTAATGATTAATGTTCTAAAAGAAAAATACAATTAAAGTGATATGATGCTGAAACAACCTTGTTCTTCTGTCTGGAATCTAATAAAGAAGAACCTAGTTAAGAACCTATTTGAGATCAAAGATAAATTTCACAAAGTTATTCACAAAGGTCACACCACAAATGTGTCGAACGATCGATGTGTATGTAATCAACCAGTCATTAATATTCTCATTACCTATCAAATACATTAAAAGCTACAATCCCTCACAATCAACCTTATGAAAATCTAGCCAAACGGTCATGACTAGAATTGTTTCCATGCGTACTGACCTGATGAATCATGGCAATCCATGGCAACTATCCCAACACCTAACAACGTTGATGGCAATGATCTTTGGGCTTGTCCATGTGAAATTGATGGCTCCTAAGTTGTAGATTCTTCTATAGATGGATTAGGCCGATGAAAAAAGTTCATATGGTTGTCAAAAAGAGTTGCATATGGAGTTCTAAGGTTCCTAAATGTATATATATCTTCCTCTAGGTTATATAGCATAAATATGATCTCACAAATGTTGAGAAGTGTCATCAACACATTGTTGTCATTATTAATTATCTATCAAGAAATGATGTTGAAGATACTCTTTGTTATGACCCACACCAAAGTTAACTAGTAAGTATCACGATAACAACATAATTAAGTTAATTGAGATAAGTTAAGTACTCACTGATGCAAGTAGTGCTTTGATCTAGTGTTATAGTCTAATTAGCATGATTTGTTGCCTTAAGAAGGTAGAGAATCTCGTGCTCGAAATTTTTCAAAAGAAATCACCTCAATCAAACACTCGAGGCTAGAGTTACAAAATTTTCTAGAACCTTGGGTTTATGATGCAATTTCTCCATTTATTGGCCTTTTATTTCCCCTTTTCCCTATCTCCCTTATCTTCTTCCCCGATCGACTGCTTGAGCAACATTGCAGCAATGCCTAATTGAGATCAGCAGAGGGGGGCCGCACACAGGAAATTTTGGGGCTCCTTACCTCTAACTAGTAGCACCCACCTTCCCTATCTTCTTCCTCCATCCATTCCCCTCTCCTACCTTGCCCTAGCTCATGCCCTACCTACAGGCGCGACGCTACGCAATAGCATGACCAACAATGCCCGATCGGCGGGCTAGTAGAGGAAGTATGGGTGTCATGGCCCCTTAGTGTCGGCCAGCGGCCAGCAATGCATCGCCGACGTTCTTCTTCACCTCAAGCACCAAGAAGTGGCATCCAACCACCAAGGAACAATGCCCAAGCAGTAGGGGCGACGCCCCTACATAGCAATAGTAGCATATATGACAATAATGGCCAGAGGATGATTTGGGTGAGCAAGCACCATGAAACACTGCCCTTGAGTCTAGTCTTGAGCTCCAAGCATGCATCCGCAGCCATGAACATCGACGCCCAACCAACAGGGGTGACACCCTACCTTGCAGCAGCCAAAACTACACGAAGCAACAACTAGGGATCGTTTAAGTGTGAGGAGCAACACGTAATCGATGCCATTGGCTTCGTCCTTGAGGTACATGTGCAAATCCACAACCCCATGCAACACCTAGCTGTGTTTTTAGCTTGTTTCCTCCACCTGGGTGTGAGAAAAAGCAACAACCTATTTACAGCAGGTTCAAACCAGACTGAACCAAGTTTGAAGAAGACCTGCTGACGCTCAAATTTAGGCTCTGGATAGATTTTTGGTTGATTTTTGGTCACCTCAACCACGGTGAGTAGAATTGCACTCACTAAGAACGTTTAACTCAAAGAATCAGGTGTTTTGGTTTAATTGATGTTATTTGTGGGTAACATCATTTACCGAGGTGCCAGGCAGTGTTGACGCCACTAGATTCCAAAATTGCACATTTTAATTACTAACGTTGCATGATGCTAATTAGTTAATTGATATGAGTGATTTGGATTATTGGAACCACATGATTGATTAAAACCAAATTTTCTCAGTGTAAATGTTGGAATCATTAGCACATGACCAGTAATGGTACAATTTGGGTATAAACCCAGGATGTACATTTTTAGTAAGTTAATAGATGTTCAATTTCAAAGAAATGACAATGAGATGAAAGGGTTCAATAGAAACCTAGTTGCACACCCCCGGTCATATTTAGTGTGAATTTATTAATAATTATATTAATCGACATGTTTCTCAAGGATATCATAAGAAATTCTCATTTATTGTCAATAATTTGTGTCATAATAAATAATCAGCTCTTAACTGAGTTATGTGATGCACAAACCAGGACTAGGGTTAATGTGCACATTTTTTGAGTAATTTCATATAATTTACAGATGCTAACGATGATTCCTCATATGTCGAGTAATTTACTCTTATTAGTTAATTAAGAGGTTCAATTGTATGATTTCAGCATATATGTGCCAAGTTGACATGAATTCTATTTATTTAAGAAATTTAGTCTGCTTGCATGAATAATAATGTTGATTTCTCAGTAAATTACAAGTGGCCCTGAGCATAATGTTCGGCTCTCCTGGCGATTCTCCTGGAGACCCTCCTGGCGGTGTTACGACTATGGATGACCGGTGGCGCGATGGTGCTTCTGGATTCATTGGGGAGCCTTCCAACATAGTTAGTGGTACTCTTGCGACCAAAGGCTCCAATGATAGCCATACTTCAAATGTCAATACTAGATCCTGGGTAGATCTGATGAAAGCGAAGGTTTATGACACTTCACTTGAGCAGGTTGAGATAGAGGTGAAAGATCATAAGCTTATCTAACCAGGGGAGGAAGTAGTGAGGAATGATGCTCACTAGAGGAATTGTGTCACCAGCTACATTGTGAAGTTTAGACCCCATCTTCCATCATTGGAAAGATATTTATCACAGATCTGGATCCTAAAAGGCTCCATCGAGGTCATGAACCATGGACAAGGCTTATTCCTTATTAAGTTTTCTGAGGAGTCAGATCTTGATGTTGTTCTTGATAATGGAATCTACTTTGTTCATGGTAAGCCGATGATATTGATGAGATGGAAGCCTGGCGACCCACTCAAGATATTTTGTCTGATATATATGCCAATTTGGGTGTGTCTCCATGATATTCCTTTGGAGCTATGGGACATGGCTATGTTCTCTAGGATTGGCTCTTATTTAGGGAATACTCTTCGAGTAGACAAAGCTACCTTTGAACTGAGGAATTTGGAGTTTCTAGACTTCAGGTCCTTATGCGAGCTACTTCTGAGTTTCCAACCAGCTTGGAGGTGGCCAGTGATAAAGGGGTTACTCACCCGATCAAATTCAAATATGAGTGGAAGCCGAAGGTGTGCCCTGTGTGCAAGGTGTTCAGTCATAATGACTGCACTGGGCCAACTACTGTTCCATTGGTGAAAAAAGTCTGGGTGAAGAAGACGACTCCAATAGCATCTCCTCAGGTGAACGACAAAATGTCTGAAAAGGTGATTGCTCCTAATCCTACTCCTTTTCCTGTGGAGAAGCGTACAAAAATTCTGTTATGCGGTCGATTAGTGTTAATGATACAAGTGAGGAGGAAGAGTTCCATGTCCCCAAGGATTAGTTTGAAGAGATGGTATCATCTAATTCCGAATAATCTGAAGAGGATACCAATATTAACTCCCAGATTTCATAGGTAGTGGTGGACTTGTCTACCCCTCCGGTGTCCGATGTGCCCAATGAGGAAGATGATGTGTTTGAAGTGCAAAAGCTCAATAGGAGAAAGAAAGGTAAGCTCAAAGGAAGGAAAGCACCTGTTACCTCTCGTGACACCATTCAGGGTACTTCCCTTGCAAACAAAATTGGGATTCTGAACATAGTGTTTGAAGATATTCCTCTTGTGTGTGAGCCCCAAGCCAGTGAAGTACTGGGTTCAAATGTTTCCCAATGAATGATTTCAATCTGAGCATTATCTCCTAGAATGTAAGAGGGCTTAATCTGAAAGCCTTTGCAGTCAGGAGTAAAGTAGTTGAGAGTAGGACCCATTTCATTTTGTTGAATGAAACCAAAGTGAGAGAAGGTAAGATGGATAGACTGATGAATAAGTTTTTTCCAAATTATAACTGGGTATCTAACCACTCTTCTCATGTCCTTGGAAGAGTGGTTGTTATGTGGAGATTCGATGATTGTGTAGTGAGAAAGATTTGGGAATTTGATCAATCTGTCCATGTGGAGTTCCACTATGGTAACAAAAGCTTCAGTCTAACTGCCGTCTAAGGCCATAATCCAGATGTAGATAGAGTCCTATTGTGGAGAGAGATTGAAGCTATTAACTCTTCTATGTCCCTGGCGTGGGTCATCTTGGGTGATTTTAATGCTGTCAGGAGAATTGATGAGAAGATGGGGAGAGATCCCCCCTCAAAGAAGTCCATGGAGGACTTTAACAGTTGTATGCTTGATTGTGGCTTGTTTGATCTTACTCTCAATGGGTCGTCCTTCTCTTGGGACAATCACCAGAGTGGCGCTAATCATGTAACATCTTTCCTTGATAGAATCTTGTACAATGAAGAGTTTTGTGTCCAGTTTCTAGACTGTAGAGGATCTCTTCTCCCAAATACTATCAGTGACAATAAGATCCTTTCTCTTGACATTGGGGAAAGGAGGAAAATGGTGTCACTCCTTTTAGGTTCATCAATGCGTGGAAAACTAAACCTGGTTATCAAGATACTGTTAGATCCAGTTGGGAGCAAGACACTGGTGGGTTCCCTATCTTTAAGGTTTACTCGAAATTTAGGAGGTTGAGGTTGGCTCTTTCCAAATGGAATAAAGATTCAGTTGGGAATTTGCTGGATGATGCTAAGAGTAAGGAATCACTGGCTATTGAAGCGCAACTCAAGTTGGATGTAGATCCTTCTAATGTGGTTCTTCAGTCTGAGGTGTGTGAGAAGAGGAAAGAAGAAGTGCAAGCTAGACTACATGAACAATCTTTGCTTGCGCAGAAGTCGAGGGTGAGGTGGCTGAAGGAGGGGGATTCGAATACTAAATTTTTTTATGCATCTATCAAGGTCAGAAGAGACATGAACTACATTAAAGCTTTACTCATTGATGATACTTTGTGTTTGGACTCTACTATTCACAAAGATCATATTGTGAGTTACTTCACCAATGTGTTTAATACTGGTCATGAGGCTAATTTGGATGTCCTAAGTTCTCTTAACTTTCTTGAGTTGAATGCAGTCGACAAGATGAGGTTGGACAGGGTTTTCACTGCTCATGAGATTTTTGAGATTGTCAAGAATCTCGACCATGATAAGTTCCCATGTTCGTATGGGCTCAATGGAACTTTTTTTAAAGGTAGCTGGAACATCATTTTCTTTGAAGTGGTCCCTTCTATTTTAAATTTCTATAACACTAGTAGAAGGCTTAGAGAGGCCAACCGCACCTTCATCACCCTCATTCCTAAGAAAAAAGAGTCAAGAGAGTTGAAGAATCTTCGCCCTATTATGCTTTGTAATGTTTTTCTCAAGATTATCACTAAGCTTCTATCTAACAGGATACAATGTGTTCTTCCTTATCTCATAAGTCGTAACCAGTGTGCCTTCGTTAGAGGTAGAAGCATCAAAGATGTGTTTCTCCTTGCAAATGAGCTCGTTCACAACTTCAATAGAAAATCGGGGAACTCAGAATGTGCATCAATATTGATATATCGAAAGCGTATGATTCTGTTAACTGGGAGTCCATTTTCCTGGTGATGAAGCTCATGAATTTCCCACACTGTTGGATTGTTTGGATTAAAGAGCTTTTCAATACTATGTCGTATGAGATTCTGGTCAATGGAGAACCTACTAATTCCTTCAAGCCTAGTAATGGTATTTTCCAAGGTGACCCCTTGGCTCCCTACATGTTTGTTATAATCATGCAAGTTGCTTCCCTTCTCCTTGTCAAAGAGGAGAATGATGGGAATCTCACCCCTTTGAGAGCGTCTGTAAATTTCTCTGTTTCACATCTGATCTTTGCTGACAATCAATTGATCTTTGTAGAAGCTACTTCCAGCAGTGATTGGGCTATCAAAAGTGTTATTGACCTGCTCTCTGCTTCGACTGGTCTCAAGATCAATGCTGATAAAAGCTCAATCATTTACAACTATGGAGCTAATAAAGAGTTGATTGGTAATATTCTGGGTATTAGAGAGGGCTCCCTACCACGAAAGTACCTTGGTGTGCCTTTATTCATAGGGAAGCTTTCGAGAATTCACTGCAGTCCTCTTATTGATAGAGTCAAAAGGAGGTTGGAAGGCGAGACAACTCTCTATGGTAGGAAGGGTCGAGCTTGTCAGATCTACCCTGAGTACTATGTCTCAATATTGGTCTTCCGTTTTTCCTCTTCCCTGTTCTGTTTGTGACGACATTAATAGACTTTGTAGGGACTTCATCTGGGGTAAGTCTGAGAATAAGAATGTTTTTCACCTTGTCAAGTGGAGCGATGTTGTCAAACCGAAAGTAGATGGTGGTTTGGGTGTTAGAAGCATCAGGGACATTGTGAAAGCTTATGTACTCCTGAATGGGTGGAATCTTACCAAGAAGAAGGAAAGTATCTGGATCAATTGGATCCATGAGAGATATTTACATAAGAATACCTTCTACTCGGTTCCTATAAATGATTCCTTTTCATGGTTGTTCAGGAGAATATTGGCAGAGAGGGAGGTCTTAAGGTCTGTGGTGACTTTTGAGATTGGTAATGGGTTGAATACCTTTGTATGGAAAGACCCCTGGTTATCGGGATTGAAGTTCCTAGAGGAGGTATTGGGTAGTCAAAGCATCATTCAGCTGGGCTTTGATTCCAACATGAAAGTCAGTGTCCTGATTAGTAATGGTGGTTTGTCTCCTGTGAGATCGAGACTTCACAAGAGTCTGGCTATTCTTCTGAATTCACTCCCTAATCGGAAAGGGTCCTGTGATTCTTTGTATTTCGATGGAAAACCTGCTGCTAACTTCATATCTTGTTGGAATTCGGCTCGGAAGGCACATGAAGACGGTCCTAAGGCTTATTTCCAATGGTTGTGGAGTCACAGAGTCCTAGGTAGATTGCATATCCATGGATGGAAGGTTGGTTATTTCAGACTACCTACCTCCATGTATATCAAATGTTTTGGGATATCTCTTGCATCTAGATGCTTTTTGTGTAAGTCTGAGGAAGAGAGTATAGAGCACATTCTTTTTTATTTCTCCTACGCCTCTACAGTTTGGTTTTCTGCTAGTGTTATGTATAAGTTTATCAGTCCGAGAAGGTTGGAGGATCTGTGTGGTCTGAAGGGCAGGAAGTTGTTGATGGTTGCACTTTCTGTTCTGCATGGGATATAGAGTGAGAGGAACAACAGGGTGCATAGAGGCAAGGAGAAAGCTACTGACCTTGTGTGGTTTTCAATCTAGAACGATCTTAATACTATTCTTGATGGTTCTTTTCCTTAGCTTTTGTTTCTATAGTCTGCTTTTCTTTGTTTTTTGGTTTGACACTATGTATAGATGGATCTGCCTCTGTCTTTATTAGTGGTCCTTGTACCCTGCAGAACACTTTGTCTTGTACATTTATAGTAAGATACAAAAAAAACAATAGTTGAGCTGGGTTCACCAAAAAAGACATGTATTTAGTTTATTTAAGATCTTGAAATCTGCCTGCATGCTTAATATGTTGAATCTCTCAGCATTTGCAATGCTTGAATATATTGCTCTGTCAAATTTAGAATGATATTATAGTCATATTTTAAAGTTCATGTAAATAGACATGGTACCACAGAAATACCAAAGCCAAGAACAAGTAAGAGAGAGATGCACTATAGAAAGAGCTTTTCTAGAATAATAAAATAATAGATTTAAGGGCCCTGACACCGTAGAATCCCTATGTGAGGTTTGCGCCTTAGGGATGAAACGACCTACCCTAGCGGTGCATCCAATATACGGGGGTCGTAATGCACCCACAGAGCGTGTAGGGAGACGAAGCCCGTGAGGAAGTCTCCTAAGAGAGATAGTTTACCCAACATGAACTAGAAGTCCCGGTGGTAACCTAGAGGTACCCGCAGAGTGTACCAAGATGAGGCCCACAGAGCATCTTAGACTCTCTGCCTGTGTGCTCAGGTTAGAGGAGGAGTCCAGTTTATGACACCATAGGAGTGCTGAGGCCAGAGAGCCAATTTTCTTATTGCAGACCAGGAGAGTAGTCAGACTTAGCTATCATAGGGTGTCGGCTAAGTCTTGTGCGGTGGGATCGTAGTTCGTTATGAGTCTTCATATGTAGAGTACACTGCATATGATCAGGGAATAAGATAAAATATGTTCATATAGATTCATAGAGTATCTTACAAGTTAAAGAGTTAATAAAGGTTTGAGTTAGTTTCACGGTAGTTGTCCTTTAAATGAAATTTTAGTATTTTCTATTAATTAATTGTATCTACAGCTTTGCAACAATTGTTATCATAACGAAATGTTGACATCTTCTGATATTTAAATTACATTTCTTAGATCTACTCAGTATAGTATCAGCTTGTATTTTATTCAAATTAATAATCATAAAATGAGTTATCTACGATGGTTGGGTGAAATTCTATTCACTGAGCAAGTAGCTCTCCGACCTACTGAAACATTTTTTCGGGTCAGCGTCAGCACGAGGAAGCTGAAGGATCATATCACCCAAGTACTTAGAAGGTAGTTCATAGTTAGTTAGAGGTCTCTTAATCCTTTCCCTTCGGTCCTTGGGAATGTGGTGAGTTAGAGAGAGAATGTTATGTAATATATAATTTAGCTTTCAGTTACCTACTATGTTTTATATTCCGCATGAGAAATGTAATATGACATGTAAGCTTGGTTTTCTTCCTAATAAGGTTAATGGTAAGTTGCTTCCGCAGTTAATATGATTCGATGTTATTTGATGTTATATGACTTTCCTTTAAGTTAATTTTAAGTGATTAAGAAAAGAAAAGAAAAAGTTAAAGGGGGTATTGGTATTAAGTTGAATCCTCATTGTCATGCCTGAATCTCATGATTGGTGGTAAATCATGGGATGCAGGTGTGACAACTAATTTGGTATAAGAGCCTAGGTTTGAGTATGTAGTTACTCTAAGTCAAGGTCAGGGGACAGTAAGAGACCAATAGGATTAGGACTTAGGTGTCTTCCTTCTAACTACAATTTTCTAATAGGAAGTGTTTTGTTATACTATTGTAGATGGTAGGAAGAGGACGTGGTCATAAGGATCAAGATGAGAGCCACATTGAACCTGACCCTTAGGTGAAGGGTCCAGGTGGTGGAGATGATGTGGATGAGGCAACAAGACGTCTAGAGGAGTCTTTGAATGCTGATAAGTGTTATGAGAATAGAAAGAGACCCAAAGACTTCATAAGAGGACAACCTAGTAGTGGTCACCAAGGAAGTGGTGGTGGGTTCTTCTCGAAGCTTAGATGAGGATTTGGTTGTTTCAATAAACAAGGATATGAAGATGTGATATCTTCTCAGAGTAGGGGAAGGTCTAGTCTAGGGAGAGCAATATGCCAAGAGGAAGGTCATCTGGATCATCGGCTTCAGTGATTGGTCTGCTAAGGAGAGAGGTACTGAGGTGTGACATATGTGGGAAGTCACACTCAGGATAGTATTGGGGAACATGGTTTCAAGGATGTCACCAATGTGGATAGATGGGACATATCAAGAGGAATTGTCCCTAGTTACAGCAGTCAACATCACAGGGTTCACAGTCACAGTATCTGAATGTCCCGAGATAGGCTCCATCTGGAGGACCCAGTTCCTCTGTAGTTTTAGATTCCCGAGGTGGTACAACACCCAATGCTAGGGAAGGACAATGAGGACATTGTGGGAGAGGAAGAGCTTCAGGACACTTCTTCTCTTTAACACCACAAGAAGGTATTGTTTCTTGTCGAGTAATTACATGAGAAATGCTTTTCTTGAATATCATTTCAGTTACATTTTTGATATATCCGGGTACTACTCACTCATTTATATAGAGTTCTTTAGCTTGTGAGATTAACCTGCTAACCCAGGAGTTACTGGTTGAATTGTTGTTGAGGGTTCTGTTAGGTGAACCGACAGTGTTGACAGAGTTTTGTTCCGGATGTTTGTTGACTTGTTGTGGTTACACCATTGTAGTTAATCTTATACCCCTAGATATTAACTCTTTTCAAGTTATCTTGGGTATGGATTTCCTAGAGACGTATCGAGTTCAACTTGACTGTTGGAAAAAGGAGGTTGTCTTTCAACAGGGTAGATTTTATTGTGTCTTTACTGGAGACAGGAAAGTTTTGCCTATGTGTATAATATCAGCCACTGTAGTTGATAAGATGTTGTAGAAAGGTTTTGAGGTGTTCTTGGCAAATGTAGTAGATACTAGAGCTGAGAAGAGCACAGTCAGTCTATGGGATGTGCTAGTGGTCTGTGAGTTTTTCCCAAATGTTTTTCCTAATGAGTTGCCAGGTCTACCTCCTGAAAGAGAGATAGACTTTAAGATCTAGGTGTTTCTAGGTAGTCAACTTATAGTGCTACCAAACTACCGAATGGCACCTCTAGAGTTGAAGGAACTCAAGATTCAGTTACAAGAATTACTGGATAAGGGTTTCATTAAACCTAGTTCTTCACCATGGGGAGCTCCACTCTTGTTTGTGAAAAAAAAGATGGTACTATGAGGTTATGTATAGACTACAAATAGTCGAATAAGATCACCATCAACAATAAGTACCCGTTGCCAAGGATAGATGTTTTGTTTGATCAGTTGCATGGAGAGACGATCTTTTCTAGGATAGACTTGAGATCTGGATATCATCAATTGAGGATAAAGGCTTCAAACATTCCTAAGTTGACTTTCAGAACAAGAGATGGGCATTATGAGTTTCTGGTTGTGTTGTTTGGACTGACTAATGCCCCATTAGCTTTCATGGATATGATGAACCAGATTTTCAAGCCGTTCTTGGATCAGTTCATAGTGGTTTTCATAGATGAAATTTTGATCTTTTCCAGAGATGATGAGTAGCATGAGCAACATCTAAGGATAGCATTACAGTTGTTGAGACAACTCCAGTTATATGCTAAGTTTAATGTGAGTTCTAGTTAGATGAGGTGTCATTTCTTGGACATGTCATCTTAGGTGATGCAGTAAGTGTTGACCCTAAGAAAGTTGATTATGTTCTATAGTGGGAGCAGCCTAAGACTCCTACTGCGATCAGAAGCTTCTTAGGATTGGCATGTTACTATAGGAGGTTCATTCAGAACTTCAGTGTTGTAGCGTCACCTCTGACACACTTAATGAGAAAGAATGCACTGTTTGTCTAGTTAGACAACTATGAGAAGATTTTTTAGATCTTGAAGAAGAGGTTAACTATAGCACCAGTGTTGAGCCTACCCGAGATAGATAAAGGATACACAATATTTTGTGATGCTTTAAGGAGAGGTTTAGGATGTGTGTTGATGCTGGATGGCAAAGTAGTAGATGATGCATCTAGACGACTTAAGAAGAATGAGGAGAATTACCTGACACATGATTTGGAGTTAGTTGTAGTAGTTCATGCTCTTAAGACATGGCATCACTATCTTTATGGTGCGGCGTGCCAAGTGTTTACAGATCATAAGAGCTTGAAATATATCTTCACCCAGAAATATTTGAATATTAGATACAGGAGATGGTTAGAATTGATCAAGGATTATGATGTGACGATAGATTATCATCTTGGAAAGGCAGATGTTGTAGCAGATGCCCTCAACAGGAAGTCAAGTTCAACAGTTGATGCATTCTCTATGGCATGTTTCAAGAGAGACATGCTGGTAGAGATGCAAAAGTTGAACTTAGACTTAGGGGTGACAGAGCAGAGTGGTTTGATTGCATAGATGCAAGTCAAGCCTACTTTTTATGATCAGATCAAGGAACTTCAGCAGAGTGAGAGTGAGTTACAACAGATCATGCAGGATATGACAAGGGGAAAAGACTAGAGTTTAGGTATTCAGATGATGGTTTGTTGTATCAGCATGGCAGGTTGTGTGTACCTAGATGCAATTATTTGAAAGAAAGGATTCTTGAGGAAGCGCATGCATCGATGTACACTATGCATCCAGGAAACACTAAGATGTACATGAATCTCAAGGAGTTGTACTGGTGGTCAGGTATGAAAAAGGATGTAGTCGAGTACGTGGCAAGAAGTAGTGTGTGCTAGCAGGTTAAGGCTGAGCATCAGAAACCTACATGTACATTGAAATCTCTTCCGATACTAGAGTGGAAATGGGAACATATCACAATGGACTTTGTGGTAGGGTTTCCCAGGACACCTAGAAGTTGTGACTCGATATAAGTGATTGTAGATAGACTAACTTAGTCTACTCACTTTATTCCTGTTAAGCTAACCTTTGATGTCCCAAAGTTGGGTAAGATATACATAGATGAGATAGTCAGGCTGCATGGCTTCAATAATATCAGATAGAGATCCTAAGTTCACATCTTGGTTTTGGAATCAGTTGCATCATTCTTTGGGAACAAAGTTGAGGTTCAGTACAACTTTTCACCTACAGACGGATGGTTAGTCAACGAGGACCATTCAGACTCTTGTGGACATTCTGAGAGCATGTGTCTTGCATTTTAGTGGAAGTTGGGAAGAACACTAGAGACTTATAGAGTTTGCATACAATAATAATCACCATTCCAGTCTTGGTATGGCCCCGTATGAAGCTTTGTATGGTAGATAGTGTAGATCACCTGTATGTTGGTACGAGGTGGGTGAAGAAGAGATTCTTGGACCAGAGATAGTGAATTTGACTATAGAAAATATTTCAGTGATCAGAGACATGTTGAAAGCTGCACATGATAGGCAGAAGAGTTACGCAGAGAAGAGACATAGACCTCTTGAGTTTGAGGTTGGTGATGAAGTGTATATGAAAGTTTGACCATGGAAAGGATTGTTGAGGTTTGGCAAGAGAGGCAAACTGACTCCTAGGTTTATGGGCCCATATCCTATCATTGAGAGGATTGGACCTATAGCCTACAAGTTGGATTTGTCATTCGAGTTGGTTAATCTACATGATGTATTTCATGTATCGATGCTGAAGAAGTGTTACCCTGGTACAGAGAAGATAGTGGATCCAGAACCTGCATAACTCAGAGCAGGTGTGTCCTATGTTGAAGGACCTATTCAGATAGTTGATCAGAGGATCAAGAAACTTAAAAATCATGAGATAATGTTAGTAAAAGTTTTGTGGAGGAACCAAAACCTAGAGGAATCCACGTGGGAGATTTAGTCCAAGATGCATAACAATTTTCTTTTTCTCTTTTCGGAATTTTGGGATGAAATTCTTATACGGGAGGGAGATTGTTATGACCAACACCAAAGTTAACTAGTAAGTATCATGATAACAACATTATTAAGTTAATTGAGATAAATTAAGTACTCATTGATGCAATTAGTGCTTTGATCTAGTGTTATAGTCTAATAAACATGATTTCTTGCCTTGAGAAGGTAGAGAATCTCGTGCTCGAAATGTTTCAAAAGAAATCACCTCAATCGGACACTCGAGGCGAGAGTTATAACATTTTCTAGAACCTTGGGTTTATGATGCAATTTCTCCATTTATTGGCCTTTTATTTCCCTTTTTCCCTTTCTCCCTTATCGTCTTCCCCCATTTGACCACTTGAGAAATGCAAAAGCAGTGCCCGATTGAGAGCAGCAGAGGGGGGCCATGCACAGGCGATTTTGGGGCTCCTCACCTTCGACTAGCAACACCCACCTTCCCTATCTTCTTTCTCCATCCATTCCCATCTCCTATCTTGCCCTAGCTCATGCCCTACCTCCAAGCACGGCGCTACGCAACAGCACGACCAACAATGCCCGATCGGTGGGCTAGTAGAGGAAGGGTGGGTGTCTTGGCCCCTTAGCGCCAGCCAACGGCCAGCAACACGTCGTTGATGTTTTTCTTCACCTCAAGCACCAAGAAGCGGTGCCCAGCCACTAAGGAACGGTACCGAAGCAGTAGGGGTGACGCCCCTACATAGCAACAATAACAACTACTGCAACAATGGTAAGAGGGTGATTTGGGTGAACAAGCACCATGAAACGCTGCCCTTGAGTCTGGTCTTGAGCTCCAAGCATGCATCCACAGCCACGAACACTGACGCCCAACCAACAGGGGCGATGCCTTACCTTGCAGCAGGCACAGCTACATGAAGCAACAACTAGGGACCATTTGAGTGCAAGGAGAAACCAGTAATCGACCCCCCTTGGCTTTGTCCTTGAGGTCCATGCTCGAATCCGCAACAGCGAGCATCACCTAGCTACATTTTTAGCTTGTTTCCTCCACCTGTGTGTGAGAAAAAGCAAAAGCCAATTTACAATAGGTTCAAACCAGGTTGAACCAAGGTTGAAGAAGACATGTTGACGCCTTGATTTAGGCTTTGGATGGATTTTTGGTTGATTTTTGATCACCTCGACCCACGGTGAGTAGAATTTCACTCACGAAGCACTTTTAACTCAAATAATCAGGTGGTTTTGGTTGAATCGATGTTACTTGTGGGTAACAACGTTTACCCAGGTGTCGGGAAGTGCCGACACTGCTCGATTTCCAAATTTGCACACTTTAATTACTAACGTTGCATGATGCTAATTAGTTAATTGATGTGTGATTTGGATTATTGCAACTACATGATTCATTAAAACCTAATTTTCTCAGTTTAAAAGTTGGAATCAGTAGCACATGACCGGTAATGCTACAATTTGGGTATAAACCCAGGCTGTATGTTTTTAGTAAGTTAATAGATGCTCGATTTCAAAGAAATGGCAATGAGATGAAAGGGTTCAATAGAAACCTAGTTGTACACCCCCAGTCATATTTAATGTGAATTTATTAATAATTATACTAATTGACACATTTCTCAAGGATATCATAAAAATTCTCAGTTATTATCAATAATTCGAGTCATAATAAGTAATTTAATCTTATTAGTGCATTAAGAGGTTCAATTGTATAATTTCAGTGTATATGTGCCAAGTTGACATGAATTCTATTTATTTAAGAATTTTAGTCTTCCTACATGCATAGTAATGCTGATTTCTCAGTAAATTACAAGTGGAGATGTATTTAGTTTATTTAAGAACTTGAAATCTGCTTGCATGCTTAATATGTCAAATCTCTCAGCATTTGCAATGCTTGAATATATGGCTCTGTCAAATTTAGAATGATTTTCATATCGTATTGTCAAGTTCAAGTAAATAGACATGGTACCATAGAGATACCAAAGCCAAGAACAAGTAAGAGAGAGATGCACTATAGAAAGAGCTTTTCTAGAATAATAAAATAATAGATTTAAGGGCCCTGACACCGTAGAATCCCTATGTGAGGTCTGAGCCTTAGGGATGAAACAACCTGCCCTGGTAGTGCGTCCAGTATACGGGGGTCGGAACGCACCCACAGAGTGTGCTGGGAGATGAAGCCCTTGAGAAAGTCTCCTAAGAGAAGATAGGTGAGCCAACATGAACCAGAAGTCCCAGTGGTAACCTAGAGGTACCCGCAGAGCGTACCAAGATGAGGTCCACAAAGCATCTCAGACTCTCTACCTGTGTGCTCTGGTTAGAGGAAGAGTCTAGTTTACGACACCAGAGGAGTGTCGAAGTGTCACGAAACTGGAATCCCAGTCCCATGAACCAAATGTATACCAAAGGTGAAATGCAGAAGCGTAAAGCTTAGCACACATGAACAGATAACAAGATACAAGCACCAACATAATCTCAACAATCGACAAGATATATTAAGCAACATCATTATATTACACGATTTGAATTACACATTCAAGAGTCACTTTGTACAAGTCTGCTCATGTATACTATATTTGGATCTTACAACAAGTACACCTAACATAGCTCAGCAAGCCCTTCATCTTTCAAGCTATCTCTGAACCTAAAAACAACATACGAGAAAATGGGTCAACACACGAGGTGTTGAGTATGGGGATGAAAGATACACATATATATATGTTTTGCATAATTTTGAAAATATTTCAAGACTAAATGAACAAGAATAAACATGTTAATTGTTTAACAAATGAAAAACCATATTTTATGTCATTTCACTCCATTATACCAACAATATCAAGCATGTTTAAGGCCTTTGACCATCTTCCCGTAAGAAGGATCCATAAGGGTGCTCAAGCTTAGCTAAACCTTTTATACGAGAGGGACCTCAAGGCCGTAGCCAAGAGATAACCCTTTATCAATCAATATTATAATGGAGTTTTATATATATATATTTGTTCAAGTTATAAAACTGACGAGGAAAACATTGAGTAACACATAGCAAATACTACATGGCAGTATTTGAGAAAATACACAAACAAGCATACAATATATATCTTTTCAAGCAAGAAAACGGTAGTCATATAACTAGATAAGGCCCATACCTGATTCAGAAATTCTTAACTTAACTCATCCATCACCATCTAGCCACATGCCAAACCTGATTAAGAACAAGATTACATTTACACATTAGATTACTATCATTAACCCTAATTAGGTGCATTTTAGGGTTTTGGCCAAGATGGGTTCCAAGTTGCCTATTGGTTCATTAGGTGAACTTATACTGATTTAGAGGGCATCATGATGGTGTGGGTCGAGTTTCATGCCAATTTGAGGTTTCATTTGGACATGACAGGGTTTTGGATACTTATTCTCAGATTAGGTCACTAAACTCATAATAGGGCAAAGTTCAACATTATAGTCCAAAGTAGGCACATATGTACAATAAGGGTCATGATGAACAATAGGGAGAGTAGGACCTTCATTTAGTTCAAGTATATATCACAAGTACTGATTTAAGGATCGGGGTAGATTGAGCATCAAGATCCAATCATTAATCATAAACATGTGTTAAGCATATCCAAAGTAGTGAAAGGTTACATCTTTAGCAATATAAGGAATCTTGAAGAAGATCAAGGGTCTGAAAATAAGCTCATTTTATAGGTCTTTTCGAGAGGATCAGTTTGATATATAATTTTGCTATATTTGGCCTTAGGATCTGGGAGTTATCATTTTTTCAAGAATAAGCAATTAATTTGAATATTGAGTAGAGGGGCTATATACCAGAATTGACGAAAAATGAGGGTCGTTGATCCTTTGGTCAAATCTTGACCCACAAGGCAGATCGATGGTAGATAGATATTGAACTCCTGGGTATGCACTTGTGAAAGAAATGAGGGAGGGGAAGAGGGTGGGCGACTTGTGGCTGTTGATTCCGGTCTTGGTCAGCCTTTGGCCATGATCTAATGATCGCGGATCGATGCCCCAGGAGCAGAAGCCCCGCGCACGGGCATGGCGGTGCCGCGGCGGAGGTGTGGCCGGAGAAGAAAGGGATCATGGAGGAGGGATAGGGAGGTAGAGGCAAGGTGCCGATGAGATTCTTGGGCGTAAACCGAAGTCGATGGCAGGGTTTTATTGGGTGGAAAGGTGCTAGGGTTAGGGTTCCCAGAGTGGTGCAGATCACCAATGGTGGCGGCGAGTTGTCCTTGGCTCCCAAGGAAAGATTTCGAGTTTTTGAAGGGTGAGGAAGGTTCGTGAAAGTGAAGGGAACCTACAGACCAAGAAATCGAATGAAACGAGGGACAACCGGGTGGTCGAGCATAGGGGGTCTCGCCTAGTCCATGGGCGGACCTTCCATTTTAGGCAGGAGCTGGAAGATGACCCCAGTACCGTTGGATCTTGATCCAACAACTTCTGTGTCATCCCAGTGGGGTGGGTCTGACCTGGGGACGGGGCTGGTTCTCGTCTAATCTAACATCGGTTCAATGGGAAATAATCCCGATTCAAGTATTGGAGCCGGGTCAGAGCAGGAAGGCGCCTAAGCGGCTAAATGGGCCAGGCCCAGTAGGCATAAAAGGGGGAAAACAAGGGCTAAAAAGAGTAGATCTTTGGAAAATCATAACAAATCGTAGGAAGGTCGAAATGGTCTCAAATTTGTACCATAGCTTCATAACATGGTCTAGAAAAAGTGTGCAAAATATCAAATAAGAAAGAGCACGTATGATCAAAAATTTAATCAAAGGATTCAAGGGTATAACAAAACTAGGATTTCATGCATATATGTGCATCATATTGACTCAAAATGTGAAATCTTTGACTTTGGTAGACATTATAGAGTTATGAAGTCATGGGAGACATAAAGAGTGGGTACTTAAAGTAAAAAGAGTAATTATGCACAAATAGGAGAAAATCCACTTTATCACATCCTTCCCTCCTTACAAGAAATTTCATCCTCAAAATTCGTTTAAGATCATAAGCAAGAGTCAAAGTCAAAATTTCATCGAGTCTAGGTATCCAACCATGGTTGTCAACACATTCTCCATAATGGGATGCACACTAGGTTACTTCCATCAAGGGTGTATTCATATCAATGATATACACATTTACTTATGGTTCCATCATACTATAACATCATCATGGCATTAGGGTTTTCCATCGCCTAGTATCCATTCATTAGGGATTTTGTTCACATCTTCAAATAAGACAAGGTGTACTATCAAAATCTATGTTATTAATTCTCAAGAGAACATGTGCGTGATCATGACCAAAAGAGACTATCATCGAGTGTGTATCTCATCTGTACGCTAGATTCCAAGAATGGTTTTGTTTTCCCCAAAATTTCCACCAACTCTAATCAATTATGTTCATTATTTTTCCATTTAAATTAAAAAACTTATTCATCATGTTCATCTGAGTTATGACTCCAAGAGTATCATTATATTGATTTTTTTTTTTCATTTGCGTATGAGGTTAGACATGTTACCCTCATTATTCAAGGTAAGATCTCTAGACATCATCATATCCAATTCATGATTTCAAGGCTACATCTTTTATGTATAGTATGATTTCATATTAGATCTAGCTTATGAGAGTGGCTTATCGTGCATATTCAAGTTTTTAAATATAAGCGAGATATTTCATGTACAAGCATCATATGAGGGACATAATTATCATCAATATCGAGGTTTTGTAACTTTCTCACTTATATCTAGAAAGAGCTCCACAAGCTCAAGCCACTCAAGCTAAGACATATATGTGTCAATGAAGACATTTTAACCACAACCTTATATGTGTAACAAAATTTCTACCCATCTTTCGAAAAACAAGGATAACCTCTAGATTCCTTTATATACAACTACTAACCCAAGTATGAGGCTCATCATGAATATCACACATCGTATACATTATCTAAGGGTCTTGGGACATCTCCCTCACCTATATATATATCAAGCATCAAATCTTCAATTGCCTCTTTCTCTAGGGTCAGATATTTTCATAGGACATCTAGGGTTCAACATTTCAAGGAAACCGAACACTAGGTCACTCAACTCATATACTTAGAAGTATTCTATCTAGGGACTCATCATCAAGTATTTCATCATTCATATTATTCAACATTTCAAATATTTTGGATTTTAGGTACTCTAACCTTTTCCCAATATGGGTCAACTCATATCAACATGTCATCCTATTCATATGTCCCACGATAGAGGTCTTCCTTTGTAAAGAGTTTGAGGCCCGTGTTGGTCTCGAACCACATATCATATCTCCACACATACAAGACTAGGTACAAGCAAGCATGTCCACCCACTAGCTATGTTTAGCACATCAACCAAGTGGTATGTATCATACAAGGTGCTAGGTTTAGCCAGGGTTGCATGGTCAAACTCATCTCATATCGTCAAACATACTTAACCTTCCTCAAACATCTTGGGTCCTATCAAACATCAACATCATCATCAATATCATAATCATCATCTGAGGTTATCTCGTTTACTTCACTTGTCTAACCTATATCATGGCTCTAGACAACTCTAGAGATTATCACTATCATCTAAACTCTCTCATCTAGACTTGATGTTACATCTCTTTCTCCTAGGTTGCATGGAAACTCACTGCCTTTCTGCGTGTGGTAACATTTTTCATATGTACATATAATAATACTTGAAATATGTTTTCTCCAACGTTTAAACAGGTGATGAAAACCACCATACTCCATCTGAATAAAACCAAAACCAAAACGAGTTACCACACTCATGAGGCAATCTAGTATCATGACACCTAGAGAACTAGCAAGAACATGGTGCACACTTGTGTAGACATCCTAAGCACATGTTGCGAATCAAGTCTAGGGAGGTAACTTACACAAGTCTACACCTAGTTCTAGAACATCTAGTTTCTAACCTAGAGGCTAAGTCAACCTAGTCCACAAGGATATTTCATTAAGTTTCTAGGGTTGAGATATAAGGTGAGTTTAGTTTGTGTTTCATGTGAGAAATGTTTGGTGTAGTTATTTTTCATGCTCTGATACCATCTGTCACGAAACCAGAATCCCAGTCCCATGAACCAAACGTATACCAAAGGCGAAATGTGGAAGCGTAAAACTTAGCACACATGAACAGATAATAAGATACAAGCACCAACATAATCTCAACAATCAACAAGATATATTAAGCAACATCATTATATTACACGATTTGAATTACATATTCAAGAGTCACTCTGTACAAGTCTGCTCATGTATACTATATCTGGATCTTACAACAAGTACACCTAGCATAGCTCACCAAGCCCTTCATCTTTCAAGCTATCTCTGAACCTAAAAACAACATACAAGAAAATGGGTCAACACACAAGGTGTTGAGTATGGGGCTTAAAGATACACATATATATAAGTTTTGCATAATTTTGAAAAGATTTCAAGACTAAATGAACAAGAATAAACATGTTAATTGTTTAACAAATGAAAAACCATATTTTATGTCATTTCACTCCATTATACCAACAATATTAAGAATGTTTAAGGCCTTTGACCATCTTCCCATCGGAAGGGTCCGTAAGGGTGCTCAAGCTTAGCTAACCCTTTTATACGAGAGGGACCTCAAGACCGTAGCCAAGAGCTAACCCTTTATCAATCAATATTATAATGGAGTTCAATCGATATATATATGTGTTCAAGTTATAAAATTGACGAGGCAAACATCGAGTAACACATAGCAAATACTACATGGCAATATTTGAGAAAATAGACAAACAAGCATACAATATATATCTTTTCAAGCAAGAAAACGGTAGTCATATAACTAGATAAGGCCCATACCTAATTCAAGATTCTTAACTTAAGTCATCCATCACCATCTATCCACATGCCAAACCTGATTAAGAATAAGATTACATTTACACATTAGATTCTTATCATTAACCCTAGTTAGGTGCATTTTAGGGTTTTGGCCAAGATGGGTTCCAAGTTTCTTATTGGTTCATTAGGTGATCTTGTATTTATTTAGAGGGCATCATGATGGTGTGGGTCGAGTTTCATGCCATTTTGAGGTTTCATGTGGACATGACAGGGTTTCAAATACTTAGGCTCAGATTAGGTCACTAAACTCATAATAGGGCAAAGTTCAACATTATAGTCCAAAGTAGGCACATATGTACAATAAGGGTCATGATGAACAATAGGGAGAGTAGGACCTTCATTTAGTTCAAGTATATATCACAAGTACTGATTTAAGGATCGGGGTAGATTGAGCATCAATATCCAATCATTAATCATAAACATGTGTTAAGCATATCCAAAGTAGTCAAAGGTTACATCTTTACAAATATAAGGAAACTATAAGAAGATTCAGGGTCTGGAAATAAGCTCATGTTGTAGGTCTTTTCGAGAGGATCAGTTTGATATATAATTTTGCTATATTTGGCCTTAGGATATAGGAGTTATCATTTTTGCAAGAATAAGAAATTAATTTGAATATTGAGTAGAGAGGGGCTATATACCAAAATTGACAAAAAATGAGGGTCGTTGATCCTTTGGTCAAATCTTGACCCGCAAGTCAGATCGATGGTAGATAGATATTGCACTCCTGGGTATGCGCTTGTGAAAGAAATGAGAGAGGGGAAGAGGGCGGGTGACCTGTGGCCATTGATTCCAGTCTAGGTCAGCCTTTGGCCCTTATCCAATGATCACAGATCGACACCCCAGGAGCAGAAGCCCCGTGCACGGATACGGCGGTGCCGTGGTGGAGGTGTGGCCGGAGAAGAAAGGGATCGTGGAGGAGGGACAGAGAGGTAGAGGCAAGGTGCTTATGAGATTCGTGGGAACAAACCAAAGTCGATGGCAGGGTTTTATTGGGTGGAAAGGTGCTAGGGTTAGGGTTCCTGGAGTGGTGCAGATCACCAAGGGTGGCAGAGAGTTGTCCTTGGCTCCCAAGGAAAGATTTCAAGTATTTGAAGGGTGAGGAAGGTTCCTGAAAGTGAGGGGATCCTACATACCAAGAAATCGGACGAAATGAGGGACAACTGGGTGATCGAGCGTAGGGGGTCTCGCCTAGTCCATGGGCGGACCTTCCATTTTAGGCAGGAGTTGGAAGATGACCCCAGCACCGTTGGATCTTGATCCAACAACTGCTGTGTCATCCCAGTGGGGCGGGTCCAACCCGGGAATGGGGCTGGTTCTCATCTAATCTAACATCAGTTCAATGTGATATAATCTCGATTCAAGCATTGGAGCCGGGTCAGAGCAGGAAGGCGCCTAAGCGGCTAAATGGGCCAGGCCCAGTAGGCATAAAAGGGGGAAAACAAGGGCTAAAAAGAGTAGATCTTTGGAAAATCATAACAAATCGTAGGAAGGTCCAAATAGTTCAAATTCGGACCATAGCTTCATCACATGGTCTAGAAAAAGTGTGCAAAATATCAAATCAAAAAGATCATGTATGATCAAGAATTTAATCAAAGGATTCTAGGGTATAACAAACCTAGGATTTCATGCATATATGTGCATCATATTGACTCAAAATGTGAAATCTTTAACTTTGGTAGACATTATAGAGTTATGAAGTCTTGGGAGACATAAAGATTGGGTACTTAAAGTAAAAAGAGTAATTATGCACAAATAGGAGAAAATCCACTTTATCACATCCTTCCCTCCTTACAAGAAATTTCGTCCTCAAAATTCGTTTCAGATCATAAACAAGAGTCAAAGTCAAAAATTCATTGAGTCTAGGTATCCAACCATGGTTGTCAATACATTTTCCATAATGGGATGCACACTAGGTTACTTCCATCAAGGGTGTACTCATATCAATGATATACACATTTACTTATGGTTCCATCATACTATAACATCATCATGGCATTAGGGTTTTCCATCGCCTAGTATCCATACATTAGGGATTTTGTTCACATATTCAAATAATACAAGGTGTACTATCAAAATATATGTTATTAATTCTCAAGTAAACATGTGTGTGATCATGACTAAAAGAGACTATCATCGAGTGTGTATCTCATCTTTACGCTAGATTCCAAGCATGGTTTTGTTTTCCCCAAAATTTCCACCAACTCTAATCAATTATGTTCATTATTTTTCCATTTAAATTAAACAATTTATTCATCATGTTCATCTGAGTTATGACTCCAAGAGTATCATTATATTGATTTTTTTTTCATTTGGGTATGAGGTTAGACATGTTACCCTCATTATTCAAGGTAAGATCTCTAGACATCATCATATCCAGTTCATGATTTCAAGGCTACATATTTTATGTATAGTATGATTTCAAATTATGTCTAGCTTATGAGAGTGGTTTATCGTGCATATTCAAGTTTTTAAACATAAGCGAGATATTTCATGTACAAGCATCATATGAGGGACATAATTATCATCAATATAGAGGTTTTGTAACTTTCTCACTTATATCTAGAAAGAGCTCCACAAGCTCAAGCCACTCAAGCTAAGACATATATGTGTCCAACAAGACATGTTAACCACAACCTTATATGTGTAAAAAAATTTCTACCCATCTTTCGAAAAACAAGGATAACCTCTAGATTTCTTTATATACAACTACTAACCCAAGTATGAGGCTCATCATGAATATCACACATCGTATACATTATCTAAGGGTCTTGGGACATCTCCCTCACCTATATATATATCAAGAATCAAATCTTCAATTGCCTCTTTCTCTAGGGTTATATATTTTCATAGGACATCTAGGGTTGAACATTTCAAGGAAACCGTCCACTAGGTCACTCAACTCATATACTTAGAAGTATTCTAGATAGGGACTCATCATCAAGTATTTCATCATTCATATTATTCAGCATTTCAAATATTTTGGAGTTTAGGTACTCTAACCTTTTCCCAATATGGGTCAACTCATATCAACATGTCACCCTATTCATATGTCCCATGCTAGAGGTCTTCCTTTGTAAAGAGATTGAGGCCCGTGTTGGTCTCGAACCATATATCATATCTCCACACATACAAGACTAGGTACAAGCAAGCATGTCCATCCACTAGATATGTTTAGCACATCAACCAAGTGGTATGTATCATACAAGGTGCTAGGTTTAGCTAGGGTTGCATGGTCAAACTCATCTCATATCGTCAAACATACTTAACCTTCCTCAAACATCTTGGGTCCTATCAAACATCAACATCATCATCAATATCATAATCATCATCTTAGGTTATCTAGTTTACTTCACTTGTCTAACCTATATCATGGCTCTAGACAAATCTAGTGATTATCACTATCATCTAAACTCTCTCATGTAGACTTGATGTTACATCTCTTTCTCCTAGGTTGCATGGAAACTCACTGCCTTTCTCCGTGTGGTAACATTTTTCATATGTACATATAATAATACTTGAAATATGTTTTCTCCAACGTTTAAGCAGGTGATGAAAACCACCATACTCCTTCTGAATAAAACCAAAACCAAAATGAGTTACCACACTCATGAGACAGTCTAGTATCATGACACCGAGAGAACTAGCAAGAACATGGTGCACAATTGTGTAGACATCCTAAGAACATGTCGCGAATCATGTCTAGGGAGGTAACTTACACAAGTCTACACCTAGTTCTAGAACATCTAGGTTCTAACCTAGAGGCTAAGTCAACCTAGTCCACAAGGATATTTCATTAAGTTTCTAGGGTTGAGATGTAAGGTGAGTTTAGTTTGTGTTTCATGTGAGCAATGTTTGGTGTAGTTATTTTTCATGCTTTGATACCATCTGTCACGAAACTAGAATCCCAGTCCCATGAACCAAACGTATACCAAAGGCGAAATGCGGAAGGGTAAAGCTTAGCACACATGAACAGATAACAAGATACAAGCACCAACATAATGTCAACAATCAATAAGATATATTAAGCAACATCATTATATTACATGATTTAAATTACATATTCAAGAGTCACTTTGTACAAGTCTGCTCATGTATACTATATCTAGATCTTACAACAAGTACACCTATCATAGTTCACCAAGCCCTTCATCTTTCAAGCTATCTCTGAACCTAAAAACAACATACGAGAAAATGGGTCAACACACGAGGTGTTGAGTATGGGGCTGAAAGATACACATATATATAAGTTTTGCATAATTTTGAAAAGATTTCAATACTAAATGAACAAGAATAAACATGTTAATTGTTTAACAAATGCAAAACCATATTTTATGTCATTTCACTTCATCATACCAACAATATCAAGCATGTTTAAGGCCTTTGACCATCTTCCCGTCAGAAGGGTCTGTAAGGGTGCTCCAGCTTAGCTAACCCTTTTATACGAGAGGGACCTCAAGGCCGTAGCCAAGAGCTAACCCTTTATCAATCAATATTATAATGGAGTTTTATCTATATATATGTGTTCTAGTTATAAAACTGACGAGGCAAACATCGAGTAACACATAGCAAATACTACATGGAAATATTTGAGAAAATAGACAAACTAGCATACAATATATATGTTTTCAAGCAAGAAAACAATATTCATATAACTAGATAAGGCCCATACCTAATTTAGAGATTCTTAACTTAACTCATCCATCACCATGTAGCCACATTCCAAACCTGATTAAGAAGAAGATAACATTTACACATTAGATTCTTATCATTAACCCTAATTAGGTGCATTTTAGGGTTTTGGCCAAGATGGGTTCCAAGTTGCTTATTGGTTCATTAGGTGATCTTATACTAATTTAGAGGGAATCATGATGGTGTGGGTCGAGTTTCATGCCATTTTGAGGTTTCATGTGGACATGACAGGGTTTATGATACTTATGCTTAGATTAGGTCACTAAACTCATAATTGGGCAAAGTTCAACACTATAGTCCAAAGTAGGCACATATGTACAATAAGGGTCATGATGAACAATAGGGAGAGTAGGACCTTCATTTAGTTCAAGTATATATCAGAAGTACTGATTTACGGATCGAGGGAGATTGAGCATCAAGATCCAATCATTAATCATAAACATGTGTTAAGCATATCCAAAGTAGTCAAAGGTTACATATTTAGCAATATAAGGAATCTAGAAAAAGATTCAGGGTCTGGAAATATGCTCATTTGTAGTTCTTTTCGAGAGGATCAGTTTGATATATAATTTTTCTATATTTGGCCTTAGGATCTGGGTGTTATCATTTTTGCAAGAATACACAATTAATTTGAATATTGAGTAGAGAGGGGCTATATACCAGAATTGACGAAAAATGAGGGTCGTTGATCCTTTAGTCAAATCTTGACCCGCAAGGCAGATCGATGGCAGATAGATATTGCACTCATTGGTATGCGCTTGTGAAAAAAATGAGAGAGGGGAAGAGGGTGGGTGACCTATGGCCGTTGATTCTGGTCTTGGTCAACCTTTGGCCCTGATCCAATGATCGTGGATCGACGCCCCAGGAGCAGAAGCCCCGCACACGGGCACGGCAGTGCCGTGGCAGAGGTGTGGCCAGAGAATAAACGGATCGTGGAGGAGGGACAGTAAGGTAGAGGCAAGGTTCCGACGAGATTCGTGGGCGCAAACCGAAGTCGATGGCATGGTTTGATTGGGTGGAAAGGTGCTAGGGTTAGCGTTCCCGGAGTGGTGCAGATCACCAAGGGTGGCGGCAAGTTGTCCTTGGCTCCCAAGGCAAGATTTCGAGTATTTGAAGGGTGAGGAAGGTTCGTGAAAGTAAGGGGAACCTACAGACCAAGAAATCGGATGAAACGAGGGATAACCGGGTTGCCGAGCATAGGGGGTCTCGCCTAGTCCATGGGCGGGCCTTCCATTTTAGGCAGGAGCTGAAAGATGACCCCGACACTGTTGGATCTTGATCCAACAGCTGTTGTGTCATCCCAGTGGGGCGGGTCCGACCTGGGGATGGGGCTGGTTCTCATCTAATCTAACATCGATTCAATGGGATATAATCCCGGTTCAAGCATTGGAGCCAGGTTAGAGCAGGAAGGCGCCTAAGCGGCTAAATGGGCTAGGCCCAGTAGGCATAAAAGGGGGAAAACAAGGGCTAAAAAGAGTAGATCTTAGGAAAATCATAACAAATCGTAGGACGGTCCAAATGGCCTAAAATTTGTACCATAGCTTCATAACATGGTCTAGAAAAAGTGTGCAAAATATAAAATCAAAAAGAGCATGTATGATCAATAATTTAATCAAAGGATTCAAGGGTATAACAAAACTTGGATTTCATGCATATATGTGCATCATATTGACTCAAAATGCGAAATCTTTGACTTTGGTAGACATTATATAGTTATGAAGTCATGGGAGACATAAAGAGTGGGTACTTAAAGTAAAAAGAGTAATTATGCACAAATAGGAGAAAATCCACTTTATCACACGAGGCCAGAGAGCCAATTTTCCTATTGTAGAACAAGAGAGTAGTCAGACTTAACTATCTCGTGGTTTCAGCTAAGTCTTGTATGCTGGGATCGTAGTTTGCTATGAGTCTTCATAAGTAGAGTACACAAAATATGATCAGGGCATAAGATAAAATATGTTCATATAGATTCACAAAGTTTCTTATAAGTTAAAGAGTAAAGAAAGGTTTGAGTTAGATTCGCAACAATTGTCCTTTAAATGAAATTTTAGTATTTTCTTTTAATTAATTGTATCTATAGATTTTCAGTAATTGTTATCATAATGAAATGTTGACATCTTATGATATTTAAATTACATTGCTTAGATCTTCTCAGTATAGTATCAACTTCTATTTTATTCCAGTTAATAATAATAAAATGAGTTATCTGCGATGGTTGGGTGAAATTCTATTCACTGAGCCAGTAGCTAACCGACCTACTGAAACATTTTTTCAGGTCAGCGTCAACATGAGGAAGATGAAGGATCGTATCACCCAAGTACTTAGAAGGTAGTTCATAGTTAGTTAGAGATATCTTAATCCTTTCCCCTCTATCCTTGGGCATGTGGTGATGTAGAGAGAGAATGTTATGTAATATATAATTTAGCTTTCAGTTACCTGCTGTGTTTTATATTCCACATGAGAAATGTAATATGACATGTAAGCTTTGTTTTCTTCCTAATAAGGTTAATGGTAAGTTGCTTCCGCATTTAATACGATTTGATGTTATATGACTTTCCTTTAAGTTAATTTTAAGTGATTAAGAAAATAAAAGAAAAAGTTAAAGGTGTATTCGTATTAAGTTGAATCCTCATTGTCATACCCTAATCTCATGATTGGTGGTAAATCGTGGGATGCGGACATGACACTCTTCATGCAATCCGAGATTGTAAAAGAAGAAATGAGGTCTATTCAGAGATTCATCATTGTACAATGAGTTCCAAATTTAATGAAGAAGGCTAGATAGCACTCTACATAAGAAAACATCAAAAGCAAGAAGGTGGTTTTAATAATATGTGAAATTACATGTTGGCATCTTTAGAGTTCTAGGAAAATTGATGTTTATGCAAGAATCTAGTGATCAATGAATGCCAAATATTAGTCCATCATAAAAGCTCAACTTCTCTATAGAAAATATACATTCTAAATGTGACAAACACTTTAACTCAGGTTGGTGTCCACTCAGGGAAACATTGAACCTTGATAATTCATAGATGTAGCATATCAAACTCATTTTAGTTCATAGGCATTAGGATCTCATAGTTGATGGCTATGTCACTTGTAATCTAACCATTTTATTACCAATTAAATCAACTTCATCCCTAGAATACAAAATACAAGTCACATTTAAGGCCATGGAGGACTTCTATGAGGCTAATTGGAAATGCTTCACGATCCTCTCTAACTTGATTCAAGTTGTTGCAATTCTAGAAGATAATCACCAACACCATAAAGACTCACACTTCATTCAAGTATGTTCCTTTTACTTACAGGTTTAAATGACACATCTACAATTCCCCACATTCCATGTGATTCTAATAGTGTAGCTAATTTAATTGCCAAGCATACTCTAGTTACTAGTCAAAGAAGCTTTCTTCTAAGCTTTCAAACTATAAGCTAAATGTCAACATTGATATGTATTCTAATTTTCCTACACTAGAGAGAAGGACAATTAAAAATTAATCTCTAGTTTAAAAAAGATGTTTATTAATATAATAGACCATATATTCTCAATCATCTGCTCATTGAATTATGATGTCTAACTGTGAGGCAGATGGATTTGGTTTTAATGTAATTTTTAATGTGATATATTGTCGCCTATTTGATCAAATTTAAGCCCCAATAATGTTATTATGCATGTACAAGCATTCTTTTTCATTAGAGTATCCCCCAATGTTATATTGCATTTCAACCATTAGCACCCTATAAATGTAGGAGGATTCTTATCAACCATGTAAAAGTGTGTATCCATTATTTTTTCTATTTATACTACTAAAGTAAGACATTTTTTTTCTCACTCCCTTCATAATTAGGTATAAAAATGTGATACCAAAACCTTAGTTTTCTCATATAGAATTTTATTATCATTAATTACATGATATATTTGATTTCATATGCACTTATTTGACTTTTAGTTTAATTTCAAAATTATAATTCTATAATTGCAAATATATATGCAGACTTATAATGATAATCGATGGTCTAAAGTGTTCTTTCAATGAAATTTTGTAAATTTCAGACTTGAAACGGTACATCATGTACTTTGTTGATAAAATGGATCATAAAATCTAGTAGGGATCAATCTATGGGCTCGAAGTGAGATTTGATTGGACAGATTCGACCCCTTAGATTGGGTAAAAATAGCTTACATCAACCACTTCAACTGCTATGTGTTCTCGATGCATACTTGAGTCCCGTCGATATAGATAAACCTGACTCAATTATGGACTAGTGTTATGTTGTTGCGCGGTGATTAAACCATGTTCTTTCAACTTGTTTTGAGGTTGTTGTGGATGTGATTGCCTGACACAACCAACTAAACTAGAAAAAGATGGTTCTTAAGGGGAGAGTCATGCCATAACTACTAGGGAGATATGACACTTTTTATACCTAACAACAATGCCAATTTTTTTGATGGGTCCATATTAATTGACTTGACTAGATGCGCCTTAGGCACCCAAAAAGGAATTCATAATATTTGTAATCCCAGCTTTGACATGCTCTTAAACAAATTTGCAAATGCACATCCTCAGGAGTAGCATATAGAGATGGCAAGTCGGGGTCAAACCCAAGGGATAGAGGGGTATGAGATTTTTTTTGGGCTAGTCTCCTAAATGGGAGTCCAAGATTCAAGGGTTTAATCTTGGTTTTAGATTTTGAACTAGGTTGATTAAGAGATTTAGAAAAGGAAGGAAGTAAGACTACTTTAAAACTAGACAATTTAGGTATAAATAAAAAAGCAAAAATACTAAGAAATAAAGGACCAATTAGATAAGGAAAACAATCAAGGGATACACTAAACTAAAAAAAAGCAATCCTAACTATACAACTAGAGATGGAAACTACTTAACTAGGCAAAAAGAGTGCACTAGACTAGAAATCTAGGAAAGAGAGCAAGAAATGGGATAAACTAGCAATTTACCAACTAAAGTGAGCACAAGCAATCACAAAAGACCAGTAACTACACTAGCAAGGTCTAGCTAGAACAAACAAGGTATATAACTAATTAAGTATGTAAAGGTATCTAACTAAGAAAGTGCTAGCTTAGAAAGAGAAAAATTAGAGTTCTAGTAATCAATGGAAGTGTTGGTTGTTTGGGGTAATGTGACTATCACCTAGGTTGGGGGTCATGACTTCCAAGCATCACTCATTCTTTTATATTATCAAACAAAAACATCAAGTTAGATGTTAGAAAATTTCCGTAAACTTCTAATAGACCATGGATGGAATAAGGTGTGTACATGGGAACTAGTCCCTATCACCCCCTGTCCAACCTTACCAAGCTCATTTTATTAGGTATTAGGTGCTATTAAACTAATATCCAACAAGTCTAGGTTTCTAGAATGTAAGAACAATGTGAAATTGGGAGCCAAGGGTAGTAATGGAGGGTGTATATCAGGGCTTTACACCTCCCATCTAGGCTTTAAGTAGATCCAAGACAGTGGTACTAAGTGTCTCCAAGCTAAATACTTCTATCTCACACTTAGAAGTAAAATAGTGGATATACATGTAGGAAGATGGGTAGATAGATAGGGATCTACTAGTTGGACCTAGGAGAAAATAAAAAAATAGCCACACATGTGCCAATTCCCGTATAACCTAGATGGTTTTGGAGCACAAATCACAAACCAATCCATGGGAAATGAGTAGAAGTAGAATATGATCAATAATTTGTTTTATAAAGTTTACATATCACTTTCTCTAACATGATATCAAAGTCAAATTTTCATCCCCAACCTAGGAGACTTAGCTACTCATAGTACCAATGGTATGAATAACAATAAATAGTGGAGTAGATAACTGTGAATTCTTGGTGAAGACTCCTCCTTCTTCACCTCTAGCTAGAGATGCATGTCCTCCTTTATCCTTGGTTGAAGGATGGCATGTGATGAGGAATGGAAGTCAAAAAAATCTAGAAAACTAGAGCTTTAATGTGGAAGATGATGATGAAAATGGAGTGTGACTAGGTGGAAATAGCTATGCATGATAAGGTAGGTTCCAATAAGTGATATGGTTTCTAACCTTTCGATTCTAGCTTCCAGTATTGGTTTGAGAAGGATTAAGTGGGGGCATTATGTAAAATGTTAGCTATGAAGTAATACAGTTTGGGTGGAATGACGATCGCTCTAAGTAGAATGACTATGGTGGTGGCACTACTACAGAAATGGCTTATAACGTCATTTTAAAGTCGTCGGTTGTAATAATACACCGACACCTAAACAATACAGCATCAATTTATAAAATAAACCGTCATCAATCTGTGAAGGGAGACCAGACACGGGTATCACTTTTATTCAGTGTCAGTTCCTTAATAAAAAACCGACGCCTAAAATTAACTGCCAAATCCAAAATTTCCAGCAAAAAAAATTACCTCCAAAATTTAACATGTTGCGTCGGTTGTTAACTAATAAATCGATGACTAAAGGTTATTCACAAGACAGAAATTGGGCACATTTTGGTCATCGGTTTTACAACAGAGACCGACGCTTATGAGTTTTTCCGCGTCGTCTACGAGAAATTTTTCACACCCTTTGAGCGTCCATTTTTGATATAAACTGACGACTATGGTCATTGACCGAGAACAATTTTTTAATCGGCATATGTAGATAGACGTCGATTTTTTTCTAGTTAAAACTGACACCTATAGTTGAGAATAAGTGTCGGTTTTGCTGTAGAACCGACACCTATAGTTTTATGTGTCAGTTTTATTTAATAACCGACACGTAATGTTAACTTAATAGCACCGCGCAAGCCCAACTCTTCCCATTTCTCTATTTCATTCATCTCAATTTCTAGGGTTTAAGATCCGGCCACGATTCCTCTGCTCACCGCTCCTGTGCCGCCGCTCGCCTCCACCGCCTCCGTTTGCTGGTCCTCCAGCCGCTGCGCTCCTGGCCGGCCACCACCCTAGCTCTCTGTTCACCGCCCACCTCAGTGCCACCAGTAGCTGGGCGTGGGACTGATGTCGTCGTCTACTGCCGTGTGCACCGTCACCGATCGTGTTACTGCCTCCGCCTCCTACCGCCCTCGCCTTCTACCACCTCTGCCTACTACCGCCGCCGTTCCTGCTCCTTCTACTACCTCCGCTCCTGTTCTTGCTCCTTCTACCGCCGCCTCTGCTTCCGCCAGCCGTCACTAGTTCTCCAGCCGCTGCTCTCCAGGCCGGCCGCGGATCCTAGGGCTCTTCTCCCTACTCTCTAGGTTGCTGCTCTGCTCTGACCATAGCTCATGCGTGCCCAACGCCACCACAAAGGTACCCTGCTCCTGCTCTTCTTCCTCCTCTTTTTCCTCTGCCCTCAAGCAACAAGTACCCTTCTCCTACTCGAATAATGTAGGAAATGCGTAGATTGTGAATAAAAAATGCTTTGATTCACATTAATATTACCAATAATGTAGGAAATGAATGCTAACTCCAATTATAGACATGTTGTATATGGTTTTGATAAAAAAAATGCATAGATTGTGAATAAAATATACTTAAAGCTCTATTATTCTTCTTGTTTCAAAGGTATAGTTAGTACACGAATATTAGATGGTATTCAAGAAAACCCTAGTTTGATGAGCATGTAGTTAATCATGTTAATTATGTTGTAATTTTTATACATGTTTGAGTAAATTAGGGTTTTAATAATGCTCTATAGATTAGGATTAACCATGTTGCCTGTAGTTTATACACATTTATTATATATAAGAATGACAACACATGAATTTGTTGGCCTAGAAACCCATCCAAGATTTACTCATTAGGAGTAAATCTTGGATAGTCCCCAGTTTGGGACTGTTCTTGAACACCTAATCTCACCTAGCATGTAAGTGTATAATGTGTATTGGGTTTTCAAGAAAATTTTGGCAGCATTTCCCCGTTTGTTCTCTAAGTACATATGTACTTATAGAACAGCGGGGAAATGCTGCCGAAATTTTCTTGAAAACCCAATACACATTATACACTTACTAGTGAGATTAGGTGTTCAAGAATGGGACAGGTGGTACACATTTATTATATATAAGAATGACAACACATGTATTTGTTGGCCTAAAGTTTTAACCATGCATAAACTCTAATCTGCTAACCCTAGTTGTGAACTTTACAATGTGAATGTGAACTTTACAATGTGAACATACAATGTAAATGTGAACTTTACAATGTGAATGTAAAATTTACAATGTGAATGTGAACTTTACAATGTGAATTACTTTACAATGTGAATGTGTACTTTACAATGTGAACTTTACAATTAGTGTTACTCTACAATGTGAAATTTATAATTTGAATGTGAACTTTCAGATGGCTGATCAGGACCGTGTTGATGATCACCGTGAGGGTGAGGATGTGCTTGCACCGCCTGACAATGTAAGTTTTAAGAATATATCCCTGAGGTTTCTATCTATATGTTCATTTATAATTATATTATGTAAGTGTCTTTTTTATCAAATTTTAGGTTGGTGATGTACCCGATGAAGAAATTACAACACTTGATGATCATCAAAAGAAAATTGAGAAAGTGAGGGGCATCACAATGATGAACAAGTTAATACAGTAAAGGGGCAATAGACCCAAATTGGCTGTGGATTTCAATCAGGCAGGAAATCCATATGGAGTGAACTGCAACTCATTTGTTTCATATCTTTGGGTTCTTACTCACAGACATTGCAGTCCTATCCTAGAATCATGGCATAGAGTTCCTAAGGGGAAGAAATACCACATTTGGAAGGAACTATGCATGAGTTATTATTATTTGTAATTCTATTTGTGTAGATTACTAATTTTTAGGATACTAGTTAATAGCAATTCTATTTAATTTGCAGAGCATATTTGATCTGGTTGAAAAGATGCATCGTAAATGTGTGATGCAACATTGTGGGAGGGTCCTAAGGAACTATAGGACCAATATCACCTGAGATTACATACGTGATGCTGAGAATAGGTTCTTGATTGATTCCAATTCTAGACATTGATCAATATTTCACTAACTCTACACTAATAATTTTTGTTTGCATTCTCTTTGAAAAATAAATATAGGAAGAAGGAAGCCACACAACAATGGAACTACTTGAACCCCAAAGAATGGGAGGAGTTTGTTACCCAAAGAAAAACAGATGAATTCAAGGTATTAAGTGTCACTCCCAATTTAATTAATATATGTTTTTATGTATTCACCTATTCAAGATTAACCTTTATTGTTACTAACCAAATCAATGTTCTAACTAACTAGGCTATCAGCAATGCTCAACGAGCAAGGCGTGCACTGAATGTACACGACCACACAATGGGTCCAAGAGGATATGCAGGCATTCGCCAAAGACTACAAGCTGAGTCTACTCAGCCTACTGCTACTCAGCAGTCTGCAGAGTCCTCTACTGCTGCTCCCGCACCTCTGCCTCATCATGTTATGTGGATAGCTGGGAGGAAAAACAAGAAGGGAGAGATACTGAAGCCCGCAACCACTGAGGCGGCTGCAAAAATGGTAAAAATTAAACTCTCAGAGCAATCTATCGATATTGATTATTGTTATGTTTACTTACGAATTTTTGTTGATGGTGCTTAGCGGGAGCTGCATGAGCAGAGGAAGGAAGTCAAGTTCATCCCTACGGGCACAAGGGATGAACTGACAGTTGCTCTAGGTAACCTAGATCATCCTAGATGTGTAAGGGGTGCATGCGCTGGTGTGGGCATCAAAGCATTCTTTGGGCCATCCCAGCATAAACCTATCCCAAAAGCAGGACTTTCACAAGCTGAGGTAACTTATTCTTATTTTAGAATGTTATTGTGAAATGGAATTCAATAATCAGAAACTAGCATTTCTTTTATCCATGTTTAGGTAGATTCCTTAATTGATAGGAGAGTCGAGGAAGTAGTTGATAAAAGACTCCAGGAAGCATTTAAGAAGTGGCAGGCGTCTCAGACTACCACTCAGACAGTACATGTGGTGAACCTCTCTTCTCCTACTCCTAATATTGCAAAGGTTGCAAGTAATCCTATAGACCCACCTAGCATGTCCTCTATAAGTATTCTTATGGCATATATAATAGCTAGTCTGTTTAAGATTATATGTTTGTGTATATACACATATAACATTCATTACGTAAATTTGTAGGGGTTGAAGCCATGCCGGCTACAAAGTGAAGGATATTTCGTTGCAGATGCATCGGCTTACCCACACCTTAAAGGGTGCATGTTTCATGGGAGTCCAGTATCAGATGGCATGGTACGTGTGAGACACATACATATACTTGCTGGCTGGATGAATCTTGCACTGCCTCATGCACACCCAGATGTTGAAACACTTGGTGATGTAGTAGGCAGAGTGATACTATGGCCCGAAGCAGATGTCCTCTATACTGATATTGTATGATAAATTTTCATTACTATAATTTGTTAGTGTGTATATATATATGAGTCAATTGATATGAACTATGAAAGTAATATCCTGACTCCAATGTATATATTATTTATGTGAACTGTGCTTATTTGTATTTTCGAATATTTTGTGTATTTCAATTTATAGTGTGCGACACAAGACAACGGCTGGGCATGTGCCTACTATGTGATGTGATTTATGGACCTAATCATCAAACATGCCATATTGGAAATCGATAACATACAACATATATTATACATAGTCTCGTTAGATAATATGAAATATATGAATCTTATTATATATTATTATAATTATGTATGTACGTCATTATCTTTGTAGGTCTTTAAAACTGAGGATTTCAACACAGGTTCAAAGCATTTCGATGTACATGCTCCCTATACGAGAGATGAATTAGATGTTGTAAGAGAAGATTGGGCAAAAGCCCTGCAAAGAGTGGGAATTTTTCAATATGATTATGCTAACAATGATGATAATGATGACAATGATGAATAAAGAATAACTTTGTTCTCATAATTAATTTTGTGTGAATGTGAATGAATTTTTATGAATTGTCATATGTGTGTGAAAATCATCAATACATGAATGTTCCTACATGTGTCTGAATGTGAAAAGAGATGAAATAAATGGAATTGTTGGTTGCTACTGGTTTCTACATGTGTGTGATGAAAAAATAATATGAATTAAATGTTCTTATACATGAGTGTGAATCACATATATATAATATTGTCCATCATGTTAATTTTGCAGGTTTGTGGCCTGTTGTTGGCTGATATCAATGGATGTTGTAAAACCTACAGTTCATAACTGAACTGCAGGTTTCTCATCCTATGACCAACCAGAGCAGGTGTGCAGACTGACAAAAAAAGATATACAATAGGTGTCGGTTATTTATATAAAATCGACGACATATGGTTACAGTGTCAGTTGCCATACTAGTAACCGACGTCGATTTCCCTAATGAGGCCAGACACCATGGCCATACTGGCCAGCACGGCCGTGGCAGCGAACCAGACATAAAATAGGCATCGGATATTTGTATACAACCGACGACATATGGTAACATTGTCGGTTTCCCTACTAGTAACCGACGTCGATTTCCCTAGAGGCCAGACACCACGGCCGTGCTGGTCAGCACGGCTGTGGCAGCGGGTAAGATGGAATCATTTATCACTAATAAACCGATGCTGATAGCACCCCAAATGGCGCCCTTTCTGTGGTGCGAAGGTATATGGCCTCAGTTTCTAAGCTAATATCCGACGCCTATACCCCCTACTGGCACGTTTTCGGTGGTGCGTGAAGGGTTGTGGCGTCGGTTTGAGAACCGACACATAATGGTTGGGCTTTTAGCGGCACCCACATAGGTGTCGTTTAAAAACCGACACTAAATGCCTTAAATAACCGACACTAAATGTTGGTTATGTACTAGTGTTGAGAGTGATGAATGCATTTCATCTTAGTTTCAATCACATTATTAGTCCTATTTTGCACTCAAACCCCTTAGTTTACCTTCGATTTTTCCTCTATATAGTTTTCTTAAATTTATGTAAATTTTTAGTGTTTTGATTAAATCCATGGTTTTTAATGACAGAATCAAACTTCATATCATGTGCACTAGATTAGGCCACGATGGTCACAAGAAACTTCTTATATTTTGGATGTAAATTGGATGGCCAATCATTTCACTAGAAAACATCCTCATTGGTCAAAAGTTTCATTAATGCATGCTTGATGACCTATAGTAATACCCCCTGGGGTTGGGTTTGTTTTATCCTAAAAGATCATCAACCAATGTGATTATATATTCCCTTTCATTGACCATGGAACTCGAGGGTCCATTGCCCAAATTAATTTGAGGATATAATGACCCGTCAGTCATTTCCTATTGACCACTGAAGATTCACACCTTGATGAAAGCTCTGTGCCCGATGATCCAAGAAGACATTGACTGACAAAGATGCAGACCCCATTGCCTTATTCTTACACATCTCTTCATATGATGATGATTCTACATCTCAGTGCCAGAGGACTATGCAATCCTTCTCGATCGATGAGATTACAACTCCTTCGATTGATGATGTCTTAGTGCCTGACAAAGATCCTACCACATTGACCAGTGAACCGCCTGCATCATCTCATCAACCAGTGGCTCAACTATGCATAACTACAACATATAAATAACACATCATATCCTTCATTTATGGGGATCACTCCTTCTTTATATGCTACCAAGCTGCCACACTCTAGCCATTGCCAACAGAGATGATCTCCATCAATCATTGATGGTACCCTTGTGGTTCTTCAATTGTGTCCATGCTCCACCATCATTGTGAATCCATCCTTTCCATCTCATATCCAAGAATGTGGATATATCTCTTTCTTCTTCATCCCTCCATACTAATGTTTTTCCTCGTTGGCTTCCTAGACCCAAAGAGGAAGAAATATGAAGAAGAAAATCACCCTAACCAGACTCCAGGTTGTTCTTTTTTTATTCAACTAATTTAAACTTCTTCATCAGGTGTAATGATTATATTTCTCACACAAATCTGCACTCACTTTCCACCAAAGTTGATAACCTATAGTTCTTCTTATCTTCCCTTTATTCTAATTTTATCATGAAGAGTGAATGGTACCTCTTATTGGGGTGCAAGGACTAGCCCCTCTACCCATTCTTGCATGTCCATTTCTTAATGCTCCATGGCATGTATATAACTCTCTCATTTTTAGAATTAATCATTGCATGCATGTTTTGTGGGTTAATCACCTTCTATATATGATATATTATATCCTTTGTTTCTAGAAATTCAATACTTAGGATTTGAATGTCGATTAACTTGGTTGGTGCCCGGACATCAACTTACAAAGGGATATCTTTGGATTTGTAGTAATATGACCCATGAGTGATGATACATCAATCTCATAGGGATATTTGCGTGATTTCTCACACCTAATGGGTGGATATTGCTTTTTCTCTTTTTGAATGGTTATCTCAATCATGTACATGCTATGGATGTGTATGAACATGTAGTGTTAGAAAAACTCAATTCAAAACCAATGACATCCATTTTTCATCCAGACCATGTTTTAATCTTGCTCTTTTAGTTTTCCTTGCAATTAGTTTAAATCAACCCTAATCAACTCTTGGTTATAAATTTTACTTTTAGTTTGAATGTATATAAATGGGAAGATTTGTTAAAAAAGTTATCTCCTTGGATTCGATCATCAACTATACTATGATAAGACATGTCCACTTGTGGGTGGTATTATTGCATGTTGTTTTGGTTAACACCTAGGAATTTCAGCCCGAGGTGAATAATTTAGTATAGTAAACTCAACATTAGAGAGGTATTATGGGTGTAGTAGGAGAGAATGGGGTTTGGGAGGATGGTCGTATGATCTCCCTAGGTAGCACAACTATGGTGATGGATAGATAGAACAACCATGATGGATAGCATGCCTGTCGTGAGGGAGTTGGATCATGGTCGTTCTCCTTGGCATGGGCCTTTTGACATCATGGCAACATGGCCATTTTGGATGGCATGACTATAATGATGGAGTTCATTTAGGATGCTTCCCTTTTGTTCTTAAGTGTCATTTCTTACTTTATAGCATGACCGTTCTATGATACCACATTTGTGTCAGGATCTTTTTCTTGCACTTTGTTCTTCATTTTGTCAATCCATGGAGTTTTTCATTTTATCTCAACCCTTGACAACTAGGGGTAGGTTGGGGAATCTCTTTAAGATCCTCTAAGGGTATAGAAAATTTAGGTCTTCCTCATTCTCTCCCTTCAATCGAATGTTGGTCAAGGTACCTAAAAAACATGCAAAGCACCTCCATAAGTGCATTTCACAATAAACCATTTATTGAAAGAAGTAATATGCCTTCTAACAAGTTAAAATTTGATAAAAGGGTAAAATTACACAAGATGAAGTTCTACATTAGGTATGCATCACTGTGTGTTGAGAATGATGGATGCATGCCCAATTTTGATCAAAGTAGGCATTTTCAGGCACTTCCATTGCTCTTTTTGGTCAAAGCAACCACTAGGAGGTTGAAGTGAGTTGTAAACGGGTAGAATGCAATTTCCTAACTTCAATGCCTATTCATACAAAATCCCATGGATCATAGACTAGTGCTAGATAATTTTAATTTAATGATATGACATGGGAGATGGATGAAGGTGTTTTTGGAGAGAAATCTCTAGCAGGTTGGTGATTTCTAAATATTATTAAAGATCAAAGCTTGAAATCACTACTCTAAGATAGTTAGGCTCAAATTTACTTTCTATACTTATTCTCATTTTTTCTAATGTTATTTCTCCTCTCTACACTTGACCAAAGATCTAAGCTACTCCTTGTCAAGTTCTCTCTTCTCTACTTAGATCCTCCACGTTTTCCTTTCTTTAACCTAGTTGGACCTAGATCTTACAAAAGTTGACATTTTTTGTTTGATTGGATAAGATTCAAAGTGATGATTTGTGAAAGCACAAGTCAAAAATGATATATTAACCTATTTTTATCTATCTAGCCTCTATTATATATGGTTGTGATCGAAATTCCTAGATACAACCACCAATTATCAATAAATCCTTAAAAAGTAAGCTAAAGATGAAATATTAATGGTTTTTTTGCCTATTACTTTGGAATACATGGAATTATTACCTTATTTATTATTACATCCTAATATTGGAGAAAAATAATTGTTTATCTACTACCATATTTCTAACATATATTAACTATAAATGTAATTTTCCCTAAGTTTCCAACTTACCCAACTTTTTACTACTTTTGACATATTGGTGCATATGATGAAACCCATTGACGAAGGTTTTTGGAAAGATTTATTATTATTATGAGTTGATGCTAAATCTTTTGCATGTGGATCATGAGAGAAAAATTATGATTTGGACTACGTGTAGACAAAATATGTAGAGTCTGCATATGTAAATGCATGTTGGACGCAACAATTTGGGGTTTCATATAAAATGTTTTATCTTTTTACATATTAGTAAGTTGTTCTCCCCTCTTTCTCTATTTTCCATTTGATAAGAGTCATTGTACACATCAACAAAGTGAAACAATAATTTATGTAGTTTCTATGAGACCGCATAACTTCCCCTTTGGATGGAGGTTAGTGAAGGAAAAGTTTCCCCTTGTAGAAATCTATGGATTGTGAGTAGGTTTGCATAGTCTTTCGTTATTTAACAAACATAGGTTACCAAGAATATATGTGATATGGTACCTTTTTTACCCTAAATTCACTATATATGAGTAAGGTCAATCCTATATCTTCTGATGTATCTAGTAATTCTACCAATTCGATTCAAAGTGTTATGATATGGTGTTATACACTGAAAATGTCAGTATGATATGATACATGATGTCATTTGACTACCAAACATGGGCATCTTTTTTTATATGTAGGTCAAATTTTGTTCAGAACCTACTATTTATACAAGAAATAAGAGAGGCATGAACGGTTATTAAGGAAGAAGACAATCCCAAGATCCTTTATGCTGGGATAGGGGATTGAAAGTCACTATCCAATATTTTAAGTGGACATCCCAACTGCTGAATGCTTAATAGTAAAGTATGGTAATAAATCTTTGTAGAATTATTTGTACTTTACTACCTTGATCGTATATTAATTTTACTACTTTATTTTGTTTTCTAGAAGTTTTGGTTTTTATAGAACATCCTAATGTAGTATACATAAAAGTTATTACATATTCATGCTACTTTGTGTATGCCATATCTCTCGTAAGGACTTTTGTCTCATTATCGTGGTTTATACACCTTTTTAGGTACTCAAGATATGACATAAGGAATTTCTAGTGAGGAACCACCTTTTCTAGGGTGGTAATGCGTAGAAGGTGTGAGTATGGATTCTTGTGTTGTCTACATTCGTTGATGTAAGCAAGTCTGAGACTAGTAGTTTCACATAGTGATGTATCTATGGCTCAGTTTTGGCATGTATACCAATTCTATAATCTAGGTATTGTAATCATGAATAAGTACACTACAAAAAATATGGTCTTTAACTACAAAAAAAATTGTAGCGAAAACCCCAAAATTTGTAGCCAAAAGCTTTGGCCACAATTATCCTTACATTTATAATATATAGCTAATACCTGTGTAGCTAATTGTTTAGGCTACATTTTTCAAACTTGTAGTTAGTTATTCCTTTGGATACAAATTCATATGTAACCCTAATTGTAGGTAAAAAATGTCCTTACACATAAACATGTAGTTTCCATTGTCTCCAAATGTATGACTACAATTCAATTTGTACCTATAATATGTAGGGAGAGATGACATTGGTTACAATTTGTATTTGTAGTTCATGTATAGAAAAAATTATCACTTGCTACACATGTAATTATAGCTAGTGTGTAGTGAAAGACACCATGTACTATACATACATATGTATTCAGAGACATTATGTATCCAGTCAATCACTTGCCAATATAGAGGGGTTTTCAATAAGAAAACAGATGAATGTTAATCAAGATCGAGTTGTGCTTACAATGTCAAAATGATACTTTTATTTATATTTGAACAATGAGTACACATGGGGAGGACATTAACCTGGCCCCTGTTTTACAATATGCATGGAAAAAAGACACTTGTATACAATATCTTCTTCTGACTACTATCCACTACAAACTACAAAGCACAATATAAAGAGGGCACATCTCCCTTAGTTCCTTCACCTAATTCACAATGAGTTCAACAACCCTACGAATATTAGCTTTAGTGGTGAATCTTCCAATCCCAAACAAGGTATGTGACATGTCCTCATCAACTCCTGGAGCTCTCAACACATAGGACTAAGCATAAGAGTTGCAACCTTTCTTGTTGGAAATGTCATGTAGAGTTTCATGTATGGTTAGTTTTGGTTGGAAAATCCCCTGGATCAGAACACACTACTACAGAAATGGCTTATAAAGTCACTTTTCAAGGTGTCGGTTTATGTATACATAAACCGACACCTAAACTCTACAGTGTCGGTTGATAACATAAACCGATATCCAATCTATGAAGGGCGACTAGACACGGGTACCGCTTTTATTAAGTGTCGATTACTTATTAAAAAACCGACACCTAAAATCAACCGCCAAAACCAAAATTCCAGCAAAAAAATTACCTACACAATTTGACATATGGCGTCGGTTCATAAATAAATAACCGACGACTTAAGGGTATTTGCAAGACAAGAATAGTTGTCAGTTGTCTTTTAGTTAAAAACCGACGACTATAATCTAGTATAGTTGTCAATTTTTGGAAAAGAACCGACACTGTTGGTTTATATGTCAGTTATTTTGAATAACCGACGCTTATTGTCAACTTAATAGCTCGCGCTAGCGCGAGCGACTCTTCCCCTAGCCTTTCCCTATTTCATTCCCGATTTCCTGATTAGGTCCAATGATTTTCTTGCTCGTCGCCGCTCGGTGCTGCCGCCGCGTTGCTGCTATCCTCTCGTCACCGCTCGTCGCCGCTGCCGGTCGTTGCATGTCCTCTCATCGCCGCCGCCGGTAGAAGCAGCTACGGTGCTCTCCGCGTCACCGCCGCACCTGCCGGTAGAAGCATCTTTTCTCCTCCGCCAGCTTCCTGCAAGGTAACCCACAAAAGCTTCACCGCCTTCTCTGTCCTCCGCCTTGCTTTTCTCTGCTGCCGCCGACCTGGAACTCACCCAGGCGGCGCCTAAGCAGGTGCCAGGGCACGCCTAGGGTCCCAAGCCCAGGTGCCCTGCCTAGCTAGGCCTCTGGGAGGATGCTTGGGCGGCGCCAGGGCACATCTAGGCTGCTGCTGGAGTTTGGATTCATCTACTGGATGCCCAAAACATGCACTGATTTCACCAAGTCACCCCAAAAGCCATGAGAAATATTCTAATTGTGTTTATTTATTAACTGATTTCACTAAGCTAGTGGAATTTTTTTTAAAGTTATTTACTGATTGTGTTTATTTAATTATGTACTGATACATATGTGCTATACCAATCTGATAGTCCATGATAGAACAAAGCATAATGATGTTACTGCAACTTTGTGCGTCATGCTATTCTGAATTAAGTGTATATTTACTTCATAATTGAATGTTTAAGTAAGTTATAGATATCTTGATGATGAACTGCAATGCACACATGTGACATGCTTGGAATGTAAATGATGAACTGTAATGCACACATGTGACATGCTTGGAATGTAAATGATGAACTGTAATGCACACATGTTTAACTTGTTTTATTGTTGAGTATATTCAGAATCCTAATCACCCTTCTTGCTTAATGATGAACTGTAATGCACACATGTGACATGCTTGGAATGTAAATGATGAACTTTTCCCTAAATTGCCAATCATGCTTTTAAAGACATCAATAATCACCCTAACTTGAAGAACTAGGATTTTAGGTATAAGAATGACAACACATTATTTGTTGGCCTAGAAACCCGTCCAAGATTTACTCATTAGGAGTAAATCTTGGATAGTCCCCAGTTTGGGACTGTTCTTGAACACCTAATCTCGCTTAGGATGTAAGTGTATAATGTGTATTGGGTTTTCAAGAAAATTTTAGCAGCATTTCCCCGTTTGTTCTCTAAGTACATATGTACTTGGAGAACAACGGGGAAATGCTGCCGAAATTTTCTTGAAAACCCAATACACATTATACACTTACTAGTGAGATTAGGTGTTCAAGGATGGGATAGGTGGTACATGTACATTTATTATATATAAGAATGACATCACATGTATTTGGTAACCCTAGACCCTAATCTTGTTGTAATATATACTTGTTTTCTCTTTGATCATAGAGCTTTACAATTTTGTTGTGATATATACTTTGTTGTAATAATGTGAACTTTACAATGTGAGATTTACACTTTGAATTACTACTTTACAATGTGAACTTTACAATTTGAATGTGAATTTGCAGATGGCTGACCATTCTCCTGATGACCGTGTTGATGACTACCGTGAGGGTGATGACATCAATGCGCCGCCTCACAATGTAAGTTTTAAAAATATATCATATATTTATATCTATGTCCATTTATAGTTATATCTTGTAAATGTGAATTATTTTGTAAAATTTTAGGTTGATGATGCACAGGTACCATATGAAGCACTTGAGGCACTTGATCAACAAAACCAAAAAGTTGACAAGAGAAGGGGCATCACTATGATGAAGAAGTTAATTGAGCAAAAGGGAAATGGACCCAAACTTGTTGTGGATTTCAATAATGCAGGAAATGCATGTGGTGTGAATCGCAATTCATTTATTTCATATCTTGGGTTTGTTACTCGTAGTCATTGCGGTTGTCGCTTAGATTCTTGGCATAAAGTTTCTAAGGAGAAGAAAGATTTAATATGGAGGGATTTATGCATGAATTATTATTAATTTGCAATTTTATTTTGTAGATTACTAAATTTTTGGATACTAGTTAATAACAATTCTATTTTGCAGAGTATATTTGAATTGGATGAAAAGCTACATCATAAATGCGTGATGCAACGCTGTGGGAGAGTCGTAAGGAACTATAGGACAAATCTCACCAGAGAATACATAAAAGAAGTCGACAAGAGGAAGAAGACATCCACTGAATAGTGGAACTTCCTAGACAAAGAAGAATGGGACGCGTTTGTCGCTTCAAGACAAACTGATGAATTCAAGGTATTAGGCGTCAGTCTCAATCTCATTAATTAATATATGTTGTATTCACTTATTCAAGATTAACATTTAGTGTTACTAACCACATCATTAATTTGCATACTAACTAGGCCCTCAGTGAGGCACAAAGATCAAGGCGTGCACTGAATGTGCATGACCACAGAATGGGTCCAAAGGGGTATGCAGGCATTCTCCAAAGACTACAGGCTGAGGCTACTGCTACTCAGTCTGCTGCTACTCAGGAGTCCTCTACCATAGGTAGCACACCTCTGCCTCGCCATGATGTCTGGATAGCTGGGAGGCAAAATAAGAAGGGAGAAATAACTAAGGCCGCAACTGCTGAGGCGGCTGCAAAAATGGTAAAATACAACTCTTACAACAATCATTCGAATATTGATTATTTGTGTTGTTTACTTAAGTACAAATTTTTGTTTTGGCGATTAGCGGGAGCTGCACGAGCTGAGGAAACAAGGAAAGTTCATCCCTGAGGGAACAAAGGATGAATTGACAGTTGCTCTGGGTAACCCAGAGCATCCTGGACGTGTTAGGGTTGCAGGCACTGGTGTGGGCATCAAATCGTTTTTTGGGTCATCCCAGCACAAACATGTCCCAAAAGCGGGACTTTCACAAGAAGAGGTAACATATTCTTTCTTTATAATGTTACTGTAAAAGAGAATTCAAAAATTAGAATTTGACGTTTCTTTTATCCATGTATAGGTGGATAAGCTATTTGAAAGGAAACTCAAAGAAGCAATGAAAAAGTGGCAGGCATCTCAGACTGCCACTTACCAGACAATACCTACTGCAGACTCTACTCCTACTCCTACTGCAGAGGTTGGGAGTAATCCTGTAGAACCACCACCTATCACATCCACTGTAAGTATTTTTATGACATAGTAACTAGTTTTTTAATTCAAGATGATACGTATATATGAAATTGTAGTCGTTTCAAAAAAAGATGGTATGTATATATGTATATAACATTCATTACACAAAAATTTGTAGGGGTTGAAGCCATGCCCTCTAAAAAGTAAAGAATATGTCGTGGCAGAGGCGTCAGCTTACCCATCCCTACCAGGGGAAACATGTCACGGGTCTCCAGTACCAGCTGGTTGGATTCGGGTGAGCCCGATACATATATTCCCCAAGTGGATGGATCTTCCCCTGCCATATGCGCACCCAGATTGTGAAACACTTGGTGAGGCAGTAGGCGGAGTGATATTGTGGCTAAAAGTGGATGTCTTCTTTATTGATAAGGTATGGTAAATTTACATTACGTTCAATTGTTAGTGGGTGTATATGCTGGCAGTTCATCTGAAATTATATATATACAGGTTAAAAAGAAGACACCCATAGCATCTAGGCCTCCACTTCCACCTCCTGCATTACCTAGTTGGGTTCCACAGGACCTACCTGTCCCGTTAGGTCCTAACTGTAGGGGTATGGCAATATGGTTAGGGGAACATGATATAAACTCCCCTATAACTGTTTCTTCTGATTCAGATTCTACAGGTCAGTCATACGAAACAAAACTATTTATACAAGATATATTGGAGTTGTTTCGATATGATTGGCTAAATACATCTGTGATAGAGCTATGGATAAGGTGAGATATTCTTTATACATCCATATACCTTGTGTATGATCTGGTGATCTAGTTTCTTATTTATTAATGCAAGCGTAATTAATACATATTTTGCAGCTACTTAGACAACATATGTGTAGATTTTGGATTCGAGCATGTAGGGTTTTTGATTCCATCCTTGAATAGTCTAGTAGCTAAAGACCCTACATCAGTTCAACAATACTGCTGTGAGTCTTTTTCAAATTTTGCTGTAAAAAAGAAGACGGTGATAATGGCTCCATTCAATGTAGAGTAAGTTTACTTTGCTTATTATAATTTGTACTTAAGAAAATTACATTTTATTGTGGATTTTGAGTTATTAATTTTTAACTTTTTTTCCTCTAGGGGTAGGCATTGGGAGTTATTGGTTATTTCCCCCGAGACGTTCACTGTGTATTATCTAGATCCTAAGGGGGGTAAATTGAATACAAGATTTGGACACATAATGAAAATGGCAATATTTCGGTGAGAAATATTTCATTTTTCATATCCGTTAACATATGTTATTACATTACTATTTAATTGCAATGTTCTATGTTAAATTAACATGTAGGGGTTTTGAGGAGTACAAAAAGGCTGGAGGAAAGATCCCCACGAAAAAGAACCAGCCAATAATTTGGAAGAACGTGCAAGTAAGTTTCCGAATGCAATATATGTATATATTATTTATGTGAACAATGCTTAATTAGTTGTATTTTTTAATATTTTGTATGTTTGAATTTATAGTGTGCTGCACAAGACAACGGATGGACATGTGGATACTATGTCATGCGATATATGCACATGATTATCAAACATGCCGTACTGGATATCGAATGTATTGCTTAGGTATTATATAGTCTCATTAGATAATATGATCGAAATATATCAATCTTATTTATAGCTCATTAATTATATATATACATCATTCTCTTTACAGGTGTTTAAAGCTGACCCCATTACAGGAAAGGACTTACCAAATGTTAATGCTCCCTATACAATGGGAGAATTAAATGAAGTAAGAGAAGAATGGGCAACAACCATACAATTAGTGGGGGCTTTAAAATATAATTGGGATCCTGATAGCGAATAATGACTAAACAATGATACTTTGTAAATGAATTTCTGAATTATAATATATGTGTGAATGTTTCTACATGTCTGGATGTTTCTACATGTGTCTGAGTGAAAATGAATGAAAGTGTTGGTTGCTATATGAATGTTTCTACATGTGTGAATGTGAATGAATGGAACTACAGATTGCTAGTATGTGTGAATGTTTATAAATGTGTGAAAATAAAATGGAACTGTAGGTTGCATTGCTAAATTCATGTGCTACTTTTTTATTGTTAATTTTGCAGGTTTGTGGCCTGTTGTCGGCTGATATCAATGGATGTCATAAAACCTGCAGTTCATAACTGAACTGAACAGGTTTCTCATCCTGCGACCAGCCACAGCAGGTCTGCAGACTGATAGGAAAAAAAAAACAATAGGCGTCGGTTATTTGTAAATAACCGACACATAATGATATAGTGTCAGTGTTCTTATAATAAACCGACGTCTATGTCCTTAACACCACGGCCATGATGGACAGCACGGCCGTGGGGCGAAGATATATGGTGTCGGTTTTTTACTTATAACCGACACTGATAGTGCCCAAGATGGCGCCCTTTCTGTGGTGCGAAGGGTTTGGGCGTCGGTGTTTAACTAATAACCGACGCTTATAGTCCCATGATGGCGCGTTTTCAGTGGCGCACGAAGAGTTTGGGTGTCGGTTTTAGAACCGATGCCTGATGGGTGGACTTTTAGTGTCGCCCACATAGGTGTCTCTTAGAAACCGATACTAAAGGCTTTAAATAACCGACACTAAAGGTAGGTTTTGTAGTAGTGACATATTGGTATTTCTTCTCATAATCCATATGTTCTGTACTTTTGTATGTTGTGGATCTCAAGCACCATCAAGTTGATAGTAGCATCCACTTTGTGCGAACCACCACGGATACCTACAAAGAAACATACAAGTTTTGAGATATATTGCACGAAAGAAACAAGAAAACATAGTTTCTCCTACTCATAACTTACCTATTCCATAAGTCGTCTTCTCCCGGTGAATGAGAAGTATGAATTGAATGAGAAGTATCAATGGGCTTCATGCCTTCAGTTTTCTACAATTCAATATATAGTCTAGTTGCCCTGACGACAATTTGTGAACTGCAAGAATTCAAGTGGATAATAACTGATCAGTAAAAGAAGATATGAATCGAATCAAGAAAATCCTTCCAATCGAAAGATAAGAGTCTTCAAATTGCTTCTATACCGATGGAGGATGATATTTGTAGTGCTTTGTAGAAATCATAATCATACTAAATTACAATAATTAGCATAATATAAACAAATAACTAACAATAACTTTAGAAAATGACCCAAAATGCCAGTAGGCCCGTGCTAGCCAACACGCCTGTGGTAGCCAGAGCCCAGCACGCCTGTGGTATCCAACATGCCCGTGTTAGCCAGCACGGCCGTTCTAGACAACACACCCATGGTATCCAGAGCCCAACACGCCCGTGGTAGCCACCATGCCCGTGATATCCAACACGCCCGTGCTACCGATTCTAGAAACCCAAAATTCCCCTGTTCATTCAATTTTTCCACCATGATCGTTCCCATCCACCACGCCCGTGCTACCCACTACCCACCATGGCTGTGCAACCTAGCATGACCGTGCTACACACAATTTTACCTATCACAAATTTCAATTGGTTCAAACATGTACATGAATGGTTTTAAACCTATAAATGAATGTAAGAAGGCTTGCTATGAAAGGGTAGTGAAGGATCATGTGTTGATATGTGAAAAAATAAGAAAGAGGAGGATGAGCATTCCATGGTTTTAGGTACATTGAGATCATGTGCTGATATGTGTATAAGTTAGAAGCAATTGTTTAAATATCTCTAATCCATGGATCTAACCAAATATAATAACAATATAACAAAGAGTAGTGTGCTATGTAGCACAATATGAAACATGTGCACCTCTGATAGGTAGTTTTTAGACTGCACATCTTCACATTGCAAGATGGGGGACTCTTATCCACCAAGACCTTAAATAAAAAAACAAACTTCAAACAAGTAGAAAGAATATAAAAATATTTAAGAGTATGTCTTTTTGAAACAACCTTTATCAAAGTTTTATCCACGAAGACTTTGCTAGCATGATCTTGTATTCTACATTGATGTCCAGTTTTGGCTACCTTCATTTGTTGTAGGATCTGATCCAACTTGCTCCTCCATATTAAGATGCAATTCTAGACATATGCAATCAACCACAATGATGATTGAAGATAGATGACCATAGCTAAGAGTGATTTGCATACTATCGTTCAATCTTCTAGACATTGTAATAGATGCATGGTATAGAAGGTATAGAACACCTATCAAACCATATTCTCAACACTGCAATAGGGAAACATAATTGATTTTAGTCACAACAACCATTAAGCACAACTAGAATGCTTACATTAATAGAGAATAAATTTGGAGGAGCAATAATAACTAGCTTCCAGAAGACAAGCATGCAATCAACACGACAAATTCCTTGGACAGATGGAGTTATGAATCTATCTCGTCAACATACAAATGCTCCAATATTTATGAACACCAACAGACCATAACAAAGCATCAACACTTCAATAAAGATGAACATCATTATAGCTTTGATCTACATTACTTTTTTATCTAATATTAAGCTTGACCATGTTCATTGATGACCTGTCTCAAACAATACATAATAACAATCAAGTCAACTTTATTTCTATGACATCAACCTACTACCAACACATTATTTCTAGTTCAACTATGTAATACATAAAAATATTTAGAAAATTATTAAGGATGGACATAGTTACTTACAAAATTTATGTTTTTCAGCAAGATTATTATCCTACATATGTGCTCAACTTGTCTACTAACAAGTTGGTGATCTTTATTATTGGAACTAACCTTATTATTTTAGTAGCTACTTTTGTTATGATATAAAAATAGAGATAACCAAATGAGCTATACAATCAATCAGGTACTTACAAAAAGCATTCTACAAATAGACATGCTATCATCAGTAGAAATAAACAAGCGGAATTCCCATTAACCTCTTAACTACCAACATCATATTTGTTCCACCCAGCTAATAAAAAGGGTCATTGATTAGAAACAAAGTTAAACATTTAGTTTCATGTTGTATATATTTGATGAAAAAGACATGTGAAACCCCCAAATCACATACCTCGACATAGATCTTCAGCAGCACATAGAAATGAAGGAACACAGGCAACTTTTGGAGCAAGTGTTATTGGGTCATTCACTGCCAATGTTACTAGTAATAATCAGGCCACCGTTCCAACCAGTAGAACCACTTACAGCCTCCCAAACAAACCTCAAAAAAAGTGAAAAGATACAAATCCAGGCACAAACAAACCTCATCATAGGTGAAAAGAGGTGAAACAATAATTTCTGAACCACATACATTTTAGAAGCAAACAACTCTATAATAGATGCATGGTATAGAAGGTATAGAACACCTATCATACCATCTTCTCAACACTACAACAGGGAAATAGAAATGATTTTAGTCATGACAACCATCAAGCACAAATAAAAAGCTCCCTTCTGAGTCAAATGCTTACATCAGGGTGCTTGTAGGCTTATCCAATCTAGCCTCAAAGGAGAACCTAGATTACTATATCCATCAAAAAATAATAAGACTAAGAAAATGGTAGAAATTTGACTTGCCTTGTATCATATACATTTATGAAGGAATGAGGATGAGAATAGGGAAGCAGTGATGGATATGTAGGTGTACCCTTGTCTATCTAAAAAGACAACCTGGATCAGAATGACAGACATACTAATACTCCAAGTTTTAGATATATATCATTGGTTTTCAAGAAAACAAATGTATAGTGACATATGATAAGATGCAAATGTCTAGTTGGAGATTCAATAAAACTCGACATAATAAATGTTACTGAATAATTTAGAACAATATTCACAACTCTTATTTTGAAATGAAGGACACTTTACACAACATTAAGATATGCATGCCACAACCTTTTGAACAAGATGAGTAAAGAGAGGTCAACCATTACGTTCCAGATATAGGATGACCTGTGTTGGTGTTAATATATAAGTTACTCATATGAAAATGCATACAAAGTTTGCTTTCATACAAACATTACAACATATATATCAAGAACATGATACAAGAATGATGGAAAACAACACTAAATCATGACCATTGTTTATACTTTGATAACAAAAAACAATAATGTTATCCTGTACTATATTTGCAATGGCTTCCATAATACATTGGTAACCTTTTACAATGTATGTTTTGACAAATTAGGGAATTTTTTGTTGCATGTAAGAGGACAGAATGTCCTGCTCCTACTGAATGCATTTTTGAACTTCATCATTCAGAGAAATGTTCAATAGTGCAAGGTCCTGGAAGTTATATATGGAAGTAATCCTTTATTTCTCATTTATCAGATATGATACGAAGTCAAGGGAGATATATAGCTCCATAACCTCACTTCCAGGACACATGTACCAGTTAGATCAGAGATTTAGTTTGTAAAGAAGAGGAAGGAGGGGGTCCTTGGCTACCACACAAGCTGTACAAGTACCATTAAGATATATATATATATATCTAAAATAGGGGTTTTGGACAATGGAGAAAAGTCAAAGGAAAGTAATTTAATTTTGTGAAATACCAAGCATCAAATTAGGCCAACAATACTTGTAGTTTACTCAATTTCGAGTTGGTGTTGGTCACAACCTCCTCAAGAAGTGGACCAAGGATTGGGACTTTCAACATGTCCTTTCTGGCTTCCTAAACTTGTCATCACATCAAAACCTTTGACTAGTATTGTCCATGATGACAGCTTAGTTAGGATACAATTGAAAGAGAATGAACAATCATACAGATGAAATATCAGTAATTAAGAATGTAAGCATAACTGTGTTGAGAAAAGCATGGTGCATTCTGATTGCCCTTTCTTCCCAAAAGACCAAGGCATGATAGAAAAATTACTACTACACATTCCTAGTGCACATTAACATAACAATTACTCAGTAGCATTGATCCCCTTTTCACAAGCTGAAATGATCAAGAAAAATTAAAGTAAGATCCATCACCAAAAGCAGAGGACCAGTAACAACAACTAATACTAACATGAAGAAATCACTGCATGCAACTATGATTCTTGAGATTAGAAACTACCAGTTGCACAACAAGCCAAGAATTATAGTCATCTCTACAACCACTAGGTGAGGTACGTTTCTTAAGTGAGAATGATACAAAAAGATTGTTTAGCCACTGTCTGCTGGGTGATGTACCTATTGATGATGGGCATGTGATTCACATGATTCCATATGTAGCTACTATAGATTCCAAACTCCTCTACGTCCTAAAACATGGAAATTGTCACTATGGAACTAGCAAGACAATAGGCACACAAGAGACAACTTAACATGCTACCCAAAATAAAACATTATAATTGATCAAATGTATGCCAAACATGAATAGTGAGTCCTTGAATATGAAAAGTGAGTCAAAATTCAAAAGTAGAGAATACTTAGAAGTGTAAAAACAATGACAAACATGAGATTTTACTGAACTATTTATGTAGATGGCTTTGTATAAGCATGGATTAGTAGGAGTTGTATTTGAGTTTAGAGATTAATAGTAGATTCCAAAAACTTCTCCAAAATACAATAAGAAATAAACGGATGTCAATCTTTAGCAGGTTCAACATACTCGTGAATAGAAAAAAGATTAGCTTGAAAAAAATGAAGCCTTAAACTTTTCTTACAAAGTGTAGTACAAAAGGGCTTTTCTAACATATTAAAAAGTAGGAGTAAAATGTGTAGTTGAGAAGAAACCCTGCTAGAGGAGGTGCATTTCTTGGTCTAATAACAAATGCAAAAACCATATCATAATAGAAAATCTTTAATGAATAAAAGGATATTGATCACCTCCAGGTTCAACCAACTAATGAACATAAAAAGTCAATCTTTATATAAATACAATTTTTACGCTTCAATTGCCAAATACAATAGAAAAGGGGTACTTTAACAGTCAATAAAGCATGAAATGAAATATGTAATTGAGAAGAACCCTGGAACAGGTGATCCATTCTCAAAACATCAAATCAGATACAAAAATCATCTCAAGCAAACATTTTCCAAACATAAAAAGGACAGATTCTAGAGATTAACCTACCATCATCATATAATTTAATTGGGCGTGCAACGTAGAGAAATGAACACACTAATTTGGAGTAATGTAATCAACTAAGACAAAGTTATAATAGGAAGAGGTAGACCTACATTAAGTTGGAGGGAGTATGCAAACATGAAAATATAATAACTAATTGGACTTGATTGACCTATATTAAACTTAAGTCTGACCTGCAGCAATCTAAGTTAAATAATTAATCTTATAGTAAATGCCAAATACAGCACACCACTACAGCAAAATTTCCCATTAGCGGCATTTATTCTAGTGGCATTTATAAAAAAAAGCCACTATCTTTTTAATATACAAGCATTTTTAATTAAAATGCCACCAAACCTCCTATTATAGAGTTTCTAAAAAGCACTAAACATTAACGACATTTATATTTTTAATTAGCGGCAATCCTAAATTTCCATACCCAAATTTGCTAAGGCAATATTGCCTTTCCCGCTCCAAATTTCACTCACTTGCGCTCCAAATTTCCCTGACTCTCCCTAATTCATCCCGTGTCGCGCGCTCTCTCGCAAGCTTGCGATCGACTTCCTCTCCCTCTCCACTCTCTCCTTCGCGATGAGCCCTAGAAGGAAGCCAGCGTAGAGAAGCTGCCGGCCGCAGAGAAGCTCCAAAGAAGCTACCGTCCAGCGCCGAAGGTGAGTCCTTGGAACCGACGCATCGAGGAGAGTTGTCAGCCGTACACATCAACGGGATTTGGACCTAGCCAACCTAAAGCACTGTCTCAGGCGCCGACGAGCTCGAGGGACTCCAATCATCCCAAGCTTTGCAACTTTCTGAAGAGGTATGTTGGTGCTTCCCCTCTCCTCCCCGCATGCAATAACTCAATGAGCTCGTCAGGTTTCTCTCCTTTTCCCTCGTTCACTCCGCTAGCCCCCTGCACCCCCACAAATCCCACCCATGGTCAAACTCTATTTCTCACACCCTATTCTCACCTCTTCTCTGCCTCCCAATTTGGTGACACTCTCACTATCTTCTCCACCTCCCACCCCCATCTCGTCCCCTCTAGGAGAAGCCAACCTCTAGTCCAGATCACCAAAGATGGCCACGACAAACAAGCCCAATTTGGGTCATATCATTCAGGAACGAGGTGGATAAAGTGGAAGGTGGAGTGACCTATGTTTGACTGAAATATTTAGAATGTGTCTGAACTCATACACTTGTGGGATAGATTTTGTGTGTGTATTTGAGAGTGACACTCTTTGTTTTAGGGGCTTCATAGTTAATAGACAGTATTTTGGGTGGTGCATGAACACAATGTACATACATAGCCAAACACTTAATATTTTGGTAACACATAGGTCGTACCACATGTAAGGTTGGATAAAATCCGATTTTGGTGTTATATGCATATTTTACCCTTTATTTCCCTTTTTATTCTATTCTTTAAAATATAAGTCTTGTATTTACCTGCATTAAATGATATTTCCACCATCTAGTAATAACTTTCAATCATTTTTTAGAAAATTACTGAGTTTTGGAGCAGAAGAAATTTCATTAGTTGAGATTATTCTTCAACCAATGACCTCTTAGTCGATAAAAGGACACTCATAATCAATATTATAAAAACCATTGGTTCATCAATCGATGGAAAACCTCAATCCTTTCTCATCTATAGAAATCTACAAAAAGTGCTAAGAACATCAACTGATGGTCAGGTGGGTGACCAACTTGAAGACTTGGAACTTTATTCATTAACCAACTAATGATGTATTATTTACATTTTCATTGGTATCCATAAATTGATGGTCCTCATGCTCCAGAAACCTTAGACTTCAAAGACTATGCATTTTTATAAGTATCCATAGACCGATGACAAGAGTAGGTGACCAAATAATGAAAAATCTTCCTTAATCCTCCTACAAACTTGTAGACAAGAGTCCATTAATGGGATCACAGACCTCACCTACCTATGTAATTCTTTCTATCTCCCACTAATGAGAACATTGTATTCATTACCAAATGAAGAAACACATCCAGTAGTGGAGGACAGACTCCAGTTATCAATGGAGACATAACAAGCTCTCGTCCAGTGACAAAGATCCTTTTAACCCCTATGCCTACCTAATTAGTTAAGTGTTTGCCCAAGGAACCTCTCATGATTCTTGGAGTGCAAGAAAAATTCTATGCTCATGTGCCTTGATCACACACCAATTCCTATAAATAGGGACCCCAAGCCTTCAAAAAAGGGCCCATCTTCTTCCATGAAGTGCTGCCAAACTCATCATCACTCTTCACCAGTTGTGATGATAATAGTCCAAATCCACTGGTGTGATTCCTTAAATCATGTCATTGTGACAAGGAAAGTTGTATTATCCTTCCTTGCCACCATCACCACCATGTAGAGTGAAGATGAGGCCTACAATAAGATTCAGTACCCCGCGACTACAATTTTGTTTTGTTTCCTCATTATTCCCCATTATGTCTATATCCATCTTTTGTTTTCATTTGTCTATAGCCTACATGTTCAATAAATAATTTGATTCACTAGTTATCATGAGTTTCTAGAATCATTAACTTAGGTTGGAGTAATGGTAATTGGGCAATCCCTCATAATATTCGTGCAGGAGATGATGTTCTCTGAATCCTTCAAAATTTGTTTGTTCCCAATGCAAATACTGAAGATTGTATTCTTGTTAATGGTAAGGTGTCCTTGTCAGTGAAAGAGTGTTGGGACTTATGCAGGTCCAAGGCTCAAGTTCTGAACTGGACTACTGATGTGTGGGCATCCTTGATTCCTAGGAATATCTCTGTTTTCTTTTGGAAATGTTAGCTTCAGCACTTACCTTCTTAGGACACTTTATATAATTTTAACTTCCAGCTCCCTTCTTTTTGATATCTATGTTGGAAGCATGAAGAAGATGGACAACACCTCTTCTTTGACTATTTCTATTGCACTGAGCTTTGGTCCTTCTTCAAGCTTAAGTACGGTCATGCTCCTTCATGTCTGTGATCCCAAAGGGGTTTGGACCCTGTGTATATGTGATGTCAATAGCATAAATAGATAGTTATAGTTTTCCTTTCTGTACAGTTGTTAGCTTCTTAGCTTGTAAAGAGTTAAACTCTATTTTGGTGTTGTTTTTAATAAAGGAGGAGGCACGCATGGTTCAGCAAAAAAAAATATACATCAAATTATAGAAAATACTAGTTACTTCCTTGAAATTCTCAAAGAAGGATTTGTGAACATTGGAATGATTGCAAAGATATAGGACATGATCTCCGATATTAGACTTCTTTTCAAGCTATCATGTCTACCACAATAAAGTTGGTTATGACAAGCAATAAAAGGTTAACAAATGTTATACAACTTTTTCTGAAAATATATAACATTGTTATATGTACTTACACTTTGTTAATACTAATATTATGCAGTCTTTGTCCACCCATAACAATCACTATGAACTGGGCCTCTATGTCAATGTTAACGTTCCCTATTGAAGAACAATTGGACATCATCCTAGATGATCGTTCCTTAAACCAATTGGTCATACCCAAACATTGGCATTTTCTAAAAGGAAGACACTACATGCCTGGTAAAGTGACCCTAACTTTTGGCAATTATTCACATGTTATCGAGGTTGAGTATGATTTGGCGGGAAATCTTGTATCAAAATCTAGTTGGCGTGATTGGATTGGAGAGATGCATGTGGTCTGTGGCAACATGCTTTTTCTCCATCCAGTTGGCCATAATTCCATCAAAGTTTGGATAACCAACAACAATTGCGAGACCCCCGATCATCTATGTGGTATGAGCGCACAGTGTCGGATATCATCTATGAGGAATCTGAATCTGAGGCCCCTGTCAGTTCAGATTTGTCTAAATACAGTGAGGAGCTTCGTGACACAGCTTCATCATAAAAAAGACCACGGTAAGTCCAATTAACAAATATAATTATCAAGACAAAAAATTTGTGTTTACACTTTTTGTCTGAAAGCAATCAATACTCATAGCTGCTTTCTATTCTGAACTTCAGGAGAAGATCGCCAAAATGATAAGTCCTCGAAGTTACTGATGCGGGGCCATGTTGGTGTAGTGTTTAGTTGTATATCTATCTAGACTTGTCTGTATTAATAGTTTTTTTAATTATGTGCATGTTTAGGGGTACACCAACCCCTTTGTTTAGTTACTGTTTAGGGGTACACCCCTGTGTGTGGATGTAAAAAGAGATTAATGAATGGAACTGAAAGTTGCTACATGAATGCTGAAAACTGAAGTGTGTGTTCCCATGAATGTTCCCATTTGCATGATTACATTAGTATTTTCTCATATTGTATAGTCTATTTTAATATGACATACTTACTCATATGGTATATGTTTTACTATTTTTATAGAATGGATAAGTCTTGGATAGCAGAGGATGACCGAACCAGCAGTAAATACTTATGTGGAGTATCTAAATTTTTGGATTTTGCTTTTGAACATTCATCGATTGGAGACAAGATTGTATGCCCATGTAGAAAGTGTGCTAATGTATACCAGGTCACCAGAAAGACTGCATTGAGCCATCTACTGTGGCATGGCTTCTTACCAAGCTATATTTCTTGGGCTTTTCATGGTGAAGATGCCAATGTTCAAATGGATGCTCCTACTGATCAGGGAGATTTCCTTAATGCTGAAAATTTACAAGATATGTTGCATGATACTTTTTCGAGTTTTAGTGAAGATGGAAATACAAAAGGAGTGGAGCCATCTAGTGATCAACATTTCAATACTGAAAATTTTTATATCTTTTAAAGGATTCTGAGACAAAATTATATCCAGGGTGTAAGAAATATAGCAAACTTGCTTGCATCCTAGAATTCTATCACCTGGTTTGTCTTAATGGCTTGAGTAAGAAAGCATCATCTATGTTTCTTACGTTCTTTAAGAAGATTCTACCAGAAGCAGAACAATTACCTAATTCATTTTATGAGCTAAAAAAGACGATTACGGGGTTGGGCTTAGATTATGTGAAGATTCATGTTTGTCCAAATGGTTGCATGTTGTTTTGGAAGGATTCTGCTGATAAAGACGTTTGTAATACATGTGGAGCATCAAGATGGAAACCGATTACAATCCCAGATGATGATGACGAGCTTGCGAAAAAACCCAAGAGAATACCTATCAAAGTGCTCAAACACTTTCCACTAATACCCTGCCTAATGCGGTTATTCATGTCATCAAAAACCTCATCCTTAATGAGGTGGCATGCACAAGAATATGAAAAAGATGACAATTTAAGACACCCGGTTGATTCACCTGCATGGAAAACATTTGATATGATGCATCCAGAATTTGCTGTAGATGCTAGAAACCTTCGATTGGGACTTGCAACTGACAGATTTAATTTTTTTGGGACAATGAGTACTTCTTACAGTACATGGCCTGTTGTGATTATTCCACATAATTTACCTCCTTGGTTGTGCATGAAGAAACCATATTTTATGTTGTCCCTACTCATTCCTGGACCAGCTTCATCCGAAAATATAGATGTGTACTTGCGTCCATTGATTGATGAGTTGAAAGAACTATGGGATACGGGTGTACATACATATGACGCTGGAACCAAGGAATTCTTTCAGATGTGTGCTTCTTTATTATGGACAATTAGTGATTTTCCAGGATATGCACATCTATCTGGTTGGAGTACTAAAGGCTACAAAGCATGTCCCTATTGTAATAAAGATATTGTCTCACATTGGTTTCCACATAGCCGTAAAGTTTGCTACAGAGGACATCGTAGGTTTCTGCCAACTAGCCACATATTTTGAAAAGAAGCAAAGGCATTTGACGGTGAGCAAGAATTTAGGTGTCCACCTAAACCACATTCTGGAGCTCAAATCTTGTCACAATTGGAGGATGGAACAACTGTAATTGGTAAGAAAAGGCCAAGAGGTAAGGATTCAACACACAATTGGGAAAGGAAAAGCATATTTTTTGAGCTACCATATTGGAAAACTAACATTGTAAGGCACAATCTCGATGTCATGCACATTGATAAGAATATATGTGAGAGTATTGTTGGAACATTGCTAGGTTTGAAGGATAAAAGTATGGACAACTTGAATGCAATGAAGGATTTGGAGGATATGGGAATCAAATTTCCGCTTCATCCAAATACTGTTGGTAAATATACCATCCTACCTCCAGCTTGCTATACAATGAAAAAAGATGAAAAAATATTATTTTGCAACCTCCTAAAATCTGTCAAAGTTCCAGACGGGTATGCGTCTAATATATCTAGATGTACACGACCGAAGGATCAGAAGATGGTACCAATGAAAAGTCACGATTATCATGTGATGATGCAACAACTTTTGCCATTAGCTGTCACTGTGTCCTTGCCCAGTAAGAATGCTAAGTCATGTATTATTAATCTTTGTCGCTATTTTCAAAGGTTGTGCACTAAAGTCATAGATCCAATTGATTTTTCTGCATTGGAAAATTCAATAGCTGTTACACTTTGTGAGATGGAGAAGATATCCCCTCCATGTTTTTTTGACATAATGGTGCATCTATCAGTCCATCTCTCTTATGAAGCTAAGATAGCTGGCCCTGTTCAGTATCATTGGATGTATCCAATTGAAAGGTAACATTTCACACGTCGTGATGACTTTACCTATTGGAATGTAATTTATCATAATATTTTCCTCAACTTTGTTTTCAGGTATCAGATGACCCTAAATGGATATGTTCGTAATAAAAGATATCTAGAAGGGTCAATAGAAGTAGGATATATAGCTGAAGAGTGTCTAACTTTTTGTTCAAGATACTTGGATGGAGTTGAAACAAAGTTAAATCGGCCAAATAGAAACGATACTGGCGAAGCAAATTTGGAAAACGAGCCAACACCTGACAGTGATGATTGGTCTATTTTCTCGACAGTAGGTCGTGGTATTGGTAAAATGGTAACATGTGTCTTGGATGAACATACATTGAAACAAGCCCATAAGTATGTACTACTCAATTGTGAAGCAATTGAACCCTACATTAGGTAAGTTAGTGTCAACTGTCTTCTATTAATAAAATGCTATAACATATTCCAATAACATATTGCACATATTTTGTATTCAGGATGCACTATGATATCATTAGGCAAAAACATCCACAAAAGTCCTTAAAGGAGGTTCAGAGAATACATAGTAACTCATTGATGGATGGTTTAAGGAACATGTAAGTTTAGTTGTGGTAATTAAATTAGTTATGCTTCATGAATAAAGTCTAACAAACTTTTCTTTTGTTAGATTGAGACACTCCTAAGTACCAATATGGTAGATGATAAAATCAAGTTTCTTTCTCAAGGTCCACATCAACTGGCCATTGAGTACAAGGGCTATGTTGTCAATGGTCACATATTTCATACCAAGGCAAAAGATGCAAATCGAACAACACAAAATAGTGGAGTCTTTCTGGTAGCTCAGACTGATTGTTATTCTAAAACCACTGACCGCAATCCAATTACTAGAGATGTAGCCTACTATGGTGTTTTGAAGGATGTTATTGTGCTCAATTATTATGAACACTTTAAGGTGACATTATTTAAGTGTGATTGGGTGGACATCTACTCAATGAGGGGAATAAAGCATGATGAACATGGGTTGACTCTTGTTAATTTGAGATGCCTTCAAACTACATGAGAACCATTTGTAGTGGCATCTCAAGTTGGACAAGTATTTTATGTAGAAGATGTCACTGTAAAAGGGTGGCATTTTGCTGTAAAGATTGCCCCACGGGATATGTTCAACATGGAAGAACAATCTTGTATTGAGAATGTTGAATCTTATGTGCAAGGTGAAATTGGAGATGGGCCATCAATGACATCAGAGGATGGAGATACTGATTGTGACATAGTTAGATTGGATATGGAAAAAGACCAATCCCAAATTCAGCAAGATGATGAAAGTGTATCTCAAAGTGATGATGATGACTGTTTTGAATGAGAAGATTACAAAATAGCAGCCAATGTTTCATTTTGTTTGTCATTAATAATTGACTTAAATAAGACTTTTTTTGGCTCAATGTATCTCTTTAATTTTCTGTCTCAAATTGTGCTCGAGCCAGGTGTATCAATTTTGCATGTCTGACATTATTCTTATTCATATTTATCATTGTCTCTACTATTGTTTATAATTATATTTGCTTAAATATCTGAGTTTCATTTTCAAATATTATTAATAAAATTGTTATTATGTTGTTCAATATTTTTCTAAATGTGACCATTTTTATGTGACTTGATATACTCAAGATGAGAGAACAGTACAGTGACAACAGCCATAACATGACATCCGAAAGCAATGATAAGAACAACAACAATGACTCACTGTACGGTGACTCATTTGCCTAGCATTACTCGACATGCTTGTTGGAAATCTTTGAACATGTCAACCTCAAATCGCTCCAAAAAAAATTTAGCTTCCCTTCCAACTAAAATTCATAATGATAGAGCAAACAAATTCAATAAAACTGTTGCTAGCTCTATAAAAAATGCCCAATTAGCCACGTCTCCCCAAGACTCTAATATGGCAAAAAATGCCCAACCTTCTGATGTGCTAGGTAATCATTTCATTCATATTATTGTATTTATAGTGCTGCATTTAATCATATATAATTATGCATATATATATATATATATATATATATATATATATATATATATTATCCTTTATGAATGAATGCTTAGGTCAAAAACATCGAGCAAACAAATTCAATAAAACTACTGCTAGCTCTTCCAAAAATGCCCAATCAGCCACGTCTCCCCAAGACTCTCAAACATGCACAACTGAAAAGGAGATGGGAACAAGGTTCCAAAATCAGCAAAACAAAGAAAGTGGTGATAAAGTTACAAGATCAAGAATTTCACAGCTACCTCGTGTGCCTAATGTCAATGCTTTCGTGTCTATTCATTCAAGAATTGTAGAGAATAAAGCTGCTAGTAACCAAAATAGCAATGTATTTGCTGATAACATGGACCAAAATAACATCTTTGATCACCATGTTGAGTCATTGAATGTTACAACAACACCTTCTGATGGGCTAGGTAATCATTTCATTCATATCATTGTATTTATAGTGCTGCATTTAATCATAAATAATTATGCATATATATATATTATCCTTTATGAATGAATGCTTAGGTCAAAAACATCGAGCAAACAAATTCAATAAAACTACTGCTAGCTCTGCCAAAAATTCCCAATCAGCCACGTCTCCCCAAGACTCTCAAACATGCACAACTGAAAAGGAGATGGGAACAAGGTTCCAAAATCAGCAAAATAAAGAAAGTGGCGATAAAGTTACAAGATCAAGAATTTCACAGCTACCCTGTGTGCCTAATGTCAATGCTTCCGTGTCTATTCATTCAAGAATTGTAGAGAATAGAGATGCCAGTAACCAAAATAGCAATGTATTTGCTGATAACATGGACCAAAATAACATCTTTGATCACCATGTTGAGTCATTGAATGTTACAACAATACCTTCTCGTGGGCTAGGTAATCATTTCATTCATATCATTGTATTTATAGTGTTGCATTTAATCATATATAATTATGCATATATATATATATATATATTTTATCCTTTATGAATGAATGCTTAGGTCAAAAACATTGAGCACGTGGCCGAACACAATGTTTGAAAGTTTGGAAAAGAAAGCCCGACGATCCAATTCCCATTGAGAAAAATCAATTTGGACAACCGGTAGATGAAAACCAAAGTCGCTTATCAAGCTTTCTGACAACCATTGCAAGAGATCCCAATCTTTGTCCACTAAACTATGAGGATTGGAGACAATTTCCAGACAATAAAAAAGATTCTATATGGAATTTTGTGAAGGTATATTATTAAATTTTATTTTTAAATGGTTAAATGAAGCATCTAATTGATATCCTGTATGTCGGTAGAGTAAATTCACAATGGATTCAGATCTGAAGGAGTGGACAATGAAGAGACTAGGAAAGAAATGGAAGGACCACAAGTGCAAGTTAAGGAGACTATACTTCATAGAAGATAGTCCATATGAACAACAACTTGAACAAGTTGTTCCCCGCGTGGACAAGTCGCATTGGAAATTTCTTGTCGATTATTGGAGGAGTAATAAAGGAAAGGTAATAGTATTTTTTCTATTTGTTGATACTTATAGTACCCCACAAATAATTACTATGCACAATACTGCAATGTTTTCCACAGAGGAAGTCTATAACTAATAAGACAAGCAGAAAATTTCAAAAGGTTAGCCAAACAACAGGAACCAAGTCGTTTGCATGTCTGAAATATGATGTGAGTTAGTAATTTTTTTGATCCATTTAGATAATTCGATGGCATCCGTTAATTTGATGTTTAAAATAACCTTGTTTGAATGATAAAGATGGAGAAGGAAATAGGTGGAGAAGTGGATCCCATAATCTTTTTTAAGAAAACTCATCGTAAAAAAGATGGGAGCATAGTTGATGTTGAATCCGCTAAAATTTTGGTACAACACATAATATCCTATAGTATTATGTTACATTTACTAATTTCATAGAGGTATATATTTGGTATAAATTGCATCTCGTATGATTTGTTGTATGTAGGAAAAATTTTCTGAGGTAGGAGAAGAGTTGCGAAGAAAACAATCTGATGTTACTTCAGATGAAATTTATAGGAATGTTATGGGAGAAGAGAGACCAGGATATGTTCGTGGTTATAGACTTGGACCATCACCTTCTGATAACTGGGGCAAGAACCGTAAATACTGAGAAGCTGAAAAAGCACAAAGGAAGCATTTCTAGGATAAGCTTGAAGAACAACGGTTGGAATTTGATGCAAAACTTCAACAACAAAAGGATGAATTCAACCAAAAATTAGAGGAGTTACTTGCCGTAACTAGAGCAGGAAACAGTCAAGCACAGCATATTGGCACTGGCCAAGTATGAATACTTTTTATACAAGATGTGTGGTATAAATTATTTTCCATGTTGACTTTTATGGACTTATGACAAAAATAAAATAATTGTGCAGACAAACCTATCAATGCAAACTCCACTCCATATAAGACATTCATCATTTCAGAAGGGACAAGTATGTTTGTATTACTGTGAATTACACTTCATTTTACATTTATATAAATTTGTTATGTCACCTGTATTTGTTTTGTAGGATGTGTATCTGTTGAGTTTTACAGATCCAGATGCTAGAGTTGCATTCGGTCGAGTCTCTGAGGTTGACCCCATGAAAAGGGTGGGAGGTGCAATTTTAGGATCATCATTTGTTGTTGTTTATGTAGAGGTTGCTTTGTTGGGAAACGATCCTCTAGTTAGACCTTATGATCAATATCAATCTGTTGATGATGTTTTTGGCAACGTCATAGCATGGCCAAAAACACATATGTTGCCAAGGTGAGCATAAAGTATTGCTTATACTATTACATAATTGAAAACAAAAGTAGTATCTAAAGTCGTTTCCATTTGTTGCAGGACATGAAGTTTAAATTTAATTGCATTCTTGGATACTATCTAAAGAGAGGAGAGCTATAGTTGTTCTTATATAATCCACTTTGTTATTTGTACATGCCGATCCAAAGTAATGGTGTTTCATGTCCATTGTCATAGACAATGTTGCCAAATAACAATCCTATTTTGTTTTGTCCTACTTTTAATTTTGTTATGGAGAATCTTAGTATTATGGATGATACATGCATTATGATTGGTTTGTGGTTTTTAGCTATGAGCAGTGTTTTAGATTCTTGTTTGTGGGTACGAATGAGGTGTGTTACTTGTACGAGTACTGTTCTGATTTCTCACTACGTTGTTTTTGAATGTTTTGTTTTTGGTACTAAGTATATTATAGCCTGGTGTTTTTGCATTTTGCAGAGGCACATTAAGTCATTGTCAACATTTCAGAGGTCTGCTCTGGTTGAGAAGTCTAGGCAGAAGCCTCAAGAAAGAATGGGTGTTCTTAGTAATGTGGGTTCCTCCTTGTTCCCTTAATTGTTAAAACAACATTTGTATATTTGTCTTTTTTCCTTTACCCCCTCCATCTAAAATAATACCCTTTCTGTGACATGTGGTTGTGATGTAGGCCCTAAAAGCCAATAACTATGGTAATGATCCTCTGCTAACTGCAGCTCTGTACTTGGAGATTAATTAAAGGCCTATCTCGAGATCTGACAACCTCTGTATTGATGGCTTGACCGACTGCCCAGGGATACCATGGGACGCATCCATTCCTAGTATAATAGTTGGCTCTCAGGAGATCTTTGGCATGGATGGAGGATGCTCAACTGTGGTGAACTTCTCTATGCAATGTGACACCCGTAGGCATATTTAGGATCTCATTCGCTGTGGAAACATGAAGGGCGTTGTAAGTAAAATCTTTTAATGTATTTTGTTTAAATTAGTTAAACGAAATACATACATTTTTTTTACTGACAACGCACTTAATGTTTCCACAACAAATGAGATCCTGAATAAGACCGCAGAGAAGTTCACCACAGCTGAGCATCCTCCATCCATGCCAAAGATTTCCTAAGAGCCAACTATTATACTAGGAATGGATCTGTCCCATGGTAGCCCTGGGCAGTCAGACAAGCCATCAATAGCTGATGTAAGTTTTGAATTTTGACTACTTAACATATGTATGGGATTTTGAATTCTTAAGAGATACAAGTTAACTAAAACCTAACCATAATTTAAGATTTAGGTACATTTTTCACTTTTTCCTTTGTCATCCATGAAGTTATTTTATTTTGGTGTCCTTCAGTGTCATTAAGCTAACACGAAATCATCATGCTATAGTATGCATTATTGGATACTATCACTTTGTAATAGTTGTTTTTATGTAATCCACTTTGGAATTGGAGGTTGATCTTTACCCCTTTGTGTTACAGTTCTATCTTGATGCTGGAAAGGGACATGTATACATGTACATTTTTGTGAAGATCGAGTTGCATTTAATTTCAAAGACTCCTTTTGTTGAATGCATGTCTGAATCTTTCCATGGGCATGACAAACATTCTATTGATGCTAAGTGTGCACAAAGATGGTATGCTACTAACTTATAATGATACATATCATACAAGTGAACCAGAAGTTACCATCATTATTTCTGCCCATGCTTTAGTGCTTCTATGCCCATCATTTGATTTTTAAAGATACCAAACTTATTTACATATCATTTCAATTTCCATTGGAGAATCTTAGAGTGGAGAAAAAATGTGTTGAGTGCTCAATTAGAAGAGAAGGATGAGCTGAAGAGGGAAGGTTATTCAACATGTCACTTTGTAAGTGTAATTGTAATTTTTTATAAATTGCCTTCAAGTGACCACTCGAGCTGTTGTGATAGTTGAATAATCACATTTGTTTTTACCTATGCTAGATTTTGTTGGAGGTCCATCTATCTATGAGGCTTGCACCATTAGGGGTGACAAGGCTTCCTCTGTATATAATATGAATTGTGAATGCTCTGTTTTGCATCTAATTTAAGCCAAATACGGCCAAAAGCCCTGCAGTTCTGCATTCCTATCCCTGATGTCTTTCTGATTAACACACATAACTCCAAAGGTGAACCCAAAGTGGTGGATTGAGGAAAATACAAACTTTCCAGGCCTTTTTATGTATAGTTACTTTCATGTTCTTGAACTGGACATGATCAGGTTAGAAGTGGAGCCAACCAAGACCAAACTAGTTTTTAACTATAGGGAGGACTATAATGGCTGAATACAATCCAAGACAACCCAGTTGCAGCCTTGTCAAATATGTGAGATAATGACTGGTTTATAGGTCAGATGGTAGAATTTCCTTCTGCATTGAGGGAAGCATTGCACTTTGTACAATGAACTGTGGCAGCCACATCTTTGGCTAATAACTACATGCTTCTGAGGAGTATGCTCGGCTTCCCTGTAGGACAAGAATATATGTTTGGTGCACATCTTTTCTACATCTCTATTTAATAATTAACTCATGAATTTACCATTGCATATTCCACACATTTTTTGTAGAGCAGGAACCATTATTTACCTTGTTATTATGTCTCATTCTTCACATGCCTTCATACATATTGCCAAGGGAATTTCATCTATTGGGGAGTTTTTATATTGTTCTCTGTTGAATAAGCAAACATCACTCATAATTATTGAAGTTAGTTCTCTTATTGCTTTGATAGAGATGGAATGTAAATTTCTTTTTAATTTGATGAATAAGCAAACATGAACATTGCTTTGATAGAGATGGAATGTAAATTTCTTTTTAATTTGATGAACGAATGTACTGTCAGTTAGTCTGTTGGTGGATTCAACATGGATGTTGCCGCTGCTCTGTATTAGGCCACTTGGTGGATTCAACCTGGATGTTGAGTACTGCTGCATATGTATTAACTATGGATATGTTTGGACCTGTTGTTGATAATGTAGGTGGCATTGTTGAGATGAGTCAGTAGGTAAATTATTTGCTTCTACAAGGATCATCACATTTGTTTTTACACATCTATTAATTGAGCATATGTGGTATATTTTTGTGTTAGTGGTGTGATTATCAACAGATTTGTACTGTTCAAGGATGGATGTAGCGAGTGCAAATACCTCTTGATGATGTGAATGAAGCTCAAGAATGAGAATGGGGGATGGCCGAGCCCAATAGTTTGATCTATAGGTATGGATTTTTTTTGTTTATTTCCTATATATGGTGCTAAATGTGATAATCTTGAAATTGATAGTGGCGGTTTGATGTTGTAGGCTCTAATGGATTTGTAGGATGAAAATGAGCTAGTTCTTGAGAATGGCTGCTTGTTTATCTGTAATCTACCCTTTGCTGCCATGTAAGAATGAAATCTGGGGGGCTAACTACTATTGAGCTCCCTGATAAGAAAAAGTCATTCCAATCAGCAGAGGTATATTCATGTGCTAGATCCCTTCTTTTTTTCTGCATTTCTAGTTGCTGGTTTTCCAGTTTATTTGTTATTCTAGATGTTGGTTTCCATCTGATTTGTTATTCTAGATGATGGTTTACAGCTGATTTGTTATTTCTTTTTCTAAGTCAAGTGGCTATACATCAATCAATTTGTTATTGAGATTTGAATGTTCCAGCTGATGCTTATAATTTCCACTCTTCAGTGACCTTTAGCCGGATAGATCCTGAAGGAAAGTTGGTCATGGGCTTCAGTGTGCTTATCATAGGCACCATAGCATGTATGGCGTTATTTTGATGGTAAAATGAAGTGGTTGATACTTCTTTTTGTTAATACTCGCTTTGTATTTTGTAGAGGTGCATTATGAAGGGAGGCCATTGAGAAACTTGATTCAGTCCTTTGGTAGGTCTACTTAATCTAGAACGAGAAGGTGCTTGCTGAATGGGCTGCTGAATGGGCTGCTGAATCAACTGTGCATTCTGTAGACTTTAAGGTGTTCCTGTGCATACCACCTCACCTCTACAAGCTGAGTTCATGGTTGTGGTCACTGCATCCAATATATGTACACACAGCAATATCAAGACGACCATCATTCTTACTGACTCTAGCTCTTCGGTGAAGCTAGCAAGCCAGACAATCTGCAACTCACCGAGTCTCCAAAACCTTTGGAGGAAATTCCTTGTCAAAAAAGCTAGCCTAGACCTTTTAATGGTTATGTATGTCCCTAGGGACCTCAATAAGGCAGCTGATAAAATTGCAAAAACAACCTTATCCACTCGCACTTCCTTTTCTTCTTTCTGTAATAAGCCGGATTGGCTAGAGTATGAACTAGATGTGAATTTCTCTTCTTTTTGGCCTGTTCTAGAGCACAAGATGAATAAATGATAAGCTCTAGGGTTCCCCAAAAAAGAAAGTATGTCATTGGTGTTGTATTCAATATAAGGGGCAAGGTAAAATGTCCTCCCCATGTAATTGTCATTTGTTTATAAATAAAAAATATTCATAATTTCAAAAAACTGAGTTTGGTTGTAATTGGCTTTCAATTAGAAAACCTAATAATGCGTTGAAAACTGAATGACTAAAAGCCATGAAAATGTAGTAATACAGATCTAGTAGTCATTAGTGGCTTTTTTTATACGCCATTAAATTCAATAAGAACATTTTCATACACCAACATAATCCAAAATAGTGGCATTTGTATAAAAGCCAATTGATGAATAGTGGCTTTTTTATAAATGCCAAATGATGGTTTAGTGGCCTTTATGTGGCATTTATTTGAAGCCACTAAAGACAAACCTTTAGTGGCTTTTACAACTTAAGCCGCTATCTTCGTAGTGGCATTGGCGGTAGAGGCATTTTTTTAAATGTCAACAAATGCCGCTAAACCTGTTTACTGGATTTTATTTTTTTTAGTGGATTTTCTGAAAGGCCGCTAATGAGTACGTTTGTTGTAGTGCACACAAATACTATATTAAAAAAAAACCACTATATCACTATCTTTGAGTTACCATTCATGCCAAAAATTCATGGCACTATGAATTGTCATTCTTCACACGAGGTGAAAATAAGAATTTGATCCCTGAATACACAAGAATTGAGTATAAATTAATTGGGGTAAGAACCTGATCACTGAATACACAAACCATAACCATCAGGTAGATGACAAAGACAAATCAAAATGGGGTGATTGTTGAATACACAAACCTTAAAACCAAGATCCTTGCAATCAAAAAGTGCCAGCCACATATCTTCTAGAAACAGTAGAAAATTTGAAAGCTACACAGATGAAGAAGTAAGAAGGCTGGCAGAATATCTTCATAACCAACCAATTGAGCATTGAACATGACAGAAGTAACTTATTCAAAAGACCAATTTAGAAGATTTTCTCCTTTCAATTTAAAACCATGACAATGAAATAATTAATGGTACTACAATATGTGTGACATCCACATTTATTTAAAACCAACTAAATATAATAAAGAATGGAAAACTTCTATTTTTATGAAATCCTATCAATTCACATGATATGTGAATCTCTACATTGATCAAATGACTGCTACTCTTGGTTTCCATGTCTTCAAATGGTTCACCTACAATGATGAAGAAAAAATTAAGAAGTGCACTTCTATTATTGAGAGTAATTTATAAAATGTTACCTGACAATGAGTAATTTCTTTGGCCAAGCTATCACTGTCCCAATTACATCCTCAATGAATTGGTGTTGACCAAAAGGCCTAATCAATTGCTCTTGAGGTTGGATTGGTACAGTAATGGACATGACAGCAAATGAGGACCCCAACAGTGCTCCTCCTACGTCATAAGTTGGACTTATAGAAGTAACGTGTCGTTGTGCTACAATTGATTTCCCATCCTCAAAACTTAACAAGGAAATGACCTTTAAATTTATGAAGACCGTGTCAAACATTATTTATACCTAAAAATCAAATTGAAAAAAGTAACAATAATTTTCAGAATAACATGGATTAGTAGGTTGACACTCACCTTGAAATGTCAAATGTCTAACGTGGAGCCAAAGTCATCAATACTAACTTCATGTAGAGTAACGTATCCAACATGCAGGTTGTCCTTGGTGCCCTTCTTTAATGATCATGGCATCTATCAAAGATATAGTTTACTCATAGAAAAAAAATTAAGGAAGAATAAGGTATCCCAATTACAATGATACCACATACTTACATAAAGTTCCCATAATCCTTTCCGTGAAGACTAAGATAATGCCAAGAAGTTCGTACATCAAGCAATAATATAACAAAAGCTTATATAGTTTTGGAGATTTCGGGAAAGATAATTGATAATATTAAGGTAACCTTTCATTATAAATAACATTTATAAATAAATACCTTAACATTGTGCAACCAACAATAACTAAAAAAATCAAAGTTATAACTCTATTCTGCCAAAAAAAAATAAAGATACAGATATGAGACCATTTATACTTCAAAGAGGAAATTCAACATAAAGGTACATGAAATAATAGAACAGGGTGCATCCAACCACCATTCATATATATGTAGCTAGAAAGCCAATGAAGTACGGGGGGTAGAGGCAAAAGTCAAGCATGATTGCCTATCTTATGGTCTCAAGGGAAACAATGATTAAATGGGTGAAGCATGACGAGGTTGATATTATGCAGAGTCTCATGCATAGCTCATGTTGTAAATGACAAATTTGTCCATGCAATCCACTCCAACTCTCCATGGTTCATGTTGCAACCACAAGTCTTCTCTAATCTAAAGTAATCAACAAAATATTGATCTTAATGTTGGTGTATTTGTCATATGTATAAAATGTAACTGATATAAGTGAATATCACAAAATTGGAACTAGTATGCAAAGCACCCTGCAATGTTGACTCCCAAATAGGCATGATCAATAGAGAGGTTTTTAGTCAAAACACCCGAGGTACATTCAACCCACAGGTGGTGACAACCTAGAGTTCGTTATCAGTCATTCCCAGTACTATAATGCTCTTGAAAAATTTATGTCATCAACCTATGGTGAAGTCTAGATGTCAAGGGCCATAAATACCAGATGATTTACATGGTTCCCTACAAAAATGCCTTATGTTTCCATTTTGATTTGTAATACATATTTCTATAGGTAGGATGATGAATGATAGTCTTGCATAACAGTTTGAAAAGGAGCACATTTGAAAGATGCCAATGACCTACATATGTGTTAATATACTAAACCAACATAAAATCTGAATTATACAAGATTCTAGACATATATTACAAATTGTGATAACACTCGTGATAATTCAGATAATATATCACTCATTGACTCCTTGTTATCCTTATTGATTAAATTGATCCACAATTACAACCACAAGTATTTTGTACCATGACCGTGGATAAGACATCAAAAATATATACAATAGCAGTTGAACATGAATGGTTTAGACCTAAACCTGAAGTTAAATGTCTATAACCAACCTCCGACTTTAGAAAATCAGCCAAATTATTTCCTCATAGGACTAATGCATGTAGGTTTCTACCGTAACATGCATATAAATACACATTGAACATTATTCAGGTAATTTCCCTAAAAATAGTATGTTCATGAAACACTATCTGATGAAATGAAAAAATAACAACACAAACACCATTGTTAGTGACAAACTAAGAAAAAGATGTATTTAGGCACACAATTTGACCACCAAAGAAAAGTTAAAACAAAAATACAAATCCCAAAACATATCTTATGAGAGATCAAGAACAGGGCCAAAACCACACCCAAATCACATGTGTTGTGGCAAGCTGCCAAACTAAGTCGATGCCTACTCAAGAATTTCACTTAGAATTGCAAAGTGATGTGTATTTGTGTTTCTTCAGTCGTATTCTGGCCCCATTTAAGAGAAACAAAATATAAGATAGGTAGCAACATAGATAAGACAATCATAAGGAACCTGGAGAGTAATGTGCATTTAGTAATCAAAATTATTTTTATACAAGCTAACATGGAGAAGATGATTTCTGAAATGGAAAAAGACTGCACTATATCAGGCTTCAACATCATTCTTTTAACCAATTCTAGATATCCACAACAATAATGTTTCTGTGATAGTTTCTTTCTTTTCATTATCATTTTACTTAACCCATTCTTGTACAAGCCATTGACAACGTAATACATTAAGAAAAAAGGGATTTTACATAGTTGTTGTTAGATCTCTCCTAACTACAAGTTCAAGTCCTCAATCATTAGTTTGTTGCAAAGTCACTTTCTAATTTGAATTCGAATATTATAAAAGGAGTATTTGGTATGAATCCTGCTCGTAGATGAAAGATAATATAGAATTGAGGTTGTGTAGATAAGAAGAAGAAAAAATGTGATGGAATAGTTGGGATCAGTATGAGCAGGGAAGATACTGATGAGAATAAAAAAGTGACAGGTTTAGCCGAGCTTGGGTCACATGTAGTCACTGCCAGATAGTGTTTTCTGAGTAATTTGATCATGTGATCTTCCATGGATTTACCTCAATGTTTTTGGAATGACGATATCAGAAAAAAATGATGAAAGGGAGAGTAAATCTGATTGATAAGGAAGGGATAGGTTTCACAATTCCCAAAAAGGCATCCAATGTCGTGATTAGGACGAGCATCAAGAATCATCAAGTAGATGATAATTCAACTGTCGCTTCTACCATAGAAATAGTTAAAATATGTAAATAATTAGGCATTATATTTATAGGGGTAGAGGTGTAGAGATGGGAGAAAAACATTTTCATTTTGATCGTAGCACAATGCTTTACAAATAATGGTGCATGAAGATCAGCAATCAGTGAGCACAGTGGCAACGACACAACTGTATCCGACGGAAACCATTATCACACGACCACGACAGAAATGGTAGATGCCTACGAAGAGACATAGGTGCTTGCTACCAGCACCGCATTACACAAGCCTCTACAGTTACCAGAGTCATCTCAAGGATTTAAGAAACTCAATCCAATTGAGCATAAAAAGTCTGAATGTAATGCATACATGAAACGTCTGATGGGAAGAGGAACATGTAATGTATTGTATATGGAGGCAAAATTTTAGTTTCGTATCGTGGTAAATAAAAAAGTAGGCCAAGAAGGGCGATGAAAACAAGCTTCCAGTAGTTGTTTGCCTTATATCATAAACAAATAAAAAAACCTGCAATGTCGTGACAATCATGCCCATTCATGTCGAAACATGATAGCTAAGGAACAATAGATGCAATTAGGGAAAGTGAATGAACTTCCTAGCTGACCTGATCAACAAAGAGTCTAAACGCTAATCCTTCCCTCCACCATGCTAATTATTGCATACCATCTCAACACTCTCAATCGTCCATGTTGACAGCCTCCTAAATGAGGTTCCTGGGTTGCGTGCCTCCCTGAACCACACCACATTGTAGTTTAGTCTTTGCTTCCTACACAGCTCCCTGCCATCAACACAATCTCGCGTAGGCGGCACCAGGGGAGCCTAGGGAAAATGTGGTATTTGACCAATCCCTCCACAACCACCGTGGTATATCTAGCATCCTTTTCATCTACTTATCAAACTTGGTCAAGGATAGAGGTTTAGCATGATAGGGAGAAGGGGTGAGACACAGAGAGGGCGATCAAATTGGGGGTTGTAGGGGAGGATAGAAAGAGCATGATAGGTCGGATTGAGGTGGATAGACGTTTCCACGCGTGAAACCGTCCCACAGGAGTAGTGCGCGGAAATTTCAAAAAATTTGTATGTTTTGATTTTTGGGGGGTGGCGGAGGGAGGGTGGTGAATTGGGAAGAGCCTGATTTGTAGTCAATTCTAATATATATTTAATTTTATAGCTAATATAGTGAACTACATTTTTTTATTCACACTTTTATAATTTGTAGTGAAAAGTACTTTTTGACTACAAAGACGATATATGTAGTTAGAAAAATTATAGTTAAATCATTATTTTTTGTAGTGGTACATATTTTGTAAATGTAGGTTTTAACTTTAGTCACATGTCAGTTTTAAATTTTTTTGTTGGTAAATGAATATAATGATAATTTTTATGATACTACATGTGAATCATGTTAGAAAGTGAATTTGGGAATTTCTTTGCCTTCTTGGTTGAATGATATTAGTTAATACCAGATCCAATTTTTTGTTTTGGCTTTCTCAATGTGTGTACAAATTGCCCTCATGACATGTTTATGTGGTGATCCAGATAATAGAAGTAAAAAAAACTCATATATAATAGGAGGAATACATCAACTCTCATCAACCCCCACCTACAAACATCAAGGGGTTCATTAAAGATCACGAATCCTACTACTTCAACATCCATCAACAATTTCCAACTCCTCCAAGCCCTAATCTAGAGTATTTCATATGACTTTCTAGGTCGACAAGACCGAAGGCCGTTCTTGAGCATAGCAATCCATGAAGGAGTAGAAAAATGGTGCATGCATGTATTCCTCACCCCTTAATACCTTACCTATCACCTACATTTCTTATTGTAAGTGAACCTTCTATATTAAAGCTCCTCCACATTTAACAGCAAACCCACCCTCTATCCCAATGATGGATTTTCCACCGCTTGATAAGTATCCTTTTCTAAAATAAGCTCCTAGAGGTGAACTTATTCATCTTCCCTATCTATGATGAGTTATACCCTACCCTATCTAAGCATGTTTAAATAGTGCTTCAAGACCTAAAACAATTCCTATTAGAATCCATTCTCACACAACCATATCAATACACACCCCTAATCTCCCACATATAGAATTTATTAACTAGTTGGAATAAACCCATCACCATATCTTGTCATATCATTATATCTGCTAAAGCCTTATTTCAGATCTTCATTTTTTTCCTTTTTTCTCATTATACATGTTTAGATAGATAGTATGCATGTTTATTTCCCAATCAATCCCAATTATGTCAATGCATTTATGAATGCATTTCTTGATTTTGTAGGTACTTGATCCAAAATGAATATTGTGAGTTGATTGAAAAATCTAGAAGACCACTAAAGTCACCTTCAATGGATCTAAGAAGGATCAAAGATGACATTCGAGCAAGGATATCCATGGATGAACAAATAATGAATGGAAGTGCATCAAAAATCCCTCAAAATGGTTGTTCTACCAGTGAACAATCGTTTTCCAAAGAGCAAGATCACAACGGTTTGATATAGTTAAAAATAGAATCAGAAAAACCATCTTAGAATAGATAACTATGTTGGTAACCCTAGCCTAAAATGACCATTCTGGCTAGCACAACCATTCCCCATGAGTTTGAAAACTCCCTCTCAGTCTAATATTTCCATCATTCCCACTATGAGCATTCCTCCTTGACATGGTTGTTCTACCCTAGTCCATAGCTTTCGTGCCACACAGATTATTTGTTCTACCAAAAAATATTCATAATGATTGTACCCAAAGAATGGTCATGCCACTTGTCACATATCAATGTCATTCTACCCAGAACGACCATACTATTAAAATTAGCTTCATTTTTCACCCTAATAGAGTCTTGTTTCCACCATGACCATTACGGGTCACCATGGGCGTTCCACCCATCAACACTATGGAAGTAGCAAGGCAGAATGACCACTTTTCACTGAAACTATAAACAATTTGTAAACCATTCTACCAAATATGCCACTCACTTACCCTAGAATCTAGAGTGAGAGGTTGAGATACTCATTTAATTCATATATACTATATACCTCTCACCTACCCTATTTCCATCTCCTACGCCCATTTTCCACAAAAAACCTTAATTTTTTAAGTTTTTGACTACATTTCACAACATTTTCAAGGCATCCACAATTAGAGAAGGAAAGATCTCATACACCAAGTAGATGGAGTTGAGTAAGAATGTCGCTCCATCAATACTCATGTATATATCTTCTTATTCCACCTCTATTTTTTTACTTTCTTGTAATATGAGTAGCTAAGCCCCATTTGGGGGAGGGGGGATTTTGAGAATTTGACACCGTGTTTTGGAAAATATTTCTTAATAATATTTATTATTGTTCTTTAGTTTTATGTTTTTTTATTCTCTATCCTATCTCTTTGTTTGGTTTAGAGATATGGAAACACCTGAGGTTTAGATAAAAGAGGTATTTGGAAGCTAAGAAGGGAAAACTCAAAAGTCGACTTATGCACAGTTATCTAGTTTTCCTATGTACACTCCTACCCTCTATTTTTGAAATCCTTAGGTGTGACATCCAAACACCTAAGTATTTCTCCCCTACAATACTGGTAAAAGAACATGTTAGAGGTTGGAATTGGGGTAATAGGAGGTAAAACTCTTCTCCTACACCTTATACCAATCCTTGCCAATATGCTAGAAGAACTTGTAGCTTCCTAATGTTAGGTACATAATTGTAATTACCTATATACATATCTTTCATGGTCATAAGAGGTATTTGACATAATTTTGGTGATTACCATGAAACTAAAATCTTCCTATTTAGTGTAAGCAAATAAAGGTGCTACCACAAAAAGTTTAACGATCTAACTATCCCATGATAGTTAGTTATTTAATATTCAAGCTTGATATTGTTTAATCTAAATTTGTTATTTTAATCCTCTAATGCATAAAGGAATCCCATGATAGCAATATAGATTCCAGGAAAAGAAGGTTATCAAAATTTTGGATTATAAGGATATAATTTCATTAGGAAAATAAAGTGTACAAGATAATGACAATTCCAAATCATGAAAATGGTTATTGATATCAATTTTCAAATTTTCTTCTTATGAACTCTTGTGCACCGTCATATTTGGGAACAATATGAACTGGGTGAATCCCATCCGTAAATGAATCTTCTTCAACCCCAGTTTAGCACACACTCATATTCCCTAATTGAATGTGGATTACTCACAACCTCCTCAACCATTTTAGAAATGATATTCTGTATATCCTTTAAGAGATCCTTTCACTCCTTTTAAGCCTCTACTCAAACCCCAACTCACAACCTGTGAGAAATATCCATCTGTCACCTAGCTCTCTATCATGAATTTGTTGTAAATGGCAAAATTCAAGGCTTCCTTAACTTATGGGAATTGGAGAAGCATTAGGAACATCATGCAATTGTTTTACACCCACCACTTTAGCCACCTAAGACCAAAGAACCTTGAACCAACTCCATATTTAACCTCTAGCTGCACCACCTAGATCCATAATCTCTAATTGCTTCAAGAAAGTATATTTGACATACAACATCCAAAGACCTCCATGAACCCCCTATACCCAAACCCTGATGCAAGGCTCTAGTTATTTTTAAAGTTGAATATTACTAAAGAGGTTTCCAGAGTAATTTAGAAGAGTATATATGGTGTTCCTTACAAGTTCGTAAAGGAGTGAAACACCTCCTCATGCCTTCATGATGCTCATTAGCCCTCTTCATATAGAGGGAAGGAATTTTCCATTTCCCCAATTACAAATTTTCTTGGAGGTTTTTGATAATTCCTTCTTAGTTGTCATCAATGTGAATGTTGAATCCTCTCACTGACTTCATTTTGACCTTGAAAACTCTTTGAGTTTGATGGTTTTATAATATATTATGTTGGAATTTGACTTCTATATCGGTTGACACATGTGAACAACAAGTTCTACAACCATCATGGTCAACAAGAAATTATTCATTTAGTGAAGCTTCATTTGAAGAGGAGATCTATTTGTTTAGTTTTACATGATTTTTACCATAGATTGAATGATAACAATCAAAGTCAAGCCACTTTCATGCATTTCCAATAACAATTAATCATTGATATTTACATCCATACTCAATGTCTGGCTGATGGTTAAAAATGAGTTGGAGGGTAAGTTAGTATTTGAGAAAATTGTGCACAACACATTTTGAGATGAATAGAAAACTACTTATCTCATCTTTGATGAATCCAAAATCTACAAAAAACCTAGAAAAATCATACTAAGTAATCTACAGATTATAAAAAATAGTAAACTTTCACCAAAGTTTTAGAAAAATAATGTAACCCTAATGAGATAGAATTATTAGCCTTTAGATACATGATTATGGTTTATATATAGGTTTGAGTTCTAGACACATTATAGTGATTAAAATTAGTGAACAAATCTAATAAGTTACATCATAGGATCTCAAAGATACTAATATGACTAATCAAGTACATTGATTATCCTATTTTTGTGAATGTGTAACTATATAGTATAATTCTAGGGTATTATATTGTTATCCTATGATGGTTGAAAAATTTATGGAAAATTATGAAATATAATAATATAAATTCTTCATGTGAGAAAAAAAGAGTTCAGTAAGATAATTAACTTTCTCCAACTATTGGAAGAATGGATACATAAACCTTATGCCATTATGACAATTCAATTGACGAAGTAGGGTAGAGTTTTATGTCTTATGTCAAAAGGACTAGATATGGGTTAATATAAAAACCCAAATTTAAAGTAAAAGTTAGGATTAATGAGATAAGATTTGAATAAGTAAATGAATTAGTAACTCGTCCCTAACTCATGTAGATCGGTCATTATGAATTATACACCTTGTAATGACTAGACCATCATATCATTTTTTCTAAGAATTGAACGCAATTTCCTACAATTCTAGTCAAGAATTATAATGACACGAGAATTGTTGACTAATATAGAAAATACACATGGATTGATAAAGCCTTAAGTTTTTTAGGAGAGAATTAAACTTAGTATTTGAAGAAGTATTTCTAGTTGGTCTTCCCTTACCACAATTAAGAGGACTGTGCCCTTTGAACTTTTTCACTATTAGTATAAATTATCTAATCTAGTTGGTTTCTTCCTATGTAGTAGTTAAATTTATATTATAATTTTAGAAAATCTCATGAAATATCTACAATTTAACATTTTATATTTTCAATCAGCATTTCCTTATCACATGAATTTAGAATAGAACCATCAAAATTCAAAATTTTTCTACAACATTTTACTTAATTATTATGATTTCAAACCCAATTTTTTTGTTATGATATCAAAATAGAATATATAATATCTGTTATTTTTAATTACTTAATATTTGAGAATACTAGAGAAAGATAAAATATGTAAATAAAAGTTGTTTACTATAGTTGTAGATGTCATGTTTCTTTATGCAATTATTTACTTTATGTTATATAATTCAACACACTTACTTTAATCAAAGATTCTTTCCTTCATGATTGGTTGGGGATGCGACATTTGTAGGTGGTGAGAAACCATTTGAGACATAACCATAAGATTTTTACTTTGCAAAATTGTATAAAATCTTTTAGTGGTGGAACATATCTTAAACGATCCTCCTAGTTTAGCATTTTTATGATTCTTGTTATTTTAGTTTTTTCGGGATATTTTATACTCACAGTCTATTTTTTGAGTTTCAAACTTTATCTTTGGTTTTAGTTATTTCGATTATTAGATGTGCAATTTGAGCCAGCCATGATACTTTCCAATGATTTGTTATATGATATCTGTTTTAGTTCTTCCAAATATGATTGTGTGGTTAATCAATGGGTGAGCATTACATTATGATATCCAAATGAATAGATAACAATTATTGATTTTTATCCGTAGATGAATTCTGACAGATACCCTTTTTGTACAAATATGTTCCAAAAAGAGTTCTAATAAGAGGACTAAGCACATAGATAGAGAGGAAGCCTCGTATACCATGTGGAGTGAAAACAATGGTTGCAGAATGGTAACTATATTGAGACCTTAGATACACTTGTCAAATTCTTCATAGATGATTTAACCAATAAAAAAGAGAGGATCCATTATATGAGAGACCATGATCTAGCCCAGGTAGATTTTTTCAAAGATCAAGCTAGAGAACTTTTCTAGAAAAATATGAGATAGACAAAGTTGGATACGTCAGTAGTCAAAATTGAGAATCTAGCACTATTTTTTTAATCTTAGATGTCTTGTGCATTCTAAGGTCCACTTTGGGATGCATCTACAAAGAGTGGGAGAGCTTCATGTATTGTGGAGGACACAATGTTGAGCTGCTGAGTTGGGAGATGTTTGCTACTGTCTTTCTCCTTTTTTTTGGGGGGGGGACTGTCTTCTAGAACTACTACATCATAGATGCAATAATAAAAAAAAAGAATGTAAACTTTTGGTACCTAAATGACTACGGAAATACCAAATTCTTCCAATACATGATGAAGCTTTGTATGTAGAAACATTGATATGGCTTAGATGAGCTAGGTATGAAAAAGAAGTTCATGCATGGTATAAAGCCTGATATTGGGTACACTCTAACTAAATATGAGATCAATAAAGTTTATGTTGTATTTGAGGATGACCTATAGTTGGAGGACAACATCAGACGCCCTTGGATGAAAGTATGTTTTTCAAGAGGCAACATTTAAAATATTGGTCAGAATAATGGACTAAATAATAGGAGGAAGGACCAAGAAGTTGCACCAAGTCAAAGACGTGTCTCAGATGGAGGCCCTTAGAGAACACCTAGACATGTCTTCCCCAAGTGCTAGAAGCCTCATGGTGGAGAGTGCATGTCTGGATAGCTCATATGTTATCTTTGTGGAGAGGAAGGTCACTTCATTTAAATGCCAAAGAGGCAGAAGCAGGACTAGAATAACTAGGGATAGAAAAGACAAGAAATATTATTCATCATGCATAGAGAAGATGTTGATGAGGACCATGTGATAGAATTTATGATTTTATTATGTCATTTGTTAGTTAAAATTGTCAGGTGGATCTTCACATTCTATATACATGTTTCTCTAGTTAATATGTTGAATTTTAAGTAATATATTTAGATTTACAAATTTAATTTCAAAACTTAAAGTCCATGTGAGGACATTTTTGGGAGGATATTTATACGACCCATTTTTTGATTAACCATCTAATTTGGGTTCACTTTGATAATTGCATGCTTAACTAGATTGCTCATTGTTTAGAGCTTGATTAATGATGGTAGTATTATTCTGATTCTTTAAAGCTAATTAAAAACTCTAAATATTCATTTTTTCAAATAATTAGAGTTTCAAAATTGTAAACCCTAGTCGCCAAAATTAGGGCTTTGGTATATTATCAATATAGAAATTCATAAATATAGTGGTCTATTAAATGATTTTTAGTATTTTATTTACAACTTTGATTTACTTGAAATTTGTATATGATTTGGAGAACTTAAATATAAGTGTTCTTAAAAAATATAAGAATTTTGAAATGCTTTATGACATATTTATTGACCATTTACCTAAGGAAAAACTTAGTCGACCATGTATTCAGACCGAAATATAGAATTTTAGTATTGTTTTTCATTTTTAATTGGTACATTCAATTGATTTGAAATTTTAATTGTAGTTTTAAAACTCCATTTTAGACATGCTATTAAATTTTGAAAATTTTTGAATGAAGTTAGACTGATCTAGAGAAGGGTTTTGGTCGAGTTTCTCCATGATAAACTCAGCCAACCATGCATCCTGGCTGAAATATAGTGGTCTAGTATTTCGTCTTTATTTATTTATTGGCTACTTAGTTTCATTTAAGTTATTTACTAAAGATATATTATTATGTTTAATAAAACATTATATTTCTTCATAAATTTTAGAAGATATTTGACCTATTGTGTAAATGCTTTTTGGTCACAATGTTATGACAAAATATTCTTCTAAAATAAAAGAAAAAGTTAAGTTTGGTCAATTGACAATTAACCCAAGCACCTTATTTATCTTTATGAATAACCTAACACCTAAGGAGATCTCATATTTTGTATTTCATTCTAGAGAAATGAAGTTCTAATGAGAGAGGGAGAGTTAGGGTGTGAGTGAGGAAAAAGGTGGTGATGTTGACCTAGGAATTTATCATCCGAGAAATGATGAAATCAGGTAAGTTTAGCTTCTTTGTGTTGTCTTTCATGGTTAATCTTCTATACCATGTTAAGATTCTTTCCCTCCTCTTATTTGATTCAAAATGATATCAAATATCCCTCTTTTCTCACTATTTCTCTCTTATTTTCCATTTCCAGGTTTCCTAGTTGAGAGGAGGAAGAAATGGATTTAATAACTAGAACCTTGGTGGATTTCTAAAAATTCAGAGTTTGACCTACATTTTAAGGTTCTTGTCACCTTAGGTGAGTGTTTCTCTCACTATTAAGCTTCATAATCATTTTTATATCCTAATTATATCTGTCTCAAATGATCAAGATCATTGCTAGTACTTGTATGCAGTTATATAACCAATTGGGATGATTTTGGGGAAATAAATCCTTCTAATTTAAACCCATTGATTAATATTTATCTAGTTATTGACTTATTGATTAAATTGTATGAATAATAATGTGGACATAAATTTATGTTGTTTTATAAGAACATTTCCTAAAAATAATTATTGAATTATATGCATGAAAAATGATTTGACATGTATAGAATCATATTTAATGGTATTAGAACGAATTACACAAATGTATTGTTAAATATTACTGAAAGTGAATATGAAATGTACATATTGATCAGTCTAAGGTGGTGGTACTCCCTGTTTAGGGTTTTTGTTGAGGGGTTGAATCAAATAAGTAATGAATCAATGTATACTTACAATTGTTGGATGAGTTACGTGCAAATGGAAACTAGGGTTTCCATGTGTGTGATATCCATAATGAACCCTTGTACATTATTATGACATTAATAAATGATATGATTCCTATAATGTGTTGAAATGAGATGACTTCTTATACCATAAAAATTCAGTATTAAGTTGTTTATGAGAGATAAAGCCTAAACTTGTATTTAATCTTGTAAATGTCAAGAAATGCTCAAGTGTAGGTATTATTACTTCAATTGAAGATGATGTGTCTTATTACTATGATTTAAGGCTAATGTATCTTTTTTAGTATGACCTATGAAATATTATGTAAAAATTCACATGAATGTAGTTACTTTTGTACAAGCTACATAACAATGAATTGGGATGGATGATTAGAGATTAGGATTTAAGAAGATGTAACCTAATATATTATTTTAACATAAACGAGAGTAGTATTATAAATAAATAAGTGCTTTTGTTAAGTATGAGTATGCCATTGGAAGTCAATGACATGGTACACTCATCTAACTACAAGAAAGGAAATGGACTGGAAGAATTGAATGGTGATGAAAAATTAAAAATGAAATTAATGAAATGTATATGATATAGTATATAGTCTATTTATTTTAATTACATGTGGGTTGACCTAAATTGAATGAAGTACAATAAAATCATATTACAAAGGAATTCATTGAGAGAGAAACATTTAGTAAATTTGGAACAATTTGATTCTAGGAGTAGTTCTGAGCATGATATCAAAGAAGTTATGACTAGTGAGTATGAAATAAAGGAAAAATGAAAAAAGGTAACAATTGGATCTAATAACCTAACCCTAACCCTAAAGTGGTGAGATGCACAATAGTAATGGATAATACTTTTGATGAGGGATTGGATAATGTAAATAAGTATAGTTTAATTCAACTACACAATGAAGCCCAAGTATAAGACTGACCTTCTCTAATGAGTTTCAAATGAAATCACTTATATGTTGAATAGTAACCTAATTGAATAGAGGTAAATAGTAAGAGAGAAGTATTAAGTGTGTTATGTATGTTCAAGCTTGAGATTTATTCATACCCATAGAAATTGAATGAAAAAAGTATATGTTGTGTTAAAAGCTTGCTCTATGCATGAAAAATGACATGAAATTTTCATATACTTATATTGTTGCTAGTTCTAATGTCTCTGTTAATAGTTAATGAGAACTTTGATATGAAATGAACATATAAGAAAAATGTTGACATTGAATTAACATGCAGTGATTACTTCTGAGAAACCCTATTTAGAGTAAATGTTGTATGATGAGATGATATCTTGGGTTGAAAGCCCACTGATGATGATTGCTATGACATGATGTGGGAATGAAAGGAATCATATGTTTTGTGAATTTCATATTTTTGTTCTTCTAGTTTTAGTCATTTTCTCTATTGATAATTCAATTTTTTATATTTCATTATAGTTGCTAAAAAATACACATATATAATAAATGATGTTTTGAATTTCTTGAATATGACAAAAAGGAATTAATAACAAGTGAAATGATTACATGTCTAATTTGGTGCCATGAACATTGTGAATTTCCCCTGAGGTCCATATTGGGGAAACAAAATGGATCTCCTTGTAGTAATCAAAAAATTATGAGGAGTTTCGAAGTGTGGGTCGAGACCTTCAAGGTTAGACTACAAGGATTTAGGAGTGTCAAATGGAAAGGCTTTCACCCTAAAATCTTGTTGTGATAGTCTATGTCCATGAGGAATAGACTCTGATAAATGAAATATGTGAAATATGAAAATATGAGAAATGTTCTTATTTGTGATATATTGTTTTGATGTTTCTTATCTTGTGTTCCCATGACGAGTATGTGAGAATCTTTAGGAACAAGGTTTTTGTTGATATATTAGGGTAGATGACTAAACGTTAACACAGTGATACTTAGTCATTGACATAAAAATCAAGCATGGCGATTTCTGTGTTGCCAGGTACAAGACAAATAGTTTAAGTGTAGATGAATAAAAGATGAAAAGCCATGTAGAATATAAGTTGAATGTTCTTATATGCCTTTAATTGTTAGGTTTTAAAATTACAACTTTTAAATATGCTTCTTTTTATTGAAACTAATCATTTTCTTATAAAGATGCTTTATTTCTATATCTTTAATTGTATGGTTTTGAATTTGATATTAAATGTTGACATAGGGTTGATGTTGATTTTTTATATCCAATCTAAGTATGATTTAAATTTACTTGTGATTTTAATAGTCTTTTTTGGTAGACATGTCAAATGTGTACTTCAACTTTAGGACTGCAAGATGTGTTCCTGGTCCGGATGATGGAATGTCACAAAGATGATCTTATTGTTATGTGTTGATTCTAAATTTTTAGATCTTGACTTGTTACTCATACTAATGGATTTTCAATATGAATTAAGTAACATCTACTAATATTTTCATAGACATGCTATAAAAGATATTTCAAAGTTTGATTTAGTATAAATGTTTATATTTTTTAATTATTTATATTATTATCTTAAACTGAATTTTATTATATGATAGATCTATCTGATAGAATTCTTGATATGTGCAAGTTTCTTTTAGGTTCATTACACTTAATTTGATGTTGATGCATGTACTCAGCTTGAGTGGGAGGTATCCACTCACTTGGGATGTATATGAGTCTCATAAGGTTGGTTCCAATAGTTGTAGGAAAAATGGTATCCAGCGGAGAGGTCGTGGAAGAGAAGATGTAAATAGAATAATCTAGATATAACAGTGTGTCCCTGCACTCACTATTTCCCGTGATGGGTATTATATTGAGCTTGTTGTTTAATGGAGATGTAAATGATGTAGAGACAAAATAAATTGCATATGATTAACCACATTTGTTTCTAGTTTTGGTGGAACTGAATATCATTTTTGAAACTTAAAAGTGTTGTTCTTTGATGTGACATTGTTTATGAAGTCAATAAGAGAGGAGAAAGGACAAATTTACATGTGTTTTTCTTATACATTGTTAATCGCATTTGTCGAGAATTAGTTTTTTTGTTTCACAATTTTCCTTTAGGTTTTGGGTTTCTCTCTAATGTGAAAGATCTAGAGGGAGGCTCAATAGAAGTTTTTGTACTTTAAAATTTTAATTAAAAACCTAAAGAAAAAAGGAGTAAACAAGGAAGGCACTTTAATGTTTCCAATTGGGATTTTGAAAGTGATTTATTTTGAAGTAGCTGCACCACCTTGAGATAGCCTTCACCTAGAAGTAGCTCCAACCTCCTTTGAAGCAGCCTTCTTGAAGTAAGCTCAAGAAACATTGGAGCAGCCTTCACTTCCTTGAAGTAAATCCACCACCTTGAGATGGACTTCACCTAGAAGTAGCTCCAACCTTGGTTGAAGCAGCCTTCTTGAAGTAACCACAAGCGCACCTTGGAGCAGACTTCAGTTAGTTTAAGTAGCACCAAGCAACCTCCTTTAAATAGTCTCCAACCCTAGGAGTAGTCAAGGATAACAAAGTACAATATAAAAGAAATAGATTGGAAGAAAAAAAATACTTAACCAATAAAGTACAACACTTTGATCATATATCAAGCATATAGATCTCCTATCCACATAATATGGACGTGTCTATATGTGGTGGATAGGAGATTGTTGCTATAAGACACAAACTTAGAGAACAAGGAAGAATATAGCAAGTGAATCTCAACTTTGTTTCTCTCTATAATGGATGCTCAAGTGTAGCTTATGTGCTTTAGGTGTCCTAACGCTTATCATATTTATAGGAATGATTTGCAAGAGTTTAGGGACGTTCTAGGGAGTCTCTACAGTGTTATTAGTGCTTAATTAGCCATTAAGTAGAAAGTTGTTGGGTTGCAATGGCTAAAATATTCGTTAAATGTGAAGTTTCTAGAACTTTTCTCGGTCAACACCAGATGAATCTTGGTCCACAATATTGTCGATCAGATGACTATCTAGTTTAGTTGGCTTTAATATCTATATGTTTGTCTCTCTCTTGCTTAAAATTATTCCAAGTTCCATATCTCAATTGACAATATTGTCGACCGAAATTGACTCAAAACTAAAGATTTACAAAGTAATTTCTTGGTTGTTTGAGTCTTCAACCAAGTGATTCTTGGTCGAATTTTTTTTTGACCGAGAAGGACTTTTTGCAAGTATTTTCAGTGTATGTGAGGTCCCATTGATAACTCATGTGAAATCTATCAACCCTAAAGTCTTCATGTAAGTGTAAGATAGGGTTATGGGTGGATCGGGAAAATCTAACTCTTGATTTACATGATATCTAAGTACTTGTACATTCTTACTTGTCAAATTTTGTACATCGATTACAATCATGAAAATATTAAACATTTAAGTGCACCATTCTTCAACTATCCACATGGTATGATATCCTCATGTTCTTGAACCCTGATATACTCAAGTAGCTTGTTAGATCCACAAGAATGAAATTTTTATCATCATCAAAACAAAGGGTATTCTAATGTCCAATTTAGTCAAAATTCTCCCCCTTTTTTAAGATGACAAATATTCCTAAAATAGAAGCAAAATATTTGAATTGAAATGAGTTTCATACCTATGATATACCTGAGATGAATATGTTCTTTTGATCTCATAAAATTTGTGATACTATTCGTAAAGAGATATGGAACATGATATCCATCTCATAAGGACATTTTGCACCAATTAATATCAAACCAAGAGATCATGAAACTCATGAAAATATTTTACTTTATTTTATTTACCACCCTTTGTCATTTCAAAATGATAATCATATGTGTAAATAACAAATAATCTCCCTTAATTGATTACTCCTCTTGATTGTTTACTTCAAAAATAATGTCAAATTTAGCCACAACTTAAAAAGAAATATTAATTTCTCAACCATTTACAAGGGATGTTTAGCCCTAAAATGATATGAGATTCCTTTAGGCTCATAGTGGTATCATAAATGTATCTCTAACCAAATATAATGGATTTTAAGCCCAAATTGGTGTATAGAATCAGACTAAGAGCAAGATAAAAAATGTATGCAAATTATATCCAAGAATTTTTGTGAGTTCCCCTTAATCTCATAAAAAATGTGAGCTTAAAAATAATAATGTATTTCAAATTGTAACAAGATTTAAAATTAATTCATTAAGACAATGAGTCAAATTTTATAAACAATATTGTTTCATTCACTATTTTGGCTTAAACATTTCTCTTATTCTAAGTATCTAACATGATGAGAAAATTACATATTTAATATACCAACATTGGGTGCAAATGAATGATTTGATTTACAAATAAGCATTTTTGGCAGGCTTATTTTCGGTCGACCATAACTTTGATCAGGGAACCCCGCAGTCAAACTCCTTGTCAGTCGAGAGGAAGTTCTGCAAAATATCAAAATCTGCAGCTTCTAGTATGATCAATATATACAATTTCTTCTATAATTTAACATAATCAACTTTCTTTATGTATACTTAAAAATATTTTAGGTAATGGGTTTAAGGAATATAGACATCTTCTCTTATGATTCCATTTAGGAAACAATTGTCTTAGCCATTTCAAGAGTATGATGTCTTTATGAGTGGCTAAAGTTAAATGACCTCAAGTCTTAGACATTAATGCATTAGTCATATCAAAATCTTTTTCTTCTCATTATATCCTAACATTATTTCATCATGCCCATATAGTTCCAATAAATGTTTTTCCTTTAGGTCTAGGAACTAAATTTTATTCATTATTCTTGGTAAGATCATATGGAAATTGTCCAATAGTCAACTATTTTAGGATATAAATAAGTCTTGTTGTTTATGATCATATTTTATGTAGACATATAAATCCTAGATGTTTTTCTAGATGTTGAATATTCCAGGATAAAGCCTTTGTGTTCCTTAAGATCAAATTCATCTGTATCATCTTTTGTTAAATATATAATTCACATAGACAAAATAAATTTATGTAAGAAAGTTCTAGTGAACAAAGTTTTAGTTTTCAAAAGAGATCTTACTTTTTCTTTCCTAGAATACATATAATTCATATTTATCACAAAATTTTAGGTAATGATTTTATTCTAAGCAATTTTCTTATGCGAACAATCTTTTTATGCCACAGTCAATTCATTTTTCCAAATAGTGTCCATTGGGCTAAGAGGTTTACAATTTCCTTTATCAACAACTTTGATGTTTTTCTATGATTCTTAAATATTGTCATAGGACTTATAATGTAGTTCTTTGACAAATAGAACATTTAAAATTTGTACCAATATCACCTATGCTAATAGTTTTATCTTTCAAATTTTCTTCACATGTGACCAATAATTTTTCCTTTTCTCCAAGTGTATGAAAATATTTTGGTTTTTGGTCTTATGCTTTTTAGAGTAATTTTGATAGACCATCCAAACTTATAAGGTATGAATGTTTTGGTCCCATATAGTGGTCCTTCTGGTTAGAAGCATTACTATAAATACTTTATCATTTCAACTATTTAGAACAACTTAATCTGAAGAGTTCATTACAGATTTCAATGACCAAATTTAATTTCAACCAAATAATTTTATTCTTAATAAATAATTCTGATAGAACTACCTTCGGTCAAATTTCTCTTCGGCTGGAAGAGATTTTGATTGATCTCTTTGTCGATCGAGATGAAGTTATGTTCATTCTTAGTAAATTCAGCATTTCTAATGTAACCATATCATGTCATTATTTTTGGATGAAAGAATTAAACAATCAAAATATACAAAGATATATAAGTTCAAGCTTATTTTAGTTGAGATAAGACATTATGAATTTTAAAGAGAAGTTTATGTCAAATATCAACTAATATTTCCAACCATTTAAAGTTGGAGGTTTTGTAATGCAAACCAATTCAACATCTTTCTTTTTCCTGTATGGAAAATAAAATGAATAGTGACCAAGACGTAAAAAGTAATGACAACTAATAAAATCTATTTCAATTCTCTTCTTAGCATTTTGGTTATGTGCTAGATTGTCTTTGGGCACATACATGATCTTTGATTTGGGTTTTTGTTTTTTTCTCATTCTAGGCTTTTGAAAAGATTTCTCTTTAGGAACATACCAACACCCCTTCTTCCTTTTTGTCCAAAAGAGTTTTTCAAGATTTTATCAAGAATATTATTACTCTTCAGATTATCAACATGTTTTTGTAGCTTAGTTTTTTCATCAATTTTTTTTGTAATATCTAGTTTTTCTTGATCTAAACTTAAAAGAAAATAATATTTTTCTCTAAAAATAATATCATAATTTGAATCAGAACATAGAACATGTTGAGTTTCATAATTATTCATCTTAGCAAGCAAATCAATATTCTCTTGAGAAAGAAGATTATTGTTGGTTTCTAGAGCAAGCAACTTTATATTGTAATCATTAGTAGATAATTTCAAAGTATCTTTTTCATACATAAGCGTTTCTTTTTTAAAAGTAAGATCATTCAATTTAGCATACAAATCATCATTAGTTTTTGTAAACTTCTTCTGTTTCATTTTACAATCAACATATTTATCATGTAGTTCTTGAATATCAGTGATTTACTCTTCTTTAGATAAATCCAGAAGACTTACCTCAAATTCTTCTTCATTGGTTGTTGCAATGAAACAACTTATCTTGTTTTCTTTAGTCATTAGACATTCTACTTCTTCTTTTTCACTCTCATTATCATCACTTGAATCATCCCCAACTACTTTGTAGGCCTTTTCTTTCTTCTTGAGAGAGGATTTCTTTCCTTCTAGACTATAGAACACTTATTTTTGAAATGTCCCTTCTTCCCACATTCAAATCACCTAAGGGAAGAAGAAGAAGAAGAAGAGACACCAAAACTTTTGTTAGATTTAAATCTTCTATATTGCTTACCATTTAAAATGAGAGCCTCCTCTTTACTATCTTCACTTGTTTCATTACTTTCTTGATTGACAACTTTCGTTGTTTCCTTAAATGAAATGTCCTGCCTTTTCTCCTTTTTTTGTTCAGGTACCAATTTTTCTTCTTCATCAAGTGTAGCTTCATGTGTCTCTAGATTGCCGATGATTTGCTCCATCTTCAAAGTGGTAAGGTCATTGGCTTCTTCAACGACCATCAACTTTGGCTTGTACTTTGGAGGAAAGGATCTAAGAATCTTGAGCTTCCTCACTTGTATACTTACCCAAGGCATTCAAGTTTTTAACAATTGAATAAAACCTTGCATACATTTCACTAATAGTCTCATTAGGTAAAATTTGGAATAGTTCAAAATTTGGTTAAAGCATATTAATCTTAGCATTCTTAACTTGATTTGTACCTTCATGTGTAACTGAAAGTTTATGACATATTTTATAAGTAGACTCACATGAATATATTCTACTAAATTCACTAACGGAAATAGCACAATATAAAATGCTTAGTACTTTTGAATTCAATTGAACTTTCTTTTCTATTTTGGGATCCAATGTTGCAAACTCTATTCTAGGAAGCTCATAGGGCAAGGAAACCATCCTCCAAAGGTTCAGATGGATCCCTTGGAAGTAATATTACATCCATCTTTTCCAATAAGTATAGTTTCTTCCATAAAAAGGTGGTGGCCGACTCACATAAGTTCCTTCAATGTTGAGGTTGTGAATTACGTTGTCCCCCATTCAAGACTGGTTAAGGCTCCTTGAATATCTACTTTGTAACCAATCGAAAGATCTAGAGGGGGGTGAATAGATATTTTGGTACTTTTAAAATTTTATTGAAAACTTTAAGAAAAGAAGGAGAAGGAAACAAGTAAGACACTTTGATGTTTCCAATTGGGATTTTGAAAGTGATTTATTTTATTTATCTCACAATGATTTTACTACAAAATACAATCACCTTCAACTCAAAGTAGACTTCACCATGAAGTAGCCTCAACATCCTTGAAGAAACTTTCTTGAAGTAACCTCAAGAAACCTTGGATCAACCTTCACCACCTTAATATAGCCTTCACTAAGAAGTAGCTCCAACGTCCTTTGAAGCATCCTACTCAAAGTAACGTCAAGAAACCTTGGAGCAGCCTTCACTTCCTTGAAGTAGCTCTGCCACCTTGATATAGACTTCAACTAGAAGTAGTTCCAACCTCCTTTTAAGCATCCTTCTTGAAGTAACCTCAATCACACCTAGTATCAGCCTTCACTTTGTCAACGTAGCACCAAGAAAACTCCTTTCAACAACCTTAAACCCTAGGAGTAGTCAAAGAGGTAAAAGTACAAAATAAAAGAAACAAATTAGAAGACAGAAAACACTTAACCAATGAAGTACAACACTTTGATCCTCTATCAAGCGTATAGATATCCTATCCAGATAATATGTGCATGGATATATGTGGTGGCTAGGAGATTGTAGCTATAGGACACAACTTTAGATCACAAGGAAGAAGATAGGAAGTGAATTTCATCTTTGTTTCTCTCTAGAATGGATGCTCAACTCTAGCTTGTGTGCTTTGGGTGTCCCAAGGCTTCTCCTATTTATAGGAATGGTTTGGAAGTATTTAGGGACGTTCTAGGGAGTATCTATAATTTTCTTAGTGCTTTACTAGATGTTAGGTAGAAAATAGTTGGGTAGGAATGCTATAATGTTCGTTAAATGTGAAGTTTCCAAAACTTTTATCGGTCAACATTGGATGACTGTCGGTCCATAATATTATCGACCAGATGACTGTCTGGTTCAGCTAGCTCTAATAGATATATGTTTGTATGTCTCTTGTGTAAACTTATTCCAAGGGCCATATCTTGGTCGACAATATTGTCGACCAAAATTGACTCAAAACTAAAGATTTGCAAAGTTATTTCTTGGTTGCTTGAGTCTTCGACCAAGTGATTCTGGGTCAAACATTTTGTCGACTGAGAAAGACTTTTTGTAAGGATTTGTAGTGTATGTGAGGTCCTTTGATGACTCACGTGAAACCTATCAACCCTAAAGTCTTCATGTGAGTGTTAGATGGGGTTTTGGGTGCATAGGGAAAATCTAACACTTGATTTACATGATATCTAAGTACTTGTACATTATATACTTGTACACATTTTTACATTGAGTATAGTCATGAAAATATTAAACATTTAAGCACATAATTCTTTAAATATCCACATGGTATAATCTCCACTTATTCTTGAACCCTGAAATACTCAAGTAGCATGTTAAATCCATAATAATGAAATGTTTGTCATAATCAAAACAAAGGGTATTCTAATGTCCAATTTAGCTAACATAATGGTTGGTAGTTATGCTAATCAAAAGAGAGGACCTAACAATAGTTATGGGTTGGGATTGACCCTCGATGGGAGAGTATTCTCTTTAGTTTTGATAGTAATAGAATTTGGTATTACAAGAAGCCCTAACCATGGTCTCTTATTTATTGTCCCCCTTGCAATACTACATAAAGAAAGTGAGATTCCATGTGATATTGTGACCAAATCCATAATGATTTTCATGTGTCCTTAGATTTTCTATGTAGATACATCCCCATATTCTCCTCATTATCATACTATGGTCATGAAAGATATATACAATAAAGGGAGCCCCTTGAATATTCTTGATACCATACCAAGAAATTGAAGAAGAAACACATAGTCTAGTTAAGATCTTATCACAATAAGAAACCACAAGGGAACTCAAAGATGAAATGTTAAGAAAGTATTTTGAGGATGAAATTTTCTTAGAAGGGGGGATTGTATCCTCATTTTTTTAGAAACTTTATTATAATTTCCAAAATATCTATCATTCATGGTCATCAAGTAGTTAAGTGATCATTTTCTTAACTAGGGTGATTACTATGCATTGATTAAAAAAATTCCTCATGAGAGTAAATGAATATGCATACAAACAAATACTTGATATTTTATTATCCCTCAATGGTTTGTTATTTAAAATTTAATCTTAATCTTGTTTTAGCCAAATAAATATATGATCCTGTAACGGGAAAAACTAATCCCATGATTGTAATCTAAACGTCACATTAGGAAAATGATCAAATTTTGGGATTAATTAGAGATTGTATGAACATTAAAATATTTTTTAAGATAATTATACTTTTAGATAGATATAGATATTCAAGTCAATTAGTTGTTTTCTTCCATTTGGGTTCTTGTGTGTTTTAGGATCTAGATACAAGATGAACTGGGTTAATCCCATCCATCCACGAATCATCTTTAACCCTGATTGTCTCACAACAGACTCCCCTTCCATAAGTCATATTCTTTGCAACTTGCACAACCACTATATAAATGGACTTCTCTATATCCTTTCTCTTATTTGAAAACTCTACTCAAATCCAATCTATCTCCTTGGAAGAAACACTCAATATTCTACTTAGCTCTCTTTTGTGTCATAGTTGCAAATTGTTTCCTTTTCAATATGGCATTAGGAAATCTCTTCACCATCCAAAAACCTCCATAAACCTCCCTCTATACCTAGAACCTAACATTATGCTCTAGTTTTATTCATATCAATGAAGCCCAATAAGGATCTTGCCTTTAAGGTTCAAGATTAGCTTCTTTGAGCCTAAAAATCTAGAAAATGAGTGAAACACCTCCTCATTCCCCACAAATCTCACTAGTCCATCCAAAGGAGAAAATATTTCTATTTCCAAAATGTTTGAGATTTCTAGGAGGTTTTTGATGAGTCCTTCTCTTCAATCACCATTGTGTATGCTAATGTAACCCATTGGCTTGATTTGAATTTCCAAAATCATTGATTTGATGGTTTTTGAGATCTTATGTTGTGGTCAATCCTGTTGGGATGAGCCATGGAAGAAGCATCTTTTTGGCGATCACCTTGTGTTTCTCCAACCATTGCAGTCAATGACCAATAGCTCGTTCAACATGGCATGAACTCAATAAGTTATCTCTTGGTTTAGTTTTTCTTGATTTTTAGCGTAGAACAATGGATAATTGATCAAAGTTGAGTTGTTCTCAAGCACGTAAAGAACAATCAAGAACTACTATTAACATCAAGGACCATGTATCATGATAAGGAATAGAAATAAGTTGAATGGTATATAAAACCAATTTATCTTGATTCTTGTTTGACCATAAGATCCAGAAACCTAGATAAATAATAGTAATTGATATATGCATAAAAAATATACCAATTTTAACCATGGCTTCATAAAAACATACTAGCCCTAAAGGAACAATAATATTAAGTCTTTGTATACACAATGATGATGAATGTATAGTAATCAGTGCTAGTTAAATTAATGGGTTTGTAATCAGGGAACTAGTCTAATTAGTAGCATCTTAGAATATTAAAGCTACAAACTAACCTGACATCTAAAATGGTAACCTTGATGAACTTATTTTTATTTGTAAGTAATATATAAGTAAGATGCTACGTTGTCTTTTTTACTCCCTATATTTTTCTTGGAGTAATCGAGTGTCTATTTAAGTATTTTGCGGCCCTGACCAAACTGAGTTACAAGCATCATACAATAGACCCAGTTCAACAATACTACGATTTACATACACTTCTAGGTTAAACTCTCTCAGGACACTATGTAGTGGTCCTTCATGAAATAACTGGTCAACATTGCGCCTTAATTGCAATTTGGCCATGCCATCATCAACTTTGTTGCTTTTTCTCTAGGTGTATTGTAACATAGTGTTACCAACCATCTCCTTCCTTATCCTATTCATCCAATAAGAATACTTCAGATATTTATCTATCTTGACCTTCATTATCTTCATCATCATTAGGAAATTAGTTTATATGATCACCTTTGGCCATCCATTCAAATGGGATTGATCAACAACTACATGAATCATAGCCAAATCTACTTTAGTGATGGATGAGGTGGTAATCTTCTTTGTCCATACACCCAGCTGCCACTTGCCTTGTGCATTCCAGGCAATGATTACCACAGTTGATCCACTCTGGTTAACTACAACATTAACATTGAGCTTAATTGTCCCCTGATCCGGTTGAATCCATTTAGTTGTCCTAGTCACCATTTGAGGTACATTCTCCTTCCTCCAGGCTTCATTGTTGAATTGTATTTCCCATTTTAAACATTCTACTTGATGGTTTTTGCTTGATCTCCCCCTTAAAGGTTTGTTCATTAATTTATCTCCATATATTGTGATAGGTGATCCAAAAAGTATCCTTTGATGGTTTAATTTGCTCATAACACATCTTAATCCACCCCTCATTGGTCATAGATTGAAGATATTCCCCTACTAATCTAGACTGACAAGCTTGCACCATACTCCCTTCATTCTATCACAATCCCCCAATGCACAAAGAATGGATTCATTTGCATTCATACATCTTGTGCACTTACCATTGTCAGTCATGTGTCGCACCCGTCACAGTTCATTTGTGAGCAGTGCATAAGGCTGGACTAGCCATGCAAACAACCTAGTCCTCATTGATGAGTTCAGTCTCCATATGCTCTCCCAGTCACCTTAGCTTACATTTCCTTTTTTGGCACATAGCACTTTATATGTCAAGCCTGATGAATATTTACCATCTGTAGTGTGAAGCCAATCTTGAAAATCTGATTGTTCTCCTTAGATCGACACACCTTTTTAAGAATAGCCTGAACAATTCATCTTCAAGCCAATATCTAAAAAACTCTTCATCCATTTGATAGTGTCCAATAGCAAGCTACTGACACACATGTCCTCTAGCTCAATTGGTATTATCTACTTAGTATAATGTTTTAGTCGAATGCCAGGTTTCACCCTAATATCACTCAAAATGTTCATGACTGAACCTCATACCATTACCATCATGGAGTTATCCATAATGAACTTTTTCCCTTCCGTTGTTCTTTGTCCAAGTAAAGATTCTATTATCAGTTTCCTTGGATCATATCTTTTGAAATGATCTTTTATCACCTCAACCCATATTGAGTCTCTTCCCGTCATCATCTCCCATGAGTTCCTAAGTAAAAGAGCCATGTTCCAATCTTATATGGACTTTATGCCTAGAACACCATTTTTCTTAGAGCTCATCACCTTATCCCAAGCTACCCGTGATATTGGTTTAGTTTTGAAGTTGTCATCCCATATAAATGGTCAAACTGTGCAATCAATTCCATCACACAATCTCAGAGGTAGAACTATCGTATGCAAACATAGGTCGGTATGGTTGTTAATGTAGATTTAGCTAAACAAACTCCCCTTGCAAATGATAGCTTTCAGTTTCCCAAGCATTGAATCTCCCTTCCACCTTATATATTATATTAGAATAAGTAGATTTTATAACTTTTGAATGTATGATTGGGACACCCATATATCTCCCCAAGTGCTTTGTTATCTAAAACCTACTCAATGAATGTATACGTCTCGTGGTAGACGTCGGTGACAAATATAATACAAGATATGATCTTGATACATGTGGGATATTATGAAATACAATTATATAAGTTCTTAACGTAAGATTAAAATGATATCAGTAAGATATAACTTTTCATAATTGTTGGGATCTTGGACTTATAAACCTTATGTTATTATGAAAGCTTGGTTAACAAAGTAAGGTAGAACTACATATTTTACACCAAAATTACTGTATATAGGTTACTATATATGAACACTAATTTATAATAAAAGTTAGGTATAATGAAGTTAAATATGAATAAGTAAATGTGATAATTACACTACCTCGAACTAAAGCAAATAAGTAATTATAGCTTATAAAACCTTGTAATGGCTAAAATATCATATCATTTTCCCTTAATATTGAATACACATGCCCTCTAAATACCAATCAAGAACCCTAATGACCCTTCAAATGTTGACTTAACGAAAATAAATGAAAGATGATAAAACCCTTTGTTTTCTATGAGAGAGTTAGTCTTAGGATTTGAAGAAGTATGTAACGAACTGAATCTCAATGTAATTGTAATCCCACCCATTCTTAAAGTTATCCTATCTTTTTTATCAGTTTGTCCGTAATGTTGAAATTATGGAAATTGAGTGGTTTGGAGTAAATATGCATACAAATATAAGGGTTAGTGCACAATTACCTCAATTAATATTTCATCAAGAGTTATGTAGCAAATGTCCACAAAAATGAGACAATTATTAAATAAATTTTGGGAATAAGGAATAATGTGGTTTAAAAGTAGTTAATGAGAATCATAATGCATTTAAATTACCTCTCTCCTCTTAAAATAAAATAAAGCATAAAATGGGGAATATTATGTCAATTTATGACTCTTTAGTTAATGTGGTATGCTATCTCAAATTTTTGTTCAAGATTTAATTAGAAAATCTTTTTCATGTTAACTCAATTTTCTTATACATTAATAAACACACTAATGATGAATGTTGTTATTAAGAGCCAAAACATTAATAAAAATGAGATTTAAAGGCATATGAATATTCTAGATACTAAAATAGGCATATGGTTCAAATTTGGGATTAATTAGTTAATGTTTGACCACTCAAATTGATTTTAAACAAATTGATTAATATTTGATTAAAATTTTAATTTGATTTCATCAAAAGACATGCATGATTCTCGACTATTAGATGCATGATCTGATGGCCCATAGGTCATCTTTGACCTCAGTTACTTTGTGAGTCAGAGGCATTTTTATAGTGATTATTCTTCGATCGACTTCTCGATCAATTCTCCACCGTTTTACTTGATTTATCAATCTTTGAATCCACTGTCCTCCATCATTTCATTTGATCCATTACTCGTGCATTGAGGCACACCGTAAGGGAAATGTCCAATTGACCGTTGGAAGCTCTCTCACGCCAACCTTCGTTTCACCTCAAACCATCACCTCACCTATAAATACAAGCACCATCGCCTTCATCGACACCAAAGTGATTATTTCCACACTCCAATTTTCTAATAGATCCCTCGCATAGCCACCACCAACTCTATCTATGTCCAAACCTTATGACACACCTTCTCGACCACCGATGAAACCAACATACGAATTAAGACCTCGAGTGTGTTCGTCCTTTCCTCCTCTTCATTTCATAGTTTTCTTTTCCTTATTTCATCATGAATCGCTGAAACATCCAACTCAAGCCAAGCTTCTTCATAGCCATGGTAGGGTTGAGGTAGGGGAAGAACCCCACGATGATTTTATGGTCCTACCCCATTCGTCAGCTATTATCATTTGTTTTTCATGTGAGGGAATTTTAGTCATTTTGCCAATCTATCAGCCATATTTGACCGTAGCCACCCAAGCACAGACTGCAACCTGGCCTCCCGTGATTGGTCTAGGTCATGCAGGTAATACACGTCATTTAGCACTCCAATTCACTAAGATTCTTATCCTAGAGTTTAATCTTTTTTTAATTTCTAGTTAAGGCTAGTATACAAGTGTCAATCCCACATTACAACATTTTAAAGATTGTATTCCGTAAACCCAATTGAATTTTTTGAAGTTTGTTTTTTTGAATAGGTGAGCAGGAAGGTAAAGATTCGTCTGCTGAATTTGTAATTTAATTACACCAATAAAAGAAATAAAAGTTATAACAAATTAAAAGTTACACTAGGTAGAGTATGAAAATGTTATTCTAAGAACAAGGATACAAACTGAAGATTGTTAGCACAATAAAATAAATTATTTAAGGACTGAAAATTAAATTACAAACAAGAGAAATCCGATTAAAAAGGGTGATTTTAAAAAGAAAGATTAATCAAGGGGGAAAGAATCGAGGCTATGGGTTTTACCATAATAACCATGTGAAAACAAGATTGAAGAATCATTCAAAAAGCAAAATAAAAGAAGACATTCGTAAATGAATCACAAAAGAAAGACTCACCTTGAACCCATTGGTCCTGGCGTTTATGGATTTTTAGTCCTATCATCGTTATAGGGAATTTTTCGATCTCTCATCCATTGCCCATGTCATTTGATTGGTCGTTCTAAACTTTGGATTTTGCGGTCACATCCTCCAAAGTTAACATATGATAAAAACAAAGGATCACTTCTCTTAAACCGACTAGTTCCAACCAAAAAACCATTTATCCAAGGAATTTTATAAACCTTCGATCTAGAAACACATGGCTAAGGGGTTAATCCCCTTTTCTTTGATAATAAACAACTTAGTCATGATTCTTAAATAAGGAGAGACAGAGGAAGAAAGAATCTTAGCCATAGACTAGTCATAGAAAGGGAACAAGCATTATGCTAGCACGATTAAATGAATGTATTTTTTGTTCCTTGCTCCCAAGAAACCCAAGTAGGAGAAAGGAGAAGTATGAATCCTAGATCTAGGAAAGAAACAACCAAAAAGGGAGGAAGGAGAATATAACATCATGAAACAATACTTTTATTGTCAATAACTTGAGTACAATTGCAAATAAATAAGAGATAATTATTGATCAAAGATTTCTCTCTACAAAAAGTGATGCCTCATACAAGTAGAGACCCCACTCTTTTTATAGGAGAATGAGGAGGGTAGAAACCCTATAAGGGAGTGAAGGGAAGGAAATGAATGATGGCTACTGCAAGACTTGGTTAAGTAAATAGTTGCTTCTTCAATAGGCAATAAAGAAAATTATTAATTGTCTTCTTTTGACCATTTAAATTCAAACTCTGTTTGCTGCAAATTCTCATCACAGAATTTTCGAGTGAATTTTCGTGGTCAAACAAATTCTAACTGCGCCCAAAAATATGATTTACTGTACATAATTAAAAATCTCTTTCCAACGCATACTTGTATATTAAATTCCACCTTGGGATGTGAGAGTTATGCCCATTTTGGTGCAGAGTATATACTTAATCAGTCACTACGGGAAAACAAATAAGTAATTTCATCAGTTGAACAGTCAAATGACGGCCAAAGTCATCGGAAAATATATTTTTCCTATAGTAAGTGAAAATTTTCTTTTCAAAACATATCTAAACTCCAAATTTGGAATATGTATGTAAGACTTATGATTGTTTGGTATGAGGTATATCAAAATCTGTGGGAAATCTGAAAAGCCTCATTTTCTTATCTTTAGTTAAATGCTTCAATAATTCCTAAAAATTGAAAAAAACATTATAAGAATTCAAAAAAGAATATCCAGAGGATGAAATTGCAATTAATTTCCGAATTAAGATAAAATTACTAAGAAAGTTATAATTAATTATCCTAAGTAATGGAAAAATAAATGATGAATATGCATTCATCAGCGGGCCCGGCCTTCGGTTCACTTTCTTTTTTGTGAAACCTTTTGACTACATGGCATTTTCGAATATTCTGTTTTATCAATTTTAGAAATTTCATAAATTTTCACTCATTTATCAGAAAATTATAAATAAATATTCTATAGAATTAGAAAAACAAACTACATTTAATAAAATTATTTTCTAAACCTAATTTTAAAGTTTTAAAGGAAGGATTTTCAAGAAACGAAAATGTTTCAATAAAAAGTGCTAAAATGTGTAATTAATTCATTTCAACTCCAAATTAACTCAACAAATATATTTTCCTTATTAGAAAAATATAACTAATCTATTGGTCTAGTTTTCAAGTCCAAAATTCATGGTTAATTTAGAAAGTCTATAAATTAGGGTTTCTACATTTAAAGTATTACAAAACCCTAATAAATGTGATGAAAATTTGTATCTAGGATAAAAGTGGCATTGGACTCAATTAGTTGGTGAAAGGTCTTCTCTAAGAATCTAATGTGAGGTATGTTCATTCAAAACCCTATGTTGGGTGTGTTTTTATGCAACCCTAAATTCCCAATGAGGCATGAACTTATACACTAGTTACAATAATTCTTGTTTAGCATATTCACCTCAATAATTCAAGGGTCTTGGATCCCACTTGCAAGTTTCCAATTACTTAAACATGCCATATAAATTCTTCTAGAATGATGATGTAAATGACTAATTAACTAATGTAGTGTAAATATGAACACCCATCCATAGTTGGGAATGTGTTATTTCGCCCATGGGAATGTGATTACTCTCCCCATTTTTATATATATTTATGTGTTTGGGAATGTGTTACTCTCCCTCGCCTATTGATTGAGGTTAGGTCGGTGCCTCAGCCCTATATTAGTTTAATGTAGTCATATTATCATTCATGCATGCAACATTATTACTATTGCACTTAGCATAATTCTTAATTATTTACTTGCCTCATACTTTTGAACCTCTTAGCTTAGTAAATCTTTAATTCTCCATATTTTAAAATTTTAAATGTTCACGTTTCTCAAAATTGATGCATACCTTTTCTCTCCTCTTATTGGGTGATCCCAACCACCCAAATCCAAGACAAGGTATAAGACCAGATCTAGGAGTACCCAATCACGATTAGTACTACCGAAATGCCTAGGTTACTATTGTGAGATCCTGTAGTTCACTGTTTGGTTTATATTTCAAATTTTTAGCTAAAGCTATGTAATAGCATAGGTTTTTCCTTTTGATGCTACTATCAACATTTTGTATTTGATTCATGCTTATTTAAATGGAATTATTATGCCTAAAAAATTCATAATCAAATTTTCTATAAAAGGTGGGTGTTCTGTATTTTATGTTAAATTTTAGTGAGGAGGTGATCTCACCTCTTTATAACATGGTATCAAAGCTTGTTAGGTAGCTACTAGGGGACAAGTTGAAAGAGATGGTGTCTAGAAAGGGTCAGATGTTGAGGGCTGGAAATATTTTCCTACGCACAACTAGCTTGGTTTACAGGGACTCCTGGGTTCATATGACACCGTCCTGGCCTGATCTGACACTAAATGCTCGAAATAACATGCCTATAGGAAATAGTAGCCTTATTTATCTCTGTCGAGTACTCCTAGAAATCTTACCCTATGAACATGTCTTTCAAAAGCAGTAACTTGTTCAGAGATATGAACAACTTTGAGAACTCCAACAAACCGAACACTCTTGAGACTCCTATCACTCTGACTCCACCAGTGTTGTCACATGAACATAAGTTAACTTTGTTGTGTCAACTTCTCTCTACAACCTTATGGGACATCTATCTACTTCTATAGCTTCTGTTAGAAAACCTAAGGAGTTCACCTTGATTGATTTTATCAAGATACAACCATCGTACTTCAAAGGAAAGAATGAGTCTAATATGGTACACAAGGCAGATGAGTGGGTGTTATCCCTGGAGCATACTTTTGAGGTCATGGCATGTCCTCTGCACCAAAATGTTCGCTTTGCAACCTATGTTCTAAATGGGCCATCCCATAACTAGTGGAATGGAATTTTCCCTACAAGGGGCACCACAATTATGACCTAGATATACTTCCTCAAACTGTTCAGAGAGAGGTATTGTGATAACCCGAATTTTAGGGTTTAGATACCCCATATAGAATTTGAAGACCATTAATCTTATGTAGATGTCAAATACCAAATTGACGAATTGGTTATACAATCGTGGATTCCTTCACCCAAATTAGGTGATTGGAAATATGATGGAGGAATATGATGCCTATTTGAATTCATATCACTTAAATTTTGTAATTAGAGATATGACTGACGATGATGCTAATTGAGTTATATTATGATGTGTACTTGTTTAGTCAATTTGAACATTTATGAGGCCAAGGGCCAATTTAATAGTCTCAAAGAACTCAATTGATGACATTTATGAGCATTGAGGTTTATTAGAATCATAACAGGTTTTCTTAGACTTGTCAGCTCAATATGTGATGATTAATGTTGATTGTATGAGTTATGAAACTAGACTGATTGAGGAATTATATTAAGATATTATGCAGTGTTTGATAGGTTTCAAAAGCATTGAGTAGTATGGAATCTAGGTTCATAACATTGAATGATTCGGAACACTATGGGATATGGAAGTTCAAAGTTAAAAAGACGATTTGGATATAAATGATTAATGAGAAATTGAGAATATGATGTAAATTTTGCTTCACGCCTCAATAACATGTCACACACCAAATTTCCTTGAGGTTGCATGGCCTGACCTAGCTACAGATCTGAACATGAAACTTTTGACCCTAGGATGATCATCAGGTGTAGTCCTTGGATCGTCTCTCACCTCCGAAAGGAGTGGAGTTGTTAAAGGTAACAAATTGATGGCTCGATATTCTGAATCCTTAGGAGCCAGAGCCCTTTGACCTGGTCGATTCGTCCGAAATTGAAGGATCTTCTTAACTATTGTAAATCTGGCCAACAGAATAGAGGAGAGCCCAACAACGCCTAACCCTTCGTGGCCATTCACAATACCCATCTAGGTTTTACAGATAAGCGGGGGGCGATATTCTCTACAAACCAACCTCCATTTTGATGAACTGAACCTCAACGGAAGTCTCTCACACATCTTCCCTCCCATTGCAAAGCCTACTCGCCGGAGATCCTTGTGGCATTGTGGATCTTCATTCACCTGCACTTGATTGCTGCGATTAGAGCCGAAGGCATCCATCCAGTGGGGTAGTCACCGACCTCCATAAATCTATGAGTAGGAGCAATGGCACAGAGCGAGTAGCTCTCCAGGCAGAATCATAGGTTAATATGATATCCCATCGTGTACCACCACAGCAGCTGGAGCATAAGGTTGATCGGAGGTCCACGCACACCTATTCGCCCCTTCTAATCTTGGTGGCCGCAGAAGCTTTAGGAAAGCTCCATGATCGATCTTGAGTGCCTAATCTTAGGGCAGAGGTGCCTCCTTGGACCTTTAGACACCCAATTCGACACCCAACGCCGTCCTTTTCCCCATTCCGAACCTCACCATGGTGGTGCTCAACTGGCAAGAGCGCCTCCAAGCTTCTTCTCTTCCTAACGATGACAGAATGGTTGGAGGCATGCTACATGATCTAAAGCAGATTAACCCACTACCTTCAGGCTGGGAGGAGGCCACTGTCCTCAACATCACGACGGTGCCCCTGCTCTGCGGTGGCATCGTCTGAGCATCGCGCACCGGATGGAGCCCTGGGAACGTGAGAGCGTGAGCGAAGGAGAAGAAGCAGAATCAGCCCAAACCCTGAACCGGCCCACAACAGCAAGCAAAGCAGTCGTGCGACCCAAATGGGACACGTGGCGTGTTCTGGTTGGCCGAAGAGGTAAGAAATTCCAATAATTTATAGATCTTTGAAAATGCATAATAAATAGCTTGTTTATATGAAAAATACAAACAAGGTACCAAAACGTTCCGAAAAATGAGTACAACACGGTAGAATGATAATACCCGACTTTTGATGCACTAATAACAGTGATATCATGTTAGATGTGTAATTCTTGTTTAGTGGATAAGAAATAGCAAATGATGACATAAAATTATGGAAAAATGTCAATAAATTTATAATCATGTTTATAATGCATATGATGCCAGTTATGGTCATGTTGATGTACGAAATCATGTAAATTGCTCCATATGGCTAATTAGGACTAATAAACCTAATAAAATACAATAAATACATACATGCTCTATAAATCATGAAATTTATAGAGAAAGCTCATATCAGTATATTGAACCTCAAATTTAATTATGAGATCACCATGATGAACATAATCTATGTTATATGAAGATGAATCTTAATGCATGTTATAAAACCCTAATCTAGGTTAATGATGTATCCTAGGGTTAATATGTGCACAAAAAGGATTTGGAACCTAATCTTCAGACGATGAACTTTGATAATGAGATGTAATCTGGAAAATGACATCAGTATGACAAATCTAAGATAAGAAGACAAGTAATAATGTATATAACATAATGAGATAAGCAAACCCTAATGAACACAACTAGGGTTAAGATGATGAGAATATAATGCTAGTATATGATTTTGTTATTAACCAGGTGATGACCAGATATCTAGATGAGAAAGAATGATTAGAAATCTCTGAACTCAGGTACGTGGGTTTTTATTAAGTATAAGACTAGTTTTCATGAATGCATAATGATATGATGTAATTTGGATGCTTGTGTTTGCATATAAATTCTTGGATGTGTATTAGTAGTGTATGCTCCGCAAAACATTACTAAACATAAAAGAATATGGATGGTTTGTAGCTACTGAGTGGATATATGCTCTCTCTCTCCCTCAATCCTATCTCTCTCTCTTCCTCTAAATATAAGGTCGGCACTCGGTCCCCATAGTCCAAGGGGTAGGGAAAAATGAAGTGTGACATCTCTCTCTCTCTCTCCCCTCTAAATATAAGGTCGACACTCGGTCCCCATAGCCCAAGAGGTGGGGAAAAATGAGGTGTGACACCACTTAGCAGTACAAACGCATCAAAGGGTATCTAAAATATGTGTTTACCTAATTATCGCTTTAAATAATGTTTTCTTTTACTCTTTCTTTTCAAGTTATTTCAATTATGCAAACATATTAGTATGTATCTTTCTACCCACGTGCACAACACCTTGTGTGTTGATTTGTTGTTTCACGTATGATTTAGGTTCAGAGATAGCGTGGGATAAAAGACGTGAAGTGAGCAGTGTTCAGGTTGTACCTATTGTCTAAGATCCTGTTAGTATACATGTTCAGACTTGTAGAATTTTCATTCAATATGTAACTATAAATCATGTTGTAATAATTCATATTGTATAAATATACATGTGAATGTTGAGTATGTTATGTTTGTATGTTCATGTATGCGTATTATGCTTCCACATCTCTTTCTGATATGATTGGATGATGTTTTCGGATTCTGACATCTCATGCCCATTAGGGTTTGGAGAAATCAGAATCCGGGGATGTAACAGGTACATCTTCTTGGCTTATCTGATGAAGAAGGAAGCTGAGTTTTACAGTCTGCGGCAAGGAAGTATGAGTATTTCTGAATACATTCAACATTTCCTATTACTTGAACACTATATGGTTGACCTTGGAATTGAATGGAGATCAACCATCTTCCTGGAAGGACTCAACTATTGTGTGGGATGTAACCTTGTTCCCCAACTACCCATGACCTTTCAAAAAATGGTGGACAAGGCAGTAGTAATAAAGTCCTATCCCATCTTTCAATCTTTTATTCATAATAACAACAAATAGAAGAATCCTAGTTGCAATCAAGGGTGTGATAAGTGCAACAAGTGTTCCAGATCTCATCCACCTTGGAAGTACCCTTCAGGCAATGCACTGCCCAAATGGATGATCGACCTACACTTATCTATCATGAGTGTGGCCAAGTTGAACATATTCAAAAAAAATTTCCTAAGTGACAACTAGGACAAGTCTCAGCCTAGAATCTGCCCCAACGTCAGAATCTACCTCTACAGAACGACAAAAACAATAACTAGCAAGGATGTCGATCACCTGTGGGTAGGTGGAATGGTATGGTGTTCTATCTAGATGCTGAAGAAATTGGAGAATGCAATGAAGTCATTGAAGGTACCTTACATCTTAATATGCATCCTATCAAATCATGTTTTGATTCTGGATTGTCACATACCTTCATATCTACACAATTTGCCTCTATGCTAGAAATAGAATCTGAATAATATCTACACAATTTGCCTGTATGCTAGAAATAGAATCTGAAAATAAGGACCATGTGTTAGATGTCAAAACACCTAGTGGTAGAATCTACTCCTCCTATGTCAAACTCCCAACCATGGACCTCTACATCTTGGGGAAGATGCTTCCTTTAGACTTTATCTTACTTGATATGATGACCTTTGACATTATCCTAGGGATGGATTGTCTAATGAAATATAAGGAACTCCTATTCTGTGAAGAGTCGAAGGTAATCCTGTTACACCCTGAAGAAGGAATGATGTGTATCAAAGGTAGGAAGTCAGAAGAATGACAATTTATCATCTCATACATCAAAGATGAAAAATTCATCTCACAAGGATGTAGGGCATACTTAGCATCCATAGTTCTCGATGCCACACCCCCTTCTCTCGATCACATAGATGTGGTGAAGGAATTCCCTGATATCTTTCCTGAAGAACTGCCCGAGTTACCTCCAACTCACGATGTGGAATTCTCCATCGAGCCTTTACTCATAATTTCACCAATCTCAAAGCCATCTTATCGCTTGGCATCATTTGAACTTGCTAAGCTTAAGAAGCAGCTTCAAGAACTTCTTGACATGGGATTTATTCACCCAAGTGTTTCACCTTAGGAATCCCTCATCTTATTCACAAAGAAGAAGGATGGATCAATGTGGAGGTGTATGGACTACCACATGCTTAGTCAAGTTATGGTGAAGAATCATTATCTACTACCATGCATCGATGATTGTTTTGACCAACTGAAGTCAGCCACCGTATTTTCAAATATGGACTTGTGAAGTGGTGATTATCAGATCCAGGTGAAAGATGAGGACATATTAAAGACAACTTTTAGAACTTGATATGGGCATTATAATTTTCTTTCATGCATTTTGCTGTGACCCATGCCCCTGCTATCTTTATGGATTTGATGAATCAAGTATTCCATACCTACCTTGATCGATTTTTCATGGTGTTCATTGGTGATGTCTTGATATATTCTGAGTTATAAGAATGACATTGTGAACATTTGAGGATGTCACTCAGTACACTATGAGAAAACCAACTCTTTGCAAAATTCTCAAAGTGTGAGTTCTGGATCAAAGAAGTAATGTTCTTGGGTCATGTAATTTCTACTAGACACATTGATGTTAACCCCACAAAAGTAGAAGTTGTAACCAAATGGAAGGCTCCAAAGAATCAATCTAAAATCTATAATTTCCTCAGTCTAATAGGATACTACCAGAAGTTTATCAAGAACATCTCAAAATTATCCCTCCCTATAAGAAAGATAACATGAAAAGAAGTCAAGTTTTTATGGACTCCATAATGCGAGGATAGTTTTCAAAAGTTGAGAAGTGCTTAACATCTTATCCTGAACTTGCATTACCTTTTGAAGGCAAAACCTAAATTATTTTCATTGATGCCGCTAATAAATGATTAGGGTGTGTTCTGAATCAAGAACCTAAAGTGATTGCCTATGCCTCTATCCAGCTAAAACCGAATGAAGAAAACTAACCTACACACGATTTAGAGCTAGCAACTATCTTACAGGATCTAAAAATTTGGCAACACTACATCTATGGGGTCAAGTTTGAGGTCTTTTCTAATCATAAAAGTTTAAAGTACCTATTGACACAAAAGGATGTGAATTTGAGACAATGTAGGTGGATGGAATACCTTAAGGACTATGACTTTACCATCACTTATCATCCCGATAAAGGAAACATAGTTGTTGATGCTTTGAGTCAAAAGAAAACTAGAACTTGTGCTGCTATAACTTGTTTTATATGGAAGAATCTAGAATATGTTTCTCACTAGCAACCACAGCCTATGGAGATTCGTATGAAGAAGCTACTAATAAGTTATGTGTTCATATGGATAGCTTATCGATCACCCCATAATGGATTTCAGATATTGTTGCAGCCCAGTTAGAAAGTCTTGAGTCAGAAGAGATGAAGACTTTAACCATGAAACCGCAATCTGACTTCTCCATCGGAGTGGATGGTGCTCTCCACTTTTGACAAAGGTTGTGGATTCCTAATGTTAACAATCTGTAGAAGAAAGTTCTGAGTGAAGCTCATGGTTCTAAGTACACTATTCACCCTAGTATGAGCAAGATGTACAAGGACCTACAACGTAGTTTCTGGTTGAAGAATATCAAGAAAGATATTGCTCTGTATGTGTCAAGATGCTTGACTTGCCAACAAGTTAAGATAGAACATCAATGACCTGGTGGTCTTCTCCATCCGCTTGAGATTCTAAAATGGAAATAGGAGAATATAACTATGGATTTTGTCAATGGTTTCCCTAGGACTAGGAATGGTTGTGATGTTGTATGGGTAGTAATTGATCGACTCACTAAGTCTGTCCACTTTCTACCTTTCAAATCTAATTACAAGGTTGAGTATATGGCTCAATTATATAAGTAGTGGATAGTTCATTTGCATGGTGTACCCAAAGTGATAGTATCTGATCATGATCCAAATTTCACCTCTCGAGTGTGAAGTCAAATTCAGGAAGAAATGGGAACTGACCTATGTTTCAGTACTACTTACCACCCACAAACCAATGGCCAGATAGAAAGAACTGCACAGATTCTGGAGGATCTACTTTTTCCTTGGGTTATGGACTGGGGAGGTGCATGGGATAGATATCTACCTTTGGATGAGTTTGTGTACAATAATAGCTACCAAGCAGCATTGGTATGCCTCCGTATGAAGCCTTATATGGAAGACCATATCGTTCCCCATTGCACTGGGATGACATGGGAGAACATACAAATGATGATAGAGAAGGTTGAGCTGATTAAGAAACGTATGAAAGTCGCACAACATCATAAAAAGATGTATGCCGACAAGTATAGGTCTGATTCAAGATTCTTAGTAGGTGAGGATGTGTTCCTAAAAGTCAAGCCTATATGCTCTATTAAACGATCTAAAGTCAAGGGAAAGCTTAGTCCTCGTTATTTGGGGATTTTTATGAATTTGGATAAAATTTGAGATTGTGCATACCATCTATCTCTTCCTCCTACAATGACAAGATCCATAATGTCTTTCATGTCTCAATGCTGAGAAAGTATGTGCAATATCCTTCTCATGTACTCATGATAGAAACTTTGGAGATTCGTGAGAGGATAACCTACAAGGAGTTACCCATGAAGATCCTTGACACTCATGTTAAGCAATTGAAGAATAAAGAGATTGAGCTAGTGAAGGTATTGTGGAAGTACCATGGTTTAGAGGAATCAAGTTGGAACTTAAAGATGAGATGCTACATAATCACCCTTTTCTTTTTGTTTGAGATTTTGGGGAAAAAATCCTTTTCAAGGGTGGAGTGTTGTAACAAACTGAATCTCAATGTAATTGTAATCCCACCCATTCTTAAAGTTATCCTATCTTTTTTATCAGTTTGTCCTCAATGTTGAAATTGTCAAAATTGAGAGGTTTGGAGTAAATATGCATACAGATATAAGGGTTAGTGCACAATTACCTCAATTAATATTTCATCAATAGTTATTTTGCAAATGTCCAAAAAAATTAGATAATGATTAGATAAATTTTAGGAATAAGGAATCATGTGGTATAAATGTAGTTAATGAGAATAATAATCTTCTTACATTACCTCTCTCCTCTTAAAAGAAAATAAAGCATTAAATAGGGAATATTGTGTCAATTGATGACTCTTGAGTTAACATGGACTGACGATCTTAAATTTTGTTCCAGATCTAATTAGAAAAACATTTTCATATTAAGTCAATTTTCTTATACATTAATAAACACATTAATGACCAATATGGTGATTCAGAAATAAAACATGAATACAAATGAGATTTGAGGGTATAGGAAAATTCTAGATACTAAAATAGGCCTATGGTTCAAATTTGGGTTTAATTGGTCAATCTTTGAACCCTCAAATCGATTTTAAATGAATTGATTAAGGTTTGATTAAGATTTTAATTTGATTTCATCAATGCCTCACATTAAAATATAGTTCTATAACTTAATTGATGTCACATGTTACTCCCATTTAAACAAATGGCATGTGTGATTCTTGACCGTTAGATGTATGATCCAATGGCCCAGAGGTCATCCTCTACCTCAGTTACTTCGCTAGTCAGAGGGGTTTTTACACTGATTATTCCTCGATCAGTTTCTCAATCAATTCTCCACTATTTTACTTGATTTCTTCATCTTTCAATCCACCATCCTCCACCATTTCATTTGATTCATCACTTGTGTGTTGAGGCACACTGTATGTGAAATGCCCAATTGGTCGTTCGAAGCACTCTCACCCCCACCTTCATTTCACCTCAGACAATCACCTCACATATAAATACAAGTGCCATCGCCTTCATCAACACTAAAGTGATCATTTCCTCAACCCAATTTGTTAGTAGCTCCCTCACATAGCCATCACCAACTTGATATCTATCTAAAATGTACGACACGCTAGCCTGACCATCGTCGACACCAACATACTAATTAAGACCTCAGGTGAGTTCTCCCTTTCCCCCTCTTCATTTTATAGCTTTCTTTTCCTTGTTTCATTGTGAATCGTGGAAATTCCCAACTCGAGCCAAGATTCTTCACAACCATGGAAGGGATGAGGTAGGGGAAGAACACCCACAATGCTTTTATGGTCCTACCCCCTTCCTTGCATGTTATCGTGTGTTTTTTGCGTGAGGGCATTTTAATCATTTCAGCTGTATGTTAGCCGTGTTTAACTAGAGACACGCGGCCACAAACCGCAACCTAGCCTTCCATGATTGAGCTAGGTCACATAGTCCCAGCCTTCGATTCACTTTCTTTTTTGCAAAATCTTTGGCCTAGGTGGCATTTTTGAATATTCTAATTTGTCAATTTTTTAAAATTCATAAGTTTTGACTCGTTTGTCAGAAAATTATAATTAAATATGATATGGAATAAAAAATAACCTCTATTTAATTAAAATATTTACCAAGCATGATTCAAAGATTTCAAGGAAGGACTTTCAAGGAACTAAAATGTTTAAATAAAAAGCCCTAAAATGTGTAATTAATTCATTTCAACTCCAAATTAACTCAACAATTTGTTTTTCTAATTAGAAAAATATAACTGATAGATTGATCTAGTTTTCAAGTCCAAAATCAAAGGTTTATTTAGAAAGTTTGAAAATTAGGGTTTCCACATTTTAGGTATTACAAAACCCTAATATATGTATTGAAAACTTGTATCTAGGATAAAAGTGGCATTGGACTCACTTAGTTGGTGAAAGGTCTTCTCTAGAAATCTCAATTGAGGTATTTGCATTATAAACCCTAAGTTGGGCATTTTTTGTCCAACCCTAAATTCCCAATGATACATGAACTTATACACTAGTTACAACAATTCTTGTTTAGCATATTCACTTCACTAATTCTAGGGTCTTGGGCCCCACTTTCAAGTTTCCAATTATTTAAATATGCCATATAAATTCTTCTAGCATGATTATGTAAATGAATAATTAACTAATGCAGTGTACATGTGTCCAACCACCCATATTTGGGCATATGTTATTTCGCCCAGGGCAATGTGATTACTCTCCCCATTTTTTTATATATTTATGTGTTTGGGAATGTGTTACTCTCCCTAACCTATTGGTTGAGGTTAGGTAGGTGCCTCAGCCCTATATTAGTTTAATATAGTCATATTAACATGCATGCATGCAACTTTATTATTATTTGATGTGGTAGAATTCTTAATTATTTACTTGCCTCATACTTTTGAACCTCTTAGCTTAGTAAATCTTTACTTGGCTATATTTGTAAACTTTAAATGTCCTTATTTATTATAATTGACACATATGTTTTCTCTCCTATTAATGCGTGATACCAACCACCCAGATCCAGGACAAGGTATAGGACCAGATCCAGGAGTACCCGATCAGAAGTAGCACTGCCAAAATGCCTAGGTTACTATTATTGAATCTTGTAGTTTACATTATAGTTTATAGTTCAAATTCTTAGCTAAAACTATGTAATATCATAGTTTTTTCCTTTTGCTACTACTATTGACATTTTATATTTGATTCATGCTTATTTAAATGGAATTATTATGCCTGCATCCTTCATAATCAAATTTTCTATAAAAGATGGATGTTGTGTATTTTTTGTTAAATTTGGTGAGGAGGTGACCTCACCTCTTTACAGCATGGTATCAGAGTCTGTTAGGTAGCCACTATGGTACAAGTTGAAAGTGATGGTGTCTAGAAAGGGTCAGAACCTAGGGGAAAGCAATATGTTCCTCCACTCCACTAGCTTGGTTTACGGAGACTCCTAGGTTCATATGACACTGGTCTGGCCTGATCTGATATTGAATGCCCAAAATAGCATGCCTATAGGCAATAGTAGCCTTATCTATCTCTATCAAATACTCCTAGAAATCTTATCCCATGACCTTGTCTTTCAGGAGGGGTAACCTGTTTGGAGATACGAACAACTCCAACAACCCAGACACTCTTGAGACTCTTATCACTCTGACTCCACTAGTCTTGACACTTGAACATGAGTTAACTATGCCGCATTAACTTCTCTCTGCAACCTTGGTGGGACAGGTCTCTACTACTATAGGTTCTGCTAGCAAACGTAAGGAGTTCACCTTGAACAATTTTATCAAGATGCAACCACCATACTTCAAAGGGGAGAATGAGTCTAATATGGTACACAAGGTAGATGACTGGGTGTTATCCTTGGAGCATACTTTTGAGGGCATGGTGTGTCCTCCACTCCAAAAGTTTCACTTTGTAACCTATGTTCTAGATGGGCCAACCCGAATCTAGTGGAATGGAATTTTCTATACAAGGGACACCACAACTATGACCTGGGAACAACTCCTCAAACTGTTATGAGAGAAGTATTTCTTCCTCAAACTAGGGTTGTTTCTTGCAGAAGGAGATAGTTTCATGAATTGAAGGGAAACTATGATTGACTACTCAAATTCCACCCCAAAAATGTGCAACACCCTTCTTTCTGAGTGGAATTAAAGTCAATTGCTCTAATATTTGACTATGACTTGAGCCATCACAGGAAAAGCTAGTGATCCAAGTACATTGATGCAAACTATTTAGTGAGAGAACATATGATCTCGATCAAGGGTGAGAAGAATTTCTATCATTTCACTCCTTATCAGTCTACATACACTCCCAATATTCCCTATCATAAGTCAATTCTCTTACATGATGTGGGGCTTTTACCTAATCTTGTAAAAGTGGTTGCAAGGTGGGAAGAAGAATAACCTAGGGAGAACTATTTGGCACTTGTAGTGAACTAGTTTAAGGAAGAGGGATAAAATGGCATGTCCTCATAGCAGTTGTACATTATTTGAGGAGTTGACCGGATACTCAAGATGTGTAGCCACCACATGTGACACATGCATATGATCTATCATCTATTATGGCATAGTTGGAGGATATTCAAAAACCATAACAGAAATTGTGGTATAATAATCAAAAAATGCATTATCGAATGAACCACAAGTACACCTACAACCACCACAGTCACAACGTGACACCCAGATGGGTACATAATTTCAGAGTGAATTGTACTACTTCTTGGAGTTTCACCCATCTCCATAGGAAGAGTATTGGGGATATAATTATCAACATTTGTCTCCCGACCCATATTTCTAGTAGCCCCAACCACTAAAAGACCATCATTCATTCTCATATTGTTCAAGGTCTAGTTTCATGTTGAGTAAAACTTTATATAAAAGAATAATGTAGTAGGCTGGTAATCCTATCTTGTTTTGTTCCTTTATTTTGATTTTGTCATGAGAAGTATGTTGATTGATTGAATAATTGACCAACCTATCCTTTTTTTATAAATTTTGTATTTGAGAATTAGTATCTCATTTATCTTATTTCTTGTCTTTTTGTATAATGGTTCAAAAAATATGCATTTGTTTCCACAACATATGTTAATTTTGTTTGTAATTTTGAGTGATTTCTTATGTGTTCTCAATGAGATTAAAAAATTCTTTTCTTTGTATGAAACGGTAGGTAGATTTTGACATATAAGGAACATTTTGATATAATTTTTATAGAACTCCCTTACATATGCATTAACTTTATCTCTATTGATTTTAAATTAATATATCAACCATTGATAAAGCCCCCCATAAGTCCATGTTCTTGCTGATGTACAAGATTATTTGTTGACTTGATTCATGGATTTCACCCCGACCTTGGAATCCAATTTGTCAGATAAAATAAAATCACAAGGCACAAATGCTTAGTGTTAATTGAAAACTTATAAGAAACATGTGATTGATATATTTTCTTATTATTAATAGATTTTTCATTGTGATGAAGTTTGTTTTGGATAAACTTGCTTGTAGTATGGATTATGTGAAAGATTTATAACATTTAAGTCCTTCTTTTTATCCACCTTCTTTCATCATATATTACCCCTTTAACTCATTATAGCATGCTAAAAGAACAAAATCAATAATTCTTTTCCACCCTCAAAAAACTCTTGGGGTTGCCAACCATTCCTTCTTGCTACTTCATACTACCACCCTACAGCCTCTCTACAATAAGGGAAAAGAAAATAAAACTACAAAAAGTAAATAAAGGTTCTCGTATCTAATAACACAAAATAAAAAAATAGTACGCATATGTAATAACACTACAATTTCATTTTAGAACCCCTTCTTCCTTTTGCATTCTTGTACGGCTACAAAACATCAACCTTTGCCTCATGTTCCCTTATAGACAACCTTTTGGGTTAGTTGGAATGTAAGCACACATAACATGATGGTTAGCAAACAAAGCTTCAATCTATTTCTTTGACTCTTCCTAAATATGAAATGGATTTAACCAGTAGGATTATAAATGTTTTAATACTTAAGTTTTTGTTCCCTATATATTTGGTTTTTGGGATTTCAATGCATTATGTTAGTAAGAATGGACAGGAGAGGTGTAAGACCCCTAACCTTACTTAAAGTTGTGAACATTATTAATTACCATAATTGAGTTTTTTGAATCTTAATCTAAACTTGTGATATATTTTGGTATCATTTGACAAAATTAAGTTTCAAATTTGGTCCAATTTGGACATTGTTTGTGCAAGTTATGCAATTTTATGCATATTTTGGATTTTTCCTGTAATTTATTCAAATATGATGTTTTCCTTTCAATTTGTCACATGATTTATGTTTCTTATATGTTTTACTATGATGCTTGAGATTTTTGATCCATGGGTCACATAGTGGAACCTTATTTTGGAGGTGTTTATTTCAATGGCGACTTAGGGTTCTACCCATTCATGGATGATCTACCGTTAGGAGCCATAAACCAATGGTTCCCCAATTTGTCTTACATCCGAAGATCGCCAATAGGTGTTGACAACTTATGGTAATCTCTACATGGAAGCAGGTCGATGGTTTTATGTTTTTGGTTTACTTGGACCAGTGGTTCACTTAAAAGAGATAGTCAATTGATGGTTTACCACTTAAGTGAAAAGGGTCCAAAGAATGGATTGTTCCTTTGCTTGGACGTTGAGGGTCCGCCTAGAGAGCCAATAACCTAAGTCTAAATAGGTCTCTACGAGTAGTAGAACAACTACTTGTAGGGCCATGGAAGCTCTTGGACATGGACACGTGGAGAGTTGCTTGGACACCTCAAGTTTTTCTCTTTCATTATTCATAAGCTGTATATACATATCCTTTAGCCCACAAAATAAACCATTGGACTCTTATCTCTTCCCTCCTCTTTAGAGCTTTGTATTTCACCTGCTTGAGGGCTAACATAGTACCCAAGCTAGAAGAAGGTATCTAGCTACTTGTGAGAGCATCAAGGGTTCAGATCTACCCTCATCTAGGGCTTGTGAAGCTTCCTTTAGGTGATCTTAACCTAAACTAGTAAGCTCCTCCTTCTCTACTCCATTTATTTTTCTTTACTTCTTACTATACCTTCTTTATGGATGTAATCATGTTGTTCCATGAAAAGTTTGCTTTTAATATAAAAAAACTTATTTTCTTGCTCCCTTCACCTAGGGTTTACTCCCTTTCTTGGAAGAGAAGCTTACTTGGCCGGATTCAAACTGAAATCTAGGGTCCTTCACCTTTTTTGTTTGAATTTTCTTGCTGCTTGGACTCTGATCTCTATCCTAGAGGTGAGTTGTATAACCCTTCACTTTTATTGCTTACTACAAGCTTGCTTACTCATGTTCTTGCTCTAAAATGATGATCTAAGCTAAGAAAAGCTATGTATGATTAAGGTTTTGATTGTAATATTGTTTCTTGCTTAGTTTTAAGTTCTAGATGAACCTAAAACTATGTGAACAACCTTTTTGAGGTAGAGGAAGACTTAGATTAGGTTAAAATGGAAACTAGTGGTGATAAGTACCCATCAAACGACGTCTTATACCTAGTGTTTTTAGGCTGATTATAACTTTATACATGAACCGATGGATGACCTTATATTAGAACCGATAGAGATGTCTTTCTGACAACCTATGATGATGAACAATGGTATCAAAGGATGTTCACACCTTATATTAGTTTTGTACTCTTTTGTGAATCTCGTTGATCAATGGTTTATTTCCCTAGAGATGGCATGAACCCATGGCGATTTTTATCTTAACATCTGATGGTGTTCAATGATGGTATTATTGATTCCATCAGCCGATGGTGACATATTGTGTCACGATTAATGGCAGTTTAGGTTACCGCACAATGGTGTAAGTAGGTATCATGAGTTGCTTCAATTAAGCCCTAAACGGATGGTTTCTTTGGTTATATGATCCAAAGGTCAAACCTACATATCAACTGATAGTTTATAAGTGTTAAGCATGATTCAATGGTTGTGATTGGATGCTTCAACATCCAATGGTTTAGAATGAAGTCTATAGTATAATGTGTTGGTTCTAATAATATTATAATCAATGGATCGATGCCTTGAAATTGTAGTCTTATCTTTTCCCTCGTATGAATATATTTGATAAATCACCATAATAAGTGGATGTATAACTTTAATGTGATATAGCTTGTTACAACTAATCCTAAGGTAACTAAGTGATGGTGATATATTGTATTCAATGATTAATATGAGAATGGAATGCTCTCTTATTGTAGTTGAAACCTCAAAGTGCTACTACATGAATGTCATTGCCCCTTACTATATTATACTCATATGTCACATGTTTGGTGATGGGTTGTTGACCCATGTTATGTGGCTTGGGGAGTTAATAATGATCATATTAGGTATGATGTGATGGTCTTAATGGCTTTGGGCATGGTTGATCGCTAATGGAGGTGTAATCCTTTTCATGGTACCATAAGGGTTGGAACCCTGGGACAATTTGATAAGGATTTGAATCCTATGGTGGTATGATGACTAGTATAGTCTCATTAAAGGAAATGACATAGTACCAAGTGGTAATTGTGGTTAATATTTGTATCTCATACGTTTTGTATCTTTTGGATTTGTTGTACTTAAACACTTGTGAGAAATTGATTAGGTTTTGCATGTCCACTTGTATGATGCAGTCTTAATTCACCCAATTGGAAATAAATAATCAAGTGAAACCCTAATTATGTAGTGCCTTGTGCCATTTAACCATATTCAATATCATAATTTGTTGGATGGTGAAATGAGTGTTCATAAGGGAAACTCATAGCTCTTAGTGTTGATTATTTGGGTTGCATTATACCATGTATGTGTCCTTGAAATCCTTACATACAGGGTATGGAAGATGGTTACTGTCATGCCTCAAATATTGTGATATGTGAAAGGCATCAGTGGGTACAACTACATAATGGCTCAGATAGAACAAGCATGTGTGACCTTTTCTCTACCGTTGTGACTTGTACCAAGGCAGGCTAGTTGTTTTCATCTTGACTACATGTTATTGTAGGTAGTTGATTGTTATGTCTCTACGTTGTCTCTTGTACTGATCGTGAGTTGTTGGTGAGATCATGAGGTCTGGCTCTTCCATAGATGTAGTATGACATTAATTTTGACTTAGCAGTGGTCAAATGGATTTGGGTGGTACGAATCAAATTCCTTAGAGCATAATAAAATAGGTAATAAAAATTGTGTGACATATTTTCTAAGGTTGAATACGTTTCACATTGGTTGATTAGCCTTGCCATGTTCTTATACTACAAAGTCCTTATATGATGAAATCTATGAAATATGAGTAATTAATGTTGTTGCCAGGCTTATCTATTTAACTTGCTTAGTATGTTAGAATTGTTCAATCTACTCAATTGCTTATCATATACATTAATCTAATCAGTTTATTATTGTTAAACAATCTGTTGTAATCAATATTTGTTGGAGAGAGTTATATCTCTCCCTAGGACATCAATCTCACTTGTAGACCACCACATCTTTTTAGGTGGTCACCAGCTACATGGTTGAGATCATGCTGCAAAAGAGGATCATCCTGGTGATCAATAGATGCAACAGGTTGGACAATTATTGTTGTTACTAGGGGAGTCCTAGTCTCATCCATGTACTCTCAAGTCTGGGTATGGAAAGTGTTTCATAGATGATAAACTTGTATCGACAAAAGTTTTTGGCAATATGTCAGTGATTGAAATAGTCCTAGTGGAATATCTCTTTTGTATACAGGTTGTGGCTGAGCCCATTATATATAGATGTAAATACCTGATATGGTATATGATTTTATGGAAAATAGGGACCCTTATGCAAATGTTTCAGAACTCATTTATGATGTCAAAATAAATTTTAATTATTCTACTGTTCTATCTATATGGTTATTAGTAGTTGATCATGTTTTATGTTTTGAGTAATCTAATTTAGCATGACGAGGTGTCACAATTTAAGTTGGTGTTAGATCTCTAGGTTTACTAAGTCTATAGGGACATAAGACATGGGTTTGAGTATGTTCTTATGTATCCAACATATTTGATCATAGCTTTTGTTTATGTAGATATGTCTAGAGGACATGAAGAACACGCTGAGAGCAGTTATGTTGCACAAGGAGGAGGTGTTAGGAGGCAGACATGCGATGATTGAGTGCAATATGTGGGGCTAGAGAAGCCCATGATGCCTCATATTAACCTAGAAATGATAGCCATCCCTGTGTTTTAGTTCATGTTTGGACAAATGATGGCCACAATTACACATCTAGCAGACAAAGTGCTAGCACCTCAATCTAGGGAAGCAGTCCCTATTGTGGAATACCATGGTGTTAGGAAGATGTTTGAACATCTTAGATGTGTCAGTTCGAACCCACCAGACGCTGACATGTGGTTGACTGAGCTCGAGGAGGCATTTAACATTTTGAACATTCTAGAAGAAGATAAAGTGAAACACACAGTTTACTTGTTAAAGGGAAGTGGCCACTGGTGGGCCATGGAAGAAGATAAAAGGCCAAGAGTAATGATAGGATGGGAGGAATTTGGTGAGATTTTGTCAATCGATACTTTCCACAGACCTGTCTAGATGAGAAGATCTCTTAGTTTGAGAAGATTTGTCAGGGAGCGATGACCATCAATGAGTATGAGTAAAAGTTTATGGAGCTTCGTAGGTTTTCCCTCACATGGGAGAAACAAATAAGGAAAGGATCTGTAGGTTTGAGAAGAGTCTGAGTGTTGACTACAATAGAGTAGAGAATAGAGAGAGGTTTTCCACTTTTATGGAGTCAGTAAGGCAAATTGAGAGATCTTCTAAAGAGAAGCATGAAGCCAACATAAATAAAAGATTGGCCCAGTTCCAAGGGAAATCTTCTGGAGGCTTTAAGAAGCCAAGGTTTTCTCCACCACAATCACAACAAAGGTAGACCTTTACTGAGCAGAGGTCACATACTCCATCCCAGTGGACTTGGACTAGGGGTAGAGGCCACAGTTTTCTGCCAGTAGGAGCTCACAGCTCATGGTCAATTTTAGTAACAGGGCCATCTAGTTCGTGGTATCAGAGCAAGATTTTTTTTAGGTGTGGACAGACCGGGCATACAAGGTTGTTTTTCCCAATGAAGGATGAGGAAGTAACCCAACAACCAAGGAAAAGTTAGTAGGGTTCCTAATAGTGACAATTTAGTAGTGGTGGTGGAAGATGACACGACTAGCATCAGAGGCATGATCCTCTAGATAGGCTAGAATAGGACATGGATGGTAGAAAGCGACTGATAGGTTCTATGTCATGAGCCAACTAGAAGTAGTGGTTAACCCAGGGGTCATGACATGTTAGATGGAGTTATTTCATTCTGATATGTCTACTTCTTGTTTTGTACATATACTAGTTGACTTGGGTGTGAGACACTTTTTATCACCAGAGAGGTGATAAATAGTTATTATCTTCCTGATAGTCATAGATCTGATAGTCTTCGACTGGAGACTCCTTTGGTTGGTTCCTCCTAGTTGTGGGAGGTGTGTTCCTCTTGCGTTCTTTCTTTCTCATGATATCACATTGAAGTGGATCTTTTTCCACTTGACATGCATCTATTTGATGTGATACTAGGGATGGTTACCTTGGATATGAATAAGATAGTATTGGATTGTAGTACTAAGGTGGAGACATTCTATGATGGTGATCTTGTGTGGATCTTCAAAGGTAGCAAGAAGAGTCTTCCCACATGTTTGATGTCAGCTATGACATCAAAAAGGTTGACGAGACAATGATGTGCAGTTGTCTTAGCATATGTTGTGGATACTAAGGTGAGAGGTCCTACTATCCACGCAGTACCAGTGGTGAGGGAATTTGAGGATATTCTTCTTAAAGAGTTTCCACTCCTCTTAGAGAGATTGATTTTGAGATTAATCTTGATTGTGGAACACAAACCATAGAACAATCATTGTATAGGATGGCACCAGCAGAAATGCAGGAGTTAAAGAAACCTTTGCAGGAACTATTAGTAAGGGTTTTATCGGCCAAGAACTTCCCCTTAGGTTGCTTCCATGTTTTTTGTCAAAAAGAAGGATGGTTCAATGAGATTGTGTATACATTATCGATAGTTGAACAAGGTGATGATAAAGAATAAGTATATGTTGCCAAGGATTGATGACCTCTTTGATCAGTTGAGAGCTACTACTATATTTTCAAAGATAGACCTGAGATCAGGTTACCACCAATTGATAATAAAGGCATATGACATACCCAAGTCAGCTTTTAGGAATAGGCATGGCCACTACTAGTTTGTGGTTATGTCGTTTGGGCTAATCAATGAACCAATAACTTTCATGGACTTGATGAACAAGGTGTTTAGGCCCTATATTGATCAGTTTGTGGTCATGTTCATAGATAACATCCTGATATACTAAAATGATGGTCAACAACATGAGCAACACCTTCTCCAGGTGTTGCCTTTGTTGAGGAAACACCAGTCATATGCTAAGTTTACCAAGTACGAGTTTTGGTTCAATGAGGTGTCTTTTCTAGGTCACTTCATATTAGTGAAGGGCATTTGTGTAGACTCTAAAAAGGTTGAGTCTATTTGGGAATTGGAACAACTTAAGACACTGACAAAGATTTGCAGTTTCCTAGGTTTGGCAGGCTACTACCTGGGGTTTATAAAGAACTTAAATTTTGTAACGTTACCCCTAACTAGGTTAACTAAGAAGGATGTTCCTTTTGTTTTGGATGACAAGTGTCACTATTCTTTCTAGTAGTTGAAAGAGAAGCCGACAAGTGCACTAGTGTTAGTTCTTCCAAAACAAGGGAAGGCTATATGCTTTTGTGATGCTTTGAAGAATGGGTTGGGATGTGTACTGATGCATGATAAGAATATGATTTCTATCTCTTCTTCATAGCTTAAGAAACACGAAGAGAATTACCCAAAACATGATCTGGATCTTGCAATACTAGTTCATACTTTTAAGATCTGGAGACACTACCTTTATGGAGAGAAGTATCAGATCTTCACTGACTAATAGAATCTACAATACATCTTTTCAAAGAAGGAGTTGAATATGAGGTAGAGGAGATGGATGGAGTTGATTAAAGATTATGATTGCACGATAGACTGCCATCTAGGCAAGGTGAATGTGGTAGTTGATGCGTTGAGCAAGAAGTCATCTTCATCATCACCTGCATACAATGTACAATTGTATTTCTTGGTGTGCCATCAATGAGACATGTTAAAATCTCTTCGCCAGATGAATGTACATCTAGAAGTTTCTTTGTTGATAGGTTTTTGGAAAAGTTACAAATTAAACCTACCTTGAGATAAAAGATTTGTGATGCACAATAGAATAATAATGTGATAAAGAATGTCTGATCAGAATATGAAAGTGAGAAGCATAATGGCTTCCATGAGGAAGATGACAATATAGTTTGTTTCCATAACAGAACAATGGTTTTTAATATTGATGGTTTGAGGAAGTTGGTACTTGAGGAGTCTCACTCCTCAGTGTATTTGATGCATCAAGATGTATCCTAATATGAAGGACTTGTATTGGTATCCAAGTTTAAAGTGTGACATGGAAGAGTTTGTTTCCGAATGTCCAGTCTATCAGTATGTTAAAGTTGAGTGTAAGAATCTTAAAGGAACAATAAAACCTTTGTCCATACAACAGTGGAAGTAGGATCACATCATTATGGATTTCTTGGTTGGTCTTCCTATGGACTATTTTGTTGGTCTTCCTAGTATAGACAAAGGTCATAATGCTATATGGGTGATGATGCAATGGTTTTTAGTCATTCTCACATGCATATTTTCTTTGCTTTTATGTATTGATTTGTCATTTATATGATTAATTATGCATGAAATACTATCAATAGCATGTCTCATCTAAATGCATCAAAGTTGTGTGATTCTACTATTTGAAAAAGTTTAAAAATCATCCCAAGTTCTTATGTACGTTTTTGTGCTCTTTCAAGTACCATAAAAGTTCCATAGACTCAGTACTACTGACCTCCTAAGTCGGTGGTATTGAATTCACATCAGTAGAAGACCAACAACTCACACATAATCGATACTACCAACACAAAAGTTGGTTGTACTAAAATCATGTTAGAGAGGCGCAAGAAGTGATTCACAAAAACTTAGTACCATCGAGTACACTAGACTCAATACTATCAAGATGGCATCACAGAGACAGAGTTGAATTGGAATAAAGACTCGGTACTATTGATATAGTTCAATAGTATAGACATTGTGGGAGTACACGTCCAAACTAGAAACTCAATACTATCGACTTCATGGTCGATACTACCTAGTCTTCCCATTCAAGCAATTAAAAAGAAACATTCTAATCCATTGGATGGCATTATTTCACACCCTAAGTGGCTTTTATTACTAAAGGGGAGTGTAGACAGACCTAAGGACTGATTCATTTTCTATTGCATGACACCAGAGAGATAGAGGAGAGGAGAGCACGACACTAAAGGCTACATCCAGGATGATACGAGCACCTATGGTGGGTGATTCTACAGTCAAAAGATAGAAGATTGAATGTACAAGGGGATCGTCCGGACTAACTATTCTCCAAGGGTTACTTTAGATTTCTTATGTTTCCCCATTTTTCTCTTTCCTTTCTATAAATTTATCTATGGAAACCATGTGGGGCTAATCTCCTTAATTTCTTAGGATCCGGGTGTAGTCCAGATATGCATTTTACTTGACTTTTAGTCATTAATATAACTTTTACTCATAATTTTTGGATATAAATCTATGGTATTGTTATGTTCTATTTGTGCTTGATCACCATAAATAGATTATTATATCCTTAATCATTTTGGGAGAAGGGTTAACGGTAAGAACATCATAGGTTTACCCATTTACTGTGCCCTTTGGGAAAGGTGGGGCATAATCAGGAGGCTAAACCCAGAGTTTATCGTAAAGCACATAACTAATCAACCAATTATTATGGAAATGGAATCGACAATAAAATAGGTAGTGAACTACTCTATAGAAGTGGGTTGTTCTTGCTACATGCTCTTTATCTGGAGATAGGGGTAATATATGCTAGTGTGTAGAGGTTAGTTGTTGTGATATTCGTGGTGAAACCACCATCCTAAGGAATTCATCCACTTTGAGTTACTTATTCTTTATTTTTTTTCATTTATATGTTTTATTTTATTCAATTAAACCATCTTCAACCATTTCTATCGGCCTAGCTGATTAGATCATAGTTAGTAATAGTATTTGGATTCTATTTCCCTATGTTCGACTTGGGCCTCACAAGGCGTATATTACTCGATACGTTCACTTGCGTTCAATTCACGATAAACATGTTTCATGTTTTTGGCGCCATTGTCGAGGAAGTGGCAACATCCAACACTATGATTGTTGTGGTCATCCATTCTAGGCCAACCCTTTTTAATTTTTATTTCATTTGACTCAAAGCTAAATTATAATATCCATATTGTTTCCAGTATTAATACCATGTTCTTACAGTTATTTTGTTACTTTTAGGTACTAGTGCATGGTGCATACTCGAGCCCATAATTATAGAGAGTCACCTTCATGAGGTTTTAGTCAAGTAGAACTCCTACACAGAGAATGGGAATTCAGAAGATCTATTGATAATTTAACCAAACCCCACCACCAACACCTCCACCTGAAGGACCTGATACACCTGAGCAACTCGAACCAATAAAAATGGGAGATCAAGCAGAGGAACTGACAGTCTGGGAAAGGATCAAGGCTTCTTCTTCAACTACTCAAAACGGGCTAATTAAAAGACAAGCCACCAATGTGGGCAGCTACAAGATCGATCCAAGATTGGTCTCATTAGTCAAATCACTGGCCTTTCATGGCCACAGTTGTGAAGACCCTATGGTGGATATCAATAGCTTTGTTGAAAGCTATGATATGATCAAGATAGAAAGGGTACCAGTGACTGTCATTTACTTGAAAGTGCCCATCATCTTTGGTAGACAATGCCAAATCTTGATTTCACAACCTTGATGATGAGTTCATCGAGACATGGGATCAAATGATTGATGCCTTCTTTGAGCATTGCATTCCTCCATAAAAGACAAATGACCTGGTAAAGAAGATCCATAATTTCAACCAGTGGGCCGATGAATCATATTCTAAATCATGGAAGAGATTCCAAAATATGTTAAGGAAGGTCCCTCATCACGACATTGATTTGTTAGGAAAAGTAAGAATTTTCTACTATGTCTGACACAAGGGAGTGAGAACTACGCTTGATAGTGTAGGAGCAAGTTTCTTCCTCAACAACAAACTTACCCGCTGTTGTGAGATTTTAAAGAACTTGTCCAAGAACCAGACATGGAGAGATGAGAAAGAGATCCTAGAAACCCTCAAAAGTGTCACGGAGTCCAAGGTCATCTCCACATTGAATTAGAAGTTGGACTTAATTGCTAAAAAGTTGTGTGCTAAGGATGAACCATCTTCAGAAGGTCAAGAAGAGGAATGCAAATTTGTGCACCAACAACATCAGTACATGAAAAATGACTTTCTTGGTGGAAGGATTCTAAGTTTTCATTGAAGGATCCCAACAAGATCCATCGCAAGCACAACAACCCAAGCCACAATAGTTTAGTGAAAAAGCACAATATCAACAGGATAGGGATCCCAACAAGATTGACCATATTGAAAAAATGCTCAGAAAGCCAGTTAGCCAGAATGAAGTACTTATCGGTTAGACTCAAAGAGAACTCCAGAAAATTAAAACTCAAATTTCTCAAATAGCAGCAGAAGTGGTCACATTGAAGCAGCCAAGTCAGTAGGGATTCCCAGCTAACACTAATGTTCCTTCCAAAAATCAAAAGGTCAAGATAGTTCTACTCCATAGTGGCAGGAAACTGTTGAATGGTGAACAATCAAGTTTAGATGTAGGAGACACTATAGGAGAAACAAATCAGACAGAGACAATAGACATAGATGAACCATATGTTTTATCAAAGCAGAAGACAATCGAGGAGCAAGTTGACGATGTTTAGGGGACAATAACAAAAGCATATATCCCGCCTCACCAGAGGATACTGGTGACCCCAGTTCCTTTTCCAAACATATTGAAGGCGAAGAAAGTATACCAGTAGTTCAAGAAGTTCCTAAATGGTTTTAGGAAAATATTTGTCATTGATACAATTGAGAAGATACCATCATACGACAACTTCTTGAAGGATATAATCACCAAGAAGAGGAGGATGCTTGAAGCTAGTGTGGTAGTGTTAAAGGTGTTGGCTAAATTGGATATTATTATAATCCCTTTGTTTTTATGATGACAAACATTTATTTCTTGTGGTTTTAACTTGTTATTTGAGTGTTTCAGGGACAAGCATATAAGGTGGTGGATAGCGAAGACTTGGAAGATAAATTTGCTAAAATTGCTTTATTTTCAAGATTGTAATCAATGTAAATACTTGTACAAGTTTATAATGTACAAGTACTTAGATATCATGTAAATCAAGCATTTAGATCTTCCCTATCAACAAACAACACTTAGATAGATAATATCCTAAGTTAGCATCACAATTTCACATTGATACACACACTCAGTAAATGAATACATTGAATTAGGGATATTCTCGGTCGACAAAAACTTTGACAGAGACACTTTGGGTCGACAAACTCCTTGACTGAAAATAGACCCTCCTAGCCGTTAGACTAAGTTAGAAAAGTAGTTTGGATTTAGAAGCAAATGTTACAACATATTGACTCAGACACCCACTCGGTCAACAAATTCCTCGACCGAGAAACTCTCAGTCGACAAATACTTCGACCGAAAATGGTTTTGTCTACACTTTTCAAAATTAATAAACTAGCCATTACAAATACAATTAGTGGATACTTAATGGCTTGTTGAGCACTAAGAACACCCTAGAAGGTGTCTAGAACATCCCCAAACATTAGAAAACCACTCCTATAAATAGGACAGATATAGGACACCACAAGACACAAGTTGCATACACAATTACACTTGAGATTGAATCCTTGTGAGAAAACAAGATGAGATACACTTGCAATCTATTTTCTTTGAGCTACACTGATATCTCCTATCCAGTATACATCCACATCCATCTACTTTGGTTAGGAGATCAAACGCTTGATATAGGATCAAAGCGCTGTACTCAATTGGTAACATTGTTGCTTTCTTCCAATCTTGTTCCTTTTATTGTATTTTGTTCTCCTTTTCTACTCCAAGGTTGGAGGCTGCGGAAAGGAGGTTGTTCTAGCTTCTTCAGTTGGTGAAGGTTGCTCGGAAGAATTTGGACTACTTCTAGAAGGTCTCAACAGGAAGCTACTTCAAGGAGGAAGGCTACTTCAAGGAGGAGCTTGAAGTTACTTCAAGTGAAGGCTGCTTCAAGGTTGGTGAGATGACTTCGGGGTGAAGGTTGTCCAAAGGGTGGTGAAGGTGTTTGTAGATTTATGTAACATCCTTGCGAGGTAATAAAATTCAAATACTTTCAAAATCCCAGTTGGGAACAACCGGGTAGTGGAATGACTCCCTTAGTTTTTGCTAAGGTGGAACCACTCTAAACGTCGTGTCTCCTTCTCCAAATTTCAATTGTGGTTGCTTGGTTGAATTAATTTTAAAAATATTATAAAATCCTTTTCACCCCCCTCTAGTGTTTTTCAATGGGTATCAAAGCAGGATTCAAAGAGCTCTAATCATGTCTTGAACAAAATGGTTGATGGGGTACTAAACAACCTCAACTTGGAAGAAACACTTGTGGCTCAACTTCCACCATTTGATGGAACCAACTACACCTACTGGAAGAGGAGGATGCAATTGTATTTCCAAGGAATTGGCTGGGATCTTTAGAGAATGGTTTCAAATGACTATGATCTTCCTCAAATCGAATATGCTACATGGGATGCAGACACGGTGAGATTAGCCTAATTGAATGCAAAAGTTGTAAGTATCCTTTATTGTTCAATTTTTGTAGGTGAGTTCAATATAATTTCAAATTTTGAAACTGCATATGAAATATGGCATAGACTCTCTATTACTTATGAAGGAACTGTTCAAGTAAAAAATTTCAAAATTGGTATATGCTTAAACAAAACTTTGAACAGTTTCGTATGGAACCATAGGAGTCTATTAGTGACATGTATGCAAAGTTTTCTTCTATTGTTAATGGGTTGAATGCATTAGGTAAAGCCATTAGTGAAGAGGATCAAGTATCAAATATTCTTAGGTGCTTTCCTCCAAAGTACAAAACAAAGGTAACGACCATTGAAGAAGCCAATGATCTCACTACATTAAGGATGGAACAACTCATTGGCAACTCAGAGGCTCATGAGGCTACCCTTGAAGAAGAATAAAGATTGGCGGCTGAACACAAAAAGGAGAGAAGAATGGACATTGCATTCAAAGCATCAACCAAGAATAGTCTTGACACAAATGAAGAATATAGTGAAGAAGAAACACTCATTGTAAATGGTAAGTAATATAGAAGTTTTAAAACTAACAAAATTCCTAGTGTTTCTTCCTCTAGGTGCTTTGAATGTGGCAAAAAGGGACACTTAAAAGGTGATTGTCCCAAACTTAAGAAGGGAAAGAAATCATCTCACAAGAAGAAACAAAAAGCCTACAAAGCTGCATAGGATGATTCAAGTGATGATAGTGAAGATGGAGAAAAAGAATTAGAGTTCCTTTTTGCTACAACAAATGAAGAAGAAGAAGATGTAAGCCTTTTTTATTTTCCAAAAGAAGATGTAATTGCTAGTCTTCAAGATACACATGTCAAATATGTTGATTGCAAAAGAAACTAAAGAAAGCAACTAAAACTAATGAGGATTTGTATGCTAAATTAAATAATCTTTCTTTTGAAAAGGACAATATTGTTTCTGAAAACTTTACCTTGAAATCATCTTTAAATGATTGCAATATGAAGTTGCTTACTTTAGAAACAAACTATGGTCTTCTTTCTCAAGAAAAGGCTGATTTGCTTGCAAAACTACATAATTTTTAGACTCAACCTATCCTATGTACTCATCTAGATTATGATTCTATTGTTAAAGAAAGAGATGCTCTATCATCTAATCTAGATCAAGCAAAGTTAGATATCAAAAAGAACATGGATGAGATTTCTAAGCTACAAAAAGAACTTAGTATCTTGAGAAATAATGGTATTCTTGATAAGATCCTAATGAATTCTTCGGGTTATAGTGGAAGAAGAGGTTTAGGATATGTTCCAAAAGAAAACTCTTATCAACCTAAACCTAGGAGAACTCAAGCACCCAAGACCAAGATTATATTTGTACCCAAGAACACAACTCAAAATCCTAGAAAGAGATATGAAAATTTCAAGAAAAAGGATGTTGAGTTAGTATGGGTTCCAAGACTCCAAACATAGAAAATTTGAATATGATTAAGTTGAAATTTTACCTAAAATATTACTTTGATATTCAAATGTCTTATCTCAACTAAATTAAGCTTTAAATTGCATATTTCTGTAAAACTGTATTGGAAGTAATCTATGTTTTTATAACTACTAAAAATAGTACAGAAACAATCTCGTTCGACAAAATCATTAACCGAGACAATGTTGGTTGAGAAAATTGTCGACCGAAGTAGTTTCTATCTTTAACATGTAGAAATCTGGAAAAACAGTAACCATGCTGGTCGAAAAAGACTTCGACAGAGATAAATTCGATTGAACATTTAATGGACAGAATTTTAACTAATAAAACTAGAGATTCATCAAACTTCTCAGTCAAAAAGCATGTCGATCGATAAGAAGTCGGTCAAGAAAGAGTTTGACCGAATAAGGTTCTGGAAAACCTGTTAAACTGGTTCTGTTTGCTATAAACTTGCAATAAATTTGGTATAAATGAAAATTGATTGGAAATTATGAATGAATCATAAATCTTGGAGACAACTCTCAAATCACATATTGATAATTTGCATCATGATCTATATGTTGATTCTTGATATCCATATGAAATATGTTGTAAATTTACTAATTATGTGACCAAAAACTATATGCAAATAGAAATTGGAAATGTTTTCTTAAAATCAATGCACACATTGTAAAACCTTCAATTGCTATTTCTCTTGAAATGATTAATCATGTTCATTTACATGGTTTGTCTTATATTTGAAAATTGATGAACCATGATTGATCAAGAAAAAAATATTGCCTTGATAAATCTTCCTTAAAAGGTATCATTCTCTACATTGTGTATCTTAAAACTGAAAAATGTGATGATTTGAGTAAATTTAATCAAGAAATTATGGATATGCTTCTATTGCTCTATCATGATCATTGTGTCATGGATATGCCTTTACTGTGTCACCACGATCATTGTGTTTCATCTTTTACTTGGTTTACCTAAAATAATCTTTTTTAGGGAAGCCAGAGGGCTTTCTTATTCATCCCGTCCCTCTCTTACAGGCATAGAAACAGATAATACATCATGGATTACACAATTAAATGAGGTAGTACTACTACCCTTGATATAAGATTCCCTACTAATAATCTCAGTAAGTATACTTGGTGGTTTCCTATAGAAATAGGCTCCACTGTGGTGTTTTTGGTGGTATTTTGTAAGGCCATCAGCTACATAATTTCCCTCTCTTCTGATATACGAGCACCTCTAGTTTGGCTTACACTTCATTTTCATCCCCTTCAACCATTTTTCCAGTCGAGGGTTATCCTCCTCTTTGCCATGGAAAGCTTCACATGCTCGTTTGGAGTCAGTCTCGATCAATATCTCTTCCGCATTCAGTAGCTGCCCAACATCGAATGCCATCTTCATTGCCCGCAATACCTAAAATAATCTTTGATCTATATATATATATATATATATATATATATATATATATAAATCATGAATGGATATTGTTTTCAAAATGACCATAGGGATTCAACTCATTACACATAAAGATGATGTTATCATTGAAAATGCCATTTTTGCATTAAGGTAAATCTCTATGGAACAAATGCATCTTGACATATTAGTTAAATGATTATCTTGTGCTTAGCTGATGGAAAATGATTTCATCCTTGTTATACATGAATACTTTTATATATGATACTTTGTAAGCTATGTTTCATTTATTAAATCAAATGGATCATTGTGAATGCTTAAATTGTAAATCTGTAGAAGTTTCCTCTCAGTCGAAAACAAATTTGACCGAGGGGTGCCCAGGTCAAAGTTAAGGTTGACCTAAAATAAACTTGGCAAAATGCTTAATTGTAAATCATTTCCTTGCACTCAATCTTAGTATATTAAAACAAAATTTTAGTGCATTGCTCTCATAAAAGGTTAACTTATTATGATCTAATCCTTATTATGACCTTAGAATCCTAACATTATCATGAATATAAGATTAAGGGGGTGCTCACAAAAACTATCTTGACTATAAGATTGAGAAGGAGTTCACAAAAGCTTTGTAAACATCATAAAGCAAATTTGAAACTAGTTATGACCTTAGTATCTTTAAATTAATCTTAGTTATGAAAACAAAGGAGCCTACAATATTTATGAATATAATGTATATCTTGTCCTAAATTGAATTCTCTAAACAAATTAGGGCTTAACATTCTATGTATTTGGTTAGAGATACATTCATTGATTCTACTATAAGCTTAAAAGAATCTCATATCATTTCAAGGCTTAACATCCCTTGTAAATGGTTGAGAAACTATTAATATATTCATGATCTTAAAGGATTCTCAGGTCATTTCAGGGCTTAACATCCCTTGTAAAATGGATGAGAAATCAATATACATATGCCATGAATCTAATAGGATCTCATATCATTTCAAGGCTTAATATCCTTTCCAAATGATTGAGAAATAAATTGTGGCCAAATTTGACATAAAAAAAAGTGGTTTGCATTCAATTGTGTCGATTGCCCTTGTTTTAAAAATTGAGCATCAAATTAAGGGGGAGTAATAGAAGTCATGATTATATTGGTTATCTTTTGGAAATGACAAAGGGGGTGGAAATAATATAAAATCAATAACATGAACTAAAATGAGTTTCATAATCTCTTGGCTAGCACACACTTGCACAAAATTCATAAATAAGAGAATGGCTATAAAAGGTAAACTTCAGGTATGGAACTCATATGATTTATATTTCCTCGAATTATATTTTGGAAATGTTTGTCATCTATAAAAAGGGGGAGATTGTTGGCTAAATTGGACATTATTATAATCCCTTTGTTTTGATGATGACAAACATTTCTTTCTTTTGGTTTTAACTTGCTATTTAAGTGTTTTAGGGACAAGCATATAAGGTGGTGGACTGCAAAGACTTGGAAGATCAATTTGCTAAAATTGCTTTATTTTCATGATTGTAATCAATGTAAAAACTTGTACAAGTTTATAATGTACAAGTACTTAGATATCATGTAAATCAAGTGTTTAGATCTTCCCTATCCACACACAAAACTTAGATAGGTCATCTCCTAAGTTAGCATCACAATTGCACATTGATACACACACTCAGCAAATGAATACTATGAATCAGGGATATTCTCGGTCGAAAAAAACTTCGACCGAGACACTCTCGATCGACAAAATCCTCAACTGAGAATAGACCCTTCTAGCCATAAGACTAAGTTAAAAAAGTAGTCGGGAGATGGAATCGAATGTTACAACATATTGACTCAGACTGCCACTCGGTCGACAATTTCCTCGACTGAGAAACTATCGGTCGAGAAATACTTCGACCAAAAATGGTTCGGTCTGACTTTTTAGAATTAATTAACTAGTCATTACAAATACAATTAGTGGACACTTAACGGCTATTTGAGCACTAAGAACACCCCAGAAGGTGTCTAGAACGTCCCGAAGCATTAGCAAACCACTCCTATAAATAGGACAGCCATAGGACACCTCAACACACAACTTGCATACACAGTTACACTTGAGATTCAATCCTTGTGAGCGAACAAGATGATCTACACTGGCAATCTATTTTACTCTACATTAGTGTCCTACAGGATGATATCTCCTATCCACTATACATCCACGTCCAACCACTTTAGTTAGGAGATCAAACGCCTGATATAGGATCAAAGCGTTGTACTCAATTAGTAACATTGTTTCTTTCTTCCAATCTTGTTCCTTTTATTGTGTTTTATTCTCCTTTGCTACTCCTAGGTTGGAGGCTGCATAAAGGAGGTTGTTGGAGCTTCTTCAGGTGGTGAAGGTAGCTCGGTGGACATTGGACTATTTCTATAAGGTCTCAACGGGAAGCTACTTCAAGGAGGAAGGCTACTTCAAGGAGGAGCTTGAAGTTACTTCAAGTGAAGACTGCTTCAAGGTTGGTGAGACGACTTCGGGGTGAAGGCTATCCAAAGGGTGGTGAAGGTGTTTGTAATTTTATGTAACATCCTTGCGAGGTAATAAAATTCAAATACTTTCAAAATCCTAGTTGGGAACAACCGGGCAGTGGACTGACTCCCTTAGTTTTTGCTAAGGGTGGAACCACCCCAAACGTTGTGTCTCCTCAAAATTTCTATTGTGCATGCCTGGTTGAATTAATTTTAAAAATATTGTAAAACCCTATTCACCCCCCTCTAGTGTTTTACAAAAGGAATAGGTGAGTGCTTTCCTTCTAGGAACTCTATCTCCAAAAATACAAGATCCAGGTTGTTTCAACATTACTTGCTTTATAGGGAAGACCATGTTTGGAGAAGCTCTTTGTGATTTAGGGAAAAGAATCAATCTCATTCCTTTGTCAACTTTCAAGAAGCTAGGTATTAAGGTGTCAAGGAAAATTAGTATCACTATCCAATTGGAAAACAACTTTGTGGTCAATACATATGACATATGTGAAAATAATCTACTGAAGGTATATAGATTTGTTTACCCTACTGACTTGGTGGTAATGGAAATGCAAGATGGTCATATCAATGAACTCTTGCTAGGAAGGCCATTTCAAGCTATGTCTGATATGATCTTGGATATGGACATAGGACATTTGACCATGGGTATCTGGGATGATTGGTTTGAGATCAAGATGCATGAGCACTCAAAAGATATTGGGTACAAAGAACAGTGCAACATGCTTTAGCAAGTAGAGGGAAACAAATTTTTTCTTCTAGGGAATCTATTCCTTGATATGGCCATGTGATGACTAAGGTAGATAAGGGCACATTAGCAGTTTATAGCATGGAAAACACCAAGGTGGTCTCATTAGAAAAAGTAGTGTGTTATCCAGAGGATGATGAAGAAGATTATTACCCGACCACCATAGAAGAGGTCTTTGTCGATTCCATTCTGCATGCATATCCACAATTACCTTTGGAGGCGTGCTTGTTTAATATAGATGATGAAAATACATATAGTCGCTCTCTAGAAGAGTGTGTACTAATGCTGAAGGTGGTACCCTATTGCTACACAAAACATTTTGAAGATATTAGACCACCTCCTCCGCCATTGGTCCCATATCTATTGAGCCCACCTGAGTTAGAGTTGAAGCCATTATCACCACATTTCAAGTATTCCTTCCTGGATACAGATGAGAAGCTCACAGTTATTATATCATCATCCTTGAGCAGCGAGGAGGAGAAGTAGTTACTTGTAGTTTTGAAGAACCACTGAGATGCATTTGGGTGGTCAATAGCAGACATAAAGGGAATCTCTCCTAGCTTGTTCCAGCACAAAATCAGACTAGAAGATGAAGCCAAGGGGATAGTTCAACCTTAGAGATGACTCAACCCCATCATGATTGAGGTAGTGAGGAAAGAGGTGGTCAATCTCATGTCGGCATGTATAATTTATGCTATTTCAGATTCTATGTGGGTAAGCCCAACTCAAGTAGTTCCTGAGAAAGAGGGGATCACAGTCACGACAAATGTTTCTAGTGAGTTAATCTCGACTAGGTTAGTGATAGGGTGGCGTGTATGCATAGATTACCCACGTTTGAATATTGTCACTTTAAAGGATTATTTTCCCCTTCCTTTTACTAATCAGATTTTGGAGTGACTCACTTGTCCCTCAAATTTTTGTTTCCTCAATGGGTATTCTAGTTATAATCAAGTTTTGATCAAGCCAAAGGATCAAGAAAAGTCTACTTTCACCTGCCCTTATGGCACATTTTCATATAGATGGATGTTGTTTGGCCTTAGTAATGCACCCGCCACTTTCCAACGTTGTATGCTCACCATTTTTTTTGATATGGTGAAGCGATTCTTAGAGGTGTTCACAGATGATTTCTCGCTATATGGAGAGTCATTTGATGATTGTATGTATAATCTAGAGAAGGTTTTACAATGGTGTGCGAACACTCACTTAGTCTTAAACTGGGAGAAATTTCATATGATGCTGAGTGAGGGCATAGTGCTTGGACACAAGGTGTCTCATAAGGTCATGGAAGTCGATCCAGTTAAGATGGAGATCATCACAAAACTACCTCCACTGACATCAGTGAAGGCAATGAGGAGCTTTTTAGGATGTCATGTTTTATTGTCGGTTTATAAAAGACTTCTCAAAAATTGCAAAACCTCTTTCTGAATTGCTAGAAAAGGATGTTGAGTTTTGTTTCAATGAAAGATGCTTGGAAGCTCTTGAGGTGTTAAAGGAAAATTTTATCTCTGCACCCATTGTGCAGGCTCTGGACTGGAGCGAACCATTTGATCTTCTGTGTGAAGCATCAGACTATGCAATGACATTTGTGTTGGGTCAACACTGAGACAAGGCTCCTACAGTCATATATTGTGTGTCTAAAACTTTATATGATGCTCAACTTAATTATAAAACCATCTAAAGAGAACTTCTAGCCATTGTTTTTGCTTTCAAAAAATTTCACCAATATGTAGTCGGGGTTGTAAGGGAGTGAAATCACCCTTTACTAAAAATTTGAAGAATTGACATCCATTCCAAACACTCTTAGAGGTATGATGGAATGGGCATAAATTTTACAAATTTATTAAACATTGGTATAAAAAAGACCATTAGAAAGCAGCAGAATAAAAACTAACTGACTATATTCAAATTCATAAAAGGTTTACAAAAATACATCAAATTCTCCCATTAGGGTTTACATCAAGACATACAATCATGATCTAGATAGAGGGAAGTCTAGACTACTACAATCTTGTCTCCAAGCAACATCTCAATCAACTAAGTCCAAGCCAAAAGCTAAGATCTTCGTTGTCTTGTCCATCGCTTTGCTCAGCACCTGGGTGGTTGGGAAGGCACCCAACAAAAAGGAAAAGGGAAGAAAAGTATGTGTCACAAACTAGTCTAAGATATGAAGATAAGTAAAGAAAATTAAAATATACTAGGGTTCATCATATGATGAATATAACAAGAGTATGAGGCTATATATCTAAGAAGCTTGCCATTAACAAACATAATAAAAAGGATTTGCATGTAAGATAATTATGCCTACCTAACTAAGTAGGGTTGAGGCACCTATTGGACCTCTAACCTTAGGTGACGGGAGAATAAGACATTCCCAGTCACCTACAATATTATGGGGAGAATAAGACATTCCCTAGGGCGATTATTTACATGCCCTCTGTGGGTGGTTGTACATAAGTACCGATACTTTAAATTAAATAGAACATAAATCCACATGCTAGAAAAGTAGTCATGGCAGGAGTAGTCATAATATTCAATAAGCATGGAAGTGGGGTATAAGACCTAAACAAGAAGAAATTATAATCTAATTTGAGGCATGAAAAACATTAGGATTCAAGAATAGAATATTTAGGGTTCATTTAAGACTCATTAGGGAAATATAGGGTTTGGCTGCAATTATCCCAACATAGGGTGTAAGGAATGCACATACATAAATAGGGATTGGACATACATAGCACATACATAGCACATACCTTTCATTATGATTCATATTACCCACTTTCATCACTTGATTGAGTCCATGATCGATTTTTCCAATTTTCAATTTGTATGCATGTATTAGAATGATATATATGCATTATGGTAGAGAAAACCCATATTTTTACTTTTTTTAGAAAAACCTCGATTTAGACTATGAAAACATAACCATATACTTGGTTAGGTTCTTCTTATTAAGAAAATATATAATTTTGCATATTTTGGAGTTACGATGATTACAGTGTATTTTTGGTGATTTTTAAGTGATTAAATCCTTTTCTAGAAAACCACCATTCACAAGTCTCAAAACCAATACTTGGAAATATTATTATTGAAAATAAAATGCTTTTCTAAGTTCAGGATGTATTTTACTTTAGTTTTTGGACAAAGGAATCAAAAGTTATGATATATTGAAATTCGGCCAATGAAAAATCGACACATCATTAAACCAAATGAGATAAGTAAAGAGAGAGGGGGAAACACCATTCGACCTAATATCATGATTTTAGATTAATAGTTATCCAAACTAGATCTTCTAGAGAAGGTAAAGTGGTAAGAAACCAAAACCCTAGATGAACATGGTAAATAGAGATGGAATCATCGATTTTAAACATAGATGCATGAATTTTAAGCATGTAGCAAGGAATATATGAGATGTGGGTTATGAAACTCTCCTCTAGGGAAGATAAGAAGGTCCAAACAGCAAGGATATGAGATTATAAGGTCTGGTTGCTCCAAGCCTAGCTCCTTTCTTGGACAAAGATCACCTTCTCAACTTAGAGGTGATAAACCCTAGCAAAAGAGCATATAAATGAGGTGTTCTATGTTTCTAGGTGGGGTTTCACTATGGAAGTCCATGGTTACGACCTGTAATAGGGTGTAAGGAAGACTAAAAGTATGAAAATATGGAAGGAAGGGAGGCAACTTACTAGTTTTGGTCAAAATTACCAAGGAGGAGCTTTAGAAATCCTAATAGAGCAATTTGGAAGCCCTATGAGCCTTCTTCACCAAGGTAGGCTCCCTCTATTACCTTGGGACAGCAACGTCATGGCCAAATACAGAAGGAACTATTGTCTAAGCTAGAGGAAAGAAAAGGAGAGCAAGAGTTTTCGAATTGTGAGTTGGGAAGGGGTATACATGGTTATATAAAGAAAGAGGTGAAGCATGAGGTGTCTAAGGGACTTTCCATGTGTCTTTAGCCTAGGGCTTGATGGCCAAGAAAGAGGACAGCTCATGGACTCTTCTTGGATATCAAAATTCGGTCCTAAGAGCCCATAGATCCTTCTAGGCCATCCCCACCATTTTTTAAGAAAGAAATAACCTCATTGGTTGATAGCTTTTAAAGAAAAGCACCTTTATAAAGAGGGTAATCCCTATAATGCCCTTGGAAAGAAATACCATCAAACCAAGGTGAAACTAGGTTCTCCAATGTTTTAAAATATCATTAATGGTAAGGGAATATCTAAGGATTAAAATCCAGGTGATAATGTGCAAAGAAAACCTCCCAATTGGGTAAATTGCATAAATCAAGAATGTATCTAAAATTGCATAACTTGCACAAACAACATCCAAATTGAACCAAATTTAAAACATAGGATCATTTTATGTTTTCAAATCATATCAAAATTTTATATTAAGGTTTAGAGCACTTAATTTTGGTAATTAAGCTTTCACTGAGGTATTTGTGCATAAACCCTTCCATTGATATAATTAATGAATAAATGTTCACTAAACCACTATGAATTCCAATAATTAAATAGAAAGGGCAATAAGGATAGAAATGAAAGGAAAATATGGGAAAGAGGGTCAAACGACAAAATTTTAGAATTCGGTATGTTATAGGGGCCAAAGTTATCAAATACCTATTACAGAAAAAAGATGTCAAATCAAGACTAATTAGGTGGATATTGGTACTACCATAATTTGACATAGAGATTAGGGGCTAGGTAGGAGTGGAGAATGTGTTAGTTGACCTCTTATCTAAGTTTTAAAGGGTGAATGAAAAATATTTAGATATGCTAATTGTTGAGGAATTCCCTAATGAACAAATTTTTGCTCTTCAGACCAAGGATCCTTGGTTTGCAGACATTGTCAATTATTTAGCATGTAAAGAGATGCCTATGGATTAGGGATACCAACAGAGGAAGAAAATTTTCCATTCATTGAGAGTTTACATCTGGGATGACCCCCTTTTGCTTAGATAGTGTAGGGACAAAATTATGAGGAAGTGTGTACCAGAATCTGAGTTTGAGAGAATTTTTTCACATTGTCACAAGGGGGCATCACGCTATCTCTAGGACTATTTCCTAAGTCTTAGAGAGTGGTTTCTATTGGCCAACACTATTTAAAGATGCATACAATTTTGTTCTTCATTGTGAATCATGTCAACGTGTAGGAAATATATCTATATGACACGAAATTCCACTGAATGTTTTTTAGGAAATTGAAGTGTTTGATCTGTGGGGCATGAATTTTATGGGCCCTTTCGTGTCCTCAAATTCTAAGCTATACATATTGCTTTATGTTGACTATGTATCCAAACGGGTGGAAGCAATTCCAACCCACACCAATGATGCACAAATAGTGTGTCGCTTCGTCAAAGATCATATTTTCTGTAGGTTTGGTGTCCCCCAATTAATCATTAGTGAAAGTGGATGACATTTCACCAACATGCAATTTGGAGCTTTGTTGAGTAAGTATGGTGTAAAACACTGAGTGGGTACTCCCTACCACCCACAGATGCAAGGACAAGTTAAGGTGACCAATAAAGAGGTGAAGAAGATCTTGGGAAGGATAGTCTCAAATAAAAGGACAAACTAGAGTTTTGTGTTGAATGATGCTCTTTAGGCATATAGGACTGCCTACAAATCACCTATATGAACTACGCTATTTGGGTTGGTTTATGGGCGTGCTTGCCATTTAGCATTGGAGCTTGAGCATAAAGCAAAATGGGCTTTAAAAAAGTTGAATTTCAGATTGGATGAAGCAGGTAGGATGATATTATTAGAGTTGAATGAGCTAGATGAACTTAGGATGGATGCCTATGAGAGTTCTAGAATTTATAAGGAGAGAACTAAGAAGATTCATGATTGTCACATCTTGAATAGGTTGTCTAATCTGGGATAGAAGGTTCTTCCATTCAACTCTAGACTTAAGTTACATCCGGGCAGGATGAGGTCTAAATGGAGTGGTCCATTTGAGGGTTTGCATGTCTTCCCCCACAGTGCTGCAAAGATAGGAAATGGGGTTAAGTCATTCCTTGTTAATTGCCAGAGATTGAAACATTATTTTGATGAGGAAGTAGATAAGAGAATAGAAGAAGTGCAATTCATTAAGCTCCCATAGATTCCTTCTATTAGACATGTCTAGTCTAGGATGTTAAATAATGGCGCTTGTTGGGCGGCAACCCAACCTTTATTTCTTTTTGCTTATTTTCAATTTTCATATTCCTAGTTGTTGTTTCATTTTTTTTATTTTTTTATGGAAAAAGGTACCTTGATTCGTTTGTTAGTGTGCAAAAGCCTACATAGTCGATGCTACTGAGTCCACAAGTCAGTAGCACCAAAATTATGTTAGAGGGGTATCTGCAAAAGAAAGGAACACTCAGTACTACCAACTTGACAAGACAATACCATCGAGTCTCTAAAGATTTCATGCCCCTAACTAATAAGCGTTTGGTGGTATCGACATCCAAGTTGGTAGTACTGACTTTTTGGAGCTCCCAGTTTTGATATACCGAGATAATTCTCGAACTTACTGAGAAAAATGGTCATCTTGATGCTACAGACTAAAATGTCGATAGTACCACCTCATGATGTCAGCAATCTACGTGCATCTGATTCGATGGCATATATGATCATCATCGAGTGTTCGGTAGTATCAATCTGCACCACCAGTCAGTACAACTGACCGCAACTCAATACTACCGACACTGAGTGATGCACACTCAAGTCATTAGCAAATGTCAGTCGTCAATATGTCCAAATTAAGGATTTGTGCGTATATCTCACTACTATGGACTACAAGTCGGTAGTACCAACTCTTCCTCTCTAGGGAGTTCATTGTCTTCACACCTTCACCCTCCACTTCTCTTACAAATATGAGAAAAATTGCATCGGGCACTGACACTCTTCATTGAGCTTCTTTTTCTCCATCCTTCTTCTTGCTTCATTTCCATGGAACCAAGGAGGGATGCATCTTTGTCAGTAGAGCAAGGAGAGTTGGTCCCTCGACAAACCCGCATCCAACATCCCACCCTAGAGATCAATAAGGTCTATGAGGATCTTATGCAGTGGAATATGATGTCGACACATTATGGAGATCAAGCCCTGATAGAGAGAGTGGGCTTCACTGACAACCTACGATGGGTTTGTCAACATCAATTACTGGAGGTGGATGACCCATTCTTCAGTGACTGGATGACCTACCCAGAACTCATTAATTTGCAAATTCTTAGCATTGTTGGAGATCCTTGTCACCCCCGAGAAACAACTGGGAGGCGAATGGAGAGAAAGAAAAGTCAGCTTCTCCATCTTCAACACCAACCACTCCATCACCTTGCGGGCATTCAACCGCATCTTCAATTGGACTCATGTATGGGAATGCTTTGTTCCCTCCGACTTCAACTATGACCTTACATGAGAGCATTTGATCGAGGTACCAGAAGTTTTTCACATCATTTGGCACGTCAACTCTGTCACTAACATAGAGCATCCTTTTACTCAGATTCTACACTACCTCTGCACCAACATCATCTTTTCTCGCTCTATCCAAGTCTAAGGGAAGGTCCAAAAGATGGACCTCTTCTTCCTCCACAAGTTGTAGGAGGGAGAACCCATTAACTTTGGGTCCTTTCTTCTCCTCCACATGGTCACAGTTTGGTGCATGGTGCATAGGAAAGTGCCAATTATTTTGTTGGGGGGGGTAGATTACCCCCATTATGATGCACCTTCATCTTGACCTATCCACGTTCACAATTTTGGTAGCTCTGAATAGGTTGGATCTCCAATATTTTCATAATGTGAGTCTCATCAACATGCAAAAAAACACGGTGTATGTGTGTTGCATGGTGGGAGGAAGGTACTGGGAGTGTAGCCTTCCCAACCCCATTTTCAATCTAAGAGGAGTCAAGCATCTTAAGTGGTTGGTCGATGAGGATGAGGACAGTGATGAAGCTGAGGAAGCAACCCATGATGACCCCGATTAGTAACATGATGATGACGATAATGTTGTGGAGGTGAACCCCACCATCCACATTACATAAAGACCAGTCCAGCACAAATGTGCGCGCACTTATGCTGCCTGGAGCTCGTCTAGCCCGCCATCTTCTCAGGAGGAGCATGTCCCATATGGCATGGTGGGTATGTATGGGATGTTGCAAGATATTCAGACTGGACAACAACAACAACATGCGACACTTGCTGGAGTACATGATATCCTAGGATGGTTGTACCAGAACCAACAACTAATTTTTTAAAATGAACACCTTATCTTGGCCAACCAAGAGAATGCCCATATGCACCTGCAGTAGATGGAGCAATATCAGCGACCGTTCTTCGACCACTCCTGCAACTAGGGGTACTTTGGAGGATACCCACAACCACCACTGATGCCACCATCAGATTCGTCTTTTCAGGGGATGTTTCCTCTCCATGACCCTACCATGACACATTGACCACCTCCTTCATTCTAATCATGGTACTGCCCTTCCACCTCTTAAATTAGAATGTTGACTATGTGGACATAGTCATATTTAAGCATGGTGGGTTCTAGAACAACCATCTATCTTAGTTATTCTATTTCATTTTATTTTATTTTATTTTAGTTGTTTTATTTTAGGGATATGCAATTATAGGATCCACATTTATCTAGTGTAAATGTGGATCAGTAAATGCATGGGTTCTTATATCATATAGATTGTACTCATACATGTATTTGCATGGAAATTTAAAAAAAAATGTCACATCCTTATAGTTTAATTGAAAGATCCTTCTACAACACCACTTGAGGAAATGTTTGGATTAGTCAACTTCAGGACTTAGGATATGAATGAACATCTAATCAGCCATGGAATGTGAATAAAAATGGTGTCGAGCCTAAGTTGATCAAACCTTGAACAAGATCTTAAATGGAATTCTAAGAATGAAACCTTAAGATTACCCTATGCATAGGTCATTAGAGAGGGACATATCATAATCTCATCAAAGACAATGTCTCTTAGTTACGTGATTCCATCCATTTTCCATCTATTTTTTACTCACCACCTTAAGAAGAACGAGTAATCCAATTTATTTTCTTTGGATTGATGTGCATATCATAATAACTGACATGATAAGTTATTTTATGATGATTGCATTCGAGAAAAAAAACTACATATGCATGCATGAAAAAATTTTATGCATACAATTTACAACATTGTATTTAGTTGAATTGGATATCTTATATATATGTAATGGCTTCCACTCCCGCTGTGGTGACCTCTAGGGTGACTAATGGCATGGCTGGTGACGTGGGTGGCGGCACATCTGGAGAGTGATTTGGGTGATGGTGAAGGCAAGGGTTGAGCGGACTTCATACAAAAGCTTAGATCTTCTTCCTTTACTCCTCAGGGTAGCTTTGATGCAAAAGCTAGCATGGTTTTAGGTTCCCTCCCTTGTCCTTAGGCATCGTCGTTGGTATCCATCTCAAAATAGGTCATGCTATGGTCAGACATGTTCAAGCCTAAGCCAGCAGAATCCACTGGAAGATCCCTTCATAAAATTAATTTTGAAATGGTTGACAACAAGCTTCTATATCCTAAGAGCATTGTTGAGAGGAATGTATCCAGATGGAGTAGGGCTGCCACGGGTTATGTTGTTGATCTCAAGCCTCACTGGCCAATTTTGGTCAACCACTTAGCAAAAATATTGAAGGTCAAATGCTCAATAGAGGTGAGATCTAGAGGAAAAGGCTTCTTCCTAGTTTTATTCTTGAATGTTGAAGATATGCCAATAGAACTGGAGGGAGGCCATTGGTTCATTGCTGGTAAGCCATTAATTCTTAAGAGGTGGGAAAGAGGTGAGACAATGGAACAAATAGATTTGGTAGAAATCCTAGTCTGGGTGAAGGTATTCGATCTGCTATTGGAACTATGGGATATAGAGTTGTTCAACTGCATTGGCTCTTTCTTAGGGAAACATGTTTGCCCCGATACATTAATAGCTAAATTCATCAGGCTAGAGTATGCCAGACTCCAGATTCTTATCCTAATTGATTCTCATTTCCTAAGGAACTATAGATCCAAAGTGATGATGGTAAGTCTGACACTATCACCTTCAAATATGAGTGGGACCCTAGCTGATGTATTCACTGCAAAAACTTTGGTCATGAATCCCCCTTGTGTTCGGAATACAAGGCTACTGAAAAGGATTCTAAAAGTACGAAAGTTTGGATTCCCAAGGATAAACCTCCAAATATTGAGGATGCATAGGTTTTTATTGATGTTGTAGCATACATCATTGCTCCATTGGATGATGTGCTTGATGAATTGTCTGATACAACCAACTCATCTTCTAATAACTGTAATGTCACCAAAAGGCTTTCTGGTCATCAAAATATTCAAACTATTGCTAAAGGAGGATGTTATTCAAATCCAACGGCCCCAGACCAACCCCAATGGGAAACCCAAGGAAGAAAGTCAAACTCTTCTCTGAGAGTTCATCTGAAGAGTATATGATCTGTCAGAATATCCATATTTTAACTAATCAATTTTCTATATTTGATAACTTAGTTGATGATGCTTCCTTACACCCTAGCGGTGGGTCTGGATCTAGACCCTCCCCCTTAATTGAAAGTCCATTCTCTATCTTTGCTTGGAATGTGAGAGGGGCCTCAAATAAACTCTCATAGATCAGAGAAGTGATTGATAGACGCAACACAAATATTGTTATCATTTTGGAGTCTAAGTTGCAAGAGGTAGATTTGTCTTCTTCTATTGATGCTATGCGGAATGGTGCCAAGTTCCTTTCTAACTATGAATTCTATTCCTATACACGGGTTATTCTTATGTGGAAGGACTCTAGCATCTCTGTCAACAAGTTGCTTGCAAATGATCAACACATTCATTGTCAGATTATCAAAAGTGATATCTCCCTATATGTTTCTGTAGTTTTGGTGCTAATGAAAGATGATGATATGTTTGTTCTTTGAAACAGCATGACCTCTCTTAGTAATGTCTTGAATTCTCCATGGTGTATCTTAGGAGATTTCAATGCGGTCATACTTAATGCTGAGAAATTGGGAAGACATCCTCCTTCTAATAAAAGTATGTTTGATGTTAATAGTTTTATCTACGATAATGGTCTACTTTAGTTGGTTAACAAAGGACAATATTTCACTTGTGATAGTCGTAGTAAGAAAGGTAGTAGTACCTTTAGGAAATTGATTGTATTTTTTCAAACTTAGCTCTTCTTGATGCTTATCTTAGTGCCTGGGGTGAATTGGTTGACACCATTGTTAGTGATCACCGCATCATAGTTATCCATCTTACCTAGGAAGTTAAAAGAAAATCTCCTTTTAGATTTATAAACAACTAGACCAATTAAGCTAGTTTCTTAGACATTGTCAAAGATAGCCGAAACATGGGTGCTCTTATTGGTCCTCCTACGTTCAAAATCTATTGTATACTTAATAATCTTCACAAGGATTTAATCTCTTGGAATAGTAAGAAAGTCAAGAATTATTTGTCCTCAGCTGCAGTGTTATAAATGGAAGCTATACATTTGCATATTCGAGTGGATCGAGATGCTAGTAATATTGACCTTCAAAGATGGCTTTGTATTTCTAGGTATGTTTCTATCAAAGAAAAAGAGGAGGAAGAGAGATTTCTTATACAAAAATGTAGGGTGAAGTGGCGCAAAGCTGGTGATAGGAATTCTAAATTCATTAATGCCTCTCTTAAGACTTGAGGAGTGTGTAATAGTATCAAGTCCTACATGATTGATGGTCAGGTCTATAATGATATGGATTTAATCAAGGATAATATTCTCAATCATTTCAAACGGCTTTCTAACTCTACCAGTAATTCTTATGTTGAATGGAAAAAAGATTGGATTGTTCCTCATCTTTCTAAGGAGAACTTTGATGCTCTCAAGAAACGGGTCTCCAAAGAAGAAGTTGAGAATTTTTTTAAAAAATTTCACAAGGACAAATCTCCTCATTCCTAATGGTTACAACTCCATTTTCTATAATAGTTGTTGAGGGATTATAGGTCCTGATGTTATCTTTTTTGTTCTCAATTTTTGTAACAATGGGAAATTGTTGTGTGAATGCAACAAAACTTTCATAGTGTTCATTCCTCATATCCCTAATGCATCTTGTATCAAAGACTTTAGACCTATCTCCCCTTGCAACATCATTTACATGGTCATTACTAACATACTCGCTAATAGGCTTAAACCCATTATGGGAGACATCATTGGTTTGAATCAGATGGGATTCATTAAAGGTTGTTCGATCAGAGATTCTATTCTTCTTACTAATGAATTGATGAGATCCTTCCCTAACTGTCATGGTCCTAAGCACACATGTATCAAGGTTGATCTTTCTAAAGCCTTTGAATCTGTTGGAAGAGTTTATATTCTCTTTTTTATGTCTAAGATGGGTTTTCCTACTTATTGGACTAATTGGATTGAAGGATGTTTCACTTCAGCCTCCTTCCAAATCCTCATTTAACAACACTCCTTCTTAAACTTTCTATGCCTCAAATGGAGTGAGGTAGGGAGACCCCTTTGTTGGTATGTATGCCCATAGAGCAAGTCATATGATGATTGTAATGGGATACTTTGTAACTTATTTGAATAATAATACAGGCAATTTCCAATCTATATGTTTAAACTGTTTCTGAGATGATGGTGTAACATGATAGAAGTCTAAAGAATGGTTTTACTCAATGACGTATGCTTTTAGCTTCAGGACCTAAACGATGAGATCATACGAATGTTAAGAGTATACATTCTTGTTTGGTCCCTAGTCGGTTGTTATTGTGGAAATAACCATAGACATCAATCACACTAAAGACTAGATTATGTGTTGGTTGATGACATATCTCATTAGTCATGATATAGTGATATGAAACCAAGCACATAGGTACTTGTTAGAGAACAAGGTACCAGACAGACCCACTGTGAGAGTGACACATGGAACCATGACTTGGTAGTCACAGTTAGCTCTCACAGTGATGGTGGTGAGTGTGATTCTTAGACCTGAAATCACTACACTCAACACATGTTGTTGGGTACACTTTGACATCATCAAACGCAGTCCTGCAACATGGGTTGTTATAAAGGTGATGATTGGGTGGCATTGACACATGGGGATTTTGACGGGTGAGTGATAGATATGGAATTTTTCGCTCCAGAGGGAGTTTGATGTCCTTGGCCACTTGATGAGTAGGATTGAGAAAGGCATGCACATGCACATGTGAATCAATATGTGATATTGATGTCACACACGTCTCACCCAGTATGCTCTAAGATCAAGGAAATGAATGAACGTTGACAGGATGACTGTTCCATGCCTCGAGTTCATTTCGGATATCAGTGACAAAGGAATTATACATTCACTGTAACACCATTCACAAATTGTAGGATTGAAAGTTGTTCTCCAACTTTCTATTTCATTTGGGTAGCACTGATGTATAACTAGGCACCGCTCTTTTCTTGTGAAGTCATAAGTGTTATGGACTTTCACTACCAACGTGAAATGGACCTGCAGGGTCACACACATAGGATTTAACCTGGAATAGGAGTTTTGTCCACAAACATGTTTAGATTGATTACTAAAGGAGTTTGGTAGTTCAATTAAATACTCAATCAATTGATAGCTCAGTATCATAGTGTTCAAGGTGTTGGACAACTTGATTAGAGTATCAGATTGATTGAAACTGCTATTGACTGATTCGGCACAATCTGCACTCCCAACCAATCGGCTCATGTGATGAATCGATCTGTTGAGCTTGGTGAACCGATCGGCTCAATTGGTGATTCGATCGACTCATGGATAGGGTGAAATGATTCGTTCAAGTGTTGAAACGATCGATTCAAGTCCAACCGGGCAAGTTGGGAAAGTACGATTGGTGAGAAATTGCCTTTCGTTTCACTTGCCCAATTTGATTGGAACAAGGATTGGTATTTGATACCAATTAGAAACAAAAAGATGGAAAGTCAATTGGGAATTGATCAGGACCACGAACTGACCAGTTCAGAAATGAACTGACCGTTTCATGGGTCCCAACCGATCGGTTGAGGTGTCAACCGACCTGCTCAGATCCCCAACCGACCGTTTCAGTTGTGAAACGATCGGTTCAGATTACGCAGTTGGTTGTTTTAGTGGAAAACCTTGAACCCTTCTACTCCTGCTTTAGTCCCGCATTTCCTGTGATAGAGAACCCTGTCCCATGACCCTCCTATATATAGGGGTATTGGGGGCTTCTCAAAGTACAACCCAGTGCAACCAGTTACTCTGTGAAGTTATCGTTCTCTCTAGTTTTGGTAACTGTGAGAGAACCTGAGCAAGTGCTACCCGATAAGGGAGGCACATCAAGGGAAGACAACTGCAGAAAGCGACTGGTGGCAGGAGAGTGTGTTGGCGACTAGTACGCTGACAGGAGGGTGTGACTCCTTTCGATTCCTTGTGGGACAAGGAGATCAGAGTTCCAACGACTGTAGAGGCGGGAGACCTCAGTCACTCGGAGGACAGTTGTCAATCCCGATAGTCCCGGTGAGACCAGGATTCTTCAGTCCCGGTGTGACCAGGAGCTGCACAAACACCATCCAAGACTGGAGGTGAAGACCACGCAAGGCGCGAGGTACTGTCTCTGAGCAAGCCTCGGGACAAGGTATGCATCCACAAACCATATTTCCTATTATATAGACATTGACGCGATTCCTTTTGTTCTGGGTTTTGAGAGAATAGTTTTGTTTCCACTGCTTCTCTGCCTCCCCTAAAACCCAACTGTGGTATTAGAGCCACGTCAACTGCTCTATATTTTAGGATTATCCATATGATCGATTTTGGTTTGCCGCCTTTATTTATTGCATACGATGCGAATAAAATTGGCTTTATGCATGTCCAATCCACAAATCCCAAATATACATATATGATATGTAATATTAATGCAATCGATATGCGTTGCCCTTAAACGAGTTTTGTGGTGGATGTGTAGCATGGTTATGGCCTATAAACCCTATATCTGTGTGTGGTTGTAAGTGGTTGCTTACATCTCAGTCTGCACACTGATTCCCTTTTCTCCTATTCCTGATGTAACTCAAAATAATTCGAGATTTCTTTTCCTACCTTTGCTCCCCCCAAATGTAACTCGGGGTTTCACAATTCAATTGTAAATAGGATAGATTTTATTTCTTGTTATGTCAAAGAACGGCGGACGACCTGAGACGATCAGTCCAAGGTGTGAACCGATCGGTTGGTGTTCCAGACGACCAGTTCAAGGAACGGGATGAGTGGGTGGCAATCGAAGGAGATGCACGAAGACCGGTGAACCGATCGGTTGGAGGCACCAGTCGATCTACTAGTGGCACCCGAACAACCAACTTGATGGCGAGCCGATCAGTCATGGAGATGAGCTGATCAAACCCAGAAAGGAAGGCACATATTTCATCTTGTATAGGTTGCATGTGATGTAGACCTAGATGACCGTGATTCCTCTTGGCTCGAGGAATCACAATAGGATGGCCATAATCATTGCTTTTATCATTTTGCATGTTTTCTGTGGGATATAGCATGTATATGATATGTACTATATATATTGTGGTGATTGGATATGTATATGTATATAAAAACCAAATCTCTCATTAAATATTAAGTTTTAGATGCCTTCCAGATGTGACACATGTGAAAAGCTTGATCGACCATGTGTGGGCACGCCCTAGTGTGGTGCACCATCTATCTCGTGGAAGCGTGAAGGATGAATGTGTGGGTCTGCCCTAGTAGGGTGCATATTCATCGTGTTGGCTTTGGGTCGGACTTAACAAGGTGACCTAGATAGGATCTAGCACCTTGAGGCATGGATATGATCATGGCAAGGAGTTGCATATGATGCAATTGGCAAGAGTTTCCTACCTCGAAGATCTGAGTTGTGGGTGACAGCCCTAGATGGTCCATGACTCAGAGGATTTCAGGATCTTGACCCACTAGAAGATTGTACACTACAATCTTCCAAATTGATGGTGAGCGCTATCAATTTGAGTCAAAATAGTGGGAGCGGTAATTAATTAAAGTCCTAATTAACTATCATCAAATTTTATTCAAATCAAATCAAAAGGAGTTTTGACAAATGCAATTTTCTCTTGTAGAATGGCAAAAGAATAATCTTTTAAAATGGGCAAATTAATGGAGAACAAATTACATAACTGGTTAAGGACTGTGCGAAGTGTTCTGCACAATCCAGATATACCAGGAGCATTTGAATCCACTCCATGTACGCTTACTGCATTGGTGAAGAAGAAAGAAAGTTCTTTGATAGAGATCAATGGAATGAAAGGTAAGGGAGAGAAGGGTTCTCTCACCAAACCAATTTCTTCTACATGGAGAGGATGGAAGGAATGATGGAAGAAGAAGTCAGAGATAGAGATCTCTACTTCTGGTGTATACATGATAGAGATTAACTTTACTACTTCTTCATCATGGGTACTTGATATCGGATGCGGATCTCACATTTGTTCAAATGTGAAGGATCTTAAGAGAAGTAGGCCTTTAGGGAAATGTGAGGTTGAACTACGTGTTGCTAATGGGGCAAGGGTTGCCGCCAGTGCCGTAGGAACCTATGAGTTAACTCTACCAAGTGGGCTAATAATAGATTTGAAGAACTGCTATTATGTACCTGCCATAAATAGGAATATCATTTCTGTCTCTTGTTTGGACAAAGATGGATTTGAATTTCTTATTAAGAATGGAAAATGTTCCATTTCTAAAGATGGGATCTTTTATGGCAGTGCCCCAATGTCTTATGGTCTATACTTGATAGATTTAGAGACAAGTGTATACAACATAAACACCAAAAGGCAAAAACTCAACGACTCAAACAAAACATATCTTTGGCATTGTCGTCTACGACACATAAATGAGAAGTGCATTTCTAGACTCCATAAAGATGGTTATCTAGACTCTTTTGATTATGAATCAATAGAGACATGTGAATCTTGTTTATTGGGCAAGATGACCAAGACTCCCTTTTTAGGTAAAGGTGAGAGAGCTAGTGATCAATTAGGACTCATACATATTGATGTATGTGGGCCTTTTAGAACTAATGCTAGAAATGGGTGTCAGTACTTCATTACCTTCAATGATGATTTCAGTAGGTATGTCTATGTGTACCGGATGAAGCATAAGTCAGAAACCCTTGAAAGGTTCAAGGATTTCATGAATGAAGTACAGAATCAACGTGGTAAAAGTATTAAGGCACTTTGATCTGATCGAGGTGGAGAATACTTAAGCCAGGAGTTTGAGAACCTTCTGCGATCCTGTGGAATTATATCACAATGGAATCTGCCTGGAACACCACACCATAACGGTGTGTCTGAAAGAAGGAATCACACATTGTTGGATATGGTGCGATCAATGATGAGTTTTGCTGATCTTCCGATTTCCTTCTGGGGACATGCTCTTAAAACCATCACGTTTCCACTTAACCATGTACCATATAAATCGGTTCAAAAGACACCATATGAGATATGGTATGGGAAGCGTCCCGATTTGTCTTTTTCTGAAGATTTGGGGTTGTGAAGCTTACGTTAGGAAAATGTTTCCTAATAAGCTTGGACCCAAATCCGATAAATGTTATTTTGTTGGATACCCCAAGGAAACGAGGGGATATTATCTATACCACCCTACTGACAACAAAGTGTTTGTTGCCAGGACAGTTGTGTTCCTAGAGAAGGAATTTATTTCCAAAGGTAGCAGTGGGAGGAAAATAGAGCTTGAAGAGGTTCAAGCCCAACAAAAAAACATAGAACCGATAGATGTATAAGAGGAAAATGGAGATTCACAAGGTGTTGTAGAATCTCAATCTCCTCAGGTAACACAAGGACCTCGTAGATCTAGTAGGACCCGCCTTGAACTTGAGAGGTTTGGATACCTTGTGACTCAGGAAGGTGGTGAGTTGATCATTGATGATGATCCAACTACCAACGTAGAGGCTATGGAGGGACCAGATTCTGAGAAATGGCTTGAAGCCATGAGATCCGAGATGGAATCCATGTACTCCAACAAAGTATGGACTTTGGTGGAACCACCCGAAGGGGTAAAACCCATAGGGTGCAAGTGGGTCTTCAAGAAGAAGACCGACATGGATGGCAATGTGCAAACTTATAAAGGCAGATTGGTTGCGAAGGGATTTCGACAAGTTCAAGGTGTTGACTATGACGAAACCTTTTCTCCAGTTGCCATGATTAAGTCCATCAGGATCATGCTTGGTATTGCAGCTTATTATGACTATGAGATTTGGCATATGGATGTTAAAGCCACATTCCTTAACGGGAATATAAATGAGGATGTGTACATGACACATCCTGAAGGTTTTGTAGATCCAAAGAATGCCAATAAAGTTTGTAAGCTGCAAAGGTCAATCTATGGATTGAAGTAACCATCTCGGAGTTGGAATCTTCGATTTGATGAGGAAGTCAAAGTGTTTGGCTTTATTCAAAATGAAGATGAACCTTGTGTGTACAGGATGGTTAGTGGGAGCTCGACCACATTCCTCATATTGTATGTGGATGACATACTTTTGATTTGGAATGATGTCTTAGCCTTAGAGAAGGTAAAGACTTGGGTTGGGAATACTTTCTCAATGAAGGACTTAGGACAAGCATCCTACATTCTAGGAATTAAGATCTATAGGGATAGATCTAGAAGGCTTCTCAGACTATGTCAGAGCACATACATTGACAAAATGCTGAAGCGGTTCAGCATGGAGAACTTAAAGAGAGGCAACATCCCCAAGCTACATGGAGTCACCGTCTCTAGAGATCAATGTCCCTAATCTTGTGAAGAGAGGGAGCGTATGAATGGGATCCCATATGCATCAGCCATCGGGTCCATCATGTACGCTATGTTGTGCACATGCCCAGATGTCTTGTATGCTCTAAGCATGACGAGCTGGTACCAGTCAAATCCCGGGGATGCTCACTAGATAGCCGTAAAGAACATCCTCAAATACTTGCGAAGGACTAAGGATCAGTTTCTTGTTTACGGCGGCGAGGAAGAGCTGGTTGTAAAGGGTTACACTGATGCAAGCTTCCAAACTGATAAAGATGATTACAGATCGCAGTCATGATTTGTATTTTGCCTTAATAATGGATCTATGAGCTGGAAGAGTTCCAAGCAAGAAACAGTTGCCGATTCTACTACAGAGGCCGAGTATATTGCTGCTTCACATGCAGTAAAGGAGGTTGTGTGGATCAGGAAGTTCATCTCTGAACTTGGTGTAGTTCCCAGTAGTTGTGATGCAATTGAGATTTATTGTGACAATAATGGAGCTATTGCACAAGCTAAGGAACCCAGATCACATCAGCGGTCCAAGCACATACTGCAGCGCTTCCATCTCATACGAGAGATGATACAGCGAGGAGATGTGAAGATTTGCAAAGTACCAACTGAAGACAACATAGTTGATCCACTGACTAAGGCCCTTTCTCAGCAGAAGCATGATGGGCATGCTAGGTCACAAGGACTGAGGTTCCTTGGTGACTGGCTCTAAGTGCAAGTGGAAGTCTGTTGGTATGTATGCCCATAGAGCAAGTCATATGATGATTGTAATGGGATACTTTGTAAATGATTTGAATAATAATAAAGGCAATTTCTGATCTATATGTTTAAATTGTTTCTAGGATGATGGTGTAACATGATAGATGTCTAAAGAATGGTTTTACTCAATACATATGATTTTAGGTTCAGGACCTAAACAATGAGATCATACGAATGTTAAGAGTATACATTATTGTTTGGTCCGTAGTCGGTTGTTATTGTGGAAATAACCATAGACATCAATAACACTAAAGACTAGATTGTTTGTTGGTTGATGACAGAATCTCATTAGTCATGATATATTGATATCAAACCAAGCACATAGGTACTTGTTAGAGAACAAGGTACCGAACGGACCCACCGTGAGAGTGACACATGGAACCATGACTTGGTAGTCATAGTCATCTCTTACAGGGATGGTGGTGAGTGTGATTCTTAGACCTGAAATCACTACACTCAACACATGTTGTTGGGTACATTTTGACATCATGAAACGCAGTCCTGAAACATGGGTTGTTATAAAGGTGATGATTGGGTGGCTTTGACGCATGGGGCTTTTGAGGGGTGACTGATAGATATGGGATTTTTCCCTCCTGAGGGAGTTTGATGTCCTTGGCCACTTGATGAGTAGGATTGAGAAAGGCATGTGCATGCACGTGTGAATCAATATGTGATATTGATGTCACACACATCTCACCCAGTCTGCTCTAAGATCAACGAAATGAATGAACATTGACAGGATGATTGTTCCATGCCTCGAGTTCATTCAGGATATCAGTGACAAAGAAATTATACATTCACTGTGACACCATTCATGGTTTGTAGGATTGGAATTTGTTCTCCAACTTTCTATTTCACATGGGTAGCACTGATGTGTTACTAGACACCGCTCTTTGCTTGTGAAGTCATAAGTGTTATGGACTTTCACTGCCAACATGAAATGGACCTGCAGGGTCACACACATAGGATTTAACCTGGAATAGGAGTTTTGTCCACAAACATGTGTAGATTCATTACTAAATGAGTTTAGTAGTTCAATTAAACACTCAATCAATTGATAGCTCAGTATCATAGTGTTCAAGGTGTTGCACAACTTGATTCGAGTATCAGATTGATTGAAACTGCTATAGACTGATTCTACACAATCTGCACTCCCAACCGATCGGCTCATGTGATGAATTGATCGGCTGAGATTGGTGAACCGATCGGCTCAACTGGTGAGTCGATCGGATCATGGACTGGGTGAAATGATTCATTCAAGTGTTGAAACGATTGATTCAAGTCCAACCGGGCAAGTTGGGAAAGTAGGATTGGTGAGAAATTTCCTTTCATTTCACTTGCCCAATTTGTTTGGAACAAGGATTGGTATTTGATACCAATTAGAAACAAAAAGATGGAAAGTCCATCGGGAACTGATCAGGACCACGAACTGACCACTTCAGAAATGAACCGACCATTTCATGGGTCCCAACCGATCGGTTGAGGTGTCAACCGACCAGCTCATATCCCCAACCGACCGTTTCAGTTGTGAAACAATTAGTTTAGGTTATGCAATTGGTTATTTTAGTAGAAAATCTCAAACCCTTCTACTCCTGCTTTAGTCCCGTATTGCTCGGGATAGAGAACCCTATCCCATGACCCTCCTATATATAGGGGTATTGGGGGCTTCTCAAAGTACAACCCAGTGCAACCAGTTGCTCTGTGAAGTTGTCGTTCTCTCTGGTTTTGGTAACCGAGAGAGAGCCTGAGCAAGTGCTACCCGATAAGGGAGGCACAACAAGGGAAGACAACTGCAGAAAGCGACTGGTGGAAGGAGAGTGTGTTGTTGACTAGTATGCCGATAGGAGGGTGTGACTCCTTCTGATTCCTTGTGGGACAAGTAGATCGGATTTCCAGGTAGTCTATGTGGACGACTGTAGAGGCGGGAGACCTCTGTCGCTCGGAGGACAACTGTCAATCCCGACAGTTCCGATGAGACCAGGAGTCTTCAGTCCCGGTGCGACCAGGAGCTGCACAGACACCGTCCAAGACCGGAGGTGAAGACCACACAAGGCGCGAGGTACTGTCACCGAGAAAGCCTCAGGACAAGGTATGCATCCACAAACCATCTTTCCTGTTATATAGATGTCGATGCGATTCCTTTTGTTTTAGGTTTTGAGAGAAAAATTTTGTTTTCGCTGCTTCTCTGCCTCCTCTAAAACCCAACACCCTTAGCTCCCTATCTCTTTGTGACTTCTATGTAATCCTTTTCCTCCATCATTAATGTTGATGTCTTGAATAACCAGTTGGATCCTCTCTGCCTGACTAATAAGAAAGGAGTCTCTCACATCATATTCACTGATGACCTTTTTTTCACTAAAGCCAATGGTAAGAATGCATTTACTATCAATAATATCTTTAAGCATTTTCAAGAAGTTTTGGGTTTGAATTTGAACAATGATAAAAGTCAGCTTTTTACTAGCGCATCTTGTCTGGATGGTTTGAGTATCAGTGATATTCTAGCTATTGATATAGCTCAGATTCTTGTTCTCTATCTTGGTCTACCTCTTTTTACTGGGTAATGTGTCTCCCCATTGTTGACAAAGTCAAGGCTAAGAACTCCTTAAAAACCTCTAGGATTTGTCTAGTTATAAGAACTCTCTTTGGTTTAGATGGATACATGAGAAATACTTCAAAAAAGACTCAATATGGTCAGTTGTTGAGAGAACCAATCCCTCTTTGGCTTTGGAAAAAAATCTTACTTAAAGAAGGCTCCTTCTTTATCATGTGGATTTTCACATTGGTAATGGGGATTCTTTTCTTCTATGAAGAGATCCTTGGCTCCCTCACAATAAGAAACTATTTGATTTAGTTGAGAAACAGATCATGTTTTGTCATGGAAAAGAGGTTTCATGTGAAGTCAACACTTGTATCAAGGATAGTTGTTGGTGGCTTTATCCAGACATTCATGGTGTAGGGGTTGTTCTCTCTATTCTTAGACAACTTCCTCCACCTTCTCTACTAGGGACATTCGTGGTGTAGGGGACAAGGACTATATTCTCTACTGGGGTGGATCATCTTTTAGGCTTAAATATGGATGTCATATCACCAAATCCTCTCATTTCCCTGTAGCTTGGGGTCCTTGTACATGGGACGAGTCCATACCCTGAAGATGTTTTCTTATTCTATGGAAATGTCATCTCAATTGGCTTCCTACCACTGAAATTCTAAAACAATTTGGCTTTACATGGTATCAAGAAGTACCTTATGAGAAAATGACGATGAGTCTAGAGATCATCTTTTCTTTGGATGCAGTTACACGGCTGTCATATGGAGTTTCTTTTAGAATTCTTCTGGAAATGATTTTCATTGTCTAGCTGATTTACTTCTTATTAAAGGGAACATTCAAGTTGTTACTGTCGTATCTACATATCATATTTGGCTTGAAAGGATTTTAATCAGTCCCCAAGATAATTTGGAGATCCATTTTCAAATATTCTCAAAATTGTACATATAGTTCCATAGTAGTTTAGTCTATGTATAATTTATGTCTATTTTCTTTGTTCTTTTTCCTTTTCTTAAAGTTCTCTTGTTGCACTCTGTAACAAGACTTAATTTTCAAGTAATAAAAAAATGGAGGCACGTTGGGTTAATAAAAAACATTGTGCATACCATTTTAGTTGCATAGAAATTTCATGTAGATTACATACAATCCATAGCATTCAATTATCTTTGTCATGTGGATTTTAGTCTCATTTTATAAAGATTGAAGTGTAGGGACATACCTCCACATCTTAGAAAAAAAAGGGGGAAATAGTATGTAATGAAAACCTGAGAATAATTTCAATCATGCTGAAAAAAAGAGAAAAAAATTGTGGGCTAATGAAAAAAATAATATGAAGTTCGTCAATTTTCAAAGATTCTGAGGGAGAAAGTATGCCTTTCACCCTTCTTGAAGAGATGAAAACAACTAGACCACCTTGGTATAGGTCGTGGTGCTAGAGAACATGTCACGCATGCCTGTTCTATCTTAGGCATTCTATAATTGTACCTACTGATGCCTTTCACATATCACAATATTCAAGGCATGATTGTAGACATCCTACATACCCTGTAAAGGACACACACACACATGATCTCTTGCACCCCACATACTCAATAGTATGCTCTCTGAGTTTCCCTTAGGAACACACGTTTCACCATCCAACAAATTCTGACACTGAAGATGGTTTTGTCGCATAGGGAACTACATGGTTAGGGTTTCACTTGTTTATTTATTGCTAATTGGGTGAATTAAGGGTGCATCATACAAGTGGACATACAAACCCTGATTCATTTCTGGCAAGTGTATAAAAACTCCAAAGAATATAAAACATATGTGATACAAAGCTTAACCACAACTACCACATGGTACTATTTCATTTCCATTCATTAGACTATACTAGTCATCATACCTCCATAGGATTTAAATCCTTATCACATTGTCTCAGGGTTCTAACCCTTACTATACATGAAGAGGATTACACCTCTATTAGGGCTAAACCATTCCCAAGGTCATTAACACCATCACATCATACCTTGTTAGATCATTCTTATGTTCCCATGCCTTATAACATAGCTCAAGAACTCGTCACCAAACATGTGAGATATGAGTATAATATAGCAAGGAACTATGATATTCATGTTGCAACATATTAATGTTTCAACTACAACCAGAGAACATTCAATTATCATATTATTCATTCAAGAGGGTTGAGTACAATCTATCACCATCACTTAGTTACCTTAGGGGTTATGTGTCACAAGTGTTATCATATTAATGTTACGCATCCACTTATTATGGTGATTTATGAAATATATCCATATAAGGGTACAAGTAAGGCTACAATTTAAAGGCATTATAACATTGAATTCACATTATTGGAATAGACACATTATACTATACACTTCATCCTAAAACATTGGATGTTGAAGCATCCAATCACAACCATTGGATCAGGTTTAATATTTCAAAACTATAGTTTGATATGTAGGTTTAACCTTTGGATCATATAACAAACGAAGCCATTAGTTTAGGGATTAATTGAAGCAACTTCTAATACCTAGTTACACTATTATGTGGTAACCCAAACCACCATTAGTTATAACACATTATATCACCATCGGTTGATGGGGTCAATACTACCATCATCGAACACCATTGGATGTTGAGCTAAAAACCACCGTTGGTTCAAGCCATCTCTAGGGCAATAAACCATTGATCATTGAGGTAAAAGTGTCTATAACTGACCTAAGGTGTGACCATCATTTGACACCATTGGTCATCACCATAGTTTCCAAAAAGACATCTCCATCGATTCTAATATAAGGTCATCCATCAGTTCAGGTATAAAGTTGAAAATCAGCCTAAAAACACTAATTATAAGCCATCGTTTGATAGGTACTTAGCACCATTGGTTTCCACATAAACCTAATCTAAGCCTTCCTCTACCTCAGAAAGGTCGTGCTCATAGTTTCAAGTTCATCTAGAACTAGAAACTAAGCAAAAACAATATTAAAATTGAAACCTTAAGCATACATAGCTTCTCTAAGCTTAGATCATTGTTTTAGAGAAAGAACATGAGTAAGCAAGCTTTTAGTAAGTAATAAAAGTGAAGAGGGTTATAAATTTTGCCTCTAGAAAGAATATCAGAGTCCAAGAAGAAAGAAAAATCGAATAAAGAAGGTGAAGACCCCTAGGTTTAGGTATAAATTCGGCCAACTAAGCTTCTCTTCCAAGAAAGGGAGTAAACCCTAGACGAAGGGAGCAAGAAAATAAGTTCTTTGAGCTTTAAAGGAAACCTTGCCATTGCACCACATGATTATGTACTGGAAGAAGGTAGGACTAAGAAGAACAGAAAAAGAAATGGAGTACAGAAGGAGAAACTTATTCGTTTAGGTGAAGATCACCTAAAGGAAGCTTCACAAACCCTAGATGAGGGTAGATTTGAACCCTAGATGCTCTCATAAGAAGGTTGTCTATCTTCTTCTACCTTGGGCACTCTATTTTCCCCCAAGTAGGTGAAAGAGAAGCTCTATAAAGTAGGGAATAGATAAGAGTCCAAAGGTTTGGTTTGTGGGCTAAATGATAGGTATATAAACATTATGGATAAAAAAGAGAAGAATTTGAGGAGTCCAAGAAGCTCTCCACATGTCCATAGCCTACAGCTTCCATTGCCATGCAAGAAGCTATTCTACCACTCATGCAAACCTTCAAAGACTTTAGCAATTGACCTCAAGGCCCACCATTGACCTCCAAGCAAAGGAACCATCGATTCTTTGGACCCTAGTCACTTAAGTGGTCAACCATCGGTTGACCGTATTTTTAAGTGAACCACTGATCCAAATGAACCAAAACCAGAAAACCATCAACCTAATGCCAATAAAGATGACCATAAATTATAACCACCTATTGGTGACCTTCAGATGTCAACCAAACATGGGACCCATTGGTTGATGGCTCCTAAAGGTAGCTCATCCATGAAGGGGTAAAACCCTAGGTCACCATTGAAAGAAAAACCTCCAAGCCAAGGTTCAACTAAGCGCTCCATGGATCAAAAAGCTCCAAAATGTTAAAAAAACATCTAAGGAACATAATGCATGTAATAAATTTCAAGGAAAACCTCAGATTTGGGAAATTGCAGAAAAGTCCAAAATGTGCATAAGATTGCATAACTTGCACAAACAATGTCCAAATTAAATCAAATTTGAAAATTAAGGTTGTCACGTGATACCAAAACTTATAAAAAGGTGACACTAAGGTTAAAAGAACTCAAATGTGGTAATTAAGCATGTTCAACACTTTAAGAAAGGTCATGGGTCTTACAACTATAAACCCCTAGCAAGGATTTTGCCCCCAAACTCCTATGCAAAGAGAGATGGGTACTACCTATGCATATCATCCTCTAACTCCCATATAGCTTCCTCTACAGCATGTTGATGCCACAATACCTTCACTTACACTATATCTTTCTTCTTTAATGTTTTCACCCTTTATCTAGGATTAACACATGACCCTCCATCTAAGAACCATCCTCATCTAATTCAACATCTATAGGCTATATTGTCTACTCTATATTTGGATGACACTTTGTCTGCATAGAGATATGAAAAACATTATGAAAACTATGCAATTTTGGTGGTAACTCCAAATTGTAGGTCACCTTTCTGACATGAACTAAGATAGGGTATGGTCCCATAAATCTAGGATCCAACTTACCCTTGTTCCCAAACCTCAACACACCTTTCTAAGGAGAAACCTTGAGATACACTTTGTCTCCCACTTGGAATTCTAACGATCTGTGATGGTTTATCTGCATAAGATTTCTGCCTATCCTGGGATGCCTTCAACTATTGTTGTATCACCTGAATCTTCTCTATAGTCTGTTGTACAAGCTCAGGACCGAAGAGTTGATACACACCTATCTCATACCAACAAAATGGAGGCCGACAATGTGTCACATACAAAGCCTCATAAGGTGTAATATCAATGCTTCTCTGATAGCTATTGTTGTAAGAAAACCCCATCAGACTCATGTGTACATCCCAACTACTAAGAAACAGCAATACACACGCTCTTAAAATATCTTATAAAGTCTAAATAGTCCATTTAGACTGGCCATTTGTCTACATATAGAAAGTTGTGTTGAACCTCAGTTGTGTTCCCATTGCTGAATTCAAACATTCCCAAAATTGAGTTGTAAATTGTGGACCTCTGTCAAAAATTATAGTTATTGGAATAGCATGTAAACAAACTATCTCATCAACATATACATGTGTTAACTTTTCTACTATAAATGTCATCTATTCTGGAAGGAAGTCAAATGACTTGGTCATTTTGTCTATTACCACCTGACACGTGTTTATCATGTGTTGAACACAAGTGAACGTATAGAGTAATATAGGTCTTGGGAGGCCCAAGTCGACATAGGGAAACAAAATCCAGATACTACTATTAACTATGATCTTCATCTAGGCCGGTAGAAATGGTTGAAGATGGTTTAATTGAATAAAAGCAAAACCAGATTCAAAATAAAATTAAAGAATACATAACTCAGAGTAGACAAATTCCTTAGCATGGTGGTTTTACCACAAATAACACTAAAACTAAATTCTACACACGAACATCTATAACCCCTATCTTCGGATACCCATTTCCATAGTGCAGCTCACTGCCTATTCTAGTGTCAATTCCATTTCCATAACAATTGGTTAATTAGTTAGGTGCATTATGATAAACTATGGGTGTCTCCTCCCGATTATGCTCCACCTTTCCCAAAGGGAGTAGTAAATAGGTAAACCTATGCACTTACAACCCTTAACCCTTCCCCTGAAATGATTAACAATCTAATAATTTATTTATAGTGATCAAACACAAATAGAGCTTGATAATCTCATAGGATTGTATCAAAAACTTAGGAGTAAAAGTGATATTAATGCATAAAAGTCAGGTACAATGCATATCTGGGATACTCCTAGATCCTAAGGAATTAAGAGGATTAGCCCTACATGGTTTCCATAGACTAATACATAGTAAGGAAGCTGAAAAATGTGGGAAACATTAGAAATCTAAAGTAACCCTAGGAGAATAGTCGGTATGGATGATCCCCATCGACGTGTGTGCAATATATTGTCTTTCGGCTATAAAATCACCCACTAGAGATGCTCAGATTGTCCCAGATGTAGCCTTCAGTGCCATGCTCTCCTCTCCTCTCTCTTTGGTGTCGTGAAACAAAAAATGACTCAGTCTTTAGGTTTGGCCACACTCCCCTTTATTTAGAAAACCCACTTAGGGTGCAAAATAATGCCAACCATTGGATTAGAGCACTTCCTTTGGATTCCCTGATTGAGAAAACTCGGTAGTATCGACTGTGAAGTCGATAGTATTGAGTTTGTCGGTTGGATGTGTACTCCTGCAATGTCAATATTACTGAAATGTATCGTTTGTACTGAGTCATTATTCTGATCCAACTCTATTTCTCTGATTCCATCTCCATAGTATCGAGTTAGGTGTACTCAGTGGTCCTGAGTTTTTGCGAATCATTCTTGTGCCTCTCTGACATGATTTTGGTACTACCAACTTTTGGTGTCGGTAGTATCAATTCTATGTGAGTTCTTAGTTTGCTACTAATGTGAATTTGATACCATCGCCTTGTGAGGTCGGTAGTACTGAGTCTGTGGAACTTTTGTAATACCTGAAAGAGAACAAAAATGTACATAAGTACTTGGTATGATTTTTTAACTATGTCAAATAGTAAAATCACACTATTTTGATACATTTAGATGAGACAACTTATTGATAGTATTTCATTCATAATTAATCATATAAATGACGAATCAATACATCAAACCAAAGAAAATATGCCTGTGAGAACATCTAAAAATGCATGCATCAAACTCCCCTAAGCTTGAATGTTTCTCATCCTCGAGCAACACACTCTTGGATCTGTTTGATAAAATCTTCCAAAGTACGTAAAACATGAATTCTTATCTTAATCATGTCCACCAAGCAGTCCCTAAATCGGCCTTCACTGAACACTGAACCAATAACTGCTATAAAGTGACCAAAGATTTCCATAAAAGTTGTCCACCTTTTGAACAATGAACATTGTCAAGAAATCAATTAATATCATAATAATTCAAGCATTCACTTGGTGCATCATGTGATTCCCTATTCTAAATTACTCTTTTTCCTAACTACCAACTAATTGGAAGTAGATCTCCTTATAAGAATCGATGAGGAGAAAAATCATTCAAGTGGACTACCAATAAGAGCAATTGATGATAAACAATGTGTGGCAATTGAAGAATCACAAGTACATTTAAATCATTATGCAAAAGTATGATGCACCTACATGAGTGAAAATAATATCATGCATGAATCCTAATGCCTATTATGTTTTTTTTATCAGATGACAAATTAATCAAGCAATATCATCAATCAATGAGAATGAAAGAAGAAAGAAAAAGAATGCACAATGTGTTTTACTTCATCTTGACTATATGTTATTGTTGGGAGTTGACTGTTATGTCTCTGTGTTTTCTCTCGTACTATCTAGGAGTTGTTGGTGAGATCATGGAGTTTGTCTCTTTTATAGATCTAGTATGTTACTAATGACGTAGCAGTGGTCAGTTAGATTTGGGTGGTATGACTCAAATTCCTTAGGGCATAATAAAAGAGGTCATACAAGTTGTGCAACATATTTGATAGGGTTTAATACATTTCACATTGGTTTATTACCTTGCCATGTTTTTATACTACATAGTTCTTATATGATGAAATATTATGAAATATGAGTAGTTATACTTGTTTCTAAGATAATCTGTTTAACTTGCTTAGTATGTTAGAGTTGTTCAATCTACTCAATTTGTTATTAAATACTTCAATCTTCTCAACCTATTTATTGTTAAACAATTTGTTTCAATCAATATATATTGGAGAGAGTTATATCTTTCATTGGGACATGGGTCTCACCCATGGGTCAACACATCTTTTTAGGTGGTCGCCAAAATCATGCTCGAGATTGTGGTGTAGACGACAAGCACCCTTGTGATCAATAGACATAGAAGGTTGGATAATTGTAGTTGTTACTAGTAGAGTCCTACTGTCATCATTGTACTCTCATGTTTGGGTTAGGGAAGTGTTTTATAGATGATAAACTTGTATCGACACGAGTTTCTAGGAATATGTCAGTGATTGTGTATATGGCATGTACTTGTAGAATATCGCTTTTGTATATAGTTTGTAGCTGAGGCCACTGGATACAGATGTAAATACATGTTATGGTATATGAGTTTATGGAAAAGATGGACCCATATGTCAATCTTTCAAAACTTGTTTATGATGGTGAAAATAGTTTTCATTATTCCACTTTTCTTGATATGTGGTTAATTAGTAGTTGATTGTGCTTTATGTTTTTAGTAATCTCGTTTACCATGATAGGGTGTCACAAGAGGTTTAAGTTATATGGATGGAGTCATAACTAATCTTAATTAGCCAATGAACCCTTCCTGGATGCATTTATCATTACATATTCATTGCACTTAAAAAACATATTTGGTTGGAGAATACTTGAGGACAAGTATATTTAAGGTTGGGTGGTGATGAAGCCCAAGTTTGGGTCTTCATCTTGTGTATGTTTTCTTGTTTTTACATGTTAAGATAGATAGAATGCATGTTTATATCACAGTAAATCCTAATTTTGTCAAATGCATTCACGAATGTTTTTTTTAGGTACTTGGGCCAAAATAAATGTTGAGTAACTATGGAGGAGTAAAAAAGACTACCAAACTCACCTTTAGTCCATCCAACAATGCTCAAAGATAGCATTGAAGAAAAAATATCCATGGATGAACAAGTGAAGAGTGGAAGTGCATTGAAACACCCTAAAAACTATCATTTGACCAAAGAAATTTTCATTCTACCAATGAACACCATTCTATGAATCTCAAGATCATAGATATTTTACAGAGCTAAAATGACTATTCCCAACTTCGTAACATCCATGGAAACCATACCCCAGAACAACTATTTTGGAAAGCACGAACATTCCACACAAGTTTCAAAATGCCTCCTAAACTTGACTTTTCATGATTCCTACCATGACATTTCCTCTGTAGCATTATCATCATACCACATTCCATAATTAATGATCTGCCTAGAATGTTAATTACTTGACCATATTCACCTCCAATCTACCCTATAAATGGTACCAACTCTCACTCAACACGACCGCTCTATCAAGAATGATAGTTCTACAAAACTTCACTTCATTGATAACCCTTACCTAAATTCCATCTCTACCACAACCATTTCCATCCGCAACCACTCCTATTCCCCATATCCATTCTAATTATCTTCATCACAATTGTGGCAAGTTAGAAAGATTGTTCTTCCCTAAAATTGTAGATAGTTTGTACATTATTCTACCCATAATTCCCCTCACTCACCCTAGCCAACCTAGACCTCTATATCAACTTTAGTTGTGACTAGGGAGAGAATATGAATTGGTCTTACAATTCATAGTCACCACCTAGCTTTCATATTCCCCTTTCTCATATCCTACTTCCAATTTTCAAACCAAAACCCGAAAGCTTCTAGGTTTTTGACTACCTTGCAACACCTTTTGATGGAATCCACCTTTGGGGGTTGTAACGTCCTAGGATTTAATGCCTCAGATAAAATCATATTAAAAGTAATGATTGGACTACCCATATCACCAAGGTGCACCTCCTTTTCCGGGAACCCATCACTAAAAAATGTGTGGTTAACCGTGCTCGACCCAAAGTTGTACTAGGATGGGTGACCAGTCCAAAAGTTTATCCTATTTTGCATGTGAGTGAGGACAAAATATGTAGTTAAGGCTAGTGGTGGTTTGTGGGACCAATTATCATTCCCAAAACACTACTAGACCCTTTTATGGTGGCCCATGTGTTACAAATGATATCACAACCATAACCGTCTAGTAGTGTAAGAAGTGGGACCTGAGAGGGGATCCACTCCCTACTAAATATTTGAAGAGTAAAACATCCATCCCAAACACACCCAAAGGTATGTTTTAATAGGTGTAAATTTTTTGAATCTCAATAAATGGTATTCAAAATGACCAAAGTGTAGTAGTGGAACTAAACCAATGACTACATTCAATTTTCACAAAAGATTACAAAAGTACATCATAATATCCCATAAAGTTTTACATGTATGATAAGGATCTAAATAGAAGGTAGTCCAAACTACTTAAAATTTGTCTCCAAGTAACATCCCCAAGATCTAGGTCCATGTTGGAAGCTATGTTCTCTTGGTCATGTTCAACACATCGATCTAAACTTGGGTGGTTGGGAAATCACCCAACAAGTGCTAAAGAAAACAAGGCATGTGTCAAATCATGAACAAGAACAAAAGATAAGGAATAATAAGAAAGTAAAGGCTAAAATTTCGCCATAAGATGAAGAGAACAAGAGTATGAGTCATAATCAAAATAGATGCTTGCCATAATATTAAAATAATAAAGGAATTGCATGCATGATTAATATTGACTACATTAACTAAGTAGGGTTGAGGCGCCTACCGGTCCTCAACCTATAGGTGAGGGGATAATTTATACATTCCCAATCACCTACACATATTTTTATGGGGGAGAATAAGATATTCCCCAGGGCAAATTAATACATGTCATATCTATAGGTGGTTGTACATAAGTACCACTAATATAGCTAAATATTCCATAAAATCACCATGCTAGAAAAGAAACCATTGCAAGAAAAACATCATATCCATTAGAAAATGGCAGTAGGGTACAAGACACAAGAAAAAGAATATCATTACCAATTTTGAGGCAATTTAACAAAAGAATCATGAATAGAGGGAATAGGGATCATTAAAGCCTCATTAGGGAAATATAGGGTTTGGTTTGTAAATATCCCAAATTAGGGTGTGAGAATGCACATACCTCTCTTACTTATATCATTTACAAACTTTTAGCACTTTAATTGAGTCCAAGTTCCTCTTTGACTATTTTCAATGTATTAACATGTATTAGTGTACATGATGCACATTAATGTATAGAAACCCGAATGTTAGACCTTTTTAGGAAACCTAGATTTAGACTCTAAAAATCTCACCAATGAACTTATTAGATTCTCCTAATTAAGAAAATATATTTTTATGTTAACTGTGGAGTTATGATGATTAAGATGTAATTTTATGGATTTTATGCATTAAATTTATTTTACAAAAATCACCCTTTGTCAAACCACAAAATCAAAATTTTGGAAATATTTTTACTAGATTGACATTAATTTTAGAATTACAAAACATATTTATTTGTCAAATTTGGATAAGTGGATTAAAATATATGAATCTTTCAATTTGAACAAATCAGGGAATGACAAGTCTGAAATCCTTGGAAAAGAGTGGAAGAGAGAGAGAGAGAGAGAATAGAGAGAGAGATAAACCACCATTTGACCCAAGATCAGGGTTGTGGATGCATAGGTAACCAAACTTGATCTTCTAGAGAAGGTAAAATAACAAGAAACAAAAACCCAAGAAGAACATCATAAATAGAGATGGAGATCATCGATTTTAAACATAGAAGCATGAGTTTTAAGCATGTAGTAAGCAATATATGAGAAGGGGCTTAACACAAACAACCTCTAGGAATGTGGACAGGTTCGGATAGAAAGATTCCAGAGCTAGAGAGGCTGGTTTATCCAACAAATCTCCTATTTCAAGCAAGAAGTACCTTGTCCACTTTAGAGGTGAAAAACACTAGAAAAAGAACATGGAGATGAGGTGTTTAAGGTCTCTAGGTGGGGTTTCACCATTGAAATCCATAGTTCTAACCTGGAAGAAGGTGGGAGGTAGACTAACAACATGAAAATAGGGAAGGGAAGGAGGAAACTTACTAGTTTTTGTCGAAATCACCAAGAAGGAGCTTTAGAAACCCTAAATAGAGAAAGTTCAGAATCCTAGGAGTTTTCTTCACAAATGTAAGAACTCTCTTTTACCTTGGGAAAAAACCTTCATGTACAAACAAAGTAGGAAAGATGCTCTATGCTGGAGGATAGAGAATGAGAGTAAGTGTTTTCGAATTTGGGAGGTGGGAAGGGGTAGACATGGCTTTATAAAGAAGGGGGCAAGCATGAGGTGTCTATGGGACTTTCCATGTGTCCTTAGCTTAGGGCTTCATGGCCGAGAAAGAGGAAAAATCATAGAGACTTCTTGTATATCAAATTTTGGTCTGAAAAGCCCATGGAAACTTCTAGGCCATCCCCACCATCCTCCCATCAAATAAATTACCCCATTGGTTGATAGCTTTTAAAGATAAGCTCATTTATAAAGAGGGTAATCGCTAAAATTCCGTTGGAGAGACACACCTTCAAACCAAGGTGCAACTAAGTGCCCCATGGTTCAAAATCTCGAGAATGGTAATGGAATATCTAAGGATAATAATTGCATGTGATAATTAGCAATGGAAACCTACCAATTGGGTAAATTGCATACAAGTCTAAAATGTACCTAAAATTGAATAACTTGCACAAACAACATCCACATCGAACCAAATTTGAAAATAAGTCACATTTTATGATTTGAAAACACATAAAAAAGTTAGATTTAGGTTTGGAGAACTTAATTATGGTAATTATTCTTGTTCAATATATTAAGCAAGGTTTGTGGCCTTACAATTCTAGCACAAATTTGTTACCATTGTTCTACTTAAGTGGTGATTTTGCATTTTAGATCCTTAAATAAGCTTTCACTGAGGTATTTATGCATAAATCCTTCCATTGGTATAATTATTGAACAAATATTCACTGAACCACTATAAATTCCAAAATTTAAACATCAAGGACAAAAAGGATAGAAAGGAAAGGCTTGGAAAAGGGCCAAAAAGAGGATATGTCCAGGTTTCGATATGTTACAACACTCACCCCTTATAGTAGATTTCATCCTCAAAATCACTAGCAAAGAGAGGAGGGTGAGTATGCAACATCTTATCTTTAAGTCCTAAGTTATTTCCTACAAACTATAAAACTTCCACCAAAACTTTCATTATATCCAACTCCCTATTTTGTTTTTAACTTGGGAATCCAAATTCATTACAAGAAACTCCTCATAGGTCTGGTTGTCATGGATCACTAAGGGTTCCATTTTTACGGTTTCTTTTTAACATTTTTGGATTAATAGCATTATATTTATTATGACATTACATCATCCTCATTATTCATTTAAGTGTGTCTCATTATATTCAAAAGAGTTATATTTCATTATTATGCTTGAAACCATTTACATTTCTTATTTACCACATTATGAGTTTTAGCACAATTAGAGTTTAATAAATTATCACAATATGAATTATTAAATATGATCATTATCTTTAATAATTTGGTTTTAGACTCCATTATCACCTTATTGAATTATAAAAAATTATTTTGCAGAAATAATACATCTTATTCAATATGTTATTAAGTCTTCAATTAACCCAAATAATTTCACATTAATCGCTTATGTCTATATTTATGTTTTTTTACATTATTGTCATCATTAATCATTTTCTCATATTTATTCTCTTCTTATTATTGATTAGGCACATTTATGTGAATCAATTACTTCTTGTCCATATTATAGTCATTATACGTATTTTAGTGATGAAAGTGGAATATACTATCTATTAATGATTTGATTCACCTACCAAGTCATGATTAGTTGATTAATTAGGTGTGTATTAGAGAACAAGTTGATATGCATTTCATATCGATGACCTTATTAATTTATGATTAGGTGAATATATATCATTTATATATATTAAAGCCTGTTATATGATTATGACACCTAATGTCACTAATGTATAAGGATTTTCATTAAGGATTTATAGGTTAATGTTAGATGATTAAAACTTAGGGTTTAGGTCAATATGATCATTATTCTTCATATATAGAATCTTAGTATGCATTAGGTTACAATTATCTTGCTCATCATTAAATTAGGGTTTATTGGTCCAAGAAATGTTTAGCCTCATGTGCACCCACTATTAATATTATATGTGAGTTACTAATATTATGTGCATTAGATATTCATTAGGGTTCAAACATGTGAACTATTAATCAGATGACCATTATATGTTCATTAGTTTATAAACAATCGTGTCATGTTATAACTATGACTTATTTAGTCAAAACAAAGGATCCAAGAAAACTATCCTCCTAATAATGGAGTTAGGGTTTCTAGAGTCAGTGTAGCTAGATTTTAGTATATTATAGGACTCCATCCCCTTAAAAAGGATCTCATCCTTGAAATCTAACTACCCAAACATCATCAAACCATATACTCTCCACCTCTTAAAAGGTTTGACCTACCAATACAAACTAATCTAAACGTAAAATGGTGAGTCAAGCTAAACCATGTACAAGATCCATCACGCTTCCAATGTACACTTTGATTGCTTACTAAATGCCAAACTTCAAAGTCTAGGTTATTAGGGATAGAATATCCAAACAAGTGGTTCTAGGGGACTTAAGGAAACTATACTGGGTATCCATCCTCAAACAAGTCATTATACCTAAAAGACATGGTCAAAATATTAGGTTCTTAGGGTTATCCAACTTAGGTGCCTAAGGCTATTACTGTCTATAGGCATGCTATTTTGGATAGTCAGTATCATCTCAGGATTGGTAGATATCATATGGATCCGAGAGTCCTCGTAAACAAAGCTAGTGGTGCGGAGGAAAATATTGCCAGTCCCGGACTCCTGATCTTTTCTAGATAGTTTTTCTTTCAACTTATTCCCTAATAGCTACCTAATAGGCTCAACACATTATGGTTAACTAAACTTATTTCTAGTGTGAAACTCTTGTGATCCTAAATCAATCTTTCATCATCTCAAGTGAAGCATAGATCAATTATACAACAAACATGTCACTTAAAGAGGAACTATATGAGGTCTAATTAGGGAGACAAAATTAAAATAATCAGATTCTGACTATCATGGGCTCTCATACAATTCTATAAGGAGTGGGACCTGAGAGGGGATCCACTCCCTACTAAAGATTTTATGAACAAAAAATCCATTATGAACACACCCTAAGGTATGGTTTATTAGGTGTAAAAATTTCAAATCTCAATAAATCTTATTCAAAATGACCAAAGCGTAGCCGCAGAACTAAACCAATGACTTCAATTTTCACAAAAGATTACAAAAAGTACATCATAATATCCCATAAGGGTTTACATGTATGATAAAACATAATGATCTATGTGGAGGGAAGTCCAAACTACTTCAAATATGTCTCCAAGCAACATCTCCAAGAGCTAGGTCCACGTTGGAAGCTATGTTCTCCTTGGTAATGTTCAATGACTCGATCTAAACCTAGGTGGTTGGAAATCACCCTACAAGAGGGGAAAAAATAAGGTATTTGTCAAATCATGAACAAGAATAAAATATAAGGAATAACATGAAAGTAATGGCTAAGAATTCATCATAAGATGAAGAGAACAAGAGTATGAAGCATAATAAAAATAGATGCTTGCCATAACAATGTTTTGGTGAACTATGCTTGCCATAACATTAAAATAGTAAAGAAATTGCATGCATGATTAATATTGACTACATTAACTAAGTAGTGTTGAGGCACCTACCGGACCTCAACCTATAGGTGAGGGGATAATTCATACATTCCCAGTCACCTACACATATATTTATGGGGGATAATAAGATATTCCCTAGGGTGAATTAATACAAGCCCTATCAATGGGTGGTCATACACAAGTACCACTACTACAACTAAATAGTCCATAAAATCAACATGCTAGAAAAGAAACCATGGAAATTAAAAGCATCATATCAATTAGAACATGGAAGTAGGGTACAACACCGAAGAAAAAGAATATCATTACCAATTTTGAGGCAATTTAAAAAAAGAATCATGAGTAGAGGGAATAGGGTTCATTAAAGCCTCAATAGGGAAATATAGGGTTTGGTCTGCAAATATCCCAACTTAGGGTGTAAGAATGCACATACCTCTCTTACTAATATCAATTACTAAATTTTACCACTTTAATTGAGTCCAAGTCCCTCTTTGCTTATTTTTAATGTATTAACATGTATTAGAGTACATAATGCACATTAACATATAGAAACCCTAATTTTATACCTTTTTAGAAAAAACTATATTTAGACTCTAAAAACCTCACTAATGAACTTATTAGGTTCTCTCGATCAAGAAAATATATTTTTATGTTAGCTTTGGAGTTATGATGATTAAGATGTAATTTTTATGGATTTTATGCATTAAATTCATTATACAAAAATCACCCTTCGTCAAACCCCAAAATCAAACCTTAAAAACATTTTTATTCGATATGGATTAATTTATGAATTCCAAAACATATTTATTTGTCAAATTTGGATAAGTAGGTTAAAAGATATGAATCGTTCAATTAGAACAAATCAAGAAATGACAAGTCAGAAATCCTTCTGAGAGAGAGGAAGAGAGAAAGAGAGAGAGTGAGAGAGAGAAAGTGTGAGAGAGAGAAACCATTGTTTGACCCAAGATTGGGGTTGGAGATGCATAGGTAACCAAACTAGATCTTCTAGAGAAGGTAAAATAGTAAGAAACAAAAACCCTAGAAGCACATGGTAAATAGAGATGGAGATCATCGATGTTAAACATAGAAGCATGAGTTTTAAGCATGTAGTAAGCAATATATGAGAAGGGGGTTAACAAAACTTGCCTCTAGGAATGTGGATAGGATCAAGTAGCAAGATTTCTGAGATAGAGAGGCTAGTGATGAATGAATATTCATTAGGAAATCCATTTGCCATCCTGGACTCATTTTAACTCAATACATCCAATTTCACTTACTAAATAACAAAATGTGCAAAATTACTTAATTGGTACAATTATCATAATTTTAATGGAATTTATGTTGATTTGATGCAGATATCATCCATTCGGTCTGACCAAATGGATTCATCCATACGGTCTCAAGACCGAATGGACGTGTTCACGTCAAGACCGTTTGGAGTTGGGTTTGTAGGCCCGTTTGAAGAGTTTCGGTCTGTGAGACCATTTGGAGGCAGGAACGTGGGACCGTTTGGATTCCGAGGTCGTGCAGACCGAATGGACAAATTCGAACACCGTTTGGAAAATGCTAAACGCAAGACTGTTTGGAGGTCTGCATTCGGTTTCCAAACCAGATGAAATAGGCATGCATATGCCAAACCGTTTGAGCAATTAATCCAAGACCGAATGGCCAATTCAAGACCGAACAGACAATTGTTAATACAAAACCGAATGGCCACTTCCTATATCAAGACCATTTGCTGTTTGCTCAAGCTAATCATTTGCATGCAACCCACATGAAGACCAATTGGAATTAGCTGTTGCATGAAGACCGAATGGCCTAATAACAATGTGAAAACCGATTGGATTAGCAATGCAAACCGTGAAGAATGCATGCATGGAAACTGTTTAGGAAATGAAGACCGAATGGAACTTACAAAGACCGTTTGCTGATCATTAGAACATGAAGACCATTTGGATTATATGCATGCAAATCGTTTGGAATAATCAATTGTCAAGACCGTATGGACATGCAATGATGAAGACCGAATGGAACTTACGAAGACCGTTTGTTGATCGTTAGCATATGAAGATTGTTCTCCACCCTTACGTATGATTGTTTGATTGAAATAATAGCATGTATGCATCAAACCAAATGAGATATCCACGTGTAGACCATTTGGGTCATTAGTTGTTTGCTACAAGCGAACCGTTTGAGCTGCTTGGAAAAGTCAAACCATGTGGAAGCCCATGCAAGACCAATTGATTAAATGAACAAGCAGCAAACCGTTTCATAGAGAATACGTGCATGCAATGGCAATGCATGAAGACCGTTTGGTCTCTTGCTTGTCGTGTGAAGATCGAATGGTGCCGAGAGACCGTTTGAGAATGATATTTACGAAGACAGAATGGGATCCAAAACCATTTGATATTTAACGATTTACAAACTGTATGGCTAGCAATCAAAGACAGAATACTGGAAACCGTTCGCTCAATACATGCAAACCATTCAAACCAAACCGATTGAAATAGATATTTACCAAACTGTTTGGACAATTATAAGTAAACCATTTGGACTCACACCAAAAGCATGAGGCCCAGATCTATACCTATAAATAGGACCAACAAGGTCCCCATTGAAAAGGGGGGGTGCGGGACGCCGACAAGCTGCATGTACATAGGTCTGATCCAGATCCAGTCTCATCCACGCCAGTTTCATTCCACCTACTGCCCATGTTGCAGCCAAGGAGACAGAGAAGAGAAGGAAGACAGAGCAAGGTAGACTATCCGGTCTATCTCAACATCTCCCGTTCACATCCAGATCAGCTCCGACACGTTGTAGAAGGCCGCATCATCTTCACCGAGCTGTGACTACCTTCTACACCGAGTTCATGGCGTATTTCTCTCTCTTTCTTATTCTTCTTGTTTCTTGCATCATGAGCGAGTAATACCTTTTCGCTGGGGTGTGGGGACTAGCCCCGCTGCCCATTCAATCATCTTCTTTTGTTAAAATTTCTTTGGAAATGTATATAGCTTTTCATTTCATTATTAATTGGTATGTTTGTAGTTGATTATATACTTGCTTTTATCTTGTTCATTCTTATATTGTGAAATCTTCTATATGTGGGATAGAATGGCGGTTCACAAAGTTTGACTCCTTGACGAGAACTTCTGATAGGATTTCTTGAGGTCGTAAGTGTATGATCCGTGAGGGGACGAGACATCTAGCCTACGGTGACGCTTCTATGATCTAAACATCCCTCAGGGAGGACCACAGCTTTAGTTGGATTTTGTATCGTCTTTTTTTATCGTTGATGTTAGTTTGTAGATCTATCACATGCTTGCTTATCGATTAATGCAGTTGACTCCCAAACTAGAAATAGAATGGGATTTCTTTCAAGTCATAAGTGTATGATCTGTGAGGGGACGAGCCATCTAGCCTTCGGTGACACTTTTGTGTGCCTAACACCTATATAGGGGGCCCACAACCTTCATTGGATTTCTATATCTTCGGAGCCATAAGTAAGTGATCCGGTTGGTGACGAGACATCTGATGCCTAAGGTGATGCTTACGCAAACCTAACGCCTGTATGGGGGGCTCTGCAGCAGCTCTATTTGGATCATTTTATCTTGCCTAGATTGTTCGCGTTGGAATGTGTTTGCATGTGTAGTGGTGGTGAAACCCGATACCATCCCAGCGATTCCATATCATTGATCTAAACCCAACTTTAATTCAACTTTTACTTTCTTACAATTAGTTTAAGTAACCTCAAATAAATCAATCATTTTAAATATTATCCTTAACTCGATCTAGACTAGACTGACAAAGATTCTTAAAAACGTTGTCCTTTGGGTTCGATCCTTACTATACTACGATAAGACTCATTCGCTTGTGGGTGGTATTCTTGCACATTGGTTTTGGTAAAAGCTTGGGGATTTCAACCCCGATTGAGTTTGTTAGTGCGATAAAATCCTACGTCAAATTCTAGTTCCGTTGTCGGGGACAAAAAAATCAGTTAGTCAAATTTAGTTCTTTTAAGACTAATTTAGGATTTTGCTTTTTATTTTAAAACAATCGATCATCTACTTGAATTTGACTCTACGTTGTGGTTCTCACTTTCGAAATCTTTTTATTTTCAGGTACAATCCAAGGTGTAGTGCATGCACCATTCAGATAGCATCAGACGAACGGCAAGCTTTGATCCCGAGATAGATAGAACTTTTCATCGCCAGATTAGAGAAAATCAAGCAAGAATGGCTCAAGAAGAAAAAGTTGCCCAAAGGGTGGCTCAAGACATCAATGCGCAGAGAGAGAGGCTCATGCAAGAAGCTAGAGCTGCAGTCCAAGAAGAAATCCTAGCGGCACAAGCAGCAACACAAGCAACGGAACTACAAAAGGATCTTAGAGAGTTCTCAATCCCGAAAGCTGTGAATGTGCATCATCAAGTATTTCTCCCCATATCAATGCTGCCAATTTTGAGATACGAGCACATTAGATCACCTTGCTTTAAAACAACCCTTTCTATGGAAAACAAGGTGAAGATAGTCAAGAACACCTCCTAAGGTTTATTGATCTTTGTGCTATGAAAAAGTAGAATGGAGTGTCTGATGATTCCATTAGACTCTGCCTCTTCAAGTACTCCCTTGTTGATAGAGCCATAAGTTGGTACAATTCGTTGCAAAGTGAAATACCCATCACCACCTGGGAACAACTCCAAAATGTGTTTCTAGAAAAATTTTACCCCCATCTCTCACCTATGAAATTAGAGGGCGAATAACAAATTTCACTCAAGTCCCTAGAAAAAGTCTTGCTGAAGCATGGGATAGATACAAAGAGCTACTACGCAAGTGTCAACACCATGGAATTCCTAAGAATCAACTCATCAAAATTTTCTATAGGGGTGTTGACAACAATATCAAGAGATTCTTAGACTCCTCATCTGGAGGAAACTCCATGCGTCAAAGTTATGACAGTGCATGGAGAGTCATCACCCTTGGAGCAAAAAATCAAGCCAATTGGGGTAGATATGTAGGTAAAGGAGTATTAAATGTAGCTATGGCCGAAGCTACTCCCGAGTACAAGTCTATCGTTGAAACTCTTAGTTGCCAAGCAAGAACATATTGAATCATCTCTTGCTTCTATCAGAAGAGGACGATCGCCCACTTGACAACATGCACAGATCAAGTCAGCTTCATTAGTCTGTGAAGCATGTAAAAGTACTGATCATTTCACATTAGCATCTAATGTTCTTAATGATGTTGTTCTAAGCAACATATGTGGACAAGGAGATAATGGTCAAATGGAAAATCTTAATGTTGTTAATACCATCCCTGGTCAAAGTTACTACAATTCGAATCAGAATAGGAATCATCCAGGATTTCAATATGGAAACCCCTATGGAGCAGTAAACTCCCATCAATTTGGTTCGAACAACCAGCCATGAGGGCCACCAAGATTCTAGTACAATCAACAAAAGAATTTTGGAAATCAAGGAATTTTCAAGGGAAACTTTCAGAATAGAAACTTCAATAACTATCAAAACAACTCCCAGTACTAGAGTCTTAACCAAGTTCCTTATCAACAACAAGGACAACAAGCAGTTTCAGTTTCTCCTAATGAAAAACTATCATCCATTGAAAAGATGTTGCAAACTCAGCAAACTATGATAGCTAACCAACAAGCTCAGTAGAAGGCTATTGAATCTCAACTAGCTCAACTTGTAGCTAGCATTAAGCCACCAGCTGGGGTTTTTGCTGGCCAACCTGAGAACAACCCAAAGCACCCAGAACAACTGAAGGCAGTAACCACCAGGTCAGGAAAAGACTATTATGATCCTCCTATCAAGACACATGTGGTTGTTACTAATGAGGATGAGCCTGTGATCATTCAAGACTCAACAACACTGGTGTCTCAACCAGAAGAACCAGTAATTGCTGATAAGACAAATAAGGAAAGTCTTGAGAAACCTATTGATGAAGAAACTGAAATACCAGAACCTAATATTCCTGTATACAAGCCTCGTATATCGTTCCCTGCTCATTTAAGGAAAACAAAGATGGATACTTGATTCAATAAGTTTAAAGAAACTATGAAGAAACTTCATTTTGATATACCCTTTTTGGATGCACTGGCTGAGATACCAGCTTGGACAAAGTACTTAAAGTCACTCCTCACCAGGAAATATATAACTGAAGAATATGAGACAATCAAGTTAGCTAAAACCACTTCAGATATCATCCAGAGTAAGATGCCAAAGAAACAGAAAGATCCAGGATCTTTTGGGATTTCCTGCCATATCGGTGATTCTTCATGCAAGAAAGGACTAGCAGATCTTGGTGCTAGAATCTCCATCATGCCACTCAGCCTTTGCAAAAGGATAGGGTTTGTTGAACTTCTTCCAACTAGCATGACCATACAACTCGCAGACAATTCGATAAAATGCACGTTAGGAATTATTGAGGATGTACTTGTCAAGGTAGGGAAAGATTCTTATATTCTGTGTGACTTTGTCATCATGGACATAAAAGAGGATGCCAAGTATCCTCTCATCTTTGAACGTTTGTTCCTCGCCACTGCAAGAGTTCTAATTGATGTTGAAGCAGGAACTTCACTTCTCAGACTTGGCAAAGAAACTCTCGAATTCAAGGTTTTTGAAAGCATGAGAAGACCAAGTATGCAAGAAGAAGTTTATTCAATTGACTACATCAAACAAATATCACTCCTCACACAAGAGGGATATGAACAAGACTATCCTTTAGAAGTGACTCTAACAAACCCCTCTATTTATAATTCCATCAGTGAACGAGTTTAAGAGTGTGTTCTTGACCTTGACACTACCGAAGAAGATCCTGAAGTAAGTTTGAAGGACTCAAGGCTGTAGAAGCTACTGAAGAAACATGCGATAATCTAGAGGCCCCCGAAATGAAGCCCCTGCCTGAGGGATTGAAGTATGTGTTTTTGGATGAACTCAAGGTTTGTCCTGTAATAATAAATTCTGATCTTACAACCGAACAAGAAGATGAACTCCTGAAAGAATTGAAGGAAAGGAAGAAAGTGATTGGCTACAAAATGAATGACCTAACTGGGGTTAGTCAAGTGATGTGTATGCACAAGATCCCTATGATGGAAGATCACAGACCAACTATTGAGCATCAACGGAAATTGAATCCAAATATTAAGGAAGTAGTCTATCGTGAAGTCATTCACTACTACAGAAACAACATTCAATGTCGCTTTTCTAGGCGTCGGCTATTTACAAAAACCACCGCCTATAACATTACACATCGTCTATTTAGTAAATCTGACATCTATATTCGAAGACCAGCCAGACACAGATACCGCTTTGTATTCAGCGTCGGCTAGGTAAACCAAATCGACGCCTAAAATCGCCTGTGAAATCCAAATTTCGAGCGAAAAGAAAAAGTGTCACATACAGCGTCAGTTTTTTAGACACAAACCGACGCCTATGTATGATGAGAATTTGCGCGAAAAGTGTCACATATAGTGTCGGTTATCCTTTGATAACCGACGTTGATAATGGTTCCCGCCAAATAATTTCAGGCAAATATTGTTCAATTGGACGTCGGTTTTTACGAGCAACTGACGTTGAAGATGTTTATGTGTCAGTTTTTTAGACAACCGACACCTTTTATGAACTTAATACCCCCATGATCACCCGACTCTTCCCCTTTCTTCTGTTTCATTACTAGAATTTCTCCCCAGTGTTGCTGCCGCCCGACTGCAACCTCCACCTGCCGCTGCTGCTCCTTGTGCGCCGCCGCTCCCTACTCCTTCTGTGCCGCCGTCTCTGGTCCTAGTCATCGCACCCTGCGGCTACCTGCCTGCCCTATGTCGGCAGTCCTGGAGATCGCCGCGCCTGCCCTACACCGTCGGTCCTTTTCTCGACCTCACCTCGCTGCCGACCTGTCAACCTCACCTCGCCATGCTTGCTTGCCCAGGTACCTGCGAACCTACCCAGGCGACACCCAGGCACGCTTAGGAGGCCAGGCGTTCACCTAGGATCCCAAACCCAGGCACCCAGCCTAGTTAGGCCTCTGGGATGCCTGGGCGATGCTTGGGCTGCGCCAAGGCACAATGTTGTTGTGTATTTTTTTTGAATTAAGTTATTTACTGATTTTTGTTTATCTATGTACTGATTTGTATTTATTTATGTATTGTTTCAAGAATTAATTGATCATCTACTGTTGCCCTCGGTCTCCCTGCCCGTCGCCTGCTCACCTGCCTGCTTGCCTGCCTACTCGCCCAAACAGAGGTAAATCATGTTTTATTACACTACTTGATCTTTAATCACATAGACTTAATCAACATTGCTAATTGTATGATCCTAGTGATTAAAATCACTCTTTCCTGGTCCCTTCAGTAACTAATGTTCCCTTGAGATGAGTGTTAATTGATCTAGTTTTCTTACTTTCCTTGTAATGCCATCTTTTATGTGCTATGACGTAGTCACCTTTAGGTTATTAATTTTTAACTTCTTTAACTCTAGCGGTAGGAATTGGGAGTTACTAGTTATTGTCCCTGGTACGTTCACTATTTATTATCTAGATCCTGTGGGGAGTACATTGAATACTAAAATTGGACACGTAATGAGAATGCCATTATTCTGGTGAGAAATATTTCATTTTTATATCCGTTAACATCTATTATTACATTACTATTTAATTACGCAATGTACGGTGTTACATTAATATGTAGGGGTTTAGATGAGTTCAAAAAGGCTGGAGGAACAATCCCAAGGAGAAAGAACCAGCCAATAATTTGGGAGAACGTAAAAGTAAGTTCCCGACTCCAATGTATATATTATTGATGTGAACTGTGCTTAGTTGTATTTTTTAATATTTTGTATGTTTCAATTTATAGTGCGCTAAACAAGACAACTGTTGGGCATGCGCATACTATGTGATGTGATTTATGCAGATGATTATCAAACACGCCGCATTGGACATCAATACCATACATGAGGTATTATATATAGTATCATTAGTTAGTATGAAATATATCAATCTTATTTTTATATTATTACTTATATATATACATCATTCTCTTTGCAGGTGTTTAAAACTGACCACACTATAGGTAAACGCTTAAAAATGTACATGCTCCATATATGTTGGAAGTATTAAATGAAGTAAGAGAAGAATGGGCAAACGCCATATAAGTAGTGACGATTGTAAAATATAATTGGGATGCTGATAGCGATGTTGAATGATATTTTGTAAATGAATATTTCTGAATGTTTATACATGTCTGAATATTTCTACATGTTTTGAATGTTTCTACATGTGTGAATTAGATAATTGAATTGATGTCTGAATGTATCTACTTGTGTGAAAAAATATATGTTGATTTTGTAGGTTTGTGGCCTGTTTGTAGGCTGATATCAATGGATGTCGTAAACATGCAGTTCAGAAAACTGAACTGTAGGTTCTCATCCTGTTGACCAGACACAGCAGGCCTGCAAACAGATAAGAGAAAAAAAATTAAAACATAGGCGTCGGTTATTTATAGAACACCGTCATCAAAGGCCTACTGCATCGGTTATTGGATAAAAACCGCCGCCTAATGTGACAAACAATCCGACCGTGCAGGAAACCACGACCATGGTGGAAATGGCGTCACTTATTCATATAAAAATGACGCCTATAGTAATAAACACGGTCGTGTAGGGAAGCACGGCCGTGGCATCTGCGAATATGGCGGCGGTGTTTTAGTTGATAACCGACGCAGAAAGTGTCCTAGATCTTGCCCTTTTTTGTGGCGTGAACCCTTTTGGCGTCGTCTTTCTATATAAAACCGACGCCTATAGCTTATATAGGTGTGGGTTATAAAACCGACGCCGAAGAGTTCGACCTTTAGCGGTGCCCACATAGGCATTGCTTGAAAACTGTCGCTAAAAGGGGTTAAACAACCGACGCTAAAGGCGTCATCTGTAGTAGTGATTAAACTGCTCACAGCTAGAATAATTTATTCGATATCAGACTCACCATGGGTGATCCCAGTGCATGTAGTCCTGAAGAAAGGTGGAATGAAGGTTATACGAAATGAAAACAATGAACTCATCCCCACTTGAACAGTCATAGGTTGGAGGATGTGCATAGATTATAGGAAATTGAACAAGGCAACTCAAAAAGATCATTTTCCAACACCTTTCCTTGATCAAGTCCTAGAAAGGTTGTCTCACCAAGAATATTTATGTTATCTTGACGGTTACTCTAGATTCTATCAAATACCCATACATCCAGATGACTAAGAGAAAACTACTTTTACCTATCCATTCAGAACATACACATCTAGAAGAATGTCATTCGGCCTCTGCAATGCACCTGCAACATTCCAACGTTGCATGGCTGCCATATTTGTCGGTCTCACCGAAACCATTATGGAAGTTTTCATGGATGATTTTTCTGTATATAGAGATTCATTTGATTCATGTCTAAAGCAGCTATCCCTAGTCCTCAAATGATGTGAAGAAGCACATCTTGTAATGAATTGGGAAAAGTGTCATTTTATGGTAAAGGAAGGCATTGTCCTCGACCATAGGGTCAGCAATAGAGGAATTGAAATAGATAAAGCCAAGATTGAAGTGATTTCTAAACTGGCTATTCCAACAAATGTAAAAGAAGTATGTTCTTTCCTAGGTCATGCAAGATTTTACAGAAGATTCATAAAGGACTTTTCAAAGATAACCAAGCCAATGACAAATTTGTTACTAAAAGATGTTGAATTCAATTTTGACGAAGAATGTGTCAAAAGCTTCAACATACGAAAGTACTCTCTCACAACAACACCCATCATTAGAGCTCCTGACTAGGACCACCCTTTTGAAATTATGTGCAATGCCAGTGACTATGTTGTGGGCGTTGTTTTAGGGAAATATATAGAGAAGAAACATTATGTGATTTATTTTGCGTCGAAAACTCTCGATGAAGCCCAAATGAATTATACAACTACCGAGAAAGAACTTCTAGCAGTCGTGTATGCCTTTGACAAGTTCAGATCCTACCTAATCAGTTTAAAGGTCATTGTCTATACAGACCACACTACCATTTGTTACCTTCTGGCAAAGAAAGATGCAAAACCCAGGCTAATTAGATGGATTCTCCTATTGCAAGAATTTGATTTAGATATAAGAGATAAAAAGGGTACAAAGAATGTTGTAGCCCACCACCTCAGTCGCATCCACACCATGGATACTGAAAAGATTCCAATCAATGATTCCCTGCTGGATGATCAACTAATGAAGGTCTCAAAAGTTGTACTTTGGTACTCAGATTTTGTGAACTACCTTTCTTATGGGGTCATCCATCCTCAATGCACCGGAAATGCACTAAAGAAATTTATGCATGATGTGAAACAATATCGCTGGGATGAGCCATATCTTTTTAGGCTATGTGTTGATGGTCTTTACAGATGATGTATCGATGAGGAAGAAACCAAACTCATTCTAGAGAACTATCACTCTAGCCCAGTTGGAGGCCACATGAGTTCTAAGAAGATTGCGATAAAGGTTTTGCAATGTGGATTCTTTCGGCCAACCATATCCAAGGATTCCTACAACTGTGTTCAATCATGTGATAAATGTCAAAGAACAGGTAACATTACGAAGAGAGGTGAGACGCCACTTAAGTTGTGGGAAGAAATTGATATATTTGATGTTTGGGGTGTGGACTACATGGGGCCATTCCCATCTTCTTACGGATTTTCTTACATCCTAGTAGCAGTTGATTACGTCTCAAAATGGGTTGAAGCTATACCAACCGTCACTAGTGATTCCAAACCCGTCATCAAATTATTCAAAGATATTATCTTCCCCCGCTTTGGAGTACTACGAACTATGATGTCCGACGGAGGGTCACATTTTCTAGAAAGAAGCTTTGAAGCGTTACTGAGAAAGTATGGTGTAACACACAAGGTAGCCTCGCCCTACCATCCTTAAACTAGTGGACAGGTACAGGTTTCTAACCGTCAACTCAAGGCTATTCTAGAAAAAATTGTAGGCCACAATCGGAAAGATTGGTCAGTGAAAATCAATGACGCATTATGGGCCTATCGATCTACTTATAAAACACCCCTCGAGACTACACCTTTTTTATTAATATATGGGAAGGCTTGCCACCTGCCAGTAGAACTGGAATACAAGGCATGGTGGGCAATAAAACAACTGAATTTTGATATGAAAAAAGCTGGCCAAGCCAGGATTCTGCAACTCCAAGAGCTGGATGAACTCAGGATGACAGGTTATGAGAATGCACAAATCTACAAAGAACACACCAAACTTTGGCATGATGGTCATTTAAAAAGAAAAGACAAACAAGTGGGAGACCAAGTTCTGTTTTTCAACTCAAGATTAAAGTTATTCCCAGGGAAACGCCACTCCTGCTGGTCTGGACCGTACATTGTCAAAAGCATCTCCCCACATGAAGCTTTCTTTTTATGGAGCGAAACGTCGAGTGAATTCATGGAAAATGGTCAACATTTGAAAATATATTTCACCACAACTGACATAAGCACCAAAGCAACAATAGATCTTTCCAATCCAAAGGAACCACTGTAAAGCTAAAGATATCAAGTCGAGCCATCGACGTAAAACAAAGGCGCTTGTCGGGAGGCAACCCAATCAAAAATTTCATATTTGGTCTTAATTTTGATTTAGAAATTTTTCCTTAATTTTGTTTCCACCTTTTAGATAATTTTGCACCAAATAAAATTCACATCACGAGATGATATCTTGAGTTTTGATTGACCTTTCTTTAGATTTTTAGATAAGAGGATGCACGCAGACTGGAACGCTACCACATATGGTGGTCAACCTGGCATGAATTTTCCCCTCCATCTTGGATTTAGGGTTTGCTCAGGATGAGCAAATTTCTAAGTTCGAGGTGGAGGGTGGGTAGTACGTACTTCACTTTCCACCTACACCCATCCTTTTCATACTTTAGTCTTCACTATCACATTCTTAACTAACTAGTGGAACAATAACATGGAATCCCCACCAGATCCTCATCAAGTCATTATTTGAGCAGAGTATGATAAAGAGAATGACCCGGTGCGCTGAATTGTAAATCAAGTTGCATTCTGATCTGAACTCTCTTCTACACTTCTTCTACCATCTTCATACCTCTCCATCCATAAAAAAGAAACAAAAACATCCAAAATTATGCCAAACCCTAAGTTTGGGGTGGCTCACCACTTCCCTCTATATCTGCTTCTTCCATACCCCCCGCAAATAAATAGGGAGCGCACCACCAAAAATGTAATCTCGAGTCAAATAGAGGAGAGATTCACACAAAAAATGCAATAAATGAAATTGTAAACCATAAAATAAAAATCTCGAGTCAAATAGAGGAGAGATTTATTTCTTCCATCCATACCACCATTCACTCCATTTTCTACCTGATGGCACAATGAATTCCTACCCTATCCTGAAAAACACCAGTGTCAGATCAAATGCTCACTTGTTGTTCTACGGGTGTCTCTAAAGTCTTACAAAACTCTTTGACATGCTTGTTGTTGGAAAAAGTGAGGAGGAAGTGATATTGGAAATCAGACTCAGGAATGAAGAAAAGGTAAGATGTGTTTAGTGGTCTCAGGAGGTTGAGATGCTGAGTCATACTGGTGTAGAAAGAAAGCAATCGTGATGTGAAAATGAGGCAATCACACGAATTGAAAGTATTCATTTGGCGACTGTTTCAAATTTCGTGTTACTCGAGGACGAGCAACATTTAACTTCGGGGTATTTTGATCAATGAATATTCATCAGGAAATCCATTTGCCATCCTGGACTCATTTTAACTCAATACATCCAATTTCACTTACTAAATAACAAAATGTGCAAAATTACTTAATTGGTCCAACTATCATGATTCTAATGGAATTTATGTTGATTTGATGCAGGTAACATCCATTCGGTCTGACCAAACAGTTTCATCCATACACTCTCAAGACCGAATGGATGTGTTCACATCAAGACCATTTGGAGTTGGGTCTGCGGGACCGTTTGAAGAGTTTTGGTCTGTGAGACCATTTGGAGGCAGGAACGCGGGACCGTTTGGATGCCGAGGTCATGTAGACCGAATGGATAGATTTCGAAGAACGTTTGGAAAATGCTAAATGGAAGACTGTTTGGAGGCCTGCATTCGCATTCCAAACCGGATGAAACAAGCATGCATATGTCAAACTGTTGGAGTAATTAATCCAAGACCGAATGGCCAATTCAAGACCAAACGGCCAATTGTTAATTCAAAACTGAATGGCCACTTCCTATATCAAGACTGTTTGATGTTTTCTCAAGCTGATCATTTGCATGCAACCCATGTGAAGACCAATTGGAATTTGTTGCTGCATAAAGACCGAATGGCCTAATAGCAATGTGAAAACCAATTGCATTAGCAATGCAAACCGTGAAGAATGCATGCATTGAAACCGTTTAGGAAATGAAGACCAAATGGAACTTACAAATACCATTTTCTAATCATTAGCACATGAAGACCGTTTGGATTATATGCATGCAAACTGTTTGGAATAATCAATTGTCAAGACTGTATGGGCATGCAATGATGAAGACCGAATGGAACTTACGAAGATTGTTTGCTGATCGTTAGCATATGAAGTCTGTTTGCCACCCTTATGTAAGATTGTTTGCTTGAAATAATAGCATGTATGCAGCAAACCAAATGAGATAACCACGCGAAGACCATTTGGGTCATTAGCTGTTTGCTACAAGCGAACCGTTTGAGCTCACTACAACAAAATCACTTATAGGTCAAGGCTGTTCGGTCACGGACAATAGCCCTGGGTAGTTGCGTAACATTGGTCAAGGTCTGCCCCTGGCCAATAAGAACAATAACCTTGACCAGGTTCTCACAGCTGCAAACATAATATAATTATCTGAAATGCCGCCCCGAGACCGATTAGGTTTCACAAATACCTTCCCGTCTACCCTACATTCTTGGCATAGTCGGCGGCCGCCGCTCTCCCTACAGATCCAGTGTGCCGCTCTCCCTCCAACTCCCGACCATCACCCCTCTCACTTCCGGTCATGGGCCGCCGCTCTCCCTCCAACTCCCGACCATCACCCCTCTCACTTCCGGCCGTGGGCCGTCGCTCTTCTCTCAGGTTCTTTTTTCTCCTTTGTTTCCATTATATTGTCCGTTCATTGATATCTCTCAGGTCCATTTTGCACGTTTCAAATGAATCATTATGAATGCTAGCCTCCACAACAGTGTCGTGATGGGGGTACATTGCAAGGACATGTAAGCCATTATCTGGAAAGTGTGTCTTTTTGTCTTCCACTGGTTTCACCTATGTTTAGATCCGAGCTAGCACCGCCATTAGTTGTCAGAGTACATTCTCGTCTACGCAACACCACCGTCTATGCTTCATTTCAAGCTAAATGATTATCGATTATGAGTTCGTTATCTTTTGGGCAGGTTTTCCTCATTGTATCCATCGTCTTGTTCACGTTTAATATCATTATCCTCGTTATCTAATACAAAAAAGGAAGAAACTTTTGTTAGTCTTGTCTGTTGGTAGGTGCATTGTATACTTAATGTATAGGCATTTCGATTTATAATTTGATTCTGGACCATTGTTTGCGCTTCCGTCTTCTTTCCATCACAAAAGATTCCCATACAAGTCCTGCGAATGAATAATAAATCACTACTTCACTTTTGTACCTCCAATTGAATCTAGTATGATTCAATTTTTATTTCCATAATAAATATGTATCCATATTGGCTTGCACTAATGAATTTTAAGTGTTTCTTCTCATAAAGATGTACCAAAGATATGGATTGACATTTTTTATTATCTTCTTATTATTAGTATTTTACCTCATGGTTTAGTTGTCGACTTATAAAGTATAAATGATAAGATCCTAACATATGTATTTTTTTTGGAATGCAGGATGTTGACAAAATTTGACAAGGTAGAAAAATTGATGCAAATACAAAGAACATCCCCAAAGTGAATGTAGAGAAATTAATGTTAGGGAAAATGCAAGATGCAAACTTGTTCGTGTGGTTAAAGTTTGATTTAGGGAACATATGTTAAATAGAATGTTATATTACATATGATATATATGAATGTTATGTCAATTTGGTTTTAGATATTACAACTTATTTTTTAACATAATGGTGCTTAGTCATGTACTTTGTATGTACACAAAAATTAAATAAAGTTAATTTTGAAGTTAATTTTCTTGTCATGTGATTAGTGTAGTAACTTCCAAGGTGTGGCATTGCATATATATATATATATATATATATATATATATATATATATATATATATATATATATATATATGTATATATATATATATATGAATGAGAATTACAATTTATTTCTATTGACCATGGATACATATTGGGTATAAGGTATTGATGAGGAATATAAATATTTTTGTTGTATATATACTTGCTCAAGGATCATATCTCTATTGGTCAGGGATTGGACCTAACCAACCACTATTGGTCACCAAGCTTTTGGCGAAGGTACGTTGGTCAGGGATAGGCCCTGACCATGATGTATCGGTCAGGGATTCATAATTATTGGTCAAGGATTTGGCCTTCGGATTTACCAAGTTTTGTTGTAGTGGCTGATTGGAAAAGTCAAACCGTGTGGAAGCCCATGCAAGACCGATTGATTAAATGAACAAGTAGCAAACTATTTCATAGAGAATACGTGCATGCAATAGCCATGCACACGTGCATGCAATGGCAAGGCATGAAGACCGTTTGGTCTCTTGCTTGCCGCGTGAAGATCGAATGGTGCCGACAGACCGTTTGAGTAGGATATTTACGAAGACTGAATGTTGATATGAAGACTGAATGAGATCCAAAACTGTTTGATATTTAACGGTTTACAAACTGTATGGCTAGCAATCAAAGACCAAATACTGGAAGTCGTTCGCTCAATACATGCAAACCGTTCAAACCAAACCGATTGAAATAGATATTTACCAAACCGTTTGGACAATTATAAGAAAACTATTTGGACTCAAACCAAAAGCATGAGGCCGAGATATGTACCTATAAATAGGACTAGCAAGGTCCGCATTGAAAGGGGGGGGGGTGTGGGACGCCAATAGGCTACATGTACACAAGTCCGATCCAGATCTAGTGTCATCCACGCCAGTTTCATTCCACATATTGCCTGTGTTGCAACCAAGGAGACTGAGAAGAGAAGGAAGATGGAGTGAGGGAGACTGTCTAGTCTATCTCGGCATCTCCCTTTCATGTCCAGATCAGCTCCGCCACGAAGTAGAAGGCCACATCATCTTCACCGAGTTGTGACTACCTTCTGCATCAAGTTCATGGTGGATTTCTCTCTCTTTCATATTCTTCTTGTTTCTCGCATCATGAGCGAGTAGTACCTTTTCGCTGGGGTGCGGGGACTAGCGTCGTTGTCTATGCAATCATGTTCTTTTATTAAACTTTCCATGGAAATGTATATAGCTTTTCATTTCATTATTAATTGGTATGTTTGTAGTTGATTATCTACTTGCTTTCATCTTGTTCTTTCCTGTATTATGAAATCTTCTATATGTGGGATGGAATGGCGGTTTACAAAGTTCAACTCCTTGATGAGAACTTCCGATAGCATTCCTTTAGGTCGTGAGTGTATGATCCATGAGGGAATGAGAAAACTATCCTATGGTGATGCTTCTTTGATCTAAACATCCCTCAGGGAGGACCACATCTTTAGTTGAATTTTGTATCGTCTTTGTTTATCGTCGATGTTAGTTTGTAGATCTATCACATACTTGCTTATTGATTAATGTGGTTGACTCACAAACTAGTAATAGAATGGGATTTCTTCGAGGTCGTAAGTGTTTGATCCATGAGGGGATGAGCCATCTAGCCTTCGGTGACACTTCTGTGTGCCTAACACATGTATAGGGGGCCCACAACCTTCGTTGTATTTCTATATCTTCAGAGCCGTAAGTAAGTGATCCGGTTGGTGACGAGACATTTGATGCCTAAGTTGATGCTTAGGCGAACCTAACGCCCATATGGGGGGTTCTGCAGCAGCTGTATATGGATCATCTTATCTTGCTTGGATTATTCGCTTTGGAATGTGTTTGCGTGTGTAGCGGTGGTGAAACCCGATACCATCCCAGCGATTCCATATCATTGATCTAAACCCAACTTTAATTCAGCTTTTACTTTCTTACAATTAGTTTAAGTAACCTCAAATCAACCAATCATTTTAAATATTAGCCTTTACTCGATCTAGACTAGACTGACAAAGATTCTTAAAAATGTTGTCCTTTGGGTTTGATCCTTAACTATACTACGATAAGACTCGTCTGCTTGCGGGTGGTATTATTGCACATTGGTTTTGGTAAAAGCTCAGGGATTTTAACCCCAAGTGAGTTTGTTAGTGTGATAAAATCCCACGTCATCTAGTTTCTCCAACAAAGCTCCTATCTCAAACAAAAAGTTCGTTCTCCACTTTAGAGGTGAAAAACCCTAGCAAAAGAACATGGAGATGAGGTGTTTAAGGGTTCTAGGTGGGGTTTCACCATGGAAGTCCATAGTTCCGACCTAGAAGAAGGTGGGAGGTAGACTAACAACATGAAAATAGGGAAGGGAAGGAGGAACCTTACTAATTTTGGTCAAAATCACCAAGAAGGAGCTTTAGAAACCCTAAATAGAGTAAGTTGGGAAACCTAGGAGTTTTCTTCACCAAGGTAAGCACTCTCTTTTACCTTGGGACAGAACCTTCATGTCCAAACAAAGTAGGAACAATTCTCTAAGATGGAGGAAAGAGAATGAGAGAAAATGTTTTCGAATTGGGAGGTCGGAAGGGGTAGACATGGCTTTATAAAGAAGGGGGCAAGCATGAGGTGTCTATGGGACTTTCCATGTGTTTCCTTAGCCTAGGGCTTCATGGCCATGCAAGAGGACAGTTCATAGAGACTTCTTGTATATAAAATGTCAGTCCTAAAATCCCATGGAGACTTCTAGGCCATCCCCTCCATCCTCCAATCAAATAAATGACCCCATTGGTTGATAGCTTTTAAAGATAAGCTCATTTACAAAGAGGGTAATCCCTAAAATGTCCTTGGAGAGAAACACCTTCAAAACAAGGTGCAACTAGGTGCCCCATGGTTTAAAATCTTGATAATGGTAAGGGAATATCTAAGGATTATAATGCATGTGATAATTTGCAATGAAAACCTACCAATTGAGTAAATTGTATAAAAGTCCATAATGTACGTAAAATTGCATAACTTGCACAAACAACATTCAAATCAAACCAAATTTGAAACTTAGGCTCATTTAATGATTGAAAACACATAAAAAGTTAGATTAAGGTTTAGATTACTTAATTATGGTAAATAATCTTGTTCAATATATTAATCAAGGTTTGTGGCCTTACACTTCTGGTACAAATTTATTTACCATTGTTCGACTTAAGTGGTGATTTTGCATTTTAGATCCTTAAAGAAGCTTTCACTGAGGTTTTTGTGCATAAACCTTTCCATTGGTATAATTATTGAATAAATATTCACCAAACCATTATAAATTCTACAATTTAAACATCAAGGACAAAAAGGATAGAAATGAAAGGAAAAACTTGGAAAAGAACCAAAAAGAGAATATGTCCAAGTTTTGGTATTTTACAAGTAGGTGGGGACCACATGGGCATGTGACATGTCATTCATGAGTCATGTGGTCCAGGCATGTTGGAAAGGGTTGTGTATGGTGATGTATCCATATTTGTGTTGGTATTCTATGATCGAGTGTTGGGTGTCCATTGGTCATTTTGGGTCTTCACTTAAATTAAAAAACATTATGAGGCCATATAGTAGAGTCTTGACAAAGACCTCAAGAGTCTAAGTGGAAGAGATTGTAACATTCTATGATTTGAGGCCTCAGATAAAATGATGTTAAAAGAAAAGATTAGACTACCCATATCACCAAGGTACACCTCCTTTTCGGGGAACCCATCACTAAAGAACTCAGTGGTTAAGTGTGCTCAGTCTAGAGTAGTACTAGGATGGGTGACCGGTCGAGAAGTTTATCCTATCTTGTGCGTGAGTTAAAAAAAATTGCGTAGTTAAGGCTAGTGGTGATTTTTGGGCTAGTCGTCATTTCTGAAACTCTATTAAAGCCTTCGACGGTGGTCCCAGGTGTTACAAGGGAGGAGCTCATCCACCTAGCTACTAGAGGTGAAGAAGAAGGCTTTCCCATCAACATTCATGGCTCAATTTTCTTCTATCCCCTCTCCATTTATATTTCCTTCTATCATGAGTAGATAAGCCTCATTTTTGTGATGTTTGGGGGAATAATAGAAGACTTTAATACCATGTTATGAAAAGTGTTCATGTATGACATTTATTGTGGTATTTATTGCTATGTTATTGTTTGATGTCTCTTCCTATCTTTTTCTTTAGTGTTTGATATAGGGAAATGTATAGAGAAAAGAGGTTATTGGATGCTTGGAATGGAAAAACTCCCAAATCTATGTGTGTACACTTAGCTAGTTTTTCTCTTCACCATCCTAAACATCTATTCTACAATCCTTAGGTGTGCCATCTATTTATCTAGGTGTGTATTCTCTTCCACACTTGTCAAATAGCATGTCAGAGGTTTGATAAGGGGTAATTGTAGGCGAAAAGCCTTCTCCTACATCTTATAGCATACGTTTCCATAAGTGCATCAGGGAAACCATTTGTAGAAACCTATATTAGGGTTGATCTTTATTTAGGGATATCTATCCCCTAGTGAGTTGAGCCTCGTAAGGCTTGATGGAGTGTAATTTCGGTACTAGCTTCTCCTAAGTACACTATGCCACCAAATGTAGATTCCTTACCTAAACCTCCTACTCTTAAATATCATCACATGCTCCTATTTGACCCAGTTGTGTTGTTGCTTTCCCACAATTGAGCACAAAAGCAACCACAAAAGATTAGCCATGGTTCTTATGTAAATATGACCGAGCAGTGGAACTCACAACACCAACCCTCGACATATAAAACATGGACCCTCTCCAAAGTCTCCCATGTACCGCATGTGCCCGTTTCCTAACAAAAAGAAACACTTAGTCCGGTCCACTCTCCATCACTCCTAATCAACAATAGTCATTCAACAATTCACTAATCTTCTCCGCCGACCCATCCCTCAACCGGGAGAAGAAATCTCAACTGTGCTATAAAAAGAACAAAGTCGTCCGTATCTGAAGCTAAGGCAGGATGAGGTAGGGCTGCAAAGCATCGTAAGGAGGACGTACGTGCATGGAGGATTTTGCGAGCGTCCAATACCTCCGCACACACTTTGTTTTGTCTAATGGAACACATTTTGCCTCGTATGTATATCCTGTTTTATTATTTAGCTCCACCACATTAGTGGTTATTATAATAACCAAACGAATCAGACATGCATATCCCTTACCCCTAGCCAGCCAGACAAGCAAATAATTTAACCTCGCATGTGCAGCCAACGAGGAGATCAGGACTTCTATTTTGTTTGTATCCTCCCTCACGTTATGCACCACCCCAATTGGCCTTTTAGTGTCTTCTTAATTGTGAGTATGAGTTGATGAATACCATACATTAGATCGACTAGGAGATTCTTTCCTTCTCACTGTCATGTTTGATTGATTAATTTTTGTGGCGTGCTTCTATGACAAGTTGGAGTGGTTCATGCCATCTCTACTCTCTTGCTAGCTCCAACCGCGCGCAATCATATCTTATGTCGTTTTTTATTGAATGCCTTCGTACGTCCTATCTTGTGAGTAACTAGCTGTCTCATAGTTATCTCAGCTGGCAATTATGTATCTAACATAGTGCGCGTTTAATACTGTTTGGAATGGAGCCAGAGGAAGGATAGGCCAACAGGTGGAAAACAAACTACTATGGAACTGGAAAGAAACACGCGCAGCAAGGAGCCTAGCTAACTTCTATGACTAACATGCGATTTGCCGCACTACGGACTAAAACACTTAGTTTTTATCCCGCAACCCTGTACCAACATATCGATCATTGTTGAATGAATTCAACGCTATCGTACTATATTCGCTGTCAAATACTGCCATTACCGTTGTGGTGCATATTATTCGCGTCTGCTAACCATCTCCCTCCATGGCACGACATAATTTTATACGTCCAGCCATGCCTACCTACGACGCATAATAGCCTATACAAAAAATTTATGTTCGATGCTTGTATGCATCCTGATAGCTAGTAGCTATGAAGAGTTCATACATATCTCAATGGCTATTCTGTTTCCGCACCTTATATACGGCTGGAAGCATATTCTAAGCTCCAAATTTATGTTAACATATATTCTATTTCATTATCGTTATGTGGATGGTATCTCTTGTGATTCATAGTTTGTTTGTTCATTTTGGACTTGAACAATTCATTATGTATTACAGAATGTTTGAAGATCATCTTTTTTTCCGGATTTGTAAGTTAGAGCTCGTTTTCCACTCATCACAAAGATGTAAGGAAATTCTAGGGTTTTGGATTTTCACTTTATGATGAAAGGTTAACCTGAATAATATATGTAAGATATTAATCTTCCTACGATAATGAATTTTTTTTTACTCAAAGATATTAAAAACCACTAGTGGAATAATCAAGTTACCAACCATGTATTCTAGGATTATTGATATGACTGTGGAGCTCATTTGATATTCTTAATTGCTAAATATAACATTTGCATCTTCTAGATTTATGTTCCCTTCGTTGTCACTTGAACGTAAGAATTTTTGTATAAGATTAAATTATCAAAACTATGACCAAACCGAACTTCATCAGCCCCTAGTTTATTAATTTGACACTAATAAGTCTAGTCTAAGATAGTATTGGCTAGAATACCTATTGGTCATACTACCTTGTAACCTATACAAATGCAAGTGACAACCTGTGTTTTCTCACATTGCATCCATAGTATAGTACCCTAGGAGTAATTAGACCCTAGAAGCTCATTGTTGTACACATTTGGCCATGAACTGACATGAAGAGTGGTTGTAATAGATCGTTTCACAATTAGCCCTAAAAAGGGATATTAGACATAGTAGGATCAAAATAAAATATTTTTCAGATGGATATAACACCACAGAAGTGTAGTGATATTGATAGTTGCATAATGTTCTGTGTTTTACTTATCTATTATGTGGTCCTAAACGGATATACATTCACGGACTGTGGCTATTGTGAACAACTACAAATTAGGAAAATTATTGTTTGCCAATATGATTGGACTCTGAAAAATAAATTGAACTGAGGTGTATGTCTTCATATAATTAATACCCATTACAAGATATTGTATATTACATATTTTACAAGTGCTTAATTTGATATACGTTTTGATTATTGAAACAAAGTGCATATAAAATAACTAATTACTAATTAATATTCCATATCGTTACCTAATGTGTTGTGTGTCATTTGTTACCATTCATATATGTAAATGAAGATTGCTCTGTGATTTGTTTCTATAATAGGATTTTCTTCTCTATATATAATGTTATCATGATGTATGTTTTCATGGTATAATATGAGTTTCCTTTTCATATGATGTGTACCCATGTAGTATTAAATTATGGGAAAATTGAGTAGGTTCAAGTATGTTACTTTGAAAACTATAATTAATGTTGTAAGGACGTGACATATTCTCCTACTCCTATTTTCTAAGGCTACATGTTATATTTCTAAGACATTCACCACTCTCTTTGTCGGCATGACTCCATAATTATTAAGAGTTTACTCATGGTTGGTTATAGACATGGTGGATTTAGCGTATGTAAGGATAGTGGAAATATGACATGACCTTTGAGTATCACTTCAAATAAAGAACCGGTGTTTGAGTATGTCATCATATCTGGTTGGATGAAAATGACATACATCGCAATGTTCAAAATATGTATATATTTTTTATAACTTTGTGCTAAATGTACCCATCATCTTTTATGCCCTGAATCATGATTGAACATTCTACTATCTTTTCATGTAATTTGAATTTATATTTCATTTCTTAAATATGAAATGTTTGTTTTCTAACATTATGGTTGATTTTTTCAAGATTTAGTCTCAATAATTAAACAAAAATAATTTTTAGAACTGAGAAGCGTTAAATAAATAATGATATTAAGACCAAATATAGGTAGTGGAAGAGCCAGGATACCAAAGAGGGTGAGGCCTTATATATAGTGTAACTCCTTTCAATGAATCATATAATATTCGCGGCTATCAAGGATAAAAGTATAATTTATATATGTTCAATATTTGGCAAACAATGGAAAATATAATCAAGATCTTATACATGTGTTTTTACCTACTACATCAAGTAGGTAGTTAAGAAGGGAGGTCATAATATAGACCTATCACGATGATATGTTCCTCTTGGGCTCTATGATCATGCACAAGACATAATGGTGAACAAGGCATCAATGAAATGGACCAACACCTAAAAATTTTATGGTAGTTTACACCCAATACCAATAATGAACAGCAGTAACAATAAAATATATGTTCACGAGGATAGAGATCTTAGCGGACCTTCACAAAACCTAAAACTCATAAATCTGGACTTCTCATTTTATACTACAGGACAGACAGATCATTCCATATAGATGATCCACTACCATGTATAGATATTGAAAACCTACATTCTTGAAGTCACTTATTTTTTTTTCATAGGATAAGAAAACAGAGGCAAATAAACATGCCGTAGGGAAGCCGCCTCATTCCGGCCTCGGCAACAACAATCCAGTACATGAACAGTCCGGTGAAAGCGTACATAGGAGACGAACCATTTTCGGAAATGATGCATATATTGTAATAAAGCCAGGCCTGCCATTGATTACTATATATATTAGACGGTCATAAATTCTAAAGAAGAGACATATTCACCTAGCCTATAACCTCCTCATAATCATATACCACGATAAAGATATAATCGGTTGGTACGAGTTGGACTAATAAACATGTAATATGTTGGCTCCAATAGGCCACACCTAAAGATATTCACAGAATTACATGATTTTTGGGACGGTTATTCTTTACTCGTCATACATGTGGTATTATAATTTTAGCTGAATATTGGGTGATGTTCGTGCCTCAGGAGACCTACATGTGGCTCCGCCACTGAATATAGGTATAACAATTATAGAACCCCATTTTGAAGAATAATCTTTTTTACTTATTGTTCACGATGTAGGCACAAATGTACCTATGATTGATTTGGAAAAAATTGGACTCGTCTATATTTTTTCAAGTATAGAATGACCTCAATATATTATTGATCCAAGAATTTTGCGTCACTATTATAGCTATACAAAACTGGTGAGGCTATGATAAATTTGATGATTTTTCATGTGTCTAAGAGGAATTGGATTTTAGGGCCAATATCGCCTTTCAGAGAGATTGGTGAAATTGAATGAAATTTACAAGTAATGAATCAAGCTTTGGATAACTCAATAGTTTATGTTACCTTAATCTCGTGGAAGGGGATAAGGCCAACTTACATGGGGGTTTAGTTCACCTTGGATTTTTATTCTGGAATTAGATGCAAGTGCAGGTAGCATGTTCATATCTATATGAACTTATATTATAGGTGAAATTGTAGACACAAGCCCATTAATGGTTTGTACAACTTTGATTGATTTGATGGTAAACTATTGATGCTCATTGATCTTAGAAATTAAGGCTAATTGGACAAAGGTATACATTTATCCTTATTTCATTTAATGTCAAGTTTGAGGATCATTCTATTTTCAATGGTCTTGATAAAAAAATGTATACTATCACTTGATGAAGCAAACTTTTTTGGTCTTACTGGTGATTTTAGTCCATGGTAATGATTTTTTATTATGATGTTTATACTTGACTTGAAGACATAAATGGGTGACAAATAGAATTAATAGACCTTTCTAACTTGTGCTATATTTTGGATACCTAAAAGTTTCTTATAATTGAATTTGGGTTGAGGTTTCTAATGGCAGTGGGACACATCTCATAAAACTTTAGTTTGGTCAGAAATTTCATTAGCTTTAAGCATTAGAAAAATAATACAACATTTTTTATATAATGTCAAATAAATCCCCTAATTACAATTTCTTGGTGTTTGTATAGATGTCCATTTATCTAAACTATGAACTTAAAATAGGTGTGTACATCCCAAGGCCAAAATAGGGTGATGAGAGTTGAAAAACATGCCAATCATGATATTTAGATTCAATCTTCCCAACTGAATTTCACCTCTTGGTTGGTTATAAATTAGGTTTCTACTGACATTTGTTTCTTCAAATCCTAGTGAAGCAGATATAGTCACAAGCCAAGTATGAAAAACATTATAATTGATGAAAAACCTTGTTTTTCATGGGATTATCTCATCAAACAAAAATATGGATGACTTTTCTTACCAATAGAACTCCTAGTCTAACCTAACTTTTGAAGCAATTGGGGTCCTTAAAAATAAGGAACACATTCATGAAATAATACGCCAAAACTATATGGTAATTTGACACTTCATATAGAAAAAAGGAGGGTGGTGTTGGTGTAAGGGTGATGCCTTGACTTATAATATTTTAAGACAAACTTACATGAAGATAATGGTTGAATCATCCTTATGATTATTGTTTTCTATTATTACCACGATGACAGTGGATGGAGGTCGTGACCATGTGTAAATTAGTATGTTGACGATATTCTTAAAGACTTGTAGAAGATTTTTATGGTGTATGATTTAAGGTGAGATTGAGTTTTATAAGTTGAGTCATGTCATAGACACATCAAATTTTTGGAATGGGAGAAGTTGTGTAAGTTTTTAACAATAATTAAAAATTATAGTATATTTACTTTGGAGTGAGTGTGACCTAACTATAGGAACTTTCCTTCTATCATATACTCTAGTGGGGATTTAGTGTATGAAAAATAAATTATAGGGATATATGTAACATATGAATGTATGAAGAGGAACTCCCAAGTGTAATGTAGGAATCATATAGATGCCTAGTTTGATTCACAATGGGCAATAGTGCTTGAGAAACTAAGCATTAAGCAAATCTAAAGCTTAAACAAGGTGGAGTGTAAGGGTGATTATAGATACCTAGGCACACAATCTAGTAACAGTTTAGATCATGTGCAAAGAAGGAAATGTAATGTCAAACTTTTATATTCCCATTGGGCTTGGTAAAAAAGTACCTATATTCATTATATAATTTTTTTTAAAGTCTTATGCACCATATCCAGAATCATCCATATGTATGTAAAGTTTGCTAAATATCTCAACCATGCTTCTAAATGTCAAGTTAATTTATTATATTGTTTGAGGGGAGTTGATAGACATATATTTAGTTGAAAATTAGGCATGTGCTTAAATGGTGACATTAAAACATGTTTGGACTTTTAACAATATCCACTTAGTGACAATGAGTTGAGAGATCATGTAATTCTTGTATCATTATGTAGAGGAGTTTTATGATAGTTATTGCACATATTGAGGGTATGTATATGGTCATAATTTTGATGGAAGTGATATTTCTAGATCAAAATCCTCATAGTTTACTAATCATATGTGTAGTGGCAATCATCATACATTGTTCTTAGTTTGACTTGATTAGGTTAGATCCTTCTTCCAAGCACCAAGTTGCTGACCTTTACTAAATTTTATAACTTGAAAAAAAATTGATCCCATTGGTAACATAGAGGATATGTCCATATCATGATACTATATTTGTCTAAGTGGTTAGTTTGACATGTGGGGTTATCATGGATATTTTTATGGTTTTCAATCTTGGTTCATTTAGAGTAACAAACTAGTAGTGAGGAGGTTGAATTGTATGAGCATATCTAAGTTTGGTATGCACATAGTAATAAGGATTTCTATATGTATTCACTGATCCTTGATGTGATCTAGACCCATAGAAAAATATATCTTGGATGCTAAAGATTCAATACTTTGATAGTGGAATCTACATTGTTTGTAATGCAAAATATATGTTTGGATTTGATCATATACTTGAGATTACTAATAGCATTAAAATAATTCAGAGTTATATAATCTTATTGAAGTTCATATTGTAGGACATAGGTGAATAAGGTATAGTATATTCAAGAGATAATTCACATTATTTCATTAATCCTATAATCTATATGATGTCCATACATTGATGTGTTTCCCTATCACTATTTTATATTTTGTAATGAGACTATAATTACTTAGCACAAATATAAGTTATTCAAAATGTAAATAATCTTTCTAATAGTAAGTTTTGGTAGCATTTGTTCCACATGAAATACAGGTAGAGGGCATCTCACGATGTAACATTGACATCCTTCTCATAGAGCATGACATATCTAGAGGGTGCAAATATTTACTATTATGTTGAAACCTTAATCAATGATTATCTCCATCCCTTCCTCTCATATGAAATTAATGTGACTCTATAATATATGGATGACATTACACTAAAGAATACATAAGTTGAGGTGGACTATGGAAGGTTATCTTTCTAAGATCTAAGGAAGTAGTCAATGTGACTCATTCTAAGAGTTCTACTTCATGATACATCACTAGGTTTCAGCCATATATGTGTATTGTATCCCAATATATCAACTGACTTTGCAACCTTGGTGGCACCATTGAATTTATTGTCACATATAATTGGTTCTCTATTTTTGGATTCGATGACTGGCTTGACATGCAGTATTCTTTGGAAAAGCATCCTTGGTTTATTCAAAAACAAACCATTGATCCTCACTAAGTGGAAACTATGTGATATTTTAGTCAAATATAGATTGACATATTTTCAAAATTGGATGAAGTGTTCAAAATTCCTCTGGAGATATAGGGTACAAAAGATGAGGATAATTTTCTCATTATTGGACATCCGTCTATATTCTAATACACAAACCAAAGACTACTCAAGAGACATATATGCTCAAATACATTTATTTATACCAGAAACGTCTAAACATTCCTCAAAATCTTGAACTCTAGAAAGATTATGGAAACAATCATTTGATTGATTTTAAATACTAGCGGAGTCATATTATTTGTAAGGGTTGTGTCTTGTTTGGTAACAAAGAATATTTGTTTACAAAGCTAGATAACCATATTTTTGTGTGAAAGAAAATTAGAAAAATACTAAAGATGAATCTAACACTCATTCTAATGCTTCTAATTCTATAACATGTTTCAAAGTTGATCCAAATGTTGAAAGGAGATCACTATTGTCAACCCCTTTCCATATTTTTGATGAGTTTTCACTTCATATTTTGGAAAAAATTATTTTCTGCAATTCATATGGATTTCAACAAGTACAATTTAGAGAGCAGATATCCTACAACATTTATAACCAAAACTGCCTTAGAATTTCTCAAAGAGTGTTAAGTACAATTTTCTTATTTAGTGGAAAAATTGTGTAGCCGTGTGGTTTTATCAACTAGGAAAATGAAGTTGAGATCAACATATTATCTACCAATGTGCCCAACAAATATACAAAGTCACATTACCTCCTGAAATGTAAGAAGAATTAGAAATAAAATAAAAGGAATCCAAGAGTATTTTAGAAGAGTTCCCATTTAGATTATCTTTCTTACTAATACCAAAGTAAGGAAGAAGAAACTTATCTCTTTGTTATGAAACTATTTTCACAAAATATTTTCGCAATTGTGAATGCATATCCATTGATGAACCTCACATTTTAGGTGGAGTCTGAAGTCAAATAAATGTGATATTGTTAGAAATTCATGCAACATATTAGTTTTTTTATTTTAAAGTTCATATACATCATACATATTTTCTTATTATTGCATTCTATGGACATAACCTAGACAATCATAGAGTTGGACTTTAGAGCTCAACTGAAGATTTTTTTAGTAATATTGATACACTCTGGACTATTATTTGTGACTTGAATGTAGTGAGAAATGAAGAGGAAACAAAAGGCAAGTTTCATCCTATTAGTAGATCCAAGGATGATTTTAACAATCTCACATTATGAACTTGAACCTAAGGGTTTTCTAAATATGAGGGGTATCACCAAGAAGGTGTGCACTTTATTACTTTAAAATTTAATACAATTGTATACAACTTCTACTATGTCAACTTTATTCCTAAATATATTGGTGATGTTATACCCAATCTAGTTATTGATCTGATGATCCTCCCTCTCAAGATTGAAGATCCCAAAGTCAAAATATTCTTTTTTATGTTATTAATCTATGGGTTCTTCATGATGAATTTCTGAATATATTCAACAAGGATCGGAAGTTGTTTTCTTAAGGGTATGTTGTGTTTAGAATTTACAAAAAACAAACAATCTTGCAAAAGCTAGGGGGGACTAGAGATAAAGTTAATCTTCATCTTATTGATAACCCCCCATTTTGAGATGTTATCTTACCAGTTTTCCTCAGTTTTTCATACTCTCTCTTAGATAAATTAGATAGAATCTTTAACTTTCCTCTTCATTGTAAATATACCATCAGACTAACTTTTCCCCTTTTAATTCTTACAGAAAAGCACACAAAAATTACAAAAGCTCTAAACAGTCCAAAGACCGAATGGACACAAAACAGTCCCAAGACCGAATGGACACCAAACGGTCCCAAGACCGAGTGGATACAAAATGGTCCCAAGACTGAATGGACGCCAAACGATCCCAAGACTGAATGGACACCAAACGGTCCCAAGACCGAATGGACACCAAACGGTCCCAAGACTGAATGGACTCCAAACGGTCCCAAGACCGAATGAAGGCCAAACGGTCCCAAGACCGTGTAAAGTCAAATGGTCCCAAGACCGAATAAAGGCAAATGGTTCCAAGCCATGTGGACTCAAACGATTTCCAAACCGAGAGAGTCCAAACGGTCTCCAAACCGAGAGAGAGTCCAAACAGTCTCCAAACTGAGAAAGAGTCCAAACGGTCTTCACGACCGTTTGGGACCAGATCTTCCAAACTGTTTGAGTTCCACTCAAAGCCTATAAATAAGAACCAAAGGGTCCTCACAAAGGATCAAGTTCCAGACGTCCAAAGGCTACATCTATTATTCCAGAGTCATTCCATCCTTCACCCACTGCCCCGAGGCTGCCGGTCTAAGATCCATACTCCACCTCCAAGCTACATCCTCTCTCATCGACAAAGAAGGTGGGAAGAGGAGAATTCATCATCAAGCAAGCTACGAAGTGTGAAGATCGTTGCTCTCCCTCTCTCCAAGGGGTCGACCTTCCTCCCTCCTTCGTGAAGATGATGCTCTCTCTCTCTTCTCACCCCCTTCCTTGTTCTTGCCATGAGCAAGTAGTCTTATACACTACGGTGCGGGGAGTAGCCACGCTACCCTTGTTTTCATTTCATGCATTGTAATTCTTGAGTTTGCAATATAAAAACACTATCTTTTCAGTTCAACATCAATCGTTTAATGAATGCTAGTTGCTTGATCACCAACTTGTGTTATCAATTATCTTTTAGTGCAAATTGTCTATGTTTGTACTTCTAGATTCCAATATCGACTGTTTGTTGGTTCCAGATTGTATGTAGTCACCATACGTTTGGTTCAGTATCTAGGAGCATTTCTCAAGAAGTGGAGTAAACTCACCTCCATCGTTGCACTTTCATACTATGAAATGGAATCAGTTGACATATGAAAGTACAACCTTGACGGGTTGAGGAACACACTTTGTAAGGGGAGTGATGCAAAATAAGTGACCATTCATCTAGGGATGGCTGGAATTGCAACACTTCCATGTTTCTCATAGTTGGTTATCTAAAAGAAGGCTAAGCCTACAAAGATACTAACTATTTAGACTCTTTTCTTTGCAAGACAAGTTATTGTGATGTATGTTCTGATCCATGTGTAGTGGTGGCGAAAGCCGATCACATCCTAGTGGTTTCCTAACATTTTTTACAACCCTAAATTTACTTTCTTACTTTTACTTTATTCGCACTTAGTTTAAAAAACCAAACCAACTCTTTGATCTAAATACCAACTGTTAAAGAGTTAAATAAAATTCTAACATTTTCTATCTTGTTGATCTTAATAAGACTGTTGTCATGTGGATTCGACCCTTAACTATACTATGATAAGACTTCCATGTATCCTAGCATACGTGGGTGGAGTTTTTAATCTAGTATAAGCAAGGCTAAACCTAAAGACTTACTATCTTTAGGATTTTTAGTGGTGCACGCAACTCCAAGCAAGTGGAAGCTTCATCAAAATTTAGCACCGTTGTTGGGGACAACAGAATGTTTTAATTTCATTTATCTTCTTGCTAGTTGGTTAGGGTTTTGCACTTTTCCTTTAATATTACTCCATATTCTCTTGATTTAATCATATCTCCCGCATCATCTGAAAAGTATGTTCCTTCCTCATCTCAGGTAGAAGACATGTATGCAACCAACACATAATCTCGGATTCTCCCCTGATCCAGAGTACGACTCTGAGGTAGAGAGAAGTTTCCAGCGCCGCATTAGACTCAATCGTCAAACAGACAGACAAATGGCTGAAGATGAATGCCAAGATACACTAGTGATGGAAAGGGTCAACATTGCCATACCAGCCCAGCGAGCACAACTCATCGCCGACATGCGTGCCCAAGTTCAGGCTGAAGTACGAGATGAAGAACAAGCCCGCATCTGTGCCGAGAATGAAGTAGCCAAGGCTTCTGTGAAACTATTGATAAGGAGCAAGCAACTAAGGGACTACACTATTCCCAAGAACTACGAAGACAACCATCTAGCCCAACCACCACTCATCGACACACATAATTTTGATATTAGGACACAATGGATCCAAATAATCAGGGCATCTCATTCTCTGGAAGTGTCAGAGATGACTGCATGGACCATTTGAAGAGGTTCAAAGCTCTTTGTAGGCTGGTACCACAAGTTAGAACAACCATGGATGCAGTCATGCTAAGACTCTTCAATTTCACCTTGTCTGGAAGAGCACTAAGCTGGTACAATTCTTTGGACGGGGAGCCAATCACCACCTGGGCTCCCTTAGAAGAGAAGTTCTTGGAGAAATTCTTCCCACCTTCACTAACCTACCAAATCAGAGGGAAAATCAACGAATTTCTTCAACTACTGGGAGAGTCATTGGCTGACTAATGGGAAAGGTTCAAGGAACTCTTGAGGAAGTGCCCTCACCATGGAATCTCATTAAATCAACTCATAGAAACTTTTTATAGGGGAGTAAGCTATGAAATTAAAAAATTCTTAGATTCCTCATCTGGAGGAAACTTTATGAGACAGAACTACGAAGATGCCTGGAGAATCGTCACTCTTGGAGTAGAAAATCAATCCAATTGGGGGAGGGAGACCATAGGAGGAGTTCTAAAGGTTTGTAAAGCTCAAGAATCTATGGAAATGAAATCCATAGTCAAAGCTTTGAAGACCATAGCCAACAAACAACAAGCCCTCGAAGCATCATTTGGGGAGTATGTGAGAAAAAAGAACCCCCGACAAGCTAAAGCAGCCACATTAACTCATGAGGCCTATCATGCATCAGATCATCCCACATTGTCATGTGGTCTACTATATAATGTGATGATGGATTTGCATCCACCTCAACCATAGTATGAGCCGATTATTGAACACCCTGAGGATCAAATGCCAGAACAAGTAAATTCCATTCATTCCATACTAGGACAAGCTTACTACAATCCAAATCAACTAAGAAATCATCCTGGTTTTCAATATGGAAATCCTACGGGTACTGCTAACCCGCAACATCAAACACAAGGTGGATTCTCCAACAGACTACCACCTGGATTTCAAAGCAACTGCAACCAAAATCAAGGGAATCTTAGAAACAATTTCCAAAGATCAAACTACCCAAGAAATCCCTCTACATACTACCAGTATACTCACCCTCCTCTACACCCGCAATTACAACAAACTCAGCTGCAACAGCCCCAACAACCTCAGTTTCCGGCACCTCAACAACAACCACTTCAAGGGCAGCAACAACTCACTCAATTTCAATAGAAGAATGCCCCACCACAGCAGACTGATGAACTGTCCTTGATAAGGCAAATGTTGCAATCACAGCAAACCATGCTGGCTAACCAGCAAGCCCAGCAAAAAGCTGTGGAAACTCAGTTAGCACAGATAGTAGCTCAGCTAAAACCTCTAGTGGGCACTTTCGCTGGCCAGCCATAAGCAAATCCAAGACACGACAAACATAGACCAGAACAATTAAATGTTGTTACAACATGGTCTGGTCATGCTCTCACTGAAGCCATCTCGGTTAATCAAGAAGACATGGATGTAACTAAAATCATCCCAACAGAAGAATCAGGTCAAGATGCTGAAGAAAGGAAAGAAAAGGAACAAGGTCCCAAAGAACCAGAGGTTCCGCAATACAAGCGAAGGATACCCTATCCTGGAAGGCTAAACGAAACCAGACTAGACTGTAGATTCTTGAAATTCAAATAGTCAATGAACAAACTTTATTCTGATATTCCTTTCCTCGACGCCTTATATGAAATCCCAGCCTGGTCCAAATTTCTAAAGACCCTACTGTCAAAGAAATATATGACAGAGGAGCATGAAACTGTCAAGCTAGCCCAAACCACTTCTGATATCATTCTGAATAAAATGCTGAAAAAATAGAAGGACCCCGACTCTTTTGGCATATAATGCTCTATTGGGAACACTTCTTGTAAAAAGGGATTGGCCGACTTAGGAGCCAGCATATCAATTATGCCATTTTCCATGTGCAAAAGATTGGGGTTTACGGACTTATTACCTACAACAATGACCATCCAGCTCATCGATTCCACCATTACTGCACCCCTGGGAATCATTGAAGATATTCCAGTAAGAGTGGGAAGGGACTCTTATGTCCCCTGTGATTTTGTCATTATGGATATAAAAGAAGACCTAAGGTACCCGATAATTTTTGATAGACCCTTCCTCACCACATCTAGAGCATTAATTGATGTTGAGGCTGGCACAATTACCTTAAGGCTGGGTAAAGAAACTGTTCAATTCAGGGTTTTCAACAGCCTGAAGAGCCCTAGTATCCATGAAGAGGTTTTTCTGCTCGAAGCTGTTAATAAAATGTCTCAACTCAAGCAAGCAAATTCAGAACCAGTAGATGCCCTAGAGGACGCCCTAATAAATCTGGAAGCTGAATTTTCAACCAACAAGTTAGTTCAGGAATGCCTGCAATACTTGGAGCAGACTGAAAAAGCCCCAGAAGCCACTTTTGAAGAATTGAAATATGTCTCCATACTAGAGACAATAGAAGTACCCAAAGCCCCATAAATGAAAACTCTACCAGCTGGTCTCAAACATGTCTTCCTAGATAAAGAAAAATTATGTCTAGTTATCATTAGCTCCTCTCTGATTGATGATCAGGAAGAAAGGCTTCTCACTGAACTAAGGAAGCGCAAGAAAGCAATTGGATACAAAATTACTAACCGAACATGCATAAACCCAGCTCTATGTATGCAGAAATTACCTATGATAGAAGAATTCAAAGCCTCGAGGGAGCACCATAGAAAACTGAACCCAAATATGAAAGAGGTAGTTCACCTCGAAGTTCTTAAACTCTTGAAAGAGGGTATTATCTATCCTATTTCTGACTCTCAGTGGGTTAGTCCTGTCCAAGTGGTCCCCAAAAAGGGGGAAACCATTGTTGTCTTAAATTATAAGAATGAACTAGTACCTAGAAGGACCATTACTGGTTGGAGAATGTGCATTGATTATAGAAAATGGAACAAATCAACAAGGACCATTTTCCCTTACCCTTCCTTGACGAGGTCCATGAGCGGATAGCCCACCAAAAAAATTTCTGCTCCCTCGACGGATATTTTGGGTTTTACCAAATCCCAATTCACACCGAAGACCACGAAAAAGCGACATTTACTTGCCCTTTTGGAACATACACCTTCAGAAGGATGCCCTTTGGCCTATGCAACACAACTGCAACCTTCCAAAGATGCATGACTGCTATATTCGCAGGATTAACTGAAACCATTATGGAGGTGTTCATGGATAATTTTTCAGTATACAGAGGCTCTTTTGATAACTTTCTTCTCAACCTAAATAAAGTACTATAGAGATGTGAGGAGACAAACCTTATCCTAAACTGGGAAAAATGTCACTTTATGGTGACTGAAAGTGTTGTCCTCGGACATCGAGTAAGCGAACGAGGAATCGAAGTAGACAAGGCAAAAATCGATATCATCTTAAAATTGTCACCACCCAAAGACATAAGGGGTGTGCGAGCCTTCTTGGGTCATGCTGGGTTCTACCGAAGATTTATCAAAGACTTCTCAAAAATACCAAAACCTATGACATACCTATTGACCAAGGATGTTGATTTCAACTTTGACCAGGAATGCCTGCATAGCTTTACAACTTTGAAGAATGCTCTAATCTCAGCACCCATTCTAAGAGTGCCTGACTGGTTACAACCTTTTGAAATAATGTGTTGCGGTAGCGACTATGCCATAGGGGTTGTGTTGGGGCAGAGAATTGATAAAAAGCCATATGTAACATACTACGCATCCAAGTCGTTTGATGAGGCACAAAAGAATTATACTACCACTGAAAAGGAATTCTTAGCCATCATCTACGCTTTCAAAAAATTTCATTCTTACCTAATTGGATCAAAGGTCGTAGTATATACAAACCACTCTGCCATCAAACATCTTATTCAGAAACAGGATGCAAAACCCAGACTCATATGTTGGGTATTGATGTTGCAAGAGTTTGATCTTGAAATAAAAGACAAGAACAGAGTGGAAAATGTCATCGCAGACCACCTCAGTCACATCGAGTCGTTGGAGGATGACAATGTACCTATCTGAGACTTCCTCGCTGATGACCAACTTATGAAAATTACCACCGGATTCCCCTGGTATGCTGACATAGTGAACTATCTGGCTACAGAAATCATCCACCCCTCTGCCTCTCACAACGATAAAAAGAAATTTCTCTATGATTCTAAACAATACTACTAGGACGAACCCTATCTTTTTTCGTCTATGTGCTGATGGACATTTTCGTCGTTGCATACCAGAAGAGGAAATTACTCCTGTCTTAGAACATTATCATTCTAGCCCCACTAGGGAACACATGAGTTTGAAAAAGGCCACTCTGAAAGTTCGACAATCGAGTTTCTTTTGGCCAACAATAGCAATAGATTCCTATGATTTTGTAAGATCGTGCAATAAATGTCAGCTTTCTGGCGGTATAACTAAAAGGAATGAAATGCTTCTCACTTTGTGGCAAGAAATCAAACTTTTTGATGTTTGGGGAATGGACTATATGGGTCCCTTCCCCTCATCCTATGGATTTTCTTACATGTTGGTCGTTGTGGATTATGTCTCAAAATGGGTAGACGATATACCCACCGTTTCCAGTGATTCAAAGCCAGTCATCAAGATGTTCAAAGATATCAATTTCCCCATATTCAGAGTTCCCCGAACTATCATATCTGACGGAGGGACCCATTTTCTGGAAAGAAGCTTCAAAGCCCTCCTAAAAAAATATGGAGTCAACCATAAGGTCTCCACACCTTACCATCCACAAACTAGTGGCCAAGTCGAAGTTTCGAATAGACAACTAAAAGCAATTTTAGAGAAAATAATCAATAGACAATGTACTGACTGGTCCACCAAGCTTCCCGATGCCCTTTGGGCCTACTGCACAACTTATAAAACATCGATTGGAACAACCTCGTTCTGACTGGTATATGGGAAATCATGCCATCTTCCAGTTGAACTGGAACATAAGGCCTGGTGGGCCATTAAACAACTGAATTTTGATTTTAAAAGTGTTGGCCAATACAGACAACTCCAGTTACAAGAACATGAGGAGCGTAGAATGATAGCCTACCATAGTGCCATAATCTATAAAGAACAAACCAAGATGTGGCACGATGGCCACCTCAAAAGAAAATACATTTCTATCGAAGATAAGGTCCTCTTCTTCAATTCTAAACTTAAAATGTTTCCTGGAAAGCTCCGCACAAAGTGGTCTGGACCATTCACAATTAAACACATCTACCTGACTAGAGCAGTCATCATCCTTGACAATAATGGGGGAGAATGGACCATTAATGGCCACAGATTGAAGAGATACTACACACCAGTAGATAAAATACCAAGACAAACTATCGAGATCCACGATCCCTCAACATCGGCATAAGCAAATAAGATTTCTGTCGGGCCAGTGACATAAAACCCAGGTGCTACTTGGGAGGCAACCCGAGATCTGAGTATCACCGTTTTTATTTTGCCTAGTTTTTTAATCTCTTCATTTAATTAAGGTTTATCATCTTTAATCTGAAAATATAAAATTCACATAAATAACCAAAACAAACATAAAAATTTAAAATCCAGTTAAATCTTAACCTAACGGTTTCGAAACCATTTGAGCTCAAATGGGTCTCGAAATCGTTTAGTCATAAACGGTCTTGAAACCGTTTGGAACCCAAACGGTCTTGAAACTGTTTGGACCCCAAACAGTCTCAAGATCGTTTATCCTTGGAAATTTGTAACCCCCCCAAATCCTATAAATATAACCCCATCCCCTCCCTTTTTACTCTTCTAAAACCTTAAACTCCCTAAACCCTCGCGCAAGCACTGTTTCATCCCCTCTATTTCTCACTCCCACGCAACTCGTGATGCCTGCTCTCTCTGCCACCTTCTCCAACGACACTGTCGTCTTCTGTGTATGTTTTCACGGAGTTTCTCACCGTCAGCATCGCTGTCACATAGCAAGATAAACCAGCAGTTCGACACCATCACCATTGTCATCTTCTCCGTCACACACCACCATGTTTTCGTCGTCGCCAACGTTGCGTTGCTGAAGGGGATCTTGTTAGCTGCCGAAGCGTGCGTCGCTGCCGTCGTTTGTTGCTTTTGCCTCCTTTTTAACCAACCATCGATAACCCCGACGTCCCACCTTCCTCACAGTTTCGACCATTTCGAGCCAAATGGTCTTCAGACTATTTGGAGCAAATGGTCCTGAGACCGTTTGGAGCCAAACGGTCTTGAAACCGTTTGGATTCCACTAAAACCTAAAAACATTAACACATACATAACGTCAATTTTTTTCTTTTAATAAACTTATTATCTTTGCAAACTCAAATCCTTTTTAACATACGATTTTTTTGCTAATTTTTCAGAAATGGCCTCCCCTGTAAACGAAGCCACCAGAACCGCTGACGCTCCCTTCTGGACAAGGGAGAAAAAGATAGAGGACCGCGACAAGCTCCAGAAGGTCGTAGACATCTATGATATGACTGGAAAAATCCCACCGAAAGTCAACCTGCTCATGGTCATGAATGAAATTGACTGCATCAATAGGTACTTATCTGAGGAACCTATCCAAGATATAGAAGAATCTTCTTCAAGTGATGAAGGCTCAGAATACGAGCCAAATTCTGAGGAAGAATCCCCGACCATCAAGTCCAAGGGGAAGAGGAAGGCCCAGGAAGCTTCCAAAGAACAACCTATAAAGAAACGGGTAAGGAAGCAGGTCCATCCTGCCACTGCAAGGGAACAAATTCTGGCGTGATACATTCCATCAACCACAACCACCACCGCCATTACCACTCCTTCTTCCACCACTATTCTTATTTTCTCCACCATCACCACTACAACACTACCACCAGCAAACCTATTCATCCACACCCTCCCATCCTTCGACAAAACGCTGAAGCTGATAAAGTACGTCTACTCCAACATACTGAGAAAGATGGGGATTTATGACAAAATCCTCACCCTGCTCAACAATGCCAACCTCACAAGACACTGTTTTGTCCCAGAGTATTCTTATGTTGAGCCAACAACTGAACTTTTCACCTTCCTCAATAAAGAAGCAGTGGACATAATGGACAGATCAAGAGACGGGGGTGACCACAGGTTGGTCACCAAACTCTTTGGCAACAAAGTTGTCATATCAGAAAACCTACTCAATGAAATCTTTATAGAAAATAAGAAGCAGTTTAAAAAGGCCAAAGTTGTAGGCACTGATAGCTCCCAGTTCAATAAGCATATCTTCTGGAAACACCTGACAGGGATCCCAACTTTTCAGGAAAAGACATGCAAGGACTCAAATATTCATTCTAGTTTTGTGTGCACACTACACAAAATCCTCACAGCCACACTCTTCCCTAGGACAGAGGGTGGAAATGTTAACATTTCTGATCTTTTGGTCCTCTGGTCCGTCCTTAATGGGCTTCCGGTCAACATAGGATGGCAATTGATACATAAGCACACAACTTACACCCTCGGGAAAGAAGTATGTGTCGGAGGACACATAACTTCAATTCTACTTTATCTCAAGATGGACATACTACTACCCACATGCACGAAGATCAAGGGTGACATCCTTACCAATGAGCAGACTCTAAAGAATTCATACATCATTAAGGAAAAAGATGCTAAGCTACACTACATCTTTTGTCCAACAATAAAATCTTCTAGGACACTGCTTCCTCTACCAGAGCTCAAAAATTATGACACAGATAAGCTTCTCTTCACAGACGAGGAGCTTTATAACCTCCTTGCATCAGTCCAAGTAGCAGAAAAGAAAGCAAAGGAAGGTCATACGGAGCATAGAATAACTGCCCCGGTAGCTAGAATAACAAAAATCTTGGTAAAACGAACATCAAAAGGGTGTTTGCAAACACAACAATTGTTGGGGATGCTGACATCAAGACCAAACCCAAAAGCAGAACCTCCTCTCCCTGAAGAACACATCACCACCTCATCACTAGACTCCTTCATCATGAGTTTAAATGTTGAGCTTACCTCCACCACCACCCCCACCATGCTACCATCCTCCACCACTCTCCCATCATTCTCCACAATAATTCCACCAACAAATCCCTTCCCCACATCCACACCTCCACCCGCATCCTCCGCCTCAATCCCCTTCTCATCGGGCATTCCATTCACATCAATGCTTGATCTCTCTTTCACCTTATTTGCCTCCACCTCAATCGCTTTCCCATCGACATTTACAGGTCCACCCTTTTCTCCCAGAATGTCACCACCCTTTGCATTTGCCACCACCCCGACACCAATGGTGATTCCATCTACAGTCACCACGTAGTTCACGGGACCATCATTAGTGTCTCTTTCACAAGACACTACCACCCTTCCACCCCGACCCCAGCCATCCCACCCATCCTTTTCTGGGGTCCCTTTTACAAATATCAGTGAGGAATTCGGACGTCAATTTGACGCCATCTGAAACCTCCTCACTGACCCTTCTAACATAATGAAATCTATTTTTTCTTGTATGCAAGATCATACAATAGGTCGCCAAGATTGACGAGCAAAATCATGCCTTACCTGGCATCATCGCAAGCATCAACCAACGGTAGGAAGTAGTGGCCACATAAGTCGAATGCATCGACGACCACCTACAACAATTGCCACAGTCGGTGCTTGAAGTGAAAAGCCAGCAAGCAATGTTGGCTCAACAAGTCGAAAGGATCTCTACGTAAACTCAACCTCTGCCAGAGAGCCTTCGTGAGCTTCAGCAGTAGAAAACTACTTTCAGCACGCATTTGGATGACATCACTAATATCCTTGCATAGCTCAATAGCCTCCAAGAGGAGTCGTCCAATAATGAAATCAATCACCTACGCGCCTAGGTCACAAACCTTTATGCATGACTCCTCTATGTTGAGGCACGATACTCTGATATCAAGGAAACCCACGATGCATTGCTTGAGACACACGAGCATGTGCAAGTGGCTCTTGATGAATTACAAGCACTTCACCGGCAGTGCACGAAAATAATGCCAAAACAAATAAAAGATAAGGCAACAGAAGACGAAGAAGTCAAAGAAGATGAAGATGAAGAAGAAGATTTTGACTCCTCCGCTGACTCCAATGATGACACCTCCTCTTCAGATGACAAACCTGATGACCCAGGAGATGCTGGGGAGGGAACCAGCCGAGGAATAGAACCTTCAAAGAGGGCAGCAAACAAGGACCACCAAGAAGGTGGACAAGATGCCAAATCCCCCGATCACACTAACAACATTAACATGTCATATGGGGATATGTTCCTTAACTATTCTACCATGGGATCTATGGGGGAAGCTGCTAAAGAAGCGGCTTTTGCTGAGTTCCAGCAATGTATCCTAGGAACCAACATTACTCCACCAACATCAACAGCTCATCATCCCTCTGCACCAGAACAATCAGTGCCTTTACCCCCAGAGCAAGAAGAGTCTAATAGAGTGAGTCTAGACACAGATGATGAACTTGACTCTGATTCTAAATCAAAAAAAGATGAAGTTCTACAACACTATATGGATGACCTAGAGAAGACTTCTTTTCTGTCGCTGCAAGAGCTCCCCCCGCCGCCACCTCTACCTAAAAAGATGCACGACCTAGACATGGTGGCCATCTCTACCCTAGATGTCCATGACATCTTCATCCTAAACACTATCGTAGACAATGCCAAAGAAGGGGGGACATCATCTATACAAATATAAAGACTAAGCGCAAGATGACACGTGAAGATTTCTGCATCATCCTTTGACCACAATCAAAAGTGAAGATGACAATCTTCCGTGTCCTTCTTGCCAACACTATCAAAACATACAGAAGCTAAAAAAGGTCACAACCAGTTCTGAATGCTTCACCTGCTTTGGCTCTAAGTCTACTGTACAAAGATCTACACAACAATACTATCGAGTGGCTGCATAGGGGGATTGAACGGAAGGTCAGATATATCACAATACCCTTCCAAGTTTTTGACCACTGGATGCTCATGATCATTGACACCGAGGCATGCGACGCCAAAGTGTACAACTTCTGTGCCAGTGAGCTTAAAGCTAGAATCATCAATTTTGCTATTCTAGGAGCTGGGGAGGCAAGATGCATCCCTTTCCAGTTTCTAAAATTAATTTGGGATGCAAAACCATCACTCCGACAAGGTTGGAACCAACCATGGTTCTAAATCATAAACCCACAAGTCCAAATGCAAGAAGGATCTAGGGATTGCACTTTCTGCACCATTCACCACATACAAGCGCTTAATCAACAAATCCCCTTCACCGAGCTGGCCACAGAATATTTTTAATCTCTACGAGGGTGTTACGCCATGGAGCTCATATGCGATAGAAAGTTCTTCAAGGACCCGACTATGGCACCAGATGACATCCCTTGCTACCTCTACTCGGCTATCCAACGTCCATAGAAATAGTCATTTTGGCAAACATTACAGGAGTTAGAGAAACAACAACATGCCACGGTCCCCGAAAAAAAACTATGGGACCCTTACACCTTTGATATGGAGAAGGATAAAGGGGACATCAATTTATTAACAGGGGCCCCTGTCAAAGGATCATATCCTCAAATGGTTCTGCTGTCTGCCATTGAACCAACGTTTCCCAATTTTGACCTTGCAGCTTGCAAGAGTCTTTCCAACAATGAACTTCAGCTCATAATGTCTAGGCTATATGCCAAGAAAGATGATCTTGTTTTTCTAGACGGAGATATTCTGGTTATGACATATACGCTATGTGAAACTGTACAATTCAAAGGGTCTCTATCAGTGAGTTTGATGACCGCCTATAAATATCTCCTCAGACGAAATCACCCTATAGTTTATATGGCGTTAGCATATATGAAGGATGATCTCCTAAAGATAAAGAACTTTGGAACCACAGAGGCACTCATCTCTTGCCTCCAACATACGACTATGAAGTTCATTATGCTTCCTTTCCTTCACTCGGAGCACTGGATGCTACTGGAAACAAACCTTCATGATGGAACAACAATCATCTACAACAGTTCTGATAGCCAGTTTGATGCAAACCAGAGGTAGTATGTTGTGACAGCTAACACGCCCAGGGAGGAGGTGCAAAGGAGTGTGCTAAAAAACTACATGATCTCTTAAGCAATCACACAAGGGCATACGATAACACTACAACAAAAATACTCATTAGTGGCATTTCAAAAATGCCAATAAAAAAAGCCAGTAAATAGGTTTAGCAGCTTTTGTTGACATTTAAAAAAATGCCTCTAGCACCAATGCCACTAGGAAGATAGTGGCTTAAGTTGTAAAAGCCACTAAACATTTGTCTTTAGTGGCTTCAAATAATTGCCACATAAAGGCCACTAAACCATCATTTGGCATTTATAGTAAAGCCACTATCCATCATTTGGCTTTTATACAAATGCCACTGTTTTGTATAATGTTTTTGTATAAAATGGTTTTGATTGAATGTAGTGGCTTATGAAAAAAGCCACTAATGAGATACTAGTTCTGCATTACTAATTTTTTATGGATTTTAGTCAGTCAATTTGTAGTTCATGATCAAGTTTTCTAATTGAATGCTATTGAAGCCGAACACATTCCAGAAGTATTGAACTTTTTTATTTATAATCGAATGACAATTATAAGGGGAGGACATTTTACATTGCCCCTTGTATTGAATACAATAGCATCACATATGACTATATATGGTACATATTGTAGACATGAACACTAACTGGATAACAACTCATTTTGCACTTGGAGACCCCCCAAAGGAATACAAACTCATTTTCTTACAAAAACATACAGCTCCATTCTAGCATTACAAGTAGTTATGAGCTTCTACAGGAGTAGACCAGCTACACTACAATGAAGGTTCATCCTTCTTCTCAGCTGTAGTGATATATAGCATTACGGCCATATGGTCATCAGATTCCTCAGCAGGTTCTTCCTTCTTCTCTTCCACCTTGGCAGCAGAAGCAGCAGGTGCAACTGCATACCCTAAAGCAACAGTAGGGGCAGAAGAAACTGCAAACTTGCTAGGATCCTGCAATGAAGTGAGCAAAATGTTGAGCACTTGCATTCAAATGTAAGAGAAAAACACTTACAACACTAGCATGCTGTTAAGATAGTACCAGGGAAGATAACACCATTGCCAAATTTATCAATAAGGTCATCTTCAGTAAGGTGAAGGACCTCAGGGCTGAATACAGATCCACTGTCATAAACTGACAACACAACCAGTCCATATGAGAAAGGCCTGATGTCGAGCTTGGCAAGAAGGGCAGCCTCAGAAGAACCCACCTTCTCACCTTTCCTAATAAGTTTGACAATGGTGATAATTTCAACTTTACTATTCACATTATGTCAGCTGAATAGAGTTTGCCATGCAACAAAGTTGTAGACATTCAGCTAAGCACACAACTAAACACATGATAGAAAGGATGCAAAGCTGACAATATTGACAATTATGTAAAAAGAAAAAGATGGTTATCAAACTCAATGTCATCCAGGGTTCTCATAAAACTATAGTCTATACATAATAAGTTTAATGATTTTTAGTAAGGTAAGAAAGCATATAATGATTAATAAAAGCAGAACATGGTAAAGGCCTTCATGTTGTTATAGATAGATCTCCCTTCACCAACTACAATAACTATAGTACTGAAGTTATCATCAGCAAGAACCATGTCTGAAGCCTCCTTGGTAACCTGGACTGACTCATAAAAAGAGAAGAAACAATCATTATCGATAATAATTACTAAAAGACAAGAAGATAGATATACAAATTGACATATAGCGAATATACTTACCTTAGTTCCTGTTGGGTTTCGTGGAGAAAACATGCGCGGCGGAAGCAATAAAATCCACACAACCTGAAATAGGATCTCGTCGACAACAACAAATTTGGCAGGAGTGTTTGCGGGATATACCTTATCGTGGAGCAAGTCCGGCGATGTCCCGCTGCACGAAGGTGCAACGCTGCTGACCTACACGGACGGAACTTCTCTCTCGTTCGCTGTCGCAGGTTGATCTGGAGGCGCTCCTATGCGGCAGTGATGTACGCCGCTCATAGTGCGTACAGGTGGTGGTCGTCGACGTCCTCCGAACGCAGGCGTCAAGGCGTCTACGTCTCTACTTCATCCACGTGGATGAACGAAACTCCATGTCGTGCTTCCCAAGCCGGCAGGAAGGAGTCGTGTCTCTGCGGAGGCGTGCTAGCGGAACGTTTCTCTCCTTTCTCTCCTAAGGATGATGACGACTAGGGTTTACGTACGTGAGCGTAAAATGAAAAGCCTCTATCTATCTTATATAGATATCGGTCGTCAATCCTCCTTTAAACAGGATACAAAGGGAAATAGGGTTTCCTAAACCCATCGATAAATAGAAACATTGCGTTAATTAAAATGCTCGTGGATTAATTAGAATATTCCGGAATTCATTAATTAACCAAATAATCACATTAATTGATTAATTAATATCTGACTCCATGCAATCGCTTGGGATGTCTTTATGTGCATATACACCAACAAAATCCCACTTGCACTTAGAGCCAGTCACTCCAATATTATTCTAATCGATTACATAAACATTTTAGTAATCAATGTGTTCGAAGCAATTCCAATCAAATCCACAATTATACTCCTATTCCAACACATCCTATGTGTGGGACCCAGTGGGCTCCAAATTATGTTGGTAGTGATATCCATAATCATATTATGATTTCACAAGCAATGATTGGTATCTAGCAAGACTTCATTGCCACCCAAGTAATTGGAGAATTTGGAGAACAACTTAACCTATCATTCATGACTGGTGTTATAGTGATTGTATAGTTCCCTTGTCGCTGATATTCTGATTGAACTCGAGTCATGGAACTGTTATCCTCTTCAATGTTCAATCCATGTTCCTTGAACTAGAGCAGACTGTCTCAGATATATGTAAGCTCAATATCACATATTGACTCACATAAACATGGCCATGCATTTCTCAGTCTCGCTTATCAAGTGGCCGGAATATCAAACTCCCGTAGGAAGGACAAATTCCGTCTACATCACTCATAGTCATCCCCATGTGTCATAGTGCACCCAAGCACCATCTTTATGGCATTCCTTATTCAGGACCATGGTGGATGATGTCAAAATACACCGAACGACATGTGATAAGTGTAGTGACTTCAGGTCTAAGAACCACAATCACCACCATCATTATGAGATGTGACTCTAACTACCAATCATGGTATCCATGTGTCACTCTCAAGGTGGATCTATCTGATACACTGTTCTCTAACAAGTATGATTGTATTTGGTTTGATATCTGCATATCATGGATAATGATATTCTTCCATCAACCAACATACATTCTAATCTTATGTATTATTGATGTCTATGGATATTTCCACAATAACAACCGATTAGGGACAAAACAAGAATACATACTCTTAACATACATATGATCTCACTGTTCAGGTCATCAACCCGAAGACATATGTCATTGATAATATTATTCTATAGACATCTATAAGTTTTATGGTCATCTCACAATATAAAACACAAAGATATAGATTGGAAACTTGCCTTTATTAATATGATCAATGTAGTATCACAAATCGTTTACATAGTATCCCATTACAATCATCGAATGATAGTCTCTATGGGCATACATACCAACAGATTCCCACTTGCACTGATACCCAATCACTCATTAATCTCAATCCAAGTGATCGAACATGTCTGTCATGTTTCTGCTGTGAAAGTGCTTTTGTGAGCGGGTCAGCCACATTGCTTTCTATAGGTACTCTGCAAATCTTCACATCTCCTCATTGTACGATCTCTCGTATGAGATGGAACCGTCGTAGAATATGTTTGGAACGTTGGTGCGATCTTGGTTCTTTAGCCGGTGCAATTGCTCCATTGTTGTCAAGAAACAACTCAATTGCATCACCAGCGCTTGGAACCACTCCAAGTTCAGAAATGAACTTCTTGATCCACACAGCTTCCTTCACAGCATTAGATGCGGCAATATATTCAGCCTCTGTTGTAGAATCTACAACCATTTCTTGCTTGGAACTCTTCCAGCTCACAGCTCCATTGTTCAGGCAAAACACAAATCCAGATTGCGATTTGTAGTCATCTTTGTCAGTTTGGAAGCTAGCATCAGTGTAACCCTTTACCACAAGCTCTTCCTCACCACCGTATACCAAGAATTGATCCTTAGTCCTTCTCAAGTACTTTAGAATGTTCTTTACGGCTGTACAGTGACATTCACCTGGATCTGACTGATACCAACTCGTCATGCTCAAAGCATATGACACATCAGAGTACATAACATCGCGTACATGATAGATCCAATTGCTGATGCATATGGAATCTTACTCATGTGTGCCCGTTCATCACATGAACTAGGACACTGGGCTTTATAGATTGTAACCCCATGGGACATGGGCAAGTTACCTCTCTTAGAGCCCTCCATGCTAAACCTCTTTAGCACCTTGTCAATGTATGTGCTCTGGCTTAGGCCTAGAAGCCTTCTAGATCTATCTCAATAGATCTTGATCCCTAGTATATAGGATGCTTCGCCTAAATCATTCATAGAGTAGGTCTTCCCTAACCAACCTTTTATTGTCTGAAGAGTAGGGATGTCATTTCCCATCAATAGTATGTCATCCACATACAATATGAGAAATACGGCTATGCTCCCACTAACCCTTTTGTAAACACAAGGTTCATCTTCATTTTGACTAAAGACAAACTTTTTGACTACTTCATCAAAACATAGATTCCAGATCCGAGATGCTTGCTTCAATCCATTGATTGACCTTTGTAGCTTATAGACTTTATTGGCTTCTTTTGGATCGATAAAACCCTCAGGTTGTGTCATGTACACATCCTCGAGTAAATTCCCATTAAGGAATGCTATTTTAACTTCCATCTACCAAATCTCATAGTCATGATAAGCTGCAATGGCAAGCATGATCCTGATGGATTTAACCATGGCAACTGGTGAGAAGGTCTCATCATAATCAACACTTTGAATTTGATGGAATCCTTTCACAACCAATCTACCTTTATATGTTTGAACATTTCCATCCATGTCAGTCTTCTTCTTAAAGACCCACTTGCACCCTATGGGTCTTACCCCTTCGAGTGGATCCACCAAGGTCCATCACTTGTTGGTGTACATGGATTCCATCTCAGATCTCATGGCTTCTAGCCATTTCTCAGATTCTGGTCCCTTAGTAGCTTCTAGATAGGAAGTTGGCTCATCTTCTATGCCCAATTCATCACTATCTTGAGTCATGAGAAATCCAAATCTCTTAGGCTCAAGTCGTGTCCTACTAGACCTACGAGGTTCATGTGTGACATTTGGAACTTGAAATTCCACAACAACTTGTGAGTCTTCATGTTCCTTATGTACCTCCTCAAGTTCTCTGCTTTCTTGTTGGTCTCGAACTTCTTCGAGCTCTACATTCCTCCCACTAATTCCTTTGGAAATAATTTCCTTTTCAAGAAATACAGTAGTCCTAGCAACAAACACTTTGTTGTCAGTTGGTGTGTACAAGTAGTATCCCTGAGTTTCCTTGGGGTATCCAAAAAAATAGCATTTTTCCAATTTGGGTCCAAGCTTTTCAGGAAATTGTTTCCTAACATAAGCTTCACATCCCCAAATCTTTAACATAGACAAATTGGGACGATTCCCATTCCATATCTCATATGGTGTCTTTTGAACCGATTTGGAAGGTACATGGTTAAGTGTAAATGTTGCAGTTTCAAGAGCATATCCCCAGAACGATATTGGAAATTCAGATAAACTCATCATTGATCATACCATGTCTAATAATGTATGATTCCTTCTTTCTAACACACCATTATGTTGTGGTGTACTAGGTGGAGTCCATTGTGATACAATACCACGGTCTCTCAGAAGGTCCTCAAACCCTTGGCTTAAGTATTCGCCACCTCGATCTGAATGGAGTGCTTTAATACTCTTACCAAGTTGCTTCTCTACTTCATTCATGAAAGTCTTGAACATTTCAAGAGTTTCTGACTTGTATTTCATAAGATATACATAGCCATACCTACTGAGGTCATCAGTAAAGGTAATGAAGTATTGATAGCCTCCTCTAGCATTTGATCTAAAAAGTCCACATACATCAGTATGTGTGAGCCCTAGCAGATCACTGGCTCTCTCACTGTGTCCAGTGAAAGGAGTTTTGGTCATCTTCCCTAATAAACATGCCTCACATGTCTCTAATGATTCAAAATCAAAAGAGTCTAGATAACCATCCTTCTGGAGTCTAGATATGTGCTTCTCATTTATGTGCCCAAGACGACAATGCCATATGAATGTTTTGTTTGAGTTGTCAAGTTTTAACCTTTTAGTATTTATGTTGTATATTCTAGTCTAAAGTTCTAACAAGTAGATACCATAAGACATAGGGGCATTGCCATAATAGATCTCATCTTTAGATATAGAAATAATTCAATTCTTAATGTGAAATTCAAATCCACTCTTGTCCATACAAGATACAGAAATAATATTTCTATTAATGGCAGGTACATAATAGCAATTCTCTAATTCTATTACAAGGCCCGTAGGCAAAGATAAACTAATAACTCCAACTGCAGTGGCAGCAACTCTTGCTCCATTAGCAACCCGCAGCTCGACTTGGCCCTTTTGTAAAGTCTTACTTCTTATCAGATCCTGTATATTAGAACATATGTGAGATCCACATCCGGTATCCACTACCCATGATGAAGAAGTATTTAAGTTTATCTCAATAATGTATATACATGAAGTGGAGATCTCTATCCTCTACTTCTTCTTCCTCAGTTCCTCCAGGTAGAGAGGACAATTTCTTTTCCAATGTCTAGGCTGGTGACAATGGTGACAACTGCCTTCTTTGGAGATCCCACCTTTAGCTTCGAGCACGGATGACTTTGGCTTCTTCCCGTCTTTAGAACTTTTCTTAGCCTTGCCTTTGCCTTTTGACTTTCCCTTTTCCTTGTTGATCACCATCATAGACTTGGGCTTGTATTTCTTCATCTATGCTTCAGTTGTCCTCAACATGCCCAACAATTCTGACAACGGCTTGTCAAAATTATTCATGTTGTAGTTCATGACAAAATGATTATATGATTCAGGCAATGATTGTAGAATCACATCAGTAGCCAACTCTTGACCTAGGGGAAATCCCAGCTTGGATAGGCTTTCCACGTACCCAATCAATGTGAGTATATGGGTGCCAACTGAGTCTCCCTCTTTCATCTTCCTTTTGAACAAAGCCTTTGAGACATCATATCTCTCCTATCTTGCTTGATGTTGATACATGTTCTTGATATGTGTTACCATCTCCATGACATTCATGTTCTCATGTTGCTCTTGCAACCCATAGTTCATTGAGCACAACATCAGGCACTTGACATCCACGACATCATCAAGGTGCTTCTTGTAAGCATCCTTTTCAGCCTTGGGCGCATTTATGGTGGGCTCCTATGGCTCTGGTGTTTCAAGGACATAGAGCTTACGCTCATGTGTGAGAACAATTCTCAGCGTCCTAAACCAGTTTTAAAAGTTGGTTTCGGTAAGTTTGTCCTTCTCAAGGACCGATCGCAATGAGAACGTGTGAGTGTTGTTTTCCATTTGATTCCTACAAAAGAAAAATTTTCGTTTAGTCCAAAACATTTTGACTTGTAAAGATTTGATAAACGAGATTAATTAGTCCTTTAATTAATCACGCTCCCACTATTTTATTCAAATTGATAGCCCTCACTATCAACTCGGAAGATTGCAACGCACAACCTTCTAGTGAGCCAAGATCTAAAATAATTGGATCAATTCCCAGCCAACGCTGGCGTCAAAGACCAAATACTAAGGTAGGCAACTTTTTCCAATTGCATCATATGCAACTCTTGGATAGATGATCATGCACAACTCCTTGCCAACACGATGTGCCTCTAGGTATGTGATCCTATCAAGGTTCCCCAGTTAAGTCCAACCCATAAGCCAACACGATGAGTGTGCACCCTACTGAGGCAGACCCACACACCCACCATCACACTTCCACGAGATAGACAGTGTACCACGCGGAGGTGTGCCCACACATAGTCGATCAAGCGTTTCACGTGTGTTTCTTTATGGAAGGCAACTAAAGCTTAATATTATTAATTGAGGGGTTTTATTAATACATATACATATCCAAACACCACATACTTATAGTATGTATCATATACTACTATATCCACAACCACAAACGATAGACATGCAATCACAAACACAAATACATCGGTTATGGCCATACTATTGTAATCCTTTAGATCAACAAAGGATTACAGTCCACCTATGGTCTTATGCATCTCATGTAGCACCTGTGAATCAACCTGTAAGCATGTAATGATCAATATTACAATGAACAACTTCATGGATGCTTCATGAGGTTGGAACTTCAAGTTGCTTCTTGGAATTGGATCTTCTTGTTGCTTCTCCATGGACGCTCCTTGGAGTTGGATCTTCAGGTTGCTTCTTAGAATTGGATATTCTTGATGCTTCTCCATGGACACTCTTTGGAGTTGGATCTTCAAGTGGCCTCCTTACATCAAGTATACAAAAACTAAAACTAATCCTATCTCTAATACATCATGTGAGTACAAATATAAAAGGGAAGAATTAATTATACTTTGAAATACGAGATGAGGCTCGGCATGCAAGCCGAATACTTTATACAAAGGATCCATATGTAACCATTATACATCCATAGAATTCACAAACAAACATATCCACAAGATTGACATCCACATTCATTCACAACAATCACAAAAGGGGATATTAGGCCATAACCGTGCATGCACTCACCACATAAAATAGATTTTAAAGGCAATGTGTATGCTATCATAGGTATATCTACATATACGTATGTACATATTAAAATTGCAGTACTTTTAATGCGGGAAATTCCCCATTAAATATATTTTTTGACTCCCATGCAGACTATGCGGAGTACACAGGGGCGTATGTGGAATTTTACTTTCGTGCACTTAGGAAAATCAATATTTTCCATAGTCGACCCCGTCCAAAACGTCAAAAATAATAGCCTACGACGTATGTCGATTTAGGTTTAGATTTGCACATTAGCAGGTTTAATTCGCATCGTATGCAACATAAAAATAGTATACAACGATTCGATCATATCGAAACGAATTCATATACACCGCAGATCGACGTTGCTCTGATACCACTGTTCGGTTTTGTGGAGAAAACATGTCCGGCGGAAGTAATAAAATCCACGCAACCCAAAACAGGATCTCGTCGACAACAACGTATTTGGAAGGAGTGTTTGCGGGATATACCTTATCGCGGAGCAAGTCTGGCGATGTCCCGCTGCACGATGGTGCAACATTGCTGAACTACACGTACAAAACTTCTCTCCCGATTGTTGTCGCAGGTTGATCTGGAGGCACTCCTTTACGACAGTGATGTACACCGCTCGTAGCGTGCACAGGTGGTGGTCATCGACGTCCTTTGAACGCAGGCATCAAGGCGTCTGCGTCTCTACTTCGTCCACGTATATGGACAGAACTCCACGTCGTGCTTCCCAAGCCGGTAGGAAGGAGTCGTGTCTCTACGGCGGCGTGCTAGCGGCGCATTTCTCTCCTTTCTCTCCTAAGGATGATGACGGCTAGGGTTTATGTACGTGAGCGTAAACTGAAAAGCTTCTATCTATCTTATATAGATATCAGCCGTCAATCCTCCTTTAAACATGATACGAAGGGAAATAGGGTTTCCTAAATCCATCGGTAAACAAAAACATAGTGTTAATTAAAACGCTCGTGGATTAATTAGAATATTCTAGAATTCATTAATTAACCAAATAATCACAATAATTGATTAATTAATGTCCGACTCCATGCAATCACTTGGGATGGCTTTATGTGCATATACGCCAATAGTTCCAGCAATTCCCATGGCAATACCAATGTCTACCATTTTCAGAGCAGATGCATCATTGACACCATCACCATTCATGGAAACCACCACATGTAATAAACAACTAACAACAAAACTTGCAAGTTGACTATGTAGATTAGCAGGAGGCTTTAGCTCTTCAAATCTATACTAACATGGCCACCAGGAATAGATCCACTATCCCCTGATAAGCAAGAAGAGTTTCCAGAAAAGATTCACTATTCCCTTCAACTAAAAAAAAGCAAAGTGAAGTAGTGAAATATACCTTATCCAGGAATCCTTAAAACAACCTAAAGCAAAACTGGAAACCAATGTTGGCTAGGCTGCAATACATCAAAAACATGTTAGCATGCACCATTTTGTTGGATTGCATGTAAGACCAGTTCCAGGGTGAGGAATCCCATCTTTGAGTCCTAACAATAGCTCTGTTCTTGGAGATTAAAGGCCAATCACAAGAGCTGAGCTGAAGCCTTTCACAAGAGATGAGATGACAACCTTAGCTCTCGAGAGTGGCCTTTAATTTCCAAAAACATGCCTTTTTGAGTCCTAACAATAGCTTTGTACTTGGATATTTAAGGTCATTCTCTGTACATGATCTTAGCAGAGGACCCTTACCATAGTTATTGGCTTTTAGGGCCTGCATCACAACCACATGTTATAGAAAGGTTATTATTGTAGATGTTGTTCTAATAATTAAGGGAACATGGAGGAACCGATATTACTAAGTGCACCCATTATTTCTTGAGGCTTCTTCCTTGACTCATTAACCATAGCAGAGTATGGAATTGTTGAAAATGACTTGTTGTACCATGGAAATGTTGAAAATGACTTGTTGTACCTCTGCAGAGAAATTAGCACGCATAGAAGCATGCGAATAAAATATCTCAGTTACATTTTATACATATTAATAGCCTAAATATTGAGCAATTATAGAAGCTCAACCACAAACCATCTTGCGGCGAATCACCACAGCAAAATATGTTGTGTAAATCTCACACACAAGATTCCAAAAACACTGCTCATAGCTAAAAACCACTTTGGCTAGGCTACAATATTACCTTAGATAGTACTTTTAGATACTACTTTGGCTAGGCTGCAATACATCAATAACATGTAAGGATGTACCATTTTGTTGGATTGCCTATAAGACCAGTTCCAGGGTGAGGAATCCTATTTTTGAGTCCTAATAGCAACTCTGTTCTTGGAGATTAAAGGCCATTCACAAGAGCTGAGCAGAAGCCTTTCACAAGAGATGAGTTGACAAACTCAGCTCTCGAGAATTGCCTCTGATCTCCAAAAATTGGCCTTTTATGCAGTGACATGTTGTTTGTTGTGGAAGGCACAGAATGCACAATTCTTCAGAGAAATATTGACTTAGTAAGCTATCATGCAACATGTGATCAAGTTATGAAAGAAAATTTTACAAAGAACTATTGACTTAGGAAGCAAAAAAAGGCATTCACATTCAGCAGGTCAAAACAAAATATGTTGTGTAAATGTCACACACAAGAAGGTAAGACACTGCTCATAGCTAAAAGCAAAATAGGATTGTCATTTGGCAACATTATCTACGACAATGGACATGAAACAACAATATCTGGATCGTTATGTACTAATAAAAAAGTGGACCAAAGAAACACAACTATAGATTTCATCTCTCTACACAATATCCAAGAATGCAATTATCTATCTTTACACTTCATGACCTGCAACAAATGGAAATGACTTTAGATACTAATTTTGTTTTCAATTATGTCATATTATAAGCAACACTATATCCTCACTTTGACAGTAAACGTGATTTCGGCCATGCTATGACATTGCCAATAACTTCATCTATATATTGATATTGTTCAAAAGGTCTGACTAGAGGTTCGTTGGCCATCACCACAACCTCTACATAAACACCAACACATGATGAGCCTAAAATTGCACATCCCACCATTTGCAAGGGGTCAACCTCAGATAATCGACCGATTGCAACTTTATCATTTGCATCTGCGATACTCATCACATACACTTCCTATAAACAAAATACAATTTAAATAAAAAATTTATATAAACGTAGAATGATGTGCAATTTACACAAATACAAACATACTGGTCCCTTATAAATTGTTGAATGTCTCACTCCGATCTGCACAATATCTTTGTCATAAGGCCATCAAAATTCAACATGGAAAATAATTGATACCACACATCTCGTATAAAATGTATTCATACATGGACAATGTGTACATGTAGTGTTGATTGATTGTTTCCTGCTCTAGACAAGGCTAGTATCTGCTCTATTTTTGCATTTTGTTCTTGAATTTTAGCTTCAAATTCCATCTGTTGTTGTTCAAGCTGATCCTGGAAATGCTTCCTTTACGCTTCATCAGCTTCTCGGGATTTATGGTTCTTGCCCCAGATATCAGAAGGTGATGGTCCAAGTCCATAACCATGAACATATCATGGTCTCTGTTCTCCCATAACCTGCCTATAAATTTCAGCTGAAGTAACATCAGGTTGGTTTCTTCGCAGCTCATCACCTACCTCAGAAAATTTTTCCTACACACAACAGAACATAGGAGATGAATTTTAAGCCAAACATATAAATGTTTCCATGTAGGAAATGTAACATATTACTACAGAATAGGAATCCTTGTACCAAAATTTTGGCAGATTCAATATCAACTATGCTCCCATCTTTTTTACGATGAGTTTTCTCAAAAAACTCAATGGGATCAACTTCCCCGCCTGTTTCCTTCTCCAACTATATCATTCAAACAAGGTTATTGCTAACATCATTTAAATGTATGTCTCCAAATTGTCCAATTGGATCACCATATTGACTAACTTACATCATGTTTCAGACAAGCAAATGACTTGGTTCCTGTTGTGTGGCTAACCTTTTGAAATGTTCTGCTTGTCTTGTTAGTTATACACTTCCTCTGTGAAAAAAAATTACAGTATTGTGCATAGTAATTATCTGGGAGGTAAAGTAAATAACAATTAATAGATACAAAAAATTACCTTTCCTTTATTTCTCCTCCATTAATCCACAAGAAATTTCCATTGAGTCATTTCCATGTAGGGAACAACTTGTTCAAGTTGTTGTTCATATGGACTATCTTCTACGAAGTATAGTTTCCGTAACTCCCACTTGTGGTCCTTCCATTTCTTTCCCAGTCTCTTCATTGTCCACTCCTTTAATTCTATGTCCAATATGAATTTACTCTATCGAAAATAAGGATATCAATTAGAAGCTTCATTTAACCATTTAATTAAATTTTAATATTGTACCTTCACAAAATTCAGTATGGATTCTTTTTTATTTGCTGGAAATTGTCTCCAGTCCTCGTAGTTTTATGGACAAAGATTGGGATCTCTTGCAATGGTTGTCAAAAAACTTGATAAGTGACATTGATTTTTACCCACTGGTTGTCCAAATTGATTTATCTCAATGGGAATTTGATCGCCGGGCTTTCTTTTCTAGACTTGCAAACATTATGTTCGACCACATGTGTGATGTCTTTAAACTAAGCGTTAATTTATATATCATTAGATGCAGCACTATAAATGCAATGATATGAATAAACTGAATACCTAACACATCAATAGGTGTTGGCGTTGCATTCAATGACTCATCATGGTGATCAGAGACGTCATTTTGCTTCATGGTTTCTTGAAATGCATTGCTATTTTGGCTATTTCCAGCTCTACTCTCTACTCTTCTTGATTGATTGGACATGGGAACATTGAAAGTAGGCACTGGGGGTCGATGTCTTTGACCTAAGCATTCATTCATAAAGGATACAACATAAATGGAAATTATATATCTTTAGATGTAGCACTATGAATGCAATGATATGAATTAACCGATTACCTATCCCATCAGAAGGTGTTGTTGTAGCATTCAACGACTCTTCATGGTGATCAGAGATGTCATTTTGCACCATGTGGTCATGAAATGGATGGCTGTTTTGGCTATTGGCAGCTCTACTGTCTACTCTTCTAGAATGACTGGACACTGAAGCATTGCTATTAGGCACCCGTGGTCGATGGCTTTGACATGAGCATTCATTCATAAAGGATACAACATAAATCAAAATTATATATCACTAAAGGAAGAACTATATATGCAATGAATTAACCGACTACCTAGCCCATCAGAAGGTGTTGTTGTAGCATTTAACAACTCATCATGGTGATTAGATAGCCCATTTTGCTCCATGTGATCATGAAATGCATGGCTATTTTGACTATTGGCAGCTCTACTATCTACTCTTCTTGAATAATTGGACACCGCAACATTGCCATTAGGCACCCGTTGTCGATGTCTTTGATCTGAGCATTCATTCATAAAGCATACAACATATATAGAAATTATATATCATTAAATGAAGCACTATAAATGGGATGATATGATTACCTTGTCCATCACAAGGTGTTCTTGTAACAGCAGAGCTAGCAACAGTGTTATTGAAGTTCCTTGGTCTATCATTTTGAACATTAGGTGTAAGGAAAGCTAAATTTTTTTTGGAGCGATTATTGGATGACAGGTTCAAAGCTTTTCAACAACCTTGTGGAGTAATGCTAGGTAAATGAGTCCCTGTACAAGAGTCAATGATGTTGTTCTGATCATTCCTTGTAGTTGTCTTATTGTGGAAGTTGTCACTTGACTGTTCTCTCATCCTGAGTATATCAAGTCACACAAAAATGAAGACACTTAAAACAAAATTGAACAACATAAAAGGTATTTACCACTCGTTCGGTCATCCTCTGCCGTCCAAAAACTATCCATTCTTAAAAATAGTAAAAAATATAACATTTATGAATAAGTCTATCATACAAACAACATAGTTATAATAAGGATAAAAGTAGAACATCACATTGAGGAAATCCTCAAAGAAAAACATCACTCAAAACCACACCAAAGAAAAACATTTTCAAGCCATCATCAAGATCATATTGGGTACCTTAAATTCATAATACTTGATTGATTACTAATGTTCATTAAGTAATACAATACAAATTACATTTTTTTTATTATTTGCTAATTTAAAAGTTAAAAAAAATCATCAACAATTGTGACGGCCGTTATGACTGTGACGTATCCATTTTTTTTTATGATGCTATGTCGAGGATGGAGTCACTATAAGACGAATCTGAACTGATGGTCATGGGGTACAAGGCGGTACCAATGGGCAAGGATTGCACCTCAGGCATGCCAAATTCATCGAATGATGTCTCCTCCGATTCGGTACCTCCTGGCTCGTGCATATACCATCTTAGGTGAGAAGGCAAATTGTTGTTGTAGTTATGTATATAAGTCGGTATGGCATTGTTGCCAATCGGACGAAGCAAAACTTGGTCCGTACGGCCAATTCCCATTCTCCCAATCCACCCACGTCAACTGGTTGTGGATACCAGATTGTCGTCACCATCATACTCAACCTCGATTACATCTGTCGAGTTCCCAAACTTTAAGGTCATTTGACCATCCGTGTAGCGTCTTCCATCCAGATGACGCCAATGTCTAGGAATGGTGAGTTGTGCAAGTGTACGCTCGTCTAGGGTGATGTCCAACTTTTCTGCTTCAGGTAAAAGGAGCGGGGGGTAGACGCCCAGGCCATAGTGACTATTTTTAGTGAACATATACTGCAAAATATTAGTACGAACAATTGTAAGTATATATATAACGATATTATAAATTTTCAAAAAAAAAGTAGTATAAATTTGCAAAATATAGAGCAATATATTTTTTAAAATGAAGCAAGTAGTCCATAAACATATTCCCCATGGTTTCTATCAACATCGATAGGAATGAACCCATTAGACAACGGGCAACATCATTATCTAGTTTGATGAAACTTGGTCAGGGACCATACAAGTGTACAACTTGTATAAGATCTGAGTATAGAAGACCCAGAACTTGGAGGAATTGGTGTGCCAGCCAGCTGATGGTTCCTGGCCCAAGGCGAGAGGTTGTAGTACATATATAGTAAAGATGTATAATTGGCTATTGATGAATGCATATTCACCATGGAATTCAATTACCACTTTGGAACAAATTCAACTCCATATATATACTTTCTCACTCATTAAATACCAATATGAATCATAATGCACAAAACTACTTAATTGATTCGATTATCAAGGTTTTAACTAAATATTGTTCATTTAATGCAGGTTTTGACAAAGCTTAACAAGTAGGCAGGGTCCGCCTTCATCTGTGGCTCTGGTCAAGAAATCTAACCATGCAATTCCACCCATGCGGTCCCAAGACCGTTTGAGCCTATGTAATCCCAAGACCATTTGAGCCCATGCGGTCCCAAGATCGTTTGAGCCCATGCAGTCCTAATACCATTTGAGCCCATGCGGTCCCAAGACCGTTTGACCCCATGCGGTCCCAAGACCGTTTGACCCCATGCGGTCCCAAGACCGTTTGAGCTCATGTGGTCTCGAGACTGTTTGAGCAGCAGAGACCGTTTGGAGGCATCACTCAGTCACAAGGGATCAAGCAGTGCATGAACTCTAGGTCGCGAAGCAGAGTCCTAACCACGGCCGTGGTGGTCTAAAATGTCTGTGGTCTTCTGCCATCTCCACGACCGTGGTGGATCATCCCCAATGCCTGACTTCATATTCACCACTCCTGTGTGAGGTAGCACGACTGTGTGGCAGCTACCTCACCACGACCATGGTGTCACGCCACGGCCGTGGCACAATGTCATCAGAGCCCATTTTCTCACCCACCACACCCGTGCAAGGCGACACGACCGTGGGACAGCAGCTTTACCACGATCGTGGTGCCTAACCACGACCGTGGTGCGTCGTCTTCAACCTCTGACCAGCACACATTTGTAGCTCCTGAGCAAGGTCGATTGCAGGTGGTTCTCGGACCAAATGGTGTCGCCCCGAGGCTGCCACATCTAAAGAAGAAGGCTAGAGATCATTTGATAGTTCGAAGGGTTGCAAAATCGATTTACCAAGCTGACTGTCTGCTGCTGATCATTTGCGGAGAATTGACCAAAGAAGGACCGTTAGCTCGATTTTGATCCCAGATCGTTTCCCAAGCGAGCTAGCGAACCGTGTGAAGGCCAGGGATGCAAGATCATTTCACTAGTATAGAAACAACATTCAATGTCACTTTTCTGGGCGTCGGTTATTTAGGAAAACCGACACCTATAACGTTCAGTGTCGGTGCTGTAGGTCATCCGACGTCTATAGCCAAGACACGGGTACCACTTTGCATTTAGCGTCGGCTAGATAACAAACAACTGACACCTAAAATCTCCCGCAAAATCCAATTTTCGAGCGAAAAAAAATTTGGCACATACAGCGTCGGTTTTTTACCAACAAAACCGACGCCTTTCTAAAATGAAATTTTGCACAAAAAGTTCCAGCTTAGGTGTCGGTTATCCTTTGATAACCGACGCCGATAATGGTTCCCGCCAAATTATTTAGGGCAACATTTTCCTAATTGACGTCAGTTGTTAAGGAACAACCGACACCGAAGACTTTAGGTGTCGTTTGTATTTGATAACTGACACCTTTTACGAACTTAATAGACCCACGATCGATCGCATTTGTTCCCCTTTCCTATTTCATTATCTTCATCGCCCACTTGCTGCTGCTCGATCGCCCGCTAGCTGCCTGCTGGTTCACGCCGTCGCCGACGCTGCCTCGCCTCATCGTCGCTGCCGATGCTGCTGCTGCTCTGTGCCGCCACCGACGCTGCTGCTTCGTCCTGCGTCGCCGCCGCCGCCCTAGCTCCGTCCTATGTCACCTCCGCTGCCCGCTCCTTCCTCCCTGCTCATGCCGGCCGCGCCACGCCACCTAGCTTCGGTCTGCTCTCCAGGTATTAGCCGCGTGTAGACTCTGTTCTTCTTTCTCCTTAGCTTTTTACCTACATGCAGCAAACACGGCCGTGGCTGTGTTGGCCTACCACGGCCATGCTGGGCAACACCGCCGTGGTAGGCCAACACAGCCACGGCCGTGTTTTCTATTGGTAAGGATATGAACAAATCTATATGTAATGCTTTATGTAAATTCTAGGATACGAACAAATCTTTTGCTTGCATATATTTGTGCTTCTAATCCTAATGCTTGACCTAATTCAGTAAATTTTGATGCATGTTGAAATAAGATTTAAACTTGTCCATTCTAGCATCCTAATTTGATTTGATTAAACCCTAACATTGATGAAACCCTAACATCAATTGTGATGAAACCCTAACATGTACATATCTATTATTGTGTTTGTTGGCCTAGAAAGTGAACAGTCATTGTTCTTTATATTACTTGTACATTGGTATAATTTAGAATGAACAATCAGTAAATTATATACTATTTGTATGGAGTCTGGCTTCATTGTAGATATCTATTATTGTGTTTGTTTGCCTAGAAACTCGTCTAAGATTTACTCACTAGGAGTAAATCTTGGATGTAAGTGTATACCCTAATCTTGTCCTAATATATACTTGTTTTCTCTTTGATCATAGAATGGATAAATCATGGATGTCCATTCGCAATCGCTGCACCTCAAAGTTTATATCTGGTCTTGATCAGTTTGTTAGATTTGCTGAGGAACATAGGAAAAAACCTACAAATAGGTTCTACTGTCCATGTAGGCATTGTGGTAACAACTTGAAAGTCAACACTGGTGAGGAAATCAAAAGTCATGTCATGTGCAACGGGATTGTACAAGGCTATACAGAATGGCACTGGCATGGAGAGATTTCAAACTCGAAACCAGTAGATGTCGATAGCAGTGCTTGGGTGGAAGAAGAAATTTCCTCTGATGACGTAGATGTGAACGAACCAGTTCCAGTAGACATCGTTGATGTGATGCTGGATAGTTGTAGGGTAGAGCACACTGATCCACCTCCTATCTTTAGAAACATTGTGCATGATGCTGAGATACCGTTATACACATGCTGTGTTAAGTTTATGAAGCTTAGCACTGTGTTGAGATTGTATAAGTTGAAAGCTAACAATAGATGGAGCGACAAAAGCTTCACTGAATTGTTGACTTTGTTGAAAGAAATGCTTCCTGAAGGAAACGAGCTGCCAATCTCAACATACCGGGTAAAGAAAATGTTGTGCCCAATGGGAATGGAGGCCAAGAAGATACACGCATGCCCGAATGATTGTGTATTATTTCAAAAGGACTATGTAGATTTGAAAGATTGTCCAAAATGTGGTGCGTCACGTTATAAATTGACGACTTCGGGGGAGTCTAAAACTGGTTCTCCTACCAAGGTGTTGTGGTATCTACCTATAATATCATGGTTTCAACGCTTGTTTGCAAATCTGAAAGATGCGAAGAATTTGAGGTGGCATGCAGATGTTAAGAAAAATAATGATGGGATCCTACGACATGCGTTTGATTCCCCACAGTGGAAGAAGATTCATCTATTGTACCCCAAATTTGGTGAAGAAGATAGGAATCTAAGACTTGGGCTTTGTACAAATGGGATGAATCCGTACAGGACATTGAGCATCCAACATAGCACTTGGCCAGTCATGCTTGTTATATACAATCTTCCTCCCTGGCTGTGTATGAAAAATAAGTATGTTATGTCGTCGTTGTTGATATCGGGCCCGAAACAATCCAGAAATGATATTGATGTTTATCTTGAACCTCTGATTGATGACTTAAAGAAACTTTGGGCTGAAGGTGTGATGACCTATGATGCTTCAGGAAGAGAGACATTTCGTTTGCACGCTATGTTGTTTTGCACTATTAATGACTTTCCAACATATGGAAATTTGTCTGGATATAATGTCAAAGGAGCTAAAGTGTGCCCTATATGTGAAGAAAACACTGATTCAATAAGACTAAAACATGGCGGAAAGATTGTATATCTTGGTCATCGAAGGATTCTTTCAAAATTCCATCTGTATCGTAGGAAGCGCAAAGCATTCAATGGATGGAATGATGAACGGAGTGCACCTAAACCTATACCAGGGGATGTTGTTTATGAAAGAGTAAAAGACATTGTCAATGAATTTGGTAAGAAATCACAATGTAGTATGGCCACACGGAGTGACAATTCTTCATTCAAGAAGAATTCAATATTTTGGGATCTTCCTTATTAGAGTTCTTTGACAGTCAGGCATTGTATCGATGTAATGTGTGTTGAGAAAAATGTATGTGATAGCATCATTGGTACTCTGTTAAATATACCAGGTAAGACTAAAGATGGGATAAAATCCAGACTGGACCTATGTTAAATGGGAATAAGGTCAGAATTAATAGAATTATGTGAAATGGGTAATAAAAGAACATACTTACCTCCCGCTTGTTACACGTTGTCTAAAAAGGAGAAGAAACCTTTTTGTGAATGCTTAGTAAATGTTAAGGTGCCACATGGTTACTCATACAACATCCGTAGATTGGTATCAATGAAAGTTATGAAGTTGATAGATCTTAAATCTCATGATTTTCACACTCTAATGCAACAAATATTGCCCGTGGAAATTCGATCTATATTGCCGAAGCATGTAAGGTTTGCAATCACTAGACTTTGTTTCTTTTTCAACAGTCTATGCAGCAAAGTTATTGACTCTGATACTCTCGATAATTTGCAAAGAGAAGTGGTTGTTACCCTATGTCAGCTTGAGATGTATTTCCCTCCTTCGTTCTTTGATATCATGGTACATCTTGTTGTCCACTTGACTAGGGAAGTGAAAATGTTGGGACCAGTTTTCTTGCATTGGATGTATCCCTTTGAACGATACATGAGCGTTTTTGAAGGTGATGTTCGAAACTATTATCGGCCTGAAGGGAGTATTATTGAAGGTTATGTGGCGAGAGAGGTTATGGATTTTTGCAATGACTTTCTGAGTGGTAATAACACTCCTGTTAATGACAAGAATATTGAGGAGGGCAAAGGAATTTTGGGATCACGGGTGAAAGTAATCAGCCGTGAGCAGTTGGAATAAGCTCACTTGTATATTTTACACAACATGGATGAAGTGAGTGTTTATATCGAGGAACATACCAATTTCATCAAGAGACAACATCCTCGAGCAAGTTCAATGTGGCATGCTAGAGAGCATAATAAGACTTTTACTAAGTGGTTTGAAGATAAAGTCTTACATCAACTATCTCAAACACCAAATGATATTACAGATACTATCAAATGCCTCACCTTTAAACTAAAACCGAATGTTATGTCTTATGAAGGGTTTGACATTAATGGGTTCCATATTACACAAAGCGCCAAGATGATAAGAGTGTCGTCCAAAACAGTGGGGTCACTCTTCAAGCGTCAACTATGTATTTTGCAAGTGCAAAGGATAAGAGTCCATGTGAAGCTAAAATGTCATATTACGGTGTCATTGAAGACATATGGGAGTTTGACTACATAGATTTCAGAATTCCTCTCTTTAAATGTAATTGAGTTGATAACACCAAAGGAGTTATAGTGGATGAATTGGGTTTCACTTTGGTGAACTTTGAAAATATTGGCGAGAAGGGTGAACCATTCATATTGGCATCACAGGCAAAACAAATATTCTATATCGATGATCCTGCAAATGATAAATGGTCGGTTGTTCTTCATGGTAAAAGAAAGTTCACTGAAGATCCTATAGATGAAGAAGAGTACTATGATAAGTATGATGACTCCAGTCCATTCTCTATTGGGCTGCCAACTCCACAAAATATTGAAGCTAATGATGACTTATATGTGCACGGAGATCACAATGAAGGATTGTTAATTGATAAAAAATCACAATTTTAGAGGCATGTATGTTTATATTTTTTTTATTGAAGCTAAATGTTTGCTTTTTTTAATATCAATATCATTTTCAGATTTGATTTTTCATTATCTTCTAGTTAATACAAATGCTAAATGTTTGCCTTTTTCTAGTTAATACAAATGATAAATGTTTGCCTTTTCCTAGTTAATACAAATTCTAAATGGCCTGTTACATGAAAAGGATCTAAAATCCAAAGCCCTAGAATGGGTCAAGTTCAAGTAAAAATGGCTACAAGTGTGTGTTTTAGGTTTTGTATGTAAACGACCTTAGAAACTCGACCGGTCAAGTTTTCCTGGATTGAAACTCGACCGATCATCCTTGGTCTATTTTCTGAAGATTGCATCGGTCGAGTTGTGCACTCACAGAACTCGACCGATGCAATCTTCAGAAAATTGACCAAGGATGATTGGTCGAGTTTCAATCCAGGAAAACTCGACCGACCAAGTGCTTGTAATCCATTTTCTAATTTGCATTTAAAGTGATTAACACTTGGTGAAATTTGTCCCAATCATTTTTCTCTTCTAAGTTACAAGTCAATTCATCATTACAAGTGATTACATAGATGTTCTAAGGTCGTTTACATACAAAACCCAAAACGCAAACTTGTAGCCATTTTGACTTGAACTTGACCCATTCTAGGGCTTTGGATTTTAGATCATTTTCAGATTTGATGTTTCATTATCTTCTAGTTAATACAAATGCTAAATGTTTACCTTTTTAATGACATTTTTAGATGGCTGACCATGATGAGCATGATGTCAATGATGAGCATGAAGTCCATGATGAGCATGCTGTCCATGACGAGCATGGCGAGGATACCAATGTAAGTTCTAAACATCATATCATGTATTTCTTTAAAATTCATTATCTTCTAGTTATGTCATATATCCCATATTTCTATATTGCGCTAATTCAGTGTGTTTATTTTTGTCAAATTTTAGGTTGATGATGCACATGTACCCACTGAAGCACTGGAGCAACTTGATGTGCAACACCAAACACTTAACAAGAAAAGGGGCATCAATCTGTTGAAGAAGTTAATAGCGCTAAGTGGTAGTGGATCCAAATTGGTTGTGGAGTTTGATAATGGAGAAATGCAATTGGAGTAAACCGCAATAATTTTGTAAACTATCTTGGGTGTGTCACTCGAAGCTATTGTGGTGTTAAGTATAATAATTGGCATAATGTTCCTCAGGGGAAGAAAGACTTGATATGGAAGGATTTATGCGTGAGTTATTATTATTTGCAATTCTATTTTGTAGATTACAAATTAAATTATTTGCAATTCTATTTTTGGATACTAGTTAATAAGAATTCTATTTTACAGAATCTGTTTGCATTGGATGAGAAGCTGCATCGTAAAAGCGTGATGCAACGCGTTGGAAAGATGCTTAGGAACTATAGGACAAATCTCAACAGAGAATACATAAAAGATGGTGATAAGAAGAAGAAGTCATCCCTTGAATAGTGGAACTTCTTGGACAAAGAAGATTGGGACAATTTTGTTGCTTCAAGAAAATCTGAAGAATTCAAGGTATTAGGCGTCACTCCCAATTTAATTAATATACGTTGTATTCACCTATTCAAGATTAACATTTAGTGCTACTAACCAAATCATTAATGTGCATACTAACTAGGCCCTCAGTGACGCGCAGAAAGTAAGGCGTGCACTGAATGTGCATGACCACACTATGGGTCCAAAGGGCTATGCAAGCGTTCGCCAAAGACTAAAGGCGGAGTCTGTGGCTACTCAGGAGTCTGCTCCTACTCAGGAGTCCGCCACACCCATGCCTCGCCATGATATCTGGATAGCTGGGACGCAAAACAAGAAGGGTGAAATAATGAAACTCATAACTGCTGAGGCGGCTGTGAAAATGGTAAAATACAACTCTTAGAGCAATCGTTTGAATATTGATTATTTGTGGTGTTAACTTACCAATTTATGTTGATGGTGATTAGCGGGAGCTGCACGAGTAGAGGAAACAAGGCACATTCATCCCTCAGGACACAAGGGATGAATTGACAGTTGCTCTGGGTAACCCAGAGCATCCTGGACGTGTTAGGGGTGCAGGCGCTGGTGTGGGAATCAAAGCATTCTTTGGGCCATCCCAGCGCAAACCCAGAGCGGGACTTTCACAAGAAGAGGTAACCTATTCTTTTTTTAGAATGTTACTGCAAAAGGGAATTCAATAATAAGAAGCTAATGTTTCTTTTATCCATGTATAGGAGAATAAGAGAGTCGAGGATATAGTTGCCAAGAAGGTCAATGATATAGTTGCTGAGAAGGTCAAGGAAGAAATTGTGCGGTGGCAGGCATCTCAGGCTTCCAATCAGCCTATGGTGACCCACTCTTCTCCTGATGCACAAACTGCGAGTAATCCTGGAGACCCATCGCCTAACACGTCTGCTGTAAGTATTGTTTATGACATTGTAGCTAGTCTTTTCAAGATGATATGTATATTTGTATAATATACTTTATGTAAATTTGTAGGTATTGAAGCCATGCCGCTTAAGAATGCAAGACTATGTTGTTGCAGAGGCATAGGCTTACCCGTCCCTTCCTGGGCCAATGTTTCACGGGACTCAAATGCCATAGGGCTACATTTGTGTGAGCCTGATACGTGTGTTACCCGATTGGAGGGAAGCCACATCGCCATATCCCCCCCTCGGATATTGATACACTTGCTGAGGCAGAAGGCAGGTTGATATTGTGGCCCAAAGCAGATGTCGTCTACACTACTAAAATTGTAAGACAAATTTACATTACTTTAGATTGTTAATGTGTATATATGAGGTCAACTGATCTGAAATTATATATACAGGTTAAAAAGAAGACACCCAGAGCACCTAGGCCTCCACCTCTACTTCCTGCATTACCAAGTTGGGTTCCAACTGACCTAAAATACCCGTTAGGTCCTGCTTGTAGGGGAATGACATGTTGGCTACGGGCACATAATATACATTGCCCTATAATTGTTTCTTTAGAAGCAGATTATGCAGGTCAATCATATGATATCTCTTTATTTATACAAGATATTATTGAGTTGTTTATGTATGATTGGCTGAATACATCAATGATAGAGACATGGATAAGGTGAGATCTTGTTTATACATCCATATACCTTGTGTAAGATCCGGTGATCTGGTTTCTTATATATTAATGCATACGTAATACATGTTTTGTAGCTACTTAGTCAAAGATCAATGCAAACAATTTGCATTTGATCATGTGGGTTTTTTTATTCCATCATTGATTAGTATGGTAGCTAAAGACCCTGATAGTGTTCAACAATAATGTATAGATGCTTTTAGAATTTTTGGTCAGCAAAAGAAGACGATAATAATAGCTCCATTCAATGTCAAGTAAGTTTACTTTATTTATAATTTGGACTTAAGAAAATTCCATTTTTATTATGCATTTTGAGTTATTAATTTTTAACATTTTTACCTCTAGCGGTAAACATTGGGAGTTACTAGTTATTGTCCCCGGGACGTTCACTATTTATTATCTAGATCCTGCGGGAAGTACATTGAACACTAAAATTGAACACATATTGAGAATGCCATTATTCTGGTGAGAAATATATCATTTTTATATCTGTTAACATCTGTTATTACATTACTATTTAATTATGCAATTTACTATGTTACATTAACATGTAGGGGTTTAGATGCATTCAAAAATGCTGGAGGAAATGTCCCAGGGAGAAAGAACCAGCCAATAATTTGGGAGAATGTAAAAGTAAGATCCCAACTCCAATGTATATATTATTTATGTGAATTGTGCTTAGTTGTATTTTTTAATATTTTGTATGTTTCAATTTATAGTGCGCTACACAAGACAACGGCTGGGCATGCGCATACTATGTGATGCGATTTATGCAGATGATTATCTGACATGCCGCATTGGATATTAATACCATACATGAGGTATTATATATAGTCTCATTAGTTAGTATGAAATATATCAATCTTATTTTTATATTATTACTTATATATATACATCATTCTCTTTGCATGTGTTTAAAACTGACCACACTATAGGTAAACGCTTAAAAAATATACATGCTCCATATACGATGGAAGCATTAAATGAAATAAGAGAAGAATGGGCAAAAACCATACAAGCAGTGGCGATTGTAAGATATAATTGGGATGCTGATAGCGATGTTGAATGATATTTTGTAAATGAATATTTCTCAATGTTTATACATGTCTGAATGTTTCTACATGTATTTGAATGTTTCTACATGTGTGAATGTGAGAACTGAATTGATGTCTGAATGTATCTACTTGTGTGAAAAAATATTGGTTGATTTTGCAGGTTTGTGGCCTGTTTGTAGGCTGATATCAATGGATATCCGTAAACTTGCAGTTTAGAAAATTGAACTACAGGTTCTCATCCTACTGACCAGCCACAGCAGGCCTGCAAACTGATAAGAAAAAAAAATTAAAGTATAGGCGTCGGTTATTTATAAAACACCGTCATCAAAGGCCTACAACGTCGGTTATTAGATAAAGACCGATGCCTAATATGACAAACAACCTGACCGTGCAGGAAAGCATGGCCGTGGTGGAAAATGCATCGCTTATTCTTATAAAACCGATGCCTATAGTACTAAACACGACTGTGCAGTGAAGCACGGCCGTGTCGCCTGGGAGTATGGTGTCGGTTGTTCAGTTGTTAACCGACGCAGAAAGTGTCCTAGGTGGTGCCCTACTTCGTGGCGTGAAACCTATAGACGTCGGTCAACTAAATATAACCGATAGATCATATAGGCGTCGGTTAGAAAACCGATGCCGAAGAGTTCGACCTTTAGCGACACCCACATAGGCGTCGCCTGAAAACCTTCGCCAAAGGGGGTTAAACAACCGATGCCAAAGGCATATTCTGTAGTAGTGTTTGCCCCTTCTGTGAAGACAGAATGGTCAGTCAACCCTACAAGACCGTTTGATAGCAAACGGTCTACAAACCATTTGGAGAGTGTAGAGCTGGAAACCGTTTGGTACCAGTATCAACAAGACCATTTGATACTCATGCCCCAGGATCATTTTCTCAAGACCGCACGAAGGATTGTTTGCCCAAAACCATTTGGGGCGATCGTTTGATAGCAAATGGTCTACAAACCCTTTGGTAGCAAACGGTCTCCAGACCGTTTGGAGGAGATATTTCAACACCGTTTGGTCTGATTCTACAGACCGTTAGGGCTATTTTAAGTGAAATCGTTTGGGCAAAAATATATGTAGACCGTTTGCTCTCTTTTTTAATCCAAGACCGTTTGGGGTCAGTCCTATGCCTATAAATAGGACCCCAAGGGTCCTTACTTGGATATCGGCTCTGGGACACCGATAGGCTGCCTGTACACTGGTCCAATCCAAAACCAGTCAAGTCCATGCCAGTTTCATTTCACCTACTACCCGTGTTGCAACCAAGCAGGCTGAGGAGAGAAAGAAGACGGAGCGAGGGAGACTGTTCGGTCTATCTTGGCAACTCCTGTTCGCATCCAGATCTGCTCCGACATGACGTAGGAGGCTGTATCTTCTTCACCGAGCTGCGACTACCTTCTGCACTGAGTTCATGGAGGATTTCTCTCTCTTTCTTACTCTTCTTGTTTCTCGCATCATGAGCGAGTAGTACCATTTCGCTGGGGTGCAGGGACTAGCCCCGCTGCCCATGCAAACATGTTATATCGTTAAACTTTCCATGGCAATGTATATAACTCTTCATTTCATCGTTAACCGTTATTTTCATAGTTTGATAAATTGCTTGCTTTCATCTTTGTTCTTCCTATGTTGCGAGAACATCTATATGTAGGATTGAATTTTGTTTAACAAGTTGACTTCCAAACTAGAAATAGAATGGGATTCTTTGAGGTAGTAAGTGTATGATCCGTGAGGGGATGAGCCATCTAGCCTTCAGTGACGCTTCTGTGTGCCTAACGCCTGTATAGGGGGTTCGCAGCGTTAGTTGGATTTTGTATCTTCTTGTTAACTGTCGATGTTTGCTCGTATATTAACCGCCTGCTTGCTTATCGGTTAATGCGGATGACTCCCAAACTAGAAATAGGATGGGATTTCATCGAGGTCATAAGTGTATGATCTATGAGGGGACGAGCCATCTTGCCTTAGGTGACACTTCTATGTGCCTAGTGCTTGTATAGGGGGCCCACAACCTTCATTGGATTTCTGTATCTCCAGAGCCATAAGTAAGTGATCCGGATGGTGACGAGACATCTTATGCCTAAGGTGATGCTTACGTGAACCTAACACCCATATGGGGGGTTTTGCAGCAGCTCTATTTGGATTGATATATCTTGCTTGGATCATTTATAGTTGAATGTGTTTGCGTGTGTAGCGGTGGTGAAACCTGGTACCATCCCAGCAATTCCATATCACTATTTCAAACCCAACTTTAATTCAGCTTTTACTTTCCTGCAATCAGTCAACCTCAAATCAACTAATCGTTCTAAATGTTAGTCTTGCTTGAGTTAGATTAGATTGAAAAGGATTCTTAAAATTTTTGTCCTTTGGGTTCGATCCTTAACTATATTGTGATAAGACTCGTCTTCTTGTGGGTGGTATTATTGCACTTTGGTTTAGGTAAAAGCTCGGGGATTTCAACCCCAAGTGAGTTTGTTAGTGTGTTCAAAATATCACGTCAAATTCTGGCGCCGTTGCCGGGGACAACGGAATCAGTCAGTCAAATCTAGTTCTTTTAAGACTAATCTAGGATTTTTCTTTTTCTTTTGATACAATCGATCATCTACTTGAATTTGACTCTACTTTGTGGATATCATTTTCAAAATCTTTCTATTTTCATGTACAACCCAAGGCATAGTGTATGCACCGTTCGGACAACCCCAGACTCACAGCAAGCTTTGATCCCGAGATAGACAGAACTTTCCATCGTCAGATTAGAGAGAATCAAGAAAGGATGGCACAAGAAGAAGAGGTAGCCCGAAGGGTGGCTCAATCCATCAATGCACAAAGAGAGAGGCTCATGCAAGAATCTAGGGCTGCGGTTCAACAGGAAATCCTAGCAGCACAAGCAGCAGTGCAAGTAGTTGAACTACAAAAGGATCTTAGAGAGTTCTCAATCCCGAAAGCTGTGAATGTTCATCATCCAGTACAGCCTCCTCCCATCAATGCTGCCAATTTGAGATTAGGGCACATTGGATTACATTGCTTCAAAACAACCCTTTCTATGGCAAACAAGCAGAGGACAACCAAGAACATCTTCTGAGATTCATCGATCTATGTGCTATGACAAAGCAAAATGGAGTTACAGATGATGCCATTCGACTCCGTCTCTTCAAGTATTCCCTTGCTGATAGAGCCATAAGTTGGTACAATTCATTACAAAGTGAAATACCCATCACCACCTAGGAACAACTCCAAAATGTGTTTCTGGAAAAGTTCTATCCTCCATGTCTCACATATGAAATTAGGTGCCGGATAACAAATTTCACTCAAGTCCCTGGAGAAACTATCGTTGAAGCATGGGATAGGTACAAAGAGCTTCTACGCAAGTGTCCACACCACGAAATTCCTAAGAATCAACTCGTCAAAATTTTTTATAGGGGTGTGGATGATGATATTAAGAGGTTTCTAGATTCCTCGTCTGGAGGAAACTTCATGCGTCAAAGTTATGACACCGCATGGAGAGTTGTCACCTTGGGAGCAGAAAATCAAGCCAATTGGGGCAGATCTGTAGGTAAAGGAATCTTGAAAGTAGCTATGGCCGAAGCTACTCCCGAGTACAAGTCTATCACTGAAACCTTGAAGGTCTTAGTCGCCAAGCAAGACCATATTGAATCATCTGTAGCCGCTATTGGAAGAGGACGTTCACCCACTCGGCAATTGGAATAGGTCAAGTCCACCTCCCTGTACTGTGAAGCATGTAAAAGGACCGATCATTCCACTTTATCATGCAACGTTCTCTAAGACGTTGTACTGAGCAATGTATGTGGACAAGGAGAGAATGGTCAGATGGAAAATCTTAATGCTATCAACTCTATTCCTCGGCAAAGTTATTACAATCCGAATCAGAATAGGAATCACCCAGGTTTTCAATATGGAAACCCCTCTGGAGCAGTATACTCGCATCAATTTAGTTCAAACAATCAACCAAGAGGCCCACTAGGATTTTAGTATAATAAACAACAGAATTTTGGGAATCAAGGAAATTTCAAGGGGAACTTTCAGAATAGGAACTACAATAATTATCAAAACAACTCGCAGTATCAGAATCTTAATCAACAACAAGGACAACAAGCAGGACCCGTCTCTTCTGATGACAATCTATCAGCCATTGAAAAAATGTTTCAAACTCAGCAAACTATGATAGCCAACCAACAAGCTCAGTAGAAGGCTATTGAATCTCAACTAGCTCAACTCGCAACTAGCATAAAAACACCTGTTGGAGTCTTTGCTGGACAACCCGAGAACAATCCTAAGCATCCTGAATAGTTGAACGCAGTCACCACCAGGTCAGGAAAAGACTATTCAGATCCCCCAGTAAAGACACATGTGGTTATTACAGACGAAGATGAACCTGTGTTTGTCCAAGACTCAACAACACTAGAGTCTCAATCAAAAGATGATAAGACAGATAAGGGAAGCCCTGAGAAACCTACTGACCGGCCTAAATCGCGCGTCCAAAAATTGGAGGTGTATTGAGGTAGTCGAGCCTTCGCATTTATAACCCAAATCCTTCTAGGCCCCCGCAACTTTGTTTACGGGGTCGAAGTAGTCATACGGGGTCGAACACAGGGACAAGGTGGGTTGTGTTGACGACTCTGAATCGACACTCTACACTCCGGTGGATATAAAGAGATATTGAAGTTCCCCGAAGGGAACAACCAGATGTCACGATTAAATCAAAGAAAACTATCTCCAACTGGAGTTACAAGAATGATTAAGATTTTGTCATTTAGCAGTTTTTAGGAATTTTTATGCAACAGAAAATAGAAAGGTAAACTACAGTTTAAGGCGTAATGCAAGGGATAAGACTTTTAGAAAGACAAGCGATAGCAGTAACACCCTGCACCCCTCCTCTCAGAGCGGGTGCCTCTAACCAAGCTTCAACACCCCTCTCGAGGTTGATGGACTCAAGTTAGAGTGGAATGATACTAAAACAACTCCGTTCCGGGCACTCTCGTACTCCAGAATCGGACCGAACACTAGAGCCACAACCCAACTCTTGAAGTAGTTGCAACGGGAAAGACGATTCGGTAGCTAAGCGAAACGTGATCCAAAACATGCAAGCTAGAGTTCAGTTATCCAACACAGTAGTTACCCAATCATAAGGCACTAAGCATTAAACAAATAGCAATTTAGCATTTCTATTTCCATCAGCAATAAGGGTCTTAATATAATGCATAAGCTAAGAATTTAAATAAAAGAATTAAAGATAGATGTCGCCTTCTTGATGTAGAAGGGCGACAGACTACTACTACTCCCAGCCCGATACCGTCCAGGGACCTATCCCGGTACAGCCGTGTCGGGCGGCACACCCTCTCGAGCGGCACGACTGACGGACGACTATATCGTTCGAAGACCCTGGTCGATACGCTCATGTCGGGCGGCACACCCTCTCAAGTGGCACGACTGACGGGGAGAGCGTATCGGTTTTGGTATCGTGTCAGCCAAGGATTCACATATACTACTGTCGGGCATTGTTGTCAGGCACTCGTGTCGCGTATCTATGTCGGCCGATATCGGCCCTCAGTGTCGTCCGGTACAGTCCTAGGTGAACCGATCCCCTCCCTCTCGGGATGAGGAAGAGCTCACCTAGTGTCGCCCGGTACGAGCACTGGGGCACGATACGGTTGCTCTCGCACTTCTCTCGCAGATCGCTCAAGTCCCCAACTGTCCGAACGGTGAACTGGCCAGCCGTCCCGACCTATCCAACCTTCGACGTCTCCGACCTCTCTTTTCGGCTTCCTGTAGCTGCTATTTATACCGGCGGTTGAAGGAGTTATGGTGCTGGAAACGCCACATAGCCCCCTTATACGCCGATCGATGGATGTGGATGGCCGATACAGGTATGTCTTCAGTGCGAGGCGCTGGCTATCGGTCACGTGGCTGGCGGCACGCCTGCCGGTGGGTGGTCATGTCGCTCAATGAGCTGGGTCGTCGGGCGGCTTCAGCTCCCTGTCGGGTAGAAGGTGTGTCGGCCGGTACGTCCCTTTCGCAAGGCGCCCTTCTCCGCCGATCATTCTTGTGTCGCCCAGCCCCTGTCGGGCTGGGTTGTATCGGGCGTCAGGAAGGTCGAGACGGGCTTAGACTTATTGTGGGCCGGAATCGGTCTTATTGCACAAAAATGAGGAAAACCCTGTAAAAGATAGGAAAAACTGGAATAAGAGCGTTGCTTGGCCAATTATTGCGAAAATGCTAATAAAATAGAGGAAAATAGCAGAAAAGGGTAGTTTTGATAACAGAATAAAGGGCAAAAACGTCACAAAATTTGGTGTTATCAACTCCCCCAAACTTAGCTTTTTGATTGTCCTCAATCAATATTTAAACTAAACTTTGTGTTGCTTCTTCTTGCACAGCAAAACTTTAAGGCTAAAGGGTAGCACAAGATTTGCGATGTCTTGGAGGTAATGCTGTCTTAATGCGAACAAAAGACCTTGCCCTACTTTCCTTATTATTTAAGTAAAATTTTTCTTCTCCACAGCTTAAACGAGACTTTGGTGTATGATTCCGAAGTTAGCTTCCACACCAAACAGCTTTATTTTAAGGGCAGAAAGTTGTGTATAGGGTAGGCTAAGGCTTTTTGGGTTTTTCTTCTTGTTTCCCATCAGTCCATCCAGGTAAGGGTCCGTTAACGGGCCAGTGGTCCCTGCAGTCCAAGCCAGTTGGCTTTAGAGCAGTGATTTCACATCCTACGTACCACTGCCCCGGATCTACCATGCCTAAAGACGGGTACTTTTGGAAAACAAGTGTGTATATATATTTTTGTTCTTTTCTCTTATTGGGCACAACTCTCATACTTTTATTCACGCTCATAAGGCTTCTTTCTCTTTTTGGGATTTTTTCTGGGTAAGGGAAAACAAAAGAGATATCTGCTGTTTGGGCAGCTTTTTCCTTCTCCATATCTCTTAGCTGTTTGCGAGATTATTATTTTTCAAAAATTTTGTTGAATGGCAAGGCACAATCTTTTGTTTGTTTGAGACAACATTATCAGAAAGATATGACAGAACTTGTAACTCATTAAATATACAGAAAGTAAACCTTGCAAGAAGTCACAACAAGTTTTTATTATTATTACAGCAACTTTGTACATATGCATAGGGGACAGGAAATTTGCAAAGGAAAGATTTTTGAAAATTTTTATATGGCATGCATGCGTACATCAGATATACAGGGAGCTATAAGGGCACATCAGGTAAAAGAGAATGAATATCGTAGAAAGCTTGAAGAGATAAAATTTTTATACCTCCCTCACTGGCATACCCCCCCAAACTTACTTTCTACTCTTTCCCAGAGTAGAGAAGAAAGCAAAAGTGAGGTAAAGCACAGCCAGTGAGGGTTAGCTTTCTGATGTGCTACAAAATGCTCCTACGAAGTTGCAGCATGCCATTGGGAGGTTGTCTAGCGGGTTCACTTCGGCGGTGTAGTGGTTGAGTGTGAGCGTAACCCTCAAAATTCACTTCTGGCCCACCTTTTCTTCACATCTCCGTTGTAAACAAAAACAAAGGGACTGATTATCCGTCCCTAGTTTAGTTCCCAGGAGTGTATAGTCAGGGTGGGCCCTCTCCCTTAAGAGGGAGGAACCAGGGTGCCTCGAACGTGTTCGGAGGCCTTGGTTGCCACACTCGTAGCTAGGTGACTCACTATTGGAGCTACCAAATCAAGAAGAATCTTCCTTTCCATTGTTGTTGCCATTTCTGCCCGACAGTTGTTGCTGATCCCCGCGCTGTGCTTGCTGGCGCGGTAGGTGGTTTGCTCCATATGAGCCATACCTGTTAGTTAAAATTTATTTATTCATCCATTAGGCAAGAAAGATGAAAAGAAAGAAAACTTATTAAAACCGGGCGATAAGCGATCGGACGACACGATGTTGTCGCGCGATAAGGCTCGACGCCCGACACAGGTGTATCGGGCGATACGAGGTCACATGAAGCAAAAACATGACATCGCAGAGAGAAGCATGATGCCCGATACAAAACATCGGGAAAACGCTATCGACCGGCGTTACGCGCGAAAGCATGTCGGGCGATAGAAAATCTGCAGGTCATGTAAACCCGATAAGCGGCTCGGTAACAGATACTGGCGTCGGGCAACATGTTTATCGGCCGATAAACGTGTCGGTCTTCAAACCTATCGGGCGACAAGCCATGTCGTTCAGTAAGAAAACAACAAGCCGGCCGATATGCCTCACACGATACAAAAATCTGTGCCGGGCGAGAGATAGCGTGTCGGGCGAAAGACGTGTCGGGCTATACCTTTGCTCTCAGGAGGCATCGCCCGATACTAGGGCGAAGGCAAGATGGCCGACACACGAGCAAAAGGGAGGATCAAAGCATGCGTTCCAGGTGGCAAAAATGAGAAAATGATAGCCCGACATGAAGAAACCTCCACGCTATTTATAGAGAACCCAGCAGGGGGTGAAATGTGTAAAACATGGCGCGCGTCGGGCGTTTTAGTCACATTATTCCCGAGACGCGAAGTCCCATTGGTCAGTCCAAGGGTCATCCGCTGCCCTTGCATCGCCCGGGGCGAGGCTGCCCGATACAAGTGGTTCTGCGCCCAGCTGGTCGACATGGTAGAAAAGCGGGCGGTCAAAAGGCCAAAACTGAACCTGTGTGAAGTAAAAGGCCATTGCAGGGTAAAACATCATTGGTATAGAGAAGGATCTCTTACCTCAGATGGTATTACTCCTCAATGCTCCACAAAACACAGCGATGGCCCATAAAACAAAAAGAGTCAGCACACATGCGCATGTACTGACTCGGGCCTTATTAAAGTCCATAATGGTTGTTTTTACAAAGAAAACAAATGTATCCTAATTTATGACTCGGGCTTCCTTCCGAGGAGTGCTGAAGTTTCCGTCGCCAGTTCGACCGGTGTAGGCTCTTTGGTTGTACCCACATCCAGCAAGTCAATTTCTGCTTTCCTGTCAAAAGCTTCGTCCTCATAAAACCTTTTTACTCTGTGCTCGTTCACCTTGAAGATCTTGGCCGGGTCATCCTTGTCGCGGAGCTCCATCATTCCTGATGGGTATATCTTTGCCACAGAAAATGGTCCCGACCATCTTGTCTGTAATTTCCCAGGAAAAAGACGGATGGAGGACTTGAATAACAGGACCTTATCCCCTTCACTCACATCCTTTCTCCTAAGGTGGGCATCATGCCACATTTTTGTTCTTTCCTTGTAGATCTTTGCATTCTCGTAGGCGTGAATCCTCAGCTCTTCGAGCTCTTGAAGCTGTAAAAACCTCTTTTCTCCTGCTTTGTCTAGATCCATATTTAGGAACTTGATCGCCCAAAGGGCCTTGTGTTCTAGTTCCAAAGGAAGATGGCAGGATTTTCCGTATATAAGACGGTAGGGGGTGGTTCCAATTGGCGTCTTGTAAGCAGTACGGTAGGCCCATAATGCGTCGTCAAGTTTCATAGACCAGTCCTTCCGCGTGCGGCTGACAGTCTTTTCTAAGATCCGCTTGATCTGTCTGTTTGAGACCTCTACCTGCCCCGATGTCTGTGGGTGGTAGGGCGTAGCGATCTTATGTTTTACTCTATACTTGCGTAGGAGCGCTTCGAACTGCCTTTCTCCGAAGTGTGACCCGCCGTCGCTTATTACGGTGCGCGGTATACCGAAACGGGGAAAGATGGTATTCTCAAAAAGCTTGATAACCGACTTGGCGTCGCATGTTTGGGTGGCTACCGCCTCTACCCATTTCGACACATAGTCTACTGCCACTAGTATGTATTGATACCCCTGGGATGGGGGAAACGGCCCCATGTAATCAACCCCCCACACGTCAAATATTTCCACTTCGATCCAGCTTGCCATCGGCATTTCATTCCTCCGCCCTATATTCCCCGTTGACTGGAACTCTTTGCAAACCTTTACAAATCGTGCAACATCTTTAAATAAGGAGGGCCAGTAGAAACCTGATTGTAGCACTTTTGCCGCTGTTCTTTCGCTACCCAGGTGTCCACCATAGGGGGAGGCGTGGCATCCCTTCAGGATATCGGCAGTTTCTTCTTCCAGGATGCACCTCCTGTACAAGTTGTCTGCGCATCTTCTGAACAGGAGAGGATCATCCCAGTAATAATTCTTGGCATACGCGAATAGCTTCTTCTTTTGATTGTAGGTGATGTCAGGAGGCAGATCTCCACAAGCGAGGAAATTGCAGATGTCTGCAAACCAGGGCAATCCTTGTTCTTGAGCTTCAGCCATCATGAGAGCTTCGTCGGCAAAGTTGTCGTCGATCTGTGGCCCTCTCTGTCTCTCAGCCACTATCCTCGAAAGGTGGTCTGCGACCACATTTTCCGCGCCTTTCTTGTCGATAATTGCATGATCGAACTCTTGGAGAAACAAGGCCCATCTCAACAATCTGGGTTTTGCGTCTTTCTTTTGCATTAAGTATTTTATTGCCCCATGGTCCGTGTATACCTTGACCTTTGATCCGACGAGATACGACCTGAACTTGTCAAACTCGAAGACAACAGCGAGCATTTCCTTCTCGGTGGTTGTGTAGTTTACCTATGCTTCGTCCAACGTGCGACTAGCGTAGCAAATCACATGGTTCTTTTTATCTTTCTTTTGCCCCAGGACTGCTCCCACTGCGTAGTCGCTAGCGTCGCACATTAGCTCAAAGGGTAAACCCCAATCAGGCACTTGAAGGATAGGTGGTGATACTAAAGCATTTTTCAGGGCCTGAAAAGCACTGAGACAATCGTTAGAGAAAACAAATTCAGCATCCTTTACCAGGAGATTGGACAATGGTTTGGAAATCTTTGAGAAGTCCTTGATGAATCTTCGGTAATATCCGGCGTGCCCGAGGAAGCTTCTTATCCCCGTGACGGAATTTGGTGGAGGAAGTTTAGATATATCTTCAATTTTGCTGGTATCCACCTCGATCCTGCGCCTTGAGATCTTATGCCCTAGGACGATGCCCTCCCGTACCATGAAATGACATTTTTCCCAGTTCAGGACCAGGCTATTTTCCTCGCATCTTTGAAGTACTAACGACAGGTTCTTCAGACAGCTATCGAAGTCCTTTCCATAGACAGAGAAGTCGTCCATGAAAACTTCCACGATGTCTTCTAGAAAATCTGAGAACATTGATATCATGCATCTTTGAAAGGTGGCGGGGGCGTTGCAGAGTCCGAAGGGCATCCTTCTAAAGGCATAAGTGCCGTAAAGGGAGGTGAACGTCGTTTTTTCCTGGTCGTCTGGTAAGATGGGTACCTGGTAGAATCCTGAAAAGCCATCAAGAAAACAGAAATAATCGTGATGCGCTAATCTTTCAAGAACTTGGTCAATAAAAGGTAGCGGAAAATGATCCTTTTTTGTAGCCTGATTTAGCTTTCGGTAGTCAATGCACATTCGCCAACCAGTGACGGTCCTTACCGCCACTTCGTCACCCTTCTCACCCTTAACCACATTCATTCCGCCTTTCTTGGGTACTACGTGGATCGGGCTTACCCAGTTGCTGTCGCTAATTGGGTAAATGATCCCCGCGTCCCTAAGCTTTATTACCTCTTTCTTGACGAGCTCCTTGAGCATCTGATTCAGCTTCCTCTGGGGTTGGACCAGGGGCTTGGTAGACTCATCCAAGTTGATGTGATGCATGCAAAGGGCGGGGCTAAGGCCTTTGATATCATCTACGGAATATCCTATAGCCCCCCTCTGGAGTCTTAACTCCTCAAGGAGCCGGTCCAGCTGATTTCTTGAAAGATCTGCGTTTACGATGACTGGGTTCCTCTGTTCTTCATCTAAAAATTTGTACTTCAGTCCTTCCGGTAATGCTTTTAGGTCCGGCTTTGCTCTGGGCGTCTCCTCCTGAGGTTCTTCCTCAAGGGAGGCATACTTCGCAGAGTTTACCTCCTCCTCTTCTTCTTGCAAGTCTTTGTCAGAAAGGTTGAAAATGTCGAGATGCTTTACGACCTTGGGATTTTCGAAGTCGAGATCCTGACAGCTTATTGCTCTCGCGAGGGGATCCACTGTCCGGATATCCTCCTCTAATTCCTCGCAGAATTTATTGTAGCTATCCGCAAAACAGGCTGATTCAGACAGGGATGGACCTCTCATGATTTCCTTCATCTTGAAGTCCATGTGGCTGTTTCCAACCCTCAAGGTGATTATCCCTTCAGAGACATCAATCAGCGCCCTCCCTGTTGCCAAGAAAGGGCGTCCGAAGATGATCGGACATCTGGGATCTTCAGCTGTGTCGATGACGACGATGTTACAAGGAATAAAGAAATCACTGACCCTAATCGGCACATCTTCGACAATGCCTACAGGTCTTTTGAAAGAGTGATCCGCCAGTTCAATCCGCATATTGGTTCGAACCATGTCGGTCAAACCCATCCTTTGCGTGAAACTTAAGGGCGTGAGGCTGATGCTTGCTCCCAAGTCCGCCAGACCCTTCCGCTCAACATTGTCCCCGATGGCGAATGGGATCGTGAAAGCTCCGGGATCCTTTCTCTTAGTCGGCAAGCTGGGCTTTACGAAGGCAGAGGAAGTAGAGGCCAGGTACAATGACTCTATCCTCCCCCCTTCTTTTCTTCATTATTAGATCTTTGAGAAACTTGGTGTATGTGGGCATCTCCTCCAAAGCGTCAAGGAAGGGGACTTCAAGGTGCAGCTTCCTGATCGAATCCATGAACCTTTCGTGCCGCTTTTTCAGATTTGCCTTGATCAGCTTGTACGGGAACGGTACCCTGGGAGCGTAAGGATTCCTCCCACCAGATGGCTCATCGGACGGTCTCGGCGCAGGCTCTTCGGCTTCTGCAGGCCTGCCTCCATCTCCTGCTGGAACGGCATCCTTGGGCCCTTGCTCAGGTTCCAGTGGGGCTTCATCAGCGCGCTCTACCGTCTTTCCTGATCTAAGCACTGCCATTACTGCAGTTTCAGGGTGAGGGACCATTTTTCCTGCAGGGTTCTTCATCAGAGCAGCCATCTGAGACAGTTGTTGATCGACCTCCCATTGACGCATCTGCAGACTCGCTGTCTGGTGTTGCATGGAATTCAGAGATCCAGGGCTGGTAAGCATCCCCTGTACCAGCTGGTTGATGATGGTGTCCTGTCTTTTTATGTAGGCGGAAAGCTGACCAACCCAATTAGGCCGGGTCGCTTTCTCACTTTGGCTCTGACATTCGCCCTCAGAAAGGGGTTGCTCACAATGAGGCATGGTTGACAGTCTCGGTGTTCAGTAGATCAGAGTACCTGAAAACCGCATAAAAATCATGTTTAGAAAATTATAATTGGGGTAAAGAATAATGCTTAAAGAAAAAGAAAAAAGAAAAAGAAAAAGAAGTGTTGTCAAGCCTATTTCTAAGCTTGAGGCACGGGAGTGTAGTTAGTGGATTCGGATTCGTCAATAGTGCCATTTGCCTTGTCCCCGGCAACGGCGCCAGAAAGTTGACCGGCCTAAATCGCGCGTCCTAAAATTAGAGGTGTATTGAGGTAGTCGAGCCTTCGCATTTATAACCCGAATCCTTCTAGGCCCCCGCAACTTTGTTTACGGGGTCGAAGTAGTCATACGGGGTCGAACACAGGGACAAGGTGGGTTGTGTTGATGACTCTGAATCGACACTCTACACTCCGGTGGATATAAAGAGATATTGAAGTTCCCCGAAGGGAACAACCAGATGTCACGATTAAATCAAAGAAAACTATCTCCAACTGGAGTTACAAGAAAGATTAAGATTTTGTCATTTAGTAGTTTTTAGGAATTTTTATGCAACAGAAAATAGAAAGGTAAACTGCAGTTTAAGGCATAATGCAAGGGATAAGACTTTTAGAAAGACAAGCGGTAGTAGTAACACCCTGCACCCCTCCTCTCAGAGCGGGTGCCTCTAACCAAGCTTCAACACCCCTCTCGAGGTTGATGGACTCAAGTTAGACTAGAATGATACTAAAACAACTCCGTTTGGGGCACTCTCGTACTCCAGAATCGGACCGAACACTAGAGCCACAACCCAACTCTTGAAGTAGTTGCGACGGGAAAGACGATTCGGTAGCTAAGCGAAACGCGATCCAAAACATGCAAGCTAGAGTTCAGATATCCAACACAGTAGTTACCCAATCATATGGCACTAAGCATTAAATAAATAGCAATTTAGCATTTCTATTTCCATCAGCAATAAGGGTCTTAATACAATGCATAAGCTAAGAATTTAAATAACAGAATTAAAGATAGATGTCGCCTTCTTGATGTAGAAGGGCGACAGACTACTACTACTCCCAGCCTGATACCGTCCAGGGACCTATCCCGGTACAGCCGTGTCGGGCGGCACACCCTCTCGAGCGGCACGACTGACGGACGACTATATCGTTCGAAGACCCTGGCCGATACGCTCATGTCGGGCGGCACACCCTCTCGAGCGGCACGACTGACGGGGAGAGCGTATCAGTTTCGGTATCGTGTCGGCCAAGGATTCACATATACTACTGTCGGGCATTGTTGTCAGGCACTCGTGTCGCGTATCTACGTCGGCCGATATCGGCCCTCAGTGTCGTCTGGTACAGTCCTAGGTGAACCGATCCCCTCCCTCTCGGGATGAGGAAGATCTCACCTAGTGTCGCCCGGTACGAGCATTGGGGCACGATACGGTTGCTCTCGCACTTCTCTCACAGATCGCTCAAGTCCCCAACTGTCTGAACGGTGAACTGGCCAGCCGTCCTGACCTATCCAACCTTCGACGTCTCCGACCTCTCTTTTCGGCTTCCTGTAGCTGCTATTTATACAGGCGGTTGAAGGAGTTATGGTGCTGGAAACGCCACGTAGCCCCCTTATACGCCGGTCGATGGATGTGGACGGCCGATACAGGTATGTCTTCGGCGCGAGGCGCTGGCTATCGGTCACGTGGCTGGCGGCACGCCTGCCGGTGGGTGGTCGTGTCGCTCGACGAGCTAGGTCGCCGGGCAGCTTCGGCTCCCTGTCGGGTAGAAGGTGTGTCGGCCGGTACGTCCCTTTCGCAAGGCGCCCTTCTCCGCCGATCATTCTTGTGTCGCCCAGCCCCTGTCGGGCTGGGTTGTATCGGGCGTCAGGAAGGTCGAGACGAGCTTAGACTTATTGTGGGCCGGAATCGGCCTTATTGCACAAAAACGAGGAAAACCCTGTAAAAGATAGGAAAAACTGGAATAAGAGCGTTGCTTGGCCAATTATTGCGAAAATGCTAATAAAATAGAGGAAAATAGCAGAAAAGGGTAGTTTTGATAACAAAATAAAGGGCAAAAACGTCACAAAATTTGGTGTTATCACCTACTAATGAAGAAATTGAAACACCAGAACCTGATATTCCTATATATAAGCCTCGTATACCCTTCCCAACCCATCTAAGGCAAACCAAGCTCGATACTAGATTCAATATGTTTAAAGAAGCTATGAAGAAACTTCATGTTGATATACCCTTTTTGGATGCTCTGGCTGAGATACCAGCCTGGACTAAGTACCTAAAGTCACTCCTCACCAGGAAGTATATAATTGAAGAATATGAGACAGTAAAACTAGCAACAACTACATCTAATATCATACTGAGCAAGATGCCCAAGGAACAAAAGACCTGGGATCCTTTGGAATTTCATGTCACATTGGCGACTCATCATGCAAGAAAGGTTTGGCAGATCTCGACGCAAGCATCTCTATTATGCCGCTTAGGCTGTGCGAAAGACTAGGGTTTGCAAAATTGCTTCCTAGTGGTATGACTATACAACTTGCAGACAATTCGATAAATCGTCCGTTAGGAATCCTCGAAGATGTCCCGGTCAAGGTAGGCAAGGACACATATGTTCCATGCGACTTCATCATTATGGATATAAAGGAAGATGCTAGATATCCTCTCATCTTTGGTCATCCTTTCCTCGCCACTACAAGAGCCCTGATTGATGTTGAAGCTAGTACCTTAATGCTCAGATTAGGCAAAGAAACTCTCAAATTTAAAGTTTGTGCAAGTATGAGAAGACCAAGTATGCAAGAAGAAGTCTATCTGATTGACTGCATTGAACAAATGTCACTTCTGACTCAAGAGCATCATGAATCCAACGATCCCTTGGAAATTGCTCTAACAAACCCATCAGTGGATGAACCAATTGACGAACAAGTAAAGGATTGCATCGAATCCCTCGACTCTGCTAAAGAAGATGTTGGAGCCAATAATGAAGAACTCAAGGCTATGGAAACTACAGAAGAAACAAGTGAAAAACCAGATGCTACTAAACTAAAGTCTCTACCCGAAGGATTGAGGTACATGTTTTTAGACGTTCTCAAGGTTTGTCCAGTTATTATAAATTCCGATCTAACAATTGAACAAGAAGAGAAACTTCTGAAGGAATTGAGGGAAAGAAAGAAAGCCATCGGTTATAAAATGAGTGACCTCACTAGGGTCACTCAAGCACTGTGTATGCACAAGATCCCTATGATGGAAGATCACAAACCTACTATTGAACATTAACAGAAATTGAACCCAAATATGAAGGAAGTGATCTGTAGCAAAGTCATTAAATTGCTCACAATTGGAATAATCTATCTGATATCTGATTCACCATGGGTGAGCCCAGTGCATGTAGTCCCGAAGAAAGGTGGAATAACTGTTATCCGGAATGAAAAAAATGAACTCATCCCCACTCGAACAGTCACAGGGTGGATAGATTATAGAAAATTGAACAAGGCAACTTGAAAAAATCATTTTCCAATGCCCTTCCTTGATCAAGTCCTAGAAAGGTTGGCTCATCAAGAATATTTCTATTATCTTGATGGTTACTCTGGATTCTATCAAATACCCATACATCCAGATGACCAAGAGAAAACAACCTTTATCTGCCCATTCAGAACATATGTGTTTAAAAGAATGTCATTTAGTCTCTGTAATGCGCCCGCAACTTTCCAACATTGCATGGCTGCCATATTCGCTGGTCTTACTGAAACACTTATGGAGGTTTTCATGGATGATTTTTCTGTATATGGAGATTCATTTGATTCATGTCTTAAGCACCTCTCCTTGGTCCTCAAACGTTGTGAAGAAGCACATCTTGTGCTAAATTGGGAAAAGTGCCATTTTATGGTAAGAGAAGGCATTGTCCTCGGTCATAGGGTCAACAATAGAGGAATTGAAGTAGATAAAGCCAAGATTGAAGTGATTTCTAAACTGGATACCCCAACAAATGTAAAAGAAGTTCGTGCTTTTCTAGGTCATGCAAGATTTTACTAAAGATTCATAAAGGACTTTTCCAAGATAACGAAGCCAATGACAAACCTATTACTAACAGATATTGATTTCAATTTCAATGAAGAATGTGTCAAAAGCTTTCAACACACTGAAGCAGGCCCTTACAACCACCCCAATCATTAGAGCTCCCGACTGGGACCATCCTTTTGAAATTATGTGTGATGCCAGTGATTATGTTGTGGGTGTTGTTTTAGGGCAATATATAGAGAAGAAACAGTATGTGATCTATTATGCATCAAAAACTCTCGATGAAGCCCAGAGGAATTACGCTACTACTGAGAAAGAACTTCTAGCAGTCGTGTATGCCCACTACTACAGAAACAACATTCAATGTCACTTTTCTCGGCGTCGGTTATTTAAAAAATTAGCTGCCTATAACATTACACGTCGGCTATTTAGTAAATCTGACGTCTATATTCGAAGACCAGCCAGACACGGGTACCGCTTTGTATTCAGCGTCGGCTGCACAACAAACAACCGACGCCTAAAATTGTCCGTGAAATCCAATTTTCGAGCCAAAAAAATTTGGCACATACAGCGTCGGTGTTTTACCAAAAAACTGCCGCCTATATAAGATGAAAAATTGCACGAAAAGTTCCATCTTAGGTGTCGGTTATCCGTTGATAACCAACGCCGATAATGGTTCCCGCCATACTATTTAGGGCAAAATTTGTCTAATTGGACGTCGCTTATTTAAGTAGAACCGACGCCGAAGACGTTAGGGGTCGGTTGTATTTTATAACTGACGCCTTTTACCAACTTAATAGACTCTTGATCGGCCACTATCCCCTTTCTTCTGTTTCATTGCTAGAATTTCTCCCCAGTGCTGCTGTCGCCCGACTGCAACCCCCACCTGCCGCTGTTGTGGCTTCTGCTCCGTCGTTGCTCTGCCTCCGCTCCCTGCTCCTTCTGTGCCACCATCTCCGGTCTGCTTGTGTTCCGCCTGCTCCTTCTGCGCCGCCGTCTCCCTGCTCCTTCTGCTTGTGCGCTGCCTACTCCTTTTGCGCCCTGCGGCTACCTGCCTACCCTACGTCGGTTGTCTTGGAGCTCACCGCGCCTGCCCTACGCCGGCGGTCCTTTTCTCGACCTCACCTCACCGCCGACCTGTCGACCTCACCTCACCCTGCTCGCTTGCCCAGGTACCTGCCGACCTACCCAGGAGGCACCCAGGCGCGCCTAGGCTGCCAGGCGTTCACCTAGGGTCCCAAACCCAGGCGTCCAGCCTAGTTAGGCCTCTGGGATGCTTGGGCTGCGCCAAGGCACAATGTTGCTGTGTATTTTTTTTTAATTAAATTATTTACTGATTTGTGTTTATTTATGTACTTATTTGTATTTATTTATGTATTGTTTCAGGAATTAATCGATCATCTACTCTGCCCGTCGTCTCCCTGCCCGTCGCCTGCTCACCTGCCTTCTTGCCTGCCTACTCGCCTACCCTCCATCTCTCCCAAACAGGGGTAAACCCTATTTTATTACACTACTTGATCTTTAATCACATAGACTTACTCAACATTGCTACTTTTATGATCCTAGTGATTAAAATCACTCTTTCCTAGTCCCTTTAGTAACTAATGTTCCCTTGAGATGAGTGTTAATTGATCTAGTTTGCTTACTTTCCTTGTAATGCCATCTTTTATGTGCTATGACATAGTCACCTTTAGAGTATTAAAATTTAAAATGATGCAACTTGTACACTTGTTAAATTTGAATCTATAAATCCTATGAATTGATATCACCCCACAAAATCAGTAGTCACTATTATGTCTTGTACAGTCTAAATCTAATACTCTTATGCCATTTTAACACCATGATGACCTAACATGAAACCATGCTCTTAATGATATGATTTACATATCTATTATTGTGTTTGTTGGCCTAGAAACCCGTCCAAGATTAGATAGTCCCCGATTTGGGACTGTTCTTGAACACCTAATCTCACTTAGGATGTAAGTGTATAATGTGTATTGGGTTTTCGAGAAAATTTCGGCAGCATTTCCCCGTTTGTTCTCTAAGTACATATGTACTTAGAAAACAATGGGGAAATGCTGCCGAAATTTTCTCGAAAACCCAATACACATTATACACTTACTAGTGAGATTAGGTGTTCAAGGATGGGATAGGTGGTACACATTTATTATATATAAGAATGACATCACATGTGTTTGCTGGCCTAGACATGTATGTTTATATTTTTTATTGATAAAAGATCGCAATTTTATTGATAAAATATCACAAGTTTCTTGGCTAAATGTTTGCCTTTTTCTAGTTAATACAAATGCTAAATGTTTGCCTTTTTCTAGTTAATACAAATGCTAAATGTTTGCCTTTTTCTAGTTAATACAAATGCTAAATGTTTTCCTTTTTAATGACATTTTCAGATGGCTGACCATGATGAGCATGATGTCCATGATGAGCATGAAGTCCATGATGAGCATGCTGTCCATGGCGAGCATGGCGAGGATACCAATGTAAGTTCTAAAAATCATATCCTATATTTCTATAAAATTCATTATCTTCTAGTTATGTCATATATCCCATATTTCTATATTGTGCTAATTAAGTGTGTTTATTTTTGTCAAATTTTAGTTTGATGATGCACATGTACCCACTGAAGCACTGGAGCAACTTCATGCGCAGCAGCAAACACTTAACAAGAAAAGGGGAATCACTCTAATGAAGAAGTTAATAGCGCTGAGTGGCAGTGCATCCAAATTGGTTGTTGAGTTTGATAATGGAGGAAATGCAATTGGAGTGAACCGTAATAATTTTGTAAACTATCTTGGGTGTGTCACTCGAATCCATTGTGGTGTTAAGTATGATAATTGGCATAAAGTTCCTCAGGCGAACAAAGACTTGATATGGAAGGATTTATGCGTGAATTATTATTATTTGCAATTCTATTTTGTAGATTACAAATTATATTATTAGCAATTCTATTTTTGGATACTAGTTAATAAGAATTCTATTTTATAGAATCTATTTGCATTGGATGAGAAGTTGCATCGTAAAAGCGTGATGCAACACGCTGGAAAGATGCTTAGGAACTATAGGACAAATCTGAACAGAGAATACATAAAAGATGGTGATAAGAAGAAGAAGTCAGCCCTTGAGCAGTGGAACTTCTTGGACAAAGAAGATTGGGACAATTTTGTTGCTTCAAGAAAATCTGAAGAATTCAAGGTATTAGGCGTCACTCCCAATTTAATTAATATACGTTGTATTCACCTATTCAAGATTAACATTTAGTGCTACTAACCAAATCATTAATGTGCATACTAACTAGGCCCTCAGTGACACGCAAAAAGCAAGGCGTGCACTAAATGTGCATGACCACACTATGGGTCCAAAGGGCTATGAAAGCATTCGCCAAAGACTACAGGCGGAGTCTGCGGCTACTCAGGAGTCTACTGCTACTCAGGAGTCTGCCACACCCATGCCTCGCCATGATATCTGGATAGCTGGGAGGCAAAACAAGAAAGGTGAAATAAAGAAGCTCGTAACTGCTGAGGTGGCTGCGAAAATGGTAAAATACAACTCTTAGAGCAATCGTTTGAATATTGATTATTTGTGGTGTTAACTAATCATGTGTGTTGATGGTGATTAGCGGGAGCTGCACGAGCAGAGGAAACAAGGAACATTCATCCCTCAGGGTACAAGGGATGAATTGACAGTTGCTCTGGGTAACCCAGAGCATCTTGGACGTGTTAGGGGTGCAGGCGCTGGTGTGGGCATCAAAGCATTCTTTGGGCCATCCCAGCGCAAATCCAGAGCGGGACTTTTACAAGAAGAGGTAACATATTCTTTTTTTAGAATGTTACTGCAAAAGGGAATTCAATAATAAGAAGCTAATGTTTCTTTTATCCATGTATAGGAGAATAAGAGAGTCGAGGATATAGTTGCTAAGAAGGTCAATGATACAATTGCTGAGAAGGTCAAGGAAGAAATAGTGTGGTGGCAGGCATCTCATGCTTCCAATCAGCCTATGGTGACCCACTCTTCTCCTGATGCACAGACTGTGAGTAATCCTGGAGACCCATTGCCTAGCATGTCTCCTGTAAGTATTGTTTATGACATTATAGCTAGTCTTTTCAAGATGATATGTTTTCAAGATGATATGTATATATGTATAACATTCTTTACGTAAATTTGTAGGCATTGAAGCCATGCCGGTTAAGAATGCAAGACTATGTTGTTGCAGAGGTGCGGGCTTACCCGTCCCTTCCTGGGGCAACATTTCATGGGACTCTAATGCCGTAGGGCTACGTTCGTGTGAGCCTGATGTGTCTATTACCCGATTGGAGGGAAGCTGCATATTGCCATATGCCCACCCAGATATTGATAAACTTGGTGAGGCAGAAGGCGGGGTGATATTGTGGCCCAAAGAAGATGTCGTCTACACTACTGAAATTGTAAGATAAATTTACATTACTTTAGATTGTTAATGTGTATATATGAGGTCAACTGATCTGAAATTATATATACAGGTTAAAAAGAAGACACCCGAAGCACCTAGGCCTCCACCTCCACTTCCTGCATTACCAAGTTGGGTTCCAACTGACCTAAAATACCCGTTAGGTCCTGCTTGTAGGGGAATGGAAAGTTGGCTACGGGCACATAATATACATTGCCCTATAGTTTTTTCTTTAGAAGCAGATTATACAGGTCAATCATACGATAGCTCTTTATTTATACAAGATATTATTGAGCTGTTTATGAATGATTGGCTGAATACATCAATGATAGAGACATGGATAAGGTGAGATCTTGTTTATACATCCATATACCTTGTGTAAGATTCGGTGATCTAGTTTCTTATATATTAATGCATACGTAATACATGTTTTGCAGCTACTTAGTCGAAGATCAATGCAAACAATTTCATTTGATCATGTGGGATTTTTGATTCCATCATTGATTAGTATGGTAGCTAAAGACCGTGATAGTGTTCAACAATATTGTATAAATGCTTTTACAATTTTCAGTCAGCAAAATAAGACGATAATAATAGCTCCATTCAATGTCAAGTAAGTTAACTTTATTTATAATTTGGACTTAAGAAAATTCCATTTTTATTGTGCATTTTGAGTTATTAATTGTTAACTTTTTTACCTATAGCGCTAGACATTGGGAGTTACTAGTTATTGTCCCCGGGATGTTCACTGTTTATTATCTAGATCATGCGGGAAGTACATTGAACACTAAAATTGGACACATATTGAGAATGCCATTATTTTGGTGAGAAATATTTCATTTTTATATTCGTTAACATATGTTATTACATTACTATTTAATTATGCAATTTACTGTGTTACATTAACATGTAGGGGTTTAGATGCATTCAAAAATGCTGGAGGAAATGTCCCAAGGAGAAAGAACCAGCCAATAATTTGGGAGAACGTAAAAGTAAGTTCCCGACTCCAATGTATATATTATTTATGTGAACTGTGCTTAGTTATATTTTTTAATATTTTGTATGTTTCAATTTATAGTGTGCTACACAAGACAACGGCTGGGCATGCACATACTATGTGATGTGATTTATGTAGATGATTATCCGACATGCCGCATTGGAGATTAATACCATACATGAGGTATTATATATAGTCTCATTAGTTAGTATGAAATATTTCAATCTTATTTTTATATTATTACTTATATATATACATCATTCTCTTTGCAGGTGTTTAAAACTGACCACACTACAGGTAAACGCTTAAAAAATGTACATGCTCCATATACGATGGAAGCAATAAATGAAGTAAGAGAAGAATTGGCAAAAGCCATACAAGCAGTGGCGACTGTAAGATATAATTGGGATGCTGATAGCGATCCTGAATGATATTTTGTAAATGAATATTTCTGAATGTTTATACATGTATTTGAATGTTTCTACATGTGTGAATGTGAGAATTGAATTTATGTCTGAATGTATCTACTTGTGTGAAAAAATATTTGTTGATATTTCAGGTTTGTGGCCTGTTTGTAGGCTGATATCAATGGATGTCGTAAACTTGCAGTTCAGGAAACTGAACTGCAGGTTCTCATCCTGCTGACCAGCCACAGCAGGCCTGCAAACTGATAAGAAAAAAAAAGTATAGGTGTCGGTTATTTATAGAACACTGACGCCTCAGGAATACAGCGTCGGTTATTGGATAAAGACCGATGCCGAATGTGACAAATAACCTGACCGTGCAGGAAAGCACGGCCGTGGTGGAAAAGGCGTCACGTATTTGTATAACACCGACGCCTATAGTACTAAATACGGTCGTGCAGCGAAGCACGGCCGTGTCATCTGGGAGTATGGCGTCGGGTGTTCAGTTGTGAACCGACGCTGAAAGTGTCCTAGGTGGTGCCTTTTTTGTGGCGCGAACCTTATAGACGTCGGCCAACTATATATAACCGATGCCTAGAGATCATATAGGCATCGTTAGAAAACTGACGCCGAAGAGTTCGACCTATAGCGGCGCCCACATAGGCGTCGCTTGAAAACCGTCGCCAAAGGGGGTTAAACAACCGACGCCAAAGGCGTGTTCTATAGTAGTGGCCTTTGACAAGTTCAGATCCTACCTAATTGGTTTGAAGGTTATTTTCTACACAGACCATGCTGCCATTCGTTACCTCCTGGAAAAGAAAGATGAAAAACCCAGGTTGATTAGATGGATCCTCCTATTATAGGAATTTGATTTAGAGATAAGAGATAAAAAAGGTACAGAGAATGTTGTAGCAGACCACCTCAGTCACATCCACACTCAGGATACTGAGAAGATTTCAATTAATGATTCCCTACCAGATGATCAATGAATGAAGGCCTCAGAAGCTATACCATGGTACTCGGATTATGTGAACTACCTTGTTGCTGGGGTTATCCATCCTCAATGCACCGGGAATGCCCTAAAGAAGTTCATGCGTGATGTGAAGTAATACCACTGGGATGAGCCATATCTTTTTAAACTATGTGTTGATGGTTTGTATAGACGATGTATCACTGAAGAAGAAGCTAAACTTATTTTGGAACAATGTCACTCAGGACCAGTGGGGGGACATATGAGCTCCAAAAAGACTGCTTTAAAGGTTTTGCAATGTGGATTCTTCTGGCCAACCATATCCAAGGATTCCTACGACTTTGTCCTATCTTGTGACAAATGTCAAAGATCTGACAATATAACAAAGAGAGACGAGATGTCGCTGAATCTATGGCAAGAAGTAGAGATATTCGATGTTTGGGGGGGTGGACTACATGGGTTCATTCCCATCTTCTCATGGATTTTCATACATACTAGTGGCGGTATACTACGTCTCAAAATGGGTTGAAGCTATACCAACCGTCACTAGTGATTCCAAACCCGTCATCAAATTATTCAAAGATATTATTTTCCCACGTTTTGGAGTGCAACGAACCGTGATATCTGACGGAGGCTCCCACTTCCTTGAAAGAAGCTTTAAAGATTTACTAAGAAAATATGGTGTAACTCATAAGGTAGCCTCGCCTTACCATCCATAAACAAGTGGACAAGTAGAGGTCTCTAACCGTCAAGTAAAGGCTATTCTGGAAAAAACTGTAGGACGCAATCGAAAGGATTGGTCAACGAAAATCAACGATGCCTTATGGGCTTATCGAACTGCTTATAAAACTCCCATTGGGACTACACCTTTTCGATTAATATATGGAAAAGCTTGACACCTTCCAGTCAAACTGGAACATAAGGCATGGTGGGAAATTAAACAACTAAACTTTGATATGAAAGAAGTAGGCCAAGCCAGGATTCTGCAACTCCAAGAGCTGGATGAACTCAGGATGACAGCTTATGAGAATGCACCTAATCTTCAAAGAATGTACAAAACTTTGGCACGATGGACATCTGAAAAGAAAAGACATACAAGTGGGAGACCAAGTTCTGCTATTCAACTCAAGATTTAAGCTATTCCCAGGGAAACTTCGTTCTCACTGGTCTGGACCTTACATTGTCAAAAGCATTTCCCCACATGGTGCTTTCTCTCTATGGAGTGAAAAGTCAGGAAAATTTATGGCAAATGGTCACTTCTTAAAGAGATATTTCACCCCGATTGACATAGGCACTGAAACAATGCTGGAACTCACCAATCCTAAGAATCCACCATGAAGTTGAAAAATTTAGGCGAGCCATCGACATAAAATAAAGGCGCTTGTCGGGAGGCAACCCGATCAATAAATTTGTTTTACCTTTCATTTCAAATTAGAATATTTCTTCAAATTTGTATTTACATTCTAGTTAAATTTTCATTTAATAAAATCTGCATCGCAAGATGCTACTTTAAGATCTAATTGCTCTTTACCTTTGAGATTTTCAGATAAGAGGATTCACACTGATCATAACGCAACCACACTTGGTGGCCATTCTGGCATGATTTTTCCCCTCCATCTTGGATTTAGGGTTTGCTCGGGACAAGCAAATCTCTAAGTTCGGGGTGGAGGGTGGGTGGTACGTACCTCACTTTCCACCTACACCCATCCTTTTCATACTTAAAGTTTTCACTATCACATTCTTGATAAAAAAAATTCAAAATTTTCACAATTCTTTAATGATTTTCAAAGAAATTGAACAGATACTTGATGAATTTTTGACACTTTTTGACACTTCCTAGTTTCATTAAAAGTCAGTAACTAACCTGCTATGCATTCTGAATCATTATATCCCCCTTATTCGAAGTAAATCCTCAAAAGGACCACTTTTTGAAACAAGCCCTTTGATTGAAATCATCTAGTGAAGCCTATGATTCCTAACATTGTGATGCTTTTGCAAAGATGATAGGTGTTTGTCAAACTAATAGGGATCAAATACGTTGTGCTTCCTAACTGATTTATGGAACAATAGCATGGAATCCAAACCGGATCCTCATCAAGTCATTATTTGAGCAGAGTTTGATAAAGAGAACAACCCGATGCATTGAATTGTAAATCAAGTCGCATTTTGATTTGAACTCTCTTCTACACCTCTTCTATCATCTTTGTACCCCTCCATTCATCAAAAAGAAACAAAATAGCCAAAAAGTGCCAAGCCCTAAGTTCGGGGTGGCACACCGCTTCCCTCTTTATCCACTTCTTCCATACCCCTCTCAAACAAATAGGGGCGTACCACCAAAAATGCAATCTTGAGTCGAATAGAGGAGAGATTTTCACAAACAAAAAGATGCCCAAGTGCACATAAAAAGAAATGCAATCTCGAGTCGAATAGAGGAGAGATTCGCAAAAAAAATGCAATAAATGAAATTACACATCATAAAATAAAAATCTCGAGTCGAATAGAGGAGAGATTTTTGCAAACAAAAAGACGTCCAAGTGCACATAAAAAGAAATGCAATCTGGAGTCAAATAGAGGAGAGATTCGCACAAAAATGCAATAAATGAAATTGCACATCATAAAATAAAAATCTCGAGTCGAATAGAGGAGAGATTTACTTCTTCTTTCCATACCACATTTCACTCCGTTTTCTACCTAATGGCACAATGATTTCCCACCCTATCCTGAAAAACACCAGTGTCAGATCAAATGCACACTTTTCGTTCTGCGGGTGACTCTGAATTCTTACAAAACTCTTTGACATGCTTGTTGTTGGAAAAAGTGAGGAGGAAGTGATTTTGGAATACGAACTCAGGAACAAATATATGGTAAGATGTATTTTGTGGCCTCAGGAGGTTGAGATATTGAGTCATATTGAGCAAAAAGAAAACATTTGTGATGTGAAGATGAAGCAATCACACGAATTGAAAGTATTCATTTGGCGAATATTTCATATTTTGTGTTACTCGAGGATGAGCAACATTTAAGTTTGGGGTATTTTGATGAATGCATATTCACCATGGAATTCAATTACCACTTTGGAACAAATTCAACTCCATATATATACTTTCTCACTAATTAAATACCAATATGAATCATAATGCACAAAACTACTTAATTGATTCGATTATCAAGGTTTTAACTAAATATTGTTCATTTAATGCATGTTTTGAAAAAGCTTAACAAGTAGGCAGGGTCTGCCTTCATCTCTGGCTCTGGTCAAGAAATCTAACCACACAATTCCACCCATGCGGTCCCAAGACCGTTTGAGCCCATGCGGTCCCAAGACCGTTTGAGCCCATGCGGTCCCAAGACCGTTTGAGCCCATGCGGTCCCAAGACAGTTTGAGCCCATGCAGTCTCGAGACCGTTTGAGCAGCAGAGACCGTTTGGAGGCATCACTCAACCACAAGGGATCAAGTAGTGCATGAACTCTAGGTCGCGAAGCAGAGTCCTAACCACGGCCGTGGTGGTCCAAAACGGCTGTGGTCTTCTGCCATCACCACGACCGTGTGATGTGGCCACGACCGTGGTGGATCAACCCCAACGCCTGACTTCATACTCGTCATGCCCGTGCGAGGTAGCATGGTCGTGTGGTAGCTACCTCACCACAGCCGTGGCGCAATGTTATCAGAGCCCATTTTCTCAACCACCACGCCTATGCAAGGCAGCATGGCCGTGGGACAACAACTTTACCATGACTGTGGTGCCTAACCACAGTTGTGGTGCATCGTCTTCAACCTCCGACCAGCACACATTTGTAGCTCCTGAGCAAGGTCAATTGGAGGTGGTTCGCGGACCAAATGGGGTCGCCCCGAGGCCGCCTCATCTAAAGAAGAAGGTTGGAGATCGTTTGATAGTTTGGAGGCTACTAAATCAATTTACCAAACGGACTGTACGCTGCTGATCATTTGTGGAGCATTGACCGAAGAAGGATCGTTAGCTTGATTTTGATCCCAGATCGTTTCCCAAGTGAGCTAGCGGACCGTGTGAAGGCCAAGGATCCAAGATCATTTGCCCCTTCTGTGAAAACCGAATGGTCAGTCAACCCTGCAAGGCCGTTTGATATCAAATGGTCTACAGATCATTTGGAGAGTGTAGGGCTGGAAACTGTTTGGTACCAGTATCAGCAAGACCATTTGATACTCTTGCCCCAAGATCGTTTGCTCAATACTGCACGAAGGATCGTTTGCCCAAAACTATTTTGAGGGACCGTTTGGTAGCAAATGGTCTCCAGACCGTTTGGTTGCAAATGGTCTCCAGACAGTTTGGAGGAGATATTTCATGACCGTTTGGTCTGATTCTATAGACCGTTTGGGCTGTTTTAAGTGAAATCGTTTGGGCAAAAATATGTGTAGACTGTTTGGTCGCTTTTTTAATCCAAGACCGTTTGGGGTCAGTCCTATGCCTATAAATAGGACCCCAAGGGTTCTTACTTGGATATTGGTTCTGGGACGCCGACAGGCTACCTGTACACAGGTCTGATCCAAAACCAGTCTAGTCTACGCCAGTTTCATTTCACCTACTGCCCGTGTTGCAACCAAGGAGGCTGAGGAGAGAAAGAAGACGGAGTGAGGGAGACTGTCTGGTCTATCTTGGCAACTCCCGTTCACGTCCAGATCTACTCCTACACGACGTAGGAGGTCGTATCTTCTTCACCGAACTACGACTACCTTTTGCACCGAGTTCATGGTGGATTTCTCTCTCTTTCTCACTCTTCTTATTTCTCACATCATGAGCGAGTAGTACCATTTCTCCGAGGTGCGGGGACTAGCCCTGCTGCCCATGCAAACATGTTATATTGTTAAACTTTCCATGGCAATGTATATAACTCTTCATTTCGTCATTAACCGTTATGTTCGTAGTTTGATTAGTTTCTTGCTTTCATCTTTGTTCTTCCTATGTTGCGAGAACATCTATATGTAGGATTGAATGTCGTCTAACAAGTTGACTCCCAAACTAGAAATAGAATGGAATTCCTTGAGGTCGTAAGTGTATGATCCGCGAGGGGACGAGCCATCTAGCCTTCGGTGATGCTTCTATGTGCCTAACGCCTGTATAGGGGGTTCACAGCCTTAGTTGGATTTTATATCTTCTTGTTAATCGTCGATATTTGATCGTATATTAACCGCCTGCTTGCTTATCCGTTAATGTGGCTGACTCCCAAACTAGAAATAGGATGGGATTTCATCAAGGTCGTAAGTGTATGATCCACGAGGGAACGATCCATCTAGCCTTCGGTGATGCTTCTATGTGCCTAGCGCCTGTATAGGGGGCCCACAACCTTCGTTCGATTTTTGTATCTTCAGAGCCCTAAGTAAGTGATCTGGATGGTGACGAGACATCTGATGCCTAAGGTGATGCTTATGCGAACCTAACACCCGTACGGGGGGTTTTCCAGAAGCTCTATTTGGATTGATATATCTTTCCAGGATCGTTTACAGTTGAATGTGTTTGTGTGTGTAGAGGTGGTGAAACTTGGTACCATCCCAGCGATTCCATATCACTGTTTCAAACCCAACTTTAATTCAGCTTTTACTTTCCTGCAATTAGTCAACCTCAAATCAACCAATCGTTCTAAATGTTAGTCTTGCTTGAGCAAGATTAGACTGACAAGGATTCTTAAAAATGTTGTCCTTTGGGTTTGATCCTTAACTATATTGCGATAAGACTCGTCCGCTTGCGGGTGGTATTATCGCACTTTAGTTTAGGTAAAAGCTCGGGGATTTCAACCCCGAGTGAGTTTGTTAGTGCGTTCAAAATATCACGTCATCTACAAACTTCTTGAGTAACATAACATGCCATCAAAAGACAAAAATTGATTTAGGATATGGAACTGAAGTAACCATAATGCAATGTGTTTACATTAAAGCAGTACTGAGATAAGCCGTACACTCCAAAAAAAACATGAATCAACCATTATGTAAACATCACTGCATAGAAGCCATGCAATTTCATTCAATATAGAAATCAAGAGGGCAAACCAGACTTCCTATGGCTGAGAAAAAATTATTGTTGTTCCACAATAGAACCCCTGCATTTTGTGCAATCATAGCTTAATGTTTATAGAAACTTGTCTGCATGCCCTTGGTATTTTGCTTCATTGTTGCTTAAAGACCCTAATTTTTAGGAATGGTGAAGGTTTTAGTCAATTGGTAGTCCAGAAGAATATAGACCATTCAAGTTTACGGTAATCAAAGGAAAATTGAAGAAACCACACCCAAAAAAACATGTATACTATAAGTAATTATACAAAGGTCTTATTCTTCCGTATACAATTCTGAATCCTAGAATATTACACAAGAAATGACCATCTCATAAACCTTGTTCTCTCCTTAGCCTCTTCCTACATACATAAAGATGAGTATCTCTCCCCTTCATTAGCCCAATGGTGGGAACCCCTATTCTCATCAGAGAGCGCCAACCCACAAAAGGTGGTGCCCTAGGTAAGGATACATTACTTGCCTATTCGTTAATGATTTACAAACAAAGATATAGGAGATGTGCATACATCACATGAGCACCTAAGAGACCACTTTTTAAAAAGTGGATGCTTCATTTTCCTTACAACTTAACACAACAATACACACATGTTTATATGAATACACTAACATTTAGCAAACTTGTATACATAACCAAAACCAATGCGACACTGTAAAATAAAACAACAGAATCATCATATTTCAAGACTATAAAATAATCCAAGCTTAAATCTAACAAAGAAGGATGGTCGATGGCTTGATATAAATGATTAAGGAAGTGATTGATGGATATAAAACAACAAAATCATCATATTTCAAGACTATCTTCATAAACTGATTATCATATATACCTTGATAGAATGGAAACTACGAGAATGGATGGGAAAGACCATGTGTGTTTATTGTTTCATGGGGTGTACTTACCTATCGTGTGCCAAAGTAGCAGGGTGGTAAACCATCGCAGTCCTCGCCAGCAAGTTGGGAGACTGATCTCTTCCTCGGTGTCCCCTCCAACCCTTGGCAACGTCACTGGCACCTTGGACAAGAGCAGAGAGCGTTCCAGCAGGTAGCGTCCACGGTCTGGAAGATTAGGGCAAAAAGGCTAGCTAGTTCGACTTCGTGGGTTCTGCGAGCAGAGCAAATGTCAGGAGTAAATGTCTCTGCCCAACGTGTGGAGAAGAGGAACCATTTTGCATGCCGGAGAAGCGGTACGGGAATAGAAAATTTTTACTAATTGTGGCCCTCTCATTTGATTTGGAAATTTTGAAATGCCACTAATTAATTATAAAAATGCCTTAATCGGAAAGTCTTTTCTATAAACTCCATAATAAGTGGTTTAGAGGCATTTAAATTACAAATGCCACTACATTACATAGATAGTGGTATTTTTTTAGAAAAGTCACTGGAATAAAATCCATTAATGGGTATTTTTGTTGTAGTGTAAAGAACACTTTCATCACCCAGCCTTCTACCATAGATGTCCCAACAGCTCTTAGAGTCAAACGACTGTGGTTTCCACGTCCTCTACTAGATGTACACCATCATTGTTCTTGGAAGACCAATAGAGGACATGACAGACATGGATTACCACGCTCTACGTGGAAAGTTCACAGCCAATCTTCTCTGAACGCATGGAGATAACAAAGGACTAACAGAAGCCTAATGCCCTTGTCCATGTACTTCTCAACCAATCACTTTGACACTTTGAGGACAAAGTGAGTGATAAGTTGGGGGGTACACTGGACAAGGGCGAGGTATCATTTTTCAAACCTTCTCCCTGTGCGCTTTTTATTCACTTCTGCTTTTCTATGCACTGCTTTTATTTTTCTTTTTACATTTTAGACTTTTTTTGTAATTTCTTTGAATAGAATAATCTTTTTTACATAAGCATAACATCAGTCTTGGAAAAGGTCACCCCCAGATAATTTTAGAATCAAAGTAGTCCTCAAAAAGAAATAACAGAAAAAGCACTTAGGCATGTAATGGCGAATTAATAAACTACTTTCACACCCGATTTTCATGCCTTTGCTTCAATTTTGCTCCAGATTCTCCACAAGTAACATCATAGCCGAAGCCAGCCAAAACTCTTCCAAGGACGGGAGGGAACCAGGTGAAATCCAAATCAAGGAACCTCGCAAGTGGACCACCAAGTACGAAACTGAAATAAGTGCATGCCAGGAGACTCTAAGAACAGTTTTCTTCTTTTCAAAAGAGGTCTGGCAGCCCAAACAAAATTCCTAAATATCCAACTCCTAAGCCTGTGAGTATAATAATAAAAGCCAGGGTGTTGAATAAAAACATGAGAGTTGTGCCACGCCTAAGGACCTATATGAAGGAACAATAAAGATCTCACCCGGACGGTACATTCAGCTGCCCTCACAAAGGCAGATGTGTCGCGCACGGTAATGAGATCCTAAGGTCTCTGAATATATAAAAAAGCTAATAAAGGACTCACCCGGCTGGTACATTTAGCTTCCCTCATAAAGGCAGATGTGTCGCGCCTGGTAGTGAGATCCTAAAAGTTTAGATAAACTCTCCCCCACTAAAAGGGGGGGTTACACATCAGCCTTTAGCCATACCTCATGCCTATCTTAGTTTCCAGTAGATTTTCGAAGAAGTATAAAACTAATTGAAGTCGAAAACATGCACAAAATTCGATTAAGGAAAAGGTGGTCCCAATGCGAGCTACGCAATATGGAAGAAACCTAAGATCCAATCCACTCTCGACACCTGAAAGAGTTAGCGCAAGTAGAAGCCTGATTAAACCTTATGAGATCTCTAGTTTAGAATTGAAGCAGGAGTATGGAAATCTTCACTAAATAAAATTGCCTTGCCACTACATGCCTCAACTCTATCTAGCTTGAGGACAATCTAGACTCTAAGTTAGGGGGGTGATAACCTCCCATTTTGCAATGTTATCTTATTAGTTTTCCTCAGTTTTCCATACTCTCTCTTAGATAAATTAGATAGAATCTTTAACTTTCCTCTTCATTGTAAATATACAATCAGAGTAACTTTTCCCCTTTTAATTCTTACAGAAAAGCACAAAAAAATTACAAAAGCTCTAAAGGGTCCCAAGATCGAATGGAAACCAAACGGTCCCAAGACCGAATGGACACCAAATGGTCCCAAGACCAAATGGACACCAAACGGTTCCAAGACCGAGTGGACACCAAATGGTTCCAAGACCGAATGGATGCCAAACGATCCCAAGACCGAATGGACATCAAACGGTCCCAACACCGAATGGACACCAAATGGTCCCAAGACCGAATTGACACCAAATGGTCCCAAGACCGATTGAAGGCCAAACGGTCCCAAGACCGTGTAAAGTCAAATGGTCCCAAGACCGAATAAACGCAATGGTGCCAAGCCATGAGGACACAAATGGTTTCCAAACGAAGAGAGTCCAAACGGTATCCAAACTGAGAGAGAGTCCAAATGGTCTCCAAACCGAGAATGAGTCCAAATGGTCTTCACGACCATTTGGGCCCAAATCTCCCAAACCGTTTGAGTTCCACTCACAGCCTATAAAATAGACCTGAAGGGTCCTCATAAAGGATCAAGTTTCAGACGTCCAAAGGATGCCTCAATTGTTCCAGAGCCATTCCATCCTTCACCCACTACCCCGAGGTTGTCGGTCTGAGATCCATAATCCATCTCCAAGCTACTTCCTCTCTCATCGACAAAGAAGGTGGGAAGAGGATAATTTATCATCAAGAAAGCTATGAAGTGTGAAGATCGTTGCTCTCCCTCTCTCCAAGGGGTCGACCTTCCTCCCTCCTTCGTGGAGATGATGCTCTCTCTCTCTTCTCACCCCCTTCCTTGTTCTTTCCATGAGCGAGTAGTATTATACACTAGGGTGCAGCGAGTAGACACGCTACCCATGTTTTCATTTCATGCATTGTAATTCTTGAGTTTGCAATAGAAAAACACTATCTTTCCAGTTCAACATCAATCGTTTGATGAATGCTAGTTTCTTGATCACCAACTTGTGTTATCTATTATCTTTTAGTGCAAATTGTCTATGTTTGTACTTCTAGATTCGAATATCGACTGTTTTTTGGTTCCAGATTATATGTAGTCACCATACGTTTGGTTCAATATCTAGGAGTGTTTCTCAAGAAGTGGAGTAAACTCACCTCCATCGTTACACTTTCATACTATGAAATGGAATCAGTTGACGTATGAAAGTATAACCTTGACAGGTTGAGGAACACACTTTGCGAGGGGAGTGATGCAAAGTAAGTGACCATTCATCTGGAGATGGTTGGCATTGCAACACTTCCGTGTTTCTCATAGTTGGTTATCCAAAAGGAGGCTATGCCTACAAAGATACTCACTATTTAGAAACTTTTCTTTGCAAGCCAAGTTATTGTGATGTATGTTTTGACCCATGTGTAGTGGTGGCAAAAGCCGATCACATCTTAGTGGTTTCTTAACATTGTTTACAACCCTAAATTTACTTTATTGCTTTTACTTTATTCACACTTAGTTTAAACAACCAAACCAACTCTTTTATCTAAATACCAATAGTTAAAGAGTTAAATGAAATTCTAACATTTTCTATCTTTTTTATCTTAACAAGACCGTTGTCATATGGATTCGACCCTTAACTATACTACAATAAGACTTCCATGTATCCTAGCATACGTGGGTGGAGTTTTAATCTAGTATAAGCAAGGCTAAACCTAAAGACTTACTATCTTTAGGATTTTTAGTGGTTCACGCAACTCCATTCAAGTGGAAGCTCCATCACTTATTAAGTGGAGTAAAGTCAACTTGTCCAAGTTTGAAGGAGGTTTAGGCATTATAATGATCAACAAATGTCAAAAGCTTTGTTGTTCCTTACTTCTTGGAATGTTTCACGTGAGAAAGACTTGACTCAGTCAAATGAATATGTGGAAAATACTTAAGGAGATCATCCTTTTATTCATTTGGATTAGGGAAACATGGAGGTTCTAGGCTCAAAGTGATAAAACTTTCCACATTTCTCACAAGCAGATGTTGTCAACAACAATGTAGTCCAACGTAGGGGTGTGAGATTATGATGAGTGAAATTTATCTTTCCACAATATATGACACATCTATCACTACTTTGATCTTTATTCTTCTTCTTACCTTCCATTTCATGATTGAATATAGACAAATAATAAACGGGTCTAAAACCCTTGTAACCCCATGGATATACTCAAGTTGATAAAAAGCAACTTGTAGACATATCATAGCCAATCTCTCCTTCTTCAACTTTGATTCCATCCTCATACACACCAATATCCAACCTTTGTAATCAGTTTGTAGGTCTTTCTCTCATGAATCCAACACATTTAGTTTCGCTCAATTCTGAGCTAGGATGTGAGAATTGTGCTAATTTGAAAATCACTATTTTGATAATGTGTTTCGGCTCCTTTTCCTTGGTTTTGGCCGACCACAGCCTTGTGGACCCAAGGAGGGTGCATGGACCAGGTGCCCATCTACCCCAAGGAACCAGATCTGCCTCACACCTCATCAGCCAATCATGTCCTATGGAGCCCCATCCTACCCATGTGGACCATTGGATCATGGCCACACAGATTTCGCTCCAAATCTATGGTTATGAAGCGATCCCCATCCTTTATACAGTTTACCAGCACGATGCACATTAGCGCCACCTACCTCAACATTAATGTAACTGACCTACCCCCTTTCCCACCACCTTTAGCCTCAATTGATACCCTATTTGCCTATAAATCTTCCTACCTAACCTATTTGCACTTATTTCTTTGAGTTTTGCTAACCCTAGCCGCCCCAGCCACCTCCATCTCCTCCCCTCGCTATCCTAGTGCCGCTAGCAATCCCTAAATGGGTGTCAATGTTCCAATCTTCTTGGACACTGGAATCCCTTCCCTTAGCCTCTCAATGTCACGACGTAGCTGGGAGGGACCATTTGGAGCCTCGTCATGACCTGGTCAGAGTCTGCGCTCGACCTCCGGTGAGTTGCAGTCGTTGGATAGCCGCAGACAATGTATGGTCTGATCATGTCTCAACTCAAGAGGGAGACATGTTGCTAACCATCAGATGATCTTGAATCTAGGGTGGGTTGTGGATAGAGGGCTCTAATGGCCCAATCACTCCCCTCTCTCTTATGCATGGATGGTGTTTGGGCGAGCAGAAGCAAGCAAACGTGGAGCCATTGCTAGAGGTCATGGGCAGACGATAGAGGCCAGTAGATCCCGGTGGTCTGGGTCAGGATAGGGGATGTGCTCCCCACATGCCAGGCCTAGACTTCATTTTTTTTAACTCTATTCTAATTAAATAGAGTTCAACAAAAAATAGGGTATTTATTCTTATAAATCATCCTTTAATGCTTTGATCTTCAAAACTTTATATCTTTTGAGTTGTTTAACCAAATCTTATGGTGTAATATATCATTTTGCTTAGAAACATGCCACCTTTAATATGATGCTAATGTCTTTGGCTATTTTTGCATGTTTAACCCCTGTTTTAATTCAATAAGATGTCTTTTTAATCTGTTGAATAGTAATCAACTTCAACCATGTACTCTATATATAAATTATGATCCCAAGATGCCCTAATCCCCTAAATCAGTAATCAATATCCACTTTTTATGTTCTTAACATCTTGGTCCATCTAATTTTACCCTAATGGTTATGTTCATCTTCTATGGCATTTATGCCCTAATATGTGATGTCTATGTGCTTATATGATTGGATCTTTGAACTCTTATGCAAAAGTGATCCTAAATCTTCAACCATGTATGTTACATTTCACATGAGTTGTGACACTAAATGCCACGTAGAACACTCATGTTCTCCTTGACTACTTGTAACCTATGTATGACCACTAACAAGTTCTACATGCATATGTTGATTGTTGGGCTCTAATCTTGTTAGAACATGATCTAATGATGTACATGATATCTTAATGACTTCTAATCAGTAGGATCATCGAGTTAGAACTCTACATCCTAACATGTTCTACTTAATGCTTTTCTGGCTTGGAGATATGACTATATCGCATTGAATGGATCTAATGTGGTTAATTACGATCATGCATGAATGGACCATGATAATAATATAATTTTCATTCTTCCCTAAATCCAAATAAGAGATGATATGACCTTTGTATCTAATCTAATGTGGATGGTTTGCCTAGACCTAGGCCTTAATTTTGATACCTATGATGTTTTGAATCAATACATGCATGTTGGGAACTTTGGAAATAATGTTTGATCTAATTGAATCCTAGGTCTAAAGGAACATCCAAATGAATCATATGATGTTTAGATTATCAAAATCCTATTGATTTAAGAGCTTATGTTATATAAATTTCATCTTAGGTCCCCTTGGGCTAGACCATCTGTAGAGATGTTATGACACATGTTCTTTACTGACAAGGTACACTTAATCTATTGACCCTACTATGTTATTAGCTTATTTGTGTGTATGCTCATATAAATACTTGGCTAGGTAATTACTAGTTTGAGATACTTGTTCCCTATGATTACTACACTCGTTCTTCTTGAGATATGTTGAACAAACCTCAAACATAATCAAACTTGTCCATTATACAAACCTTGTGTATCTACCTCTATTCTAGGGGTAAGGGCAGAAGATTGGGCATCTTAGTTGAGATGCCAAGATAAGCTGGACCATGTCGATAAAAGGGTAGCTAATCTTGATCAAACTTATGGACCCTTTGAATGGCAAGATGGTCAATGGCCATAATATACAGTTGAGTATAATGTAAATATACTTAAAATATGCTTTGTATAAAACAATATCGTTAATATTTCTCATCTTGTTTCTACTTCTTGTTTATTATGATGTTTCTGGCCAAGCAACTTTTACACTACTCTTAAGTTTTTCATAGACACTTAATGTTTTAGCATCAATATGTTTTATTTATCGAATTTGTAGTTCCCAAATGAAGCTACACTACACTCAAGACTCTAAGCTCTGAAATACAATACAAATGGGTATACTTGAATCTAGAAAGGGGTACATATCTCTTATCCCTGTGTTTAATATTTTTTTATCTCTTTAGTCTTGTTATTGTCTTTTTACATATACTGCATGTGTGAAATATTTTCTACAAGGGCACCCAAGTCCACTCTCCTTTGGCTATGTAGCCATTAGGAGTGTGGACTTAAGGCAACAAATAGTTCTGTGAAAAATGGTATCAGAGCCATATACATAGACCTCTATATGTGTTTAAGGCATAACATCTATTAAGAACACAAGGAGTACTAAAATCCTTCCCTTTATGTTTAGAGAGTCTTCTAGCAGATCCACCCAAGTACATGATGATTACTTAGACTTCTTATCCCCTAATGTTATTCTTCTCTCTTGACCATTAATCACAGGACATCTCAATTATGGGTAGCTTATGCAAGGGAAAAGTACAACTCATTTGAAATCATCAAAGTTGGTTAACACGATATTGCCATGATCTGATCTTAAAATGAAAACCCTATTTGATGTAAGAAAGTACTCTTTAAAGTAATGTATTCATGTGAACGAATTATGAAAAACTCAATGTTACCAAATTGGATATAAGTGCTTTCTATGTTTGAGGTAAATGCTTGATATGGAAAATAAGGTTGAACTCATCTTTTACACCTCATGTTTGATGATGTCCCTATTTATTAAACCCATGTTGTCCTAGTATTGATCAAACCTCAAACATAGTTAGGAAAGTGTTCCCCCTATTTGATATGTGCAATATTGATCATGCCATGGAATGACCATGTCTTTGGAACCCTAGATCATGATGTAAAGATTTGTTATAAGAGGAAAATCCCCTATTGACCATTATTCCTCTATCTAGGATCAATTTGAATAATATGATGGACCTAGATCTCAATCTTACCCTATTATGCTCAAACCCTGATTTGACTTCTCGATTTTAAAAAATATACCCTTACCTAGACCATGAAAGGAAGGTAATAGAATTGTGACCTCAATATTGCAAAATCTAGAAACATGGTTTCTCTCTTACAACTTGATCTTTCAAATCTAGAAATATGAGTTCTCTATCATGAACTTGATGTTGGACTCGTCATGTTGTGAAATATGATTGGAAAGTTGATACTCGCCCTATTTAGATATGCTTGATTACACATGATTAATTTAGAATAATGTGATAGACCAAGGTGGTAGTTGACTTATTACTCCCTTAACCTAGATCACATTTCAACTCTATTACGACTGCATATAAATTTTCATCTTGTTGATTATTTAGAGTTTGTAAAGGAAACCCCTTCCATTCGGTTGTGATTTCTTAACCTAAGTATTGAATAGGTCATACCTATGATAATATCGATACTCGATCTCAAATAATGATTTAATGATGATCTTGAAATATGATGATGTTGACTGTATCTTGTGGTTGACTCCAAGAAAGACCAAAGTTTAGATCATTCATCGACCTTAAACACCATGGAAATGAACTCGATTGATGCCATGAATGTTGATTAATACTCAAAATGTTGTTCGATTATCTCTCGATTGTTGGATGTGGTTAAATAATCACCCCTAAGGTCTAAATAGGAATCCAAAACCAATCTTAAAGGTGTTTGAACCTATGACTTTAATGTCCCAACTTGACTCTCAACATTGATTCAAGAAATTTTGGCTCATGATTATTGATCTTAATTTTGACTCAGCTCCTATAATCACACTATTTGGATCTTGAGGTCACTCTCGATATATATGAATAATGATTTTCTTGTTCCCAAATCTCAAGATGTAAAATGATGATTGGGTTAACTTGCTAAATTTATGACATAGGGTTGAGCTCCATGTACTCCGGAATGGGACCTTCCATCAATTTTCAGCACAAAATCATGACGTTGAAATATGAAGTTTGTCTCAAATTGTTGAAATATGAAATCTCAATTATGGATTTATAACCCCACCTAGGCTAATATAGAATCTAGAACCCTAAATGTAAGGAAAGAAATACATTCCCTACTCTTGAACTCTATCTGATTGACTTGAAAAGTGATCTCTCCAAATTTGGTGATATATAGGATAATCTCTTCAAATTGTGACCCATGTGATGATACCCTCAATTTGGTGATATATGTGACCATAAGTTGAACATGATGCTCGATTGTTCAATTTCAGAGTGACATGGATATTGTAAGTGTTGATGATACCTTATGAGAATACTATGACGATCTTAATATTGAATGAGAAAACTCAAATCCCGATTAGTGACTTGATTTAATTTTGAGGACAAAATTTTCTTTCAAGGTGGGGGGATGTGATGGAGTGGAACTTTATCGTTCCTCAAAATATAACCCATCTATCACTACCTTGATCTTTGTTCTTCTTATTACATTTAATTTCATGATCAAGTATAATCAGATGAATAATCGACTGGTCTAACACTCTTGTGAACACATGGATATACTCAAGTTGATAAAAATCAACATGTAGACATATCACATGTAATCGCTCCTTCTTTAACTTTGATTCCATCCTAGTACACACCAATGTACCACTTTTATAATCACGTTGTAGGTCTTTCTCTCATGATTGCAACACATTTAGTTTTACTCAATTCTGAGCAAGGATGAGAGAGTTGTGTTAATTTGAAAATCACTATTTTGATAATGCATTTTGGCTCCTTTTCCTTGTTTTGGGCCGGCCACAGGATTGTTGGAACCAAGGAGGGCGCCGGCCTAGGATCCCATCTACCCAACCCCCTGGAACGCAATGTGCCTCACACCGCATCATCCAATCATGACATACGAAGCCCCATCCTACCCATGTGGACCATTGGATCGTGGACACACAAATTTCTCTCCAAATCCATAGTTGTGAAGCCATCCCCATCCTATGTATAGTTCACCAACACAATGGATGCAAATGCCACCTACCTCAGCCTTGGTGCCACTAACCTACCCCCTTTCTCGCCACCTTTAGCCCCGATTGAGATCCTATTTGCCTACAAATCTTCTTTCCTAAACTATTTGCACCTCTTTCTTTGAGTTCTGCTAACCCTAGCCGCCCCAGCCACCTCCATCTCCTACCCAAACAATCTTGATGTCGCTAGCAAGCTCTAAATGGGCATCAATGTTCCAGCCCTTCTTAGCCACTGGAAGCCCTTCCCTCAGCCTCGTGATGTAGTGACGAAGTCGGGCAGGACTGTTAGGGGCCTCACCATGGCCTGGTCGGAGTTCGTGCTCGACCTCCGGTGAGTCATAGCCGCTGAGCCGTCATGGACAATGCCTAGTCTGCTTGTGTCTCATTTTAGGATGGGGACATGTTGCTAGAAGTCATATGATCTTGGATCTAGGGTGGGTCTCGGATGGAGGGCTCTGATGGCCCGATCACCCCCTTCTCTCTTATGCCTAGATGATGTTTGGGAGATCGGTTGCTCGTGGTTGTGGAGCTTCTTCTAGAGGTCATGGGCCGCCGGTAGTGGCCAGAAGACCCATTGGAGTGGGTTAGGACATGGGACGTCTATCCAACAAGCCAGGCCCAGATGCCATTTCTTGGCTCTTTTAGGGTATTTATCCTAAAAAATCCTCCTTTAATGTTTTAATCTTCAAAACCTTATATCTTTTGGGTTGTTTAACCAAATCTTATGGTGTAATATATCATTTATCTAAAAAAAATGCCAGCTTTCTTATGATGCTAATGTCTCTTCCTAGTTTTGCATGTTTGACCCCTTTTTTGAGTCAATAAGATGCCTTTGTAATCTTTTGAATAGTAATCAACTTCAACCATGTACTCTATATATTATGTATGATCCCAAGATGCCCTAATCCCCTAAATTAGTAATCAATTTCCACTTTTGATGTTCTTAACATCTTGGTCCATCTAATTTTACCCTAATGGTATTCTTGGTCTTCTATGGCTTTTATACCCTAATATGTGATGTATATGTACCTATATGATTGGATCTTTGAACTCTTATGCAAAAGTGGTCCTAAATGTTCAACCATTTATTAGCTTTCACATAAGAAGATATTATGACTTGTGACAGTAAATGGCACATATAACACTCATGTGGTCCTTGACTACTGGGAACCTATGTATGACCTCTAGCATGTTCTAGATGCATATGTTGATTGTTGGGCTTTAATCTTGTTAGAACATAATCTAATGATGTACATGATATCTTAATGAATTTTAATTAGTAGGACCATCAAGCTATAGCCTGACATCCTAACATGTTCTACTTAATGCTTCTAGACTTGGAAATATGACTACATTGCATTGAATGGATCTAATGTGGTTAATTATGATCTTGCATGAATGGACCTTGATAATAATATAAATGCCCTGCTTCCCTAAATACAAATGAGAGATGACATGACCTTTGTATCTTATCTAATGTGGATGGTTTTCCTAGACTTAGTCCTATATGTTAATACCTATGCTACATGGAATTGAGACATGCATGTTGGGAACTTTGAAAATAATGTTTGATCTAATTGAAAATTAGGTCTAAGGGATGATCCCAATTAATCACATGATGTTTATGTTAGTATGTATGCCCTGAGAGCCAATCATGGGATGATTGGTGGGATACATTAAGATTGATTTGATAAACAACAAAGGCAAGCTTCCAATTCTTTCTTGTTCAGTCATATGAGATAGTGATAGAACAAAATGAATGTCTAAAGAATGGCAGTACTCAATGACGTATGCTTTCAGGTTGAGGACCTGAACGATGAGATCATACGGATGCTAAGAGTTTGTACATTCTTGTGATGTCCCTAGTCAGATGTCATTGTGGAAGGTAGATAGACAGCAATGACACACAAGACTAGATTGTGGTGTTGGTTGATGACAGAATCTCATTAGTCATGATATAGTGATATCAAACCAAACACATAGTTACTTGTTAGAGAACAAGGTACCGGACAGACCCACCGTGAGTTTGAGACATGGAACCATGAAATGGTAGTCATAGTCAGTACTCACAATGATGGTGGTGAGTGTGATTCTTTGACTTGAAATCATTGCACTCAACACATGTCGTTGGGCACACTTTGACATCATCAAACGTAGTCCTGAAACATGGGTTGTTATAAAGGTGATGATTGGGTGGCTTTGACACATGGGGCTTTTGAGGGGTGAGTGATAGATATGGGATTTGTCCCTCCTGAGGGAGTTTGATATCCAAGGCCACTTGATGAGTAGGATTGAGATAGGCGTGCGCATGCATGTGTGAATCAGTATGTGATATTGATGTCATACATATCTCGTTCAATCTACTCTGAGATCAAGAAAGTGAATGAACGTTGACAGGATGACTGTTCCATGCCTCGAGTTCATTCGGGATATCAGTGAAAAAGGAATTATACACTCGTTGTAACACCATTCACGGATTGTAGGATAAAAGTTGTTCTCCAACTTTCTACTTTCACTTGGGTAGCACTGATGTGTGACTAGGCACCGCTCTTTGCTTGTGAAGTCATAAGTGTTATGGACTCTCACTGCCAACGTGAAATGGACCTGCAGGGTCACACACATAGGATTTAACCTGGAAAAGGAGTTTTGTCCACAAACAATGTTTAGATTGATTACTAAAGGAGTTTAGTAGTTCAATTAAACACTCAATCAATTGATAGTTCAATATCATATTGTTCAAGGTGTTGGACATATTGATTGGAGTATCAGATTGATTGAAATCGCATTTGACTGATTCTGCACAACCTGTACTCCCAACTGATCGGTTCAAGTGTTGAACCGGTCAACTGAGGTTGCTGAACCGGTCGGCTCAAGTGTTGAGTCGATCGGCTCATGATCAGAGTGAAATGAGCGGTTCAAGTGTTGAACCGATCGGTTCAACTGGTGCAACCGAGCAAGTTGGGAAAGTTAGGTCGGTGAGAATTTTCCTTGCGTTTCACTTGCCCAATTTGATTGGAACAAGGATTGGTATTCGATACCAATTAGAAATGAAAGAAGGAAAGTCAATCGGGAACTGACCAGGACCACGAACTGACAGGTTCAGAAGTGAACCGATCAGCTCATGGGTCCCAACCGATCGGTTGGTGCTCCAACCGACTGGTTCAGGTCCCCAACCGACCGGTTCACTTGTGAACCGATCGGTTCAGGTTGCGAGTTAGTTGCTTTTGTGGAAAATCTCGAACCCTTCTACTCCTTCTTTTAGTCCTGCATTGCCCGGGATGGAGAACCCTGTCCCATGACCCTCCTATATATAGGGGTATTGGGGGCTTCTCAAAGAACAACTCAGTGCAACCAGTTGCTCTGCAAAGTTGTCGTTCACTCTGGTTTTGGTAACCGAGAGAGAGCCCGAGCAAGTGCTTCCCGCAAAGGGAGGTACAACAAGGGAACGACAACTGCAGTTGCAACTGGAGGCAGGAGAGTGTGTTGGCGACTAGTACGTCAATAGGAGGGTGCGACTCCTTCCACTTCCTTGTGGGACAAGGAGTGTGGAGTTCCGGGTGGTCCGTGTGGACTACTATAGAGGCGGGAGGACATTGTCGCTTAGGAGTACAACTGTCATCCGACAGTCCGGTGAGAGGAGGAGTCGTCAGTCCCGGTGCGACCAGGAGCTGCACAGACGCCGTCCAAGACCGGTGCTGAAGACCGCGCTAAGCGCGAGGTATTGTCGCCGAGCAAGCCTCGGTACAAGGTATGATTCCACAAACCATCCTTTCCTATTATATAGACGTTGACGCGTTTCCTCGTGCTGGGTTTGGGGGAGAAATTGTTTTGTTTCCGTTGCCTTCTTTGCTTCCCCTAAAACCAACAGTGGTATCAGAGCCACATCAACTTCTCTATATTTTAGGAATATTGATATGATCGATTTTGGTTTGTCACCTTTATTTATTGCATACGATGTGAATAATATTGGCTTTATGCATGTCCAATCCTAAATCCACAAATCCCAATTACATATATGATATGTATTATTAATGCACTCGATATGCTTCACCCTTAAACAAGTTTTGTGGTGGATGTATAGCGTGGTTATGGTCAATAAACCCTATCTGTGTATGGTTGTTTGTGGTTTCTTGCATCTCGGTCTACGCCCCGATCTTCCCTCTCCTATTCCTGATGTAACTCGAAATAATTTGAGATTCTTTCCTACCTTTGCTCCCCCCGAATGAAACTCGGGGTTTCTTCTTTTAAGCAATGTAATAATAGGATAGATTTAATTTCCTGTTATGTCGAAGACCGGCGGACATCAAGACAACAGCTGAAACAATCGGTTCAAGGCGTGAACCGATCGGTTGATGATGCGATGATTTTGAGTCGCATTTATAGACCTTTTTCATATGTGTTTTGTGCTCTAATTACTCATTTTTATGGATAATATTGCATAATTCACTCATTTCGGTCTTTGCCATCATTCTATGTCAAATCCCCTTTGTTTTACCATTTTGAGCATTATTTATTATATTATCATAATTTGTGTGGATTTACTTGGTCTTATTGTGAAATTTCAGGAAAAACAAGTATTTGCTTCCGTCGATACCATCGACGGAAGTCGATACCATCGACCAAGCCACAGGTTTCCAGCCGAGAGGAGCAGCACAAAGTCGATACCATCGACACTCAAGTCGATGTTATCGAGATCCCTTCAGATTGCTGGCGAGGAATCCGTCGATACCATCGACCCAAGTCGATGCCATCGACACATTGAGGCTACAGCGTCGCTAAACGACAACAACCTACGCTAAAGAGAGTCGATACCATCGACCCAAGTCGATGGTATCGAGATGACCACAGGCGCTCAGACGAAAAGAAAAGAAAGCTGCCACTAATACGCTGGGTCGATACCATCGACCCGCGTCGATGGTATCGACGCCGGCAGATATGCATTGGATTCGTTTTGATCTCGATCGGACAGCTGGAGTTATTGGACGACCTAATTAGGGACTTATACCTAATGACGGCCGCCCACATGAGGGGATCATCTCATTTTTGCATTGCACGAGTGCCGAGGAAGGAGAAAAAGGAGAACGGAGGCCAGAAGCTCATCCCGGGTGATTCGGACGTTGCCGAAGATGAATTCCACGACCGACAGGTGGGGAAGCTCGTATTCTACGCCAAGGATCTACCGGTTCTTCTCCGTTCAGGGGTTTTCCCACTTGTTTTACGTTTTTCTTATGAATACCCCTATTTCTACCATGTATTCGTGCGAGATGAACATGAGAGGCTAAAACCCTCCATCTTTAGGACCGGGAGTAGCCCGGGAATGCATTGTATGACAATTTTATATTGATAATTCATATTTTCTCTCTCAAATCCGTGGTATAGTTTCATTTTCTCCATATATATTGTTATGCTTGATCACCATAATAATAGCTTAATGCCCTTAATCACTTCGACATAAGGATTAACGGTTGAAAAGAGACGAAACCTACATTAATCAATAAAACCCTTGACAAAGGAGTTGTAAAATTAATGGTGGGAACTGAGAGATCGTTTATAATGCGCTTGGTTTAGGGGAATGATTACTACGACGGTGGAATCAACCTAAACCTAAGTAGTGAGTTACACCACGACAGTGGGTAATTCTGTTTTCAGGCCACTACCCGGATAGAGAGAGAAGAGTGAGGAATTATATAAAACCTAATACAATGTTGACCCGCGGCGAAACCGCAATCCTAAATATATCCTTTTGAATTGATTAAATTAACCTTTAATCAATTGTTTTCTTTGTTTCATTTTATTTTCTTTTAATTTTGACAACAAACCTTACTCTGTTATTCGGCCTAGATGATTGCGATTAGTTAGTAGAAGTCTCCAATAATTCACGTATCCCTGAGTTCGACTCGGGCCTCACAAAGGCCTATATTACTCGACGCGTATACTTGCGTTTAAGCGCGTAGTAAAATACACGTCAAGTTTTTGGCGCCGTTGCCGGGGACACGGTGAATTATTGGCACTTTGAGTGCTAAGAGCAGCCACTCTAGGCCACATTTTTTTTATTTTGAAACAATTTTAAATATTCTTAAATTTCTCTATAATTGTGTTTACTCGTTCAAAGCATAGTACTGAACCCCGATTTTCTTATTTCAGGTGCTTTGCATGGTGCATACACGTAGCACAGACTACGCGAATCGCACACCTGAGGTTCCACTTCCGGGACCAGAGGACGAGGATTACTACGAGAAAGATCACCAAAGCGACATAGATTCTGAATCTGAGCAAGAGAAAGCAGAAGAAATGGCTGAACCACAGACAATATGGGAGAAGATCAAAGCGTCTTCTTCATCAGCTTCAAAGGGGCCTATCAAGAAACAGGCGGTTAACATACCAACATATAAGATCGATCCAGCGTTGATCAACTTGGTAAAATCAAATGCATTTCATGGATTGAAGAATGAGGACCCAGTGGCACACATCAGTCAGTTTGTTGAAAACTGCGATATGGTGAAGATAGACAGGTTCCCACAGGATGTTTCGTACCTCAAGTTGTTCCCAAGCTCCCTGGCAGGAGTTGCGAGAGAGTGGCTACATAACCTCGACGATGAGTTTGTTGAATCATGGGATCATATGGTGGAGGTTTTCTTCGAGAGGTTTTTCCCTCCTGAGAAGACCAACGACATGATTAGGAAGATTCACAATTTCACCCAACAGGCGGGTGAAACATATTCTGAGACCTGGGAGCGATTCCAGGTCATGTTGAGGAGATGTCCGCATCATGGACTGGACAAAGAGACACAAGTGAAGATCTTCTATTTTTCTCTCTCCGAGCATGATAGAAGCAACTTGGACTCGGCCGGTTCAGGATTTTTCTTGAACAACACTGATACGAGATGCTGGGAAATACTGAAGAACATGGCACGAAAGCAATCCTGGGGAGAAAGAGAGAGAGGCCCAGTTGAGCAAGCAAGAGTTGCCAGTGAGTCCAAGGCAATGAGAGAGTTAAATGAGAAGATGGATCTTCTCGCAAAGAAGCTACTGCAGAAGGAAGACAATGAGTCCGAGGAGGAGGCTCAAGTCAAGTACATGAGGCAACAGCAAGGGTACAGGAACAATGACTATTCATGGCGAAAGGACAAAAAGTTCTCATGGAAGGACCCGAACAATTTTCTGTAGGATCCGGACGCCAAGCCTGCACCAGCCACAGAGGATAAGAGCACGGAGTTGCTCAATCAGGTCATCAAACAAAACCAGGAGTTAATGAACACATTTGGGCAACAAATCAAGCAACAGGGTGAATTTATGAACCAATTTGGGCAGACTTTGCAGAGTCATGGGGCTCAAATGAGAACTATAGAGACTTCCATGGCGCAGATGGCGGATGAAATTGCAAGCTTGAAGAAGCCAGCACATCCGGGTTTTCCGGGTAACGCCAATGTTCCCGGGGGAAACCAGCAGGCCAAGGCCATTCTACTGAGGAGCGGTAAGAAAGTGTTGAATCCAAGGGCGGATGACACAAGCACACCGTAGGACAAAGTTGAAGATGCAATCATCAAGGAGCAGCCCACACCTGTCACAGGGCAAGCTGAAGATATAGCTGAGAATGGTAATGAAGAACAAGCTGCTGAGGAGGAACCGCAGAAATTGACACCCTATGTGCCACCTCATCAAAGGGCACATACCGTTCCGGTCCCCTATCCCAATAGTGCAAAGGCAAGGAAGGTGGATGCACAATTCAAGAAATTTCTAGACAGCATTAGAAAGTTATCGGTAAATATTCCATTATTAGAGGAGATTGAGCAAATCCCATCTTACGGGAAGTTTCTAAAAGATGTCATCAACAAAAAGAGGAAAATACCCGACACTGAGGTTGTGGTGCTGAAGGAGCAAGTTAGTGCTTTCATTATGGGCACTTTGCCGCCGAAGAGACATGACCCCGGTTGTTTCAATATTTCTTGCTTTATCGGGAAGTTCAAATTTGGAGAAGCACTATGTGATTCTGGGGCAAGCATCAATTTGATGCCCCTTTCTACATTTAAAAAGCTGGGATTAAAGGAGTCAAGGCCAAGCAACATGACTATCCAATTGGCCGATAATTCCGTGGTGAAACCTTATGGAATCTGCGAAGATGTCTTGGTAAAGGTGGACCGATTTGTTTTTCTGGCTGATTTCGTGGTTATGGAAATGCAGGACGAGCATGGCAATGAGTTGCTACTTGGACGCCCATTCCAAGCTACAGCTGATATGATCTTGGAGATGGGGAGAGGTCGCTTGACCTTGGGCATTGCGGATGATCGCTTTGAGATGGTCATGCCCACCAGCAATGCGTCTACTAAAGCAAAAGCACACTGTAACATGGTGAAACATGTGGAGCACAATATCTCCCTTTGCCTTGGGAAGCCATTCTTGGACATGGCTCATGTGATGAGTAAGATGGATAATGGAACCTTAGTTGTGGACATTATGGAGCAAACAAAAGTTGTTTCTTTATGCAAAGCTGTTGGGTTTCCGAATGATGAGAATGAGGACATTCCACCTTCTTGGGAGGATGAGGCGATCATTACTTCAATTTTTGATGCATATCCAGAATTTCCGTTGGAGGCGTGTTTGTTAAATGTCACATATGATTGGATGCGGAGTACTTCACTCAAAAAGTGTGCCAAAATGCTTCAGATGCTTCCATGTTTTTACACGAGGCACTATGAAGATTTAGGTACACTTCCCCCACCGCTGCAATCATCTCTTATTTGTCTGCCTGAGTTGGAGTTGAAACCACTGCCCCCGCATCTTAAGTACGTCTTTCTAGCTGAGAAGGACAAGTTACCAGTGATTGTATCTGCTTACTTGAGTGCGGATGAGGAGGAGAAACTACTGATAGTGCTCAAGAACCACCGTGGAGCTTTTGGGTGGTCTGTTGCAGACATCAAGGGGATCTCCCCTACACTTTGTCAGCATAAGATTCGGCTCAAGGAGGGAGCCAATCCAGTCATCCAGCCTCAAAGACGTTTGAATCTGAGCATGATGGAGGTCGTGAAGAAGGAAGTCATAAAACTTCTTGCTGCAGGGATCATATATGCCATATCAGATTCGACATGGGTGAGTCCCACACAGGTAGTCCCTAAAAAGGGGGGAATTACTGTTACTACAAATCTGTTGAATGAACCTGTCACCACCCGATTGGTAACCGGGTGGCGTGTTTGCATTGACTACCGCCGATTGAATGCCGCAACTCTTAAAGATCATTTTCCTTTGCCATTCATTGATCAGATTTTGGAACGTCTTGTCGGGCGGTCGCATTTTTGTTTTCTGGATGGGTATTCGGGGTATAACCAGATTTCTATTGATCCTTTGGATCAAGAGAAGTCTACGTTCACTTTTCCCTACGAGACTTTTGCTTACCAACGGATGCCGTTTGGATTATGTAATGCGCCGACAACGTTTCAACACTGCATGCTCGCCATATTCTCTGACATGGTGGAGCGTTGTCTTGAGGTTTACATGGACGACTTCTCAGTTTATGGGGCGTCTTTTGATGAGTGTCTATATAACTTGGACAAGGTGCTACAGCGGTGCGAGGACACACACTTGGTCCTCAATTGGGAGAAATGTCACATGATGGTGACGGAAGGAATAGTGCTAGGACACAAGGTGTCTAGCAAGGGTCTTGAGGTAGACTCCGTAAAAATTGAGGTGATTTCTAAGCTACCCCCACCTAATTCCGTAAAAGGGGTGAGAAGCTTTTTGGGACACGCCGGGTTTTATCGGCGATTCATCAAGGATTTTTCTAAAATCGCAAAACCTTTATCTGAATTGTTGGAAAAAGATGCAGTTTTTGATTTCAATGATAAGTGTCTTCACGCATTCAAAGTTTTGAAAGAAAAGTTGATTTTGGCTCCGGTTATTCAAACGCCGGATTGGACAAAACCATTCGAATTGATGTGTGACGCTTCCGATTATGCAGTGGGAGCCGTTTTGGGGCAAAGGGTAGATAATAAGTCCATTGTGATTTTCTACGCCTCCAAAACACTTAATGATGCTCAATTGAACTATACAACTACAGAAAAAGAGTTACTTGCCGTCGTGTTTGCTTTTGAAAATTTTCGGCAGTACTTAGTGGGTTCTAAAGTAGTTGTGTGGACCGATCACGCTGCGATAAAATATATGATGGAGAAGAAGGATGCAAAGCCTAGACTAATTAGGTGGATTTTGCTTTTACAAGAATTTGATATTGAAATCAAGGACAAGTCGGGAATTGAAAATGTGGTGGCTGACCACTTGTCTAGGTTAGAAAGGGTAGATGAACAAGGTTTACACATACCCATAACCGAGACGTTCCCCGATGAACAACTTTTGAAAATTGATTCTAAGGAACCATGGTTTGCTAATATTGTTAACTATTTGGCTTGCGGGATCATCCCGGAAGACTGGTCTTATCAAGAGAAAAAGAAATTCTTTCATTCTTTGAGATACTATTTTTGGGATGACCCAATTCTTTTGAAGCAGTGCAGGGATGGTATTCTTCGCAGGTGTGTGCCGGAGGTGGAGTACGAGATTGTTCTCCACCATTGCCATGCGTCGCCTACGGGAGGACACCATGCTAGTTCACGGACAGCAGCCAAAGTGTTGGAAAGCGGCCTTTATTGGCCAACTTTGTTCCGAGATGCCTATGATTTTGTGAGGCAATGTGACCCGTGCCAGCGCGCAGGTAACATTTCAAGGAGACAAGAGATGCCCCTGAATGTATTTCAGGAAGTTGAGGTATTTGACTTATGGGGCATAGACTTCATGGGACCCTTTGTGTCCTCAAATTCAAATTTATATATCTCGCTTGTTGTTGATTATGTGTCGAAGTGGGTGGAAGCAATCCCCACAAGGACTAATGATTCGAATGTAGTGTGCAGGTTTGTGAAGGAAAATATATTCTACAGGTTCGGGATACCCCGAATGATCATAAGTGATGGAGGCACACATTTCCGAAATCAGAAATTTTCGACACTTTTGAAGAAATATGGGGTCAAGCACAACATCGGCACCCCATATCATCCACAGACGCAAGGACAGGTGGAGGTTTCAAATCGGGAAATCAAGAAGATTCTAGAGCGGACAGTGGCATCCACAAGAAAAAATTGGAGTGCCCTACTACCGGACGCACTTTGGGCGTATAGAACGGCGTACAAAACACCTATAGGCACCACGCCTTTTAGGTTGGCGTATGGGCGGGCTTGCCACCTTCCGGTGGAGTTGGAGCACAAGGCCCATTGGGCGCTAAGAAGGCTGAACTTGAGTTATGATGAAGCCGGGAAAAAGAGAATGTTCGAATTGAACGAATTAGATGAGTTACGCATGACGGCATATGAGAATGCCCGCATCTACAAGGAGCGTACAAAGCTGATCCATGATCGACATATCGAGCTGCGCACGTTCAAGAAGGGAGATAGTGTTCTATTGTTTAACTCCCGTCTCAAATTGCATCCCGGGAAGCTGAAGTCCCTGTGGAGTGGACCCTTTGTAGTGGAAGAGGTGAGACCGCACGGTGCGATTGTTGTGCGTGATGGAGATGCCACGTTCTTGGTGAACGGGCAGCGCTTAAAGTTGTATTTTGGTGAAAACTACAAGAGAAAAGTGAATGAGGTCAAACTCATTACACTTGTGGATGAATGAGATGATGGGAAGACGTCTAGCCTAAGACGTTAAAGAAGGGCGCTTGTTGGGAGGCAACCCAACCATTGGTACATTAGGATAGGTTAATTTTAGTCATAGATTGCTTTTATTTCGTTTAATTTTAGTGTAAAGAAGATACCTTGATCCATTTGTTCAATGTGCAGGCACAAGCAGGGTCGATACCATCGACACACTGGTCGATGGTATCGACATGGGTTCAGGTTGACAGCTACAAAAATCGCACTGAGTCGATACTATCGACGCCACCGTCGATGGTATCGACATACCTACAGGCAGGTCGCAATAAAAATGTCGATAGTATCGACATTCCAGTCGATACCATCGAGATCTCTGGAGAAGTTCAGAAGATTTTTGCTCAGTCAACTCGATACCATCGACGGCCTCGTCGATGGTATCGACATGATCACAGGTTAAATTGAAGAAGTGGCGGTGTCGCAATAAAAGCAAGTCGATACCATCGACCCTCGTCGATGGTATCGACATCCATGTCACTGATCCGCGCCAAGGCATCGACGACGATCACGAGTCCACGTCAGCGATCCGGGTGCTGCGTCGATACTATCAACTTGCATCGATGGTATCGACAGGTCAGCAATCCGGATTTCCCGATCGAGCAAACGTCAGCCGTCGATACTCGCGAGGGAGGCGGATAGCATCGAGACGTGTCGATACCATCGACCCGCGTCGATTGTATCGACGGGTCGACAGTAGCGTCGGCCAAGTCTATTGAAGGAGACTTGCAACATCATTTGATGTCACACCTTCAGAGCAAACATCCTACTTTGCGCCGAGCACTCCCCTGAGCCATCCAAGACTGAAGAGAAGCGACATCGAGCAGGGATCTTCACCAAGCGGAGAATCACTTCTCCATCTTCCCCGAGCTCTGTTCTTCTAATCCCATCTTTCTTGCAACAATGGTGCACGCCGCCGGATCATCATCCTCGCACGAGATTGTGGAGTTTGTTCCACCCCCTACTGCTTCAGTCTCACGTCCGCACCTGGCTCACCCTTCCGCGGAGGTGAAGAAGGTCTATGAGGAGATCATGAAGCGGAAGATCGAGCTGACCCAGTATGTGGACCAGGGAATGATCCGTGATCTGGGATTCGAGGCCAACTTGGCCTATGTGCTGAAGGGTCAAGCACACCACACCAGCATAAGGTCAGGCGAGCTGGAGCGCCATGCGGATGGGCATCCGTTCTTCGGCGAATGGCCCACCTACAAGGAATTGGTGGTGGAATTTATGGCGTCCCTCGACGTCTGTGTCGTACCCAACGATGTGGTGGCGTCGGACCGTGAGTGGATCAAGGGGAGGGTGTCCTTCTGGCTGTTCAACATCAACTACAACATCACTCTTCAGCAGTTCAACAACATCTTTAACTGGAACCACTCCCAACATGATCACCGACGCCCAGATTCCCGCACCGACTACGACAAGATCTTCGCCGAGCTAGTCACAGTGCCGGCGGGAAAGACAGTGAGCTACCACAATGCTACGGTAGCGGACTTCGAACATCCCTTCATCCGGGTCCTACACCGGATGTTGAGCCTTACGTTCTTTGCTCGGAGCAATTTGGCATTGAGCAAGTTTCAGGAGAGCGATCTTTTCTTCCTCTACATGCTCCTAAAGCGAAAAGAGAATGTAATTGGGGTGCGTTCTTTCTGCAGCGCGTCCTGGCGGTGAAAAGGAGCACAAGGAAGGCTCTGATCCATTTTGGTGGGCTCATCACCAAATTGGCGATGTACTTGGGGCTGAATCTCCAGTCCATGACTCCGATTTCCACGAGGAGTAAGGTGAACGTGCAACATCTGCACCGTTCAAACCTTATCCTTCTCCGGGATGGGTTGGCGTACGCACACTGCCACGTCAACCATGCTTACCAGGAATGCGCACTGTCGGACGCCGTCTTCCACATCGAGGGAGCCCAGCACTTCCGGTGGCCGATCATAGCCGTCGAGTCCGATGAAGAAGAAGGCGGTGATGACGAACAAGAAGGCGAGGCTGAGGAGGAAGAGGAGGCTTTCACACCTCTTCGCGCACGAGTAGCACCACGGAAGCGTCCTAGGATGCATCCGGGTGCGTCTTCATCATCACAGCCCCATCCGCCATCACCACAGCCCTCGCAGCCAGGCGAGGATGTCTACTCAATGCAGGGAATGTACACGATGCTACAGGACATACATCAGACACAGCAGCAGCATCTAGAAATGTATACCGGTATTCAGGATACTACGAACCGGTTACTTGACAACCAAAGGGCGATGTTCAAGAATGAACGTCTCCTCCTCGACAACCAACAGCAGATACACAATCGGTTGCAAGGGATGGAGATGCAACATGAGCCCTTTTACGACCATTACTGGAGTCAGAGCTACTTTGGAGGCTATCCACAGCCTCCGCCGAGGACCCATTACGATCCGAGCTTCCAGGGGGAGTATCCTTCTTGGGATCCTACGGCCCCGCAGTACCCGCCTCCGCCTCCACAAGATTGATCAGGGTATCTCTGTTCCTCTCTTAAGATTGTTTTTTACTATGAGGCCATAGTCGAATGCAAGCTTAGGGGGGTAGCTGGAACAGCTCTATCTTTTCTTTTGTTTGTTTTTAGTTTTTGCTTTGCTATTTGTTCTTGCATTTTTAGTTTGTGTTTAGGATCCACATCTATCTAGTGTAACTGTGGATGTCGTAAAAGTTGTCATCTCGCTGTGTATTCATGGGAAATTTAAGGGAATTTTAAAATTTTTGTGTCTTTTGGATAGCTTGACTTGGTTGTCCTTGGGGAACTTGTCCGATGAAAATGATTGATTATGTCAACTTTAAAACAATATGTCACACCTATACTCCCTTTGACTCATGAAAAGTGGATAGTAACGGTTGTTTGAGCCTAACCTAACCAAATGGTAATGAGACCTTAATTGGATATAAGAGAGAGAACCCTTTGAATCACTACACATGTCAGTAGGGAGAGACACATAATACCCTTCTAAGGTTCAGTCATCTAATCTTGTGATCATTCCACTTCATTTTTCCATAATCCATCTAAGAATTGGAAGTATTGTACAGTTTTAATTCTTTCTTGTGTGCATAGCATTTAGATAGGAATTGCATTGATATTTTCCATACTTTTGCATAAAAAGAGAAAAATATAGGGATTCATGCACATCACCTTTAGGTGCATGCCATGTAGTTGCACTCATGACTTTCATGTTTATCATGCATAAAGTACATCATGTATCTCAATTTTTCCTCAAAAGTGATCTAAACTGTTCCATACCTTCGAAATATTGCAAAGATTTCCAATCATGAAGAAAATAGCCCAATACATGTATCTCTAAGCAATTATGAATATGTGGGCTACAAGAAAAAAAAAGGAGAAGAAAATTTTTTTTTTCTAAAAATCTAAAAAAATTGAGAAAAGAAAAAAAAGAAAGAGAATTTAGAAGGAAATGGAACAAGAGGGAGAAAGGAACATGATATCACTCGCATTACAGGAAAACTGAGTACATGATGTGGCTTCAGTAGATTTCCATCTCATTTTGAGGTGGAAGGTTAGGGCATGCATCATTTCACCCAAATTAGGCATTAGGGCATTTTTATTGTGCATTTGCATCACGTAGGACATTTTGTTTTATGCATATTGAAACTGTGCAATACTTCCAAGTTCTTCCATGAACCACCCATTACATCCACCCGTTGCTCGGATTGGTAGGCCACTGTGAATTTCTCCTCACTAATGATTATCAGGAGAACTGCTTCCATGTAGAAGGTAGTTAGGGCAAGCAATGTAGTGTAGGAGATCACAAGATGCACCAATGCTGAATCGGCGAATTTTATTATGTTAACTGGCTTATGTGATAGTGTTCATCGGTTTGAAGGATAATTTCTCTTATTGATGATTATTGTTGCCTTTAGGGTAATTACTGTTGTGTGGTTAGAGAAGGCTGGTTTGAGAACGTTCAGTGGGATTCACATGAGATGTGGGTTGGTGTGTTGTTTTTTTTTTAGTTGACATCTACAAGTCTATTCTAAGGATCAGTTGCTCGAGGGCGAGCAATGTTTAAGCTTAGGGGAGTTTGATGCGATGATTTTGAGTCGCATTTATAGACCTTTTTCATATGTGTTTTGTGCTCTAATTACTCATTTTTATGGATAATATTGCATAATTCACTCATTTCGGTCTTTGCCATCATTCTATGTCAAATCCCCTTTGTTTTACCATTTTGAGCATTATTTATCATATTATCATAATTTGTGTGGATTTACTTGGTCTTATTGTGAAATTTCAGGAAAAACAAGTATTTGCTTCCGTCGATACCATCGACGGAAGTCGATACCATCAACCAAGCCACAGGTTGCCAGCCGAGAGGAGCAGCACAAAGTCGATGGTATCGAGATCCCTTCAGATTGCTGGCGAGGAATCCATCGATACCATCGACACATTGAGGCTACAGCGTCGCTAAACGACAACAACCGACGCTAAAGAGAGTATATACCATCGACCCAAGTCGATGGTATTGAGATGACCACAGGCGCTCAGATGAAAAGAAAAGAAAGCTGCCGCTAGTACGCTGGGTCGATACCATCGACCCGCGTCGATGGTATCGACGCCGGCAGATATGCGTTGGATTCGTTTTGATCTCGATCGGACGGCTGGAGTTATTTGACGACCTAATTAGGGACTTATACCTAATGACGGCCGCCCACACGAGGGGATCATCTCATTTTTGCATTGCACGAGTGCCAAGGAAGGAGAAAAAGGAGAATGGAGGCCAGAAGCTCATCCCGGGTGATTCGGACGCTGCCGAAGACGAATTCGACCACCGACAGGCGGGGAAGCTCGTATTCTACGCCAAGGATCTACCGGTTCTTCTCCGTTCAGGGGTTTTCCCACTTGTTTCACATTTTTCTTATGAATTCCCCTATTTCTACCATGTATTCATGCGAGATGAACATGAGAGGCTAAAACCCTCCATCTTTAGGACCGGGAGTAGCCCGGGAATGCATTGTATGACAATTTTATATTGATAATTCATATTTTCTCTCTCAAATCCGTGGTTTAGTTTCGTTTTCTCCATATATATTGTTATGCTTGATCACCATAATAATAGCTTAATGCCCTTAATCACTTCGACAGAAGGATTAACGGTTGAAAAGAGACGAAACCTACATTAATCAATAAAACCCTTGACAAAGGAGTTGTAAAATTAATGGTGGGAACTAAGAGATCGTTTATAATGCGCTAGGTTTAGGGGAATGATTACTACGATGGTGGAATCAACCTAAACCTAAGTAATGAGTTACACCACGACAGTGGGTAATTCTGTTTTCAGGCCACTACCCGGATAGAGAGAGAAGAGTGAGGAATTATATAAAACCTAATACAATGTTGACCCGCGGCGAAATCGCAATCCTAAAGATATCCTTTTGAATTGATTAAATTAACCTTTAATCAATTGTTTTCTTTGTTTCATTTTATTTTCTTTTAATTTCGACAACAAACCTTACTTTGTTATTCGGCATAGCTGATTGTGATTAGTTAGTAGAAGTCTCCAATAATTCACGTATCCCTGAGTTCGACTCGGGCCTCACAAAGGCCTATATTACTCGACGCGTATACTTTCGTTTAAGCGCGTAGTAAAATACACGTCAGTTGACGTTCCAGATGGTCAGTTCAAGGAGTGAACTGATCGATTGATGACCGATCGAGGAGCGAGACGACCGGGTGACGGACATGACGAGATGCACGACGTCCAATCGAACCGATCGGTTGGAGGAGCCAACCGATCGGTTGGAGAGTACAGATCATTCATGTGATGATTTGATCAACTTGGATGGCAAGTCACATATGTTCATCTTGTACAGGTTGCATGTGATGTTGACCTAGATGACCGTGATTCCTCTTGGCTCGAGGAATCACATTAGGATGGCTATAATCATCGTTGTTTATCGTTTATGCATGTTTTCTGTGGGATATAGCATGTATATGATACGTACTATGTATTGTGGTGATTGGATATGTATATGTATATAAAAACCAAATCCCTCATTAAATATTAAGTTTTAGATGCCTTCCTAATGTGACACACGTGAAAAGCTTGATCGACCAAGTGTGGGCACGCCCAAGCGTGGTGCACCATCTATCTCGTGGAAGCGTGAAGGATGAATGTGTGGGTCTGCCCAAGCAGGGTGCATATTCATCGTGTTTGCTTTGGGTCGAACTTAACAAGGTGACCTAGATAGGATCTAGCGACTTGAGACATGGAGATGATCATGGCAAGGAGTTGCATATTACATCTTATCAAGAGTTACATATGATGCAATTGGAAAAAGTTGCCTACCTGAGAGATCTATGTTGTGGGTGACAGCCCAAGCTGGTCCATGACTTAGAGGATTTCAGGATCTTGCCCACTAGAAGGTTGTACGCTGCAATCTTCCTAATTGATGGTGAGGGCTATCAATTTGAAGTAAAATAGTGGGAGTGATAATTAATTAAAGGCCTAATTTTATCGTCAACTTTTCAAAACAATCAAACAAATCAAAAAGAGTTTTGGACTAAAATTGCATATATTTCCTTTTATTAAAATAAATGGTTAATCAATAAATAACTTTATTTGTGATCGGTCTTTGAGACCAACAAATTAAATCGGAATAATTCCATGACTAGTTAGGATGATGAGAAGTGTTCGCAAAGAGAAAAAGCTCTAAATCCTAATTATACCAGAACCAGATTGTTGGCTAAATGGACATCTGTAAATCCCTTTGTTTTGATAATGACAAACATTTCATTCTTGTTGATCTAACGTGCTACTTGAGTGTTGTTGGAATAAGGTGAATGACAAAGCACTAGGGAATCTATATGCTTGAATGATTGTAAATGTCATGAAATGTAATCAATTGTAAACTTGTACAAATATATAATGTACAAGTACTTAGACTTCATGTAAATCAAGCGTTAGATCTTCCCTAGCTAAACACCACATTTAGATAGGTCATCTCCTTCAATAGTGTCACATATGCACACTCATACACACACTTAATGTCTTTATTTGAAACATTGAAACAGGGTCTATCTCGGTCGACAAAATCCTCGACCGAGACACTCTCGGTCGAGCACTCTCGGTCGACAAACTGCTCAACCGAGAAAGACCCAAGTAGCTGTTAGACACAGCTGGCAAGGTAGTTGGCAGTTGGAGATAAACGTTGCAAAACACTTGATCCATAGAGCCTGTCGGTCGACAAAACTTAGACCGAGTAGGTGTCTCGGTCGACCATTTCTCGGCTGAGATGGACTCTGACAACAACTATAGAATTAATTAACTAGACGTTGTTAAAGAACTAACTTATACCTAACGGCTAGTTAAGCACTTAGAAACCCCTAGAAAGTGTCTAGAACGTCCTTAAGCACTTGTAGGACATTCCTATAAATAGGACATGCCTTAGGACACCTAAACCCACTTGTTTTCACACTTGAGCAATCTTTGAGCATACACTTACATTGGGAAACCTATTTGTGAGAAATTGAGCATATTGACAATTGGCTACTTCTTCTCTTAGCTCAAATTTCATGTCATATAGGCTAGCATCTCCTATCCACAGCAATCACAATTACATACACATTGGTTAGGAGATCTACACGCTTGATCTAGGCAAATCAAGCCTTCTGCTTCAAAGGATAAGTTGTAATTTCCTTTTATCCTTTCTTGTTCACTATTATTGTTTGTACTCTCCTTGCTACTCCTAGGTTGGAGGCTGCGGATTGGAGAGGTTGGAGATCTTCTTGGTGAAGAAGGGGACCTTGAGCTACTTCAAGAAGGCTGGTGCAATGGGAGGTTACTTCTAAAGAGGAAGGCTACTTCAAGGGGGAGCTTGGAGTTACTTCAAGAAGGTTACCTCGGGTTGGTGCATCTACTTCAAGTGAAGGTTGTTCAAGGGGTGTAAGAAAGTATTGTATTTTTTGTAATTCCTTGTGAAGGTAATAAAATTGGTACTTTCAAAATCCCGGTTGGGTAAGCAACCGGGTAGTGGACTGACAACCTTAGTATTTGCTAAGGTTGGAACCACTCTAAACACTTGTCTCCTTCTTCCATTTTCAATTGTGGTTGTTTGAGTTAAATAATTTTTAAAATATCTTTAAAACTCTATTCACCCCCCCTCTAGTGTTTTTCAATTGGTATTAGAGCAGGCTTCAAGGAACCCTAACCAGGTCTTGAAGAATGGAGGGTGATGGTAATTACAACCGCAATAAAAAGAGAAGCTTGGACCAATCTACAACATGTTCCAATTGGTGTTTAGGAACAAGCCACACAACATCTAGCTGCCCATGGAAATCAAAGAAGGAAGATGAGCATAAAGATTGTCTTTTTGCTACAACAAGTGAAGAGGAAGAAGAGGTAAGTCTTTTTGATTTATCCAAAGAATAGCTAGTTGCTAGTCTTGAAGAGACACATAATAAATATATTGAGTACAAGAAGAAGTTAAAGAAAGCTAATAAAACAAATGATGAATTACATGCTAAGCTTCTTGCTATTACCTCTGAAAATGAAGATCTTAAAAAGATTATTGAAGATCATAATATTATGATAAAATCTATAGAGGCAAATTGCAATCTGCTTTCCCAAGAAAAGATAAATTTGCAAACTCAAGTGAACGATCTTCAAAAACAACCTGTTTTGTGCTCACATCTAGATTATGATACTATCGTGAAAGAAAGAAATTCATTATCATCTAATCTAGATCAAGCAAAGCTAGATATCAAGAAGAGAATGGATGAGATTGCTAAGTTACAAAAAAAAGTTAGTAGTCTAAATAATAATGGCATTCTTGATCAAATCTTAAATGATTCCTACCATCAAGTTGGAAGGAGAGGACTAGGTTACAAGCCTAAGGGAAAATCTTATCATAAACCTAGTTGGAGAAAGACACAAGCACATCAATCTATATATATACCTAAAGGCACAAATACAAATATACCCAAGAACAACCTAGACCAAAATCATAAAAAGAGATATGAGGTTGATTCTATATGTTGTCATTATTTTGTGCGCCTTGGTCACTTTTCCTTTTCATGTCCTTATAAGAAAAAGGATGTCGAGTTAGTTTGGGTTCCAAAACCTCCAAACTAAATGAACGGAATTAAGTTGAGATATGACCAAGGACCTTAGTTGCATATTTCTATGTCTATCTCAACTCAATATAGTGGCATAACACATTATTTCAAGTATCTAAAACATCTAACTGGGATATATAATTCTTACTAAAAACAATTCTGAAATAATGCAGAACCATTCTCGGTCGAGAATCTGTCGACCGAGAACAACAGTCAGTCGAGAAATGATCAACCGATCTGGTCCCTGTTGTCAAAACTAAAATAAATCTGATGAATGTATATTCAATTGATCAAATTGCTATCTATTAATAATGACTTGCAAAACAAGTTGAAAACCATTTCTGAAAAACTTATAAATATAAATGAGATAAATTCAATTGATTCTCATATTTAACTTAATAAAAAGAAATTACTGTTCTTATTCACATGATTTTGCATCTCCTGATCTATTCATATAAAAATCATGTGTTATCTAGTTTAATGATCATGGTATTTCATGGAATTATTACTATATGCTCTATCATTACATCATGGATATGCTTTCACTATCTTATCATTCAGCTCATAAAGATGATAGAAAATGATTATTGTATGCATGGATCCTTGATGACACTTTGGCAAGCAAAATGATTCATTTGTGATATGAAAAAGAACTTTAAGGCTTGCAACACATAAGATAAAAATTTCTCAATTAAGAACGTGAGATATTGCTTTCAAGGATATATATTTTCTTGGAGAATCTTACATGAAAACAAGGGTACAAGAAGAAATAGAATTTGACATTTATGTACCTACAACAAAGCTTATATAAATATTCTAGAAGAATTACGAACAGAAATCTTCATATTGAGTATCACTCAAAATTGCCTCTTGGTTAAAATCAAGTTTGACCAAGGGGCGCTATGGTCGTAGTCAAAGTCGACCTAAAATAAGTTTGGCACAATACTTATTTGAATATCATTTTCTATATAAAAAATTGTGATCAAAAGAACAATTAATTTATGATCACAAAATTGTCCAAATATTGGTAATAATAATCACAATAGTACTCCCTTAGAAAATATATATATTCTCTACAAATTCAGTCTATCATTTACATTAAAAATCAGCTTAAAATTTCATTCACAGAAAGTTTGTCGGTCGACGAATTCTTCGACCGAAAACATCTCGGTCAGCCTATCTCTTTCGACCGACAGACCTCAAATAAAAATTACATCGGTCACACTTTCGGTCGACAATTATTCGACCGAGCCGATGTCGGTCGACAATTGTTCGACCGAGAATTGACCATTGGGATATGACCGTTGCATTTCGACCATTTTATGACCATTATCAGTCGACCGTTGGGGGGCGAGTGGCGCGTCTGGGATATGACAGTTGTGATCGATCGGTCGACAAATTGTCGACCGACCTGGTCACTGGATTGCTATAAAAAGGACCAAAAACGGGTCATTATTTCACACTCTCATATTCTTACTTCCATAGCTTCTCTCTAGTGCATTCTTGTGCAATTCTTTAGCTTCTTCATCCCCAAGACTTTCTTGCTTCTTCTCCACCTTAAGGCAAAGAAATGGCTTCATCATCTACACGTGGAAAGAAGAAAGTTGCTGGCAGGAAAGGAAGGGCTGCTTCTCCACCATTGACGATCATCAACGACATCCCCTTCGTCGACGCAGATGCTGGTGATCGCTATCTCAGGCTCTCCTCCAAAACTCCTCTTCCACGACGGCCGGTTGACATCATGGACTTCCTCAGCATCGTCGACCTGGAGGATCTTTTTGAGGTGCAAAATTTGAAAGAATTTATTAACCCTTCCTTCCCTTCCTACTCTTCCAAAGTGGTAAATGAGTTCTATGCAAACCTAATCTCCCATTCCGAAAATGAAAATAACTTACTCTACTCTATGGTCAATGGGCATAGCTTTCGATTTACTGAGGAGGATATTCTTGACATGCTCAACATCGACTTAGATGAATATCAAGACACTCTTGACCTTACCACTGGAAATCCACTCAATACATTTTCCCAAGGTGATAATACTGTCAGTCTTAGTGACATTAAACGAGCCATTTTTCAATCTAATACAACTTGTCACGAAGATAGGGGTACCTACTATGCCATTAATCTCAAACCTGCAGCTAGGATTGTCAACCTTATTGTTTCCACAAACATACATCCTAGAGCAAACAAGTCTGAAGTCCCTATTTTTCGCATGTGTCTAATTTATGCCATTATCAAACGTATTCCCATAAATTTTATCTGCATAATCCTTAAGAACATGCTTGAGTTTTCTGGCAATCCCCCATATGCCGATATTGTATGCCAAATCACTCAACACTTTCTTAAGACACAAATTGAGGACATGGGGTACACATGGGAAAGAAGACCACAAAAAATAAGCAAAAACACAGTAGAAAATATGGGAATTGATTTTGGTCACAAGAGGGCTAGGACGGAAGGTGAGACATCTAGTCAAGACATACCACCACCACCTCCTCCTACTAACCCATCCTATGATCCCATCCAAAACACCCTAACCTATGTTGCTGGGTCACAATATCATCTAAGCAGACAATTAGATTATAACCACCATGCCATGACCTACCTAAATCAAAGGATGCAAACCCTCTCTCCAAATCAACCAGATGAATATCCTTATTCTTTAAATCCTGGCATGCTCAACCCATATAATCCATCTTACAACTACTACCAAACTCCACCTCCACCATCTACAGATCTCACACATACTCAGTTTTCCTCAATACAATTACAAGACATTGCTGCTCATTTCCGCTTTGATCGTGTTCCTACCTTCTTGGAAGCATATGCCTTAACCAAGACAGGTGCTTTGGAGTGGCAAACTTTAGTCAAGTATTATGGAGCTGAGCCATTTCTTGGAAAAGACCCTGATATTGATGTAATACTTAAGCCTTTCCAGTGAGATTTGGAGTGTTCGTTGTATTAGTTGTAATGAAATGGTTATCTTTGCATGATTATAATGAAATGGTTATCTTTGCATGATTGTAATGAAATGGTTATCTTTACATGACTTAGTTATCTTTGCATGATTGTAATAAATGGGTTATCTTTACATGACTTGGTTATCTTTACATGATTGTAATAATTCCATGATTCTAATGAATTGGTTATCTTTACTAATTATTCCTCTATGGCATCATTTGAACATGGCTTATAAGACTATTCTAGTAGAGCATACAAAGTAAAGGGAGTAATAAATATGTCATAAATCAAAAAGATGAAATCTTTGCAAATACCTGAAATTTAAAATTGTGGCTAAATTGACCATCTATTGAAGGATATCTATTTAAGGGGGAGCAATACTTTTCATATAATATTTGTTTTTAAACGGATATCTTTTTGAAATGACAAAGGGGGAGAAATAAATATAAATGCAAAACTCAATCAATGAGTTTCATAAACAAACTCTTGGCTTTACATTGAAAGTTGCTATATTCCCTAAAGAATTGCATTTCATGTTCCATACTTCATGGGGAATAATAAGCACACATTTTATAAACAAGAGAAGACATTTACAAACGTAATCTTCAGGTATGAAATTCACATGTTTTATATTTTCTTATTTTATATTTAGGAAATGTTTGTCATCTTCAAAAAGGGGGAGATTGTTGGCTAAATGGACATCTATAAATCCCTTTGTTTTGATAATGACAAACATTTCATTCTTGTTGATCTAACGTGCTACTTGAGTGTTGCAGGAATAAGGTGAATGACAAAGCACTAGGGAATCTATATGCTTGAATGATTGTAAATGTCATGAAATGTAATCAATTGTAAACTTGTACAAATATATAATGTACAAGTACTTATACTTCATGTAAATCAAGCGTTAGATCTTCCCTAGCTAAACACCACATTTAGATAGGTCATCTCCTTCAATAGTTTCATATATGCACACTCATACACACACTTAATGTCTTTATTTGAAACATTGAAATAGGGTCTATCTCGGTCGACAAAATCCTCGACCGAGACACTCTTGGTCGACAAACTTCTCGACCGAGAAAGACCCAAGTAGCCGTTAGACACAATTGGCAAGGTAGTTGGCAGTTGGAGATAAACGTTGCAAAACACTTGATCCAGAGAGCCTGTCGGTCGACAAAACTTCGACCGAGTAGGTGTCTCGGTCGACCATTTCTCGACCGAGATGGACTCTGACAACAACTGCAGAATTAATTAACTAGCCGTTGTTAAAGCAACTAACTTATACCTAACGGCTAGTTAAGCACTTAGAAACCTCTAGAAAGTGTCTAGAATGTCCTTAAGCATTTGTAGGACATTCCTATAAATAGGACATGCCTTAGGACACCTAAACCCACTTGTTTTCACACTTGAGCAATCTTTGAGCATACACTTACATTGAGCAACCTGTTTGTGAGCAATTGAGCATATTGACAATTGGCTACTTCTTCTCTTATCTCAAATTTCGTGTCATATAGGCTAGCATCTCCTATCCACGGCAATCACAATTCCATACACATTGGTTAGGAGATCTACACGCTTGATCTAGGCAAATCAAGCCTTCTGCTTCAAAGGATAAGTTGTAATTTCCTTTTTTCCTTTCTTGTTCACTATTATTGTTTGTACTCTCCTTGCTACTCCTAGGTTTGAGGTTGCGGATTGGAGAGGTTGGAGATCTTCTTGGTGAAGAAGGGGACCTTGAGCTACATCAAGAAGGCTGGTGCAACGGGAGGTTACTTCTAAAGAGGAAGGCTACTTCAAGGGGGAGCTTGGAGTTACTTCAAGAAGGTTACCTCGGGTTGGTGCATCTACTTCAAGTGAAGGCTGTTCAAGGGGTGTAAGAAAGTATTGTATTTTGTGTAATTCCTTGTGAAGGTAATAAAATTGATACTTTCAAAATCTCGGTTGGGTAAGCAACCGGGTAGTGGACTGACAACCTTAGTATTTGCTAAGGTTGGAACCACTCTAAACACTTGTCTCCTTCTTCCATTTTCAATTGTGGTTGTTTGAGTTAAATAATTTTTAAAATATCTTTAAAACTCTACTCACCCCCCCTCTAGTGTTTTTCACAGATGAACTCGATCCCACCACATCAATGGCTGAAAGTATGCTTATGGAAGCATACCGAGGATGACATTGATGAGGAGTGCTTAATGTTGTGTTCTCTGAACTATGAGTTGCAGAGACAAAATGAGACATATGATGTCTCCAGGACACTGTCCTAGTATGCCATGACATAAGGAGATCTAGTGAGGTATTCATACACTCAATATGATTGGGTATTTGGAAAACCTGACTAAGAAGGATTCCCTCTGAGCCAAGAGTTGGCTATTGGTATGATACTACAAATGTTGCGATGATCATACAATTCATGATAAGCTACAACATGATCAGCTTTGACCAGCATTGACAGAGTTGTTGGATATGTTGAGGATAGTAGAGGCAAAGATGAAGAAATACAAACCATAATCTTTGATGTGATCAAAGAAAAGGTAATTCTTAAGGGCAAGGACAAGGGCTAAGCAAAGAAGTGTTCTGATGCTAGCCAGCAATCCAAGTTCTCTTCAGCCTCAAGGCACATGGGGAAAGGGTGTATGAGGGATTGACCCTCTATATCTGGAAGAACAAAAGAAGATGAAGGAGGGGATGGAGATCTCCACCTAAGGTATCATGAAATGAACCGCTTCTTTATCTGAGGTATATGATACCAAGATATGGATATGTCATATATGATATGCAAGATCCGTAAAGAAGTGATGGCCTTTGTGAAAGGACCAAGAAAGAAATACCCATCATTGGAGCAAGTGTTGCTACCATAGATAGGAGTATCTTTCAGTTTATTTCAGCCTAAAGGGCATAAAATAGAGTTGAGAACTGCTATTTCATATATTGCCAATAGATAGAAACACTTTATTATTGCATATTGTATGACAATGATGGCAATTAATAAAGTTGATGTTTCAATCTTAAAGATATGATCTTTGTGGCAATGCCTTGTTTGTCTTGTGATACATGAAGATAAAATGATACCTAAAATTTATAGATAACTCAAACAATAAAATTAGCATCAATCATTAGAAATTCATTTCTAGTTTCCGTGTGATAGAAAAATCTAGACTCTTTTGGTTAGAGAACCAGTAAGAGACATGAATATCTTGGACATGATTAATCAATCTTCACTAATGTAGTGGGAGAGTGATTATCCTATTAGGTATAATACATGTGATGTATTTACATACCTATTGGAACAAATGCTAATACTTCAAATGGTGTTTAGAGATATACCAATATGAATATCTTGAAGTGTTCAAGATTATCATAGATGAAGTGCAAATTTGGTAAAGTGTTAATTCTTGATGAGATCAATGAATGAAATACTTGGACCAAATGTTTGAGATCCTTATGAGTGATTATGATAGTGTATCATAGTGAACTCATGATTAAGGCATGGTGATGTCTAAATCAAGAAGGATTCATACTCTAAGGAGTTAGAGAATGATTATCAAATAACTGAATTCTTCTTAATAAAAGAATACCCCACACTAATAAAGGAAATTGAGAATCACAAGGAGTTGTGAGTTCTTATATCCTTGACAGATACACCTCAATTATCTGTGATGATTTGTTCATGTGATGAGTCAACTATCTAGATGAATATGAGGAACCAATTTTTGAGTTATGGTTTATGACCATTACATCCTAAATGATATCCATGTGAACCATAAGGTATGACCTTGATGGTAGCACCCATTGGAATAAAATCCAGAAGTGCGAATAAGTCTTAAGTGTTAAGACACATGGATAACATTTTGAGAAGGATGATGCTTGTTGATTGCAACTTAATGACCAAGGCAGTTGACATATGGATACTAAAACCGCATTCCTATGAGGAATAAAACAAGGATGTGTATGTGACACAACCTATAAGGTTTATGAATCCACTAATGCAAATGAAGTCTATAAGTTACAATGGACTAATCAATGTGATTGATTGAGTACAAGCATCTCAGAATTGGATCTTTAATTTGATGATACAGTCAAAGGGTTTGACTGATATGTCAAAGATAAAGGAGGGATCTGTGATTTAGTGGGAGCGTGTTCACATTCCACATATTGATGTGAAATGGAAATGTTCAAGATTGGAAATCCAAAAGTGGAAATTATCTTTAAGGAAGATAGAGATGTTTCCTATGTGATAGGAATAGAGATCTATAGAGATAGTTCTCGAAAATCTCTTGACCTGAAAGGAGAAAGCATACATTGGCAATCTGTACTGAAGGGTTCAGTATGCACAAATTCAGTGGGAGAAAACTTATCCATGTTTCATGGAGTTAGTATCCCAAGGCCAAAGTGTCCAATTCTTATGAAGAATATGAACACTAAGATTATATATGATCTATCATGTATGTAATCATCCCATTATCTTGCATGTATGACATGGCAAGAATAAAATGCAATCATCATTTTGTATGTGTGACATAACAATATGATAACTCGTATGTGGGACATGACGAGTGGATGTCTGTCTACTTCCAGTAAGGGTCACTGGAATTCCATAAGAACTTGATAAGTACTTGTGAAGTACTAGTTCTATGGAGATAAGGAAGAGTTCGATGTAAAGAGTTACATTGATGCGAACTTCCGAAAGGATAGAAAATTAATCGCAAAATATATATATGATATATAAAAGTGAAGGTTTGTTGATGATTGGAAGTGTTCCAATAAAACCATTTAAAAGGAAATGCCGAGTATCTATGTGTTAGAGAATAGCAGTGGATATTATATGGATCTGGAAGTTCATGAGATGAACTTATATTCCTCTCATTGATGACAAGTATGGAATCCTTGATCATGCAATGTGGCTAAAGGTTAGCAAAGGAATACTAGATCGCATATTACGGCACCTCCATCTCATACATATGGCGTACAGCGAAGAGATGAGATACATGCAATTTATACTGACTTTGGCAAGGTGTTGCCATTACTCACTATGTTGGCACTAGAACACAGGAACATGTGGGACATGTTTGAAGATCACTATGAATATGATTCAAGGGTGATTGGCTCGCAGTGCAAGTGGGAGTCTGTTAGTATGTATGCCCTGAGAGACAATCATGGGATGATTGGTGGGATACATTAAGATTGATTTGATAAACAACAAAGGCAAGCTTCCAATTCTTTCTTGTTCAGTCATATGAGATAGTGATAGAACAAAATGAATGTCTAAAGAATGACAGTACTCAATGACGTATGCTTTCAGGTTGAGGACCTGAACGATGAGATCATACGGATCCGAAGAGTTTTTACATTCTTGTTATGTCCCTAGTCGGATGTCATTGTGGAAGGTAGATAGACATCAATGACACACAAGACTAGATTGTGGTGTTGGTTGATGACAGAATCTCATTAGTCATGATATAGTGATATCAAACCAAACACATAGGTACTTGTTATAGAACAAGGTACCGGACAGACCCACCGTGAGTTTGACACATGGAACCATGACATGGTAGTCACAGTCAATACTCACAGTGATGGCGGTGAGTGTGATTCTTTGACCTGAAATCACTACACTCAACACATGTCGTTGGGCACACTTTGACATCATCAAACGCAGTCCTGAAACATGGGTTGTTATAAAGGTGATGATTGGGTGGCTTTGACACATGGGGCTTTTGAGGGGTGAGTGATAGATATGGGATTTGTCCCTCCTGAGGGAGTTTGATATTCAAGGCCACTTGATGAGTAGGATTGAGATAGGCGTCCGCACGCATGTGTGAATCAATATGTGATATTGATGTCATACATATCTCGTTCAATCTACTCTGAGATCAAGAAAGTGAATGAATGTTGACAGGATGATTGTTCCATGCCTCAAGTTCATTCGGGATATCAGTGACAAAGGAATTATACACTCGATGTAATACCATTCACAGATTGTAGGATGAAAGTTGTTTTCCAACTTTCTACTTTCACTTGGGTAGCACTGATGTGTGACTAGGCACCGCTCTTTGCTTGTGAAGTCATAAGTGTTATGGACTCTCACTGCCAACGTGAAATGGACCTGTGGGCTCACACACATAGCATTTAACCTGGAAGAGGAGTTTTGTCCACAAACAATGTTTAGATTGATTACTAAAGGAGTTTAGTAGTTCAATTAAACACTCAATCAATTGATAGCTCAATATCATATTGTTCAAGGTGTTGGACATATTGATTGGAGTATCAGATTGATTGAAATCGCATTTGACTGATTCTACACAACCTGTACTCCCAACCGATCGGTTCAAGTGTTGAACTGGTCGGCTGAGGTTGCTGAACCAGTCGGCTCAAGTGTTGAGTCGATCGGCTCATGATCAGAGTGAAACGAGCGGTTCAACTGGTGCAACCGAGCAAGTTGCGAAATTCAGGTCGGTGAGAATTTTCCTTGCATTTCACTTGCCCAATTTGATTGGAACAAGGATTGGTATTCGATACCAATTAGAAATGAAAGAAGGAAAGTCAATCGGGAACCGACCAGGACCACGAACCGACCGGTTTAGAAGTGAACCGATCGGCTCATGGGTCCCAAACGATCTGTTGGTGCTCCAACCGACCGGTTCAGGTCCCCAACCGACCGGTTCACTTGTGAACCGATCGGTTCAGGTTGCGAGTTAGTTGCTTTTGTGGAAAATCTCGAACCCTTCTACTCCTGCTTTTAGTCCCACATTTCCCGGGATGGAGAACCCTATCCCATGACCCTCCTATATATATAGGGGTATTGGGAGCTTCTCAAAGAACAACTCAGTGCAACTAGTTGCTCTGCAAAGTTGTCGTTCTCTCTGGTTTTGGTAACCGAGAGAGTGCCCGAGCAAGTGCTTCCCGTAAAGGGAGGTGCAGCAAGGGAAGGACAACTGCAGTTGCAACTGGAGGCAGGAGAGTGTATTGGCGACTAGTACGTCAATAGGAGAGTGCGACTCCTTCCACTTCCTTGTGGGACAAGGAGTGTGGAGTTCTGGGTGGTCCGTGTGGACTACTACAGAGGCGGGAGGACACTGCCGCTTAGGAGGACAACTGTCATCCGACAGTCCTGTGAGAGGAGGAGTTGTCAGTCCCGGTGCAACCAGGAGCTGCACAGACACCGTCTAAGACCGGTGCTGAAGACCGTGCTAAGCATGAGGTATTGTCGCCGAGCAAGCCTCGGGACAAGGTATGATTCCACAAACCATCCTTTCCTATTATATAGACGTTGATGTGTTTCCTCGTGCTGGGTTTGGGGGAGAAATTTTTTTTGTTTCCGCTGCCTTCACTGCCTCCCCTAAAACCAACAGTTTAGATTATAAAAATACTATTGATTTAAGACACCATGTTATATATTTTGCATCTTAGGTCCCCTTGGTCTGGAGCATATGTAGAGAATTATGATAACTTGTTCTTTACTGACAAGCTACTCTTAATCTCCTGACCCTACTATGTTATTATCTTGTTTGTATGTGTGCTCCTACGAATATTTCGCTCAATAACTAATTTTTTGAGATACTTGTTCCCTATGGTTACTTCATTCATTTTTCTTGATATATGTTGAACAAACCTTGAACATAATTGAACTTGTCCATTATATAAACCTTGTGTACATGCCTGTATTCTCAAGGTAAGGGCACAAGGTTGGAAATCTTAGTTGAGATGTCAAGATAAGGCATACTTTGTCAATAAAAGGTTATCTAATCTTGAGCACCCTTACGGACCCTTACAATGGGAGGTTGGTCAATGGCCATAATATGTTGTTGAGTATCATGAAAATACATCTAAAATAGGCCTCGTACAAAACAATGTCATTAAGAATTATCACCTTGTTTCTACTTCTTATTTATTATGATGTTTCTAGTTGAGAAACTTTTACACTACACTTAAACTATGGTTACATATTTTTCATAGTGTACTTAATGCTTCAGCATTAATATGTTTTTTTTATCGAATTTTTAGTTCCCAAATGAAGATATCCTTCACTCAAGACTCTTAAGCTCCGAAATGCAATACAAATGGGTATACTTGAATCTAGAAGGGGTGCATATCTCTTATCCCTGTGTTTAGTATGTTTCTATCTCTTTAGTTTTGTTATTGCCTTTTTAAATATATTATCTATGGTAAATATTTGTCCCATTCTACGGACAGACAGCCAAGTCCACTTGCCTTTGGTTGTGTAGCCATTAGGAGTGTGGACTTAGGTTAACAAAGGGTTCCATGACCAATATATGCCGTATCCTAGATTAGATCCAGTGACATTTCTCACAAGGGAATATTTGGCACTCATGGTAGCACATAGATTGATTTTGATGACATCCTCCCAACATAATCACAATAGAGTCTGCATCTCCATATAGTACACATAGATAATGTGAATTACATGTCGCAGTGTAAGATTTGATAGGGAATGAATAACTTTTTTGTTGGAAACATGCTAGTGTGGTACTCTATCGTCTTCTCTATCTCTTGTGTAAGTAAAGAGGCATAGGTTTCACATGTTATAAGGTGTAATAAAATCCTCCCTATCATACCCCTTTAAATAGGTGGGGAGGAAGTAGGGTTTCTAAATTTCAGAGAATTGAAAAGTCATCAATAACAACAATTATGTCATCACTCATGAATAGCTAGTCACTTGACATACCATTCAAGTTGACTGATCATAATTTATTTTGAAACTAGTAGTCTAATTTAGTGATCTTTTATAATCGGCCAACTGGACTAGCCATTTGACCAATTCGGTCAATCTTTTCCATTATACCAACTGGACTCGTCAATCAACTCATAGGGATGATCTCATCTTAGTCAAAACAATTGGACCTTACAGTTAATGAAGTGGTCTATCAGGTCAATTGATTAGACTTTCCATTTGGTCGATTGGGGATCCATTTAGTATATTATTAATCTAGGTTAGTATCTAAACTTTTTAGTAACCAATCGATCCTATACTCATTATTACACTCATCTTCTTGGTGCATCATTTGTGTGTAAAACTACAAGCTCCACGTAACATTTCTAGTACTATCTATAATCATATTGTGATTTCACAAGCAATGACTCGTTCTAGTAATACTTCATTTCCAGGTAAGTAATTGTATAAGTTGGAAAAAAATTCAACCTAGTGTAGTGACTAGTGTTACAATGAACTTATGGTCTCTTTGTCTCTGAAATCCATAGTGAATCTATGGTATGAAAATATCATTCTCTTAATGCTCAACATTTTTCTTTGATCTAGAGTAGACTATTTGAGATACATGTGAGCTCAATGTTGTATTTTGACTCACATAAGCATGTCCTTGCATTTCCTAGTCTCACTCATCAAGTTATCACGATATCACTTCAATTGGAGGAACAAATTCCATCTATTCCACTCATAGTAATCCACATGTTTCGTAAAGCAACCAAGAATTACTTGAATAGAAACCCTTATTTAAGGTCGTGTTGAGTGGTGTTAAAATATTGAAAAATATTTGATCATTATAGTGATTTCACGTCTAAGGACTACAAACCATTGTCACATTGGGATATGATTTTGGCTACAATTTCTAGCATGCTTATATCACACTCAAGTTGGGTATGTCTAGTGTTCTTATTCATGATAAGTACCTATGTGTTTGACTTGATATCTAATATCACAAATAATGAAATGTAGTCATTACTCAACATACCAATCTTAGTTCATTATTTTTGTCATAATTTCCAAAATAATATCTCATTATCACCACTAACAAGAGTGAATACTCTTAGTATACACATGATCTCATCTTCATGACCCAAAATCACACGTCATTGAGTCATATATTCTTAGGACATTATTATATTCATTCATTATCTCATATCAGAATAGATATAATAAATGGATTCCCTTTATTAATAATTAAATAGATTACAAGGTGTGTCAATACAGTCATCATATGGCTAGCTCTCAGGACATGCTACCAACAATTATTCCATCTCTTAATATGTCTTGGATTTTCATAAAGCTTCTAAATAAATGAAAGAATATGATTCATTTTAGAGCTTTTCATATTAATTGTGGGGAAAACTAGACTACGTCTGCATGCATAGATTCTTGATAAATATCTCACTTGTATTACTCTCAGTAAAGAGACTATGTTGAATAATGTTTTCTTGTTATTCCTACATCTAAAATATTATTTGCAATGGGAAACTGCACGTCCCTCCAAATTGTATGAATATGAACATTGGAAAGGCATTACTAACCAACATAATCCTACTGGTGTGGTTCATTACATTATGTAAAAATATGAAAAGGAAAATTCAAGGTGTTGTAGAATTTCTTGAGGATAAAAGACTCTAAAATAATAATTTTTATTGCATTTGGTCAAGGATTACTCCTAAATAATTTCAAAATCACATGTTAGATGCTTCCCTTAACAAGTTTCTAATAGGTGATTATGCAACGAGCAGGGGCAATCATATTGTATACATGTTTTTTTCTTTAAAAAAGGGTTATCAAAGTACCTATCATATATTATGTGAGAAACCATTACACTAAACGAGATTACTCAAAACATAAAACACAATCAATCACTAATTAATCACATTCCCAAAAATATGGGTAAATTAAAACTGATTTCAACATCAGTACCAGCTCAGAAACATTTGCATAAGAGCCCAACATCTTTCTTATATCCATACTATGCTGAGAATTTGATACAAATTGTTCTATCGCCTTAGCCACAATATATATACACTGGAGAACAATATCCATATATGCCACACAAACAAGCATTAATATTCTAACAAAAGTCTGATTCGTTTGAAACACCATATACAAACTTTTTCTTACCCAGACTTGAGAGTACAGGGACGAATTTAGGACACACTAGACATCAAATCAACTTTCTCAAAGATTGATTATTATAGATCCTCTATGCTGCCACATGTTTGTTTTTGTTAGTTCCGATTACCTAAAAAAATGTGGTGAACCACAAGGGTGAGACCCATCTCCCAGCAAGAGATATAACCCCCAACAACATTTATTGATTGTAACATTTTCAAGTACTTGAAAAGTTAAGCAGTTTAATCAAATATAACAAATAAGATCATCTGTATTGATTATTATCAAATTACATAAGGTGCAGATGATAACTACCATCATTAGCCAGACTATCATCCTTTATCTTGTTGACAATATAAGCAATTCAGTAGCATATGCATATCTAGCATCATGAGCAAGTCTAGTAACATAGCATAGCTAACAACATGAGCATGTCTAATTGGTTGAACATATCAACATCATAAGAAGAGTTGAAAACATAAGAAAAACTATCTGGATAAGCATGATTAGCAGTATATGCATCTCTAATAATAAAGGCATGGCTAGCATGCTAAACATAACTAACAACTTGAGATAGCTGGCATCATGAATATAATCAATAGTAGCAGTATAGTTATCAACACAAGCATAGATATTGTATGTAAGCATCTACAATCTTAAGAATATCCACAACCTAAGTGTATCTACTATCTCTTCATTGCACTAAGCATCATCTTTATGTAAAGATAACTAACAAGGGTTATCATCCAATGTGAAATGTTTTTTATAACCCTAAACAAATATGATACATAGTTGTATTACATCTTTTATTACGCCCTAGGGAATTTGAATCGTACCATTCAAAGTCCAATTGACCCCTACAAAGGGCTATTCAGTTCTGTACAAGATCTAGGAGTGTCAGTATCCTAAGATTTCTTCCCTTTAGTAAGTATGAGTAAAAAGGCAGTGACATATCATTCAAAGACGCCATCACAGCGACATATAGTCAAGCTGATAACCACTAGTCAAACCTTGGTACAGGTCATGGTACTAGAAACCAGGGTATTCAAACCCAATCACTGAGGTACAACCGTAGTTGTCCTCTAATCACATCATGTTATAATCACCGAGACATGACCGTAACCATTCTCAATCACATAAAATGTATGAGGCATGACCATAGCCAACCTCCACAATCTACATTGTGGATTAAAAGGATATATCCTCAACCTACCACCCCCACGTACACAAAAGTATGTGTTGGCTAAATGGACATCTGTAAATCCCTTTGTTTTGATAATGACAAACATTTCATTCTTGTTAATCTAATGTGCTACTTGAGTGTTGCAGGAATAAGGTGGATGACAAAGCAATTAGGGAAATACATATGCTTACATATTTATATTTTCATGAAATGTAATCGCTTTGTAAAAACTTGTACAAATATATAATGTACAAGTACTTAGATTTCATGTAAATCAAGCGTTAGATTCTCCCTAGCTAAACATCACATTTAGATAGGTCATCCCCTTCAAATAAGTTCACATATGCACACTCATACACACACTTAGTACTTTAATTAAAAAAAATTGAAACAGGGTCACTCTCGGTCGACTAACTCCTCGACCGAGACACTCTCGGTCGACCATCTTCTCGACCTAGAAAGACCCAAGTAGCCGTTAGACACATCTGACAAGGTAGTTGGCAGTTGGAGATAAACGTTGCAAAACCTTTGATTCAGAGAGCCTGTCGGTCGACAAAAGTTCGACCGAGTAGGTGTCTCGGTCGACCATTTCTCGACCGAGATGGACTCTGACAGCAACTGCAGAATTAATTAATTATCCGTTGCTAAAGCAACAAACTTGTACCTAACGGCTAGTTAAGCACTTAGAAACCCCTAGAAGGTGTCTAGAACGTCCTTAAGCACTTGTAGGACATTCCTATAAATAGGACATGCCTTAGGACACCTAAACTCACTTGTTACACTTGAGAAATCTTTGAGCATACTTTGAGAAACCTGTTTGTGAGCAAATTGAGCATAGTGACAATTGGCTACTTCTTCTCTTAGCTCAAAATTTGTGTCCTATAGGCTAGCATCTCCTATCCACTGCAATTACATTTCCATACACTTTGGTTAGGAGATCTACACGCTTGATCTAGGCAAATCAAGCCTTGTGCTACAAAAGGATAAGTTGTAATTTCTATTTCCTTTCTTGTTCTCTATTGTTGTTTGTACTCTCCTTGCTACTCCTAGGTTGGAGGCTGCGGATTGGAGAGGTTGAAGATCTTCTTGGTGAAGAAGGGGACCTTGAGCTACTTCAAGAAGGCTGGTGCAACGGGAGGTTACTTCTAGAGAGGAAGGCTACTTCAAGGGGGAGCTTGGAGTTACTTCAAGAAGGCTACCTCAAGTTGGTGCATCTACTTCTAGTGAAGGCTGTTCAAGGGGTGTAAAGAAAGTATTGTATTTTTTGTAAATCCTTGTGAAGGTAATAAAATTAATACTTTCAAAATCCCGGTTGGGTAAGCAACCGGGTAGTGGACTGACAACTTTAGTATTTGCTAAAGTTGGAACCACTCTAAACACCTGTCTCCTTCTTCCATTTTCATTTGTGGTTGTTTGAGTTAAATAATTGCTAAAATATTTAAAAAATCTATTCACCCCCCTCTAATGTTTTTCAATTGGTATCAAAGCAGGCTTCAAGGAGCTCTAATCGAGTCTTGAAGTATGAAGGGTGGTGGTGTCTACAACCGCAAACAAAGGAAAAGTATGGGGCAACCTTTAACAAGTTGCAGTTGGTGCTTAGGAACAAGCCATGCAACACTTGGTTGCCCGTGGAGGTCAAAGAAGGAAGATACACATAAAGAATGTTTTATTGCTACAATAAGTGAAGAAGAAGAAGAAGAGGTAAGACTTTTTTATTTATCTAAAGAAGAGCTAGTTGCTTCTCTTGAAGAGACACACAATAAATATATTGAGTGCAAGAAGAAATTAAAGAAATCTAATAAAGCAAATGATGAGTTACATGCTAAGCTTCTTGCAATTACATCTGAAAATGAAGATCTCAAAAAGGTTATTAAAGATCATGATATTAAGCTAAAATCTGTAGAAGCAAATTGTAATCTCCTTTCTCTAGAAAAGATTAATTTGCAGACTCAAGTGAATGATCTTCAAAAACAACCTGTTTTGTGCTCACATCTAGATTATGATACTATTGTCAAAGAAAGAAATTCATTATCATCTAATCTAGATCAAGCAAAGCTAGATATCAAGAAGAGAATGGATGAGATTGCTAAGTTACAACCAAAAGTTAGTAGTCTAAATAATAATGGCATTCTTGATCAAATCTTAAATGATCCTTACCATCAAGTTGGAAGGAGAGGACTAGGTTACAAGCCTAAAGGAAAATCTTATCATAAACCTAGTTGGAAAAAGACACAAGAACATCAATCTATGTATGTACTTAAAAGCACAAATACAAATATACCCAAGAACAACCTAGACCAAAATCATAGAAAGAGATATGAGGTTGATTCTATATGTTGTCATTATTGTTTGCGCCTTGGTCACTATTCTTTTTCATGTCCTAATAAGAAAAAGGATGTTGAGTTAGTTTGGGTTCCAAAACCTCCAAACTAAATGAACGGAATTAAGTTGAGATATGACCAAGGACCTAAGTTGTATAGTTCTATGTCTATCTCAACTCAACATAATGGGATATCAAATTAATTCAAGTATCTAAACATCTAACTTGCATAATTGTGTTTTACTTGGAAGAAATTAACAGTTTAGAAAACATTTCAGAAATCTTGTCGGTCGAGAAACTGTCGACTGAGAGAACAGTCGATCGAGAAATAGTCGACCGAGCAGGTTACTGATTTCCAGTCTGAAATAAATCTGCTATTTTTGATTGGTCAAATTGCTATTAATAACTGTTTGTACATGCAAAACAAAGTATACATTCTGGAAATTATCTTTGAGAACGTATATGAGATTAATTTGGTTCATTCTCTAAATGATTTAAAACTGAAAATTATGAATCATATTTAAGTCAAAATTACTACCTACATGGTCTGTTCCAAGTATTCTTTGATTTATTCACATAGAAACCATATGTTAAATTTCATGTTTTATCATTACATCATGGATATATTTTCAACATTTCATTATTCAACCTTCTATAGATAAATGTTGATGCTTGAATAATGATTATTGCATCCTTGATGATACATAGGCAAACAAAATGATTTGTTGGTTATATGTTGTTTTTAATGCTTGCAACACATAAGATAAATATTTCTCAATTGGTATCTTTTAAGAACCGAGATATTACTTAAGAATCTTATGTGGATACAAGAAGAAGTGAAATTTGATATTCATGTAACTACAGCAAAGCTTATATTCTAAGAAAAATCAAGGACAAAATGTTTTCATATTGAGTATTATTTAAAATACTTCAAATTGATATCTAATCAAATTACATGCAGATATTATATACGAGTATTCAATTTGAAAATCTGCAAATTTGCCTCTTGGTTGGAATAAAATTTGACCAAGGGGCGCTATGGTCGTAGTCAAAGTCGACCTAAAATAAGTTTGACACAATACTTATTTGAATATAATTTTCTATATAAATTGTGATTAAAAGAACAATTAATTTATGATGACAAAATTGTCCAAATATTGGTAACAATAATCACAATATTACTCCCTTAGAAAGTATATATGCTCTACAAATTTAGTCTATCATTTGCATTAAAAATTATCTTAAAAAAAATTCATACCCAGTAAGTCTGTCGGTCGACAAATTCTTCGACCGAAAACATCTCAGTCAGCCTATCTTTTTCGACTGATAGACCTCAGATAGAAATAACATCGGACACACTTCCGGTCAAAAATTGTTCGACCGAGCCAATGTCGGTCGACAATTGTTCGACCGAGAATTGACCGTTGGGATATAACCATTGCAATCCGACCGTTTTATGACTGTTGCAACCCATCAGTTGACCGTTGGGGGGGCCGAGTGGCACGTCTGGGATATGACCGTTGCGGTCGATCGGTCGACGAATTGTCGACCGACCTGGTCACTGATTTGCTATAAAAGGGACCAATAATGGGTCATTGTTACACACTCTCATATTCTTACTTCCATAGCTTCTCTCTAGTGCATTCTTGTGCAATTCTTTAGCTTCTTCATCCCAAAGACTTTCTTGCTTCTTCTCCACCTTAAAGCAAAGAAATGGCTTCATCATCTACACGTGGAAAGAAGAAAGTCGCTAGCAAGAAAGGAAGGGAGGCTACTCCACCATTGACGATCATCAACGACATCCCCTTTGTCGACGCAGATGCTGGTGATCGCTATCTCAGGATCTCCTCCAAAACTCCTCTTCCACGATGGCCGGTTGACGTCATGGACTTCCTCAGCATCGTCGACTTGGAGGATCTTTTTGAGGTGCAAAATTTGAAAGAATTTCTTAACCCTTCTTTCCCTTCCTATTCTTCTAAAGTGGTAAATGAGTTCTATGCAAACCTAATCTCCCATTCCGAAAATGAAAATAACTTCTTCTACTCTATGGTCAATGTGCATAGCTTCCGATTTACTGAAGAGGATATTCTTGACATGCTCAACATCGACTTAGATGAATATCAAGACACTCTTGACCTTACAACTGGAAATCCACTCAATATATTTTCCCAAGGTGATAATATCGTCAGTCTTAGTGACATTAAAAGAGCCATTTTTCAATCTAATACTACTTGTCACGAAGATCGGGGTACCTACTATGCCATTAATCTCAAGCCAGCAGCTAGGATTGTCAATCTTATTGTCTCCACCAACATACATCCTAGAGCAAACAAGTCTGAAGTTCCTATTTTTCGCATGTATTTAATTTATGCCATTATCAAACGTATTCCCACAAATTGTATCCGCATAATCCTTAAGAACATGCTTGAGTTTTCTGGCAATCCCCCATATGCTGATTTTGTATGCCAAATCACTCAACACTTTCTTAAAACACAAATTGAGGATATGGGATACACATGGGAAAGAAGACCACAAAAATGAAGTAAGAACACAGTAGAGAAAATGGGAATTGATTTTGGTCACAAGAGGGCTAGGACGGAAGGTGAGACATCTACTCAAGATATACCACCACCACCTCCTTCTACCAACCCATCCTATGATCCCATCCAAAATACCCTAACCTATGTTGCTGGGTCACAATATCATCTAAGCAGACAATTAGACTATAACCACCATGCCATGACCTACCTAAATCAAAGGATGCAAACCCTCTCTCCAAATCAACCAGATGAATATCCTTATTCTTTAAATCCTGGCATGCTCAACCCATACAATCCATCTTACAACTACTACCGACCTCCACCTCCACCATCTACAGATCTCACACATACTCAGTTCTCCTCAATACAATTACAAGACATTGCTGCTCATTTCCGTTTTGATCGGGTTCCTACCTTCTTGGAAGCATATGCTTTAACCAAGACAGGTGCTTTGGAGTGGCAAACTTTAGTCCAATATTATGGAGCTGAGTCATTTCTTGGAAAAGACCCTGATATTTATGTAATACTCAAGTCTTTCCAGTGAGATTTGGAGTGACCGTTGTATTAGTTGTAATGAAATAATTATCTTTGCATGATTGTAATGAAATGATTATCTTTTCATGATTGTAATGAAATGATTATCTTTGCATGATTGCAATAAAATAGTTATCCTTGCATGATTGTAATAAAATGGTGATCTTTGAAATGAAATGGTTATCTTTACATGAAATCGTTATCTTTACTGATTATATTGGATATTCCTCTATGGCATCATTCGAATATGGATTATAAGACTACTCTAGTAGAGCATACAAAGTAAGGGGAGTAATAAATATGTCATAAATAAAAAGGGATGACATTTTTGCAAAACCTGAAATTTAAAAATTGTGGCTAAATTGACCATCTATTTAAAACAGATATGTATTTAAGGGGGAGCATTCTTAAACGGATATCTTTTTGAAATGACAAAGGGGGAGAAATAAATATAAAACTTAGTATTTGTGCAAAACTCAATCAATGAGTTTCATAAACTCTTGGCTTTACATTGAAAGTTGCTATATTCCCTAAAGGATTGGATTTCATGTTCCATAATTCATGGGAATAATATCACACATTTTATAAACAAGAGAAGAAATTTACAAAGGTAATCTTCAGGTATGAAACTCACATGTTTTTATACTTTCTTATTTTATATTTAGGAAATGTTTGTCATCTTCAAAAAGGGGGAGATTGTTGGCTAAATGGACATCTGTAAATCCCTTTGTTTTGATAATGACAAACATTTCATTCTTGTTAATCTAACGTGCTACTTGAGTGTTGCAGGAATAAGGTGGATGACAAAGCAATTAGGGAAATACATATGCTTACATATTTATATTTTCATGAAATGTAATCACTTTGTAAAAACTTGTACAAATATATAATGTACAAGTACTTAGATTTCATGTAAATCAAGTGTTAGATTCTCCCTAGCTAAACATCACATTTAGATAGGTCATCCCCTTCAAATAAGTTCACATATGCACACTCATACACACACTTAGTACTTTAATTTAAAAAAAAATTGAAATAGGGTCACTCTCGGTCGACTAACTTCTCGACCGAGACACTCTCAGTCGACCATCTTCTCGACCGAGAAAGACCCAAGTAGCCGTTAGACACATCTGACAAGGTAGTTGGCAGTTGGAGATAAACGTTGCAAAACACTTGATTCAGAGAGCCTTTCGGTCGACAAAAGTTCGACCGAGTAGGTGTCTCGGTCGACCATTTCTCGACCGAGATGGACTCTGACAGCAACTGTAGAATTAATTAATTAGCCGTTGCTAAAGCAACAAATTTGTACCTAACGGCTAGTTAAGCACTTAGAAAACCCTAGAAGGTGTCTAGAACGTCCTTAAGCACTTGTAGGACATTCCTATAAATAGAACATGCCTTAGGACACCTAAACTCACTTGTTACACTTGAGAAATCTTTGAGCATACTTTGAGCAACCTGTTTGTGAGCAAATTGAGCATAGTGACAATTGGCTACTTCTTCTCTTAGCTCAAAGTTCATGTCCTATAGGCTAGCATCTCCTATCCACTGCAATTACATTTCCATACACTTTGGTTAGGAGATCTACACGCTTGATCTAGGCAAATCAAGCCTTGTGCTACAAAAGGATAAGTTGTAATTTCTATTTCCTTTCTTGTTCTCTATTGTTGTTTGTACTCTACTTGCTACTCCTAGGTTGGAGGCTGCGGATTGGAGAGGTTGAAGATCTTCTTGGTGAAGAAGGGGACCTTGAGATACTTCAAGAAGGCTGGTGCAACGGGAGGTTACTTCTAGAGAGGAAGGCTACTTCAAGGGGGAGCTTGGAATTACTTCAAGAAGGCTACCTCAAGTCGGTGCATCTACTTCTAGTGAAGGATGTTCAAAGGGTGTAAAGAAAGTATTGTATTTTGTGTAAATCCTTGTGAAGGTAATAAAATTAATACATTCAAAATCCCGGTTAGGTAAGCAACCGGGTAGTGGACTGACAACTTTAGTATTTGCTAAAGTTGGAACCACTCTAAACACCTGTCACCTTCTTCCATTTTCATTTGTGGTTGTTTGAGTTAAATAATTGCTAAAATATTTAAAAACTCTATTCACCCCCCTCTAGTGTTTTTCAGTATGCACTCTGAGTTTCCCTTAGGAATACTCATTTCACCATCCAGTAAGTTCTGACACTGAAGATGGCTCTACGACATAGGGCTCTACATGATTAGAGTTGTACTTGATTAGTTATGACAATTGGGTGAATTAAGGATGCATCAAACAAGTGGACATACAAACCCTAATTCACTTCTAGAAAGCATATAAATATCACAACTTTGAAAAGATATAAAATGTGTGAAACATAATTTCTCATCTCATCATCACATGGTACTATTCACTTGTCATTCATGAGACCACACAAGTCATCATACTATCACAAGATATAAATCATTTTCACAATTTCATAGGGTATGAACCCTTATCAACATAAGAGGATTACACCTCATTTAGGGCTCGACCATGCCCAAAGGTCATTAAGACTATCATACTATCACAGGATATAAAATCCTTTTCACAATATCACACGGTATCAACCCTCATCAACACAAGAGGATTAGACCATGCCCAAAGGTCATTAAGACCATCATATTATTCCCTACAAGATCATCATTATCTTTGCATGCCTTATAACAAGGCTCAACAACATCACTTACATATAATACAACAGATCAAGACAATATCACATTAATGAGCTAGGAGATATTCATAAACAATCATAACAGGGTTATATTAACATTAAGAACATTTCTTTATTACATCAACATGAAAGGAATCTAGATATGATTAACTCACATCATATTCATAATGCACATGTTTAGCTTAAGAAAGTATCAACCATGTGGCTATGATAACAACCAATTAACATATCAAGGTTGTGATCATATTAAGTAGGTTATTCCACCATCATTCCATCATATAAGAATTTTAAACATGAATACTCATATTTATCTATTTGCATTAGAGTTAGGTTCACAAGATAACTTATATTAATGTTACTAATCAGCACTCATACTCAAACCCTAACTCACGGCATCCCCATTGGATCATGGATGCATAAGGTGAAGCATCACCATCAAATTTCATATTATTCTCAAGTATGAACCCAGACATAAATCAAGGTGTAACCATCTCGCTATAGCATACTAGGGTTTCAACAATAGTAACAGAGTACTCCATGATTATATTAGTCATTCAAGGACTATTCATACCCAATTACTATCATTTAGTTATATTAAATCTAGGTATAACAAGCTATACCTCATTAGGGTTACATATCAACACAATATGGTTATCATCCCATCTATTCATATGAATGAATAGGTAAACTACCTTATTAAGGGTAACCCTCCATTTGTTCCATCATCATTCAAACCATACACTAGTACATAACTGGATTTTAGTGTCGGTTATTTAAGGCCATTAGTGTTGGTTTCTAAGCAACACCTATGTGGACGCCACTAAAAGCTCAACCTTTACGCGTCGGTTCTCATACTGATGCCACAACCCTTCGCGAGCCACCGAAAATGCACCAAAAATGCACCAGCAGGGGGTATAGGCGTCGGTTATCTGCTTAGAAACAGACACTATTGTAAACATATATCGTCAGTTTTATGCATATATCTGAAACGTATTTTATGGCCTCATTAGGGAAATCGACGTCGGTACTAGAATGGAAACCGACACTGTAACCGTATTTCATCAGTTTTATACAAATAACCGACGCCTATGATTTGATTTTTTTTTGTCAGTCTGCAGACCTGTTATGGCTGGTCGTAGGATGAGAAACCTATAGTTCAGTTATGAACTGTAGGTTTTACGACATCCATTGATATCAGCCAACAATAGGCCACAAACCTACAAAATTAACATGACGGACAAATTATTATATATTTGATTCACACTCATGTATAAGAAATTTAATTCATATTATTTTTTCATCAGACACATGTTGAAACTAGTAGTAACCTGCAGTTCCATTTATTTAATCTCTTTTCACATTCAGACACATGTAGAAACATTCAAGTATTGATGATTTTCACACACATATGACAATTCATAAAAATTCATTCACATTCACATAAAATTAATTATGAGAACAAAGTTATTTTATTCATCACCATCATTGTCATCATTGTCAACAAAATCATATTGAAAAATTCCCACTCTTTGCAGGTCTTTTGCCCAATCTTCTCTTACAACATCTAATTCATCTCTCGTATAGGGAGCATGTACATCGAAACGCTTTGCACCTCTGTTTAAGTCCTCAGTTTTAAAGACCTACAAAGAGAATGACGTACATACATAATTATAATAATATATAATATGATTTATATATTTCATATTATCTAACGAGACTATGTATAATACCTGTTGTATTTTATCGATTTCCAATACAACATGTTTGATGATTAGGTCCATAAATCGCATCACATACTAGGCACATGCCCATCTGTTGTCTTGTGTAGCACACTATAAATTGAAACATACAAAATACTCAAAAATACAAATAAGCACACTTCACATAAATAATATATACATTGGAGTCAGGAAATTACTTTCACATTCTTCCAAATGAGTGTCAGATTGTTTTCCTGGGGACCTTTCCTCTAGCTTTTTTGTACTCTTATAAAGCCCTATATATGTTAATGTAATACATTAAATTGCATAATTAAATAGTAATGCAGTAATATATGTTAATAGATATAAAAACATAAAATATTTCTCACGAGAATAATGGCCTTTTAATTGCATGTCCATATACATCCAACTCACTCCCCACAGGATCTAGATAATAGATGGTGAATGTCTTGGGGACAATAACTAATAACTCCCAATGCTTAGAACTACAGGTAAGAAAGTAGAAAATTAATAACTCAACATCCGCAATAAAAATGCAATTTGCTTAAGTCCAAATTACAAGCAAAATAAACTTACTCGACATTGAATGGAGCTATTATCACCATCTTATTATTTTTACCAAAATATTCAAAAGCATCACAACAGTATGAAGTAACTGAACTAGGGTCTGTATCTACAAGGCTAATCAAAGATGGAACCAAAAATCCCACATGGGAAAACCCAAAATCTTTATATGTCTTGTATAAGTTGCTGCAAAACATGTATTATGTATGCAGTAATATATAAGAAACCATATTTCCATATATAAAACAAGGTATATGGATGTATAAACCAGATTGTCGTATGCATTAATTAATCTCACCATATCCACAGCTCTATCATAGATGTGTTCTGCCATTCATACTTAAACAACTCCAAAATATCTTGTAAAAATATGTTGTTTCCGAATGTTTGACCTGCATTAATACGTATCCAGAACTTCTATTACGTATGCATTAATATGTATGCTAAACTTGTATAAATAGATTGTTATCGTATGATTTACCTACAACAGTTCTCCAGAATAGTAACATTCATAGGGCAATTTGGATTATGTTTGTCGATCCATACTGCCACACTCCTACAATTAGGACCTATCGAGGCGTGTAGGTCCACTGGAAGCCAACTTGGTAGTCGAGGAGGTGGAGGCCGAGATGTAGCGGGTCGTGTATTTTTGACCTATATATATAATTTCATATCAATTGACTCATATATATACACACTAACAATGTAAAGTAATGAAAATTTATCATACAATATCAGTATAGAAGACATCCACTTCAGGCCATAGTATCACTCCGCCTACTGCCTCACCAAGTGTTTCAGCATCTGGGTGTGCATGAGGCAGTGCAATATCCGTCCAGCCAGCGATTATATGTATGGGGCTCACACGTACCATGTCATCTGGTATTGGACTCCCATGAAACACGCACCCTTTAAGGGGTGGGTAAGCCGATGCATCTACAACGATATATCCTTCACTTTGTAGTCGGCATGGCTTCAACCCCTACAAATTTACGTAAAGAATGTTATATGCATATACACACAAACATATCATCTTGAACAGACTAGCTATTATATATGCCATAAAAATACTTACAGGGGATGTGCTAGGTGGGTCTATAGGATTACTCCCAACCTCTCCAGTATGAGGAGTAGGAGAAGAGAGGTTCGCCACAGGTACTGTCTGAGTGGCAGTCTGAGACGCCTGCCACTTGTGAAATGCTTCCTAGAGTCTTTTATCAACTACTTCCTCGACTCTCCTATCAATTAAGGAATCTACCTATACATGGATAAAAGAAATGCTAGTTTCTGATTATTGAATTCCCTTTCGCAAGAACGTTCTAAAATAAGAATAAGTTACCTCAGCTTGTGAAAGTCCCGCTTTTGGGACAGGTTTACACTGGGATGGCCCAAAGAACGCTTTGATGCCCACATCAGCGCCTACACCCCTTACACATCCAGGATACTCTGGGTAACCCAGAGCAACTGTCAGTTCATCCCTTGTGCCCTGAGGGATGAACTTGCCTTCCTTCCTCTGCTCGTGCAGCTCCCTCTAAGCACCATCAACAAAAATTCATAAGTAAACATAACAATAATCAATATCGATAGATTGCTGTAAGAGTTTGATTTTTACCATTTTTACAGCTGCCTCAGCGGTTGCGGGCTTCGGTATCTCTCCCTTCTTGTTTTGCCTCCCAGCTATCCACATAACATGACGAGGCAGAGGTGTGGGAGAAGCAGTAGAGGACTCTGCATTCTCCTGAGTAGAAGTAGGCTGAGTAGACTCAGCTTGTAGTCTTTGGCGAACGCCTGCATATCCTCTTGGACCATTGTGTGGTCGTGCACATTCAGTGCACGCCTTGCTCGTTGAGCATCGCTCTTTGCCTAGTTAGTTAGCATGTTGATTTGGTTAGTAACACTAAAGGTTAATCTTGAATAGGTGAATACATAAAAACATATATTAATTAAATTGGGAGTGGTGGCGCTTAATACATATACATCTGTTTTTATTTGGGTAACAAACTCCTCCCATTCTTTGGGGTCTAAGTAGTTCCATTGCTGTGTGGCTTCCTTCTCCCTATATTTATTTTTCAAAGAGAATACAAACAAAAATTATTAGTGTAAAGTTAGTGAAATACTGATCAATGTCTAGAATTGGAATCTACCAAGAACCTATTCTCAACATCACGTATGTAATCTCGGGTGAGATTGGTCCTATAGTTCCTTAGGACCCTCCCACAACGTTGCATCACACATTTATGATGCAGCTTTTCATCCCGATCAAATATGCTCTTAAAATTAAATAGAATATATTTCTATTAACTTGTATCCTAAAAATTAGTAATCTACACAAATAGAATTACAAATAATAATAACTCATGCATAGTTCCTTCCATATGTGGTTTTTCTTCTCCTTAGGAACTCTATGCCATGATTCTAGGATAAGACTGCAATGGTTGCGAGTAAGAACCCCAAGATATGAAACAAATGAGTTGCGGTTCACTCCATATGGATTTCCTGCCTGATCGAAATCCACAGCCAATTTGGGTCCATTGCCCCTTTGCTGTATTAACTTGTTCATCATTGTGATGCCCCTCACTTTCTCAATTTTCTTTTGCTACTCATCAAGTGCTATAATTTCTTCAAGGGGTACATCACCAACCTAAAATTTGATAAAAAAAACACACTTACATAATATAATTATAAATGAACATATAGATAGAAACCTCAGGGATATATTCTTAAAACTTACATTGTCAGGCGGTGAAAGCACATCCTCACCCTCACGATGATCATCAGCACGGTCCTGATCAGCCATCTAATGCAAGTATTAATACTTACACTTCAACAATTCATCACATTTACAACATTATATACAAGTTCTAGCTTTATCACTCATACTCATCTTAATACTAAACTTCTAGGGTTTTCAAGAAGTCATCCTTTGTTCAACATCATAAGAATTACATAATTCAGTAATCCATCAACACAACCCTAAATAGGGAATATTGCCACCTCACACTGATCCTTATGTATATATCATATTCAACTTCAGTAAGACTCAACAAACACTTGTATAATTCATTCTAATACAATTCAAATATGATTTTATAATGTCAATTCAATTCCCAAGCATATTGACCACTGACCTAATTTTTAGGCAATATTCACATGAAATAGCATAGTCATATCCATAGAATTTCCCATGGATCGTCAATTAATCTAGTGAATACTGAACCGCCACTCCTCCCTATAGATTTCAAACATCATTAAAAAATTAGGAAAGGTTAACAAGACATCCAAAATGGAGTTTCCAAAACATAATTAAAATTTCAGATCAATTGGATATACCAATAAAAAGATAACATTCAAATACTAGACTGCTATATTTCAGTTTGAATACATGGCCAATTGAGTTTATCTTGGGTAAAATCGGCCAAAAAACAAGTCAAAAAATTCTTCCAACTAATATCTAATTTCTCCAAACCATGTACAAATTTCAACTAAATCCTAGTTGTATATAAAATGCTAAAAATCATTTAGTACACGACTATACTGATCAAATTTTGTATTCATATGTTACCAAAACCCTAATTTTTGTCGATTAGGATTTTCAATTCTCAAACCCTAATTATGTGAATCAAATATGTTTAAATCTTCTCATTAGTTTTAAAACATAATGATTAGATTACCATAATTAATCAAGCTTTAAACAATGTAATAATGCATTCATCAACTTGCTGAATCTACATATCAAAACTTTTGAGTGGTTGAAGAAGTGAAGATGTAGCTTAAAACTACCTAGAATTCTAAAAATTGAACTGAGAGAGGATAAATATTGTGTAGAATTGATATGTGAGTATGTTTTAAACGTGAGTAATATTGTGTAGAACAAAATGTAGTTTGTCATAGAACAATACAGAATATTGATGCATGTAAACCACACATATAAAAAGAAAGCACACAACCACAACCATAGGATTAATGGGTGTGCTTGTGATACAGGAAAAGCAAAAATAGGGGGGAAGGTCAGGGGAAAACCTGATAATGGGCATGTAGGAGGGCTGGTCGTCGAGCAAAAGGGCTCCGGGTGGAGAGCTGGTCGCCGGCATCGGGCAGAAGGTCGCCGGGCGGAGAGCTCTGGTCGGGCGGTCGTCAGGCAGAGAGCTTGAGTCGGGTGGTCGCCGGGCGGAGAGCTTTGGTCGGGCAGTCGTTGGGCGGAGAGTGGTCGCCGGCAGCAGCTGGCGGAAGTAGACGGTGGCGGAGGCGGAGGCGGAGGCAGAGCAGCAGCGGAGGCGAAGGCAGCACAGCAGCGGAGGCAGAGGCGGAGGCAGAGCAGTGGAATCGTCGGAGCAATCGTTGGAGCAAAAACCCTGATCAGCAGAAATGAATGAAACATAAGAGGAAGAGTTTGCCTCGCACTGTTAAGTTTACTATAGGTGTCAGTTGCTACCAACAACCGACAATAAAAACTATATGTGTCGATTTGCAACAAAACACTGACACTAAAGGGAGGCAAAAATTTTCACAGTTATTCACACGAAAACACAATGGCGTCAGTTATTGTCACAAAACCGACGATAAAATGTGAGCAAATTTCTGTCTCGCAGAAAACCTTTTGCCGTCAGTTTTTGTTTTAAAAACCGACGATCTATGTCAATTTTTGGAGGTAATTTTTTTCGCTGGAAATTTTGGTTTTGGCGGTTACTTTTAGGTGTCGGTTTCTTATTAAGGAACTAACACTGAATAAAAGTGATACCCGTGTCTGGTCGCCCATTAGAGATTGATGCTGGCTTATTTTATACACCGAAACTATATGGTTTAGGTGTCGGTGTATTATTGCAACCAACACCATTAAAAGTGACATTATAAGCCATTTCTGTAGTAGTGATATCACCATACCACAATGTCATCCAGAATCATTGGATGTTTAAAATGTAACACCATTGGTTGTTTATATAAGTAAACACCTTAGATAAACCACCTATGAAGTCCTTGATTTGAGCTCTAGAAAGAGTTACCATTTAACCCTAGACATCCCTTGATTAACAACAATAAGGGTTCTGTTGATAATAGGGTAAAACCAACAATCGACTGTTCAGTTAAAATAAGCCATCCATTGTCAACAAGTAAGCTCCTTAAGTTGATCATATAAATGTAACCATATAAATACCATTATTAGGACCAAAATATTACATTATTCATCATTCCACATAATTGGAGGAATAAACATTAGATCTTGACCATTTGTTCAAGTTCATATGTTAAAACCATCAATTACAGTATAGGTTCGACCATTGCATCAAGTAACCCAAGAAACCATTGGTCTAAGGCTTAATGGATACTACAACTACAACACTTAACTCACCATAGGTTGTAGAGACCTTATCCACCATCATTAGTGATCATTAAATAACCATAGGTTGTTAGATCAACACTATATTCATTAATCAGCATCAAATATTAAGTTGATGTCATCATTGATTGATAACATCAGTAGTGTACTTAATGGTTGATCATTATACTTCTAATTGATCCAAAACCTGACCTAAGGGGGTGACCATAGGTTGTCACCATCATATGACACATTTGATCACGACCATCAGTTGTCATGAAGACAATACCATAGGGTTGTTGCAATGGTACCATCATCGGGTCATGGGAATATAGAAGAAATCAACTTAAAACCCTAAAATTGACCATTGGTTGATAGGTTCTTAGCACCATAGGTTGTCAAACCAACCTGATCCAATTCATATTATACCTTAGGAATAATGTACACATGATACATGAGATAGCTAGCATCATGATTAGAATCAGTAGTACCAGTATAGTTATCAACACAAGCATAGCTACTGTATGTATGTATCTACAATCTTAAGAATATCCACAACCTAAGTGTATCTACTATGTCTTAATTACACTAAGCATCATCTTTATGTAAAGATAACAAACAAGGGTTATCATCCAATGTGAAACATTGTGTATAACCCTAAACAAATATGCTACATGGTTGTATTACATCTTTTATTACGCCCTGGGAAATTTGAATCATACCATTCCAAGTCCAATTGACCCCTGCGAAGGGATATTCAGTTTCGTACAAGATCTAGGAGTGTCGGTATCCTAAGATCTCTTCCCCTCAGTCAGTATGAGTAAAAATGCAGTGACATATCAGTCAATGCTACCACCACAACGACATATAGTCAAGCTGACAACCACTAGTCCAACCTTGGTACAGGTCACAACACTAGAAACCAGGGTATTCAAACCCAATCACAGAGGTACAACCACATTTGTCCTCTAATCACATCATGTTATAATCACCGAGACATGACCGCATCCATTCTCAATCACATCAGATGTATGAGGCATGACCATGGCCAACCTCCACAATCTACATTGAGGATGACAAGGATATATCCTCAACCTACAACCCCCACATACTCAACAGTATGCATTATGAGTTTCCCTTAGGAATACTCATTTCACCATCCAACAAGTTCTGACATTTTAGATGGCACTACGGCACAGGGCACTAAATGATTAGAGTTGTACTTGATTAGTTATGCAAATCAGGTGAATTAAGGCTGCATCAAACAAGTGGACATACAAAGACTAATTCACTTCTAGTAAACATATAAATATCACTACTTTGAAAAGATATAAAACGTGTGAAACATAATTTATCATCTCATCATCACATGGTACTATTCACTTGCAATTCATGAGACCAAACTAGTCATCATACTATCACAAGATATAAATCATTTTCACAAGATCATTGGGTATGAACCCTTATCAACATAAGACGATTACACCTCATTTAGGGCTCAACCATGCCCAAAAGTCATTAAGACCATCATACTATCACATGATATAAAATCCTTTTTCACAATATCGCATGGTATCAACCCTTATCAACACAAGAGGATTAGACCTCATTTAGGGCTCAACCATGCCCAAAGGTCATTAAGACCATCATAGTATTCCCTGTAAGATCATCTTTATCTTTGCATGCCTTATAACAAGGCTCAACAACATCACTTACATATAATACACCTGATCAACACAATATTGAATTAATGAGCTAGGAGATATTCATAAACAATCATAGAAGGGTTATATTAACATTAAGAACATTCCTTTATTACGTCAACATGAAAGGAATCTATATAGGATTAACTTTCATCATATTGATAATGCACATGTTTAGAATAAGAAAGTATCAACCATGTGGCTATGATCACCACCAATTAATATATCAAGGTTATGATCATAATAAGGAGGTTATTACACCATTATTCCATCATATAAGATTGTTAAACATGAATACTCATCTTTATCTATTTGCATTAGAGTTAGGTTTACAAGATAAATTATATTAATGTTACTAATCAACACTCATACCCAAACCCTAACTCACGGCATCCCCATTGGTTCATGGATGCATAAGGTGAAGCATCACCATCACATTCCATACTATTCTCAAGTATGAACCAACACATAAATCAAGGTGTAGCTATCAAGTTATAGCATACTATGGTTTCAACAATAGTAATAGAGTACTCCATGATTGTATTAGTCATTCAAGGACTATCCATATCCGATTACCATCATTTAGTTATATTAAAGCTAGGTATAACAAGTTATACCTCATTAGAGTTACATATAAATACAATATGGATATCATCCCTTCTATTCATATGATTTAATAGGTAAAACTACCTTATTAAGGGTAACCCTCCATTTTTTCCATCATCATTCAACCCATATCACCATACCACAATGTCACCCAGGATCATTAAATGTTTAAAAGGTAACACCATTGGTTGTTTACATAAGTAAACACCTTGGATGAACCACCTATGAAGTCCTTTATTTGAGATCTAGAAAGAGTCACCATTTAACCCTATACATCCCTTGATTAACAACAATAAGGGTTCTGTTGAGAGTAGGGTAAAACCCACAATCGACGGTTCAGTTAAAACAAGCCATCCATTGTCAACAAGTAAGCTCCTTAAGTAGATCATACAAAGGAAACCATCTAAATACCATTATTAGGTCCAACATATTACATTAGCCATCATTCCACCTTATTGGAGGAATAAACATTAGATCTTGACCATTGGGTCAAGTTCATATGTTAAAACCATCAATTACAGTATAAGTTCGACCATTGCATAAAGTGAACTAAGAAACCATTGGTCTAAGGCTTAATTGATGCTACAACTAAAATACTTAACTCACCATAGGTTGTAGATACCTGATCCATCATCATTAGTGATCATTAATTCACCATAGGTTGTTAGATCAATACTATATTCATTAATCAACATCAAATATTAAGTTGATGTCATCATTGATTGATAACATCAGTAGGGTACTTAATGGTTGATCATTATACTTCTAATTGATCCAAAACCTCACCTAAGGGGGTGACCATAGGTTGTCACCATCATATTACACCTTTGATCACAACCATTAGTTGTCATGAAGACAATATCATAGGGTTGTCGCAATGGTACCATCATCGGGTCATGGGTTTATAGAAGAAATCAGCTTAAAACCCTAAAATTGACCATTGGTTGATAGGAGCTTAGTACCTTAGGTTGTCTAACCAACCTGATCCAAGTCATATTATACCTTAAGAATAATGTACACATGATCATAGGTTCATTTATAACTGAAATCATAATAGGGAACATTATAAAAATCGAAATCCAAGTCAGGCATAGCTTTCTAGTGCATAAATCATCATTTTCAGGCAAGAACATGATCTAGAAAGCTTATGATAAGCAATAAACATGGAACAAGTTATAAAACTTGCCTCTAACGAGAATATGAAACCCCACACAGAAGAAAATCGAGAAGTTAGGGTAGAAAATCCAACAATAAGCTATGAAGTTGTCCATCTAGCACCTTTCTTCATCAAATGAGCAAACCCTAAGCATAAGGGGCAAGAAAGGTAGGGTTTTAGAGATTTAGAGAAATTTCTACCATGGAACAGCAAGGTTCCGACATGGAGAAAGCAAGGAGGAAGGATAAAAAAGAAATAAATGGAGTAAATAAGGTAATTCTTACTCTTTTAGGTCAAGATAACTAGATGGAATCTTTTTCAACCTTAATATGAAGTCAATTGGAACCCTAGATCCTTTTTCAAAGGAGATACCCACTTTCTTCTTCCTTGGACAGAACAATTCACAGAAGCACAGAGGGAGAACGAGGTTGGAAGAAGTAGGGAGGCTGTGGAGAGAAAATGGCTCATTTTAGTGCTTGTGGATAAGTATATGAACTTTAAGATACAGCAAAAAAAAGAAAAAGTTATAGTTCTAGTATCTATCCAAGTGTCCATGGCCTTAATTTATTAAGAATATACAAGAACACACACAAGAAGCTCCCCCACCATGTGTATAGACCTGCTTATCTTTCCTTTGTCGAATTTCCCAGCCAATCAAATAAGTCATTAGTTGATAGCTACTAAAGGTAGCTCATCCATGAAGGGGTAAACCCTAAAATGCACTTGGAGAAAATACCTTCAAACCAAGGTTTAAATAGGCGCCCCAGGGATCAAAAAGCTCAATAATGATGAGAGCATATCCAAGGAACATAATGCAAGTGATAAATTGCATAGAAAACATCTCAATTGGGTAAATTGCATAAAATTCCAAAATGTGCATAAAATTGCATAACATGCTCAAACAGTGTCCAAATTGGACCAAATTTGAAAATTAAGCTTGTCTTATGATTGAAAAGCATATCACAAGGTTATATTAGGGTTATAAGAATTAAATTATGATAATTAATCTTGTTCAACTCACTAAGTAAGTTTAGGGGACTTACATATTATGTGGGTGTTTTTTACTATTTCAATTTGGGCTTTGGCAATCATTTATATAGGTTTCAATGTTGACATAAAAATTTGGGATGATACAATTAAGATAAATGTAACTAATATATCTATTTCATGCACATATATTATGATGCTTTATGGTAAATGAACCTAAGAGTTCATGAAAACATTTTTTTCTTTGTGATGATCTTTTGGAACGGTATCATAAAAAGTATCTTGGTTTTTAGTGGCTAACTCAAAGTTTTTTCCTAGATTATTTCTTATCCTATTTTAGGAGTTTAACTATTCTATTTCACAGATAAAGGTTCTTTACTACTATTTTCCCTACCCTATACTCAAAAGTGCATGTTATCGAATATCTTTAATACATATGTTGAGTTGAATTTTCTTATGTTCTTGTGGTTCTTGTTTCAATTTGCAGTTCATATGGATCTCATATTTATTAGAATAATGGGGTCACATCCTATCTTTGAGTTGATGGATTTTTATTCTATATATTGATATATTGAAGTGTTTTCTTTATTTAAATATCCAAACTTTTCTATATGAACTTTTGAGAAAAGATTGATTTTTTTCTTTTTGCATACATTATTCCATCATATCAATGATTTCTTTTGAGGTTGCACTAAAGGCTACATTTTGACCTTTTGATTCCATGATGATTCTTTCAATCTAAAAGTAAAAATGATGGTTAAGTTGAGAAGCTCTTGTCTTCTTAGAGGTATCAAGAAAAGATTTTTATTATTGTTTGATTAGTTGTCCTTCTTATATGTAGATTTTTCCATGATTGAAATCTTTTTAGGCTACATACTTTTGTCTCTTCATACTTCCTTATTATCCATGATCTTTACAAATGCATACCATCTTTTTCTTGGCTAGTATGGGATTTGATGTAACAAAACTCCAATATGAAAAGGCCATAAGATTTTTTATTGCCATAAATAACATTTCAAGTTCCCACAACCCTTGAGTTATAGAAATCATCCAGATTGTTATATCAACCTAAGGATTTCATATTTGAATTTATAAATTTTCAATAATTTTGTTTAGTTTCAAAGCATCAACTTCATGGTTGTGGAAACAACTTAGTCCTTTCATGGAATCAATTATCGATATGGTTTTCTTTAGGACAAGAAATGGTAAATATATCTTACTATTAAGAGTTCCTTCAATTTATGAAGGTAGATTTTTTGATGATGTTCTATCCACCAAAATATTCCAAACTTGGTTGAGGGAACTCTTTTGTCTTTAATTGCCTTATTGATGATAAAGGGGACTGATCAATACTTCTTTGAGGCACATCAATTGTATCCTGAGTTATATCCAAATGTATTTCAAGTTAGAAATAAATTCTAGTGATATGTTTCTACTTAAAGGAATCAATGTAAAGAAATTGAAAGAGTTTTAGGATTTTATTTGAATTAAATCTAAATAGTATGATTGGTATAGATGGATTTGGAAATCTAAAGTGCCCAATAGATGCAAATACATTTCATGGAAAACACTTTGATGTGAGTCATTACACACCAAATCACTAGAACGGGAATTCCTAGAGTTTAACCTTTAAATTGTTAACAACTCGCGTGCGAGTTGTTATGAGTATAGAAAGGTATCTGTCCTAAAAGACAATGTTTTTAAGATTTGATCCAAACCAATTGTGAGGAACATGAAGTAAATTCCAATTGTGAGAGTTTGATTAAAACTAAAGAAAAAATAAAGACTATGGAAATAAAACTAGTCAGATCAAATGACAAACGATACTGGGTGTATGGGGGATCACCAACAAGAACAATGTTTACTTAGTCGATTCAACTCCTATGCTTTTAATGAATAAATCAGGACCATCTAGATTGATGTCCTTCCAGGGCATCCGTCTGACTAGTGTCACACTTATCTCAACCCCAGGGCTTGGTGATTGAGGATCCTCATCCAAAATTCCAACAAGTTCATATTTGTGGTCTCATCAGGGAACCTATGATTTCCATTTTGATGTTCAAACTTATGAGTCAAATGGTCACATCATCACAAGCTAAAATGTACTAGATAAACTAAATAGAGATATCAAAATTTCCTATCTATGGTCTCATCAAGAAAGTTATGGGTTCATTCTTGTTGGGTTCTGAGGTTTCATCACCCATAAAAAACATAATCTAACTAAACAAAAAACAAGTGCAAGATTTATTGATAAAATGATAATAGTCATGATTAAAGGATTACAGGTCCATTTTTGTGGAGATTCGTGGTCTCATTACCCCACAAGAGTATATCTACCTAACCATAGATCAAGGCAAAAATGGTTGGAGAACATTCATTCACTAAAATGTTGGAGTCAATACAATAGGGTAAAGAACATGCTATGTGGCTAGTCCCCTTATCCCCGTAAGAGAACTACTCAGATATAATGAAAATAAAACAAATCTAAAAGATGCAACATAAGATGGGATCCCCTTTTGATTTGGATTCTCCCCTCCTTTTATAGTGGGGTAGGAGTGGGAAAACCCTAGAAGGAAGGTTGTTGGCAGTGGTTGGTGGCCTGATCTGGGGCACCGATCAATCTACTGGGAGTCCAATCAGTCGATTGGCATAAATTTGTTACTTCATCCTAAAGACAATTCGGTCAAACTTTGACTAATAATGGACTTCTTGATTTAAACTTTCACTGGATCTGGCTTGCGGGTCGATCAATCAATTAGCTATAATGTATGTGACAATCCAAAGGTGAGCTTGACTAGATTAATTTGATTTGTCAAATTTGAGTTTGACTAGGTCTTAAATGTGAGTTGATATTGGGAATATGGGTCAATCGAATGGGATTTAAATATTTTCTTTGACCCAATCATGTCATCTAAAGTAATGAGCTTTTCTAAAACCAAGTTTAACTAGGTTTCAACATGAGTCGGTCAATTGGGAATCCAAATCGATCGACTGACATTTTTGGGAACTTGGTGATCTTATACTTGAGTTGACTGACTGAGTGAGTCATTCAATTGACTGGGAGGCAGAAGGTGGGAATATAAGCCTCTAAACCTTGGGCCTTTTGGGAACTAGGGTGATTGGGCTATTTTCTTGCAAAAACCCAAGTAAATCAAGTAAAATATCTAATTAACAAGATAAAAGTCAAACTAGGATAACTGATTATAAAACTGAATAATAACTAGGAAATGCTCCTTAAAGAGAAATCTAAAACATACAATTAAAATATATAAATATACATTTAGAACGCTTCCAAAGAAGTTTCTTACACGTGATAAGCTTTTCATGAGAGGCTTTATTTTCCTTCAATGTGTATTCTTTGTGGGTCTGAATATGAAAGTTTGGACCATATTCTATTTTAGTTATTTTTCTAAAGATCGTTGGAGGGTTTTTATGGATGATAGATGCAGCAGAGAGTTCCTCTACTAACGTAGATTATGTGACTAAATTTAATGGCAAAGGTCAAGTCATTGTGATTCTGATTTACTATGAAAGTAGGACTCGAAGTGTAATGACCTCACTTTTTGACAACCCCCAGTTAAGGAAGGCCTTATAGTTGAGAACCAATACCTAAAATTTCCCAAGGATTCAAATTTAGCAAATAACACAAAATAGTAAATAATTCCCATTTATTAAAATATATTGTTTACAAAATGATCATGTAAGGAGTTATATGGATTTCTATCATCAGAACTATACATATGAGAAGAAGTATCCATCTAATCCTCCTTACAAGTTAGCTTTATTGTCTTCGAGTAATTTTGTATGTCCATCATATCTTGATATCATCTTATCTATCATGTACCTAGAATATCATGAAATAAAAGCACAGATCAGGATATCAAAATATACTGTGTACGGGGGGTGCAAGCAAAAGTGCACAAGTATAATAACAACATTTATTCCATCAAATACTTGTGAATAAGAACTAGAATATGTTGGCTAAATGGACATCATTTAAATCCCTTTGTTTTGATTATGAAAAACATTTCATCCTTGTCGATCTAATGTGCTACTTGAGTGTTGCAGGAACTAGGTGGATGACACAACTTGGAAGATCTATATGATCAAAATGCTTTAATTCATGATTGTAATCAAATGTAAAAACGTGTACAAGTATATAATGTACAAGTACTTAGATATCATGTAAATCAAGAATTTAGATCTTCCCTAGCCAATCACAACACTTAGATAGGTCATCCCCTACAATAGTGTCACAACTGCACACTGATACATACACTTAGTACATAGTTTAAAGCATTAGAACAGAGTCATTCTCAGTCGACAAACTTCTCCACTGAGACACTCTTGGTCGACAATCTCCTCGACCAAGAATGACCCAAGTAGCCATTAGACACAGCAGACAAGGTAGTTGGGTGTTGGAATAAAATGTTATACACTCTTGCTCCAGACTGTCCCTCGGTCGACAAAGACCTCGACCTACTGGGTTCTCGGTCGACAATTACTCGACCGAGATTGTCTCTGTCTGCACTTTTCAGAAATAATTAACTAGTTGTTTCTAAAGCAATTAGTGGACAACTAACGGCTAGTTAAGCACTAAGAACCCCCTAGAAATTGTCTAGAATGTCATTAAGCACTCATAGGCTATTCCTATAAATAGGACATGACTTAGGACACCTAAGACACACTTGTGAAATACTTCATCTTACATACTTCCAATTGACAATCTGTTCTTGAGCAATTGAGCAACTCTAGTACTTGCTACTCATTTCCTGTGACAACCTCGATTTTCTCTCTCTTTTACTATACTATTTATTTCTCTATTAGTGGCTCACATCACTCAATATGAGTTCAATCACAATACTAGAGGGAGATGAAGACCTAATTTGATCACCTTGATGACGAATTTGATGATATTTTGCTCTATTTTGAGAAATTCGACTAGTAGCATGCTATATCATGTCACCTTCTTACATCTAATATTGAACCTCATTAATTTGTTGTTTTGGATTCCTATTATATATAATGATGTAGATTTTTCAATAATGAATCCAGCGGAACAAAAATCATATCAATTGGACCTTCAGAGTTCCAGTTATGATACCTTGAATTTTGGCTATTTATACCTTGTTTTAGCTCAATTTTTGCCTCTATCTCTGTTGGGCCGGCCGTATAGGCCCCATTGCAACACTATAGCCCATCTTCTTGTTCCCTCCTCTCTTTTCCTCTTCTGGAAATTGACGAATGACTGAAGAAATGCTCTCCGCCTCCATCCAGTTTTGGTAACTGACGGAAACCATGATCACACAACCCTAACTTATCTAACCCTAACATGCCTGTTTATAAACCCCCCCATCTAGATCTAGCCCTTCTTGTTCTTTACTTCCCTTCCCTGGTTCTTTCCACCTTGTGCTGGTGTTATGCGGCTGGTTTGTTGGTGGTGGCCGAGGTAGGTAGCAAGCTCCGCCCACCCACCATCAGTGGCGATCACGACTGGACAAACGTAGGCTGCTGGTGTGCCTTAGATCTCTGCCACCGTCCCCTATTCCTTCCCTATTCCTGCACGGGAAAAAGAGGACCTGTGACCGGGCCAGTTGCGGAGCGGCAAGGACGAGGTGTCTTCTGGACGGCCTGAGCGACCTAGCCAACGGTCGTTGCCTTGTTCTAGGCTGGTTGTGCTTGCCGTGAGGCTAGATGAGTGGGGGTGGGATCCCCTATTCTGCCCCTATTCCTGGTGTTGTAATAGAGGATTTCCGTGAGTAGGGCGGGCATCCGATGGGGCTTCTGACCAGGCCGTCGATCCCAGATGATCCACGACGGACCAAGCAAAGGATGACTAAGATCGATCGCGGAGTTGTGCTTGTGGGGGATAGCGGCCCCCAGTCGCTTGGGCATGGTTCAACACGTTGAGGAGTGAGAGAAGGGGGTCTCCCATCATGCGTGGGTCCCTCTACGTGCCACATGGCAGTGGGCCATTGGCAAGGAAGGTAAGACCTTGAAAGAAAATCCTTTTTTTTTCAATCTTACAAAAATCATAACAACTAGATCCTAAGTCCGAATATGACAAACCTATATATCAAATTGTTCCTTTTAAAAAGATCTACAACATGGGCATATTTGCAGATCCTGATTCTCCTTAAAGTCCTCCTATTTTTTTTCCTAAAGATACATACTTTGACTATGTTGATACCAATGTTGGACTCCAATGCCTTGACCCTTGGGGACATCTATCTATGTTTGACTAGGCTCTCTATGTTTGTACCTTGCTGACCCAAATCACTTGTTATGCTTGGACATTTTGACTTGATAAGATATGAGCCTTCTTGCCCTATTATGAGTCCTTTGACCAATTATGTGCATATGTGACTTGAAACCTTGAAATGATCACCTACAATGCATGGAACCTTAGAATCATATGAAATTGAACCAAACGTCCTTGATGACCTCTAGATCCCTAAAAGATAGTCTAATGTACCAATGAGCAACCTTGAACCTAATTTGGCCAACACCCTAAAAATGAATCTAATTAGGGTTAAGGATAAGAATCTAATGCATATATGTAATCTTGTTGTTAATCAGGTTGGTTTATGATCTAGATGGTAATGGACTTGTTAAGTTAATAATCTCTGAATCAGGTATGGGCCTTATCTAGTTATATGACTACCTCTTTCTTGCTTGAAAAGACATATATTATATACTTGTTTGTCTATTTTCTCAAATATTGCCATGTAGTATTGCTATGTCATACTCGATGTTTGCTTCGTCTGTTTTATAACTTGAACACACACACACATATATATATATATATATGGAACTCCATTATAATATTGTTGATAAAGGGCTCTTGGTTACGACCTTGAGGTCCCTCTCGTATAAAAGGGTTAGCTAAGCTTGAGCACCCTTATGGACCCTTCCGACGGGAAGATGGTCAAAGGCCTTAAACATGTTTGATATTGTTGGTATAATGGAGTGAAATGACATAAAATCTGGTTTCACATTTGTTAAACAATTAACATGTTTATTCTTGTTTGTTTAATCTTGAAATCTTTTCAAAATTATGCAAAGCTTATATATATGTGTATCTTTCGTGCCCATACTCAACACCTCATGTGTTGACCCATTTCTCGTATGTTGTTTTTAGGTTCAGAGATGGCTAGAAGGTTGATGGGCTTGGTGAGCTGTGCTAGGTGTATTTGTTGTAAGATCCCGATATAGTATACATGAGCAGACTTGTACAAAGTGACTCTTGAATATGTAATTCAAATCATGTAATATAATGATGTTCCTTAATATATCTTGTTGATTGTTGAGATTATGTTGGTTCCTTTATCTTGTTATTTGTTCATGTGTGCTAAGCTTTACGCTTCCGCATATCGCCTTTGGTATTTGTTTGGTTCATGGGACTGGATTCCGGTTCCGTGATAGATGGTATCAGAGCATGAACAATAACTACACCAGACATGGCTCACATGAAACACAAACTAAACTCACCCTACATCAAAACCCTAGAAACTTAATGAAATATCCCTGTAGATTAGGTTGACTTATCCTATAGGTTAGAACCTAGATGTTCTAGAACTAGGTGTAGACTTGTGTAAATTACCTCCCTTGACATGATTCGCGACATGTGCTTAGGATGTCTACACAAGTGTGAACCATGTTCTTGCTAGTTCTCTAGGTGTCATGATACTAGACTTCCTAATGAGTGTGGTAACTCGTTTTGGTTTTGGTTTTATTTGATTGGAGTATGGTGGTTTTCATCACCTGTTTAAACGTTGGAGAAAACATATTTCAAGTATTATTATATGTACATATGAAAAATGTTACCACACGCAGAAAGGTAGTGAGTTTCCATGCAACCTAGGAGAAAGAGAGGTAACATCAAGTTTAGATGAGAGAGTTTAGATGATAGTGATAGTTGTCTAGAGCCATGATATAGGTTAGGCATGTGAGTAACCGAGAAACCTAAGATTATGATTATGATATTGATGATGATGTTGATGTTTTATAGGACCCAAGATGTTTGAGGAAGGTTAAGTATGTTTGACGATATGAGATGAGTTTGACCATGCAACCCTAGCTAAACCTAGCACCTTGTATGATACATACCACTTGGTTGATGTGCTAAACATAGCTAGTGGGTGGACATGCTTGCTTGTACCTAGTCTTGTATGTGTGGAGATATGATATATGGTTTGAGACCAACACGGGCCTCAATCTCTTTACAAAGGAAGACCTCTAGCATGGGACATATGAATAAGAAGACATGTTGATATGAGTTGACCCGTATCGGGAAAAGGTTAGAGTACCTAAACTCCAAAATATTTGAAATGTTGAAAAATATGAATGATGAAATACTTGATGATGAGTCCCTAGACAGAATACTTCTAAGTATATGAGTTGAGTGACCTAGTGGACGGTTTCCTTGAAAATGTTGAACCCTTGATGTCCTATGAAAATATCTAACCCTAGAGAAAGAGGCAATTGAATATTTGATGCTTGATATATAGGTGAGGGAAATGTCCCAAGACCTAAGATGATGTATATGATGTGTGAAATCCATGATGAGCCTCATACTTGGGTTAGTGGTTGTTTATAAAGGAATCTAGTGGTTACCCTTAAGATGGGTAGAAATTTATGTTACGGGTAGAAAATTGTGGTTAACATGTCTTGTTGGACACATATAAGTCTTAGCTTCAGTGGCTTGAAGCTCTTTCTAGATACAAGTGAGAAAGAATACAAAACCTCGATATTGATGACAATGTTGTTCCTCGAATGATGCTTGATACATGAAATATCTCACTTATGTTTAAAAACTAATATATGCTAGATGATCACTCACATAACATGAAATCATACTATACAAAATGTAGCCTTGAAATCATGAAATTGATATGATGATGTCATAAGATCTTAGCCTGTATAATCAGGGGTAACATGCCTAATCTCATACTCAAACGATCAATTCGATATGACAATACTCTTAGAGTCATAACTAGAATAAACATGCTGAATAAATTGTATAATTTTAGATTTGAAAGGAATAATAATGAACATAATTGTTTAAAGTTGGTAGAACTTTGTGGGAAAAAAACATGCATGAACTCTAGAGTAAAGATGAGGTACACACTCGATGATAGTCTCGACCACGAACATATTCATTTGAGAATTGATAACACAAATTTTGATGATACCATTTGGTCTCATATGAATATATGAATAAAAACCCTAAGGTATGGATACTAGGCAATGGAAAACCCTAATGCCATGATGATGTCAAAATATGGTGGGATAATAAGTAAATGTGTATATCATTGATATGAGTACCACCCTTGATGGAAATAACCTAGTGTGGACCCATCATGCAAAATGCCTTCATGACCATGGTTGGATACCTAGAATAGATAGATTTTGTCTTTGACTCTCAACTATGATCTTGGTTGAATTTTGAGGACGAAATTTCTTATAAGGAGGGAAGGATGTGACAACCTCGATTTTCTCTCTCTTTTACTATACTATTTATTTCTCTATTAGTGGCTCACATCACTCAATATGAGTTCAATCACAATACTAGAGGGAGATGAAGACCTAATTTGATCACCTTGATGACGAATTTGATGATATTTTGCTCTATTTTGAGAAATTCGACTAGTAGCATGCTATATCATGTCACCTTCTTACATCTAATATTGAACCTCATTAATTTGTTGTTTTGGATTCCTATTATATATCATGATGTAGATTTTTCAATAACGAATTCAGAAGAACAAAAATCATATCAATTGGACCTTCAGAGTTCAAGTTATGATACCTTGAATTTTGGCTATTTATACCTTGTTTTAGCTCAATTTTTGCCTCTATCTCTGTTGGGCCGGCCATATAGGCCCCATTGCAACATTGTAGCCCATATTCTTGTTCCCTCCTCTCTTTTCCTCTTCTACAAACTGACGAATGACCGAAGAAACGCTCTCCGCCTCCATCCAGTTTTGGTAACTGACGGAAACCATGATCACACAACCATAACTTATCTAACCCTAACCTGCCTATTTATAAACCCCCCCCATCTAGATCTAGCCCTTCTTGTTCTTTCCTTCCCTTCCCTGGTTCTTTCCACCTTGCTCTGGTGTTATGGGGCTGGTTTGTTGGTGGTGGTCGAGGTAGGTAGCAAGCTCCGCCCACCTGCCATCAGTGGCGATCACGACTGGACAAGCACAGGCTGCTGGTGTGCCTTAGATCTCTACCACCGGCTTGCTTCTTTCAGGCTATTGCGGGCGCAGCAGCCACTGGAAGCTAGGGAACCACTGTCACATGTTCCTTCCCTATTCCTACATGGGAATAAGAGGACCTGCGATTGGGCCAGCTGCGGAGCGGCAAGGACGAGGTGTCTTTTGGACGGCCGGAGCGACCTAGCCAACGGCCGTTGCCTTGTTCTAGGGTGGTTGTGCTCTCCATGAGGCTAGATGAGTGGGGGTCGGATCCCTTGTTCCACCCCTATTCCTAGTGCTGTAACAGAGGATTTCCATGAGTAGGGCAGGCATCTGATGGGGCTTCTGACCAGGCCGTCGATCTCAGATGATCCACGATGGACCAAGCAAAGGATGACTAAGATCGATCGCGGAGTTGTGCTTGTGTGGGATAGCGGCCCCCAGTCGCTTGGGCATGGTGCAACACGCTGAGGAGTGAGAGAAGGGGGTCTCCCATTGTGTGTGGGTCCCTCTATGTGCCACATGGAAGCGGGCCATTGGCCAGGAAGGTAAGACCTTGAAAGAAAATCCTTTTTTTTTCAATCTTACAAAAATCATAACAACTAGATCCTAAGTCTGAATATGACAAACCTATATATCAAATTGTTCCTTTCAAAAAGATCTACAACATGGGCATATTTTTAGATCTTGATTCTCCTTATAGTCCTCCTATTTTTTTTCCTAATGATACATACTTTGACTATGTTGATACCAATGTTGGACTCCAATGCCTTGACCCTTGGGGACATCTATCTATGTTTGACTAGGCTCTCTATGTTTGTACCTTACTGACCCAAATCACTTGTTATTCTTGGACATTTGGACTTGATAAGATATGAGCCTTCTTGCCCTATTATGAGTCCTTTGACCAATTATGTGCATATGTGACTGGAAACCTTGAAATTATCACCTACAATGCATGGAACCTCAGAATCATGTGAAATTGAACCAAACGTCCTTGATGACCTCTAGATCCCTAAAAGATATTCTAATGTACCAATGTGAAACCTTGAACCTAATTTGGACAAAACCCTAAAAATGAATCTAATTAGGGTTAATGATAAGAATCTAATGCATATATGTAATCTTCTTGTTAATCAGGTTGGCTTATGATCTAGATGGTAATGGACGTGTTAAGTTAAGAATCTCTGAATCAGGTATGGGCCTTATCTAGTTATATGACTACCTCTTTCTTGCTTTAAAAGACATATATTATATGCTTGTTTGTCTATTTTCTCAAATATTGCCATGTAGTATTGCTATGTCATACTCGATGTTTGCTTCGTCTGTTTTATAACTTGAACACACATATATATATATGGAACTCCATTATAATATTGTTGATAAAGGGATCTCGGTTACGACCTTGAGATCCCTCTCGTATAAAAGGGTTAGCTAAGCTTGAGTACTCTTACAGACCCTTCCGACGGGAAGATGGTCAAAGGCCTTAAACATGTTTGATATTGTTGGTATAATGGAGTGAAATGACATAAAATATGGTTTCGCACTTGTTAAACAATTAACATGTTTATTCTTGTTCGTTTAATCTTGAAATCTTTTCAAAATTATGTAAAGCTTATATATATGTGTATCTTTCGGCCCCATACTCAACACCTCGTGTGTTGACCCATTTCTCGTATGTTGTTTTTAGGTTCAGAGATGGCTAGAAGGTTGATGGGCTTGGTGAGCTATGCTAGGTGTACTTGTTGTAAGATCCAGATATAGTATACATGAGCAGATTTGTACAAAGTGACTCTTGAATATGTAATTCAAATCATGTAATATAATGATGTTCCTTAATATATCTTGTAGATTGTTGAGATTATGTTGCTGTCTTTATCTTGTTATCTGTTCATGTGTGTTAAGCTTTACGCTTCCGCATATCGCCTTTGGTATTTGTTTGGTTCATGGGACTGGATTACGGTTCTGTGACATTTCCTTTGCTCCAAATTCGTGTCCTATAGGCTAGCATCTCCTACCCACTGCACTTACAATTCCATACACATTGGTTAGGAGATCAAAACGCTTGATATAGGAAATCAAGCCTTGTGCTAAAAGAGGTAATTGTAATTTCTATTTTCCCTTCTTGTTCTTTCTTATTGCTTGTACTCTCCTTGCTACTGCTAGGGTTGGAGGCTACGGATTGGAGAGGGTTTGATCTTCTCGGTGGAGAAGGAGGACTTTGGACTACTTCAAGAAGGCTTTCTCAACAGGAAGCTACTTCAAGAGGAAGGCTATTTCAAGGGGGAGCTTGAAGTTACTTCAAGGAAGGCTGCTTCAAGGTTGGTGAGACTACTTCAAGGTGAAGGTTGTCCAAAGGGTGATGAAAGTGTTGTAATTTTATGTAACATCCTTGTGAGGTAATAAAATTAAATACTTTCATAATCCCAATTGGAAACAATTGGGTAGTGGACTGACTCCTTTAGTTTTTGCTAAAGGTGGAACCACTCTAAACACCTTGCCTCCTTCTTACTATCTCAATTGTGGTTGTTTGAGTTGAATTATTATTAAAACTTTTATAAAACCCTATTCACCCCCCCTCTAGTGTTTTTTCAATTGGTATCAGAGCAGGCTTCAAGGAGATCTAATAGAGTCTTGAAGAATGGAGGGTGGTGGTGTCTATAACCGCAAGCAAAGGAGAAGCTTGGACCAATCTTCAACAAGCTATAATTGGTGCTTAGGAACAAGACACACAACACCTAGCTGTCCATGGAGGTTGAAGAAGGAAGATGTGCATAAAGAATTCTTTATTGCTACAACAAGTGAAGAAGAAGAAGAGGTAAGCCTTTTTTATTTATCAAAAGAAGATTTGATTGCTAGCCTCCAAGAGACACATGATAAGTATATTGAGTGCAAGAACAAATTAAAGAAATCTGATAAAGCAAATGATGAGTTCCATGCTAAACTTCTTGCTCTCACATCTGAAAATGAAAATTTGTATGCTAAATTAAATGATCTTGGTGTTGAACAGGATAATATTATTTCTGAAAATAGTACTTTGAAATCATCTCTAAGTGACTGTAAGGTGAAGACTTTTACTTAATTAGTTATGCCAATTGGGTGAATTAAGGATGCATCAAACAAGTGGACATACAAACCCTAATTCACTTCTAGAAAGCATATAAATATCACAACTTTGAAAAGATATAAAATGTGTGAAACATAATTTCTCATTTCATCATCACATGGTACTATTCACTTGTCATTCATGAGACCACACAAGTCATCATACTATCACAAGATATAAATCATTTTCACAATTTCATAGGGTATGAACCCTTATCAGCATAAGAGGATTACACCTCATTTAGGGCTCCACCATGCCCAAAGGTCATTAAGACTATCATACTATCACAGGATATAAAATCCTTTTCACAATATCACACGGTATCAACCCTCATCAACACAAGAGGATTAGACCATGCCCAAAGGTCATTAAGACCATCATATTATTCCCTACAAGATCATCATTATCTTTGCATGCCTTATAACAAGGCTCAACAACATCACTTACATATAATACAACATATCAAGACAATATCACATTAATGAGCTAGGAGATATTCATAAACAATCATAACAGGGTTATATTAACATTAAGAACATTCCTTTATTACATCAACATGAAAGGAATCTAGATATGATTAACTCACATCATATTCATAATGCACATGTTTAGCTTAAGAAAGTATCAACCACGTGGCTATGATAACAACCAATTAACATATCAAGGTTGTGATCATATTAAGTAGGTTATTCCACCATCATTCCATCATATACGAATTTTAAACATGAATACTCATATTTATCTATTTGCATTAGAGTTAGGTTCACAAGATAAATTATATTAATGTTACTAATCAGCACTCATACTCAAACCCTAACTCACGGCATCCCCATTGGATCATGGATGCATAAGGTGAAGCATCACCATCAAATTTCATATTATTCTCAAGTATGAACCCAGACATAAATCAAGGTGTAACCATCTCGCTATAGCATACCAGGGTTTCAACAATAGTAACAGAGTACTCCATGATTATATTAGTCATTCAAGGACTATTCATACCCAATTACTATCATTTAGTTATATTAAATCTAGGTATAACAAGCTATACCTCATTAGGGTTACATATCAACACAATATGGTTATCATCCCATCTATTCATATGAATGAATAGGTAAACTACCTTATTAAGGGTAACCCTCCATTTGTTCCATCATGATTCAAACCATACACTAGTACATAACTGGCTTTTAGTGTCGGTTATTTAAGGCCATTAGTGTTGGTTTCTAAGCAACACCTATGTGGACTCCGCTAAAAGCTCAACCTTTACGCGTCGGTTCTCATACTGATGCCACAACCCTTCGCGAGCCACCGAAAATGCACCAAAAATGCACCAGCAGGGGGTATAGGCGTCGGTTATCTGCTTAGAAACAGACACTATTGTAAACATATATCGTCAGTTTTATACATATATCTGAAACGTATTTTATGGCCTCATTAGGGAAATCGACGTCGGTACTAGAATGGAAACCGACACTGTAACCGTATGTCATCGGTTTTATACAAATAACCGACGCCTATGATTTGATTTTTTTTTTGTCATTCTGCAGACCTGTTATGGCTGGTCGTAGGATGAGAAACCTATAGTTCAGTTATGAACTGTAGGTTTTACGACATCCATTGATATCAGCCAACAATAGGCCACAAACCTACAAAATTAACATGACGGACAAATTATTATATATTTGATTCACACTCATGTATAAGAAATTTAATTCATATTATTTTTTCATCAGACACATGTTGAAACTAGTAGTAACCTGCAGTTCCATTTATTTAATCTCTTTTCACATTCAGACACATGTAGAAACATTCAAGTATTGATGATTTTCACACACATATGACAATTCATAAAAATTCATTCACATTCACATAAAATTAATTATGAGAACAAAGTTATTTTATTCATCACCATCATTGTCATCATTGTCAACAAAATCATATTGAAAAATTCCCACTCTTTGCAGGTCTTTTGCCCAATCTTCTCTTACAACATCTAATTCATCTCTCGTATAGGGAGCATGTACATCGAAACGCTTTGCACCTCTGTTTAAGTCCTCAGTTTTAAAGACCTACAAAGAGAATGACGTACATACATAATTATAATAATATATAATATGATTTATATATTTCATATTATCTAACGAGACTATGTATAATACCTGTTGTATTTTATCGATTTCCAATACAACATGTTTGATGATTAGGTCCATAAATCGCATCACATACTAGGCACATGCCCATCCGTTGTCTTGTGTAGCACACTATAAATTGAAACATACAAAATACTCAAAAATACAAATAAGCACACTTCACATAAATAATATATACATTGGAGTCAGGAAATTACTTTCACATTCTTCCAAATGAGTGTCAGATTGTTTTCCTGGGGACCTTTCCTCTAGCTTTTTTGTACTCTTATAAAGCCCTATATATGTTAATGTAATACATTAAATTGCATAATTAAATAGTAATGCAGTAATATATGTTAATAGATATAAAAACATAAAATATTTCTCACGAGAATAATGGCCTTTTAATTGCATGTCCATATACATCCAACTCACTCCCCACAGGATCTAGATAATAGATGGTGAATGTCTTGGGGACAATAACTAATAACTCCCAATGCTTAGAACTACAGGTAAGAAAGTAGAAAATTAATAACTCAACATCCGCAATAAAAATGCAATTTGCTTAAGTCCAAATTACAAGCAAAATAAACTTACTCGACATTGAATGGAGCTATTATCACCATCTTATTATTTTTACCAAAATATTCAAAAGCATCACAACAGTATGAAGTAACTGAACTAGGGTATGTATCTACAAGACTAATCAAAGATGGAACCAAAAATCCCACATGGGAAAACCCAAAATCTTTATATGTCTTGTATAAGTTGCTGCAAAACATGTATTATGTATGCAGTAATATATAAGAAACCATATTTCCGTATATAAAACAAGGTATATGGATGTATAAACTAGATTGTCGTATGCATTAATTAATCTCACCATATCCACAGCTCTATCATAGATGTGTTCCGCCATTCATACTTAAACAACTCCAAAATATCTTGTAAAAATATGTTGTTTCCGAATGTTTGACCTGCATTAATACGTATCCAGAACTTCTATTACGTATGCATTAATATGTATGCTAAACTTGTATAAATAGATTGTTATCGTATGATTTACCTACAACAGTTCTCCAGAATAGTAACATTCATAGGGCAATTTGGATTATGTTTGTCGATCCATACTGCCACACTCCTACAATTAGGACCTATCGAGGCGTGTAGGTCCACTGGAAGCCAACTTGGTAGTCGAGGAGGTGGAGGCCGAGATGTAGCGGGTCGTGTATTTTTGACCTATATATAATTTCATATCAATTGACTCATATATATACACACTAACAATGTAAAGTAATGAAAATTTATCATACAATATTAGTATAGAAGACATCCACTTCAGGCCACAGTATCACTCCGCCTACTGCCTCACCAAGTGTTTCAGCATCTGGGTGTGCATGAGGCAGTGCAATATCCGTCCAGCCAGTGATTATATGTATGGGGCTCACACGTACCATGTCATCTGGTATTGGACTCCCATGAAACATGCACCCTTTAAGGGGTGGGTAAGCCGATGCATCTACAATGATATATCCTTCACTTTGTAGTCGGCATGGCTTCAACCCCTACAAATTTACGTAAAGAATGTTATATTCATATACACACAAACATATCATCTTGAACAGACTAGCTATTATATATGCCATAAAAATACTTACAGGGGACGTGCTAGGTGGGTCTATAGGATTACTCCCAACCTCTCCAGTACGAGGAGTAGGAGAAGAGAGGTTCGCCACAGGTACTGTCTGAGTGGCAGTCTGAGACGCCTGCCACTTGTGAAATGCTTCCTAGAGTCTTTTATCAACTACTTCCTCGACTCTCCTATCAATTAAGGAATCTACCTATACATGGATAAAAGAAATGCTAGTTTCTGATTATTGAATTCCCTTTCGCAAGAACGTTCTAAAATAAGAATAAGTTACCTCAGCTTGTGAAAGTCCCGCTTTTGGGACAGGTTTACACTGGGATGGCCCAAAGAACGCTTTGATGCCCACATCAGCGCCTACACCACTTACACATCCAGGATACTCTGGGTAACCCAGAGCAACTGTCAGTTCATCCCTTGTGCCCTGAGGGATGAACTTGCCTTCCTTCCTCTGCTCGTGCAGCTCCCTCTAAGCACCATCAACAAAAATTCATAAGTAAACATAACAATAATCAATATCAATAGATTGCTGTAAGAGTTTGATTTTTACCATTTTTACAGTTGCCTCAGCGGTTGCGGGCTTCGGTATCTCTCCCTTCTTGTTTTTCCTCCCAGCTATCCACATAACATGACGAGGCAGAGGTGTGGGAGAAGCAGTAGAGGACTCTGCATTCTCCTGTGTAGAAGTAGGCTGACTAGACTCAGCTTGTAGTCTTTGGCGAACGCCTGCATATCCTCTTGGACCATTGTGTGGTCGTGCACATTCAGTGCACGCCTTGCTCGTTGAGCATCGCTCTTTGCCTAGTTAGTTAGCATGTTGATTTGGTTAGTAACACTAAAGGTTAATCTTGAATAGGTGAATACATAAAAACATATATTAATTAAATTGGGAGTGGTGGCGCTTAATACATATACATCTATTTTTCTTTGGGTAACAAACTCCTCCCATTCTTTGGGGTCTAAGTAGTTCCATTGCTGTGTGGCTTCCTTCTCCCTATATTTATTTTTCAAAGAGAATACAAACAAAAATTATTAGTGTAAAGTTAGTGAAATACTGATCAATGTCTAGAATTGGAATCTACCAAGAAACTATTCTCAACATCACGTATGTAATCTCGGGTGAGATTGGTCCTATAGTTCCTTAGGACCCTCCCACAACGTTGCATCACACATTTATGATGCAGCTTTTCATCCCGATCAAATATGCTCTTAAAATTAAATAGAATATATTTCTATTAACTTGTATCCTAAAAATTAGTAATCTACACAAATAGAATTACAAATAATAATAACTCATGCATAGTTCCTTCCATATGTGGTTTTTCTTCTCCTTAGGAACTCTATGCCATGATTCTAGGATAAGACTGCAATGGTTGCGAGTAAGAACCCCAAGATATGAAACAAATGAGTTGCGGTTCACTCCATATGGATTTCCTGCCTGATCGAAATCCACAGCCAATTTGGGTCCATTGCCCCTTTGCTGTATTAACTTGTTCATCATTGTGATGCCCCTCACTTTCTCAATTTTCTTTTGCTACTCATCAAGTGCTATAATTTCTTCAAGGTGTACATCACCAACCTAAAATTTGATTAAAAAACACACTTACATAATATAATTATAAATGAACATATAGATAGAAACCTCAGGGATATATTCTTAAAACTTACATTGTCAGGCAGTGGAAGCACATCCTCACCCTCACGATGATCATCAGCACGGTCCTGATCAGCCATCTAATGCAAGTATTAATACTTACACTTCAACAATTCATCACATTTACAACATTATATACAAGTTCTAGCTTTATCACTCATACTCATCTTAATACTAAACTTCTAGGGTTTTCAAGAAGTCATCCTTTGTTCAACATCATAAGAATTACATAATTCAGTAATCCATCAACACAACCCTAAATAGGGAATATTGCCACCTCACACTGATCCTTATGTATATATCATATTCAACTTCAGTAAGACTCAACAAACACTTGTATAATTCATTCTAATACAATTCAAATATGATTTTATATTGTCAATTCAATTCCCAAGCATATTGACCACTGACCTGATTTTTAGGCAATATTCACATGAAATAGCATAGTCATATCCATAGAATTTCCCATGGATCGTCAATTAATCTAGTGAATACTGAACCGCCACTCCTCCCTATAGATTTCAAACATCATTAAAAAATTAGGAAAGGTTAACAAGACATCCAAAATGGAGTTTCCAAAACATAATTAAAATTTCAGATCAATTGGATATACCAATAAAAAGATAACATTCAAATACTAGACTGCTATATTTCAGTTTGAATACATGGCCAATTGAGTTTATCTTGGGTAAAATCGGCCAACAAACAAGTCAAAAAATTCTTCCAACTAATATCTAATTTCTCCAAACCATGTACAAATTTCAACTAAATCCTAGTTGTATATAAAATGCTAAAAATCATTTAGTACACGACTATACTGATCAAATTTTGTATTCATATGTTACCAAAACCCTAATTTTTGTCGATTAGGATTTTCAATTCTCAAACCCTAATTATGTGAATCAAATATGTTTAAATCTTCTCATTAGTTTTAAAACATAATGATTAGATTACCATAATTAATCAAGCTTTAAACAATGTAATAATGCATTTATCAACTTGCTGAATCTACATATCAAAACTTTTGAGTGGTTGAAGAAGTGAAGATGTAGCTTAAAACTACCTAGAATTCTAAAAATTGAACTGAGAGAGGATAAATATTGTGTAGAATTGATATGTGAGTATGTTTTAAACGTGAGTAATATTGTGTAGAACAAAATGTAGTTTGTCATAGAACAATACAGAATATTGATGCATGTAAACCACACATATAAAAAGAAAGCACACAGCCACAACCATAGGATTAATGGGTGTGCTTGTGATACAGGAAAAGCAAAAATAGGGGGAAGGTCAGGGGAAAACCTGATAATGGGCATGTAGGAGGGCTGGTCGTCGAGCAAAAGGGCTCCGGGTGGAGAGCTGGTCGCCGACATCGGGCAGAAGGTCGCCGGGCGGAGAGCTCTGGTCGGGCGGTCGTCAGGCAGAGAGCTTAAGTCGGGTGGTCGCCGGGCGGAGAGCTTTGGTCGGGCAGTCGTTGGGCGGAGAGTGGTCGCCGGCAGCAGCTGGTGGAAGTAGACGGTGGTGGAGGCGGAGGCGGAGGCAGAGCAGCAGCGGAGGCGAAGGCAGCACAGCAGCGGAGGCAGAGGCGGAGGCAGAGCAGTGGAATCGTCGGAGCAATCGTTGGAGCAAAAACCCTGATCAGCAGAAATGAATGAAACATAAGAGGAAGAGTTTGCCTCGCACTGTTAAGTTTACTATAGGTGTCAGTTGCTACCAACAACCGACAATAAAAACTATATGTGTCGATTTGCAACAAAACACTGACACTAAAGGGAGGCAAAAATTTTCACAGTTATTCACACGAAAACACAATGGCGTCAGTTATTGTCACAAAACCGACGATAAAATGTGAGCAAATTTCTGTCTCACAGAAAACCTTTTGCCGTCGGTTTTTGTTTTAAAAACCGACGATCTATGTCAATTTTTGGAGGTAATTTTTTTTGCTGGAAATTTTGGTTTTGGCGGTTACTTTTAGGTGTCGGTTTCTTATTAAGGAACTAACACTGAATAAAAGTGATACCCGTGTCTGGTCACCCATTAGAGATTGATGCTGGCTTATTTTATACACCGAAACTGTATGGTTTAGGTGTCGGTGTATTATTGCAACCAACACCATTAAAAGTGACATTATAAGCCATTTCTGTAGTAGTGATATCACCATACCACAATGTCATCCAGAATCATTGGATGTTTAAAATGTAACACCATTAGTTGTTTATATAAGTAAACACCTTAGATAAACCACCTATGAAGTCCTTGATTTGAGCTCTAGAAAGAGTTACCATTTAACCCTAGACATCCCTTGATTAACAACAATAAGGGTTCTGTTGATAATAGGGTAAAACCAACAATCGACTGTTTAGTTAAAATAAGCCATCCATTGTCAACAAGTAAGCTCCTTAAGTTGATCATATAAATGTAACCATATAAATACCATTATTAGGACCAAAATATTACATTATTCATCATTCCACATAATTGGAGGAATAAACATTAGATCTTGACCATTTGTTCAAGTTCATATGTTAAAACCATCAATTACAGTATAGGTTCGACCATTGCATCAAGTAACCCAAGAAACCATTGGTCTAAGGCTTAATGGATACTACAACTACAACACTTAACTCACCATAGGTTGTAGAGACTTTATCCACCATCATTAGTGATCATTAAATAACCATAGGTTGTTAGATCAACACTATATTCATTAATCAGCATCAAATATTAAGTTGATGTCATCATTGATTGATAACATCAGTAGTGTACTTAATGGTTGATCATTATACTTCTAATTGATCCAAAACCTAACCTAAGGGGGTGACCATAGGTTGTCACCATCATATGACACATTTGATCACGACCATCAGTTGTCATGAAGACAATACCATAGGGTTGTTGCAATGGTACCATCATCGGGTCATGGGAATATAGAAGAAATCAGCTTAAAACCCTAAAATTGACCATTGGTTGATAGGTTCTTAGCACCATAGGTTGTCAAACCAACCTGATCCAATTCATATTATACCTTAGGAATAATGTACACATGATACATGAGATAGCTAGCATCATGATTAGAATCAGTAGTACCAGTATAGTTATCAACACAAGCATAGCTACTGTATGTATGTATCTACAATCTTAAGAATATCCACAACCTAAGTGTATCTACTATGTCTTAATTACACTAAGCATCATCTTTATGTAAAGATAACAAACAAGGGTTATCATCCAATGTGAAACATTGTGTATAACCCTAAACAAATATGCTACATGGTTGTATTACATCTTTTATTACGCCCTGGGAAATTTGCATCATACCATTCAAAGTCCAATTGACCCCTGCGAAGGGATATTCAGTTTCGTACAAGATCTAGGAGTGTCGGTATCCTAAGATCTCTTCCCCTCAGTCAGTATGAGTAAAAATGCAGTGACATATCAGTCAATGCTACCACCACAACGACATATAGTCAAGCTGACAACCACTAGTCCAACCTTGGTACAGGTCACAACACTAGAAACCAGGGTATTCAAACCCAATCACAGAGGTACAACCACATTTGTCCTCTAATCACATCATGTTATAATCACTGAGACATGACCGCATCCATTCTCAATCACATCAGATGTATGAGGCATGACCATGGCCAACCTCCACAATCTACATTGAGGATGACAAGGATATATCCTCAACCTACAACCCCCACATACTCAACAGTATGCATTATGAGTTTCCCTTAGGAATACTCATTTCACCATCCAACAAGTTCTGACATTTTAGATGGCACTACGGCACAGGGCACTAAATGATTAGAGTTGTACTTGATTAGTTATGCAAATCAGGTGAATTAAGGCTGCATCAAACAAGTGGACATACAAAGACTAATTCACTTCTAGTAAACATATAAATATCACTACTTTGAAAAGATATAAAACGTGTGAAACATAATTTATCATCTCATCATCACATGGTACTATTCACTTACAATTCATGAGACCAAACTAGTCATCATACTATCACAAGATATAAATCATCTTCACAAGATCATTGGGTATGAACCCTTATCAACATAAGACGATTACACCTCATTTAGGGCTCAACCATGCCCAAAAGTCATTAAGACCATCATACTATCACATGATATAAAATCCTTTTTCACAATATCGCATGGTATCAACCCTTATCAACACAAGAGGATTAGACCTCATTTAGGGCTCAACCATGCCCAAAGGTCATTAAGACCATCATAGTATTCCCTGTAAGATCATCTTTATCTTTGCATGCCTTATAACAAGGCTCAACAACATCACTTACATATAATACACCTGATCAACACAATATTGAATTAATGAGCTAGGAGATATTCATAAACAATCATAGAAGGGTTATATTAACATTAAGAACATTCCTTTATTACGTCAACATGAAAGGAATCTATATAGGATTAACTTTCATCATATTGATAATGCACATGTTTAGAATAAGAAAGTATCAACCATGTGGCTATGATCACCACCAATTAATATATCAAGGTTATGATCATAATAAGGAGGTTATTACACCATTATTCCATCATATAAGATTGTTAAACATGAATACTCATCTTTATCTATTTGCATTAGAGTTAGGTTTACAAGATAAATTATATTAATGTTACTAATCAACACTCATACCCAAACCCTAACTCACGGCATCCCCATTGGTTCATGGATGCATAAGGTGAAGCATCACCATCACATTCCATACTATTCTCAAGTATGAACCAACACATAAATCAAGGTGTAGCTATCAAGTTATAGCATACTATGGTTTCAACAATAGTAATAGAGTACTCCATGATTGTATTAGTCATTCAAGGACTATCCATATCCGATTACCATCATTTAGTTATATTAAAGCTAGGTATAACAAGTTATACCTCATTAGAGTTACATATAAATACAATATGGATATCATCCCTTCTATTCATATGATTTAATAGGTAAAACTACCTTATTAAGGGTAACCCTCCATTTTTTCCATCATCATTCAACCCATATCACCATACCACAATGTCACCCAGGATCATTAAATGTTTAAAAGGTAACACCATTGGTTGTTTACATAAGTAAACACCTTGGATGAACCACCTATGAAGTCCTTTATTTGAGATCTAGAAAGAGTCACCATTTAACCCTATACATCCCTTGATTAACAACAATAAGGGTTCGGTTGAGAGTAGGGTAAAACCCACAATCGACGGTTCAGTTAAAACAAGCCATCCATTGTCAACAAGTAAGCTCCTTAAGTAGATCATACAAAGGAAACCATCTAAATACCATTATTAGGTCCAACATATTACATTAGCCATCATTCCACCTTATTGGAGGAATAAACATTAGATCTTGACCATTGGGTCAAGTTCATATGTTAAAACCATCAATTACAGTATAAGTTTGACCATTGCATAAAGTGAACTAAGAAACCATTGGTCTAAGGCTTAATTGATGCTACAACTAAAATACTTAACTCACCATAGGTTGTAGATACCTGATCCATCATCATTAGTGATCATTAATTCACCATAGGTTGTTAGATCAATACTATATTCATTAATCAACATCAAATATTAAGTTGATGTCATCATTGATTGATAACATCAGTAGGGTACTTAATGGTTGATCATTATACTTCTAATTGATCCAAAACCTCACCTAAGGGGGTGACCATAGGTTGTCACCATCATATTACACCTTTGATCACAACCATTAGTTGTCATGAAGACAATATCATAGGGTTGTCGCAATGGTACCATCATCGGGTCATGGGTTTATAGAAGAAATCAGCTTAAAACCCTAAAATTGACCATTGGTTGATAGGAGCTTAGTACCTTAGGTTGTCTAACCAACCTGATCCAAGTCATATTATACCTTAAGAATAATGTACACATGATCACAGGTTCATTTATAACTGAAATCATAATAGGGAACATTATAAAAATCGAAATCCAAGTCAGGCATAGCTTTCTAGTGCATAAATCATCATTTTCAGGCAAGAACATGATCTAGAAAGCTTATGATAAGCAATAAACATGGAGCAAGTTATAAAACTTGCCTCTAACGAGAATATGAAACCCCACACAGAAGAAAATCGAGAAGTTAGGGTAGAAAATCCAACAATAAGCTATGAAGTTGTCCATCTAGCACCTTTCTTCATCAAATGAGCAAACCCTAAGCATAAGGGGCAAGAAAGGTAGGGTTTTAGAGATTTAGAGAAATTTCTACCATGGAACAGCAAGGTTCCGACATGGAGAAAGCAAGGAGGAAGGATAAAAAAGAAATAAATGGAGTAAATAAGGTAATTCTTACTCTTTTAGGTCAAGATAACTAGATGGAATCTTTTTCAACCTTAATATGAAGTCAATTGGAACCCTAGATCCTTTTTCAAAGGAGATACCCACTTTCTTCTTCCTTGGACAGAACAATTCACAGAAGCACAGAGGGAGAACGAGGTTGGAAGAAGTAGGGAGGCTGTGGAGAGAAAATGGCTCATTTTAGTGCTTGTGGATAAGTATATGAACTTTAAGATACAACAAAAAAAAGAAAAAGTTATAGTTCTAGTATCTATCCAAGTGTCCATGGCCTTAATTTATTAAGAATATACAAGCACACACACAAGAAGCTCCCCCACCATGTGTATAGACCTGCTTATCTTTCCTTTGTCGAATTTCCCAGCCAATCAAATAAGTCATTAGTTGATAGCTACTAAAGGTAGCTCATCCATGAAGGGGTAAACCCTAAAATGCACTTGGAGAAAATACCTTCAAACCAAGGTTTAAATAGGCGCCCCAGGGATCAAAAAGCTCAATAATGATGAGAGCATATCCAAGTAACATAATGCAAGTGATAAATTGCATAGAAAACATCTCAATTGGGTAAATTGCATAAAATTCCAAAATGTGCATAAAATTGCATAACATGCTCAAACAGTGTCCAAATTGGACCAAATTTGAAAATTAAACTTGTATTATGATTGAAAAGCATATCACAAGGTTATATTAGGGTTATAAGAATTAAATTATGATAATTAATCTTGTTCAACTCACTAAGTAAGTTTAGGGGACTTACATATTATGTGGGTGTTTTTTACTATTTCAATTTGGGCTTTGGCAATCATTTATATAGGTTTCAATGTTGACATAAAAATTTGGGATGATACAATTAAGATAAATGTAACTAATATATCTATATCATGCACATATATTATGATGCTTTATGGTAAAGGAACCTAAGAGTTCATGAAAACATTTTTTTCTTTGTGATGATCTTTTGGAACGATATCATAAAAAGTATCTTGGTTTTTAGTGGCTAACTCAAAGTTTTTTCCTAGATTATTTCTTATCCTATGTTAGGAGTTTAACTATTCTATTTCACAGATAAAGGTTCTTTACTACTATTTTCCCTACCCTATACTCAAAAGTGCATGTTATCGAATATCTTTAATACATATGTTGAGTTGAATTTTCTTATGTTCTTGTGGTTCTTGTTTCAATTTGCAGTTCATATGGATCTCATATTTATTAGAATAATGGGGTCACATCCTATCTTTGAGTTGATGGATTTTTATTCTATATATTGATATATTGAAGTGTTTTCTTTATTTAAATATCCAAACTTTTCTATATGAACTTTTGAGAAAAGATTGATTTTTTTCTTTTTGCATACATTATTCCATCATATCAATGATTTCTTTTGAGGTTGCACTAAAGGCTACATTTTGACCTTTTGATTCCATGATGATTCTTTCAATCTAAAAGTAAAAATGATGGTTAAGTTGAGAAGCTATTGTCTTCTTAGAGGTATCAAGAAAAGATTTTTATTATTGTTTGATTAGTTGTCCTTCTTATATGTAGATTTTTCCATGATTGAAATCTTTTTAGGCTACATACTTTTGTCTCTTCATACTTCCTTATTATCCATGATCTTTACAAATGCATACCATCTTTTTCATGGCTAGTATGGGATTTGATGTAACAAAACTCCAATATGAAAAGGCCATAAGATTTTTTATTGCCATAAATAACATTTCAAGTTCCCAGAACCCTTGAGTTATAGAAATCATCCAGATTGTTATATCAACCTAAGGATTTCATATTTGAATTTATAAATTTTCAATAATTTTGTTTAGTTTCAAAGCATCAACTTCATGGTTGTGGAAACAACTTAGTCCTTTCATGGAATCAATTATCGATATGGTTTTCTTTAGGACAAGAAATGGTAAATATATCTTACTATTAAGAGTTCCTTCAATTTATGAAGGTAGATTTTTTGATGATGTTCTATCCACCAAAATATTCCAAACTTGGTTGAGGGAACTCTTTTGTCTTTAATTTCCTTATTGATGATAAAGGGGACTGATCAATACTTCTTTGAGGCACATCAATTGTATCCTGAGTTATATCCAAATGTATTTCAAGTTAGAAATAAATTCTAGTGATATGTTTCTACTTAAAGGAATCAATGTAAAGAAATTGAAAGAGTTTTAGGATTTTATTTGAATTAAATCTAAATAGTATGATTGGTATAGATGGATTTGGAAATCTAAAGTGCCCAATAGATGCAAATACATTTCATGGAAAACACTTTGATGTGAGTCATTACACACCAAATCACTAGAACGGGAATTCCTAGAGTTTAACCTTTAAATTGTTAACAACTCGCGTGCGAGTTGTTATGAGTATAGAAAGGTATCTGTCCTAAAAGACAATGTTTTTAAGATTTGATCCAAACCAATTGTGAGGAACATGAAGTAAATTCCAATTGTGAGAGTTTGATTAAAACTAAAGAAAAAATAAAGACTATGGAAATAAAACTAGTCAGATCAAATGACAAATGATACTGGGTGTATGGGGGATCACCAACAAGAACAATGTTTACTTAGTCGATTCAACTCCTATGCTTTTAATGAATAAATCAGGACCATCTAGATTGATGTCCTTCCAGGGCATCCGTCTGACTAGTGTCACACTTATCTCAACCCCAGGGCTTGGTGATTGAGGATCCTCATCCAAAATTCCAACAAGTTCATATTTGTGGTCTCATCAGGGAACCTATGATTTCCATTTTGATGTTCAAACTTATGAGTCAAATGGTCACATCATCACAAGCTAAAATGTACTAGATAAACTAAATAGAGATATCAAAATTTCCTATCTATGGTCTCATCAAGAAAGTTATGGGTTCATTCTTGTTGGGTTCTGAGGTTTCATCACCCATCAAAAACATAATCTAACTAAACAAAAAACAAGTGCAAGATTTATTGATAAAATGATAATAGTCATGATTAAAGGATTACAGGTCCATTTTTGTGGAGATTCGTGGTCTCATTACCCCACAAGAGTATATCTACCTAACCATAGATCAAGGCAAAAATGGTTGGAGAACATTCATTCACTAAAATGTTGGAGTCAATACAATAGGGTAAAGAACATGCTATGTGGCTAGTCCCCTTATCCCCGTAAGAGAACTACTCAGATATAATGAAAATAAAACAAATGTAAAAGATGCAACATAAGATGGGATCCCCTTTTGATTTGGATTCTCCCCTCCTTTTATAGTGGGGTAGGAGTGGGAAAACCCTAGAAGGAAGGTTGTTGGCAGTGGTTGGTGGCCTGATCTGGGGCACCGATCGATCTACTGGGAGTCCAATCAGTCGATTGGCATAAATTTGTTACTTCATCCTAAAGACAATTCGGTCAAACTTTGACTAATAATGGACTTCTTGATTTAAACTTTCACTGGATCTGGCTTGCGGGTCGATCAATCAATAAGCTATAATGTATGTGACAATCCAAAGGTGAGCTTGACTAGATTAATTTGATTTGTCAAATTTGAGTTTGACTAGGTCTTAAATGTGAGTTGATATTGGGAATATGGGTCAATCGAATGGGATTTAAATATTTTCTTTGACCCAATCATGTCATCTAAAGTAATGAGCTTTTCTAAAACCAAGTTTAACTAGGTTTCAACATGAGTCGGTCAATTGGGAATCCAAATCGATCGACTGACATTTTTGGGAACTTGGTGATCTTATACTTGAGTTGACTGACTGAGTGAGTCATTCAATTGACTGGGAGGCAGAAGGTGGGAATATAAGCCTCTAAACCTTTGGCCTTTTGGGAACTAGGGTGATTGGGCGATTTTCTTGCAAAAACCCAAGTAAATCAAGTAAAATATCTAATTAACAAGATAAAAGTCAAACTAGGATAACTGATTATAAAACTGAATAATAACTAGGAAATGATCCTTAAAGAGAAATCTAAAACATACAATTAAAATATATAAATATACATTTAGAACGCTTCCAAAGAAGTTTCTTACACGTGATAAGCTTTTCATGAGAGGCTTTATTTTCCTTCAATGTGTATTCTTTGTGGGTCTGAATATGAAAGTTTGGACCATATTCTATTTTAGTTATTTTTCTAAAGATCGTTGGAGGGTTTTTATGGATGATAGATGCAGCAGAGAGTTCCTCTACTAACGTAGATTATGTGACTAAATTTAATGGCAAAGGTCAAGTCATTGTGATTCTGATTTACTATGAAAGTAGGACTCGAAGTGTAATGACCTCACTTTTTGACAACCCCCAGTTAAGGAAGGCCTTATAGTTGAGAACCAATACCTAAAATTTCCCAAGGATTCAAATTTAGCAAATAACACAAAATAGTAAATAATTCCCATTTATTAAAATATATTGTTTACAAAATGATCATGTAAGGAGTTATATGGATTTCTATCATCAGAACTATACATATGAGAAGAAGTATCCATCTAATCCTCCTTACAAGTTAGCTTTATTGTCTTCGAGTAATTTTGTATGTCCATCATATCTTGATATCATCTTATCTATCATGTACCTAGAATATCATGAAATAAAAGCACAGATCAGGATATCAAAATATACTGTGTACGGGGGGTGCAAGCAAAAGTGCACAAGTATAATAACAACATTTATTCCATCAAATACTTGTGAATAAGAACTAGTATATGTTGGCTAAATGGACATCATTTAAATCCCTTTGTTTTGATTATGAAAAACATTTCATCCTTGTCGATCTAATGTGCTACTTGAGTGTTGCAGGAACTAGGTGGATGACACAACTTGGAAGATCTATATGATCAAAATGCTTTAATTCATGATTGTAATCAAATGTAAAAACGTGTACAAGTATATAATGTACAAGTACTTAGATATCATGTAAATCAAGAATTTAGATCTTCCCTAGCCAATCACAACACTTAGATAGGTCATCCCCTACAATAGTGTCACAACTGCACACTGATACATACACTTAGTACATAGTTTAAAGCATTAGAATAGAGTCATTCTCAGTCGACAAACTTCTCCACTGAGAAACTCTTGGTCGACAATCTCCTCGACCAAGAATGACCCAAGTAGCCATTAGACACAGCAGACAAGGTAGTTGGGTGTTGGAATAAAATGTTTTACACTCTTGCTCCAGACTGTCCCTCGGTCGACAAAGACCTCGACCTACTGGGTTCTCGGTCGACAATTACTCGACCGAGATTGTCTCTGTCTGCACTTTTCAGAAATAATTAACTAGTTGTTTCTAAAGCAATTAGTGGACAACTAACGGCTAGTTAAGCACTAAGAACCCCCTAGAAATTGTCTAGAATGTCATTAAGCACTCATAGGCTATTCCTATAAATAGGACATGACTTAGGACACCTAAGACACACTTGTGAAATACTTCATCTTACATACTTCCAATTGACAATCTGTTCTTGAGCAATTGAGCAACTCTAGTACTTGCTACTCATTTCCTGTGACAACCTCGATTTTCTCTCTCTTTTACTATACTATTTATTTCTCTATTAGTGGCTCACATCACTCAATATGAGTTCAATCACAATACTAGAGGGAGATGAAGACCTAATTTGATCACCTTGATGACGAATTTGATGATATTTTGCTCTATTTTGAGAAATTCGACTAGTAGCATGCTATATCATGTCACCTTCTTACATCTAATATTGAACCTCATTAATTTGTTGTTTTGGATTCCTATTATATATAATGATGTAGATTTTTCAATAACGAATCCAGCGGAACAAAAATCATATCAATTGGACCTTCAGAGTTCCAGTTATGATACCTTGAATTTTGGCTATTTATACCTTGTTTTAGCTCAATTTTTGCCTCTATCTCTGTTGGGCCGGCCGTATAGGCCCCATTGCAACACTGTAGCCCATCTTCTTGTTCCCTCCTCTCTTTTCCTCTTCTGGAAATTGACGAAATGACCGAAGAAACGCTCTCCGCCTCCATCCAGTTTTGGTAACTGACGGAAACCATGATCACACAACCCTAACTTATCTAACCCTAACCTGCCTGTTTATAAACCCCCCCATCTAGATCTAGCCCTTCTTGTTCTTTACTTCCCTTCCCTGGTTCTTTCCACCTTGCGCTGGTGTTATGCGGCTGGTTTGTTGGTGGTGGCCGAGGTAGGTAGCAAGCTCCGCCCACCCACCATCAGTGGCGATCACGACTGGACAAACGTAGGCTGTTGGTGTGCCTTAGATCTCTGCCACCGTCCCCTATTCCTTCCCTATTCCTGCATGGGAAAAAGAGGACCTGTGACCGGGCCAGCTGCGGAGCGGCAAGGACGAGGTGTCTTCTGGACGGCCTGAGCGACCTAGCCAACGGTCGTTGCCTTGTTCTAGGCTGGTTGTGCTTGCCGTGAGGCTAGATGAGTGGGGGTGGGATCCCCTATTCTGCCCCTATTCCTGGTGTTGTAATAGAGGATTTTCGTGAGTAGGGCGGGCATCCGATGGGGCTTCTGACCAGGCCGTCGATCCCAGATGATCCACGACGGACCAAGCAAAGGATGACTAAGATCGATCGCGGAGTTGTGCTTGTGGGGGATAGCGGCCCCCAGTCGCTTGGGCATGGTTCAACACGTTGAGGAGTGAGAGAAGGGGGTCTCCCATCATGCGTGGGTCCCTCTACGTGCCACATGGCAGTGGGCCATTGGCAAGGAAGGTAAGACCTTGAAAGAAAATCCTTTTTTTTTCAATCTTACAAAAATCATAACAACTAGATCCTAAGTCCGAATATGACAAACCTATATATCAAATTGTTCCTTTTAAAAAGATCTACAACATGGGCATATTTGCAGATCCTGATTCTCCTTAAAGTCCTCCTATTTTTTTCCTAAAGATACATACTTTGACTATGTTGATACCAATGTTGGACTCCAATGCCTTGACCCTTGGGGACATCTATCTATGTTTGACTAGGCTCTCTATGTTTGTACCTTGCTGACCCAAATCACTTGTTATGCTTGGACATTTTGACTTGATAAGATATGAGCCTTCTTGCCCTATTATGAGTCCTTTGACCAATTATGTGCATATGTGACTTGAAACCTTGAAATGATCACCTACAATGCATGGAACCTCAGAATCATATGAAATTGAACCAAACGTCCTTGATGACCTCTAAATCCCTAAAAGATAGTCTAATGTACCAATGAGCAACCTTGAACCTAATTTGGCCAACACCCTAAAAATGAATCTAATTAGGGTTAAGGATAAGAATCTAATGCATATATGTAATCTTGTTGTTAATCAGGTTGGTTTATGATCTAGATGGTAATGGACTTGTTAAGTTAATAATCTCTGAATCAGGTATGGGCCTTATCTAGTTATATGCCTACCTCTTTCTTGCTTGAAAAGACATATATTATATACTTGTTTGTCTATTTTCTCAAATATTGCCATGTAGTATTGCTATGTCATACTCGATGTTTGCTTCGTCTGTTTTATAACTTGAACACACACATATATATATATATACGGAACTCCATTATAATATTGTTGATAAAGGGCTCTTGGTTACGACCTTGAGGTCCCTCTCGTATAAAAGGGTTAGCTAAGCTTGAGCACCCTTATGGACCCTTCCGACGGGAAGATGGTCAAAGGCCTTAAACATGTTTGATATTGTTGGTATAATGGAGTGAAATGACATAAAATATGGTTTCACATTTGTTAAACAATTAACATGTTTATTCTTGTTTGTTTAATCTTGAAATCTTTTCAAAATTATGCAAAGCTTATATATATGTGTATCTTTCGGGCCCATACTCAACACCTCATGTGTTGACCCATTTCTCGTATGTTGTTTTTAGGTTCAGAGATGGCTAGAAGGTTGATGGGCTTGGTGAGCTGTGCTAGGTGTACTTGTTGTAAGATCCCGATATAGTATACATGAGAAGACTTGTACAAAGTGACTCTTGAATATGTAATTCAAATCATGTAATATAATGATGTTCCTTAATATATCTTGTTGATTGTTGAGATTATGTTGGTTCCTTTATCTTGTTATTTGTTCATGTGTGCTAAGCTTTACGCTTCCGCATATCGCCTTTGGTATTTGTTTGGTTCATGGGACTGGATTCTGGTTCCGTGATAGATGGTATCAGAGCATGAACAATAACTACACTAGACATGGCTCACATGAAACACAAACTAAACTCACCCTACATCAAAACCCTAGAAACTTAATGAAATATCCCTGTAGATTAGGTTGACTTATCCTATAGGTTAGAACCTAGATGTTCTAGAACTAGGTGTAGACTTGTGTAAATTACCTCCCTTGACATGATTCGCGACATGTGCTTAGGATGTCTACACAAGTGTGCACCATGTTCTTGCTAGTTCTCTAGGTGTCATGATACTAGACTTCCTAATGAGTGTGGTAACTCGTTTTGGTTTTGGTTTTATTCGATTGGAGTATGGTGGTTTTCATCACCTGTTTAAACATTGGAGAAAACATATTTCAAGTATTATTATATGTACATATGAAAAATGTTACCACACGCAGAAAGGTAGTGAGTTTCCATGCAACCTAGGAGAAAGAGAGGTAACATCAAGTTTAGATGAGAGAGTTTAGATGATAGTGATAGTTGTCTAGAGCCATGATATAGGTTAGGCATGTGAGTAACCGAGAAACCTAAGATGATGATTATGATATTGATGATGATGTTGATGTTTTATAGGACCCAAGATGTTTGAGGAAGGTTAAGTATGTTTGACGATATGAGATGAGTTTGACCATGCAACCCTAGCTAAACCTAGCACCTTGTATGATACATACCACTTGGTTGATGTGCTAAACATAGCTAGTGGGTGGACATGCTTGCTTGTACCTAGTCTTGTATGTGTGGAGATATGATATATGGTTTGAGACCAACACGGGCCTCAATCTCTTTACAAAGGAAGACCTCTAGCATGGGACATATGAATAAGAAGACATGTTGATATGAGTTGACCCGTATCGGGAAAAGGTTAGAGTACCTAAACTCCAAAATATTTGAAATGTTGAAAAATATGAATGATGAAATACTTGATGATGAGTCCTTAGCTAGAATACTTCTAAGTATATGAGTTGAGTGACCTAGTGGACGGTTTCCTTGAAAATGTTGAACCCTTGATGTCCTATGAAAATATCTAACCCTAGAGAAAGAGGCAATTGAATATTTGATGCTTGATATATAGGTGAGGGAAATGTCCCAAGACCTAAGATGATGTATATGATGTGTGAAATCCATGATGAGCCTCATACTCGAGTTAGTGGTTGTTTATAAAGGAATCTAGTGGTTACCCTTAAGATGGGTAGAAATTTATGTTACGGGTAGAAAATTGTGGTTAACATGTCTTGTTGGACACATATAAGTCTTAGCTTCAGTGGCTTGAAGCTCTTTCTAGATACAAGTGAGAAAGAATACAAAACCTCGATATTGATGACAATGTTGTTCCTCGAATGATGCTTGATACATGAAATATCTCACTTATGTTTAAAAACTGATATATGCTAGATGATCACTCACATAACATGAAATCATACTATACAAAATGTAGCCTTGAAATCATGAAATTGATATGATGATGTCATAAGATCTTAGCCTGAATAATCAGGGGTAACATGCCTAATCTCATACTCAAACGATCAATTCGATATGAAAATACTCTTAGAGTCATAACTAGAATAAACATGCTGAATAAATTGTATAATTTTAGATTTGAAAGGAATAGTAATGAACATAATTGTTTAAAGTTGGTAGAACTTTGTGGGAAAAAAACATGCATGAACTCTAGAGTAAAGATGAGGTACACACTCGATGATAGTCTCGACCACGAACATATTCATTTGAGAATTGATAACACAAATTTTGATGATACCATTTGGTCTCATATGAATATATGAATAAAAACCCTAAGGTATGGATACTAGGCAATGGAAAACCCTAATGCCATGATGATGTCAAAATATGGTGGGATAATAAGTAAATGTGTATATCATTGATATGAGTACCACCCTTGATGGAAATAACCTAGTGTGGACCCATCATGCAAAATGCCTTCATGACCATGGTTGGATACCTAGAATAGATAGATTTTGTCTTTGACTCTCAACTATGATCTTGGTTGAATTTCGAGGACGAAATTTCTTATAAGGAGGGAAGGATGTGACAACCTCGATTTTCTCGCTCTTTTACTATACTATTTATTTCTCTATTAGTGGCTCACATCACTCAATATGAGTTCAATCACAATACTAGAGGGAGATGAAGACCTAATTTGATCACCTTGATGACGAATTTGATGATATTTTGCTCTATTTTGAGAAATTCGACTAGTAGCATGCTATATCATGTCACCTTCTTACATCTAATATTGAACCTCATTAATTTGTTGTTTTGGATTCCTATTATATATCATGATGTAGATTTTTCAATAACGAATTCAGAGGAACAAAAATCATATCAATTGGACCTTCAGAGTTCAAGTTATGATACCTTGAATTTTGGCTATTTATACCTTGTTTTAGCTCAATTTTTGCCTCTATCTCCGTTGGGCCGGCCATATAGGCCCCATTGCAACATTGTAGCCCATCTTCTTGTTCCCTCCTCTCTTTTCCTCTTCTACAAACTGACGAATGACCGAAGAAACGCTCTCCGCCTCCATCCAGTTTTGGTAACTGACGGAAACCATGATCACACAACCATAACTTATCTAACCCTAACCTGCCTATTTATAAACCCCCCCATCTAGATCTAGCCCTTCTTGTTCTTTCCTTCCCTTCCCTGGTTCTTTCCACCTTGCTCTGGTGTTATGGGGATGGTTTGTTGGTGGTGGTCGAGGTAGGTAGCAAGCTCCGCCCACCTGCCATCAGTGGCGATCACGACTGGACAAACACAGGCTGCTGGTGTGCCTTAGATCTCTACCACCGGCTTGCTTCTTTCAGGCTATTGCGGGCGCAGAAGCCACTGGAAGCTAGGGAACCACTGTCACATGTTCCTTCCCTATTCCTACATGGGAATAAGAGGACCTGCGATTGGGCCAGCTGCGGAGCGGCAAGGACGAGGTGTCTTTTGGACGGCCGGAGCGACCTAGCCAACGGTCGTTGCCTTGTTCTAGGGTGGTTGTGCTCTCCATGAGGCTAGATGAGTGGGGGTGGGATCCCTTGTTCCACCCCTATTCCTAGTGCTGTAACAGAGGATTTCCGTGAGTAGGGCAGGCATCTGATGGGGCTTCTGACCAGGCCGTCGATCTCAGATGATCCACGATGGACCAAGCAAAGGATGACTAAGATCGATCGCGGAGTTGTGCTTGTGTGGGATAGCGGCCCCCAGTCGCTTGGGCATGGTGCAACACGCTGAGGAGTGAGAGAAGGGGGTCTCCCATCGTGTGTGGGTCCCTCTATGTGCCACATGGAAGTGGGCCATTGGCCAGGAAGGTAAGACCTTGAAAGAAAATCCTTTTTTTTTCAATCTTACAAAAATCATAACAACTAGATCCTAAGTCTGAATATGACAAACCTATATATCAAATTGTTCCTTTCAAAAAGATCTACAACATGGGCATATTTTTAGATCTTGATTCTCCTTATAGTCCTCCTATTTTTTTTCCTAATGATACATACTTTGACTATGTTGATACCAATGTTGGACTCCAATGCCTTGACCCTTGGGGACATCTATCTATGTTTGACTAGGCTCTCTATGTTTGTACCTTACTGACCCAAATCACTTGTTATTCTTGGACATTTGGACTTGATAAGATATGAGCCTTCTTGCCCTATTATGAGTCCTTTGACCAATTATGTGCATATGTGACTTGAAACCTTGAAATTATCACCTACAATGCATGGAACCTCAGAATCATGTGAAATTGAACCAAACGTCCTTGATGACCTCTAGATCCCTAAAAGATATTCTAATGTACCAATGTGAAACCTTGAACCTAATTTGGACAAAACCCTAAAAATGAATCTAATTAGGGTTAATGATAAGAATCTAATGCATATATGTAATCTTCTTGTTAATCAGGTTGGCTTATGATCTAGATGGTAATGGACGTGTTAAGTTAAGAATCTCTGAATCAGGTATGGGCCTTATCTAGTTATATGACTACCTCTTTCTTGCTTTAAAAGACATATATTATATGCTTGTTTGTCTATTTTCTCAAATATTGCCATGTAGTATTGCTATGTCATACTCGATGTTTGCTTCGTCTGTTTTATAACTTGAACACACATATATATATGGAACTCCATTATAATATTGTTGATAAAGGGATCTCGGTTACGACCTTGAGATCCCTCTCGTATAAAAGGGTTAGCTAAGCTTGAGTACTCTTACGGACCCTTCCAACGGGAAGATGGTCAAAGGCCTTAAACATGTTTGATATTGTTGGTATAATGGAGTGAAATGACATAAAATAAGGTTTCGCATTTGTTAAACAATTAACATGTTTATTCTTGTTCGTTTAATCTTGAAATCTTTTCAAAATTATGTAAAGCTTATATATATGTGTATCTTTCGGCCCCATACTCAACACCTCGTGTGTTGACCCATTTCTCGTATGTTGTTTTTAGGTTCAGAGATGGCTAGAAGGTTGATGGGCTTGGTGAGCTATGCTAGGTGTACTTGTTGTAAGATCCAGATATAGTATACATGAGCAGACTTGTACAAAGTGACTCTTGAATATGTAATTCAAATCATGTAATATAATGATGTTCCTTAATATATCTTGTAGATTGTTGAGATTATGTTGTTGTCTTTATCTTGTTATCTGTTCATGTGTGTTAAGCTTTACGCTTCCGCATATCGCCTTTGGTATTTGTTTGGTTCATGGGACTGGATTCCGGTTCTGTGACATTTCCTTTGCTCCAAATTCATGTCCTATAGGCTAGCATCTCCTACCCACTGCACTTACAATTCCATACACATTGGTTAGGAGATCAAAACGCTTGATATAGGAAATCAAGCCTTGTGCTAAAAGAGGTAATTGTAATTTCTTTTTTCCCTTCTTGTTCTTTCTTATTGCTTGTACTCTCCTTGCTATTGCTAGGGTTGGAGGCTACGGATTGGAGAGGGTTTGATCTTCTCGGTGGAGAAGGAGGACTTTGGACTACTTCAAGAAGGCTTTCTCAACAGGAAGCTACTTCAAGAGGAAGGCTATTTCAAGGGGGAGCTTGAAGTTACTTCAAGGAAGGCTGCTTCAAGGTTTGTGAGACTACTTCAAGGTGAAGGTTGTCCAAAGGGTGATGAAAGTGTTGTAATTTTATGTAACATCCTTGTGAGGTAATAAAATTAAATACTTTCATAATCCCAATTGGAAACAATTGGGTAGTGGACTGACTCCTTTAGTTTTTGCTAAAGGTGGAACCACTCTAAACACCTTGCCTCCTTCTTACTATCTCAATTGTGGTTGTTTGAGTTGAATTATTATTAAAACTTTTATAAAACCCTATTCACCCCCCCTCTAGTGTTTTTTCAATTGGTATCAGAGCAGGCTTCAAGGAGATCTAATAGAGTCTTGAAGAATGGAGGGTGGTGGTGTCTATAACCGCAAGCAAAGGAGAAGCTTGGACCAATCTTCAACAAGCTATAATTGGTGCTTAGGAACAAGACACACAACACCTAGCTGTCCATGGAGGTTGAAGAAGGAAGATGTGCATAAAGAATTCTTTATTGCTACAACAAGTGAAGAAGAAGAAGAGGTAAGCCTTTTTTATTTATCAAAAGAAGATTTGATTGCTAGCCTCCAAGAGACACATGATAAGTATATTGAGTGCAAGAACAAATTAAAGAAATCTGATAAAGCAAATGATGAGTTCCATGCTAAACTTCTTGCTCTCACATCTGAAAATGAAAATTTGTATGCTAAATTAAATGATCTTGGTGTTGAACAGGATAATATTATTTCTGAAAATAGTACTTTGAAATCATCTCTAAGTGATTGTAAGGTGAAGACTTTTACTCTAGAAACAAATTATGATATTCTCTCTCAAGAAAAGGTTGGATTGGTTGCAAAGTTAAATGATTTTCAAACTCAACCTATCTTATGCACTCATCTATATTATGATACTATTATGAAAGAAAGAGATTCTTTATTATCTAATCTAGATCAAGCAAAGTTAGATATCAAAAAGAGAATGGATGAGATTTCTAAGTTACAACAAGAAGTTAGTAGCTTAAGAAACAATGATGTTCTTGATAAGATCTTAAATGATTCTCATGGTCAAATTGGAAGGAGAGGACTAGGTTACAAGCCTAAAAGAAAATCTTATCAAAAATCTAGTTGGGGAAGGACACAAGTGCCAAAGACTCAATCTATGTATGTACCTAAAGGCAAGTATACTTATGTATCCAAAAACAAACTAGATCAAACTCATAGAAAGAGAAATGAGATTGATTCTATATGTTGCCATTATTGTTTGCGACTTGGACATTACTCTTTATCATGCCCTTACAAGAAAAAGGATGTTGAGTTGGTATGGGTTCCAAAACCTCCAAACTAAATGAATTAAATTAAAGTTGATATATGACCAAAACCCTAAGTTGTATATCTTTATGTCTATCTCAACTTAAAATAAAGAGATAACAAATTGATTCAAGTAATTAAAATTTCTAACTTGAAAATACATTATTTTAATTTGGGTTCCTAAAACCTAGAGATTTGAATATGATTAGTTGAGATTTGATCTACATGTTACTTTGATATTTAAATGTTTTATCTCAAATAAACTAATTTCTTAAATTGCATAATTGAATTGGAAGTGTTTTATGTTTGACTTGGAAACAATTACTGAAAACAGTACAGAAACAGTACAGAAACAATCTCGGTTGACAACATTTTCGAATGAGACTATGTTGGTCGAGTAAATATTCGACCAATAGGGTTTCTGCTTTAAATCTGTATTTTTCTGGAGAAACAATAACATTTTCAGTCGGGAAAGTTGTCGACCGAGACAATGTCGATCGAGAACTTTGTCGATCGAGTGTAATTCTGGCAAAACTGTTTAAAAAAAACAAGACACTTCAAATTCAATCAACTTAAGCATGTAATGAACTTTACATATTCTTGTGCTTTAAATATTTGAATGATCTCAATCAAAAGGAAGAATATATGAACATCAAAACTTAATACTTTTCATGATTAAATTGTATTTATCAAATACAGAAGATGGTGATTTTACTCAAGTTGCTGCAAATAACATTGCTTACAAAGAAAAATGATGCTAATTGGAAATCTATACTTTTAAATGCAAGTAGACATACCTTTTTGTAAAAAGTGCTATAATTGATATTGGACATACTTTCTTCATTGATTGGAAAAGTTTATTAAGCATGTTCATTTACATGGTCTGTCTTAAATTTGAAAATCCATGAACCATGTTGATTTAATCAAATTACTATTTTATCATAATCCACATGGTTTGTCCTAAGTATTCCTTGGTCTAACTATATAGAAACCATGTGTCTTGAAATTTGCTTTTAAAATGATCATAATCATTGTATTATGGATATGCTTGTATTGTTCTATCTTAATCATTATGTTATGAATAAGCCTTTACTGTTTTATCATGATCATTGTGTTCCATCTTTTACTCAGTTTGCCTAAAATAATCTTTGATCTATATATACAAACCATGAATGGATATTTTTTCAAAATGGTCGTTGTGATTCAGCTCATTACATATAAAGATGATGTTATCATTGAAAATGCCATTTTGCATAACAGTAAAACTCTATGGCACAAATGCATATTGACATGATAGATAATGATTATCGTGTGCATGGCTTGTATCATCTCATGTAATAAATGAATGATTTTTTATAGATGACACTATGGCGAGAAAAATAGTTTTTTTTCTTAGAACAAGAATATTAATGTTTTATCTAGTTGCAAAATCTTGACTTTAAGATATTAATCTTACTTTCAAGGATATATGTTTCTAAAGAATCTTATGATTAATATGAAAATAAGGGTACTAGAAAAATGGGATTTGATATTTATGTACCCATAGAAAAACTTAGGAGACATCATTCAAAATAAATGTAAAACATGCATTCTAGGAAAATCAAGGAAAAAGACTTCATTGTGATGCCTATATTAAGTTTTTAAATTGATAAAATGTCTTCACAATAGGTATCACTCAAAGTGCTTCAAATTGATATTCATTTAATCAAGTTTCCTGTAGACATTATACTTCACATATGAGTGTTTAAATTGTAAATATGTAGGAAATGCCTCTTGGTTGAAATAAAGATCAACCAAGGGGCGCTATGGTCGAAGTCAAGGTCGACCTAAAATAAGATTGAAAAAATGCTTATGTGTAAAACATTTTATTGCATTAATCTTAGTATCCTGATTCAAAATGTGTTCATCAGATTGAAAGACATGATTTTAGTGCAGAAGCTCTAATAAAAGGTCAAAATCAAATCTTAAAAACTAGCTATGACCTAAGGATTATTAAATTGTCTTGGTCAATACCTTAGAAAATGATTAAATTATTACTCCCCTAGAAGATATATATATATATGTTCTCTACATCTCTAAAAATATAGTCTCTCACTTGCATTAAAAACTAGCTCAAAATTTCATCCACAATGTTCAATCACAGCAATTTCGTCGGTCAGCAAAAATCTCGACCGAGACATATTCGTTTGACAAATTCGTCGACCGAAGACATCTCGGTTGGTTATATTTCTCGACCGACACTCACAAGTAGATGATGCACATTCGAACCCAGACATATCGCCAGTCAACAAAATGTTCGACCGAGTCTACATCGGTCAATAAAATTGTCGATCGAGACAAACTTTGTGAACCCCCCATTCACGTGAATTGAAAGGCAATCTTCTGATTAAAATACTAATTTAAAAAAAACTGCTAATTTTTAAATTCTTGATCGACCGTTGGACGACCGAGAGGAGCGTCTGCAGAAACGACCGTTGCAGTCAAGGGTCGATGAATTGTCGATCGAGATGGGTTCTGTTTTGCTATAAATAGAGCCCAAAACGACCCCATTCTTCACCAATTCACATTCTCACTTCTCTAGCTCCTCTCTAGTGCATTCTTGTGTGAATTTTTAGCTCCTCTCCACCCAAATCATGCTTTGCTTCTTCTCCACTTCAATTCATCAAGATGGCTTCCTCATCATCATGTGGAAAGAAGCAGGTCGCGGATAGGAAGGGAAGGATGGTCTCCCCGACGCTGACGATCATCAACGACATTCCATTCAACGACGTAGCTGTCGGCGATCGCTACCTCAGGCTATCCTCAAGGACCTCTCTTCCACGATGTCCAACCGACGTCATGGACTTCAACAACATTTGTTGATCTTGAGGAACTATTTGAGGTGCAACACCTTTCTGAATTTCTAAATCCTTCCCTCTATTCCTACTCCTACCAAGTAGTCAACGAATTCTATGCCAACCTAACCACACATCCTGACCATGATCATTCTTTCTCTTCTATGGTAAGTGGGTATGGATTTTATTTTTCCAAGGAGGACATTGTTAACATGCTTAACATAGATGTAGAAGACTATAAAGAGTTTATTGATCTCACCACCAGCAATCCACTAAATAAGCTTTCTCAATATGACACTACCACTAGTTTAAGTGACATTAAGAAAGTCATTTTTCTATCAAATACCACTTTCCATGAAGACAGGAGTACATATTATGCCATCAATTTAAAACTCGAAGCTAGGAAATTAAACCTAATTGTTGCCACAAATATCTATCCTAGGGCAGATAAATCTGAAGTACCCACTTTTCGCATGTATCTTATTTATGCCATCCTAAAAAGTATACCCATCAATTTTATTCATCTCATTATTAAGAACATGGTTGAATTCTCTGGAAATCCACCTTATGCCGATTTTGTTTTCCAAATTACTCAACATTTTCTTAAGAAGTGTATTGAGGACCTAGTTTACAAATGGGATAGGAAACCCCAAAAGATAACTAGAAATACAGTAGAGAAGATGGGGATCGATTTTGGACACAAGAGGGCTAGGACTGAAGGGGAGCCATCCACCCAAGACATACCTCCACCACCTCCTCCTACTAGCCTACCTCATGATCCTATCAAAAATACTTTGACATATATTGCTGGTTCTCAATATCACCTAAGTAGGCAATTGGATTACAATCATCATTCCATGTCTTATTTAAATCAAAGGATGCAAGCCCTTTCTCCTGAACAACCTGATAAATATCCTTATTCACTTAATCTTGGCATGCTAAATCCCTACAATCCATCCAAAAATTATTATCAAATTCCACCTCCACCATCTCATGACCTCACTCATACTCAATTTTCTCCAATCCAACTCCAAGATATTGCTGCCCACTTTCGATTCGATCGTGTTCCCACATTCTTGGAGGCTTATGCTTTGACCAAGACAGGTGCCTTGGAGTGGCAGACACTGGTCAAATACTATGGAGTTGAGCCCTTTCTTGGGAAAGACCCGAAAATTGATGTAATTCTTCGGTCTTTTCAGTGAGATCATGAGATTTATGGCTATCTGTATAATGCTTGTAATGGCTATCTTTTTATTATAAGCTAGTATGTTATGATTTATGGGTCATCTTATGAGTTGTATGAGCACTGAGTTGTTATGAATAAAAGTGTTTTCTATGGCTTCAATTGGATATATCCTTGTTAAAAAGAATATTATAGGGGAGCTTAACAATCAGGGGGAGTAATATATGCAATAAACCTAAAAGGATCTCATTCTTTGCAAATGATTGAGAAATAAATTGTGGCTAAATTTGACAATGCGTAGTTTTCATTCATATTAATCCCTTATTTTAAAATTGAATATCTCTTTGAGGGGGAGCATAGAAATACAATTAAGGGAAATGGTAAAATTACAATTTAATGATTATCTTGGTTATCTTTTTGAAATGACAAAGGGGGAGAAATAATGTAAATCTTAAATAGTTGTAACTCTTAAAAACTCAATCAATAAGTTTCATAATCTTTTAGCTTTACATTAAAAGTTGCTATATTCCCTAAGAATTGGATTTTATGTTCCATACTTCTTTGGGAATAATAAGCACACATTTCATAAACAAGAGAAGGAATTCATAAAGTAAATATTAGGTATGAAACTCAACTCATTTTAAAGACTGGTTTATTTATATTTTAGAAATGTTTGTCATCTTCAAAAAGTGAGAGATTGTTGGCTAAATGGACATCATTTAAATCCCTTTGTTTTGATTATGAAAAACATTTCATCCTTATGGCTCTAACGTGCTACTTGAGTGTTGTAGGAACTAGGTGGATGACACAACTTGGAAGATCTATATGCTCAAAATGCTTTAATTCATGATTGTAATCAAATGTAAAAACGTGTACAAGTACTTAGATATCATGTAAATCAAGCGCTTAGATCTTCCCTAGCCAATCACAATACTTAGATAGGTCATCCCCTATAATAGTGTCACAACTTCACACTGATACACACACTTAGTACATAGTTTAAAACATTAAAACAAAGTCATTCTAGGTCAACAAACTTCTCGACCGAGACACTCTCGGTCGACAATCTCCTTGATCGAGAATGACCCAAGTAGCCATTAGACATAGCAGACAAGGTAGTTGGGAGTTAGAATAAAACGTTATACACTCTTGCTCCAGACTGTCCCTCGGTCGACAAAGACCTCGACCAACTGGGCTCTCGGTCGACAATTACTCGACCGAGACTGTCTCTGTCTGCACTTTTTAGAAATAATTAACTAGCCATTACTAAAGCAATTAGTGGACAACTAACGGCTAGTTAAGCATTAAGAACCCCCTAGAAAGTGTCTAGAATGTCCTTAAGCACTCATAGGATATTCCTATAAATAGGACATGCCTTAGGACACCTGAGACATGCTTGTGAAATACTTCATCTTACATACTTCCAATTGACAATTTGTTCTTGAGAAATTGAGCAACTCTAGTACTTGCTACTCATTTTCCTTTGCTCCAAATTCGTGTCCTATAGGCTAGCATCTCCTACCCATTGCACTTACAATTTCATACACATTGGTTAGGAGATCAAAACGCTTGATATAGGAAATCAAGCCTTGTACTACAAGCGGTAATTGTAATTTCTATTTTCCCTTCTTGTTCTTTCTTATTGCTTGTACTCTCCTTGCTACTCCTAGGGTTGGAGGCTACAGATTGGAGAGGGTTTTATCTTCTCGGTGGAGAAGGAGGACTTTGGACTACTTCAAGAAGGCTTTCTCAATAGGAAGCTACTTTAAGAGGAAGGCTACTTCAAGGGGGAGCTTGAAGTTACTTCAAGGAAGGCTTCTTCAAGGTTGGTGAGACTACTTCAAGGTGAAGGTTGTCCAAAGGGTGATGAAAGTGTTGTAATTTTATGTAACATCCTTGCGAGGTAATAAAATTAAATACTTTCAAAATCCCAATTGGAAACAATTGGGTAGTGGGCTGACTCCTTTAGTTTTTGCTAAAGGTGGAACCACTCTAAACACCTTGCCTCCTTCTTACTATCTCAATTGTGGTTGTTTGAGTTGAATTATTATTAAAACTTTTATAAAACTCTATTCACCCCCCCTCTAGTGTTTTTTCAGAATTTTCTTCACATATTCTTGTCTTTATATGATAATCATTGCAGCATTATAATTGAATGAAATGTAAATAAACATCCAATAGTTCAGTTGTTGAATCCTCGAGAAATCCTTGAAAAACATCAGCAAACTAATGTGGTTATTTATAAGTGTAACCACATACCTCTTGTAGAACCATGCAGATTATCGAATCATATTTTATGCATGTAATCCAAATAAGCAAGCAAGAGGAATGCAATCATTTAATCTACACCACCACATTAATTAGATTAAACCCTACTCATTTCCTAATCTAGATTTTAGGATCATGTTTGGGTTTGGATAAGGGATAAGGGCTCAAACCCTACTTCCATCACATGTTAACCATTAGGTGAAAACCTAATTACTATATCCAACATATATTTTCATTAAGATCACTTAGATAAGATTAGATTCATAAAAAACTTAGCAAGTTAAAATATTTACCCTAATTCTTCATATACATGGTTATCCCGGTTATTAACCCTAATTAACATCTTTATTATTATGGTCATCATGGAAATTTGATTATTCAACAATATGAGACTACAACATGAACTAAGAGCATATGATGTATTCAACGTGTTAATATACAAAACTAGGGTTACTATGAACAATTCTACTTATTAATATGATCATCTTGAATTATCATTATGTTCAACAATGTCAAATAATAACACAAAATAAAGCCTATAATTCTTTGAACATTTTAATACCCAACTCTAGGGTTTCTATGCATTATTCGTCACTTTAAACATGTACCAAGGTACTTTTGGAATTGGGATCTGAATTGGATCACAATTATATTTATTTTTTGTTCCTCTCATTTTCTTGAACATTTTGATATATATTTTTTTCTATTTTCTAAGTTGTAGCTTGTTTTCTACATTGATTTCAAGTTATGAATATATAGACCAATAGCAAGCTACCACGTTAGTGAAAACTATTATTCTTATTACCTTTTCTTATGGGCTCATGTATCTGGTTGTGGGTCTGTTAAAGGGGAGGATCCAGATCTGATCGATGTTATCTTTTCTCACGCCTCACCCAGTGCTGAAAGGGGGTTATGCTCCCTTGTTTCTTCAGGAAAACATGGCTCTGACACCAACTAGGAGGTGGCCACCCCTTGCCCTCAAGGTTGGCTCTCAAGAGTGTGGGAGAATGGCTAGTAGCTCACCCATTCTCCATTAACATTGCTTCATCCAGATCGGCATCCCGAGAGTCCCTCCCCAGGAGGACTTGGCCCCATGTGCTAGAGACACAAACCAGGGTAGGTATCGCCCTTCATAGATATTTCACACAGAGAAGAGGGGAAAGGAAGGGAGCATCAAGTCATTGTGCCTTTTGGAGTGTCGGTTGGGAGAGTCTCGCAATTTACCACTATGTTTTAGAGAAGAAAGTGGGAGGACAAGATGGAGGATTATCGTGGACCTGCCAAGGACCCTATGTGCCATGCCTGGGTTATCTAGGATACTTGTAGAGGTCAGAGATTGTTCTGTCATTCATTGCACATGAGGGCATCAAGGATCGGGGGGTCTTGGTGTGTACAACATTGAGGGAAGAGAGGGTGAGTTGGATGTGTGTGCAACGCATGTTTCCCATCTCTTCTTGAGAAACAAGTGTGGTATTTCTTTGCAAAAATGTGCTCAATTTCATATGTGGAAATTTCACCAAAATCTCTTCGTATGTTGGGGTGCCTCCTCACAAAGGGGGTCGCAGTGACCAGGCCTGGGCGACTGTTTACCAAAAACACAGGTCTCCGCAAAGTCGTAAGACCATGTATGGGGGATGACGCCTGCCTAGTGTCGAAAGGTCAAGGAAGTTGGTGACCTAATAACAGGGGAGTCGGCGACCGAAGCCATTATATATATATATATATATATATATATATATATATATATATATATATATATATATATATATATATATATATATATATATATATATATATATATATATATATATATATATATATATATATATATATATATATATATATATATATAAACTCCTTGTATTTTCCTTTCTTGTTCCCCTCCTCTCCTTTCTCCTTGGGATTCAAGTAAACCAAAAGTGGCAAGGGACATTACGATATTCTATAAGCACACCATTACTCCCCTTTCCATATGTATTAAAAGACATCTCTTTTGTCTAACCATTGGGTCTCTAACTAAAAATAAGAGAAAGGCCAGGCACCTCACTTAGGAAGTAAATAAATATATTCTCTTATTTTTTTCCTTTAAATGAAAATCTTGACTTTTATTCTTGTTTAGACTTAGATTTGTCAATAAAAAGCCATCAAGGAAAGAACATAACTATTTGGAATACATTAGATAGTTGTACACTTAGTCTATTAGGAAACATTCCTCATAGAATTCTTTTATCTCACTATTTGATATATTCCTTAAATCAATTATGGGTACTCATTAATATATTTCTGACCTATATCCGATTTGTGGGGTTTTATTGAAATGTCTTACACAAAATGTGCTCCTTTAAAATATTATTTAAAACAATGCCATTATCTCATGGAATATCTTTTTTCTCCTAGTTTCTACTGCCACCGAAACATAGTGAAGGATTTTCAGTGGTTCACGAGAAGGAAAAAGGACTCATCCACAACGATTGCTCCCAGTCATTTTTCTCTTCCTTTCCTTATTATTTTCAAATATACCAAAAGTTTGATAAAAATAGAATTACTTGATGTCTCAAAATATGTGTAGCCAAACTCTTGATAATTACCCTTTTAACTATCTAAAACACCGTACATTTTATTTTCTTTTGAAATCTTGCATGCGATCTCATATTTCTAATATTTGATAATTCATAAAGCCACTAACATTTATTTGTATACCAAATGTCTTGTTCTTTTGTCTTGTACCTCAAGGACATATTTGGAAAGCAGTCAATCTCATAAGTAACAATATCATTCTATCAAAAATATCATTAGAGAAAATGTTTATTGATTCATGTCTTATATTTTAAAATTCAGTTTCACAAAATTAAGGATATTACAAGAAGTATAGATATAGTCTACATTCCTTTGAAGACAAGCACTGATAGCTTGTTTTTGCTAAGTGGTTTCCGAATCTTGTTCTCTTTTGTATACTTCTTGTTATTGTTTCTCCTTATGGCTATATCCAGAAGCATTGTAGTTACCCATATTTTAATATATACAAAAAAGAGCACCATACTTTGGAGGATAATAAAAATTGAATTGTATGTATGATTTAAAAATATTGATGTTTCCTCACATATATATTGTGTGTCTCAAATGCACACTCCTATGAACTTGAGTAAACATAGACATAAAAATTATGCACACTATGACAATACAAAAAAGATCCACCATGGAGATAGATTTTGAGGTGGCACACACTAATTTTATAAGAAAAATTGGGGGTGGTTTTCCCTAGAATGTCGTTATTGTCACCTAAATAGTTTTTATTCAAAGGATGAGTCTACTAGATTAATGAAAAAAAATCTACCCATTGGAAGATATAAAAAGATTAGAAGAATAAATTACACGATTGGAACCTAAACAACAAGGATTAGGATATCTATTGATCATCAATTTTCATAAATGAGAAGATTGAAACTATGACGTTGGTTGAATATATCATGTAAAAATAGATAAAAAATGATTCTTTGAAGAAAGGGATCATTGATCAAAGCAAACATTTCTTAATAACTATTCCTGAATCCTAGCTCTCAACATGCACATGTCAAGTGGCAGTCACCAATTCTTATTTTTATATCAAAAACCTATCATCTTAGCATTAGTATCAACATGTTAACTTAAGGCTTCCTACAACACAAAGTGATTTTCCATGAGGTTTTAACGTCTAGTAGTAGGAGCAAAACGCCTCTTTACCAAGAACCCATAACCTGGGTACTCAAGAGGGATACCCAACTAGAAAATTATATGAGTGTGGTTCACAATGTAGATATGAGCACCATGTCTCCAGTATCATATCCATGACAACAGAATATGTAACCATGCAACCTACTCAAGCTGTGGACAATCTCTAAAGTTATATGTTAGACTTACTATCTCATAACTAGGCAAACTAGTGTGCTCTATTAATCATCCAGATGAAGTCAACGTAGTCCCCCCATAATCCCTCTGACTTAATCTAGAGTGTGGATTTTAATTGGGGTTCCCTTAAGTGATCCCCTCTTATGATAATTGTATTACTACCAACCCCAACACCAGGAAAATAAAATAAGACTGTTTCTACCAACCCCAACACCTGGAAAATAAAACAAGACTGTTTCTATGGTCTCTTTGCAAACATAAAATTTCCATCCTTGCTTGACATAATGATAGGAAGACAGTTGTGTGGGTTGAGGTTGAGGCTGGGGAAGGGCTTTAGTATGTTTTGTTTTGGCATGTCTTCATGTAGGGCTAGTTTGATTGCATGTTGTTGCAAGACGCTGCATGATTTCAGGAACAGGAAATTTAAAACAGTTTATTAAACTACAAGTTTATCACTTGATTGGACACAGATTCAACTAAACTGTTTGCTATGTTTACGTTTGGTTGGACGTTGTTAGTGGGTACCTATTCCTGAATGTACAGATCAGGCCATCAGCCATGATATCAGCTTTCCAGCTGTAGATATGAGGAAGGTAGCAAGGTGAACAAATGGGGTGAGACTAACCTATTGCTGCCTTTACGTCCAACCAAACACATTGAGTTCAAAAACACTATAAGTTGGAATCGCATGAATTCAACTGCGGTCCTACCAAACAGGCCCTAGAGACGGCGGACGGGTGGGGTTCAGAGTGTTGTTGTGGAAAGCTTATAATGCGTGGAACATGGCGGTGGTACATGGATCAGTCGGTGAAGGTAAAGAAAAGTTTGGTCGAAATCTTTTTGGTTGGTTGTATTTGTCGCGAGCTCCTGGAAGATGTCAGGGAAGGACGTCGTCTACTTTCTTTTGCCTCTCATTCATTTTCTCGCTCGCTATTGCATTTCTCCATGCCCACACGTGATTCAGAATTAAAGTGACTTTCTAAATGAGACAAATTCGATCAATGCGAAACCTTCATTTCAACCCCACAGAAAACACCATCATGAAATCTGATATTTTCGAACCAATCAATATTGGGCTTCTAGATGTACGTGACGAGGTCCATGTCAACCCCATCACATGAATGAATGGCAGAAATGTACTCCCCGGGTCGTCAATCTAGCTGCGACCATTAGATGCAACTGGTTTTATTTTCTTTAATTCTTTAAATTTCCTTCTCTTCACTTGTTGCATGGCTGCATCATGACTTGTGAAGTTGCCCATGGGAGATGCTGCATGTATGACTGTGAAGCCATCAGTATCGATGTCGGGCATCAGGAAGCGAGAGCACGCAGACGGAGTGGAGATGTATAGATAACAGAATGATTGGGGTGTGGTCGTACGTAGAGCTGCTGCGGTCCAATAACAGTTACGTTCGACAACCGTATATAGAATATATGTACAACCCTCACCACGAGACCGTATTTATCATGGTTGTCGGCAGTAGCAGTTCGTAGACGTTGATGGTGGTGTTGAGTAGTACCAGTGAGCATGTGGGTGGGGGGAGACCTGTTTGGCTGGCGTGTCATCGTGGTCCCCACCTCGTCGTCCCCTACCTCCGGGGGGATTGATACGTCGCCATCACTTGGATCACGAATTATATCGCTTGTAGATCGTGCCAATACGGCAGGTGGGCGCAGTGCACCGCACCCAGTTGGCCTGCATGGATATCTTCCTTTCACTCGATGCCCTATGCGTTTTGTGGTGATAAGGGTCTGGCAGGTGAAAAGGGGAACTTGTTGGAAGTAAGGATCTCGTGCGTGCATATAGATATATACATGTAACAGGAATCATCGAGCTTAGGGTTCGTTGTACATGCCCTCCCCCACTGTTCTTTAGGGATCAAGTCAGTGAAATTTATTCTTGTCGTCCCCCATATATTGGTTATAAAATGAGAATTATAAGCTAGAAAGATGCCGCACCCCAATATGAGCATAGTTTTTTCTTATGTCAAAGTTATTATAGTATTTATGAGTTGAAAGCCAAAGCTGTAAATCAATTATTTGAAAATTAGAGATCCAATTACGAATTGTTCAAATAGCCTACCAAGTGGTGAATGTGTTTCACTAGAAGCATAACCTTATGAGTTTTGTGGCGTTTTGTGGTTCAATACTAGCTTGATAGAGGAAGAAATTTGTTTTAAATGGGTCGAGGCCATATGTTTGACAAGGTATCAAATAATATGCCCTTCGACTTTTTTACTATATGAGTTTAACCCTAGGCTAGGTACGTGACTTGGGCATAAATGTTTGAGCGCTCACGAAACAAATTCTGGTGAATACAGCAACACACACGTCGACATGAACATATCCTTATGCACTAACTATGTTTACACGATTTACTAAAATATGAATCAAGGAATCAAACCATGTCTTTTCAAATGTAGACGAATCATAGATAAATAAATGTTAACAATGACGAGATATTTACACTTAACGACATAGTATAGTTGTCTTTTGCCTTTTATAATTTAAACTAAAAAAAATTGCCCATTCATTCATCCTGTGGCCGGGGGGTTTTGAACCTGCAACATCTCGGTCTTACATCAGTACTTTTACCATCTGGGTGCTACCTCTTTGACATAATTTTTATAAATATTATAAAATTGTGGAAAATATTATATTCCATCTACTTATCTATTGTATTTTAAAATCTCTTAGTCATCCTTTTTCTAGTTTATAACTAAAATGAGAAGGAACCATAAAAGTGGGAGTGAAGACTAAAGAGAAAATTTATAAACGATTGAGCTTTATTTTTGTATTGAGCATCGACACAATTAGAAATAAACACATATTTTTGCACACCTCGTCTAGCCACATCATTCTTATTGGACATAACTATATAGAACATGTGATTGAGTGCATTAATTTTGAACAACTTCTGAGGATATCATATTCAACTACACATGTCCTTTTTTAGCATAAGGATAAACTCTATTGTACTCCAAACATGTCTTTACAACTTGACACAACTTATCGTGTAATATATGAACAAGCCCCTATATGTTGACACAACTCCTTATACTACATAGAAAATATAAAGAAGTCTTAATATTTGTCACAACTTCTTGTACTACGTAAAAAATCTAACCAACTTGACTCAATGCCATTATTGTGACTCTTTTATCAATGCCTCTTATTTTTATAATAATTTTGAATGATTCTTGAAACTAAGTATTTATATCAAACATATACAATAGTAGAAAACTTTTATTGTTTGCAGTTTGCCAATTTTCTTAATGCTTGTTATTCATAATCTTAGAAATAATCTATTATATTGATAATAATAGTAAACTCCCTACACGTTAGAGAATTTGAATGTGACCTTTTGTATTCATTGATTCTTTATACAAGTCTAACTCTTGATAATATTGATCTAAAAAACCCCTAAGATAAATATAGAGGTCTTTAAGAATTAAAAGAGACACAAGAGGTAGTTTCTGTTTTATTAGATATTTGAGTGTCATTTTTTTATCCATTTGATTAATATTCAATTATTGAGTACATAACTTTTTAAATACCATGTTTAACTTTTGTCCAACTAATATCATTGTTACAAATTGATAAGTTTAAAAAATCATAAATAAAAATAAAATGATTTGACAAATTGTATTGAAGATGTGTTAGAGTGTTTAATTTTATTATATTAAATTACTTTATTGATTTTATCTTTACTAGATGAATGGTGAGATACGACACTTTTTTTTGAGAAAACGCCTAACAAAAATTTTCATCTTATCAGACATTTTCTTCATAGTAAATATATTTAAATATTATTTATATATGGTTCTTGTATTTCAAAATAATCAAAACAAAATAGGATTGTTTACTTTTAAAAATATTTTTTCTAGTAAAAATGTCTATAAATATATTTAAAAAGTAGAGAAAAATTCTTATTTTATTTATTTAAAATGCTACATAGTGTACCCTTATTGTGCTTAGTATCTATGTTATTATTATATTATTAAATATATTTGTTTTTTTTCATTTTTGAGAAAATCATTAAAGATATATGTGATCATGAGCTTGAATATATAAAGACCTATCATGCAATGGACTACAACAACATTATTTTTATCTTTTTTTATTACATTTATTGAAAGTTTGTCCCCCCCCCCGCCCCGGCCACAGTAGGTATATTGGTTTCGTCCATGTTGTCAAACCTTAATTATCTTGGAAAAATTGTATACTCACTTTCTTGTCCAGGTTAACAATCGTTGATGTTTCTTTAGATCTTCGCGGTTCTGTTTGTTGTGTCCAAATAAGCAAAACCTAAGAATTGTGTATGAACTACCCTCTGCCTACTTGTTAATTTTGTAGACTCTCTATATATGCAAACAACACCGCTTCTTCCAATATGCTTTTTGTGATCTTCCACATCTTTTTAGTAATTGGTGTGCGTGTAGGAGTTCTTGACTATTTTGTCCTAATTGTTAGTTATGATTGAATTAGAGAAGCAAAGCGCTAGTGAATCTCGACATGAGAGCGATACATTTTATGTTCACGACGGTGATTTGCATGATGCACTTCACTCTCGGATTCCTAAAAACTCTAGATCGTCGTTCTTTACTTTGACCAATTTATCAGTTGTTTTGCTTAAACAATAACTTAGAAACGAAATTTTTACTACCACTTTTCACCTAATAATAAAAGTGTATAATAAATAAAGAGTTTAGTTAACATTCATCGTTGTTTTCTTCCGAACATATTCAAACAGTGGAATCATGTCTTTTGTTGAAAAGAATGGTTGATATAAATTAGGATCTTGTTGATAGTACTGTTCCCTGCATGCACATGGATGTGTGTAGCGTTATGCTTCAGATGCTTATGCCCATCTGTACGTGGCGAACAAGAGATCCTTGCCGCAACTGCGTCGTTGTCATCATAGCAACATGATTTATAGGAATACCTAGTCTTTAGAATGTACGAGGTGCCTTCTTAAGATGTGCCTCTTACAGCTAAAAAGATATATAAAACGGACTCTAGTCACTTGGCGGGCGGTGAGACAAGAATGAGATAGAAAAGGCGATTGATAAGATTGCAACTCAGATCCCTGTTCGTGCTACTCGTGAATCTAGCATATAATGACCCTTCATAACAACGAACCAAGTTAATAGGGTTGGGGATGGACCATGAGACCAATGACCAAGCAGGCCGGGAAGAAGAGTTGGGGGTGATGAGTAAGAACGAGAAGAGGGTTGTTAGGGAATATGGCATTGAAGGGAGTAATAAGGTTAATCATTTTGGCGAACAGCACAGAGTTGGCTAGGTTAGGCAACCGTGACGACGGCTAGAGTTAATTGCATTTTTAGTAGTAGAGGGCCCAAACATCATTCGGGAAGAAAGCTCCCATAATATCAGCATCATCATCCTCTCGATCTTTAAGTCGGTCTCCTCGTCAACGCCAGGTTATTAGACACACAAACATATAGATATTTCAAGACGGATTGACGTCTCAGTCACAAACATCCAGCGTCGTTATCTTGGTGTTTGCGAGCTGTATACGCTTTTTATATACCTATCGTGATTATTACACAATACACGTATAGCACGGCTTTTAATCGTGTTCGCGAAGCTTGTACTGGTAGGAAACCGAATAAATATGGGGGGAGAGAGAGAGAGAGAGAAATGGGAAGTTGGAACAGTGAGCCCCTATTGCAGGAATGATACGTTAGCTGATGCGACATTCGGGTTCCCGCAGTAACGTATATGATACGAGTGATTGTATTATATCAATCATGCACCATGCAAGGGGGACAGATAAGATTGTTGATCCAGCAACTGGACATCCCGGTGCATGCGACATATAATTCCTCCAACGAGTGATTGCATGGAACGTCCCTGTTGAATGAATGAGTCGTATAGTGTACCATGTTTGTTTGCACACCTCATGTATGGAACTACCCATTATTGAGATATAAATGCAGATTGGGATTCTCCATGTGTGTGCTATATTCACCTCATAGCTATACGACAGTCATAGCAGAACCATAAACAGCACGCCCAGCCGCCCACTTCTGCACCGGCAAAAAGGAAAATCAATTCGAACGTCCTCCCCCAACTACATGGGGTTCAGCCTATTCATTTTCTTCCTCAAGTGGGCCATAAATACGTAGGTTCAGTAGACACTAGATGGGTAGATTCTTATCCTTTTATACTCCACCCACACCATGTCGGATAAGATAATGGTAAGCATTTTTGTACCCATCTGCCGTTTGACCTTTACCTAATTTACCGACATCTAAAGAAGGTAGGTTAAAGAGAAAAATCTTACCTACCCGCTTCATCCATTTGCCACTGATATAAAGTTTCAAAGCAGCTTTGTGCTCGGCGGAGGAATCACAAACGACATTGTCCTCGGTCCAGGAAACGATTCATAGCATGAAAAGAAGTAAAGTAGCAAAGAACATCGCCATCAAAATTGACATTGCCAAAGCTTATGACATGATGGCATGGAGCTTTATGGAAGACACATTAATCAATATCGATTTACCATGGAACATTCGGCAGTATATAATGAACACTATAACATGCAACTATTCCTATATCAATTGGGATGGAAGTAATTCTACATAATCAAGGCCACCATGTATTCGTTCAGTGTATAGAAATGCTAAGCCAAATGATCGAAGACAGGGTGAAAGGAAAGAGTTGGAATTTGGTACATTTGATGGAAAAAAACTCAAAATATCTCATTTGTGTTTTGCATACGATATCATCCTTTTCTCCAAGGCCAACAAGAAAATATACAGACTCATGTTGTACTTCAAATATTTCAAAAAGGCCTCATGACAGGCAGTGTCAATTGAGAAGACTCAAATTTTCTTCGCAAAGAGTGTACCCCGAGCGACAAGAATTGAGACTTGTGAGGCAAGTAGCTTTCTCAAAAGTAAAAATCTGGGCAAATACCCTAGAGTCTCGATCACCATTCCAGTGTGGACCGCAAGACATACACTAATGTTTTGGAAAATTTTACAAATAGAATCAATTCTTGGTCAGCTAATGCCTTTCTCTTATAGGTAAGATTTGCCTCACCAAAGCAATAGTCACAACCATTCCTACATGTGTGATGCAAACAACCAATTTGGATGAAGTCACTGGCAAGAAAATACATGGGGAGCTAGGCATAAAATTGATGTGGGATCAGAATCAAGCCTTACTCCTCAAAAACATTTGGAAGCTTTTGTAAATATAGGAAGACTAACTGGTGTGAAACCATGCAAAAGAGATGGGCATCGCAGGAAGGAAAATCTATTGCACATACCTCGTGATTGTGTGGAGTCGTTATACTCAGGAGATACCTCATTACTGATAATTCCTACCTAGTGCCTTTAGTTGTCTCAATATCAACGTCTGGGAGGATGGCTGCTCCCGAATGGGACCATACTCAAGGTTGTTTCAATCAAACCCATTCCGTAGCAGCTTTTCAATCTAAAAGTCAACAACCTAATAAATATAAATGGCAAATCAGATAGTTGATTCATTAAGGTACAATTTCCTAAGGAAGTAGTGAAATCAATCCTAAAAATTATACGTACCATTAGATGAAGACGTGAAGGTCTTAGCATCTAGAAACACACACATAGTGGAGCATGCTCTGTGATATCAGTCTATACTATCTTGAGAGCCAGGAAATAATGTAGGAAGGATGTGGAATGGAGTGCTATCTAGAGTGCCATGGTCTCATATAAGATAAAAACATTCATGTTGCTCATATGTCATAATGACATTCTAACTAACCGCAATAGAATGCAGAGGAAGATGACTACTGACAACCTATGTAGAAGATTTGGAGAGGAGGAATAAATTGTATTACATGCCTTGTGAGACTACAAGAATGTGCAAGGAATATGACATGCAATCCTAACCAGTGTGGATATGACTATTTGTATGCTAGTGATGGACCTATAACAGTAGTTAAGGAACATTCTTCTAAGTAAAATGGATCAAACTATACCTTTGCTCATCACATGTCAGTACGCATGGAAGTATAAAAACAGGTGGGTTTTTTAGAAGGAAAGAAGGACCTTGATGCATCAAATAAACTTCATTACAAAGGAAGTCGAATTCACTAGGAAGACTTAGAGTGAGAACTCCACCCAAACTAAAGCATCACATACCTAGAAGTAGCGGAAACCTCCGAATGACTACATAAAAATCAACACAAGCACTGGATGGAATTGGGAGAAGGGTGTTGCGGTGGCGGTGGCCCAAGATAGCATAGGTAGGTGGTAGGGGAAAAGTGGGGGAAGATCATTTTATTTAAGAATGCTTTGGAAGCACAACATAATGCTTTTGACCTAGCGCTAACAATGTTGTTATATGCAAATATCCAAAGGTCATAGTTTCTATTGATATACAAATATCAACAAAAGTTATCTTTGAGAGGCATCAGATTAACCCCATGCATGTTATCTAGATCACAGGAATCCAAAATAAACTCAAGGATAATTGGATGGTTGCATGTGAGCAAAGAGATTGAAACTGTGTGGCAGACTGGCTTGCTAAACATCACCTCCAAAACATAAAGGAACTTGTTTCTACACAAGTCCCACTAGGGAGATGGAGAGTCTCCTCTCTTGTGATAGTTGTAATGGTAGTAATTCTACCATGTTTACTTCACTGCAAAACCTTGTCGTTTGTACTTCCTTCATGAATTTGCTTGCTAATGGAGTGTGAGATGGATAAAAATACTTCCTAATTTTCTAAAAGAACATAAGATTCAAAGAATGTTCTTATATTACCAAGTTAATTTTCAAACTATTCATTATGAAACCTATAAGATAGGGAAACATCATCATAGATGAATCAAATTATACATTCCTAAGTGAAACCCGTAAATGTCATGGATCATTCCATGAGCCAAGCTTGACTGCACTTCAAAAACCAAGGCTAGCTATCCCAAAGTTAGTTCCATGGAGGCTACTTACCAGCTAAGAAGTGGACTCCTTTGCAACTGATGTCGTAACTCGCATGCATAGGAAGTGTAAATACCTAGAAATGTACATATCATTTTAAAAGTCCAACATAAATGTGACATGAATATTAGGTAAGATGAAAAAAGTCATCATTGGTACAAATCCACAAGTATATTATGTACATGCATCATAATCCACTTATTTTTCACACTTGCTACATACACAGTTACCCTATTCATCGATTTTGTTATATATGTGTTCTTTATCCCCCTGTTACATATATAAATGTCTTATCATGTACTTCCCTCATTGTTAAGACACTAAACACAATTCTAAGATAATTGTTAGCAAGTATAAGCTATAAAATAAAAAAAATAATGAGTTGTCTAAATTAAACACATAATGAAAAAATCATAGTTTATTTATCCATAAAGTTTATGGTAAATACCTTATTGGATTACTTTGTATGTTCAATTTTGGTATTCCTTAATGTATATATCTTTGTTCATGTGGCCGAGAGAGTGGGATAATATATTGTGTGTTTTCATTGAATAAGGGTAGCCTTTGTATATAATTAAGAATGGATGGACATAATATAAATGTTATGGGATGAATCTCTATATACAATAGAATAATAAAAAGGAATATGGATAAAGTTAGCTACCACTTACCCTCAAATTGGACTAAACATATAATAAGAAAAAAGTTTGTTACATAAGAATTTGACTCAGAGACGTATTTAAAAATCTTTAAGATGACCCTCTGAATGGGTTGGAGTGAGTTGATCAACATGTATTGGGTCATTTATCAAATAAAGTCAGAGTCAACTTCTATGTGCTTAGTTCTCTAATGAAAGATGGGGTTAGAAGCTATATTGACTATTGCTTGATTATCACACCTCAAGTTTGTTGCTTCTGTCTGACAGAACTACTCCTCTTCCATGAAATTTTTTGCCCATATAGCTCATTCATGACACGAGACATAGCCTGATATTTTGATTTAGCACTAGAACTAGCAATGAAAATTTGCTTCTTTCTATTCTAGAAGACAATATCACCTCCTTCAAAACACACTAACTAATTATAGATTATGTGTCTATTATAGAGATTGCCCAATATGTTGGTACGTATGCCCAGAGAACCAATCATATGATGATTGGGATAAGGCATTAGATGCATGATTTGATTATTAACAAAGGCAATCTTCCAACTTATTTCGTATATTCAGTTATGAGATAATGAATAACATAATAAATGTCTAGAGAATCATATTACTCAATGACATAATTATTCAAGTTACTATCCTTATAGATGAGATCATACGGTTGTTAAGAGAAACTATGCATATTCTCATTATGTCCCTAATTGGTTGTTATTGTGGAAGGTTGATAGACTACAATAACACATAAGATTATAGTGTGGTTGATGACTAAATACCATTAGTCATGATATGGTAATATCAAACCAAGCACACAGATAAATGTTAGAGAACAGTGTATCAGACAGATCCACCGTCAGACTGACACATGGAAGCTGTCATCAGGGAAGTCATAGTCATCTCTCACAATGATGGTGTGGTTGTGGTTCTTAGTGTGGTTGTCATTCTTAGACATGAAATCACTGCACTCATCACATGTCGTAGGGTACACTTTGATATCATTAAACGTAGTCTTGAAACATGGGTTGTTATAAAGGTGATGATTGAGTGACTTTGTCATATGGGGATTGACTTTGAGTGATAGATATGGGATTTGTCACTTCTATAGGAGTATGATACCAAAGGCCTCTTGATTAGCAAGACTGAGAAAAGTATGGTCATACGCATGTGAGTCAATATATGATATTGAGCTTACTTATATCTCATCTAGTCTGCTCTAGTTCAAGGAACAAGATTGAATCATAATGAGGTTGGTTGTTCCATGCCTCTAGTTCAATCTGGATATTAGTGACAAAGGAACTATACAAACATTGTAACACCATACACAAATTGTAGGTTGAAGTTGTCCCCTAACTTTCCATTCACTTGAGTAACATTGATGTAGGACTAGGCACCACTCTTTGCTTGTGATGTCATAAGTTGTTATGGACATTTACTGTCAACGTGATATGGGACCTATAGGGTCACACACATAGGAACTCATCTAGAAGAGGAGTTGAATCTTGAAGGGCAATTGGATTGATTACTAAAGTGTTTAGGTACTCAAAACACACAACTGATCAAAGGATTCACAGACTAAAATGCCAAACGACCATGTCACTGGGTGAGACGGCCGTTTGGGCAGCCAGACAGGTGTCTCAAGTAATGAGACATCCGTTTGGGTTGTCAAGCAGATCAAAAATACAATTGTCTTAGTTATGACCCATGAACGAACCCGTTTAAGTTGTTGAACTAATCAGCTCGACTCAAACTCACCAGACAGCCATCTGGGTGAGTTAGATGGGCATCTCGCTTATGTGAAATGGCCCAGTTGGAATGAACAAAGGTTCTGGACTTTTTTTGAACTTGTTTCAATTGCACATACTTGGGGTGCAAGTAAATTAATGTGCGACATTAATTAGAAAATGATTTTCCAATTCATATCTGAGTGGAAATGTATAAAACGACCGCCTCACTGGGTGAGACGACCATTTCGGCGCATGTAGGTTGTAAAACTTCCAGAATTGTTGTGAAAATTTAAGATCTTCCGGTCCTTTGCACTCCCACTTTAGTCATGTATTAGTCGGGGGCTGGGAACCCTAACCCTAACCCCTCCTATATATAGAGGGGTACTGGGGGCTTCCCAAAATACAACTACTACACAAACAATTGAGAATCAATTGCTCTAAAAATTGTCGTCCTCTCTGATTGTGGTAACCACGAGAGCCCAGGCAAGTCCTACCCGACTAGGAAGGGATAGCCATGAAAAAGAAACAATTGAGGATCATTATTGTGGGAGAACATGTTGGTGACTAGTACACCAATGGGAGGGACAACTTCTTCCTATCCAATCATGTAGGACTACGGGAGGCAAGAGTCCTTTGGCTGCTTCTAGGAGGGCAATGTTAACTCATAGTTTGTGGCGAGATCTAAGGAGCCGTTGTAGCATTCGTCCGAGTCTAATGTTTGTAGAGGAGCAGTTAGATGAGTCCTAGTCCAACCAAGAGTTGCATAGACACCATCTAAGATAGAGTGTACATCTACATTGATGAGGATTGTCACTGGACTTTCTCCAGGACTAGGTATATCTTCGTGAAACCACCATTCTTGTTGCATAGTTCTTGACACGATCAGCTGGTTAATGGGATATTTGTCAGTAAAATTTTTGTTCCTGCTGCATGTCTGATGTCTGTTTCTTGACACAATCTACAACTAAGGAGCTATGCACCTTCATGTGTCCATGAAAAAATAGAAAATATTTTTTCCTACTTCTTTTTAGATATTGAAGAGATAAAATGACTACTTCATAGTGACATGAATGTGGTTTTTCCATTAATTGACTTACCACACTAGTATAAAAGAAATATATAGTCCATTGACTGTGAGATTGCTCAATTTTCCAACTAATCTCTTGTATTTCTATAGATCTACAAGAGGCTCCCCATGTTCTTTATATATCTTAACATTGGGATTTGTAGGTGTCTCTATAGGTTTTGAACACAATATACCCATTTCCTGCAGAAGTACAAGCACATATTTGTACTAGGAGATAACAATGCCATCCTTGGACCTCACTGTTTCAATACATGGAAAGGTTTTATGTAACCTACCTCTTTGGTATGAAATTTGGCCTCAAAAGAACTTCTCGTGTCTCATAATGCCTTGGTGATCATCACATGCAGTTATAATATCATCCACATAAACAATAAGGAGACATGATTGGAATACCATGCTAATGTAAGATAGAGTGATCCAAGCTCAATATTCATAGCCTAAAATCTAGAACAGATTGGGTGAACTTCCCAAATAGTTCCCACAGTGACTTATTCAGGACAAATAGATATTTGTAAAGATAGAAAACTAGGTGAGACACCCCGTAAGAAACAAACCCAAGTGGTTTCACCATATAAATCTATGTAGGGAGATATACAAGCAATGCATTTTTGATATTGAGTCAATGCAAGGGCCATCATAAGTGGGTGGACAAGGAGATGAAAAAAAGGACTAGAATCATTGTGGATACTATGAAGAAAGTCTCAAGGTAATCTTGTCCATCAACTTGTGTATTGCCTTCTACCAGAAGACTAGCTTTAAAACTGTTGATAGTCCCATTCACCCCAACTATTACTAAGAAGACCCATTGATATCAATCTATTTCTCTATTTGAAGGTGATGGAACAAGATTTCATGTATAATTTCCAAATAGAGCATGCATCTCATACTCCGTAGCTTGTTGTCAACCTTGGTGACTTAACGTAATAGATATGAATGAGATATAGGGACGGCAGATACACTAGAGATAAAGCAACTCAGAAAGATGACAAAAAGTTATAAGAAACAAATTTGGAAATATGATGCAATGTGCATGATCCATTTTCCTTCCATAAATCATTGGGCCTATCATCTATAATACGATGACAGGATCTTCAAAGTTAGGATAGGTAGGGGAGATGTTTGTCTGAATCATATCCTCTTCTACATGTACTAAAGTATCCATCAAACTTATAGGGTCATGATCATTATGAGTGCAAAGGATTGGGAAGAACATGAATATACTAGGCATAGGATTGACAATCATGGGAAAAGGAAGAGAATCTTCAATGTCTTGAAATTTAGACAATGATCCAAATTTTAGAGTTTCTTTAAAGAACCCATAATTATTTGAGAACGATCATCTATTTAGTGATTTCTCTTACTATAAATACATGTGGGGTTGTGCTCAAGTAAAGATTAACATTAGAAGATCCTACTCCTTGCATCAATGCTTGATGGAAATGGGTAGGAAAGGATGTGCAACAGGCGCCTTAGAGTTGTGGGCTATTACAGATTGTGTTTAATGCTTATGGTATGAATGTAATAATAGAAGGCATGCATGAAGAGAAGTTGATTTTTTTCACTCTTTTCATCAAGGTTGATAAGAACATGAAGTTCCTTTAAGACTTGTATAAGAACAAAATAATATGAATCTCACCTATTATCATTAGAAATTGGGAGTTGGTTTAATTATATTTCATGTTGTTACTCAGATGCATGACTATATGTCTATCATGTAGTTGTTGAACAAGGTCACATTTAATGGTTGTAATTTGTAATTTTCCCCAATTATTGGGGTTGACAATATATTTACCTAGAATTTCCATATATAAAAAGAGCTTAGTATATAATATATGAAAGAGATTTCATTGTCCAAAACATATGATGCCATGTGGTTAATCAAATATGTGAATGTGAGGATAGTTTCCCCCCTAAAACATATTCACGTACATTCTAGTGAAAAATAGTGTTTGATGTTTCAATGTTATTCCTATTTTTTCATTTAATGGTACCATTGTGCAAAGGGGTATGGGTGATAATTGATGAATAATCCTTTTGTTTAATAAAAAAGAAGCAAGAGCATGAATTAAATATTACTTAGCATTATCAATGTGAAGGATACAAGCCTTCCGTGGAAATTATGCTTCAATCTCAACAACAACACTTTCGATGATCGATAAGATTTTAGAATGTTCTTTCTTTAAATATAGCTACAATGAACATAATGAAATTATGATATTCAAGTTTTAAATATATCCCACTAGTTCCCCATACATCAAAACAAACAATATGAAATATTAAATCAACACGCATATAGTCTAAGGACCTAAGAATTGATGATGTTTTTTTAACTAACAAGCTTCACAATTTTAATTTAGATAAGGTAAAAAATTAAGTAAGGGGAAATACAAAGTTTCTCTAGTGACAAATTACCTAAATGACTATGGACATGGAGAAGTGAATCACCCATGGTATCCTTCGGAGTCCTACCTAGATAATAGAGACTATCTTACTCATTCCCATAACCAATATTTGCCTTCATCTAGATATCATGTATACAAGATTGATTAGGGTCACATGTAAGGGATACTTTAAGCTCTAGAGTTCATTTACTAATATATAGTAAATTTAAGGGAAGTGGTGGAACAAATAGATTCGATGATAGGATAATGCTTGGAAGAGGTGAGATGGTTGCATTGCCTCATATGACAATTGAAGAGATATTATCAACGGTGACTTATGAGGAATTGCCATTGGCAGCAGGTAAGTTGGAAATGAGTATTGATATACATGAAATGTTATTTGTTTCACTTGAGTCAAGAACACAAACTAATATGTGCATATTGAGGTATAATATCTATAGTTGAGCTTGGCGCTCCTAATTTATAAGCATAAGAGGTGATGGAAGATGATGCTTGTTGGGATGCCTAGAATTAGAAAAAAAATATTTTACTCTTCATCACTCTCCTTGATATGATATGTGGGCTCAAAAGACTCTTCAATAGAGGTGTGATTTTTCATGGAAGTCCTAGGAGGAAAGCCATGGATCTCATATAATATCTCCTTATAGTGACCCCTTCTTACCACATTGGTAGCATGCAAATCGACCTCTTCCCTTAGAGAAAGAGTGTCAACTTCTGTTACCAACACAACCCCATCCTTATCTATACTGTTGGTGGTGTTCTGGAAGGCAAGTGGTGATCGATATGTCACTAAAGTTGATGAAGAATGCTGCTCAAGGAAGGCATCTGAGACGGTTTGATATGCCTCTATTGATGATGGAAGTTTTGTCCTTGATAGTATTTGTATTCTAAATCGTTCATATTCTTGGTGAAGTCTAGAAATAAATTTGATGACTACCATATGATATCGCTTCTTTTTAAGCTTGAATCGATCAATGGAGATCGAGGGTATGTATCTAGATCATTTTTTATCCAAGTAACAGTTGGTATGTATGCCTAAATAGATAATCATGTGATGATTGGAATGTGACATTAGATACCTGATTTGATAATAATAAAGGTAATTTCATCTATTATGTTTGTCTCAACATGAGATAATGACACAAACATAGTAGATGTCTAATGAATGTTACTTGATAACGTATGACTTCAAGTACGTGACTTGAACAATGAGATCGTACGTATGATAAGAGTACATTTATTCTTGTTATGTCCCTAGTCATATATTACTGTGGAAGCAAAATGGACCATAGTAATACATAAGATTAGAGTGTATGTTGACTGATGACAGAGTCTCATTAGTCATGATATGTGATATCAAGTCAAGCACACATGTATATGTTAGAGAACAATATATGAGGAAGACCCACTGTGAGAGTGATACATGGAGACCATGGAATGGTAGTCAGAATCATCTCTTATAGTGATTGTGGTGATTGTGGTTCTTAGACTTGAAGTCACTACATTCATTACATGTCGTTCATGTACTTTGACATCATCCAACATGATCCTAAATAAGGGTTGTTATAACAGTGATGATTGGATGCATTGTGGTACATGGGGATTGAATATGAGTGATGTAGATTGGATTTGTCCCTCCTATAAGACATTGATATTCAGGGTTTCTTGATAAGCGGGACTGAGAAATGTATGACCGTACTCATGTGACTCAATATATAATATGTGATCTAACATGCATCTCAGACAGTCTATTCTAGTTCAAGGAATATGGATTGAACGTTGAGAGGATGACGATTCCATGCCTCGACTTCATTATGGATATCAGAGACAAAGGAACTATATGAACATGATAACACTTATCGTGAATTATAGGATGAAGTTGTTCTCCAAATTTCTTGATTACTTGTTTAGCAATGATGTGTTTCTGGACACCACTCTTTTCTTGAGATGGTGTAAGTTAGTTATGAACATTCATTCCCAACCCTAGCCTCTCTTTTAAGTAGAGGGGTACTGGGGGATTCTCATAACACAATAGTTTCTCCAACAATTGTTGTCCTCACTTGTTGTGGTAGCCAATAGAGAGCCCAAGAAAGTCCTACCCGATAAAGGGAGGGATAATAAGGGTGAGACAATTGTGGGAGAGCATATAAACTCTTGCAGGTTGACATTCAAAAGTGACAACTCCTTCTGGTTGACTCAGGAAGTACAACATGGAGTTCTCAATGGTCCGTGTGGACTACTCTAGAAGTTAGAGGTCGTTTTCTGCCACTAGGAGGACACCTTCAACCGTTGTGTGTGGTGTTGCACCAGGAGGCTAGTGGAGACAAATGTCTGAATGATGATGTTGAAGAAGGAGCAAGCCGCTGCTTGAAGAAGAAGCACAATGCTACTAGATGGGTAATGTCATTGGACTTGCTCCAGGACCTGGTGTAACCTTGTGACCTTTCCCTCCTAGATACATTGTTATTGGGGTGATCATGCTGTCTAGGGGAATCAAGCTTTAAATTTTTGTTTCAGATGCCTCAACTATCTCCTTGATTTCCCTACAGTGGTATTAGAGCCACGTAAATTTACAATGTATCTAGGATTTGAATCGACATGATTGGATTTATTTTATTGCATACAATGTGAATATGAAACTTTTTAATGTGCATATCGGATTAATTACCACATACGCTCCACAAACAGATATATGATATGATGTGATATGATATATAAGCAATTTACACGCATATCCCTAAAAGTTAGTTTTGATGGTGGATGTGAAGCATGGTTATGGCCAATAACCTTAGGTCTGTGTGTGCATGGTTGTGGTTGTTTATTCCTATTTATATCTCAATTTGTATATTGATCTCTCTCTCCTTTCCAAATATAAATTAATTCTCTTCTTCCTCTATCTCCTCGAATGTAACTTTAGGTTTTCTCTTATATAATGTAATATGAAATAAGATAGTTTAATTTATGTTTCATTGTGAGAGGATTTTCTGCACTAGACGAACTGACCGGCTCGTGAGATGAACTGATCAACTAGAGGACTAAGGAGGCTAGACGAAAGGAGGATGAACCGATCGACTAGTGTCCCAACAGACCAACTGGAGGAGTCCAGACGTCACTTGAATCTGGAGACCAGATGACCATTTCTAGAGCCTAATCGAGTGACCAGGAGGCGATCCAACCAGTTCAAGAGTTGAATCGATCAACCCATATTGACTAGAACACATATCTTCATCAACAACATGTTGCACATGATGTGGACCTTAGGTGGTATTAATTCCTTGTGGCTCATAGATTACAATATAATGGCCATAGCATCGCTTGTGTGTTTTAATTATTGCATGTTCTCAATTGTGGTTATAGAATATATATGATATGTACTATAAATATGTGGTGATTGGGTATGTATAGGTATTTGCATATAAAATCCCTCAATACAATATTAAGTCTAAGATGCTTTCCATAAGTAACACACATGAAAAGCTTAATCGACCAAGCATAGGTTACACCCAAGCTTGGTGCGTCCCCCATCTTGTGGGAGTGTGATTGTAGATATGTTGGTTTTGCCCAAGTAGGGTGCATATTCTATCGTGCTGGTTTTTGGGTCAGGCTTAACTAGGTGACCTTAATACGATTGAGTGCCTAGAAGTATGCATATGGAATATGGCAAGGACTTGGACATGCCATCTATCTAAGAGTTACATATGAAGCAATTGGCAGAAATTGCGTACCTTAATTATTGACTATGGACGTTGGCATTGGTCGGGTAATAGTTGAATCATTTTGGATCTTGGCTCACTAGAAGAGTGTATGCTATAATCTTCCAAATTGATATATGAAGGTTATCAATTGGACAAAATAGTGATAATTAATTTAAGGAATATTTAATATCATTAACTAATCACATTAAACAAATAAAAAATGTTTTGAAAAAATTGCAATATTCCTTTGTAGAATCTAATGTCAAACACAAACATGCTGACATTGTGATAAATCATTGAGAAAGGACAAAACAAGATAAAGTTCCACAACTGGTTAAGGACTTTAATAAATGTTCTCGTCAATGATCCATAGTTCTATGTCCTTGAAAGACCAGAGCCAAAGGAACCTGCTCCCAATGCACCTAAGGCTGAAATGGATGTTTACTAGAAGCATGTCAATGATGCCAAAGACATTTCAGTACCTTATGCCATGTTGTATGAACTATGAGTTAAATGAGAAGAATGAAAACATGGACATTCTCGAGATGTTAACACATCTTAAATATGATGTAAAGAAAGAAAGGTATAATGTGTTTAAAGAATTGTTTTAGTGCAAACTGACAGTGGGAGATCAAATAGAGCCCCATGTGCTCAATATGATTGGGCATGAGGAGAGGGTGGGATTTCTTTTAGTTCAAGAGTTGGCCACATATATGATTCTACAAATTGTTGTATGAATTGTAAATCCAATTTATCGATTGTTACTACTTGAGTAACTTGGCTAAATGATGTATAAACTACTTAGCATGTTGATGCCAAAAGAACAAATGAAAAGAAGGACAAATTTGTGATGGTGATCAGTGGAAGTGCGTCCCAAGGCAAAGGCAAGGCCAAGAAGATTTTTTAGGCTAAGCTAAAGTCTAAGTCTTCTGCACTCAAGTTCTGTAGAAGGGTAAGTGCAAAGGAATTTGTCCTTTTCACTTGAAGGAACAAAGGATTTAGAAAGAGATAAAGATGTCTACTTTAGGTCCCAAAAAGAAATAAGCTAGGATTGTAAGGAGAAAGAGTTTTTTTCCACTACACTTAGAATCTATATTTCATGGTCATATAATAGAATTACTAAATTCCTATTATGGACTTGCCATTAATTAAAACAACATGTATCTTGTATGGACAATAATAAATTGATGTTTCATTTTCAAGGATAAGATCTTATATGGCAATGTCATATGTCATATAAACTATACTTGGTAGTTGTCGAGACAATTGTGTATGACACATATACTAAATGACTTGATATCTCAAAAAATGAACACCAATAACATTGTCATCTAGAGCGCATAAATGAGAAATGCATTTCTACAATCCATATGATGGTTATCTAGACTCTTTTGGTTACTGGACCAATAGAGACATGCATATCTTATTTGTTTTGCAATATGACAAAAGCATCTTCACTACATGTAGTGGGAGAGCGATCGTTCAATTAGGTCTCATACATTTTGATGCATATAGACCTTTTAGAATAAATGCTAAAGGTAGCTACTAGTACCTCATTGTATTTACTGATGCTATAAGTAGATATGAACTTTGTATTTAATTACATACAAGTATTAATTTCTTGAAGTGTTCAAGGATATTGTGAATGAAGTAAGTATTAAGGCACTTCAATGTGATCGGTGTTGAAATGTTTTTAACCAAGAGTTTGAGTACCTTCTGGGAGATCATGATAATTTATCATGATGAACTCCACCAAAAACACAATGATAGTGTATCATGAAAGTGTATTTGAAAGAAGAAATCACACCTTGTTAAGTCATTTTGTGATTATCAATAAAATCTAGATAATCTTCCAATTTCCTTTTGGGCACATTCTTAACACTAAACAATGTGTCATCTAAAATAGATCAAAAGACACCATATGAAATATGGAATGGGAGGTGTTCAAATATGTATTTTGTAGTGATTAGGGATGAATTGTTATATAAGAAAATATTTTCATGAAAATCTTTATCCAAAAAAGCAAATAAATGTTATTTTTTGTTAAAATACTACTATTATCCAAATTCAACAACAAAGTTGTTAGTTAATCTGGATAACTGTATTCTTGAAGAGGAACTTAGTTCCAAAGGAATCATTGGGAGTAAAAGTAGAACTCAAAATGTTTGAGACAAACAAGAAAATATTGAAACTAAAGCGGCATAGTTGAAATATAGAGAATTATAAGATCTTAAATTTCTTATGTAACACACAAAACAAGTAGTTCTAATGGAAAACACCTTGAGATTACAATATTATGATATCTTCAAGAAGGCGGTGAGTTGGCCATATATGATGAGTCAACTATCTACCTAGAAGCTATTGAGGAACCATAATCTAAGAAATGGATTGAGGTCATTAGATTCAAGATGGAGTTCATGTAAATCATCAAGATATAACCTTGATGGACCCACGAGAAGGGGTGAAACCCATAAGGTGCTTTTAGGTCTTTGATAGGAGACAAACATGGAATGGTAGATTGGTTTCAAAGAGTTTCAAACTAGTTCAAAGTGTTAAACATTCAAAAACTTTTGACCAGTTACCATGGTTAAATCCATCAGGATCATGCTTCGTGTTGTATCTTGTTATGACTAATGAGATGTGGCATATGGATGTTAAAACCACATTCCTTAACTAGAATAATTATGAGGATGTGTATGTGACACAACCTAAAGGTTTTATAAATCCATTAATGCAAATAAAGTATATAAGCTACAATGGTCAATCTTTGGATTGAAGCAAGCATCTCAAAGATGGAATGTTCCATTTGACATGACAGTCAAATAGTTTGACTTGAATCAGAATGATGATTGAATATTTGATTATAAGGATTTAGTGGGAGCATATTCATACTCCACTTGGAATGGGGAATAACGTCCTTATCCTACTAATGTTAAAACCTGAAAAGAAAATTACCTTCTACGAAGGACTTAGGCGAAGCATCCTATGTGATAGGAATTGAGATCTATAGAGATAGATTGGGAAAGCTTCTTGATCTACATAAGAGAACATACGCTGGCAAGGTGTTGAAAGGGTTCAACTTACAAGAACTCAATGAGAGAGAACTTGTCCATTTACCATGGAGTTAGTCTCTCAGGAGCCTAGTGTCTCAGTTCTTGTGAAGAACATAAACACATGGATAGATGCCATATCCATTCACAATTGGATCTATCTTGAATGCAATGTTATGTATCCCATTGTCTCGTATGTATTGTACATGAGGAGAGGATATATAGTCATCTCATATGTATTGGACATAATGAGAGGATATATATACCTATCTACAATTTCGTATGTATTGGACATGATGAGAGGGTATATGTCGGATGCCATTGAGTGTCACTATACTACCATAAAGAACATCCTTAAGTTCTTGGGAAGAAATAAAAGGACCGGTTCCCTAAGTATGGTAATAAGGAAGAGTTGGGTGTAAAGAGTTACATCGACGCAAGCTTTTGAAATGACAAGTAAAATTAATGATCACAATCTATATTTATGTTTGACCTTAAATGAGAACTATAAGCTAGAAATGGTTTTGAGTAATGACCATTATTTAAATCTACAATGAAGGCAAGCATCTCTGTGTTATGAGAATAGTAGGGGATATTGTATGGATCATGAACTTCATATGGGTGAACTTGAATGAGGTTCCAACCATTGATGACACAATAGAAATACTATGACAACAATGGAGCTACGGAATAGACTGGGAATCTCATATAGCATACTACGACACATCCATCTCATGTGAAAATTTGCACAATGACGAGATGTGAAACTTGCAAAATATTGACTTGAAGCAAATGTTTCTAAGCCACTATAAATGTGCTTGAACAACATAAACATGATGGACAAGTTAAGATCACTTGGAATAAGATTCATGGGTGATTGGCTCTAAGTGCAAGTGGGAGTTTTTTGGTATGTATGTGCAGAGAGACAATCATGTGATGATTGGAATGTAGAATTTGATACCTCACTTGATAATAATATAGGAAATTATGTCTATAATGTTTTTCTTGGCATGAGATGATGACATAGACATAGTAGATGTTTAAGAATGATGTTACTCGAGGATGTATGTCTTCATGTACAGAACAATGTGATCCGACATATGATAAGGGTACATACATTCTTGTTATGTCCCTAGTCAGATATTACTGTGGAAGAAAAATTGACAACAATAATACATAAGACTAGAGTGTGTGTTGACTGATGATAGAGTCTCATTAGGCATGATATGTGATATCAAATCAAGAACACATGTATATGATAGAGAATAATATACCAGACAGACCCATCATGAGAGTGATACACAGATACCATGATATGGTAGTCAGAATCATCTCTTAAAGTGACAGCGGTAATTGTGGTTGTTAGACTTGAAGTCACTACATTCATCACATGTCATTCAAGTACTTTGACATCATCCAATGTGATATTGAATAAGGGTTGCCATAACGGTGGTGATTGGGTGCGCTGTGACACATGGGGATTGAATGTGAGTGATGTAGATGGGATTTGTCCCTCTTACCAGAAATTGATATATAGGGCCCCTTGATAAGAGGGATTGAGAAATGTACGGTCATACTCATGTGACTCAACATATGATATGCTAGCTCATAATTATCTCAATCATTCTATTCTAGTTCAAGGAACATGGACTGAATGTTGAGAGGATGATGATTCCATGCCTCATGTTTAATCCAGATTTCAGAGACAAAGGAACAATATGATCACAGTAACACTTATCACGGATTTTAGGTTGAAGTTGTTCTCCAACTTTCTGAATTACATGGGTAGCAATGATGTTTTTCTAGATGCCACTCTTTGCTTGTGATGTTGTAAGTTAGTTATGAACATTCACTGCCCACATAATTTTGGACCTATAGGGTCACACACATAGGATACACATGGATTAAAGGATTACATTCATCAATGATGTTTAATTTGATTACTAAAAGTATTTTGGTATTCAATTAAACAACTGAGGTTGAAAATTGATTGACTGAACTCTGAACTGACAACTTTACCCTACCAACTGACCGATTGGGTAATCAACTGATCCGTTGGAGTGCTAGGTCAAAGGGGATCAACATTGGTTGATCAATGGGTAAACTAGGGATGATATGACTGGTTCACATAGTGAACCAACCAGTTCACATATCCCAACTAAACGGTTCACAGAATGAACCACCTGGTTCAACTGCCAATTCAATTGGATCAAGGATTTGTGCTGACATCATGTTGTGCATTAATTGTACATTGATTTCCAATTTGATTTAGAGTAAAAATTGCATGAACCTCTCGGTTCTCTTAGTGAACTGACTGGCTCGCGCACCAACTGATCGGTTGGGTGTACGAACCATCTTGTTCGTTGTGCACAGGTTCTAGAAAATTCATGAATTTGACCCTTTGGACTCTCACACATACTGGGAACCCTGGCCCTAGCCTCTCCTATAAATAGAGGGGTACCAGGGGATTCTCAAAACACAATTGTTGCTCTGATAATTTTTTTCAACTCTGGTTGTGGTATGAAATAGAGATCCCAAGCAAGTCCTACTCAATAAAGGGAGGGATAGCAAGGAAGAGACAATTGTGGGAGAGCATATCAACTCTAAGAAGTTTACGTTCAAAAGGGACAACTCCTTTCCATTGGCTCTAGTAGAGCAATGTGAAATTCCCAGTAGTTTGCGTGGACTTCTCTAGAGGTAGGAGGTCATTTGCTACCTCTAGGAGGATACTATCAACCGTAGTCTATGGTGTTGCACCAGGAGGTCGGTGGAGATGACTGTTCAAGCAATGTTGATGAAGAAGGACTGAGCTACTGCCTGAAGAAGAAGAATGATGCTAATGCCAGGTTAATGTCGCTAGACTTGCTCAAAGGCCATGTATAAGTGTGCAACCTTTCCTTCCTAGATACCTTGTTATTGTCTCAACCTTGCTATCCAGAGGAATTAGACTTTAAATGTTTATTTCTGCTACCTTATGTATTGCTCTAATTTCCCAATAGTAACCTCCCCAAAATATTGTGCGATCCTATCCTCTTAATGAACATTGTACATTTCCATGTTCATAATACATCCCTAAGATGTCATTGGGTTACATAACATGGATATGATCCTAAATAGTCATGCAAATTATTAGATGATTTTTGATGCCTACTACCTTAGGATACATGGAATTACATATGATGAACAAGAGTCCAACATCATGATTCTCCATTAGAAAAGATGTTTTGTAGTTGGAGGAAACTTACTGAGGTGCTTTCCCTTGCTTTGAACCTTAAACCAAATGGTGACTTTTCCACACCACTAACTATAATTGCCCCCATTTCATTTGGTAGAGGTGATAATGAAGTTATGGACAAAAGGGGGCTAGAGTATTGGCATGGTTTCTACTAACATTGAAGATTGTAGTGGTTGATAGCATTATAAACATCATGTTCGACTACTTACACGTTTTAATCTAAAGTGAAAATGGATCTGACTTTACACTTAAGCTATGTTGTGTCGACCCTTTGGTGGTTGGCATGCTAAAAATGTGTGTGAAATGCAAGTGCATGTGTGTCATAATATAGACCTATGAGGCCCAAGTATTGAACTTAGGGAATCTCTCACCAAAAACTACTACCTACTGATACCAAATCAACTAGACCGAGTGAATAAGTTGATCGGTTGTTTAATTAACCAAGAACTCCAATGAAATCTAAATAAGGTTATTGTGGTCAAGAGCGGATAGATTCCTCAGGACTTGTGGTTTCACCATGGTGTACACTGCATTAAAGTTACTTTTTTATTTACAATTATTCAACTTTACTATGGACTAAAGACCTGTAGCAAGTATTACCTATTCCTGCAGCATAATACACTACCTAACTAAAGCAAACCCCACTCTCATAGCAGTTTAGGAATTAGTAGGCATACTAATGAAATCTTTAGGCTATACTTTCATACACGTAAGCCTTCTCCCAAAGTGTGATATAGGCTATGTGAATCTAAGAGTTGTTCACTCTTGATCCCTCTCATGAAGAAATTAATGTTCTATTACTTTGATTATGGTGATCAAGCATAAGAAAATAAATAAAGATATCAAAGGTTTGTGTTCATAATTAAGGAAATAAATTACTAATTTGATGAATTTAAAAAACAATAAAATAAAAGGAAGCTCCCAATTCCTAAGGAATAAGGGGATTAGCCCCATATGATATTCATCATTGTATAGCTAGAGGAAGAAAAAGAAACTAAGATATACATAAGAAAACTAATCTAAAACCCTAGAGAAGTCATCTCAATGATCTCCTCTAATGATCTCTCTAGCTCCGCAATGTTCCAGCTACAATACATCCTCCAAAAGTGACAGGACATCTGATTAGTATTTATCTCCTCCTCTCTTGGCTCTGCCCTCTACTATTATGTCACAAAGTGTGATATGATCGTTCAGTCACACTCCTTAAGTCATTGGAGAGCATTTAACCCTCATTAAGTCACAATTGTTGGATCTGACTTTATAACGTATGTGCTTTGATTGTGCAGTGTTGGTACTACCAATGGGGTGTAGATGGCACTGAGTTGTCGGCTGACTTATAACTTTCAATTTGTGTCGGTACTACTGACAAATATGTTTATATCACTGAGTTGATTCTTACTGAGACTTTCATGATGAAGTCGGTACCATTGACAAGTGAGTCAGTGGCACGAAGACAATTAATCTTGACTTTTGATGCTCCCAAGATCGTAAGTCGGTAGCACCAACTATGAGCTTTACTAGCATTGACGCATTACCCTTTAGCACCAAGTGTGATCTTGGGTAGCACTGATATTTCCCTCTTCCCTTATTGTTGATTCATGCTATTTTGGTACCACTAATACATAATTCGGTAGAACTAAGTTGTCATATCAGTGTTCAAATTACTTGAAACAAGAAACATAACATAAGTCCAAATTATAAATGATAAATTAGGATGATTTGGTACAAAATACTAAATACTTGATGCAATAATGGTTCAAAGGATAATAACAAGAAACTATGCATAAATATGTCCCAAATTGTATAAATATGCCAAATAAGCCTAGAAAATTGCCCGTGATAAGTGACCAAAACTCAATGCATCAAAATCCCCTAAGATTGGATGTTGTTTTTCCTCGATCTATACTACCTTTGGATCTACTTGAAAGAGTCAAGAAAAGGAAAATTCCTATGAAATACTTTTCTCAACTACCCCCACCTGACGGTCTTGAACCAACCCTTACTAACCGCTTATCAAGAAACTACTATACCATGACAATTTTTTTTATTAAAGATGTTACAATAAGATCAATGAAACACTACCAACAAGGAGTAGGTAATATCATGATTAATAGGGCATACATGTGATGCACCATGTGATTCCCCTATCTACATTGCTCTTATCTACCTACACAACTATGTTGGAAGTAGTTCTCTATATATACATGGATGAGAGGACTAATCATATATATGGACCATCATGTTGAGTAATGAATGGAAATGAAATAGGTGGTTATGAAACAAGAATCACAAGTAGGATCCAAATTGTTTATACATGGAATAAAAAGTGATGCATCTATAGAATGGAGGAACAAAAAAGTGCATATATTCTAATTCCTACTATTATGGTGGGATCATGAATGCACATAATGTTTGGTCCTAGTGATGAGTGTTGGTAGAAGGATGCAAACATGTAAGTTGTTTTCACTTTCTCCTTTAATAAAAGAAGTTTACCTTCATCCTGGGTTTTCAATGGATGGTGGTGAAGAATTGTTTGGAAATATGAACTCCACTCTATCATCATCTATTGCTAGTGTCAAGTTGCCTCTATCCATGTCAATGATCACATCATTTGTAGCTTGAAATGACCTTCCTAACCACATCTTGAATCCTTCCATCTCTTGCATATCCATGACCACAAAGTTGATCATATAGATAAATTTGTTAACTTTGACTAAAATATCCTCACATATCCCATTTGACCTATGAAATGATCTATCCTCCAACTGAATTGTTGTGGCCTTCTTTATTGGTTTCTTTGATCCCACCTTCCGAAAGATATAGAGAGGCATGATATTTATGCTTTCCCCATAGTCACATTGCACCTCTTGGAAATGTTTGATTCTAATAGAACAAGGAATGTAGAAGAATCATGGGTCCATTCTCTTTTTTAGAAGCCTTATCTGGATTAGATAACTAACTACTTCAACAAAACACACGGAATGAGTATCTTTTATCCATCTTTTCTTGTTGATGATATTCTTCAAAAATCTTCCATACACAGGGATATGCTCTATCACCTCGATAAGCGGGATGTTGATTTGGAGATTTCATAAGATGTCTAGGAATTTGTTAAATTTCTTGTCATCCTTTCCCACCTTTAGACCTTCCAAATGGAACATGTGGATTCTCTACATGCGTGTGTGGAGAAATGTATGACACTTTGGTGATCTCCTCCCCTAAGCTTGCATCAATGTCACCTCCTAGGATAGAATTTGATATGTCTCCTTTGGATAGGGTGACTTGTGGTTGTTCCTTCTTAATTATGGGTTCCTTCTTGTTGACTGTGACTACTCCACTACATAGTAAAACCTTCACATGTACTTGTTACATAAGCACCTCCTCTGGAACTAGGAAAGTGGTCATGGCATTGGTAGAACCTTGAAGTTCTTTATCTTTTAAAGTCGGTGAATATGGAGCATCATTTTCACTTTTTGCAGACATTGCATTGAGTGAGGTGCATGTGTGTGAAGAATTTGTAGGTGTTTTGCATCCCCTCAGTGTTTCATACAGACTGTTAAAAAATGAAATGTGGCACATAAATGCACTTTGACTTTGGAGTGTGTTATTTGGTGTCTTCTCAATATCATGTTCTGTCTCCTTGAAAATATAGACATAATTTACATGATAATGATCCTGAGATGTCTCTGTGTTACTAGGAAATTCATGCTGAGTAGGCTTCTTTGTTGCTTCTACCTCCACTATTAGTTGTTGAATTTAGTTTTCAACGCTACAAATTTGATCCCTTTGGTTTTGTCATTCCCTTTTGGAACGGTCCAGTAAGGTCTCATTCTGGATCCTAAGTCTACCTAGCATATCTTCAATCATGTCTACCTTACTAGGACCCCAATCCTGTTGATATTGTTGTGAAGTGTTTCCTTGATGTTGTTTGGGATTATCTGCTTGTGATGGTTCATTAAAAAAATTATTAGGATCCTTCCAAGATAATTTAGGATCCCACCTATACAAGTACTCGTTAATTCTCCTTCTATTCTATTATTGCAAGTACATTCACTCTTTCTCTCCACCTCTAGATGAGCTCCCATATTTCTAATCAGGATTCTTTATGAGTCTATCCATCTGAGCTTTGATTTCTATGAACTCTCTTGATTCCCTAGAACTTTGAACTTTCGCTGGTGCTTCTCGCTCTTCCCCCCAAGATTGGTTCTTTGCCATGTTATTCAAAATCTCATGACATCTTGTAACCTTTTTGTTTAAAAAGAAATCGGCCCCTGTACTATCAGGAGTAGTCCTTTGCCCTTTGTGAAAGTTGTAGTAAAATGTCTTTGCTTGGACAAATAAATCTATCACATGATGAGGGTATTTCCTAAGCATGTTTTGGAATCTTTCCCATGCTTATGAATATGACTCTTCAGCATGATGTTTGAAGTTGTAGATCTTTCCCACCAATTCATTTGTTTTCTGGGGTGGAAAATATCTCTCGAAGAAGGCATCAATCATCTCATACCGAGTTTCAATTGACTCTAGTAGTAGGCTAAGGAACCACACCTTGTCTTTATCTTATAGTGAATATGAAAAGAGCTTTGATAAATCACCATGGTTGGAATCTTGTTTATCTTCATCATGTTACAACTTTCCACAAAGCTACCTATATGTGTCATTGGATCCTAAATGCTATGTCCATGAAATGATTGTGATTTAATCAATGCCACAATTCATGGATCTATCTTGTAACTTCCAACATTAACTACTTGATACTTTATTGGACCTAGCTGAGCTATAGCCAAAGATTCCTTTATCTTCTCCTAGACCGTCTATTCCCCTAGCACATCCTCAACATGATCCTTAATGTTGGGATTCATGTCTATCATCTTTGATTGCTCTTCTTGTAGTGGAGGTCTAAATGAGCTTTTGAGATGAAGCTCTGAACTTGTGCACCCTATGAAAGACCTCATCTCGACTTATATTTAGTGGAATGAACTCCCGCAGTCCGTAGTCTGGGTAAGAACCATTCACTAGTACCTAAATATTTAATCAACATTATGAGAATACAAAATACTAGAAAATTTTCAAAATTTGCAATTATTCTTGTTCAAAAGAAAGGATTCAAAGTAAAATAATAACAAAAAGGAAAAAATGGCCTAGAGTGGTCAGACGCAGCACTCGTAGTGCTAGTGTTGCCGATTCCCCAACAACAGTGACAAAAACATGACATGCTTAAATTGTTCATGTGAAATGCAAGTGCACATGTATTGTAATATAATATTATGAGCCCTAGTGTCAAACTTAGGGAATTTCTCAATAGAAACTACTACCTAGTGAAAGCAAATCATCTAGACCAACTAAAAAAATTGATTGGTTGTTTAATTAACTAAGAACAAAAATTAAATCGAATTAAGGATGTTGTGGTCAAGAAAGGATCGATTCCTCAGGACTTGTGGTTTCACATGGTGTACACTACATTAAAAATCCTTTATATTAGAAATTATTCATCCTTTTCTCTAGTCTAACAAATCATACCAATTATTATTTGCTTCCACAATATTGTTTACTTGAGAGTTATATATTGCCCATATTTTTATAATGACTTAACCATTCCATTCCTATGTGTCTAGTATGTTTCTTTAAGATTGATTTCAGGCTTTTGGTACATGAAAAGGATCAAATTACATAAGCCCTAGCTTGCTCAAGTTCAAGTCAAATGTAATGCAAGTGTGCAATTTGGGAAATCACTCCAAATAACCTTAGAAGAATTTTTTAATCATGTGTATTGATGATATGACTTGTAATGAAGATGACAAATATATGAGGGACACTTAAACCAAGCTTTTATCACTCAAAAGTCAACTTTGAAAATTTTTCACAGGCTGCTCATCGGCCGAGTTGGAAACTAGACTGATCCTGTGATGGATTTTCTGAAGATGACCCATCAGCCGAGTTGTAAACTCACAGAACTCAATTGACTGACTCACTGAGCAAATCTAATTTTTTCTCATCGGTCAAGTTTACCAGAACAAACTCAATTGATAGTTTGAAAATTGGCTTTGTTTTTTAGTTGATCGGTCGAGTTACCTTTATTAAAACTCGACCGAATGTAGTGTACCGAAAATGTAAAAAAAGGATTGTAACCGTTGGTGAGTTGTTTTGGGTGAAAATAGATCTGTTGCATTGTGAAAAATGGATATATTTTGATCCTAAGTGATCCCCAACTCAAGGGAACACCCCCAGCTATAAATAGGACCCCTTGAAGTTTATTCAAAGTTTGCTCATTCATGCTATTCTAAGTCCTTGCTATAGTTGAGTGTGTTGCAACTCCTTGAGCCCCTTTCTCTCTCTAGTTTAAACTTCATTTTGTGATTATGAGTGAGATTGGTTTGTTGTAAGAGAGCTACTCCCTTGTGTATGTAAAGCTCTTATTTTCTACATCTTCCCTGCCCCTTTCCTCCATGAAGAAAAGGTGAAGCAAGCTACTCAGAGTGAAGGTAGAGTTGTTGTTGGTCTTCTTCAAGTTTGAAGAAGAGGTGAAGAGCTTCTCTAGGAGAAGGAGAAGGAAACGGTTGAAGATCCAAGAAGAGTAGAAAATTCCTTGAAGGTGGAAGACTTGTGCTAGAGTGGGTAAGACTTTGGAGAAGGATGAAGACTCTTGGCAAAGTGGGTAAGTCCTTGGTAAGGTAGAGTATTCTTGGCGCTTGGATGGGTAAGTTTTTTGGTGGTCTTGTGTTGTAACTCTTATTGGTGATAATATATAGAAAAACACTTGTAAAGTCCTAGAGGTTGACCTCTCTAGGTAGTGGACTGACTGTCTTCTGGTTTGGAGAGTGGAACCACTTTACATCACCTTATCAAGTACTTGTTATCAATTCCTCTCATCCTTGCTATGCTTGTTAGTTAAGAATTCAAATTTCACTTAAGATATTAGTTTCAATTTGATACAATTTGACAGTCTAATCTATCTTGTGAGAAGTTTTATAGCTCTATTCATCCCCCCTGTAGAGCCCTAGATCCAACAAGTAGTATCAGAGCCAAGGATCTTCTCCAGCAATCTCCCACGAGACAAGAAGATGGGCGACAACCTACTTGGTTCTTGAGACACTGCCTATGAGATTTGGGATAGATTGGGCATCACCTATGAAGACACAAACCAAGTCAAGGAGGCCAAGATCTACATGTTGAATAGTGACACGCTAAAACTGTGCATATAAATGCAAGTGTACGTGTCGAGTAATATAGGCCTATGTGAGGCCCGAGACAAACTCAGGGAGATGTAGTCTTAGTGACTACTACTAACTACAGTGTGATCAGCTAAACTGATTAAAAGGTTGAGTTTTTGTTTAAACAAAATAAAAGAGAATTAAAAAAAAATTACTGGTGATTGATTCAAATGTGGTGGATTCCTTAGGATTACCAATTTCACTATGGGGTCTCGTTATATCTTATTTCTACCAAATTAATATAAATTTTATTCCTACCCTATTGACCGACCTAAATCGCGCATGCTAAAAGTGGAGCGGATTTGAAGTAGTCGAACTTTTAAATTTATAACCCAAAACCTTCTAGGCCCCCACAACTTTGTTTATGGGGTCAAAGTAAATATACGGGGTCGAACACAGGGACAAGGGTGGTAGTATTGAGAACACAGAATCGACACGTTACACTCCGGTAAGGGTAAGGAGATGATAAAATTCCCCAAGGGAACAACATGATAAGATCGATAAAACAAAAGAAAACTATCTCCAACTGGAGCTACGAGGAAAAATTAAGGTTTTAAGCATTTATCAGTTTTTAGGGGTTTTCGTGAAATGGTAATAGAGAGATAACACTATTGCTATAGTAAGGAATGAAGGAGAAAGCTTTGGTAAAAGAAGCGGAAGTAGAAACATCTTGTACCCCTCCTCTCGAAGCGGGTACCTCTAACCAAGCATCAACACCCCCCTCGAGGTTGTTGGACTTAAGTTAGAGTGGAAGGGTTACTAAAGCAACTCCAATCCTGGGCACTCTCGTACTCCAGTATCAAAACAAACACTAGAGCCACAACACCTCTCTCGAGGCTGTTGCAACGGGAAAAACACGATTCGATAGCTAATTGAAACGCGGTCCAAGCGTACAAGCTAGAGTTCAGATGTTAAACATAGCAATCATCCAACAAAAGTTACCAAACATAAAGCAGCAGATAACTAAAACTCTTCTAATTCCATTAACATGTAAGGGTCTCATTACATTGCATAAGTAAAGGAAATAATGACTAAAATAAGTAAAGATAAATGTCGCCTTCTTGATTTAGAAGGGCGACAGACAACAGCAGACTCTCCAGTCCGATATCGGGTAGGAGCCTTTCCCGATACGACCGTATCGGGCGGCACACCCTCTCGGGTGACACGCCGTGACGGGCGGACGTATCGTGCGGGGCACCCTTGCCCGATACGATGGTGTCAGGCAACACGCCGCGACTGGTGACGCGTAACAGGTTTTGGTATCGTGTCAGGCTAGAGTGTTGCTTCCAGTATTGGTCACTCGTATCAGGTGTCTTGTTGGCCGATATCGGCCTGCAGTGGTGCCCGGGACGACCCTAAGTGAATCATTCCCTCCCTCTCGGGATGGGGAAGTGCTCACCTAGAATCGCCCGGCACACCTCTGAGGCACGACACACTAGCTCCAGATGCTTTCCTGAGTTGGCTTTCGGGGGGTTCCGACCTGTCTTTTTGGCTTCTTGTAGCTTCTATTTATAGGCAGCGGTTGGGGGTAGTTATGGTTCTCCGGACGCCATGTGTCCTCCTTCAGCTCTATTATTGTGGCTTCAGGGCTGTGTGATATGTGTGTCGCCCGACACAAGGATGTTAGGCTGTCAGTCACTGTGATGAGTGGCGCCTGCCGGTGGGTGTCCTGTATCGCGCGACATGCTTCAGTAGTCGTGGCAAGTCCGGCTCCCTATTAGGTAAATGGCGTATCGCTCGTTCGCTTCCTCTTGCCCGACACCCTCGTGTCGTGCGGCAGTGTATCGTGCTGCCCTATCGGGCAGTGAGCGTGTCAGTCGGCTGGTTAACAGTGTAGCTGATGCAGGTGGAGCACGTTTGTGGGCCGAGACAGGCCTTTTTGCTGATAAATGAGTTGAAAAGCTAGGAAAACACTGCAAAAGATGATAAAATTGAGTTAACAGTGTAGCGTGTCTTGTTTATGCAAAAAACATTACAAAAAGGAGAGGAAAATAGTTTAAAAAGGGAAGTTTTGATAATGAAATAAGGACCAAAAACATCACAAAATTTGGTGTTATGAACTCCCCCAAACTTAGCATTTTGATTGTCCTCAATCAATTTTTAAACTTTGTTTTGTGATGCTTCTTCTTGACTGGTATAGTTTTCAGAGCGTGGGTTTGAGAAAGCATCGAGATGTCTTACTGAGAACACGGCCCGACCACGAACATCAGACTTTATTTTTCCTTCCTTATTTAAGCAAAAATTTTCTCCACAGCTTCGGCGAGACTTGGGTGCATGATTTCGAAGTTAGCTTTCACACCAAACAACTTTTGGGGGCAGAAAGTTGTGTTTGGGTAGGCTTAAGGCTTTTTGGGTTTTTCTTGTTTCCCATCAGTCTATCCTGGTACGGGTCTGTTAGCGGGTGAGTGGTCCGTATAGTCCAAGCCAGTTGGCTTTAGAGCAGTGATTTCACATCCTACGTACCACGACCCCAGATTTACCATGCCTAAAGATGGGTACTTTTGAAAAACAAGTGTGTATATATTTTTTTCTTTTTCATTTGACACAACTCTCATGCTTTTATTCACTCTCATAAGTCTATTCTCTCTTTTTCGGGATTTTCGTTGGGTAAGGGAAAACAAGAGGAATTTTTGATGTTTTTTGGGCAGTTTTTTCCTTCTGCATACACGTCTATTAGCTGTTGCAAGATTATTTTTTGAAATTTTTGGCGTGGAAAGTCATAGTCTTTTGTTGTTTGAGGCTGCATTGTTAGAAAGACATAATAAAATTTGCATCCCCTTAGGCTCATAGAAAATAAACTGGTAAGAAGTCGTATCAGGTTTTTACTATATAGTGTCTTTGTACATATGTATGGAGACAAAATAAGCAAAAATTTTCAAAATTTTTGTATGAGCATGTATATGTACACATGATATAGAAGAAGAACAAAAGAACAAAAGGGTGAAGTCTGAAAATTTTTCAAAATTTTTATACCTCCCTCACTGGTACATGGTACCCCCCCCCAAACTTACTCCACACTCTGTCCCAAAGTTGTGAAATAGATAAGGTAGGGTAATGTTAACTCAGTGAGGGTTAGCTAGTGAGCGTGCATGTGTCAGATAGAAGCTCCCACACATATTCTCCTCGTTTGCTGTGGTAGTCGATGTGGTGGAGTTGGTCAGGCATCTCTTCATTTGATATCCATTCCAGGACGAAGATGACACAGTCGTTAGATAGAGGAATTTGTTGCGGACTGCGGTGGCAGAGCTGTAGCTCGTGCCATTTGCTTGTTGCCATCTCCAGGAATGGTTGTATCAGTGCTACCACCTCGTCGTAGTATTTTCGTACTAAGCGCTCGAGGGATGTCAACGTTGTTGATGTAAACTCCACTGGATGATATTTGTTGCTGTCCGAGCTGTTGTAGAAGATTCTTGCTCGTTGGTGAGTGTACATCGTCAGGAGCATCCAGTGGTAATAATGCAGGATGGGCAGGAAGATTGTGCGTGGAACTCTGCACTCCAACTCTGCCAGAAATGATTGCTTCTCTCCTGTTTCATCGGTGAGGCAAATGTCATTGAACAACATTGGATGAGCTATGTATGTGTGTTCAAACTTTGTTTGTAGTGTCTGGATGTAAGCGGCCACCACAGATACCGCCAAGCATCCTCCAGCTTTTACCATGTCCCTTAAGTCATCCACTGGGACTATGACACTGCATGCCTCGTAGATGACATCTGCCGGGGTAGAATCAGCTAACCTCAGAAGGATTATGTTGACATGCTCCTGCATGAGTGTAGCGCACGAGAAGTAGTCGAAATTGTTGATTAGTCCTTATGGAGTTTCAGGCGAAATAGGGTCTTTGAATCTGTGCACTTCCCGCAGGATCTCTAACTACTTGACGACCCCGTAGGTGTTAGTTTCCATCTCGACTTCTTTTTCTAGAGTGCTGCTGGGTTGTGAAAATTCGTCTTCTTGATCGCTATCTAGCAGCCTCTTTGGTACCCCTGCGTCTCAGAAATAGCGCTCGTCTTTGATCAGCAGAAGGGTGTATATGCTCCTGAGGTGGTAAAAGTTTTGGCCCTGGAGGTGTCTCATGTATCCAAATATGTTGAGCAGCTCCATGGCACGCAAGACGATAAAGGCAATGTTTCTGATTCCCCCTTATGCTTGGACGGGGAAGTCTCAGATAGAAAAGAAGTTCCAAATGTCGTTGTGACGTTTGACTCCTTGCTTGATAACTCGTAGAAGACACATCAGTAGAAGTCTCAGATGTTTGTCCTCCGGGCGACTGAAAATAAGCTTGGAGCGTGGCACCTCGTTGTTGTTGCAGCTCAGCAGCTGGACGTCGTGGTTCCTGAGGTCTGCCACGCAGAGGAACCATACGTTGCGGTGCTTGTATGGGGCCAACACGAGGTTCGTGTTATGCTCTTCGATGTGTTGCAGCATGTTGGCCACCACAATGGAGTCTGGTACTCCCATCATTATCCTTCTTGCCAAGGTCAGAGTGGCGTTGTATACTATTTTCCGACCTATACCGGTGCTGATATTCTCTATTATTACACCTTCCAGGACCCTAAACAGCTTCTTGCCAATGACGGCTGGCGAGTGGAATATGCTTCTGAGTGCTCCCCGTCGTACAAAGAAGTAGCCGTTGCTCCAGACGACGTCTTCTTCATTTGCCTGCAACCTCATGACCTTATTCAACAATTTCTAGTCCATGATCGACAGGTAGTCGATGGCCCTTCTGTCCAAGTGGGCCATCTCTAAGGAAGGTAGCTATGACAGCATAGAGAACTTATCCTCCGTCGAGCGTCTTCCTCTGGGGGGTGTCTTTCATTGGCGGCACATATGTCCCCCCCTTCTCCCTCTGATTTATCAGAAGAGTCCTCCCCGATGCTGATGTCTTCGTTATCATCTTCAGCTTTGTCCAGGGGGACTGAGGGAGCTATTTCTTCTAGATCGTGGGAGCTCGCCTGTCCTGCTAGAGCTCCATTGACTGGTCTTTGTAGCGTCCCTTCCTCGGGCATTGTGGATGGCCCGCTGGAGGAGGAAGAGGACGATGATCTTGAGGAAGTCGTTGATGAGGAAGGTGGAGAGCCTGATCCAGGAGGTGATGGAGACCTTCTCGTCTGCCTTCGGCGCAGATGGTCGTCTTCCTTGTTCAGCCTCTCCTCGATCACGTCAAGGCACTGGAGGGCTTGCTGAAGCGTTGCGTTGAGTGTCTCTAGTTGGCCAGGAAGGCCAACTAAAGTCAGCAGTTCCCTTTCCTGGCTATTCAGCCTCTGCTGGAAAAATGAAAACTTGCGAGTTAGAGAAGTAAATGTAGCCGAGTGGCTTTCTGTTACCTCCCGCAAGTGGTCGGGTTTGTGCCCCAGCATTTTCCTGAGCATCCTCACGATACTTCTCTCGCGCGAGGGTCTACCCGATGAGGTAGAACCTTTCTCGATTGTCTGTGAGGTGGATGTTGCTGGGCGAGGCGTCGGCACCCCTGCGACCGTCACCGCCTCACCTTCTTGTGGTGGTGGAGAAGGCCACGGTGTGGGTGGATGCTTCTCTACCTCTACATTGTCGGCAATTTCTTCAGCAGCCACTATGGGGGACACCGGTGGTGGTGTCGGCATTAGCTGTGCAGCTCCGAGCTCCATCTCGAGTACCTTGGCGAACACCCCATTATCGGCATCTGGCTGTACTTCTTCGTCTACCTCTAAAGGCACCATAGAAGTTTCGGGGGCTATGGTCGTCTCTTCCGCAATAGCTCCCGTGGTTGTCTCAGCGACCTCAATGATCGTCGGTTCTTCTTCAGCCACGATCGGTGTTGTTGTGACCATGGCTGGTATAGCAGGAGTGACGACAGCTCTATCAACTACTATCGTTGGTGGCTCTGGAGTGGCGGTTGGCTCGGTGAAGGTTGTTGAAGTTTTATCCTGCCTTGGGTCGAGAGGGATTGATTCTCCTCTCACAGCCGCCCTTACTTGGATAGTGGTGGCGGTGGCATAAGATGCTTCTACTGCCACAACTTCAATTTCTGTTGTGGTGAAGACCAGCTTTTCTATGTCATAGGCAACGCAGCGAGTGAGTGGAAGGAGGGTGTTTGTCCTTGAGAACTTATAGAAGTAGCTTCGCCCCTCGTTCTTTATAATGTTGGCTCTCATTAGGTACTTGAGGTCGATCAGCTTGTCGCCCCTTGTCCTTGAAAGACTGCGCGGCTCCCGTGGGTACCCAAGCCCAGCCGTGATCAGGTTGATGATGCCACCCATGCAGTATTCCTTGGTGGCATCCTTTATTGGGTGCAGCCTGTTCAGTAGGAAATGCCCCATGTTAATCACTATGCCGTCCATCATGTGCCAGATGATGTGGAGTTCTTCGGTGTAGATATTGCTGGACTTGTTTTTGCTGAAGAGTAGGCATGCCACCAGCTTGTGCAATATTGTCCAGAAACATGAGTGCACCGCCGCCACCTTGCTCCCCGGTTTGAATGATGACTCGCCGGTCAGCCTTTTCCAGAGCTCCACGGGGTTGAACCCGTCTCCCTCGGTGATCCTTTCACCGTTATTCAGCAGCTTCTTCTCCTCCTCACTGGAAGAGAAGATCTTGTTGAGTAGCCTTTCGGAGATGATGTGCTCTGAGTTGTACAGCCACCCTTGCAGTTTGTCTGCTCCTCCATATTCTTTAACGTCCTTAGTTGTATTCTTCACCCAATGGAGAGACAACATGAACTCCCTTGTGAGTTCGGTGTAGGAGGCGGAGCGGCTGAGGCAGATCATCCTCAGTCCTGCTGCGGCGAGGACATTCTCCAGTCTTTCAAAAATGCCCAATTGATGGAAGGATGATTGGTGGCAGAATCTGCTCGGTCTGTAAATTTTCATCGCCAGTTCTGAGTACCGGTGAACATTCTCCTAATCTCTCGGCATGAACCTTCCTGGTGTGTGATCCAGGGGTTCTACCGCTATAGTTGAAGTTGTCGCTGGAGTTGTTATTCCTTCTGTCCTCATCCTCTCCTCGGCGGTTGATGGCCCAGCCGCTTCGGGATTCAAGTGTTTCTGCCTGACCGTTGTTGCTTCAGCTGCAGCCTCGATGTCGATTCTACTGTCGGATTCGTCAACTCGAACGACATTTGATTTGTACGGACCATTTCTGTTAGCATTAAACAAATTCATTGATCAATTAGATGTGCCGATATTAGGTAGGCAGAACTAAAAATGATTCTGACATTTAAGAGGAAAATTGAAAGCACGATAAAATTCGGCCCGATATAAAAATTACCAGACACCACTGTATCGGGTAATACGAAGCTTTCAAAGATGTAGGCTCGTGCCCGATATGAGATCAGTGTATCGTCTGTGAAAAGCACATCTTAGACGATACAAAACTAGACGATACAGAGAAAACTGCACGGCAGGCTCGTCGCCCGACATGGGTGTGTCGGGCGATACGGTCACGTGAAACACAGTGCCCGATAGAGCCTTTCTAATAAAAAGAACAACGTGTCGCCCAACAATAAAACAAGCGAGGCTGCACAAGGATGGGCGACACGGTTGGCGCTCGATATGGCGTATCGGGCAAGCGCGTGCTAAAGGTGTGTTGCACGACATTAGTGTCGGGCGATACAAGGAAATAAACCAAAGTCGTTAGCCCATTATGTTATGCACGATAGGAAGGTCGTGTCGGGCAGGCCAGGACGATACGGTTGTCGGGCTATACCTTTACTGCTAGAAGCTACTTTGTGCGGCACGAGAGCAGAAGAGGGTTGCGCGACACGGGAGCAAACGAAGGAAATCACAACACGATACGAGTAGGTGAAAAGAGTAAAGGTAGCAACCCGACACGGTAAAACCTTCTTAATATATATAGCAATCCCAACCAGGGGTAAAATGGGAATTTTCGGGGCGCGCGTCGGCCGTTGAGATATGTCATTCCTGAGATGGGCAGTCCATACGCCTAAACAAGGGTAATTAATCATCTTGCACGATACGGGAGCACGCCGCCCAGGCATACCATCCATCACGGCTTATGCAATGCTCGATATACCGCTACCCGATATGGGTGCGTTCTACGTGCCGGTTGAGTTGCCGCCCGATACAAAGATTCAGGACAAAATCTAGATGGAAAACTTAAAAAAACAAAGCGGGGAAAAAGTGGTCGATGAGTAAAACATCATTGGCCTAAGGTTAAGTTCCCGGCCTCAGAGAGTATTACCCATCCAGGTCTATAAAATAGAGTGGTGGCCCATAAAATAGAAGAGTCAGCGCATGTGGCGCATGCACTGACTCGGGCCTTATTACAGTCCAAGTGTTTGTAATGTTTGTCTTGCAAGAAAGTAAATAACATCCTATTATAGGAAAAATAAAAGCTCGGGCTGCCTCCTGAGGAGCGCTGTAGTTTTTTGTCGCCAACTCGACGGCTCCAGATTCTTCACTTTTAGCCTCCAGCATCATCCATATCTGGCAACTCAATCTCTATCTTTCTTGATCACAACCCTGCCTTTTTGGCAGTTTCAGTGTTGGAAGGTATTTTTCCTGAGGGATTCTTTATTAATTCGGCCATCTGAGCTAATTGCTGATCAATTTGGTGTTGATGTGCCTGCATATCCACCACCTGGACCTACAGTGAGTTCAGAACTCCCGAATTTGAAAGCGCACTCTGCCCTAGCTGGTTATTAATTGTATCTTGTCTTTTTACAAAATCAAACAATTGTCCAACCACATCTGATTGGTTTGAAACCTTGTCATATCCCTGCTCTTTGGCTTGACCTTGGTATTTAACTTGTCCTTGGAAATTTCCTTTGTTTGACTGGAAGGAGGTGTTTTTGGCGAATTGACTCTATCCTCCCCTTTTCTCGAAAGCTTGAGGTGGCTTGGTGGAGTTATGCAGCTGATCTGAGTTTTCAACTGCATCTTTGTTGCCATAACTGAAACCAGGATGGTCTGAACTCTTGAAATTTACAAAAGAGACATTCTTAGTCTCCTCAGCCCCAGATTCAGTATCGCTCGATGCGTCAGGTCGGGTGTAGATGCATTTGTCTACCCCATGTCCGCCCTCTCCACAGGTGACACACTTCATGACCATCTCGATCTGCTTCTTTCCCTTCCCACCGAACTCTTTTAGTTGCTTTACATCAATCGCTATCCTATGGATTTGAGAAGTGATTGTCTCCATAGCCTTGGATTCAAAAGATGGTCCTTCACTAGCCTTCTTAGCTTGCCCCCTGTCGGATCTATCATAGTCAGTGCTGGCTTGTAGCTCGGCCATGTTCTTGATGATCTTCTTGGACCTGCTCGGCTTCTTCCCCAGAAAGTCACTTCCTGATGCTGCGTTCAGTGAAACCCTTTTCTCAGGGGTTAGACCGTAGTAAAAGGTAGTGATCAAGAAACCTTTCTTGTAGTTGTGATGAGGGCAGTCCCTCTGATATTCTTGAAATCGCTCCCAGGCATCATGGAGATTCTCACTTGGGTTTTTCATGAAAGATGTAATCCTTTGTCTATTCCAGACAATCTTCTCAATAGGATAGAACTTGTTCACAAAGGCATCTGCCAGTGCACTCCATCCGTTCAGGGCTTGGTGGAGCAGCCCTAGATACCATGATAGAGCCTTATCTTCCAAATAAAAGATGAAGCCCTTACAATAGATTACCTCCTGGGGGACTCCCCGCATCTTGATGGTGTCGCAGATGTTTTTGAAAGCATCCAAGTGGTGATAGGGATTGTCATTCTTAGAACTCCCTCTAAAGATTTTGTTTTGAATCATGGAGATGAATGATGGCTTGAGCTCGAAGTTGGTGGCGTTGAATCGAGCAATGATAACAGGGCATCTGGAATTTTTAGCCTTTGTGGAAGCTAACTCCCTTAGAGTCTTTTCTTCTTCATCGGAATCGTCACTGTCGCTGCCTCCCTGGTGTTGTTCTTGATTATTTTGGTTCCTCCTATGCCTCCGGTGATGACGACATCTATCCTCGCGATGATCTTCCTCAAACGGCTCCATTTATCGATCTTTAGGCTGATCATTGTCGTCGTAGTGGTCGTTATCTTCAGGCGGGGGCGAGTGAGGTTTAGCTCTCCCTTGGCGTTCACCTTCTGAAAGAGGTTGTTCAACATGCGGCGGCATGTTTGATGGTGTCGGCGCTCAGTTGAGCAGAATGCCTTCCTTCTGAGTAGTTGAATAGCATGAAAATTCAACTTAGAAAATCTATTATTAATAATAAGAATTACTCATTTCAGGTAACAATAATAAAAAAGGAAAAAGAGAGTGATGTCAAGCTCATTTCTAAGCTTGAGGCACTGGAGTCTAGTTAGTGGATTCAGGTTCGTCAACAGTACTGTTTTGCCTTGTCCCCGGGAACGGCACCAAAAAGTTGACCGGCCTAAATCACGTATCCTAAAAGTGGAGTGGATTTGAAGTAGTCTGACTTTTAAATTTATAACCCGAAACCTTATAGGCCCCTGCAACTTTGTTTATGGGGTCGAAGTAGATATACGGGGTCGAACACAGGGACAAGGGTGGTAGTGTTGAGAACACCGAATCGACATGTTACACTTCAGTACGGGTAAGGAGATGATAAAATTCCCCAAGGAAACAGTAGGATAAGATCGATAAAACAAAAGAAAACTATCTCCAACTAGAGCTACGAGGAAAAATTAAGGTTTTAAGCATTTATCAGTTTTTAGGGGTTTTCGTGCAACGGAAACAGAGAGATAACACTATTGCTATAGTAAGGAACGAAGGAGAAAGCTTTGATAAAACAAGTGGCAGCAGAAACATCATGTACCCCTCCTCTTGAAGCGGGTACCTCTAACCAAGCATCAACACCCCTCTTGAGGTTGCTAGACTTAAGTTAGAGTGGAAGGGTTACTAAAGCAACTCCGATCCTAGGCACTCTCGTACTCCATTATCGGACCAAATACTAGAGCCACAACACCTCTCTCGAGGTTGTTGCAACGGGAAAAACACAATTCTGTAGCTAATCAAAAGGCGATCCAAGCATATAAGCTAGAGTTCAGATGTTAAACATAGAAAGCATCCAACAAAAGTTACCAAACATAAAGCAGTAGATAATTAAAACTCTTCTAATTCCATTAACATGTAAGGCTCTGATTATATTGCATAAGTAAAGGAATTAAATGACTGAAATAAGTAAAGATAAATGTCGCCTTCTTGATTTAGAAGGGTGACAGACAGCAGTAGACTCTCCAGCCTGATACCGGGCAGGTGCCTTGCCCAATACGACCGTGTCGAGCAGCACACCCTCTCGGGCGACATGGCGTGATGGGCGGACGTATCCTGCCGGGCGCCCTTGCCCGATACGATGATGTCGGGCGGCACCCTCTCGGGCGACACGCCATGATTGGTGATGTGTATCGGGGTACGGTATTGTGTCGGGCTAGATTGTTGCTTCCAGTATCGGTCACTCGTATCGGGTGTCTTGTTGGCCGATATCGTCCTGCAGTGGTGCCCGGGACGACCCTAAGTGAACCATTCCCTCCCTATCGGGATGGGGAAGTGCTCACCTAGAATCGCCTGGCACACCTCTGAGGCACGACACGCTAGCTCCAGATGCTTTCCTGAGTTGACTTTCGGGGGTTCCGACCTGTCTTTTCGGCTTCTTATAGCTGCTATTTATAGGCAGCGGTTGGGGGAAGATATGGTTCTCCGGACGCCATGTGTCCTCCTTCAGCTCGATTATTGCGGCTTCAGGGGTGTGTGATATGTGTATCGCTCGGCACAAGGATTTCGAGTTGGCGGTCACCGTGGCGAGTGGAGCATGTCGGTGGGTGTCCTGTATCGCGCGACATGCTTCAGCAGTCATGCCGAGTCTGGCTCCTTGTCGGGTAAATGGTGTATCGCTCATTCGCTTCCTCTTGCCCGGCACCCTCGTATCACACGACAATGTATCGTGCTGCCCTATCGGGCAGTGAGCGTGTCGATCGGCTGGTTAACATCGTATCTGATGCAGGTGGAGCACGTTCGTGGGCCGGGATAGGCCTTTTTGCTGATAAATGAGTTGAAAAGCCAGGAAAACTCTGCAAAAGATGATAAATTGAGTTAACAGCGTAGCGTGGCCTGTTTATGCAAAAATCATTACAAAAAGGAGAGGAAAACAGTTTAAAAATGGTAGTTTTGATAATGAAATAAGGACCAAAAACATCACAAAATTTGGTGTTATCACCTGGACAGAAAGCCTATAGTCAGAATTTCCCACATCCACAGTACAATCCACTACCTAGGTTTAAGACAATTCCACATATGTAGCAATTTATATCTTCGTATAGGTGCATTATTGAAGAATCTGTGTTTCTTTCCACTAACTGTATGCTACCTTTTCCAAAGAACGCTTAGGAAGGCATATAGATTGTAGTTTTCTAACCTTTAATCCTCCTTCTAGAGCAATTTTCAGACTATTACTGTACCGATGGTGATCAAGCATGGGTATATCATTCAAAACACAACTATATATCAAGGAATGAAGAGAAATCTATATTAATTCATGCAAAAAGTCAATACAACAATTTCCTGGGCTACTCCCGGATCCTAAGGAATGAAGGAAGTTAGCCCCGCATGGTTTACAACAGCGAATACATGGAGATAAAGGAGATAAATGTGGGAAACATGAATGAAATTCGTGTAACCCCTAGAGAGACGGTATTCCAGATGATCCTCCTCAAGAAACACACGTGTTGCAGTCTTTCGACAGCAAAAATTCCTGTTAGAGGTGCTCGGATCGCCTGGTTGGTGGCCTTCGGCTTCGTTCTCCTCTCTCCCTCTTCTCTGGACTTTCTGCGGTGCGTAAATGATATGATCCCCCCTAGGTTTGTCCATCCTTTCTTAGGTCATAGGGCCAACTTACGGTTCCACATAACGTGTACCGTTGGATCTGAGCGATCTAATTGATTGCAGCATCCGGCAGAGTCGGTACCACCGACAGGATGGTCGGTGGCACCGAGTTTGCTCTTCTCTTCAGGACGACTACTGATGAAATGTTGGTGGCACCGACCAGATGGGCCGGTGGCACTCAAACTGTAATGTGCATAAAGTACCTGAAAAGTGCATAGAAACGTACATAAGTACAAGGAATACATAAAATCATATAAATATGATAAAATAAGTATAATTTGATGTAAAAAGAGTGTACAAGCCAACAATAGTGATTTATGCAAATATAATCAAGAAAATAACAAATATGTGGACAAAATAGATATAAAATAAGCATATAAAATAATCAAAACTCGTGCATCAAACTCCCCTAAGCTTAAACCTTGCTCATCCTTGAGAAACAAAACCTTTGGATCTGATTGAGATTAGTCGGTTGAAGGACATAACTGCATAAAGTACATCTAAAAAGTCCCCACCTTCGGTCCTCATACCGGCCCTCACTGACCATTGAACACTACCTGCCATCCAGGCAACCTGAAACCTCTATAAAAGATGTCCGTCCCTAAATCAATGAAACACTATCAATTAAAGAAGTTAATATGATAAACTCATTCGATTCATACTTGGTGCATCGTGTGATCTCCTATATATGTTGCTCTTTTTTTCTCTACCTACCATCTAGATGGAAAAATTCTCCTGAGAATTAATGAATGAGGAGAAAATCATGAGTGGTCTATCGATAAAAGCAACGGGTGGTCGGGATGGGTGTCTACAAAAGAATCATGAGTACATAAAATCATTCATGCAATCAAAAATTATGATGAATCTATGATGATGAAAATTATAAAATGATCCTAATGCCTAATCATTGAGGTGGTATGATGCATGCAACTATTATTTCATCTCAATATAGATGAAGCATCTACAAATACTACATCATGTACTAATTCTTCCTTATGATACAGACAAGACTATGTCCTTTCTCCCTCACTTTCTGAAACTATACTCAAATCATTTTTTTTCTTTTTTTCTTTATTCAAGCCCCCCTTTCAACATGACATAGCTATTATGGGCTTACACTACACTTTTCTAATCATGATACTATTTTTATTCTTTCTTACAAGGTTATGGACAAAATCACTACCTTCTTATGTTTTAGTAGAATAAACTTAGCACATGATGATACTATACACTTTTTGTAATGCAGTTGTAACTATATGAACAAAGATGTTATGCAACTAAATGACATGTACTAGAATTTTTTTGTGCATGTATGATTTTCAATTTTTTTTCATTTTTCACTAATGCAAGCTAAAATAAACAACTATTATGCAAGGTATACTATGTAATGTAAATGCAATCAAAAGAAAGAATGATAATATATACTCAATATTCTTATGGTGGAGTGTGAAACATATGTGTGCGGTGGATGAGATCACACGACTAAGGGATAGAACCTTCAGAGAAAACAATATGTACCTCTCTAATGACCTGTGTACAGGGTAATCATGGGGTTTCTCTCTTAAATTTTAGTTTAATGTCATGTTAGTGTTTGGTCGGTTCAGGTTCAACAACCTTATCAATCACTTTTCCTAGGACAATTTAGATGACCATTCATGTTCTCATGTTCTGGAGTTGACTTACCCAAGCACTTCCTCTAGTTATGTAACTCAAATACTCACAAGATAAGCATAAAAAATTTAAAATTTTCTCATTTTTTCATTTCTTTTGCATACGAACCCAGAGATATACTCAAATGAAACCATGCATTTACTTCTCCACAAATTACAATAGATAGATCGTGGATCCAAAAAATTTCAATTAACCTAGAAATAAAAACAACTAAATTTTTCAAAAATAAAACATCATAAGAGAAATAAAGAAAAGCTAAGATAAAAGGTTGTTCCAGCACCCACCCAAGCTTGAATATGACTATGGCCTCATAGTCAAAATTCTAACTTAAGAGGTGGAACAGTAATACCATTTGCTCTGAAGGGTGGTGGAGGTGGATGGTTGGAGGCTCATTTGACCAAGTTGTCCTTGCTAATCTCCCTCTTCGTGGTGTCCAATTTTTGTGTCTTAGTGGTGCTAAGACATGGTATTCTTTAGCCTTCTTTGCTCTACAAAAAATGGTGCTAAAATAAATTGTTTCGGTGTTGTTTATGGCCTCTTTTAGGTGGATATTTGCTAGGAGTCATTGGTAGCGACTCTACCAAGACGTTGGTGCTTCCGACAAACCCACCAAACCTGGAACAATAAAAAATGCTAGTGGAACTGACTAGGAAGTCAGTGGTACTGGCAATTTAGCAGATAGATGCGTCTGTAACTTTTTGAAATTCTTCAGGGAAGTCGGTGGCATCGATTTGAATTTTGGTGGTACCGACTCTGCCTTTCTGAATCCAATCCAACTCTGATCAAATCTCGGTACCGTCGACATGGATGTCGGTGGTACCAACCCTGTATGTTCTGCACACTTCCAAACACGAATCAAGGTACCATTTTTACAAAAAAAAATATGAAAAATTAGGCAAAACTAAGTGCATAAAATTAAAAGAACATAAAGAAACAATCTAAAAGTTGGGTTACCTCCCAACAAGCACCTTTTTTTTAATGTCCTAGGCTTGACATGAGGAATACCTTCAACCTGGTTTGTCAAGGGGTGGATCTGTTGATTTAGATGGAAGCTTAAACTCAATTCTATCATCACCAATCCCAACTGTCAAGTAACCTCACCCAATGGCAGTGATCACATCAGCCGTAGCTTGGAATGGCCTTCCAAATAGCATCTCAGATCCTTTAATATTAGGCATATCCATGACCACAAAATCTATAGGAAAGATGAACTTGTCTACTTTGACTAGCACATCCTCGCATATACCCAATGGCTTCACAATTAATCCGTCTGCCAACTCAATTGTCATGGAAGTTTTTGTTGGATTCTTCAATCCCAACTTCTGAAAAGTAGCAAGAGGCATGAGGTTAATGCTTGCCCCTAAGTCACACTGTGCTTGTGGGAATTGTTTTCCACCTATAGAACATGGGATGTAGAAACATCCTGGAACCTTCCTCTTTCTTGGCATCTTTCCTTGAATAATATAACTCACCACTTCATCAACACACCAAATATCTATATATTTGATCCTATGTTTCTTGTTGATGATGTCTTTCATGAATCTTCCATATACAGGGATTTTCTCTATAGCCTCCACCAGTGGGATGTTGATGTGGAGCTTTCAAAAGATCTCAAGAAATTTCATAAAGTGTCTTTGCTTTGTCCTCGACTTTAGACTATCCGAGAATGGCACACTTGGCTTCTCTATGTGCTTGTGTGGTGGAACACATGGAACTTTGGGGGTCACCTCCCCTAAGCTTGCTTCAAAACCACCTTCTGAGATAGAATTTTCCACATTTGTTTGTGGATGGAACAACTTGTGGATGATTCTCTGTGTTTGTGGGTGTCTCCTTGTTGATTGTGGTTGCTCCACTATGGAGTAGAGCCTTCACCTTCTCTTCCTTGTGTGGAATTCTACACCCTCCCTATAGTCCATACAAACTGCGAGGGTATGGAACTTTGGGGACATATTCCATATCTAATTGTATGATGTTCTACTTAGATATCTCCTCAATAGGGGGTGCTGGCTCCTTGTTAACTGAGATATATTTAACCTATTGATTTTGTTGCACAGGTGCTACATTCCCAGTAGGTTCATGCTAAATGAGCTTCTTCATGGAAGCCATCTCCTCCACAATTAGAGAAATTTGGTATTGCATGCTTTGTATATGTGCCCCATGGTTTTGAAGAACCTACTATGGCTGTACCATGAACAATTCATTTTGGTTGAGTAGTTTCCTCAGCATCTCATTAGTACTATCTTCTTCATTGTTTCTATACCCTTTTTGCCATGTGGATTTGGTCTTTTGTGCATATTCTTCCTCTTCCTTCTGATATACCTTCGTAACAATCAGATCCAACTTTTCATTCAATGCAGTGATCACCTTTAACTCTGCCACACTCTTGATGTGCTCTGGGCATTCTCTCTCATTACCCCAGGATTGCTTTTTGTCCATGTTCTGCAATATCTCCTGGCACTTAGATGGCGTGTTGTTGAGAAAGAACCATGTGCCTACACTATCCAGAGTGACATGTTCGTTTTGGTTAAGACCAAAATAGAACATCTTCACCTAGTTCTCCAGATCTATCCCATGATGAGGGACTTTTCTGAGCATATTTTGGAATCTCTCCCACGCCTCTGTATTTGATTCTTCAGCATGTTGCTTGAAGTTATAAATCTTTCAGATCAACTCATTGGTCTTCTCTGGTGGGAAGTATCTTTCAAAGAATATCTCAATCATTTGATCCCATGTCTCAACTTATTACTTTGGTAGGTTGTATAGCCATTCTTTTTCCTTGTCTACCAGCGATGATGGAAACAACTTTAGGTAAATAGTCATTTGTGGAAACCGATCCACCTTCACCATGTCACAACTCTCTACAAAGTTGTGGATGTGTGCCACCGGGTCTTCATGAGTGTGTCTGTGAAAAGCCTGCGATTTAATTAATGCTATCATCCCTAGATCAATCTTGAATTGTGCCACATTTACTACCTATTTATTTATTGGGCCCAGCTGAGTAGTCGAAGAAGACAACTTAATCTTCTCCCATATGATCTTTTCTTCAGTTGTTGATCCATCACCCATTGTTGCTTTACTAGTACCTTGAAATTTCAAATAACAGTGTATGAATCGGTACTAATAATTGAAAAAAAAAAGATTTGCAATTATGTTCAAAAGATTAAAATAAAATTATGAGAAATAAAAAGTGGCCTAGAGTGGATGACTGCAACACTCGTAGTGCTGAAAACATGTCGTCTCCCCGGCAACAAAGCCAAAAACTTGACACGCTAAAACCGTGTGTATAAACACAAGTGTACACGTCGAGTATTATAGGCTTCTGTGAGGCCCGAGTTGAACTCAGGGAGACGTAGTCTCAGTGACTACTACTAACTACGATGTGATCAGCTAAACCAATTAAAAGGTTGGGTTTGAGTTTAAACAAAATAAAAGATAATTAAATGAAAATTACTGGTGATTGATAAAAATGAGGTGGATTCCTTAGGATTACTTATTTCACCATGGGGTCTCGTTATATCTTATTTCTACCAAATTTATATAAATTTTACTCCTACCCTGGATAGAAAGTCTATAGTCAAAATTGCCCGCTTCTACAGTGTAATTTACTACCTAGGTCTAAGCCAATTCCACATCTTTAGTAATTTATATCTTAGTCTAGGTGCATTATTGAAGACTTTGGGTTTCTTTCCACTAACCGTTCGTTACCTTTTCCATAGAATACTTAGGAAAATGTATAGATTGTGGTTTTCTAACCTTTAATCCTCCTTCTAGAGCAATAATCAGTTTATTACTCTACCGATGGTGATCAAGCATGGGTAGATCATTCAAAACACAACTATATATCCAAGAATAAATAGAAATCTATATTAATTCTTGCAAAAAGCCAATACAACGATTCTCTAGGCTACTCCTGGGTCCTAAGGAATGAAGGGAGTTAGCTCTGCATGGTTTTCATTTGTGAATACATGGAGAGAGAGGAGCAAAATGTGGGAAACATGAATGAAATTCGTGTAACCCCTGGAGAGATGGTATTCCATATGATCCTCCTCGAGAAATGCACGTTCTATAGTCTTCTGGAAGAAAAAACACCTATCGGAGGTGCTCAGATTTCCTGGTTGGTGGCCTTCGGCTCCATTCTCCTCTCTCCCTCTTCTCTGGACTTTGTGTGGCACGTAAATGAGATGATCCTCACTAGGTTTAGCCATCCTTTCTTAGGTCATAGGGCCAACTTATGGTACCACATAATGTGGACCGTTGGATCTGGGCGATCTAATTGATTGTAGAATTTGGCAGAGTTGGTACCACCAACAGGATGGTCGGTGGCACTAAGTCTGCTCTTCTCTTCAAGTCAACTACTGATGAAATCTAGGTGGCACCGACCAGATGGGTTGGTGACCCCGACCAGATGGGTCGGTGGCACCAACACTGTAATGTGCATAAAGTACTTGAAAAGTATAGAGAAACGTGTGTAAGTATAGGGAATGCATAAAATCATTTAAATATGATAAAATAAGTATAATTTGATGCAAAAAGAGTGTACAGGTCAACAATAGTGATTTATGCAAATATAATCAAGAAAATGACAAATATGTGCACAAAATAGATCTAAAATAAGCCTGTAAAAGTGACTCAAAACATGTGCTTCAAATAACCTTCTAGAGAACTTCAATATGGGCAAGAAAGAAGGGATTGTAGAGATTTACTCAAAACTAAATGTCATCATGAATGGGTTGGCTGCATTAGGTAACAATTTGGATAGAGGTATAATCAACTCCAAAATCTCTAGGACTCAACCAAAGAAATGGGAGTCAAAGGTCACCTCCATTGAAGAAGTGAGGACCCTTGGTGGTATCCCAACCGAAAAGCTCATTGGCAACCTCCAAGCCCATGAGCCAAGGCTTGACAAGCAATAAGAAGAAGCCAAGTAAGAAGAGAAGGAAGCCAAGAAGATCAAAGATAGTGCTTTCAAAGTACAAGTGGAGGTTGTCATCCTTCAACAATAACTTACTTGTCAGACTTATCCTTCCTCCTCTAGCGAAGATGATGGCCCAAGTGAGCATGAAGACAAGTACATCAAGTGCAAACACTTCAAGGAATTCAAGCCTCGTCCTCCTCTACTCCTAGATGCTACAAGTGTGGACAAAAGGGACACTACAAGATTGAATGTCCTAAGTCAATAAAGTCACACCACAAGGGAAGCTCTAAGAAGGAAGAGTATAAGAAGGATCGAAAGCACAAGCAGAAGGAAAAGAAGGAGAAAAGACACAAGAATGCAGCTCATGCAGCTTGGGAAGCTTCATCTTCAAGCATCTCATGTTCCGAAGAAGATGGAGAGTGCCACCTTGCACTCATGGCCTCTACTAGTGAAGAAATTGGTGAGGTAAGTGAGGTAAGTTTGCATGAGTTATCTAAGGAAGCTATTATTGACATACTTATCTCTACCCGTTCATCTTTTTCTAAGTATAAATCTAAAATAAAATAGTTAGGAAAAATAATTGATGATCTATATGCTAAACTTGAAATTCTTGAATTGAATGAGAAAACTAATCTAGTGAGTATTGATAATTTACAAGGGAAATACCTTTATTTTGAGCTCCAATACAATGGGGTTGAAGTTGAGAATGGTATCTACCTTAAGAATATTGAAAATCTTAAGGAAGAAAACCAAAATTGCCTTAAAGAGCTTGAAATAGTTAAAACAGAAAATGCTAAATTTAAACTCCTTATTGATGCTCGTAGAGAAGAAAGAGATGTCTATCTTAAAGAAATTCAAATGCTTAAATCTTAAAATGCTAGTTACTTGGTCAAGTAAATGATCTATCTTCTAGCCCTTTATTGCCTAGTGCTAATGTTGCTTCTATCTCTCTTGAAAAGGATTCATATTTAACTAAAACCTTATGTCTTGAGGCTAATCTTGTGCATGCTAGGGATGACATAGGTAGCTTATCTTCTACTATTATTTCTTTAATTGTTGATAACCATAGATTGAGAGCATCCCTACAAAAATTCATCAAAGGGAAGAACTTCCTAAATGAAATCCTTGACCATTCTACCAAACAAAGTGGTACTAGTGGTTTAGGATTTATAGGGAGGGCATCAAAGGGCAAGAGCAAAGCCAAAGGTAAGAAAAGGAGAAAGAAGACCTCTTTCTTTATAGGAGAGTCTTCTGGCACTAAGAATCCTATGGTTTGTTCTTATTGCAAATGTGATGATCATTACTCTACTTATTGTCCTTACAAGTCTAAGGGGACCAACCCAAAGATGAAATGGGTCCCCAAGCTAACCCCCAATCCCAAAGTTTGAGTTGGGAACTGACATTCTCCTTTCTTGCAGGAAAAAGGAAGATGGATTGTTGATAGTGGATGCACTAAGCATATGACAGGTGATATAAGCCATTTCAACAACTTCACCAAAAAGAAAGGAGGATCAGACACCTTTGGGGACAACAAGAAACGTAAAGTCAAAGGTGAGGGTGATGTAGGTAAATCCTTGTATATCAAGGATGTTCTTTTTTTGTATGGCCTACATCACAATTTAATTAGTGTTAGTCAACTTTGTGACAATGGTTACCTTGTGCTATTTACTACCTTTGAATGCTTGATTCTAGATTCCCTCACCAACCAAGTTATATATAAGGGAACCAGAAGTGGTAATCTTTATGGTATTGTTCTTGACTATATTATGCTTGTTATTGGTAGATGCCTAGTAGTCAACTCGAATGATATTACTCTTTGGCATCGACGTCTTGGAAATGTAAATATGCATCAGTTGAAGAAGTTGACCAAAAAGGACATGATCAAGGGACTTCCCAAATTGGATTTTGAAAAGGATGAGGAATGTCAATCTTGTACCCAAGGAAAGCAAACCAAGTCCTCCTTCAAATCTAAAGGATTCTTTAGTACTAAAAGAGCTCTTGAGCTTCTTCACATTGATCTATTTGGACCAATGAGAACTCAATCGCTCTGTGGTGACCGTGGGAGAGAATTTGAAAATGATCTTTTTAAACTTTTTTGTCAAGAATCTGGTTATGCACACAACTTCTCTTCACCTCAAACACCTCAGCAAAATGGGATTGTAGAGAGGAAGAATGGATCTTTACATGAGATGTCTAGGACCATGCTTGTAGAGTATGATACTCCAAAGAAGTTTTGGGCTGAAGCTATTAGTACCTCATGTTTTGTGAAAAAATGGCTTTTTACTCATACTTCTTTGAAGAAAACCCCCTATGAGCTATGGCATGGTAGGAAGCCTTCTATCGAGTATTTGCATGTTTTTATATGTCCTTGTTTTTTTTAAATACGAAAGATTCTCTCGACAAGTTTGATATGAAATCTTACAAGGCTTTCTTTCTTGTCTATAGCACTACTGGAAAGGCTTATAGAGTTTTTAATGTTGATCTTGCTAAAGTAGAAGAATCCATAAATGTAAAGTTTATTGAGACTAACCCATCTATTCCCAAAGATATTATTTCAAATGATGATGTTGTAGATGAAGTAATTCCTATTCTAAAAGAGCTCAACATCACCCAAAAGGGAAAAGAGGTAGCCACTCAAGAAGAAGAAAAGGATGATGAAAAGAAGGATCCAACCCCCCAGTTTGCTAAGAATCATCAAAAGGAGATGATTTTAGTTGGTCCATTTGAAAGAGTGAAGACGCGGACTGCATTCAACAAAGAACAAGATGACAACACCTTCATCTCACAACTTGAACCTAAGAATACCAAGGAATCTCTTGGGGATGATGAGTGGATACTAGCTATGCAAGAAGAGTTGGAGCACTTTGAAAAGAACAAAGTTTGGACCCTAGTGCTAAGACCAAGTGATAGAAAGATCATTGGCACCAAATGGGTCTACCACAACAAGCTTGATGAAAGCAGGAAAGTGGTAAGGAGAAAATCAAGCTTAGTGGCTCAAGGCTACAACCAATAGGATGGTATAGATTTTGATGAGACATATGCACCTTTAGCTAGACTTGAGTCCATTCATATGTTGCTTGCATTTACTGGTTATAAAAACTTTCTTCTGTATCGAATGGATGTTAAAAGTGTGTTTTTGAATGGTACAATTGAGGAGGAAGTGAATGTTGCACAACCCCCAGGTTTTGAACATGATAGTTTATCTAACCATGTTTATTTGTTGCAAAAATTTCTCTATGGACTCAACGAAGCACCAAGGGCTTGGTATGAGAAATTAAAGAACTTTTTGTTAGATCATGGGTATATCATGGGCAAAGTGGATTCTATCTTATTTCTAAAGCACACTTCTAACAATTTTCTCTTAATACAAATATATGTTGATGATATCATTTTTGGCAGAACTAACCTTAATCTTTGAAAAGAATTTAGTGATCTTATGCAGAGTGAATTTGAGATGAGTATGATGGGTGAACTCATGTTCTTCCTCGGCTTTCAAATCAAGCAAACTAAATATGGAAACTTCATCAACTAAGGCAAGTACACAAGTGAACTACTCAAATGCTTTGGGATTGAGAACACCAAGCCGATGGACACACCCATGTCAAACACCACCAAACTTGACAAAGATGAAGAAGGTGAGAATGTAGATGAGAAGCTCTATAGAGGTATGATTGGAAGTTTACTTTACTTAACTACCTCTAGACCGGATATACTATTTAGTGTTGTCTTGTGTGCTCGCTTACAATCAAATCCTAATAAATCACATCTTATAGATATTAAGAGGATTTAAAGGTACTTAGCCAAAACCCAAAATTTTAGACTATGGTATCCCAAGTCAAGGGACTTTACTCTTAGTGCTTATAGTGATGCAGATTATGCAGGGTGCATGATTGATAGAAAGTGCACAAGTGGCACTTGTTTCCTCCTAGGAGAATGCTTGGTTTCTTAGTTCTCCAACAAGTAGAAAATAGTGGCATTATCAACCACCGAGGCCGAATACTTTGCAGCCAGGAGTTATTGTACCCAAGTCCTATGGATGAAGCAAATACTCCAAGACTTTAACATTCATTTTGATGCTTCTCCTATCAATTATGATAATACTAGTGCAATTAACATGTTATATAATCCTATCCTGCATAGTATAGCTAAACATATAGAGGTTCATCATCTTTTTCTTCATGATCACATTGCCAAGAAAGTTATCTATATCACGCATGTGGACACGGAAAATCAATTGGTAGACATTCTCACTAAACCTTTAGCTAGAGAGTAATTTAACTTAATTAGATCAAAATTGCTTATAACTACTTTGAATGAATCTAATATGCCTTTTAGCTATTTTCCATCTATCATATATGTCTTGTCTCTATTTTGATCATCTTTGCTTGCTAATAAGCTAAAAATCCATTTTTCATGTTCATTTTGCCTTGTTTTTCTCTTTTTTGGGTATTTTTTGCAAACACATGTTTTACCATAAAATAGTACCCAATGATGAGTGATATGTGCCTAAGTATGTTCAAAATACATAATGGATTCGAAAAATAAATTTATTTAGCACTCAAATGTCTAGAAACTAAGTTTGTTTTGTTTAGGTCAGGTTGACCATCGGTTGGGTTGCCAACTCGACCGATCGGAGGCTGAGAGCTTTTTAAAAAAGCCTATCGGTTGAGTTTCCAAGTTTTTAGAACTCGACCGATGGCTGGGATGGAGCAATCTTAAGTTGGGTTAGGCCGACTATTCTCCCTCTCAACTAGAGAAAAGTCGACCAATTCCACCTCCATATGCCCTAAGTTATCTACCCTTGCCCTAACATTCCTCAACCTAGCCCTTATCTGACAAAGCTAGACCACCCTAGACCTTCCCCCTTTGCTAACCTAGGTCTGTGGACATTTTTGGTGGTGAGTGTTTATCTCTTGCTCTCCCCTTCCTCTATTTTTCATCTCTATGGCATCAAATAGGAGGAAGAGAGCTGCCCCAGCTAATGCATCATCTTCTTCATCCTCCTCCTGCTTGATTCCTCTTGATGACACTCTTTTTGTCTCAAATCCTGCTGTAAATAGGTATAAGGAGATCCTTCCCCGGAATCCTTTCCCTTTTTGTTCCCTCTTTGAGCCTAGACCTAGAAGTCAAGAGGTCATAGCTCAAGTAGCAGAGTAGCTTAACGTTCACCATCTCTCTACCTTGGGTGTTGAACACGCGTGCTACAATAATTCCATCACTAGCATGAAAGTGGTTCGTGAATTCTACGCTAACTTGCATTGGAATTACGACACCCTCATACCACCACCTAATACTCAAGTAGTCCTCATGTCCATGATAGCTGGTAAGAAATTCTAAGTCTATGAGGATACCATGAACATCTTCTTCTCAGGTACTGATGAGACTGACACCTCGCGTAATGATTTTCGCGAGTATTTTGACCTAGTTGAGCCTGAGGCCTTATATAAGCAATATGATCTCACTCTTCCTAATATTCATATATTCTTGAATAAGCATCAATTTCCTTATAAGAAGAAGTGCACCCTTCCCTCATCTACCTTGGATCTCAAGAGACACATTCTCGCCCTAGTTTTTAACTACAATATCCACCCCAAGAAAAATCGAAAACAGATTGCAGAAAACACTATGGTGATCATGTATTGTCTCTTAAATAATGTCAGAGTCAAGTGGTCAAGATACATCCTCCACCATATGACCTACTTTGACTCAAGCAAGAACACCCGTGGCACCCGCCCTCCCTACCCAGCCCTGATTAGTGGTCTATTCTAGTTTGCCACTAGCAAATCTCTTTTCCATGACTTTCATTACATACCTGCCCAGAAAGAAGTTTGTATCAGTGAGACCACTCTTCAAAAGTTTGTACATATCCTCTCCTCCACCAAACCTAGTGCCTCTACCTCTACCTCTACTCGAGCAAAGCCACTGCCTCAGCCTTCCCGACCTGCCCGTGCCTCGTTCCATGTGTCAAATGAAACCCTTATGGGATACATGTTGCATCAACAGGCATACAACATTCAGTTTTAGGAGCATTTGCATCAGTACTTATGTTCAATCATGTCCAACATGAACATGTCCTATGCACATACCTACACAGCATACCAGACCTACCAAGGAGGTGATTAAGCATCATATGCATATAATCACTTTTACCCAACCCCTCCACCTTCACCTTCTGTTGTTGCTACACCCTCTATTGTAGGTGGACCTTCCCCTATCATGTTGCCTCTTCCTGCTGGCCCCTTGGCCACTCTGCTTGCCAACCTCAGTAGTTCTGCTCCTTCCTTCCGATAAGACAATGAGCTCCATGCTCTTGGTATGTCTAGGGATGGGCAGAATGCTCGTTGGCCTTGTCGTAGTTTTGGTCCCTCTGTTGATGAAGAGATGTCAGACTAGGATGATGAGGAGGTTGTTGATGCTGATGAGGTTGCTCGTGAAGATGAGGATGATGGTGCTGCATCTGCTAATGATGACTCGGATGGCTTTGATGGTGACTCCTATGATGAAGGCGATGTTGTTGCACCTTCAGATGGAGATGAAGACTACGATATCGATGCTTCTAATGGTGATGATGATGATGTTGTAGACATATATAGCTTAGATGTCTAGTTTCTCTTAGTTTTTAGTCTAGTTGTTGATCATATATATCTTTCTAGGCTAATTTGTATTAGAAACATCTAGGCACATGTTCTGAGTTGTACTATTTTATCATCTCGCTATCATCATTTTAGCTTGTACCTATTTTATGAGAACTTGCTTTTTGGGTTGTAATCTTGATTCTATACACACTTACTCTTTGATTTGATATATCTTATTAGTTGGTGCCATGTTTTACCATATTTTGATTATGACTTAGATTGTTTGTTTTTCTCATCTCTATTTGGTGTATTCTTTGAGATTGCATGTGTTGAATGTATATTCCGTTGTGCTTGGAGAAGACATGTTTATGTGCTCTTCTACCCCCCTTCATTTTTGATAATGTCAAAAGGGGGAGAGAAGCACAAATGTTTTGAAGCTCAACCATATTGCTTTTATTGCCTATGTGATCTTTTTCTTGTTCTTTATATGCTTTATCATGTGAATTGATAAAGGACCATATAGTGCATATGTGTTATATTGCTTTGTGTAGATAGACTAACTATGCAGGTTAAAGTAAGCATAGATTGAGGGGGAGCAATTCACATTGTTCAAATCTTGAATCCCCTTACAATTCACAAGGCAAAGGTATAACTTTAATATCCTTTTCAATATGATTGAGGAATGGTTTGTCATTGTCAAAAAGGGGCAGAATGTTGACTTAAAAGTTATACATTGCTCATATTTTGATAATGACTTAACCATTCCATTCCTATGTATCTAATATGTTTGTTGAAGTTTGATTTTAGGCTTTAGGTACATGAAAAAAATCAAATTACACAAGCCCTAGCTTGTTCAAGTTCAAGTCAAATGCAATGCAAGTGTGCAATTTGGGAAATCACTCCAAATGGCCTTAGAAGAATTTTGCAATCACTTGTATTGATGATATGACTTGTAACTAAGATGATAAAAATATGAGGGACACTTAATATCAAGTTTTAATCACTCAAAAGTCAACTTTGAAAATTTGTCACAGGCTGCTCATCGGTCGAGTTGGAAACTCGACTGATCCTGTGATGGTTTTCTGAAGATAACCCATCAGTCGAGTTGTACAGTCACAAAACTCGATGAACTAACAAATCTAATTTTGGCTCATCGGCTGAGTTTACCAGAACAAAATCGACCGATAGTTTGAAAATTGGCTTTGTCTTTTAGTTGATCGGTCAATGTTACATTTATTGAAACTCGACCAAATGTACTATACAAAAAACGTAGAAAAAGTGATTGTAACCATTGGTGAGTTGTTTTGGGTTAAAATAGATTTCTTGCATTGTGGAAAATGGCTATATTTCAACCCTAACTGATCCCCAACTCAAGGGAACACCCTCAGCTATATAGGACCCCTTGGAGTTCATTCCAAGCTTGCTCATTCATTCTTTTCTAAGTCCTTGCTATAGCTAAATGTGTTGCAACTCCTTGATCCCCTTTCTCTCTCTAGTTTACACTTCATTTTGTGATTATGAGTGAGATAGGATTGTTGTAAGAGAGCTACTCACATGTGTATGTAAAGCTCTCATCTTATACATCTTCCCTACCACTTTCCTCCATGAATAAAAGGTGAAGCAAGCCACTCTGAGTGCATGTGGAGTTGTTGTTGGTCTTCTTCAAGTTTGAAGAAGAGGTGAAGAGCTTCTCTAGGAGAAGGAGAATGAAAAGGATGAAGATCCAAGAAGAGTAGAAAAGTCCTTAAAGATGAAAGACTTGTGCTAGAATGGGTAAGACCTTGGAGAAGGCTAAAGACTCTTGACAAAGTGGGTACGTCCTTGGTAAGGTGGATTACTCTTCGTGCTTGGATGGGTAAGTCCTTTTTTGGTCTTGTATTGTAACTTTTATTGGTGATGATATAGAGAAAAGCACTTGTAAAGTCCTAGAGGTTGACCTCTTTAGTTAGTGGATTGACTCTCTCCTAGTTTGGAGGGTGGAACCACTCTACATCACCTTGTCAAGTGCTTGCTATTAATTCCTCTCATCCTTGCTATGCTTGTTGGTTAGGACTTCAAATTTCACTAAAGCTATTGGTTTCAATTTGATATAATTTGAAGGTCTATTCTATCTTGTGATAAGTTTTGTAGCTCTATTCACCCCCTAGAGCCCTAGATCCAACAAGTATAATACACTATCTAACTAAAGAAAACCCCACTATAACAATTGTAAAGAGGCAAGATCACCTCCTTAATAAAATTTAAAAGAAGTACAAAACATCCATCTTTTTTAGAAAGACAAAAGGTATTGAGGGATGCATCTATAATATTCCAAGTAAATAAACATGCACCAGATACATTATAAAATGTCAATAGCAATGGAAATAAAAGTACTTAGCCCATTACTTGGCTTTTGTTGTTCATTGCATGATTGTTCCCAAAAGAAAAAGATAAGAGAAAAGGATCTAGCTATAGCAACCTAGACATCCTTTCAGATAGCTTGAGATCTACTCCTGAGATGACTTCCTTCAAACTTGTCCTTCTCCTTGCTCAGCACTAGCACTTGGGTAGTTGGGAAAGCACCCAGCAAAAGGGGAAAGAAAACAAGGTATGTGTCACAAAACTAGTCTAGGATAACAAGATAAGTAAAGCAAATAAGAACAGGCTAGAGTTAATGATAAGATGAAGATAACAAGAGTATGAGGCTATATTCAAAAGAAACTTGCCATTAACAATTATATCAAAAAGGATTTGCATGTAAGATAATTATGTCTACCTAACTAAATAGGGTTGAGGAACCTATCGGACTTCTAACCTATAGGTGCGGTGAGAATAAAACATTCCCAGTCACCTACACAGTTATATAGGGGAGAATAAAACCATTCCCCACGACGATTAAATACATGCCCTCTATGGGTGGTTGTACATAAGTATCACTACTTTAAATTAAATAGAACATAAATCTACATGCTAGAAAAGTATTCATGGCAAGAGTAGTCATAATATTCAATAAGCATGGTAGTGGGGTATAAAACCCAAATAAGAAGAAAATATAATTTGATTTGAGGCATGAACGACATTAGGATTCAAGACTAGAAGATTTAGGGTTCATTTAAGCCTCATTAGGGAAATATAGGGCTTGGCTACAATTATCCCAACATAGGGTGTAAGGAACGCACATAACTCTCTTACTGATATCAATTACTAACTTTCACCACTTTAATTGAGTCCAAGTTCCACTTTACCAATTTTCAATGTATTAATATGTATTAGAGTACATAGTGCACATTAATGTATAGAAACCCTAATTTTAGAACTTTTTAGCAAACTCGGATTTAGATTTTGAAAATATCACCAACAAACTTATTAGGTTCTCTTTATGAAGAACACATATTTTTATGTTAATTTTAAAAATATGATGATTAAGATGTAATTTTTATGGATTTTATGCATCAAATTCATTTTACAAAAACCACCCTTCGTCAAACAATGAAATCAGACCTTGAAAATATTTTTATTAGATATATATTAATTTTCCAATTCCAAAACATATTTATTTGTCAAATTTGGATAATCAGATTAGAAGATATGAATTTTTCAATACTAACTAATAGTAAATTGCCACATCATCAAACTGATCGAGATAATTGAAGAGAGAGGGAGAGGGAGAAAACACCATTTAACCCAAGATCAGGTTTGAAGTTGCATAGGTTACCAAACTAGAGCTACTAGAGAAGGTAAAATAGTAAGAAACCAAAACCCTAGAAGAACATGGTAAAAAGAGATGGAGATCATCGATTTTAAACATAGAAGCATGAGTTTTAAGCATGTAGAAAGCAATATATGAGAAGGGGGTTAAAAACACTTGCCTCTAGGAATTTAATAAGGTCCAAGCAGCAAGGGTACTAAGATTAGAAGGTCCGGTTGCTCCATGACAAGCTCCTTTCTTGAGCAAAGATCACCTTCTCCATTTTAGAGGTGCAAACCCTAGCAAAAGAGCATGGAGATGAGAAGTTTTAGGGTTCTAGGTGGAGTTTTAAAATGGAAGGTCGTGGTTCCAACCTGAACAAAGGTGGGAGGAATACTAACAGCATGAAAACAGGGAAGTAAAGGATGATACTTACTATTTTTTGTCAAAATCACAAAGGAGGAGCTTAAGAAATCCTAAATAGAGAAATTTGGAACCCTAGGAGACTTCTTCACCAAGGTAGGCACCCTCTTTTACCTTGGGAGAGCAACTTTGTGGCCAAACATAGAAGGGATGATGCTATAAGATGGGGGAAAGAGAAGGATAGGATTACTTCATGGATTGGGAAGTGGGAAGGGGTAGGCATGGCTTTATAAAGAAGGGGGCAAGCATGAGGTGTCTATGGGACTTTCCATGTGTCCCTAACCTAGGGCTTCATGGCCATGCAAGAGGACATCTCATAGAGACTTCTTGTATATCAAAATTCGGTCCTAAAAGACCATGGAGACTTCTAGGCCATCCCCACCGTCCTTCAAACAAAGAAATAACCCCATTGGTTGGTAGCTTTCAAAGATAAGCTCATTTATATAAAGGGTAATCCCTATAATGCCCTTGGAGAGAAACACCTTCAAACTAAGGTGCAGCCAGGTGACTGATGGTTAAAAATCTTGAGAATGGTAAGGGAATATCTAAGTATTAAAATTCGGTTGATAATTTGCAAAGAAAACCTCCCAATTGGGTAAATTGCATAAAAGTCCAGAATGTACCTAAAATTGCATGACTTGCACAAACAACATCCAAATCGAACCAAATTTGGAAATTAGGCTCATTTTATGTTTTCAAATCACATAAAAAATTTAGATTAAGGTTTAGAGTACTTAATTATGGTAATTAAGATTGTTTAATATATTAATCAAGGTTTAGGGCCTTGCACTTCTAGCAAAAATTAATATACCATTGTTCTACTAAAGTGGTGATTTTGCATTTTAGATCCTTAAATCAGCTTTAACTGAGGTATTTGTGCATAAACCCTTATATTGGTACACTTAGTGAATAAATGTTCACTAAACCTCTATAAATTCCACTAATTAAACATGAACGACATAAAAGACATAAATGAAAGGGAAACTTGGGAAAAAGGTTTACATGGAGATTACTTCTAAGATTCAATATGTTACAACAATAGTTTAGAAATTAGTTAGGTGCATTAATGAAATCTCTAGGTTATACTTTCATAGTCATAAGCCTTATCCCTTAGCAAGATATAGGCTATGTGAATCTAAGATTTGTACTACCCCTAATCTCTCTCCCTAAGAAATTAGCAGTCCATTATTTTGATATTGGAATCAAGCACAACCAAATCAAAGAATATATCTAAGATTTATGTCCAAAATTATGGAAATAATTAACTAAATTATTAATTTTGAATATAATGTAATAGTAGGATACTCTCAAATCCTAAGGAATAAGGTGATTAGCCTAGCATGACTGTCATCATTGTATAGTAAGAGGAAGAAAAGAAACTTGGATAAACATCAGAAAACTAATGTAAACCCCTGAAGAAGTCATCTTGATGATCCTGATTGATGAGGTCTCTATCTCCACATCATTTCAGCTTCCAATCTATCCTCTAGAAGTGATTGGAGCATCCATTTAGTGTCTATCTCCTTTCCTCCTCTCTTGCTATGTGCTCTACTTTTATGTGATAAAACCTAATATGATCTTTGGGTCAAACTCCCTAGGTTATAGGAGAGGCTTTGGCCCTATTAAGTCACAATCGTCGGATTCGACTTAATTAAAGATCTTCTTTGATCGTGCATTATCAATAACATTGGCAGGGTGTCGATGGTGTCGAGTTGTTAGCTAACTTGTAACTCTCGATTTGTATCAGAATTATCAAAATGTTTTTTGATGGCACTGAGTTGCTTTTTGTTGAGACTCGTATGCTAAGTCAGTACTAGTGACAAGTGAGTCGGTGGCACCGAGATGATTAATCTTGACTTCTGATGCTCCCTAGATCGTGAGTCAGTAGCACTGAATATGATCTTTGGTAGAACTAACATTTTACTCGGTAGCATCAAGTATGATCTTGATAGCCTTAATATTTCCCCATCTCCCTATTGTTGATTTGTGCTACGTTGGTACCACCTACATATAATTTCGTAGCACCGAGTTGTCATATTATTTCTCAAATTACCTAAACAAGGGGAAAATAACATAAGTTTGAATTATAGATGATAAACTAGCATGATTTGGTACAAATTATTGAAAACTTGATGCTATAATGGTTCACATGCTAATAATGATAAACAATGCATATATATATATATATAATCTCAAAATGTATAAATATGCTAAATTAGACTAGGAAATAGCCTATGATAAGTGACTAAAATTCAGTGCATTGGAATTATGTGTGAGATGGATGGATACTCATTGTTGGACAAGGGACATATCACAATCTTATTTCATCTTTATGACAAAATATTTTTACCTTATGAGACACTATGTTCACATGTAGACCTGTCATGTTTGTCACAGAAGATGTTGGTTGATTTTGACTCTAAACATGTTGTGTGTTGATGAAATATTCCATGTAGCCTTCTTGAGTCTGAGATACCATAATTTGTGTGACACCTCTTGTAAATATGTAGACATTTCATGTCCACTTCCTCCACTACAAGAAAAAGAATCTAGCCATAGCAATCGACCTGGTGTGTCGAGGAAGAGACAGTTTGTGTCTTCTATTATCAAGGAATGATTTTTACTAGGAAATACATGTGTTTTCTTTGGATAGGCATGTCATTTATGAACCCAAATAGTTCTATCATTAGCCATGAATAGATGAGAAAGAATAAGGAAAACAAGAGAATAATCCTAGTGATGATGTGGAGACATGATCAGGTATCCAAGATGAAGCTAGAAACTTTAGGATGAAGGATAGGATGTGAAATTCTACATGGAGGAGATGACTTCCTCCCTAACTATTATCAAAATGGAGCACCATAGAAATGAGAGAAAGGTGAGACATTGTTCATGTCAACATTCCTGGGAGGGGTAAGATCCTCCTAGTATTGAAAAAGTTGCACCATTGAGTGCCTTCTTTCTCATATAGGGTTGATTATGTTGCTCCAATACCATGAAGCTGAGGGAGTGAGAGAATATTGCTATGTACATTAGTCTTTTATAAGAGTAATGGTGGCTACAAATAACCAAGATACATGGTGTCAAACTAAGCCTAGTATACAATGAAGAGTGAAATGAACATAGACAGAGTTATCTATCAATTTGATGCCAATAAACCAACTTGACATGTACCTTTTCATAAAAACTACTCAATCATAATGCTAAATGTAGATACCTTAAATCTATACTAACCTTATATTTTTTAACTTCCTTAAGGCCCTAATAAGTCTACCAATAGAGGAAAATAAAATATAAAACAAATGATGTCACTGTAGGTAATTGTAAGTAGTAGTTGTACAAAACAACCATTCAAAATGCATGTAGAGTATACCCAATCCATATCTCCACTAGTTCATTTGGTTAAAAATAATTAAATATGGTTTTTCTCTTAGAACACATTATCAATCCCAATATAATCCTAGAATATTCAACTTACATGATCTGAAGCCATCTTTAAATTGAAATCATATCCACATGGTTTGTTTCATATTATTTTTCATTATAAAATATTAAAGGAAAATCTTAAGATATGCAAGACAATTGTTGATTCCATACTTCTACCCAAATTCCAGCTACCCAAACTAAACAAAATTTGATCTTAACATCTAGAAAATGTGTGAAATATAACCACCATGACCAATAAATAAACATCTTCATATGATACAATTATCCAAGAAGGGACTTAGATAATTTATAGATCATTATTTTGTATGAAAATACTAACACAAATTGTTATTAATTATAATTCTTTAACCATTTTTAAGATATTAATCATTCCCTTCATTAATATAATTGACATATTTGATCATCAAATTTTCAATAGAGGTATCAATTTTAGTACTAATTTGATCATGAGATGATGTAGTTCAACCATAAATAATACAACTATACAATAGGCATCATCACTCAGCTAATAGCAACTAGAATTTGTATCATATTCAATTTCCATAGAATATAGAAGAAGCACTATATACTAATAAAAAAGATATTACAATGATAATTTAAATTAAGAATAATCTAGGTTGAAACAACTAATTCAAACCATTCACTATTTTCTCATGCATTTTTCAATGTACCATATATATATACATGTTCTTTTCACAAAAATAAGACAATAGATGCCTAAATTATAGTTCTCAGATTTTATTATCATTCCCCAACCCATTTAATGAAATTTGTTGTGTTCTATGTTTTTTAAGTAAATGATAGGTAGATCATTTTATTCACATAAAATAATATATGTGTAGGATTTTCATATATAAATTATGTCATTTAGAGTTTATATCAAGTTATGCAAATTAAAACCAGAATTGTACGTCTCCTCTTACAAACTATCCAATCTTCTCATGATATCATCAAGGTCATATTTGTGTTACTTTGCTTAAATTGTACATTATGTTTATTATGATTAATAGAACCATCAATGAATGTATACACTATAATGTTTACATTATTATACAAACTAAGCATATAAACTATTAGCTTCACAAATTTATATTAGGGAACACTATAGAATTTTGAATGCTGATAAAATTTGTAGAAAGAGATCATCAAGTAAATTTTATCATATACTCATATTTACTCAATTATGGAAATATTTTATATCTATTTCAATGGTAATTTCACCCCCACTTCCAACTTTGTTAATTATTTCAATATGTAACTTACACACTCACCTTCACCTATATATGTAGAAGTACATCTTGAGCTATTTTGGTCCACAACCTAGGTTTGATATTACTTATTTTAAGGAAATTCATGCATTCATGACTAACACCCCATGCATAATAGGGTTTATGCCATCAAGAGGAATTAATAATAGCCTAGGATAGGACAAATGTCATAAAATTGGGCGAAGGAAAGAAGAGATCAATAAAGTTTAATAATATGTAGAAGTAGATGTAGAAAATTAGGTGGAGTTTGTCTAGTGGATCATCTAACATGCTGCCAATGAAGCAACCTGGGTTTGATTCCAAGAACCAATGAATATTTATTTTATGCCAATCTTCACAGGGTTTGTATGGTTTAATTGGGCGGCAGGGGGTCACTTCCTTTTATTATTGTTCGATTCTCAACTTTTTTAGAAGTAGATTTAGAACATCATTCTCTCACTTCCCCTTTCGATTTACATCAAGTTTTATCCAAGTATGATGAGTTAGATTGGGGTTTGTCAGTTTAATACAAATTATGGTAGTTCATGAATTTAGAAGTGTATGCATGGATCTAGAGGGTTTTTACACATTTATCTCCGCATACAAGAATGTTGGTAAAACACTTCACTATGATATAGTAAACTAGATAGAGTTGTTAATCCATTGGAGTGAGTTGTCACCTAGATAGTGGTGTTATTATTATGAATTGGCACTTATAAACACCCCCAAATGGAGGTCATCGGCTAACTTGCATTCCCCACCAATAGTCTATGACTAGTTTTTTGTTTAGTACATATCTAACTCCTCAATTGCATCCAATTTTAGTAAACCTATTCACTTTGATACAATTGATGTATTTAAAGATTCTTGTATCCTTTGTTTCAAAATTAACTCTTTCATTTTTTTCTTGTGATCTTATAACTATAAAGTGAAATATTTTTTACTCCTAAAATTAGTGGAAGTACATCTTTAATCTATTGAAAGCATAACCACTTTGTAAATCTTGACTATACACTATAAAACTTCTCACCGGTGCAGTCATTAAAACATGGATAAAAAGAGAGAAAGAAGATTCTTTGTTTTATATATTCAATATCAAACTCAATCTTCTTCTTTGAGTCTCCATTGTGTGTCATACAACCCTTGCACTACCTCCACCTGGCAGTAATGGTTTCTTTCTCACCTTAGGAGCACTATCATTATGTGGGCATCACATAACCACAAAAATTATCTTCTATCAATTATTATGAAGTACTTCCTTAATCATCCCTCAACTTACCTCCCACCACCTCCATTGTTATCCATTCCTCCTTATTCCTCTATTAATATATGTTCATTTTGATTGTATGATCATCCCATCCTTGTATGACCCAAACACCTATTCATATGTATAGATATTTAGACATACTACATTAAAGACCAAATTATTTTAAACTCCCTTATGAAAATCTCTTTCTCATGTTTCATTGAAGTTTTTCATGAGTATAAATATGTCAACAAATTTCCTTCCTTTGATCTATACTTTTTTTCAAACCATCTTCAAATTCTAAAACACACTCACTTTTCATATAATCTTGCTCGGTAGACCCCGAAGAGGAGGAGATATGCCGTGTCCTCTTCCTCATGGCCCCGGCCAAAGCAACAGGCCCAGATGGCATCCACAACAGCTTTGTGCAAACTCATTGGTATCATGTGGGAGGTTCCTTCGTCTCAGCAGTCCAAGAGGCTTTCCTCACCAGCATCGACCCGCGAATGGCAGACTCACTTCTTGTGCTTATTCCCAAAATTGCAAACCCTCATAGATGTAGTGACCTACGGTCTATCTCACTCAACAACTTCTCCCTCAAGCTCGTATCCAAGGTCATCGTGGAATGCTTAAAACCTTTCTTCAGTGATTGGGTCTCCCTTCATCAATCTAGTTTCATCCCTGGTCGGCGTATCAGCGATAACATCCTCCTCATACAAGAGGTGATACACTCAATGAAGAACATGTGAGGCAAGAAGAAATGGGTTACCATCAAGCTAGACTTATCCAAGGCTTTTGACCAGATGAGTTGGCCTTTCATTCTAGATACTTTGAAGAAAACGGGGATCCCGGACAACCTCTCCAAGCTGATCATGCAAATTATATCCACTGGAAACACTTCTATTCTCTGGGAAGGTGAACCTATGGAGTCCTTCAAAACCACCCACGGCATCTGACAAGGGGACCCAATTAGCCTGTATTTATTCATGCTTTGCATGGAACGCCTCAGTCAAGACATCTCTATGGAGGTAGTGCACGGTTCGTGGAAACCGATCAAGATCACAAAGACAGGACCATCTCTTTCACATGTGATGTTCGCCGATGACCTCCTCCTTATGGTTGAGTTATCTACAACTCAAGCTTATACTATTATCAAAGTTCTAAAGGATTTTTCTTTGGTCTCGGGCCAGGTAGTATCTAAAGAAACATCATGCAGCTTCTTTTCCCCTAACACTCCCAGGGCTGAGCAACGAGCGTTCTGACGTCGTATGGGTATCTCAAAAACAAATGACCTTGGTCGTTACCTCGGTGTACCAGTATTACATCACAGAGTGAACAAACAAACATACTCACACATTCTGTGGAGAATCAAGAGCCGCATGGACAGTTGGTCTGCCCGACACCGATCTCTTGTGGGCCACATCACCCTCGCCATTTGCGCACTTCAAATGATCCCTTCCAACACGATGCAGACTGTGAAGCTCTCTCCTATGCTCTGTGATGACATTGATAGACTCATCCATGACTTCATTTGGTCTGGTGGGTGTGAACAGAAAACAATCTCCCTGGTCTCGTGGGAGAATCTGACCAAAAGTAAATCCATGGGTGGCCTTGGGATTAAAGCGTCCAGAGATCAAAACACGGTGCTAATGTTGAAGAACGCCTGGCAATTTCTAAATAACTCACCTCCACTATGGGTTCAGGTGATGCATCACAAGTATACAAAGTAAGGGACTATGTTGAAGACCCCAGGCTCCTCAACATGGTCTTTTATTAAAAGCCAAATGCCTAGACTACAAGGTTTTTGCCACAAGACTGTGAATTTAGGCTACAATACTAATGTCTGGTTTGACAAATGGTTAATGGGTAAGTCAGTTATCGACATAGCCCCAAATACCGTGATCCTGGATGAGCTTATGGATCTCAAAGCGCAAAGCATGTCCCTTCCAGCCGGAGTGTGGGATTGGGAGTTTGTCCATACTTACCTCCTGCCCATTACGTGGCCTCTAATCGAAAACACCAATGTACATGATGGAAACACGGGACCTGATACGTGGTCTTGGCCGCTAACTCCTTCTGGCAAACTCTTGGCTAGCTCTGTGTATTCATGGATTCAAGCGTAGCATGCCCCAAACACCACTACCAACTGGTCTGGAATCTGGTCACTCCCGATACTGCTGAAACAACAAACATTCATATGGCTTTTGAAGCATCGTGCCCTACTCACGCAAGTAGAACTGGTCTGTCACCATATTACTAGTAGCGACATCTGCCCCGTCTGCATGAAAGAACAAGACACCTTAACCCATTGTCTTCGGGACTACCCTAGGAGCCGTGTTGTTTGGAAATCACTTAACATGGTCCCCTCTTTCTACTCCCTGACTGGCGAAGATTGGATAGACCATGTGATTTAAAATAAGGAATCGGCTGAAACTTCCACACTGCGTTGTGTCAGGTGTTGGTCCATTTGGCAAGAACGCAATGACTTCCTCCATGGAGGCAATCAAATCCCCACTGATGTCCTAGTCTCCCGCATTCATGAGAGAACTAGATCTATCATAACCACTACCAAGGTAAACACACCCACTATTAATGTGAAGAAACGACCAGCCTCTCATCCTGACCAGCACCGCCAACTGGTATTTTGCGACACCGTATTTCAGTATCACACTCTAAAGATGGGCATAGGGGTGCACGTCACTGACGCCATGGGCATCTATCTACTTGGCTCTGGCTCATACGGTCTGGCTACGTCTGTCTTGGAAGCAGAGATCAAGGGCATCATTCATGTGATGCGTATATGCATCAATAGAAGATGGCACAAGCCAGTGATCCTGTCAGACTCATCTTCGGCCATCACTTTCCTACAACAACCATCCTTGCCTGCCTGTAGGCTGCAACCACTGAGAAGAGAGTTTCCCCATGCCCTCCTCCTGCTGGTAAACCTTCAGCTTTCTTTTATCAATCGAAAACACAACCAAGTAGATGATGTGATTGCAAAACAATCCATGTACCTCTTGCCACAGTTCAACTTCTCTTCTGTAAAGCCAGACTAGTTGTCGAAATACATTAATATCTTACCCCATCGGATTTGGCCCACAATAGAGAGTAGGGTGAATAATAACTAATCTCTATAGCTGTAGAAAGAAAAAAAATAGTGGAAAGATCCCATTGTAATTTCTACCTATTGTCACTTTCTAGATTTGACCTTATTCAAAATAAAATAGTGAAATACACTACAAAAATTTCCATATCTTAGCCTCTCTCTCTCTACACTCACCCTTTGAGAAAAATCTCATGGAATTTATCCTCATTATACTTTAAACACCTATATACCGTGAACAAAAATACATCTTGCATTCTCAAATTGCATAATCATCTATATGAGTCTCCATACCACCAATATAAAAAATAAATTCTTATAAATGGAATGTGCATTCACCATACTTAGTATCTATGTGTTTCAACATCTTGTCCTCCAATAACTCCCGACCTATCTATTTATTGGCTGCAAAATAAAAGTTTCTATTTTTCTCATATACACAAACTACATATTCTCCCCCCACCTTAATTTTTTCCTAACCCACTTGTAACCCCCACATACTCCTCTATCAAAGTATTGGGAAAATACCTATGAGTTCACTACTTCACATAGACATATATATACCTTGTAAAGGAGATACACCATTACCTCTGCCCTTCTTTATTACATATTACTTTCCTTAACCACCTACTTACCTAGAAATATAACCCATATCCTATCCTAAAATGTATCTTTTCTATATCCCATGAGATTCATCCAATCCAATTTTCAGTGTGCTAACAAAGATTCATCATATATTCAAGAGGAAATTATCGTTACTCATACTACTCATCTCTCCCTATGATATCTTCTTATACAAAAGTTGGTCCTACAAAGTAACCTAGCACTTTCCACATTGTGTTGATCATAATCACCTTCATATGGTTCACATGCATATCGTAGAAGCTATTTTACACATTCAACCAATAACCCTCAAATGTTATATGACCTTTTTTTGTAATTTTAATCATTTTTTTCTCATATTCTTTCCCTAATCAGGGCTCAGTGAGAACACACAATTATCTTACATACTTTAGTCTCAATTTCACTTTCCTTGACTTTTATACTTCTTTAATATTTGTTTAGCTTTGTAGACATATGTATTATATATACATAGCTTCATTCTTGTTGGGTGTTCCTCTCCACTTTTCTTTCTTGTACGAAAAATAGGAGAGTCAAAAACATATATGAGTTTGGAATTTAGTTTTTTAAAATGTTTTTTAATCTAAAACTTATCTATATCAATTGAATATGTTTAAATATATACCATTCTCTCCTTACCAATTTTTTTTTATATCAAGTTGTATGCATTCCTTACATGTCACATTATTTTTTTTGGTCGGCAAAACAAAACGTGTTACTAAGAAACCAAAACTTTGGGTACAATAGTGCCCCTCAGGGAAAAACCTGATCTCTAAATCTCCACTCAGGGAGATGAAGAGGATCGAAACAAAAAAACAAAGACTCCAGACTAACAGGATAACAAAAACAAGGAAAGTTTCCACCTAACTAGACTATGCCTACAAGAAAAGGAGAAGAACCAAACAAACCTTACAATAAACCCCACCTACAAAGAAGTAAATATGATTCTCCACTTTACTGATAGGAAAACCCAAGAAGATGGATACTATCTCTAGCTCCAAGTAGTCCAGCAGCTGGGAGCACCAAAAGATGATAAAAAAGAAGACAAGTACTGCCACCCCTTGTTTCCTTCCAGGAATAAACTGAAAACAACACCACTGTTTCGAACTCCTAAGCATCAGAAACCAGAATGGTCATCACCCTGATCAAGGGAAAAGGCCAACAATGGAACACGCCTTGAATTTCCACAAGAGAGCAGTGACCTAACTAAAGAACAACATTACTGACCACCCACAAAAATGTGCCACAGAAGGACACTGCTCCTTCATGCATCCAAAGAGGTAACCCAAACAACATTATCCTGCTGAAGCAGACTGAAGACACCATCCGGTAACTGACCAAAGCACCAGAATCTATAAACTAGAAGGGATTAGGTAGAGCAAGAGAAGTTAATCTGGGGGATCTTTTCACTTCTAGCTTTCCTATGCTTTTTCTTCTTCTTTCTCTGTCTAGAGCCACTCTTCACAATTAAATCATCTAAGATGTCAGGGTCAAGATCACAAGAACTGACCGAAGACATCTCATATGAGTTCCATATGAGCCGTTGTTTGTAGTCCAGGGAAATCCCTATATCATGTACAACCTGCTTGATACATTGAGGTGTAACATTCGGATTGGCACTGAATAACTCCCACTCTAAATTCAATGTGTCCTCAATTTCTATAGGGGAAAAGGTTCCCATATCAGGTTCTGGAATAACCATGCCTTCACCATCCTCTCGAGCCACCACTGGAATAGCCTGACTCTCCTTACCTGCAGATTGACTATTTTTCACCTCGGCATTCCTACGAACACCTTGTCTCCTTCCCATCTTCCCAGCTCTAATATGCATCTGGCACAGTAGAGGCTTGTTGCCATGAGCTTGTGGATAAGATGACAGCCTATGTACAAATTTTTTGCATCTGGAACAGAGCTGAGGTTTCTCCACGTAGTCCACCTTCAGATTTCTAGGACTCCCATCCACCACAATTTTCGCCACCTTCGAAAATGCTGAGGAAGAAGATAACTCCACGCACACAAGTGCATCCTTCAAGCAGTTGACTGATAGAAAGGAGTCCTCAATGTCCAGCGGTCTACCAATCAAGCTTGCAACACCGCTCAGCCTCCTGGAAGTCCACTGGAGTCCAGGGTTCTCCTGGTTGATCTAGACCGGGATCTTGGAGAAGGAGAGAGGCACGAGTGGAGAACCTGGTTCCCACGCTTGGGTGATGATGAGTGCGTCGTCCATCATCCAAGGCGCCTCATCAAGGATTCTCTCCCTCTCCTTCGCCGTCGGCAGCTTGATAACAAAGCCCTCCGTTTCCTCCGCTGTGATCTTGAAGGAGCCGCTTGGTCTCCACTGGCGGTGGATCCAACTGTTAAGTTGGCTGCGATATGGTTTTCTCCCAGAAAACCTTATCGAGATGTACTCCTCCCACGAAGGGCAGATCTCGTCCTTGCTCGAGATTGAGAAGCACTTCATGTCGCCTCTGGTCTCAGTCTCAATAAACTCAATGAACAAAACGTCTTCACACGGCCTTCAGACTTGGTTGGCGGACAGCCAGTCAGCCGCAGTGGCATTAGCAGAGATGTCCTGGTCCCCCGACGGCGGTTGCGATGAATAGGTTGAAGAGGATGCAAGTTTTGTAGGAGTTGAAACGGGCTCTGGTCTTACGTGATTCTGGGTCGAGGTGTTCCTTTGCACTCCATTGGCCTCGCTTGGGCTTTCAGGAGGAACCGAAGTAGGTTCAGGAGAAGAAGGCCTCGCCGAGGACTCTCCGCCCCTAGGGTTCCCTCCCCTCCCGCGCCCTCATCCTCCTCTTCCGCCTCTCCGCCCCATTTGCACTACATGTCACATTATTTTTTTTTTGGTCGGTAAAAAACTCGGTTGCTATATAAAGATAATCCAAAACTTTGGGTACAAGCGATGCACCCCTACAACCAGGATAGGCATCCAGAAAAATAGAAGGTCCAACAAATGAACCTCAAAAAAGAAAAGGAAAAGCTAACATGAACGTCAAGCTATCCTATAGTAACCAACCTAACAGCTGCAGTACAACTTACAAGAGACCAGAAAATCAACTTAACAAGAAAAACACCTTCAAATTGTGATCTCTAGCCTCCTAAAGAAGGCGTAGGCTACTAGGACAGCAAGTACAATCAACCTAGAACAGTCATCCGGCTCTTCCTAACCCATCAAAAAGCTTCCAATCTGCATATACCTATTCAAAGACCTTTCAATGGCAAGGATTTCAGACCCATGTCCATGGAAAATGAAAGCCTCCCTATCCTCCATAACGTTATACTCATATCTTGAAAGGATGGATTCTAGACAGGTTACACATCCATGATCATAGGTCAAATCAAAACATCTCCAGAGCTTTGGACACACATATGCCTTCATAGAAACCAACGGAACCAGGAACAGAAGCGTGAAAAGAACAGGTTTAGCCAACCTTTTTCCTCCCAGATTTCTTCTTCCTTTTAGACCAAGATTGGTCGTAGTCCATGTACTTTGAGTCCCAATGACCTGATTCTAGATCAGAATCATTAGACCCCTCTTCTTCGAATAGGTTTTCCACCCTATCCTGCTGCTGAGCTGAAAACTCGAGACTACTCCAAATCTTGTTCGGCATCCAAGACTCAGAAGCTGAAGCTTCCTTGCCGCTTCTGGCTATCTCCAGTTCCCACCCTAAATCCAAGCTACTGAAGTCGCAAAGGGGAGAACTTCCTGCCATGTCGGGTTCCACCACTTGGCTGACAGCAACATGAGGTTTGGAAAGGGAGAGCTCTCGTGCACTGTTAATGACAGTGTCCTTAACCTGCTGAGCTATAACCTCCCACAGATTATCATCCAACTCAGGTTGGTTATCACAAGCACTACTGTCATGAACCACCTCATAGATCGTCTTTGCAGACTTGGATTTAGCCTTGGCATTTTGTCGAGCGACAGGCTTTCCTAACTTGACCTGAATGTCTTTCTCTAGTGGTGGCTTCCTCGGCTTCAGGGAACACGCCATCCCCATGTGCCCAAACTTCTTGCAGCTGGGGCATACCACCGGCCGAGCAATCGGCTCCACCTTCAGGAATTTTGGGGACGAATCCACCTCCACCATAACAGTACTTGGAAGCTTGCCTTCACAGCTGATCTCAACACAGACCAGGGCGTCACCAAGACAACCAGCAGCAACCGAATGATCGTCATAATCCACTGGAACACCCAAGGTGCTTGTAGCGCTGGCAATGTGCTGCTTGGTCCATGGCAGCCCAGGATTCTCCATCTTGGCCCAGATTGGAACTCGTGAGAAAGAGAGGGGCGTAAGAGATGACCCTGGCTTCCATGAATGGAAAACTAGCAGGGATCCATCCATGAACCAAGGGGATTCTTCGAGAACCCGCTCCTTTTCACTTTCTGTCGGCATCCTGACAATGTAGCCTTCATGCTCCTCAGCAACGATGTCGACTAGGCCACTAGGGCGCCACTACCTTCGCATCCATCGTCTAAGCTGGCCGCTGAAGGGTTTTCTTCCAACGAATTGAACCGAAAGATACTCCTCCCAAGACAGAGCGGAGCACTCCTGGCTTGAGATAGAGGCCTACTTCACGCCTTCCTTGAGCGTTGGCTCGATAAACTCTATCCGATCTGACGAGATCTCAGCCCTGCCTTGTCTACTGGTGGAAAACTAGTCCGTGAGGCGAAGGGACCTGGGACCAACATCAGAGCTGCTCAGCGGTGACTTGGGGTGGCTGGTAGAGGCGCCGTCTTGAGCCCTAGCTTGCAGGGATTCCAGATTGGCACCGCTTCCTTCTCCATCGACCTCCATTTGACCGATCGGAGGAGCCGACGACGGCTCAGCAGTGTTTTGCCCCCTTCCTCCACTCGCGCTAGGTTGTCGCCCTCAGCATCGCCCTCTCCCACCATTCCCTCGTGCCATCGCTCCGAATGTTAGCCTACATGTCACATTATTAACATCATGTGTTTCTTATTTTTTAATTCTTAATTGTGTATATTATTTAAAAAAAATTAAAAGTTCTTTCCAACTAATTTTCTTGATTGATGTGTGTCATGCTTGTAAAGGGTCATGATAATCTTTGTTGTATCATTCCAATTCTATCAGATGTCTCCAAAGTGGCCTCTAGATAATTTTAGTTTTAATCTTTATGCATGGTTTGTCTACATACATTTTTTATTAATGTTCACAGAGCTAGGCATTCCCTATTTTTTTAGAAGATCCACACTCAAGTGACTCATTCAATTACTTAGCATTATCTTTACCCAGTGTTGATTCATTCAATCATTAGAAAATAATTGGGATTACTAGAATAACATGGAAGAATTGCTCAATAGAGAGAATTGAATTAAAATGGAAACAAGAATGAATAATTAGGCTTTATCATGGGGATTCATGTTTAATATTCTCTTCTTATCAAAAAACTATCTTTCTTAAAATAACCTATATTTTCTTTTTCCTTCTTTATTTTATCTTAATTCTTATCTTTCTTGTTTCTCATATGTCCAAGTTATTCTCTTTACTTTACCTCTTCTCAAAATACTCTTCTTCTTTACTATATTTATGAGTATCTTTTGATAATATTTTCTTCTAACATTTTTCTATTCATGAACTTATTTAATTGAATTTGATCAATATGGTTCATTATTTATGAACAAATGTTCTTTATATTATTTCTTCTTTGTATTATTCTATGTTCTTATTCAAATATTTATGTTTAGTTATTTCAAAAAATTGATTGTTGGATCTCCCTTGTTATCTCTTTTTATTCTATCTTAAACCTTTCATAATCATGCTTTTAAGGTTTGTTGTGCTTTATCATATACGATTTTCCTTCTAATCCCACAAGATGTTTTGTGGTTATATGTTATCATACTAGTTTATATTCATTTTTCTCCATTAGTGCTTCATTATCAAAATTTGTTTCTCTAATTTCTACTCTCTAGTCAGGTGACTTCCTTATTGGCTACTCGACTTGGCAATAATTTGACTGATTTCCTTGTCAAATTAAGGCATATAATATTTTAATCTTATTATATTGTTTAGATGTATTCCAAACCCTATGTAGCGTTCTTGTAACTATCTTAATAATTATTTATTATTTCATATGCTCCTTATATATATCTTGGTATTCCATTACTTTCTTAGTCTAAAAATTTGGTTCAGTAGTATATGCTTAAGACATTTATTTAATTATTAAATCTAACTAGTTTTGTTGGCTAATTCACACATTCCCTCAATTTTCAATATGTCAATACGTTGACATCCTTTTACATATAAAGTTAGTGATGCTTGATTTATTCCATAGGCAAATTCACATAGAAAAGTTCATAGATTATTATATAAACTACATACAATAATCACACTCACAAGTGGATAGATCTTATAGAATTATAGTCCAAGATCAAACTCTAAGGAAAACTTATTCAAGAATGATCTCATCAAAGTAACTATGCAAGAATTAGTATTTCCACAAAGATTGGGTTTTGTTTGGCTAAATTAAGATTGTAATAACAAAAATGTTGGACTAAGACTAGATAGATCAAATGGATGGAGACACCAAGGTGGATGGGTCACGTCACTTCTACCTATTATTCACTCTCTCAATGCATATTAATATGCATGAACACACATATCTTGAGGTAGTTTAAATGTCCCTTTCGATACAAAGATTAAAACAAAATAGATATTACTCCAAGCATGTTGCCGCATCACCTAAAGATCATCTACATATCCCATAAGAAAACATCTATTCAAATTTCTCATCAAGGTACTAACATGAATCAAATAATATCCTAAAACTTATATTTTATTTTCCTACATTAATATCTAAAAGCATGCAAACTTGTTGGCCAAGAAAAATTACAAACAAATATTTGATTAATAATAATTGTTGCTCATATAGACATAACAATATTATGTAAAGGAAAAAGGGATAGTTGAAAAAATAAAGAAAGCCATCATCACGGTAAAAAATAGCAGAGCAACTATGGTGTTCATATGGTCATTTTCAAGACCCCGGATTATGGTGGTCGACGTAGTAGCAAGATTGCTCCTTGACATATTTTAGATAAGATTTTGGGAGCATCATCTTCCTTATCATAGTTAGGGTCAATCTCCTATAAAGGAGTAGTAGGTTGACGAGGGAGTAGGTCATTAATCAATGAAAGTAAGCAATGTAGGAGTAGCATTTTTTAAGGTATGAACCTTAGATGCTTGGAAGAAATAGAGGTGGAGGTTTCATTCACTGATGGAAATGATAGATGGAAACTGGAGATGGCTTCCCATAACTGATTTTTATATCTTGGAAGCTTCAGAGGCAGACCCTTTTCAAGGTAGACATGGTCTTGTATTCATAGATGGTTGTTCGGGTTTGGAAAACACCTAGCCATCTTGTAGTTAATTGTCAGTCTCTATGGATATGAAAAGGAAGTAGGGGGGAGATGATGAGTCCATCAGTGTTTAGACTTTCCATTGGAAGATGAAAGGGAAGGAAACACAACAGCAAAGGAGCATAGGGTCTTTGTCATCTTTAAGAGTTAGAACACTCTTCAGTTATTGCACATGGTGGGTGGTGTTTGTTGGTATGTATGCCCAAAGAGTCAATCATGTGATGATTGTAATGGACTAAATGTAAACATTTTGATTATTAATAAAGGAAATCTTCTAATTTATTTTGTTCATTCAATTATGAAATAATGAAATAACATGATAAATTTCTAGAGAATAATATTACGCAATCACGTATGTCTTCAAGTATTAGACTTGAGAAATGAGGTCATACGGATGTTAAGAGTATATCAATATATTCTCATGATGTCCCTGATCAGTTGTTATTATGAAAGATTGATAAACAACAATGACACATAAGATCAGAGTGTGAGTTGGTTGATGACTGAGTCTCATTGGTCATGATATGGCTATATCAAACCAAGCACACAGATACATGTTAGAGAATAGTGTATTAGACAGACCCACCGTGAGACTGACATATAGAATCCATTATCATGGAATTCATAGCCAACTCTTATAGTGATGGTGGTGTTTTTGGTTCTTAGACCTGAAATCACTGCACTCATCACATATCATTAAGTTCACCTTGACATCATCAAACATAGTTCTAAAACATGGGTTGTTATAACGGTGATGATTGGGTGACTTTGACACATGAGGATTGATTGTGAGTGATAGATATGGGATTTGTCCCTTCTACAGGAGTATGATATCCTAGGCCTCTTGATTAGTTAGACTAAGAAATACATGGCAATGTACATGTGAGTCAATGTGTTGAGCTTGCATATATCTTAGATAGACTGCTCTGATTCAAGAAATAAGATTGAATAATAAAGAGGGTGACTGCTCCATGCCTCTAGTTCAATCTGGATATCAAGGACGAAGTATTTATACAAACATTGTAACACCATAAACAGATTGTAGGTTGAAGTTGTTTTCCAACTTTCCATTCAGTTGGGTAGCACTGATGTATGACTAGGCACCACTCTCTACTTGTGATGTCATAAGTTGCTATGGACATTCACTGCCAACGTGATATGGACCTATAGGGTCACACACATAGGTCTTGTCCTAGAAGAGGAGTTCAGATCTTGAATGATAGATGAATTAAGTGATAAAATCTTTAGGCATTTGTTTCAGGCAACAAACAGGTTGACAACACTGCCCAATGCCCATCTCAAGTGTTGAGACGGCCATCTGGAAGTGCCAAACGACCATCTTAAGAGATGAGATGGGCATTTGGGTTTCTCGCCTGTTGTGAGATGAATTTGGATAAGGAACGAACTGACCCAACCAAACATGCTCAACTCGAGTCACCAGACGACCATTTGGGTGAACGGACATGGTCGTCTCACATGGGAGAGATGGTCCAGTTCAGTCGAGGAAGGTTCTAGATGTTTCCCTATTTTTTTTTGAGGAATACTTATTGTACAAGGGAATCAATGTCTAACATTGATGGGAATTGTTTAATCAAATTCGTGTACATCTGGGAAACCAAAAAATGATCATCTCACAGTGTGAGATGACCGTCTCGTGTGTGAGACGACCATATAGCTTTGCGAAACGGCCATTTTAGCTGTCACAAGTTCTGCATTGTTGTAAAAATTTGAGTTATTTCGATCCTTTCCACTACGAAACATTAATCCTATATTGGATAGCAATTGGGAACCTTAACCCTGGCCTCTACTATATATAGAGGGGTACTGGGGGGTTCCCAGAGTACAACAACATAGACAACTACGAAACAATTCCTTTGACAATTGTTGTCCTCTCTGGTTGTGATAACCACAAGAGCCCAGGCAAGTCCTACCCGACATGGAGGGATAGCCACGGGAAAGAACAACTAAGAGTTATTATGGGAGAGAAAGTTGGTGACTAGTACAACGAAGGAGAAGGGTGACTCCTTCGTGATTGTTCTAGTAGGATGACAAGATTTCTAGGTGGTATGTGTGGACTATCACAGAAGTGGGAAGTCGTTGCTTTCCACTTGGAGGACAACGTCAACCAGCAGTCCATGACAAGAGGAGTTGTTGAAGAAGAAGAAGACATTCATAGTTGCAATCACTGGTGCAACTAGGAGGAGTTGTAGTAGTCCTACTACCTGAGGTACATATTAGAGGGCGCAGTAGATAGACGAGTCCCAGTACTACAAGGAGCTGCACAGACACCATCCAAGATAGTTGTGCATACACAACGATGAGGAGATTTCATTGGACTTACTCCACAACCAGGTATATCCTCAAAACTATCATTCCTGCATTATAGTTATTGACGCAATCTACTACTTATGGCAAATATAGTAGATAAACATTTTAAAATTTTGATGCATGTTATGTGCCATGTTTCTGAATAGTGGTATCACATCCAACGTCAATTTTCTATATTATGGGATAATTGATATGATCAGATTTTGGTTTTGTCGTTCTATTATTGCATGTGATGCAAATAATATCTTGTCAAATTCAAAAACCACAATAACCCAAACTAATATATATATATATATGTGTGTGTGTGTGTGTGTGTGTGTGTGTGTGTGTGTGATTTACATGTGTCGCCCCAAAATTGATTTTATGATGGATGTGCAACATGGTTATAGCCAATAACCCCCATCCATGCATGGTTGTATGAATGGTTAATCATGTTTATGTCGGTCTGCAAATCTAGCATATGCTATCTTCTCAATGTAAAGTTAATTCTTTCCTACCTTTACTCCCCTTGAATGTAACTCATAGTTTCCATACAATCATGTAATAAAGTAGTTAGTTTACTTTCCTGTTAATGAAGAATGCCACCTACCGGCTGACCAAACCGACTGTCTGGCGAGACAACAAGGAGCCCGAAGAATCAGGTGAACTGACCATTTAGAGGGGCCAAATGATCAAATACAGGAGGACCAACTGACCATCTGGAGGAGCTAGACGATCGGCTGGAGGTGACTAACCAACGGACCATGAGGCGAGCCTACCGGTTCAAGGGTTGAACAGGTCAACCCAATTTGGCAAGCACGGATCTTCATCAACAACATGTTTCTACATGTCATGTAGACCTAGATGATGTAATATCTTGTGGCTCCAAGAGATTACATTAGGACTGGCCATAACCATCACTTTCATTTAATGCATATTTTCATTGTGGGATATATCATGTATATGATACATACTATATATGTGGTTATTGGATAAAGTATATGTATTTATACAAACTCTGTCAATTAAAATATTAAGAATTAGATGCTTTCCATAAACAACACACATGAAAATCTTGATCAATTAAGTGTAGGCATGCCCTAGTGTGGTGCACCGTCTATCTCATAGAAGTGTAATGGTAGATATGTGAGTCTACCCTAGGAAGGTGCATAGTTTATCGTGTTGGGTTATAGGTCAGGCTTAACTAGGTGATCTTAATTTGATTAAGCACCTAGAGGCATATATATGTTTAATGAAAAAGATTTGTGCATATCATCTATCAAGAGTTTCATATGATGAAATTGGAAAAAGTGACCTACATGATAGAATCAAGTTGTGGGTGACAACCCTAGCTGGCTCATGATTTGGTTGAAATCAGGATCTTGTTCCACTAGAATATTGTACGTTGCAATATTTCGAATTGATATTGAGGGCTATCAATTTGAATAAAATAGTGGGAGTAATATTTAATTAAATATCTAATTAATATCGAATTTTCAAATCAAATGAAATCAAGATTTTGACAAGTGAAAATTTTATCTTGTAAAATCAAATGAAAAACAAATTCACATTGCGATTGGATGAATTAAATGATATTTATTTCCATTACTGGTTTAGGACCTTGAGAAGTGTTCTATATGATCCTGAAATACCAGTACCAGTATCCACTCCAAATTCATCGAAGACTAAAATGGATGCTTCTTTGAAGCATGCCAATGATGTTGTGAACATCAAGAATCTTATGTTGGGTTGTATTAACTATGAGTTGCATAAAAAACATGATAATAATGATAGGTATAATGTCTCTAAGGCTTTATTTAATTGCAAGTTGATAGAAAGAAAACCAAAAGCTCCTCATGTATTCAATATGATTGAGCATATGAAGCATCTTGAGAAACTAAGATTTCTTTTAGGTCAAGAGTTGGCAACAAATATGATTTTTTAATCATTACCTAAATCATATAGACAATTTATCGAGTGTTATCACTTGAATAACATGGTGAGACCGTTTTCAGAGTTGCTTGACATCTTGATAAGTGTCAAAGCACAAATGCAGAAGGACAAGGGCAAGGCCAAGAAGAATTCTATGCCTAAGATAAGGTCTGAGTCTTCAGCACTCAAAATTAGGAGAAGGATAAGGGAACCTAGGAAGAAAGGGATTGAGATCTCTACTTTTGATATATATGTTATTGAGGTTAACTTCACTACTTCCTCATCATGTGTACTAGATACCGGATGTTGATAACAAATTTTCTCAAAAGTGAAGGATCTGAAAAGAAGTAGACCTTAAGAGAAAGGTGAGGTTGAACTGCATGTTGCAAATGGCGTGAGAGTTATGGCCAGCGCAGTTGGAACCTATGAGTTATTTGTGCCAAGTGGGCTTGTGATAGAGTTAGAGAACTGCTATTACATACCTACCATTGATAGGAACATCATATCTGTATCATGTTTGGACAAAAATGGATTCGAATTTCTTATAAAGAATGGAATATGTTCTATCAATAAAGATGTGATCTTTTATGGCAGTGCCCCTAAGTATTATGATCTATACTTGATAGATATAGAGACAAGTGTATATAACATAAATACCAAAATATAAAAACTCAATTACTCAAACCAAACATACCTTTGGCATTGTCATTTAGGGCACATAACTGAGAAACACATATCTAGACTCCATAAGGATGGTTATCTGGACTCTTTTGATCTTGAATCAATAGAGACATGTGAATCTTATTTGTTGGAAAAGATGACCGAGACTCCCTTTACTGGTAGTAGTGAGAGGGCTAGTGATCTACTAAGACTCATACATACTGATGTATGTGTCCCTTTAAGAACAGATGCTAGAGGTGGATATAAGTACTTCATTACCTTCACTGATGACTTCCGTAGGTATGGCTATGTCTACCTGATGAGACATAAGTCAGAAACTCCTTGAAAAGTTTAGAGAGTTTATGAATGAAGTACAGAACCAACTTGACAAAAGTATTAAGGAACTTCATTTTGATCAAGGTGGAGAACACTTAATCCAAGAGTTTGAGGACCATCTGAGAGCTCATGGGAGTATATCCTAGTGGACTCCACCTGGAACACCTCAGCATAATGGTGTATCAAAAAGAAGGAATCACACATTACTTGATATGGTGTTGATCTTCCTACTACCTTATAGGGTGTTTCTCTACAAACTGCCACGTTTACAATTAACCATGTACCATATAAATTGGTTCAAAAGAAACCATATGAGATACGGTAAGTGAAATGTCTCGATGTGTCTTTTATGAAGATTTGGAGATCTGAAGATTATGTTAGGAAAATGTTTCCTAAAAAGCTTGAACCTAAGTCTTATAAATGTTATTTTGTTGGATATCCCAAAGAGACAAGGGGATACTACTTATTCTACCCAACTGACAACAAAATAGTTGTTTCTAAAAATGTTGTATTTCTTAAAAGGGAATTCATTTCCAAAGGAATCAGTGGGAGGAAAGTGGAACTCAAAGAAGTTCGACACCAACAAGAGAAGATAGAACTAATAGATGAACCAGAGGAACTTAGAGAATCACATAGTGTTGTGGAGACTCAAATTCCTCATGAGACACATGAATCTCGTAGATCTAATAGGACACGCCTTGAACTTGAGAGATATAGATATCTTGTGATTCGGGAAGGAAGTGAATTGGTTATAGATGATGAGCCAATATCCTATAAAGATTTTATTGAGGGACCAGAGTATGAGAAATGGCTTGAGGCCATGATATCTGATATGGAATCCATGTATACCAACAAAATATGGACTTTGGTGGATCCACCTGAAGGGGTAAAACCCATAGGGTGCAAGTGGGTCTTCAAGAAGAAGATTGACATGGATGGAAAGGTCCAAACCTATAACAGCATATTGGTTGCAAAGGGTTTTTTACAAGTTCAAGGTGTTGACTATGACGAAACCTTTTCTCCAGTGGCCATGGTTAAATCCATGAGGATCATGCTTTATGTTGCATCTTATCATGACTATGAGAATTTGGCAAATGCATGTTAAAACCACATTCTTTTACGGGAATCTTATTGAGGATGAATTTATGACACAGCCTGAGGGGTTTATAGCTTCAAAATTTGCAAATAAAGTATGTAAGCTACAAAAGACAATCTATGGATTGAAGTAAGCATCTCAGATCTAGAATCTTCATTTTGATGAAGTAGTCAAAGAGTTTGGCTTCATTCAAAATGAAGATGAACCTTGTGTCTACAAGAAGGTCAGTGGGAGCATAGTGACATTTCTTATATTGTATGTGGATGACATACTATTGATGGGGAATGACACCCCTACTTCACAAAAGGTCAAGACATGGCTTGGAAATATATTCTCTATGAAAGACTTGGGAGAAGTGTCCTAAATCTTGGGGATAAAGATCTATAGAGATAGATCTAGAAGGCTTATTAGACTAAGTCTATGCACATACATTGATAAAGTGTTGAAGCAGTTCAACATGGAGAACTCAAAGAGAGGAAACTTGTCTACATGCCATGGTGTCCCCATATCTAGAGCTCAACGTCCCAGTTCTAATGAAGAAAGGGAATGCATGAGTGTAATTTCATATGCCTTGAGCATGATGAGTAGATATCAGTCAGATCTAGGTAATGCTCACTGGATAGCCATGAAGAACATCCTAAAGTACCTAAGAAGGACTAAGGATCAGTTGTTGGTCTACGGAGGAGAGTAAGAGCTGGTGGAAAAGGTCTTCCAGACTGATCAAGATGATTACAAATCACAATCAGGACTAGTGTTCTGCCTAAACAATGGAGTTGTGAGATGGAAGAGTTCCAATCAAGAAATAGTTGTCTATTCTTCAACAGAGGCCGAGTATATTACTACATCAAATGTAGAAAAGGAGGTTGTATCGATCAAGAAGTTCATCATAGAACTTGGGGTCATTCCAAGAATCTGTGAGGTAACTGAGTTATATTGTGATAACAATGGAGCTATTGCACAAGCTAAGAAGCCTAAATCACATCAGCGCTCAAAGCATATACAAAGGCAATATCATATCATATGAGATATCATACAACAAGGAGATGTGAAGATTTACAAAGTACCAATTGACAATAAGGTTGATGATCCCTAAACAAAAGCACTTTCACAGCAAAAGCATGATTGACATGTAAGATCATTTGGAATATGATTCGTAGGTGGGTCTAAGTGCAAGTAGGAGTTTGTTGGTATGTATGCCCAGAGAGACAATCATGTGATGAGTGTAATGGCATAAATGTAAACATTTTGATTATAAATAAAGGAAAGCTTCCAATTTATTCTATTCATTCAGTTTTGAGATGATGAAGTAACATGATAAATGTCTAGAGAATAATATTACCCAATGACATATGTCTTCATGTATTAGACTTGAGAAATGAGATCATACAAATGTTAAGAGTGTGTGTGTGTGTGTCTATATATATATATATATATATATATATATATATTCTAATGATGTCCCTAATCATTTGTTATTATGGATGGTTGATAGATAACAATGACACATAAGATCAGAGTGTGAGTTAGTAGATGACTGAGTCTCATTGGTCATGATATGGCTATATCAAACCAAGCACATGGATACATGTTAGAGAACAGTGTATCGCACAGACCCACCATGAGATAGACACATTGAAGGCGTTATCATGGAATTCATAGTCAGTTCTTACAGTGATGGTGATGATTCTGGTTCTTAGACCTAAAATCACTACACTCATCACAAGTCATCGAGTACACTTTGATGTCATCAAACACAATCTTGAAATATGGGTTGTTATAACGGTGATGATTGGGTAACTTTGGCACCTGAGGATTGATTGTGAGTGATAGATATGGGATTTGTCCTTACTATAGGATTATGATATCCTAGGACTCTTGATTACCAAAATTGAGAAATGCATTGCCTTCTATATGTGAGTCAATGTGTTTAGCTTGCATATATCTCAGACAGTTTACTTGTGTTCAAGAAATAAGAGTGAATAATAATGAGGGTGACTGCTCAATGCCTCTAGTTCAATCTAGATATCAATAACAAAGGATCTATACAAACATTGTAACACCATACACAGATTGTAGGTTGAAGTTGTTCACCAACTTCCCATTCACTTGGGTAACACTGATGTGAGACTAGGCATCAATCTTTAACTGTGACGTCATAAGTTGTAATGGACATTCACTGCCAACGTTATATGGGACCTATAGGGTCACACATAGGTCTTGTCTTAGAAGAGGAATTCAGATCTTGAATGACAGTTGAATTAAATGCTAAAATGTTTAGGCATTTCATTCAAGCAACAAACAGGTTGATAGCACTATCAAACACCCATCTCAAGTGTTGAGACGGTTGTCTGGAATTGCCAAATGGATGTCTCAAGTGTTGAGATGGGTGACTGGGTGTCAGGCCTGTTGTGAGATGAACTAGGATAAGGAACAAACCGAACCAACCAAACAAGCTCGACTCGGGTCACCAGACGATTTCTCGGGCGAACCAAGATGGTCCAGTTCAGTAGGGAAGGTTCTAGATTTTTCTCTATTTGATTTGCTTGAGCAATACTTGTTTCATAAGGAAATCAATGTCTAACATTGATGGGAATTGTTTTGTCAAATTCATGTACAATTGGAAAACCATAAAGTGATTGTCTTGTAGTGCAAGATGACCATATAGCTTTGCCAAATGGTCGTTTCGACTATTGTAGGTTGTGCATTGTAGCAAAAATTTGAGTTCTTTTAATCCTTTCCACTCTGGTACATTAATCCCATATTGGATAGCAATTGGGATCCTTTACCCTGGCCTCTAATATATATAGAGGGCTATTGGGGGCTTCCCAGAGTACAACAACATAGACAACTGTGAATCAATTCCTCTGACAACTATTGTCTTCTTTGGTTGTGGTAGCCTTGAGAGCCCAGGAAAGTCCTACCCAATAGGTAGGGATAGCCACAGGAGAGAATAAATGAGAATTGTTGTGGGAGAGCAATTTGGTCACTATTGCACCAATGGATAAGGATGAATCCTTCATAATTGTTCTAGCTATACGATAGGAGTTCTAGGCGGTCCATGTGGACTACCATAGAGGTGCAAAGCCATTGTTTGCCACTTGGAGGATAATGTCAACTAGCAGATCATGACAAGAGGAGTTGTTGAAGAAGAAGACGACATTCATAGTTTCACTCACTGTTGCGACCAGGAGGAGTTGTAGTAGTCCTACGACCAGAGGTACATATTAGAGGGTGCAATAGTCAGATGAGTCTCAGTGCAACAAGGAGCTGCACAGATACCATCCAAGATAGTTGTGCATCAAAAATGATGAGGATATGTCTCTGGACTTGCTCAACAACTAGGTATATCCTTGAAATCATCCTTCTTGAATTATAGTTATTGACACAATCTACTGCTTATGGGTAATACGGTGGATAAAATTTTAAATTCCGCTGCCTAATCTGTGCCATATTTCCCAACAATGTCTTCATGTAGATCATCAAAGGGAAGAGACTACCCAATTATCAGTGGAGGAAGTCTTCCCATCCATCGGTATAGGAAGTCTGCCTAATTGTCAATGCATGACCTCATAGGAACTTTGTCACTTAGAGAGTCATAACTTATAGGAGTTCCATCAGTGTGCGGTGCAGAGCACTCTTCAGTTGGAATCTTCATTAAAGATGAACTCTCATTAGTAGAGACACATAGGGAGGCCAGTGATGGACATGTGTATGATCATTAGAGTACACTTGATGGATAAGTAGAAAGGTCGTCGGTCACCAGGAATGACTTCCCATCAGTCCTTCATAGGTAAAAATTTCATTGTCTAATCATTGATGGGTTGCTAACTAATGGGAACAGATGATAATTTAACTCTAAAGCAAACCCCCGTGGGGGAGGGGGGCTACTAGTGTCTGTCCTAGGGTTTGTGTTGATAAAGAAGATCAATGAAAATGTCAATTGATGAAGGGATGAATCAATAAAAATATGATCCATTTATCAAATATGTTTTGGGTTAAGAATGAAGATGAAACCTACCATAGAAATCAAATAAATGAATGGAAACTTTAAAATTAAATAAATATAAGGAAAGCTATATGGAGCTCATATCTTAAGTAAAATGACACATGTGTATGCAAAATTATGCTGAAAATGCAACTCAGATTAGGATGAATGCATTCATAATTTGCCTTCCCTTATCTTATTCTGATTATAATTTAGATAAGAATCATATGTACCCAGTAACATACTCCAATCCATAATATCACACACATGTAATCCTTAAGGTAATATTACTAGGGGTTAGCCAACTCCTACTCATTTGTTAGGGTAGATCCCTTTGATATTGTTATCATATCTTCTTGGTGAAAACACCACAAGCAATATCTTATTGGAATTCCCAAATCACAACAATATCAAAGGATATATATATTTTCTACCCCAATAAGCCTGTAAAGTTTTGCAGGGACCACAACACCTTCTCCACCAGATACGTGGAGAAAATGTAGAATAAGGCATAAGTCCCTTCCAAGGAATGTCTCTAAAGTACCTCAGTATAAGGATATTGGCATTCACAATTTACCTTCCATTATCTTATTCTCATTATAATTTAGATAAGAATCATATGTACCCAGTATCATACTCCAAGCCAGACTAGCACACAAATGTAATCCTTAAGCTAAGATAACTAGGGGTTAGCCAACTCATATTCATCTTTTAGGGTAAATCCTATTAATATTGTTATCATATATTCATGGTGCAAACACCACAAGCAATATTTTTTTGGAATTCCCAAGTATATATATAGGGCAACGATCCAGTGAGAAACATATCTGGTGAGAGCATGAGAGGCATTTGAATAACACTCCACAAAGATCAATTTTTCGTAATACAACCATACAGATTACACGTATACCTTAATATCTACCTTCCTATAAAATTTTATCATCATCTAATTTGTAGATCATTCACAACAACCAAATATTTTTCGACGCTCTATATTGAATTTCAGGCTGACCGTTGGATGTAAAAAGTGTATATTGTACATATGGACATGTAAACAATGTCTGATTGCAATGATTTTTTCTGAGAAGGTAAATCAAATGATGCTTTTTTCATTTACATGGTTGGAGTTTAAGAAATAGTTATTTATTTGTAGTTATTCAAATGTATCTCATGCTCTCATCGTAGGATGTTTCTGACTGGATCGTTGCCCTATATATATATATATATATATATATATATATATATATATATATATGTATGTATATATATATATACACACCTTGGGTTCAAATCCCTCTCTTTGCATTTCCATATCGTCATCCAATTTGTCCACGTTACGGACTACAAGGTATCAAATCTTCTTTTTTTGTTTCTTTTCTATTTCTTTTTTTAATCAAAGTAAAGAAGGAAAAAGGAAATTCCATTGCAGAGGCATATGCATAAAAAATTGCATGTACGGTTGTTCAATTCTATCTTTTTTTCTCTTCTTACGTTATATATATATATATAGGGAAGCGATCCAGTGAGAAAAATCCTACGGTGAGAGAATGAGAGGCATTTAAATAACTAAAAATTTATAATTAATTTTTAAAATCCAACCATATAGATGGAAAAGGCATCGATTCATTTACCTTCTCACAAAAAAATTATTGTAACCAGACATTGTTCACGTGTCCATATGTACAATATACACTTTTTGCATCCAACGGTCAGCCTGAAATTCATTATAGAGCATCAAAAAGTATTCTTTTGTTGTCAATGATATACAAATCGTATGGTGATGAAATTTTATAGGAAGGTAAATATTAAGTTATATTTATAATCTATATGGTTAGATTATGAAAAATTGATCCATGTGATGAGTTATTCAAATGCCTCTCATGCTCTCACCAAGCTATGTTTCTCACTAGATCGTTGTCATATATATATATATATATATATATATATATATATATATATATATATATTTATATATATATATATATGATCTATGATAGAGCTGAATGGAAATAAAGGATCCATGTACCCGACGCCAGTATAGTTGGGACTGAGGGTTAGATAATGACTATGATGATGACCTTCTAGTCTTATAACCCTACTACCTCTAGGAATTGATAGAATATCTTGATATATGTTGATTCAACTATCTAGATACCCAGACAGAGTACCCAAATGCTTGAATCTCCTAGAGTTGTCACCAGAACACATTTTATCTACAACACATATGGCTTTATCTGAATGATTCAATGGTCAATGACTACTCATCCTAATATAAAATAATAAAATGTCAAATCTACATCTCATACTTACTACTAACTGTGTAATCGGGGATTAAAAAGAAGATTAAGACACTAAAAATTTTCCCAATAAAAAATATTTGTTATATCATAGTCAAACACAAGAAACGACTTAGAATAAGATTTGAACTTGACTCCATCAATCTATTTATAAGTGTTACAATGCATATTAGATTACACATACTATATCTTGTCATTTACATATACATAATTATTAACTATTGAATACAAACTTTGTAATAAAGAAACAATATTGAACATTATTGTTTGTAACTCTTCATTTCTAATAAAGGACCCAAAGAGATAGGGACCCACAAATTTGAACTAACCTAACTCGTAGCTTTTTCGAATAGTTCTTTTGAAGCATATAAATCTCCATGACTTAGATTCACACTAAAAATTGCGTGAGTAGTTATGAGATCTACTCACTTAGTGAATGAGTAACTTAAATGAAATGGTTAAAGGTACATAAATAGATATTAGACTATTATGAAACACTACAACTTAGCACCATAATACTAGTTCAATTCAAATGACTAATTATATGGAAATATGGAATAAAATTAATAACATGCATTGCTAATATGAAGCATGATCAAAATTGGATTTCACTTTGTTCACTTTATGTCTTTTCATTAATACTAGTCATAACTAGAATTTTGTACTAACCCGACTGGTCTAAGCAACTAAACTATGTAACAATTACAAAGAATTTCTTTTATTTTATTATTGAACGCATTTGGATCATAACACCAAAGAAAAAAACACTCATGTATGATTTATATACAAGACTTAAGGAAATAATCAAGACTTTAAGACTACTAGTCAAACTAAATTCCATTTGCAATGAAGTTGTTTGTGTTCGGTCTAATAATATCAAAACTATGTATGTAAACTTTAGCCCTATGTCATGGGTATGCACGAGGGGTGCATGTTGGCTAAAAAGATTTAAAAAAAAAGTGAATTTTCTCTCCCCTAGCTTTCCAGCTAATCACTCATTTCACTCTTGAAGAGCTTTAGTTGATACCTCCCTAACTTGAGTCACCGACCAATTACCTATATTGTTTAGTTTTCCCCTTCGTCAATACCACATCCAAATGATATTACAATGATCTTGTTTGCTATCTAGTCACATGTTACACAGATTTTAGTATTGACCTCTAGGAAGATTTCTACGGTCTATTGCATTCTATGATTGTATCGTTGTGTAGACAAATTCATCTACGTCTCTCTTTTACTAGCCAGTAGAATTACTTAACAAAACTGACTACATAACATTGAGTTGAAGACTTGATTCACACATTACCATATACTTGGGTTTTGACTCAAATCATTCATAGTAAGAATTTCTTGCATATTTAAGTAGAAGGCACTACTAATAATAAACTCTTTTCTCTTCAATATTTATCACATATCAAAAAGATTAAAAAAATAAAATGTAACTGAGGGAAATGTTGATTCTATTCTTTTATTATAATTGAAATACTCCTATATTACTCTATATATATCTAAACTAGGATTACCACATTCATTATGAAAAATTTAGTACTACCATTTCAAAATTTAATACTACTATATATAAGACAAAAATTTATTGGAAACCCTAACTATCACAAGAATATCTACAATTCACCATATGCAAATCAATTATGCCAAACAAACTTCTCAAATTTTACGAAATAGGGTTTCCATTAACATTTATTGGATTTGTAAAGAATTATGTGTTATGTAAATTGGAAACAATGACTTGGCAAGTATCGAACTAAATTGATCAACAATCTAGGATTTATCTATTCAACACATAACAAAGATCACGTTATCATTTATGTTGGTTTTGGCTCGATTATAGTTCAAATATCACATAAACACTAAAATTAAATATTTTGAAAATAACATAATATTAAACTATATTTTCTATACAACCATGATTTCATTCGCATGCTTATTTCATCATTTAAATATAATATGATCAAGTTCTAAGAAATTTGGTAATCATCATGTATTTGCATATTTGAACAATAAACAAAATTTACATTCATGTAGAATAGAATGTAGGGATTTGATGCATTTTCTAATTCAATGAAAGTAACTATGTATTTGGATTACCCACATGTCTTCTAGTTCCCACTGAAGATTAATTCCTAGAGAAAATCTATTTTAATCACCATATGATGTAATTCGTGAAAGAACATAGCAATTCCACCTTGAGCAAAGCTCTATGTTTGCTCTTTGATCAGAGTTAGGAGAAAATTAAAAGAAGGGAGAGGAAAAGGAAAAGAAGCTAATTATTAAAGATGAAAATTTTAAGATACAAAATCAAAAAACCAAAACTATAAACACTTGTTACCCTCAATAATCCCAAATATTAAGAATTGGAGTAATTGTTCCCTCTATAGTTCAAAGCTCCCAGAATATCCACAAGAATCACCAAAACAGCAAGAACCAGGGTTTTCTTGTAGAGTAGGTGAAAATCAAACTATAGCTCAAAATTTAGGTATTAAATTGATTCGTTTGATATTTTAATACCAAAGTAACCTCAATCGATCATCTTGCATGTTGTAGAGTTGGAAGTCGTCTGAGTTTCTTACAAATCTGAATGACTTCTTTGCCAATCATCCTGGCTTGTAGGGTTAACTTTTGATCTAGTAAGTGCCAAATTCGATCGACTTTGGCACAGGTTGGGTATTAAGTCGGTCAACTTTCTTTAGACTCAACAAAAAAACACATGTTCATTGATTCTAGACTTTCTAACACGATATGCCATTCTAACCTATCCATCTAAGTCAGTCGACTTCTCAACTGGATCTTGGATCAGAATTTCAGGACTTGTGTATATACATCCAATCCAACTCAAATTGAGCAAGTTTAATTGTACAAATATGTGACTCAGGGTATCATGCACAAAGTTTTCTAATTGTAACAAAATTAGGTTTTCAACTTCTTGTGCATTCACTGGTCAACAGAAAAATTAGGGCTTTCTTGTTCCAATGAATTTCAATTACTGAGTTCTTGTTGAATACCCCAAATCACAGTTATGAACCCTAGAATACTACATTAAGGTTTACCACTACAATAAAATAGAATTTATGGTTTCAATCTAAACATTAACTATTTACTTTGACTGAACTAAGACAGAATTAATAGAATTATACATCTAATTTGAAGTTACAATTTCTTAACCCTGATGATTTGCTAAGCATCGTCGAGGTTGAAACAACCATATTTTTTCTTTCTATAAATTTCCTTGCTCCACTGAGATCCACTTTGGAAAGATTTCTAGGCTAATCTTGATGGATTTCCTTAGACACAACCATTATTTTTGATGTTGTCATACCTGCTATTATTAACCCGCCAAATCGGCCTGGGCAAGTTCTAAATACAGACTATGAAAGTTTGTCAACTAAGCAAAAGAAATAACTAACCCCCTATGTGTGGGCTCTGATCTCCAAACCATGACATAAACACGATTAAAACTTAGCGGAAGCGAATCGGTAATCAGCGGAAGACAAAAATCACGGAAAATTAAAACCTTTCGAGATAAGAACTTGTATCCATAAAAACTCCTTTCATAAAGAGAGGTAACTGTTTACATCTCAGGATAATTACTTCTTGAGTAATTATATACATTCAAGATACAAAATCTCAAGATCACATAACACAAGACTCCAAGACCTGAGAGTACAGAGGACACATAGGACTGACTCTAACTACACCACATGGCAGGACAAATCTCCACCTGAGATTACTGCTGCCCCTGGTGCTGCTGCTGAGATTGATCACTTGTAGGCTGGTTTCTTCGTCTCCGACGTCCACCTAAAAAGTTGAAGTCTACGGGGTGAGACAATTATACATAATTGTCCCAGCGAGAGTTATAACTCTTCGCCAGAAGCTTTATTATAACATCAAAGATTATTTTAAACAGTAAAGCCTTCAAAGCATTCTATAACAGTTGCAGATATAACAAGATCTCTACAAATTAGGAGATATGGAGAATATCAACATTATTGCAATGTAACATCAATCAACTAACTTGGAGTCATCTCTAACAAGTTATACTACATGGTTGATTATGTTTTACAAACAACATTATGCCCTGTGGAGATGAGGCTTACCACTCATACTCCAACTGATCGTTGAGAAGCCGCATCAGTATCATACATAGGTCATTAAGAGAGCCGGATTCTCATGACCTTCATCTTCCTCAGTCAGTAAGAGGATCACGTGTAGGACATCTTGTGTCTCTACTACTATAGCTCACCAGGGTAAACTGGTCCTTCGCTATTCTAGAGTCACAGTGGCGTTCTGTACTCTCTTCGTCATCAGGAGGTTTCATATTTACCTACCACTGATACGGATATCTGTGCTTTCTTCGTCATCAGGAGGTTTCATGTTTACCTACCACTGATACGGTATGGAACTATAGTGAAGGATGGATGGATTCCACATCTACATCACTTTCCTACACTAGGATGTAAGGTTCTACACATCCATGTACCCCACATACTCAAAAGTATGTGCTCCAGGAGTTCCCTATGGAAAACCTGTTTCACCATCACTTAATTTCTGACAATGATGGATCTATGATCAGGGCTCTACATTATACTTGATTAGTTAGGTACATTCAGTATTCTTTAACAGCATACATTGTTCTTCAAACAATAACAGTAGCATAGCAGCTATAAAAGAAGAATACTAAATGTAACAGGCCTAACTCATATCAATCATCATTTCTCATTATCCTCATCACAAGTCATCTCTAAAGCATGACCTTGATGGTATTCATGGCTCTCATAGCCCATTATCAGCATAGGATGCCACTAGCAAGGCATCAGATTACATTACTTATTCATAAGGCTACAACATGCCTTCAATGAATATAACATCAACATCCATACCTGGATATAATTACCTTCATATCAGAACCTGCATGATTAATACATCTGATAAAGGTAATATAACAATAAGGAATGTACTTCCTACTCTTGTCATAAGAGTTAAATCTTTAATTTAAATCAAATAGAGTTTATTGCTCAAAAGCATGCCATTACCCTTGAATTAGGGTTTACTATTCATATTACATGTCATCACCCTTGAATTAGGGTTTACTTATTCACATTACAGGTGAATTAAACTCATAACATCATCATGTATGAGTAACACCTTCATTGATGCTCTTGGATTAGTTAAAGGTTCATCATTTATCATAATTAGGGTTTCTATGATCTCACACAGGTGGATCATACCCTAATTATGCTCATTTCTGTGTATTGGGGATGCTTCAATTGAGTTTCCATTTAAAAGAGGTACTTTCTCTCTCTAGAAGTACTTTCTCTCTCTAGAAGTACTTTCTCTCTCATCATAAGGTTAGGTGATATCAACATCACTCTAAAACAGGTTGGGTTGAGTCATCATAGGCTATCATAGCCAAAAACATCACCATTAAGTGATTAGAGTTACTTTCTCTCTCTAGGGTACTTTCTCTCTCTAGAGTACTCTCTCTTTCATCATACTAATGGTTGATGATAACATTAGACTAGATCAGGTTAGATAGAGTCATTATAACTAAAAACATCATTCTCATGTAATTAGGGTTTGAATTGAGTAAAGTATAACTCAATTGACCCTTCAGGGGTATCTTGGTAATTCACCCCATTGATCATCATCATAGTCAAAAACCTTAATCAAATAACTCCTTACTATCTTAGATTATCATTAGTGTTTGATTTGAGCAACATTGAACCATCACATGATTGAATTCGGTTGAAAGTGTTGACCGATTGCTCACTTTGACCTTTCAAGTCCATGAGCCCCTTTCTAGCTCCAAGACCGTGAGCCTCCTCATGGGCTTGAGATCGTGAGCCCCCTCACGATCATGAGGTCGTGAGCCACCTCACGGTCTTGAGGTCGTGAGCCACCTCACGGTCTTGAGGTCGTGAGCCACCTCATGGTCTTGAGGTCGTGAGCTACCTCACGGTCTTGAGGTCGTGAGCCACCTCACGGTCTTGAGGTCGTGAGCCACCTCACGGTCTTGAGGTCGTGAGCCACCTCATGGTCTTGAGGTCGTGAGCTACCTCACGGTCTTGAGGTCGTGAGCCACCTCACGGTCTTGAGGTCGTGAGCCCCCTCACGGTCTTGAGGTCGTGAGCCTCTCATGGTCTCAACCGCAAGGTCCTTCAACAAAGGTTCAACAAATCAAACGATGATGTCAACCGATGTTGAAGCCTTCAAAAGGTCCAATAACTGTTGACCACCTATGGATTGAGTTAATTAAGGTTATGCTTAACCAAATGGTCATTCAATTGACCCTCAATTGTTGACCAATTAGGATTGAAATCGATTCAATTAAGGTCTATCAATGTTCACCCATCAACACTCAACAATGTGTATCAACACAAGGTTGAACCCTTCAATTGAGCTCCAATTGGGCCCAAACTTGGCTCAAACGGTCTTGAGGTCATGTGGGTGGACCCCACATGGTCTTGAGATCGTTTGCCCAAGATTTCATAAAAATCTAAGGTGATTTGATAGAGGTTGAACCCTGATTGGTCACAAAATCAGAATTTTGATTAAATTGATAACTTATTTGCAATTGGTGTTCAATTGGTCAAATTACTCAACCCTAGACCTTCAAATGGTCTTGGGTGATTGTCCTCACGGTCTTGAGGTCATGTGGGTGGACCCCACATGGTCTTGAGACCGTTTAGGTCAATCAACCCTAAAAACCCTAATTAGATCACCATAATTTCAGTACTGATTTTATCTAGGGTTAGCCCTAGTATTCACCCTTCAACTCTTAGCCCGTTTGGAATTAGACCATCAAACTTGGTGAGTTGTTAATTAACATAATTTTGAACAGTAATCTCATGGGGTCAACGCTTAGTCAACGACCTTTCACGGTCTTGAGACCGTTTGCCCAAAAAGGCAATTTCAGACCGTTTGAAAATCAGCAATTAATTCATTTAAAGTTGTGACTTAAAAAGGTCATATCTCCCGATTCCTTTGGAGTTAGTCTCCCAAATTTTGAGGGTATTTAGCCTATATAATTAGGAACAAGTTTCTTATATGGTCCACGCTCGGTCAACAGGGCCAATCGGTCTTGAGACCGCGAGCCCTCTCACGGTCTCGAGACCGCGAGGCTCTCTCACGGTCTTGAGGTCGTGAGAGCAAACTGTTAGGACCGTTTAGGGAAAAGAAAAGCGGTGGGTTTTTCTTGGAAAACACGCCTTCATCATCTAGCTCAAGAACAGTACAGATATCCCACGGGTTTGTTTGCAAAATAGCAGGGAAAAGTAGGGAAATACTAGGAGCTATCATTAACTCGCATATAAAGATGAACATAGTAAAGCATAGGTTTAGAGTTATAAAACCCGCCTAAAGCTTGTTTCTTGAGCTACAAGCTTTCAAGCTCCAAGCTCTAATGGCGTCCTTGAGTTCCCACAGGTTGGCCAAGGTGAAAACTCCAAGGAAGGATGAAAAGAGACGGCTAGAAAGATAGGGTTTTGAGAATTAGCCATGAAGATGACCTTGAATTCGAATTCTAACCATGGAATTAGGCAAGAAGAGGGGTTTAAACCTACCTTGCACCCCTTGTTCGTCCTCCTTAGCTCCAAGGCAGTCCTTGGTCGTCTTTGGTGAAATGAAACAGTAAGGGAACGAAGGTTAAGTTCCCTTGCAACTAAGGAAAGGAGGGCTTATATACTTGGGGTAGGATTTTCAACATTAGCTCATAAGTTTCCCTTAATTCCAACTAAGTCCTTCCTTCATTACTTGCTCGTCCCTTCCTCTTTATTCTAAGGACAAACCTTATCTTAAGTTATAGAAAAGAAGGCAAGGAAGGACAATCTAATAATAAAGTTCATACTTAAAGGGATATTGCACATATACCCTGATTATTCAATCACAGAGCCTATTTCTTAACTTGATAACTCAATTGAGGTGAATTCCTCATCATTTCTTCTCTAAATGATGGCAAGAGTCTAACAAGATACTTTAGATAACATTCTTTACAAATTGCTTCCCATTATTTGGGTAAATTGCATTTTACCCCAAATTAGGGTTTCAAGTACCGGGATTGCTTCCACAGCTGCACCTTGGTGCTCAAGCTTGGGAAATCCCTCAAACTTTACCAAAATGTTTCTCATGATGTCTCAACATCAGAGGAACACCTCATCATGTGCAAATTGCAGGTTAACCCTTCTAAATGGGTAAATTGCACATAGGTCCCTGTATTACAAAACAGTGCTACAACTTTATATAAAAAGGAGCAAAAAACTGAAATATACATTTCTGAGAAGCTTAATTACATGCTCAGAGTTAATCACAAAGATTTAATTACATATTTAGGCAAAACACCTAGGGTTAGCTCATAACCCAGGTCAGGGATGTTACAAATTATCCACCCCTTACAAGGATTTCGTCCCCGAAATCGATAAAACATATTACGAGAAAAGGGTAGGATACTTCCTTCTCATCTCATCCTCTAACTCCCAAGTGGCTTCTTCAATACCACGATGATTCCAGAGGACTTTCACAAGACTTATATCTTTCTTCTTTAACTTTTTAATTCGTTTATCAAGGATTGACACTGGTCCCTCTTCATAGGATATATCATCATTCAATTCTACTTCCATAGGTTGTAGAACTGACTCGGTGTCTGGGTGACATTTCTTCAACATAGAAATGTGAAACACAGGATGTAACCTTTGTAACTCTGGGGGCAGCTCTAGTTTATATGCTACCTTTCCAATCCGTTCAATGATTGGATAAGGCCCCATATATCTAGGAGCTAACTTCCCCTTCCTTCCAAAACGAAGGACCCCTTTCCAAGGTGAGACCTTAAGATACACTTTGTCTCCAATCTGGAACTCTAAAGGTCTACGACGTTTGTCAGCATAAGATTTCTGCCTATCTTGAGCAGTCTTAATCTTATGTTGTATTACTTTAATCTTTTCCGTGGTTTGCTGCACCAGGTCAGGACCTAACAACTGGTGCTCACCAGTCTCAAACCAACACAAGGGTGATCTACAACGTCTACCATATAAGGCTTCATAAGGTGCCATATCAATACTATGCTGATAGCTATTGTTATAGGCAAACTCTATCAAGCTTAGGTGTAGATCCCAACTTCCGGTGAACTGGAGAACACATGCTCGCAACAGGTCTTCTAAGGTTTGTATGGTCCTTTCTGACTGTCCATCAGTCTGTGGATGAAAGGTCGTACTAAACCTCAGCTTAGTGCCTAAGGCACTGTGCAACTGTTCCCAAAAACGACTTGTAAATTGAGGACCTCTGTCCGAAACTATTGTGACAGGAACTCCGTGCAAACGCACTATCTCTTGCACATATAACTCTGATAACCTTTCAGCAGAATAGGTTGTTTTAACAGGTAAGAAATGTGCTGTCTTAGTCAACCTATCAACAATTACCCAAATGGAATCATGTCCTTTGCTTGTCCTGGGTAGGCCAACAACAAAGTCCATGGTCACATGGTCCCACTTCCACTGTGATATGGGTAAAGGTTGCATTGTCCCTGCAGGCTTCTGGTGTTCAGCTTTAACTTGCTGACACACAGGGCACCTCAGAACAAACTCTGCAACGTCCTTCTTCATCCCAGGCCACCAATATAGATCCTTCAAATTCCGATACATCTTGGTGCTCCCTGGATGCATAGCATACATGGAAGAATGGGCTTCTTCCAGGACTAACTTCCTTAAGTTGTCCACATCCGGCACTATCATTTTTCCATTATAACAAGCTACTTGATCTTTTGAGTCATGAAACCCATCTTGCTTCTCATTTCCATACTCAGATCTTATATGTTGAACTGCAGCATCATCTAGCTGTGCTTCTTTAATCTGCTCTCTTAGGGTAGGTTTAATATGCATCTCAGCTAACAAACCGGCTAGCAATGATACCTTCAACTGTACATTGTCTTGCCTTAAAGAGATAAGCATATCTCTTCTAGAGCATACTAAAGAGTTTAGTTGTGCTCTATTCATGGTTGATGTTGCTGATTTCCTACTCAAGGCATCTGCAACAACATTGGCCTTACCTGGATGGTAATCAATTGTACAGTCGTAGTCCTTGATTAACTCCATCCAGCGACGTTGCCTCATGTTGAGCTCATGCTGAGAGAAGATATACTTAAGGTTTTTGTGGTCTGTGAGAATCTGGAATGTCTCTCCGTAGAGATAATGTCTCCAGATCTTCAAAGCATGAACCACAGCTGCTAACTCCAGATCGTGTGTTGGATAATTCTCCTCGTGTTTCTTAAGCTGTCGGGAAGCAAAAGAAATCACTTGTTTATCCTGCATCAACACACATCCTAGTCCATTCTTGGAAGCGTCACAGAAAACTATATAACCTTTTCCTTGTTCAGGTAGCACTAATACAGGTGCACTTGTCAACCTCTCCTTCAGTAACTGGAAAGATTGTTGACACTTATCACTCCAAGAAAAAGGAACATCCTTCCGGGTTAACTTGGTCAAGGGTAAAGCTATGGAACTAAAGTTCTTAATGAACCTTCGATAATAGCCAGCTAACCCCAAGAAACTTCGAATCTCCGTCGGTGTTTTCGGTTGTTCCCATTGTAGAACAGATTCTACCTTTGTAGGGTCAACACGAATTCCCGAGGCGGATATTATATGTCCAAGAAAAGATACCTCCGGCAGCCAGAACTCACACTTGCTAAACTTAGCATACAACTTATGTTCTCTTAGCAAGGTCAAAGCTTGGCGAAGATGCTGCTCATGCTGCTGAGCATCTTTACTATAAATCAGTATGTCATCTATGAAGACGACAACACACTGATCAAGGAAAGGTCGAAAAACTCTATTCATGAGTTCCATAAATGCAGCTGGTGCATTGGTTAGTCCAAACGACATAACCGTGAACTCATAGTGACCATATCTTGTCCTAAAGGCAGACTTGGATATGTCACTATCCTTAATACGAAGTTGGTGATATCCATACCTCAAGTCTATCTTTGAAAAGACTGTTGCACCACGCAACTGGTCAAAGAGATCATCAATCCTCGGCAGAGGATACCTATTCTTTATTGTCACTTTATTGAGTTGTCTATAGTCGATGCATAACCGCATTGACCCATCTTTCTTTTTAACAAACAAGACCGGAGCACCCCAAGGTGAAGTACTCGGTCGGATAAAACCTCTCTCAAGTAACTCTTGAAGCTGTTTCTTGAGTTCTGCCATCTCGGCAGGAGCCATTCTATACGGAGTTTGAGCTATGGGTTTCGTATCTGGAATCAGATTGATTTCAAAGTCAATCTCCCGAGGTGGTGGTATACCAGGAAGTTCTTCAGGAAACACATCCTCGAATTCCCTGACTATGGGAACTTCAGCAGGGTTGGAACTTTCCTTGGTAACATCTACCACATGGGCTAAGAATGCATAACATCCTTGCCTCAACAGCTTATCAGCAACCATAGCTGACACAAGACAGGTGGGCAGAATCTTTCTTTCACCTTGAAAGATCCATGTGTTGCTTTCATCAGCAAACACAGCCAACTTGGACTCACAATCCAAGACAACTCTATACCTTTCTAAGGTATCCATCCCAAGGATTATATCAAACCCCTGCATATCAAGTGGTATAAGGTCCACTTGGATGCGATGGTCAGAAAAGAAAAGGATGCAGGGAGAACATACCTCCTGCAAAACGGCAGACCCACTCAACGGAGTCTCTAACAACAAACTATCTGCTCTATGACTAACAGTCATATTGCAGTTACGAATCACTTCACGAGTGATGAAAGAGTGCGTAGCACCCGGATCAATCAGAACAGATATATTACAGGATATAGACATATCAGAATATAAAAGTTTCATCTGACCTGCCACTACCCGTGGATTGACAACTGCCTCAGGTGGGTTCATAGCATAGAACCTCGCAGTCGCCTGGTGTTGAGGTGGTGCTGATGATCCAGCTTGAGACGCTTGTCCACGTCCTCGAGCTGCTCCTTGATGTTGTCTATTCTGAGATCCCTGTTGATTCTGTCTCGGAGGTTGTTGTGTCACACCGACAGGCCTAGAACGGCAATCCTTCATCAAGTGTCCCACCTTACCACAGTTGTAGCAACTCTTCTCCTGTTGTTGTGGTCTGGGTGGTCCAGTAACTGACACTGATGCAGAACTGTGTGTCCCTTGAAGCGGTTGACTCCGTCCTCTACCTCTACTTGGTGTCCATTGAGTTTGAAAACTCGATCTGGGTGGTGGAGGGTTAGGTGCAGAGAATCTAGGTTTCTTGGAATCCCTAGATGAAGAACCCTGGAACTGTGGATATCTTTTATGGGTTTGTCTTTTCTCAACCACAGATCTCTCTATCCTTCGGACTGACTCAACGAAGGTAGAGAATCTCTCTCTATTTTCTAAGGCAGACACAGGGGTTGACATATCGGAATTCAAACCCTTTTCAAATCTTCTGATTCTTTCCTCATCTGTAGCAGCCATATGCGGACAAAACCGCAACAGCTCCATGAACTTAGCTTCATACTCGCTAATGTTCATCATACCCTGCCTTAGTTTCTCAAACTGAGAAATCTTCTCATCTAGGAAGGTCTTTGGAAAATATCTATTGATAAATTCCCGACGAAACTCTTCCCATGAGAACTCTACTCCAGGTCTCTTCTGCTCTTCCATGTTCCACCAGTGACCAGCACTGCCTTTGAGAAGATAGACAGCATGTCTAACCTTCTCAGCTTCCGGAATCATAAGAATCCTGAAAGCCTTCTCCAACTCTGTCAACCATAAGTCAGCATCTGCTGGGTCGGCAGTTCCGAAGTACTCGGTAGCTCCGACACGACGAAGTCGTTCGAATGTCTTACCAATACCTTGTACTTCAGGCTGGACAGGTGCCCTAGGTGCAGGAATGGGCATCCTATCGGTTATATGTGTCATGGCAGTCATGAACTGCCCGAACATCGTCTGTACAGCTGGATCACTCATGTCAGCTGGGTCGAACTGGGGTGGCTCTCTTGGCGACTCAGGTGCAGGTTGTTCTATTCTCGGAACTCTTGCACCGCCTCGAGGTGCACTAACACTACTCTCTGCCACGTGCTCATCACGATGTTCTGACATTCTTATGTATCTTCTTCTCCTGAGGAGCAGAAGATTCTATTAGATAAGGAAGGAGTACTAAAGGTAGACTCGACATCCTAAGTCCTATGCCTCTGTAGACTCAACTGAACCTGGAGCTCTGATACCACTAATTGTGGGCTCTGATCTCCAAACCATGACATAAACACGATTAAAACTTAGCGGAAGCGAATCGGTAATCAGCGGAAGACAAAAATCACGGAAAATTAAAACCTTTCGAGATAAGAACTTGTATCCATAAAAACTCCTTTCATAAAGAGAGGTAACTGTTTACATCTCAGGATAATTACTTCTTGAGTAATTATATACATTCAAGATACAAAATCTCAAGATCACATAACACAAGACTCCAAGACCTGAGAGTACAGAGGACACATAGGACTGACTCTAACTACACCACATGGCAGGACAAATCTCCACCTGAGATTACTGCTGCCCCTGGTGCTGCTGCTGAGATTGATCACTTGTAGGCTGGTTTCTTCGTCTCCGACGTCCACCTAAAAAGTTGAAGTCTACGGGGTGAGACAATTATACATAATTGTCCCAGCGAGAGTTATAACTCTTCGCCAGAAGCTTTATTATAACATCAAAGATTATTTTAAACAGTAAAGCCTTCAAAGCATTCTATAACAGTTGCAGATATAACAAGATCTCTACAAATTAGGAGATATGGAGAATATCAACATTATTGCAATGTAACATCAATCAACTAACTTGGAGTCATCTCTAACAAGTTATACTACATGGTTGATTATGTTTTACAAACAACATTATGCCCTGTGGAGATGAGGCTTACCACTCATACTCCAACTGATCGCTGAGAAGCCGCATCAGTATCATACATAGGTCATTAAGAGAGCCGGATTCTCATGACCTTCATCTTCCTCAGTCAGTAAGAGGATCACTTGTAGGACATCTTGTGTCTCTACTACTATAGCTCACCAGGGTAAACTGGTCCTTCGCTATTCTAGAGTCACAGTGGCGTTCTGTACTCTCTTCGTCATCAGGAGGTTTCATATTTACCTACCACTGATACGGATATCTGTGCTTTCTTCGTCATCAGGAGGTTTCATGTTTACCTACCACTGATACGGTATGGAACTATAGTGAAGGATGGATGGATTCCACATCTACATCACTTTCCTACACTAGGATGTAAGGTTCTACACATCCATGTACCCCACATACTCAAAAGTATGTGCTCCAGGAGTTCCCTATGGAAAACCTGTTTCACCATCACTTAATTTCTGACAATGATGGATCTATGATCAGGGCTCTACATTATACTTGATTAGTTAGGTACATTCAGTATTCTTTAACAGCATACATTGTTCTTCAAACAATAACAGTAGCATAGCAGCTATAAAAGAAGAATACTAAATGTAACAGGCCTAACTCATATCAATCATCATTTCTCATTATCCTCATCACAAGTCATCTCTAAAGCATGACCTTGATGGTATTCATGGCTCTCATAGCCCATTATCAGCATAGGATGCCACTAGCAAGGCATCAGATTACATTACTTATTCATAAGGCTACAACATGCCTTCTATGAATATAACATCAACATCCATACCTGGATATAATTACCTTCATATCAGAACCTGCATGATTAATACATCTGATAAAGGTAATATAACAATAAGGAATGTACTTCCTACTCTTGTCATAAGAGTTAAATCTTTAATTTAAATCAAATAGAGTTTATTGCTCAAAAGCATGCCATTACCCTTGAATTAGGGTTTACTATTCATATTACATGTCATCACCCTTGAATTAGGGTTTACTTATTCACATTACAGGTGAATTAAACTCATAACATCATCATGTATGAGTAACACCTTCATTGATGCTCTTGGATTAGTTAAAGGTTCATCATTTATCATAATTAGGGTTTCTATGATCTCACACAGGTGGATCATACCCTAATTATGCTCATTTCTGTGTATTGGGGATGCTTCAATTGAGTTTCCATTTAAAAGAGGTACTTTCTCTCTCTAGAAGTACTTTCTCTCTCTAGAAGTACTTTCTCTCTCATCATAAGGTTAGGTGATATCAACATCACTCTAAAACAGGTTGGGTTGAGTCATCATAGGCTATCATAGCCAAAAACATCACCATTAAGTGATTAGAGTTACTTTCTCTCTCTAGGGTACTTTCTCTCTCTAGAGTACTCTCTCTTTCATCATACTAATGGTTGATGATAACATTAGACTAGATCAGGTTAGATAGAGTCATTATAACTAAAAACATCATTCTCATGTAATTAGGGTTTGAATTGAGTAAAGTATAACTCAATTGACCCTTCAGGGGTATCTTGGTAATTCACCCCATTGATCATCATCATAGTCAAAAACCTTAATCAAATAACTCCTTACTATCTTAGATTATCATTAGTGTTTGATTTGAGCAACATTGAACCATCACATGATTGAATTCGGTTGAAAGTGTTGACTGATTGCTCACTTTGACCTTTCAAGTCCATGAGCCCCTTTCTAGCTCCAAGACCGTGAGCCTCCTCATGGGCTTGAGATCGTGAGCCCCCTCACGATCATGAGGTCGTGAGCCACCTCACGGTCTTGAGGTCGTGAGCCACCTCACGGTCTTGAGGTCGTGAGCCACCTCATGGTCTTGAGGTCGTGAGCTACCTCACGGTCTTGAGGTCGTGAGCCACCTCACGGTCTTGAGGTCGTGAGCCACCTCACGGTCTTGAGGTCGTGAGCCACCTCACGGTCTTGAGGTCGTGAGCCACCTCATGGTCTTGAGGTCGTGAGCTACCTCACGGTCTTGAGGTCGTGAGCCACCTCACGGTCTTGAGGTCGTGAGCCCCCTCACGGTCTTGAGGTCGTGAGCCTCTCATGGTCTCAACCGCAAGGTCCTTCAACAAAGGTTCAACAAATCAAACGATGATGTCAACCGATGTTGAAGCCTTCAAAAGGTCCAATAACTGTTGACCACCTATGGATTGAGTTAATTAAGGTTATGCTTAACCAAATGGTCATTCAATTGACCCTCAATTGTTGACCAATTAGGATTGAAATCGATTCAATTAAGGTCTATCAATGTTCACCCATCAACACTCAACAATGTGTATCAACACAAGGTTGAACCCTTCAATTGAGCTCCAATTGGGCCCAAACTTGGCTCAAACGGTCTTGAGGTCATGTGGGTGGACCCCACATGGTCTTGAGATCGTTTGCCCAAGATTTCATAAAAATCTAAGGTGATTTGATAGAGGTTGAACCCTGATTGGTCACAAAATCAGAATTTTGATTAAATTGATAACTTATTTGCAATTGGTGTTCAATTGGTCAAATTACTCAACCCTAGACCTTCAAATGGTCTTGGGTGATTGTCCTCACGGTCTTGAGGTCATGTGGGTGGACCCCACATGGTCTTGAGACCGTTTAGGTCAATCAACCCTAAAAACCCTAATTAGATCACCATAATTTCAGTACTGATTTTATCTAGGGTTAGCCCTAGTATTCACCCTTCAACTCTTAGCCCGTTTGGAATTAGACCATCAAACTTGGTGAGTTGTTAATTAACATAATTTTGAACAGTAATCTCATGGGGTCAACGCTTAGTCAACGACCTTTCACGGTCTTGAGACCGTTTGCCCAAAAAGGCAATTTCAGACCGTTTGAAAATCAGCAATTAATTCATTTAAAGTTGTGACTTAAAAAGGTCATATCTCCCGATTCCTTTGGAGTTAGTCTCCCAAATTTTGAGGGTATTTAGCCTATATAATTAGGAACAAGTTTCTTATATGGTCCACGCTCGGTCAACAGGGCCAATCGGTCTTGAGACCGCGAGCCCTCTCACGGTCTCGAGACCGCGAGGCTCTCTCACGGTCTTGAGGTCGTGAGAGCAAACTGTTAGGACCGTTTAGGGAAAAGAAAAGCGGTGGGTTTTTCTTGGAAAACACGCCTTCATCATCTAGCTCAAGAACAGTACAGATATCCCACGGGTTTGTTTGCAAAATAGCAGGGAAAAGTAGGGAAATACTAGGAGCTATCATTAACTCGCATATAAAGATGAACATAGTAAAGCATAGGTTTAGAGTTATAAAACCCGCCTAAAGCTTGTTTCTTGAGCTCCAAGCTCTAATGGCGTCCTTGAGTTCCCACAGGTTGGCCAAGGTGAAAACTCCAAGGAAGGATGAAAAGAGACGGATAGAAAGATAGGGTTTCGAGAATTAGCCATGAAGATGACCTTGAATTCGAATTCTAACCATGGAATTAGGCAAGAAGAGGGGTTTAAACCTACCTTGCACCCCTTGTTCGTCCTCCTTAGCTCCAAGGCAGTCCTTGGTCGTCTTTGGTGAAATGAAACAGTAAGGGAACGAAGGTGAAGTTCCCTTGCAACTAAGGAAAGGAGGGCTTATATACTTGGGGTAGGATTTTCAACATTAGCTCATAAGTTTCCCTTAATTCCAACTAAGTCCTTCCTTCATTACTTGCTCGTCCCTTCCTCTTTATTCTAAGGACAAACCTTATCTTAAGTTATAGAAAAGAAGGCAAGGAAGGACAATCTAATAATAAAGTTCATACTTAAAGGGATATTGCACATATACCCTGATTATTCAATCACAGAGCCTATTTCTTAACTTGATAACTCAATTGAGGTGAATTCCTCATCATTTCTTCTCTAAATGATGGCAAGAGTCTAACAAGATACTTTAGATAACATTCTTTACAAATTGCTTCCCATTATTTGGGTAAATTGCATTTTACCCCAAATTAGGGTTTCAAGTACCGGGATTGCTTCCACAGCTGCACCTTGGTGCTCAAGCTTGGGAAATCCCTCAAACTTTACCAAAATGTTTCTCATGATGTCTCAACATCAGAGGAACACCTCATCATGTGCAAATTGCAGGTTAACCCTTCTAAATGGGTAAATTGCACATAGGTCCCTGTATTACAAAACAGTGCTACAACTTTATATAAAAAGGAGCAAAAAACTGAAATATACATTTCTGAGAAGCTTAATTACATGCTCAGAGTTAATCACAAAGATTTAATTACATATTTAGGCAAAACACCTAGGGTTAGCTCATAACCCAGGTCAGGGATGTTACACTATGAGTATTACCAGCTATAACATTAGCTAAGCTATTACTATTACGACTCTTATAAGACAAAACAAAGAAACTGAAGGAATTGTTAAGCAAACGGATGTCTTCCAAGATGCTACCCAAGTAGTCCCTCTTGTATGCCTTGTTTAAGTAGGTCGTCACCACCGTTTGAGAGACCATCTCCACCTCAACTTTGTTGTAGCCGCTTTCCACCATCCACTGGATGGCCTCCCGGATGCTAAGGGCTTCAGTTATCCCCACGTCCTGCATGACCAAGCCGCCCACATAGTAGTGATCATATCCTCTCGTTCTCCCTCATCCTTGGTTTCAAGTATGGAGTCCACTACAACGGTCACCGTGAGGTCCTTCACGCTGTCAATGGTAGACCACACGGAACGTGATGCCTTCTCCCATAGTTCTCTAGCACTTGGGCACATGTATAACATGTGTGAAATAGATTTGGTTTTAGAAAAACACAAAGGGCATCTTCTGTCCACTGCACAACATCTATCATACAATCTTCCCATAGTCTCCAAACCCCCGGAAGCAGCCCGCCATAGAAAGTGTGCCGCTTTCGGTGCCAGTCCTTCTCTCCATATTCTCTTCAGTAGTTGGTCCCCCGGTTGTGAGTAGTACATTCTTGCCTCCTATTTTCCCAAAAGACCCAACTAATATGTTGACCTTACTGTGTATTCCCCGTCCCCCGCCAGCCACCAATATCTGGAATCTGAGGGGTTTCTTATACTTAGCGGTATGGCTATGATTTTCCTGGCTATATTATCCAGCAAGAGGTCTTGGACAAGTTCCACATTCCTCGCCCTTCCCTCATCAAGAAGAAGCTCGCTGACATAGGTGGGCTGCTCTACAGTCATGTCTTTAAGGCTCGTTAGACTTTTTTCGTGAGTCGATATCCATACATCCTCCTAAATATTGATCTTTGCTCCATTTCCAACCCTCCATTCCAGCCCTTCCATAAGCAGTGTCTTTGTACCCCACATGCTTCTCCACGTATAACTTGGGTTATACCCTCTTCTGGCTTCCCATAGGCTTGCCCTTGGGAAGTATCGTGCTTTGAGGATCCTTCCCGCCATGGCCTCTTGTTTGGTATGTATTCGCCAGAGTTGCTTTGCCAAAAGCATGCTTGGTTGAAAATATGTAAATTTCTAAACCCCATTCCTTCTTGCTTCTTTGGGCGACACATGTTGTCCCAACTCATCCAAGCCATCTTCCTCTCATTTAGTTTTACCCCCCCACCACCATCTGGCAATCATAATATGTATCTCGTTAATCATACCCGCCGGTAGTTGGAAAATACTCATGATATATGACGGTATAGCTTGTTCCACTTCCTTGATGATGACTTCCTTTCCTGACTTTGAAAGAAGTTTCTCTGCCCATCCTTGAAGTTTCCTCCAAACTCTCTCTTTAACGTAGCTGAAAACCTACTTCTTTGACCTCCCAATTGCTGTGGGTAACCCCAAATAGCGGGTGTGCCTCTCCACCTCTTTAACCTGCAGCAACTGCTTTATCTCTTCTCTCTTCTGGTATCTCGTTCCTTTGCTAAAAACAACCTCTGTTTTAGAATAATTTAGCATTTGTCTGGATGCCTGTTCGTATTGACTGATAATTTCAGCAACTTTCAAGCATTCTGCAGTGGTTGCTCTGGCGAAAAGAATGATATCATCTGCGAAGAATAGGTGAGATATGATCGGCACAGCTCTACTAACTTTAATCCCATAGATGAGATTATTGTTAGTAGCAGTATTTAGAGCAGTAGAAAAAGCATATGCATAAATAATAAAAAGGTAGGGGAAAAGAGGGTCACCCTGTCTGAGGCCACAGGTTGGCTTGATCATTCTGGACCGGTCCCCGTTGATGGCAAAAGCATGGCTGACTGTAGAGATGCAGTCAAACACTCGGTCTCTCCATTTCTCCCTAAAACCCAGACACTTCATCACATGTATCAGAAAATCCCAATCCACTCTGTCATAGGCCTTTGATATGTCCAGCTTCAGAGTAATGATGCCTTTTCCCTCAGTTTTTTCTTGTTTCATCTTGTGGAAAACTTCATAGACAATAAGAGTGTTGTTAGTGATCATTCTCCTGGACACAACCATTATAGACACATTGCCTACAATCAATCTATTATGATGACTCACCCTTGTAGGCATGTCCTTCATAGGTAACAATATAAAATTCACACATTTGCATTCCTATGAGTAGCACCAAACCTTTAGCCATATCTAACAAACTCATATATCCTTAACTCTATCGTGCGTAAAGCAATAAGCCCCAATGTATACATGGCCCAATGTAGACATGGCGACTAGGCGTGTTATATGCGTCAGAAACCAATGCAGCATCATCGCTCTCCCCTCAAGCAACATGTTGCTTCCCTCCTTTGCCATTGCTCTTCCCAGCCTGGCGATAAAGAGCTGTCGTCATCTTTTATTCAACCCTTAAACCTGCAGGTTTGTTGACCTTCTGCTGCTCTTGTACCTTGAACCCACTGTTTCGTCCATAGTTAGCGACCTCCTCCGTCCACTAGCTATAACATCTGCTGCTACTTGCCCGTATTTACAGCTTTATCTGGCGTGCATTCTTGCCTTGCGATCGTGCTTGGTTCTGAGTGCTTGTTACCGTGGGTGTTCCCCACGCAGATGCATAGTGTGGCGCCCGACCTAAGCATTTCAACTCTTGATCTTGGCTGGGTTCAGACAGTTGCTGCCTTTTAATATATGGGGTCTACATAAGCCCTCCACAAGAAGGAACCATCGACATCTCATGTCTGACGTCTTGCTAGCCACCTATAGTTGCCTAATCAGGGAGGAGACAACGAGATATCGGAAGCAAACCATTAAATACGCTAGCTACCTCAGCTCTCTCGCTGCTTGTTTGGCGTAGACGAGGGAGATTTGTGCTCCCCGCAAGGAGCTGGTGTGTTTAGGCAGCAACAAAATTGTCTGGGCAAATGGATCAATGTGGTCCACCGTTGAAATGCTCTTAGAGGAATGCAGAAATCTGAGATATCTCTTTTGTTGAAAAGGGCAATTTTCAGAGGTTTCTTGAAATCTGCTTCTGATATTCATGATACTCTCGCTTCCCCAGTTAATGATTTTGCCCTTTCACTGCTTAGATATCCGACGATCTCACACAATCATTCGTGTCATCATGTGTGTGTGCACGTCTGTGTTATTCACATTATCGTGATTTGTCTTCTTACGCCATGTTCCCACTCGTTTGGTTGTTATATCACATACCTACTCGTCTTCACTCCGAACTGGGATAGATAGCTACCTACAACAAGAACGGTGACCGGGGAACGCAGGTTCAGGTCGGTGGATATGGACAGGGGTTGTTTCTAGGTAGTGTGTGGGGCAATGGGGAGAGAAAACCACTTCCAAAAGGAGAAAGCTCCTCAAGTTTGCCAAGTTGCAAACAGTGAGAGCCAGCCAACAGGATGAGGATGATGCCACTAGCCCAATGCACCTGTAGCTGTAGCCTGTAGCTATCCTTATCGCTTTCCCATCTCACATATATTCTATTTTTTTTATCTCACATATATTCTATTGCGTGCCAAGTGCCGACTTCTAATGACCTCTAGCTGTATGCAAGGAAAAACTAATTAGTTGGGTCCAAATTATTTTGCTCAAAGGTGGGGGTTTCGTGCTTATAAAATGATGCTTTCTGACAGTTATTACTAGCTAGCTGCTACGCATTGGAACAAAACAAAAAACGATGCGTGGGGCCGGGTATCCGAAGTTGAGTGGCTGGGGTATGGCACATTTCAAGTCACTGATTAATTAATAGGCCCACTTGATTCGGCACTGTAGAAAGACACTATCAAGGTAAAAGGTACAAGTAGAGGTAGAAAGTCGATCTAATGCCCACATGGCCTATGGTATGTCGTGTATTCTTCTCCTTTTTAAAATATTCCAAAGTCAATTTGATGGCTTTCTTTGACCAATGCGTCATTGTGCGATGTTACCTGATGTTCTTTTTGCTGGTTTGATCAGTAAAGATTACATCCAAACTCCTAACAGTTGTGTACACAGTAGCTTTAATTAACTCCAACATACATGCAGTATAGCAGATACATGGAGGATATGTGACCACCAAAACAAAAGTTCTAAGGTTTGGCCTATGACTAATAGACTATGTTTTTGGAACATATGCCCATGATGAAATGCGATCGGGGTTAGGCACCAAATATTAGTTGCATAATTTGGACCCTACATTATGGACGTTTGAAAACTCAAAGCATATTCAATTAACATGTGTTTGAATGGCATGTTGTTGACCAGGAATTAACTCGGGCATGGAAGGAAAAATAGATCCCATCATCCAATCGTATCATCAACGCCATTCTATATAAACCACGGCCTAACATATAGGAATTGTGAAATCCTACTCTAAATTAGGGGATATGGTTGGGACAAACCCATCCCTTAATCACATTCCAGCCTAATTGATTATGGATTGAAACCAAACTTTAATATGCCTATATGGCTGAAAAGATAAAGATAAATCTTGATCCAGTTGCGAATAGAGGATGTTATGTATGAATCATGGGTTAGGAAGTTCATGTTGAAAGTAGAGACCAATTTGATTGTTAACCAAGATTGCTGAAGAATACAAGGTCATTTTCAAATAGAGATGTAGAATGGTCATTCGTGAAGAATCTAGATGAAGTGATCTATTTATGTGTAAAATTACAAGGATCATCTATGTGGTGATGCAAATAAAAAAAATTGAAGATGCATAAGTAATACTCCCTATAAGTGCAAGCTTAAGTGAATGATTATATCATGTACTTATGGGGAAAGGCATATTTTTCATATTTTATTTTATTATGTTACAAATACATGAAACTTACTACATTTATATCTAATAGAAAGTAAATGCATCCCTTCACCATTAGTCTTATGATGATCCATTGTCATCTCTTTAAAGAACTTATCAGAGTATATAAGGTTATAATTAAAGCATTAGATGTCATTTCATAGTGTGATGAAAAAACGTTGATGTCATTTAATTTTTGTAAATTGATATGAGTATATCTATACAGTCTAACACTCCTATGATTCTAGTCATGATTTTCATATGAACTGTGTATACCTCACCATGGGTCAAACATTTAGGTGAAGGTGCAAACTAGCTTACATAATAATAAAAATATAGTTTGAAACTACCTTCACCCCCACACGATCTTCAAAAACTCATGTTAGGTCTTGTGTATTTATCGGGATCAAATTTGATGTGCCACATGATGTTTCGGTTGATGTAACTAGCACATCATGGCCATATACTCATCAGACATGAAAGAAGTGATACATGAATGGTGGATGAATGCATGGTCAAGATCAGTGGTGGAGCCACATAGAGAGTAGGGTGGACAAGTGCCCTATTGCCAATTCCAAATTTATTAAGAACTATATGTGAAAGTAGACAAATATACATGAAATTATCCATTGGTGCCCCCACCTAAAAACACTCATCATGCTCTTACAATTGAGTGTGCCCCTGTCACACCCCGATCTCACACTGACCACTAATCACGAGATTAGGGCGCGACGCAGGGATTATTATATAAACAAATCACTGAGAACTTTTTCTTTTTAAAACCTCGTAATGATATCCGGATTATAGTTGTAAACTAAACATAATAAACTATTTCGGAAGCATTTCAATTAAACTGGATAGAGAACATAAACAGAGTTTACAACATGTAACATTGTTTAACAGAAAGTAAAACATAACAGTTAATTTACATCTTACACATTCGCCATACATACTCTCTCTCACCCACACCATGTCCCAAGGATCGAATGGAAAGGACTAAGAGACCTCTAACTAGACTAACTACAAACCTTCTAAAGACTAAGCATTAGGATGAAACGATCCTTCCGAATCATGTTGTTGATGCTGTCCTGAAAATGTTTGAGTAGAGGGATGAGCCTACTCGCTCAGTGAATAGCATTTCACTTAGCTATCACTAAACAACTCATCAGATATATACAATTTAAATAAAGCATAAGTACAGTACTAAGCAGGGCATTTCTAATGACATAGCAGATTTACAGATAACAATCTCATTTCTATGCAACATCAGATATTTTAACAATTAAACAGTTATAGGGAAAAGGCACAGAAGTTCAAATCTCTTAACATATTAAACTTTCCGTGTCCTACATGATTACATATTTATATCATTTTTATGCCCTAATCATATGCAGTGTACTCTGCATATAAAGATCTGTAGCGAACTATGATCCCACCGTACAAGACTTAGTGACACACCCGGGAAATGCTAAGTCTGACTGCCAGCCCTGGTCTGCTGCAGGACTCTCAGGCTCACAAGGCCTCACTACACTCTCAAAAGTGTGAACTCTAGACTCCTCCTCTAACCTGAGCACACAGGCGGAGAGTCTTACCGGGTTACCACCGTGACACAAGCACGGATTAATGTTGAATAACCCCTATTTAATCCAGTGCCACCGTGACACACACACGGATTATTGTTGAACACAGCCTCTCTCTATCCTCGTGCCACCGTGACTCTGCACAGTTATTGTTGCAACACGAGTTTCACCCCCCTAGTGCAGACCTCTCAAAGGGGTTCTACGGTGTTAGGGAACCTAAGTCTATTAACTGATTAACATATAAACATTTAAATAGGAAATTCACATTTACTGATTTCATATCAGATCACAATACACTGTCATTCTAAACCGACAAAGCAATATATTTCAAATCATTGTAATTTCTGAGAAATTCTCATACCATGCATTCAGACAAATTTAGAAATGCATAAATAACCCAACTTATTTCAATTTGGCACATACATAGCGAATTTAAGCAATTGAACATCTTATTGCACAAATTAAAGAAATTTACTTCACATATGAGAATCATATTCAACAATTATCAATTCTCTAAAATTCTCGAAAAATGTGCACATTAACCCAAATCCTGGTTTGTGCATCACTTAACTCAATTAAGAGTTAATTACATATCACAATACAATTTAATAACAATACTTGAGAATTTCTGGTAATACTTCAGAGAAATGTGCCATTTCATGTAAATATCAATTTACACATATTAATGTCAAAAGATATATGCAACTAGGGTTTTCATGCATATTTTATTTATTCATATCAACTTTAAAATCGTACATCTGATAATTTATCAGAAATCTTCATTGTCTGGGTTCATATCCCAAATCATACCATTTTCAGACATGAATTTCTAATTCCAACATTCAAATGAGCAACTTAGGTTCCAATGAACCATATAAATCTACTGATTCAATCCATACTGTTCAAATGCTAAATTTAATCATATAACAGTGTCTAGAAGTATTTTATGAACTAAAAAAAAAGGTCGGGCGACGCCAAACGCTGCCCGACGCCTGATAACGCCTGTTATCAGCGTAATTCGCGCACAAAACAGAAAATATTCAAACACCTGAGTTTATTAATGATAAATAAATGAAATCCTACTCATTGCGATTTGGGATGTCCGGATTCGTCTGGAAACGCGTCCAGAGGGTTGCCTTCAACCTTGGATTTGCCCAATTTGGATCTGGAACAGTGCACGCACACACGTACAGGTTGGGATCAAGCTCAGTTGGTGCTAATACTTGGCTATTGGCTGCGGAATCCAGTTGGGACCTCCAGGCCGAGGTCATGGCCGGCGATTCGAGGTGTTTGTCGTGCCCAAGAGGGCCCCTGGCCGCTGCTGCGGCTGCTGTAAGGTAGGGCGTCGCCCCTACTGCTGGTTTTCCGCCAAGCACGTACCTAGGTCAAGGATGGAGGGGGAAGGTAGAAGAAGGAGGGGCGCCACTGGAGTGGCCCTTCCAAGCCCTAAACGGCTACCATCCCGCACTGTTGCTAGGCTGCAGATGCAGCTCCATGGTTCGGCCGCCCAAGCCAAGCAGTAAGGCTGCAGGTGGGCGCCGCTGCTAGGGCACGCAATAGAGGAGGAAGGAAGGAGGTGGAAGGATGGCGGGGGTGGGCGGAGCTCGGTCGGCATCTATCATGCCCAAAATCGCCTCCGTCTCTTCTCTTCTTCTGGATCGGCTATGCTTGCGCACCACTCAAGCGGTCCTATTCTATTTCTCACGTAAAGAAGAAAGGTTAAAAGGAAGAAAAACAGCCGACCCATTTAAGGAGATAAAGATCAATTAAATGGTTAAATTGCATCTTTAACCCATTGATTTTGAAAATGTTGTAAGTCTTGCCTCGAAGGTCCGATTCGACTGTTTCTTTTTGCCATGTTTCAAACGCGAGGTTCTCTACACCCTCCAAGCAAGAAATAATCCTAATTGGATTGTCTCACCTGATCAAAGCACTAAACACATCAGTGAGTACTTAACTCAACTCAATTAACCTAACGATCAACATTGCTATTATCATTAATTACCTCAGATGATTCATTCTCAACTATTAATTCACATATTAGCTTATCTTAATTAACCATGATGTTTAACAAGATACTTAGCACTAATCAAAGTATTTACTGATTAATCACAGAGTGGGTCATAACAATCTCCCTCCCTTATAAGAATTTCGTCCCGAAATTCCTAAAAGAGAAAAGGAAACTTGTTACGCATCTCATATTCAAGCTCCCACGTAGCTTCCTCTAGATTATGATTCCTCCACCGAACTTTCACTAAAGGTATCTCGCGATTCTTAAGTTTCTTGATCCTTCGATCAACTATCTGAACTGGTCCCTCAACATAAGACACATCTGATCTGAGCTGTGCAGGTTCTGGGTCAACTATCTTTTCTGTACCAGGATAGCATTTCTTCAACATGGATACATGGAACACATCATGCATATTAGCCAATTCAGATGGCAATTCTAACCTATAGGCTACAGGTCCAATCTTCTCAATGATAGGATACGGGCCCATAAACCTAGGAGTCAGTTTGCCTCTTTTACCAAACCTCAACACTCCTTTCCACGGTGAAACCTTCAGGTACACTTCATCACCAATGTCAAACTCTAAGAGGTTAACGCCTCTTCTCAGCATAACTCTTATGCCTATCCTGAACAACTATCAACTGCTCTCAGCATGTCCTCAAGAGTCTGAATGGTCCTCTCTGACTGACCATCCGTCTGTGGGTGAAAAATTGTACTGAACCTCAACTTTGTACCCAAAGCTCGATGCAACTGATTCCAAAACCTGGATGTGAACTTAGAATCCTTATCTGATATAATTGAAATCAGGATACCATGTAACCTATCTATCTCATCCACATATATCTTAGCCAACTTTGGGACATCAAAGGTTGACTTAACAGGAAGAAAGTGAGCAGACTTAGTTAATCTATCCACAATCAACCATATCGAGTCACAATCTTTAGGTGTCCTGGACAACCCTAGCACAAAATCCATTGTGGTATGTTCCCACTTCCACTTTGGTATAGGAAGAGATTGCAAGGTACCTGCAGGTTTCTGATGCTCAGCCTTAACCTGCTGGCACACACTACATCTAGCCACATACTCAGCTACATCCCTTTTTCATACCTGACGACCAGTACAACTCCTTGAGATTCATTTACACCTTAGTGTTACGTGGATGCATAGCGTACATCGATGCATGTGCTTCCTCAAGAATCTTTTCTTTCAAATCAATGTCTCAAGGTACACAACATATCATGCTAATACACCACACCATCATCTGAAAACCTAAACTTTGGTCTTTTCCCCCTGTCATGTCATGTACGATCTGCTGCAACCCACTGTCACCCTACTGTAGTTCCTTGATCTGATCATAAAATTCGGTTTGACTTGCATCTGTGCAATCAAACCACTCTGTGCTGTCACCCCTAAGTCTAAGTTCAACTTCCGCATTTCTACTAGCATGTCTTTCTTGAAACAGGCCATAGAGAATGCATCAACTGTTGAACTTAACACTATGCTCAAAGCATCTGCTACCACATTCGTATTTCCAGGGTGATAATCTATCATTATATCATAATCCTTAATCAATTCTAATCATCTCTGCTATCTAAGATTCAGATCCTTCTGGGTAAAGATATATATCAAGCTCTTATGATCTATAAACACCTAGCACACCTCACCATAAAGACAGTAACGTCATGTCTTATGAGCATGAACTACAACAACTAATTCCAGATCATGTGACGAGTAATACTCCTCATTCTATGGTACTAACTTCTTATTACTACTGTAAGAATTTATTTCAAAATTATATCTTACTCTTTTCTCCGAGTCATTTTCATATTGTGTATCTACCTTCCAGATTAGCTAACTTTAAACCCTGGATTTTATTAGTTCTAGGTTACCTTTCATAGTGCAAATCGTATGATCTTGTTTTATAAAGATACTAGTATTCAAGGTCAAATCACTAGCGACATCCCTTGAACTACTTCAACTCTAAACATTCTAGGGTTTGGTCCTTATCAGCAACATAGCATTATTGTGGTGTGACTTTGCTTCCTTAGTTTGAAATCAAACTTTAGATCTCATAAGTTTATCCATCTACTTGTAATGAATACAACAGATATGAATAATCATCAATGAACTATAGATATATAACAGAAATGTAACATCAACCAAGTTCTCTAGCATAACTGATTAACACAAATGCTACAAATAAACATGATACTTGTTACCCAAGCATCACACATGGTTCACAGGGCCATTCATATCTTGTCGCCTCTCACTAGGCAACAACTTATTCACATGGCTCATAAAATCCGTACACATTATTACTTTTATTAAGCAACAACAACATCAACACACAAAAAGCCAATCAACATTTATTATATAAATGTCACAGCCCAAACTTGGCTATATTCATCATCTCATCATACCTGCATGGTTATTAGGCATGATAACAGTCATACAAGATTTTCATCACATCATGTGATACAATAGTAATACCATCATTCCTTGACCAGGAATTAGGTTTCACTATCAAACAGGGCTTATCATTCCCTTTTCCCCAAATTAGGGTTAGGGTTCCCCATTTCTCATTAATTCAGACCCTCTTGAGTTAACCAACTTTATCTTGTATTAAGGTATCTCCCCTCTTAATGCATTCCATCACAGAATACTCACCTTTAGCATATAATGCATAGGCCACACATTAGAATTGTCCAGCTATCTCACATGATATGGACTTATCTTAGTTTAAAGCATAACTTATAAAGTTGCCTATAAACAATCGCAATGATACACCCTCAGCTAGGGTTTCACAATGATACACCCTCCACTAGGGTGTACTAATCATGTATTGGATCCATGCATTGGTTATGCATTATTGATTAGTACCATTAAGGGTATTTCTCACCTAATCATTAAATTTAACCTGACCCTTATTGTGTTCCTTTATTTCTAATTAAGGATTGCTCATATGAGGTCCCAATGTTGGGTCTCCGGTGTCAGTTCCAACTAATTCTTAGTTGTTCTAATCTTTCCCTTATATCTCAACATCTTAGTGTATATACATTTTTCACCATGATTCGGGTCTAAATTATCCAGGATCTACTTTTATTATATTATTAATAGGAGTCATTAGATCTCAGTAACGCATCCTGCCAGCCAGACCAGGCCGAACCTGTAGTCCTGAAGCCAAGAGCTACTCAGGATTAACCAACTCCTATTAATCTCAAACATGTGGAAAGAATATCCACCTAGGGCATACTCATTTAAACATAATTTCTGGTCTACTTAATACAAAGAATATAAACAATAACTAAATCACTTCATGACACACAACAATATAAAAGAATCATATTTATTCTATAAACTGAAAATCTAAATCCATACATATAAGAGCATTTCTAATGATTTCCAATCAAATAAGCAATATAAAGCAAGAGTTGCATCACATCCTATGTTTAATCTCTTACTCCTGCATAAATTTCCAGTTTCTTGACCCTAAGATTTCTAGGGTTTCTCTCTAGCCTATCCTTCCTCTGCATACCTGGCCAGGGCATCCAGAGAAGAATAGACAGAGTAGCTTGATACTGGTCAATCTAAGTATTCAGACACCTGGCCAGGGTATCTAAACACTCAGACCTCCCAGAGCTAAAGACATATCACTTCTTATTTTTCTCACTTATAACTCTATCTTTCGACCCTAATGATCCCTGACGATTCAACATAAACTCTTTACTTGGTTCTCGTGACCACATCCTCTTCCTGCCATCTGCAATAGTATAACAGAACACTTCCTGTTAGAAAATTGTAGTTAGAAGGAAGACACTTAAGTCCTAATCCTATTGGTCTCTTATCGTCCCCTGACCTTGACTTAGAGTATTCATATACTCAACCTATGCTCTGATACCAAGATGTCACACCCCGATCTCACACTGACCACTAATCACGAGATTAGGGCGCGACGGAGGGATTATTACATAAACAAATCACTGAGAACTTTTTCTTTTTAAAACCTCGTAATGATATCTGGATTATAGCTGTAAACTAAACATAATAAACTATTTCGGAAGCATTTCAATTAAACTGGTTAGAGAACATAAACAGAGTTTACAACATGTAACATTGTTTAACAGAAAGTAAAACATAACAGTTAATTTACACCTTACACATTCGCCATACATACTCTCTCTCACCCACACCATGTCCCAAGGATCGAGGGGAAAGGACTAAGAGACCTCTAACTAGACTAACTACAAACCTTCTAAAGACTAAGCATTAGGATGAAACGATCCTTCCGAATCCTGTTGCTGATGTTGTCCTGAAAATGTTTGAGTAGAGGGATGAGCCTACTCGCTCAGTGAATAGCATTTCACTTAGCTATCACTAAACAACTCATCAGATATATAAAATTTAAATAAAGCATAAGTACAGTACTAAGCAGGGCATTTCTAATGACATAGCAGATTTACAGATAACAATCTCATTTCTATGCAACATCAGATATTTTAACAATTAAACAGTTATAGGGAAAAGGCACAGAAGTTCAAATCTCTTAACATATTAAACTTTCCGTGTCCTACATGATTACATATTTATATCATTTTTATGCCCTAATCATATGCAGTGTACTCTGCATATAAAGATATGTAGCGAACTACGATCCCACCGTACAAGACATAGCGACACACCCGGGAAATGCTAAGTCTGACTGCCAGCCCTGGTCTGCTGCAGGACTCTCAGGCTCACAAGGCCTCAGGCTCACAAGGCCTCACTACACTCTCAAAAGAGTGAACTCTAGACTCCTCCTCTAACCTGAGCACACAGGCGGAGAGTCTTACCGGGTTACCACCGTGACACAAGCACGGATTAATGTTGAATAACCCCTATTTACTCCAGTGCCACCGTGACACACGCACGGATTATTGTTGAACATTGCCTCTCTCTATCCTTGTGCCACCGTGACTCCGCACAGTTATTGTTGCAACACGAGTTTCACCCCCCTGGTGCAGACCTCTCAAAGGGGTTCTACGGTGTTAGGGCACCTAAGTCTATTAACTGATTAACATATAAACATTTAAACAGGAAATTCACATTTACTGATTTCATATCAGATCACAATACACTGTCATTCTAAACCGACAGAGCAATATATTTCAAATCATTGTAATTTCTGAGAAATTATCATACCATGCATTCAAACAAATTTAGAAATGCATAAATAACCCAACTTATTTCAATTTGGCACATACATAGCGAATTTACGCAATTGAACATCTTATTGCACAAATTAAAGAAATTTACTTCACATATGAGAATCATACTCAACAATTATCAATTCTCTAAAATTCTCGAAAAATGTGCACATTAACCCAAATCCTGGTTTGTGCATCACTTAACTCAATTAAGAGTTAATTACATATCACAATACAATTTAATAACAATACTTGAGAATTTCTGGTAATACTTCAGAGAAATGTGCCATTTCATGTAAATATCAATTTACACATATTAATGTCAAAAGATATATGCAACTAGGGTTTTCATGCATATTTTATTTATTCATATCAACTTTGAAATCGTACATCTGATAATTTATCAGAAATCTTCATTGTCTGGGTTCATACTCCAAATCATACCATTTTCAGACATGAATTTCTAATTCCAACATTCAAATGAGCAATTTAGGTTCCAATGAACCATATAAATCTACTGATTCAATCCATATTGTTCAAATGCTAAATTTAATCATATAACAGTGTCTAGAAGCATTTTATGAACTAAAAAAAAGGTCGGGCGATGCCAAACGCTGCCCGACGCCTGATAACGCCTGTTATCAGCGTAATTCGCGCACAAAACAGAAAATATTCAAACGCCTGAGTTTATTAATGATAAATAAATGAAATCCTACTCACTGTGATTTGGGATGTCTGGATTCGTCCGGAAACACGTCCAGAGGGTTGTCTTCAACCTTGGATTTGCCCAATTTGGATCTGGAACAGTGCACGCACACACGTACAGGTTGGGATCAAGCTCAGTTGGTGCTAATACTTGGCTATTGGCTGCGGATTCCAGTTGGGACCTCCAGGCTGAGGTAATGGCCGGCGATTCGAGGTGTTTGTCATGCCCAAGAGGGCCCCTGGCCGCTGCTGCGGCTGTTGTAAGGTAGGGCGTCGCCCCTATTGCTGGTTGTCCGCCAAGCACGTACCTAGGTCAAGGATGGAGGGGAAGGTAGAAGAAGGAGGGGCGCCACTGGAGTGGCCCTTCCAAGCCCTAAACGGCTACCATCCCGCACAGTTGCTAGGCTGCAGATGCAGCTCCATGGTTCGGCCGCCCAAGCCAAGCAGTAAGGCTGCAGGTGAGCGCCGCTACTAGGGCACGCAATAGAGGAGGAAGGAAGGAGGTGGAAGGATGACGGGGGTGGGCGGAGCTCGGTCGGCATCTATCATGCCCAAAATCGCCTCCGGCTCTTCTCTTCTTCTGGATCGGCTATGCTTGCGCACCGCTCAAGCGGTCCTATTCTATTGCTCGCGTAAAGAAGAAAGGTTAAAAGGAAGAAAAACAGCCGACCCATTTAAGGAGATAAAGATCAATTAAATGGTTAAATTGCATCTTTAACCCATTGATTTTGAAAATGTTGTAAGTCTTGCCTCGAAGGTCCGATTCGACTGTTTCTTTTTGCCATGTTTCAAACGCGAGGTTCTCTACACCCTCCAAGTCAGAAATAATCCTAATTGGATTGTCTCACCTGATCAAAGCACTAAACACATCAGTGAGTACTTAACTCAACTCAATTAACCTAACGATCAACATTGCTATTATCATTAATTACCTCAGATGATTCAATCTCAACTATTAATTCACATATTAGCTTATCTTAATTAACCATGATGTTTAACAAGATACTTAGCACTAATCAAAGTATTTACTGATTAATCACAGAGTGGGTCATAACAGCCCCCCTCACCAGAGATTTCTGGCTATGCTGCTAGTCAAGATATACCCAGAATAGCAACTAGAACAACATCTGTTACAGTAGCTTTCATCGCATATTTATCACCCCTTTCTCATTTCCGTACTATATTTCATTCTTGATTTCATCGTCGCTCATTGGTCTTAATATTTTTGGTCACCTTGGAATCTATTTATACAATACTAATCGACAAAGTGTGGTTCTAATCGTCTTGTAAATATAATAGGCACCCCTTTTTATCATCTAGTGATGCTCAAGCTTACATCCTTGAAAGACCAATATATCACCCCATCATTAAATATTCAACCCATTATAAGAACATCCGTCAATAAATGTCCATGTTTTTATTCAAGAAGTCTAACATTATTCACTCGAATTTAACGTGAGCATGTGTATTTTACATTGTTATGAGATAATATCTTCATATTGCCAATGTCTTGGTTCAAACACATTTGAAGTATGATACAAGCTCCCAAACATTGTAGTGAAGTATGTTATAACCCACAATTCATAAGTGGCATCCCATTGGCAACACGAAGGACATATATTTTTCATATTAGATCAGTGTCAATCATTGAGATACCACCCATAATAGAAATAACTCTAACTTTTCAGACAAAATATAAAAGTTAATTGCTCACTACTAAAAGAAATAACCTACTACCACTAAATTTTGATGTCCTTCATAAAACCAACAAGGAGTACATCCTGGAGTGTAAGATACCCATCCATAATCTCATTTGTGTTCTAGGGTGGGCGTCAAATTTTATCACAGTGGACCTCTTTTCTTTGTCTTTTGTTGTAGTCTAAGGAAGGTGAAACAACTAAGAAATAAATAAATTCATGGACAAAGTTTATATTCAATTGGATACGAACTAAATATCTTGTCAAATATGAGTTTCTTTTCTCAACTATAGTGGGGGTCATTCACAAGACTCAAATTTATTAACAGGTTATACAATAATTATTTCTCTGACATTAGGGCAATCTTGTGTCTTATATAATATTAAGAATGAATTTACAAGAAAGTAGAAGACAAGCGGTCAACAAACTACGCCACTAGTCCTTTTTGGATGGAAAAATCAAACTCTAAAACACTACAACATTTGATACTCACACGTGTACGAGATTTATTTGTATTGCAGTGGGGGTCATTCACAAGACTATGGTCAGAACCATAAATTTATATCATCATTATATTTGCTAATTTGATTTGAATATTAGATGAGTTTGATTAAAAACTATGAATAGATGTAAGCTAAGGAAAGTAGTACAAGATTGACTAGATAAGTTTGGTCAAAACCTAAGGTATATGATGATGATTCACATGTAAATATCCATATTGGAAACTTCTCCTTCATGATGAAACTGATTATCTACTGGTGACTATCGCAACCTTAGAATTCAAGTTTCTGTGAAGATTGATCTACTCATATTTCTCTTAGATTTGAGCAGAACATGTAGATTTAGTAGACACCACGTCTCTCAGGGTTAAATGTCACTACCTACACATTATGGAGCAACAACCCAAAAACCAAATGTGACCCTCCTCTTTTAGGATTAGAACAAATCTTCACTTAACTAAGATTCACTAATAGATTATAACCATCATGAACAGCCTTGAGAGAATTTTGATATAGAAATAGGACTAGAAGGCAAAAGTAGCTGAAATTTGTATCATAATGATAGTTTTAAATGCAAACAGTATATTAAGAAATATGAATTTCTGACCTAGAGATGTAAAGTAGATGCTCATTTATGAGTCGAATTGATAGTTCTCTAGGATATAAATGAGTTCCATCACTAGTTAGTGCTTATCGGGGAGATCAGAACCATAAGATGCTAAGGATGGAGCTAAAATAAGTGCACACAATTCTATGACACTATAGCATAACCACAAACTTGTCTAGTAGTCTATCTCTAGCAGGGTGTAATGGTGAAGGAAGAGTGGTATGGTAGGTTGTGGTTGATTGTAGTGAAGGTTTTTGTGGAAATGTCATAGTGTCATTGATGCAAGGATGGATGGCATGTGTCTGGTGTGGTAGAGTGTAGTGAATGGGGGTGATTTTTTAGACCCCTAAAATGTTGATTGTGGGTTATATTATAGGCATGTGGTCCATCAAAAGGGTGTAAGAGACTTCTTTCCAATGTTCATGTGGAGTTTAATCTAGAAGATGCCATATTTGAGGTAGGTGATCTTTAGTATCTGAGTATTTCATAGTGTCTTTGGTAGGATTGCAATCTTGCATATTTTAGATATAATCGAATGAGAAGCAAATCAATCATATCTTTTATGGCATGGGATTTCTTCCATATATTTTTTTGGATGTAGTTGGAGTAGCAAAACCATTTTTGAAGATTTGGATTTTGAAGCTTGATCTTTAGTTACTCTAATTCTAATTGCCTTGGCATAGTTGAGTTCATGGCTATCTGAGTATGGAGAATTTGATTGGTATAATAGTATAGACAAGTGATGGGAGTCCCTTAGTTGTAGGGCCTTCTTCTTCAGCATCATGAGTTTTCTTGAGTTCAATAAAGTGTGCATGGTGTCTTCGGTTGAGTAGTCAAACAAGTAATCAATTGTCAAATTTAGGCCAAAAAGAGGTTTCATTTTTCAATCAATACAATAGTATAAATGTCAAGATTCAAAAAGATCACATAGATATTTATGCAAGTCACCTGACATGGCTTACTCTATAAACATACTCAATTAACTTATTTGGTTGCTTAATTTTATTAATTAAACATTTATTTATATTTTGAAATCAATTGAAAATTTTGCATATCTACTTGAACCTTTACACTTTGTTTGCTTTATTTTACAATTTGTTGTAGATTTGTTGACTTATTTGTAATTTCACCATAAGGAGAGTATAATTGCAAGTTAAATTCGTATTATTATAATACATGTTGTTCTTCATAATATTTTGGAGTTTATTTTAGTTTGAATGATTATGAACTATGTTGGAATGGGTAGCAATCACATTCTACATAATCCTTATTTTAGTGTACTAGTGGTGATAGGCTATGGATGGTGGATGGAAGACTTTTGATTGTCTACTAATGGCAACTAAGTGTGTGTATCAATTATTATGACATTTTCTTTCAATCTTTGATGGGATCTCCTTGTTGTTGGAAAACTGATGAAGAACTTATATGCGTCGATGGCCAAGCTTTCAATGACTGTTTAAGGTGTTGGCTTTAGTCAAGCGATGGCTATCCATTTGTGAACCAAAAAGAATTGTTCCTTTTTTATTAATGAGTCAATAAATTAATGGGTAGATGGAAATACAAACTTGAAAAAATGATGAAGACACTAGGCTTTCAATTGATGGAAATTCAAGGATTAGCAAATAATGAAAATCTAGAAACACAAATGAATGGAAGTTCTAGATGAGAGAAAAGTGGTGAAATTTCTAATTACTGACCAATGAGAATGACAGGATGGTCAACTGACAAGAGTCTAAAACTAAAGACTGATGAAATGTTAGTAGAATGCATCCAATAAAAATATGTTTCTACATCATACCTTCTTGTGGGTCATTTACCTTGATTTCTTTTAGCCTATCTCTATAAATACCTCTTCCCTCTCATGAATCTAGCAAACATATTGCCTTTAGTTGCTGCTAGGGAAGAAAAAGATAGTTGTTGGTTGATGAGGAGATGATGGGTCTGATGAGATCTCTGAAGATCTATATGAAATACCACTCCTTGATCATGAGTGGTATCCATGTAGATGCATGTTGTTGCATGCCTTCTTTTTGGGAAATTTAGGTAAATATTGTGTTTCATGCCTTAGATCAAGAATTTCTAGGATAAATCCAAGCCTCCTAACCTAGTTCCTTACTTCCTACACATAAGATCATCTCCACCACTCCATTTCTTTCTATTTTTCTCTTCTTCTTCTATCTTGTCCAAAATCTATGGTACTCCATAATGGAAACTTGTGTATGTAGTTAAAAAATATTCCTTTCTTCTCTCGTTGCTCTAGATACATCTTGAACAGATCTTTCTAATAATCTTTTGAAGGACAAAGATGAAATGTTTGGTATTATTTCGTGGTTTTCTAGATGAACCTGGTGTATATCTCGTTTTTTGTGATTTATGTACATGTGAATGTACATGTGAATTCATTTTTTATCTACATTTTACATGCATTATCTTAATTCTTCTCTACAATTCCCTAATATGATAAAATATTATGTTTTATGGTATGTTTTAGATGAGTAAGAAGGAAATGTAAAATTTCAATGTTCTTTCTGGACTTATAAAAGTTTTTCCTAATTTTAATCATGTGGTTACTTAAACATACATTTGTTGACATTCAAAATATATGTGAAAATTTCATTAAAAATGTCATCTTTAGGGTGTTTTGGTACCATATGATTGGAAATCGACTTGCATACTATTTCTTGTTGTTTTGGGAGTTTCTTTATGGAAACTTTAAGACTTTTTATTTCTAGCATTTGTGTTGTTGAAAATTGTTTTAAGTTAGACTACTCTATAAAGGTGGATCATTATTATATAAACAAGGTCATTTCATGCCTAAATTTGTGTAATATGCATAAAAGATGAACTTGTATGGACTGATTTGATTTGATTTGATAATATATAATACAGATTTCTTTGGTTTTCCTTACCACTTGTATGATGATCCCTAATCAAAATAACTTGCCGACTTAATTTTATAATTCTAAAAAATTGATATATAAACTAAAATGACCTAGAATGATATTTTTGTGGTATAAGAATGTCATGTGATGAGAAATGAGATGAATGATGTTATTTAATGTTTGGGATTTGTTCTAAGTTTAAATTAAGATGTTTTATTAACTATCATTGTCTAATAGTTACATTGGAATTAATTTTTATAATTTAAGATAGCTTATTTAGGCATTAAGGAGGCCTTTTATGCGTAAAGTTAGGATTGAGAGAGAAAGACTTCTATCCCCTCTCCTACTTCTTATGGTGGAGGCCATACACCCTAGTGGGGTGGTAAATCAAGAATACATGTATGTGTGTTTCAAACATGGATCCCTTAATTGGGGACCATCAGAATTCACCAACCATGTTATCCCTCTTCATAATTTTATGCCACACTTGTATAATATAAACTTATATATGCATTTTAAGTTGACATTTCGCATGAAGTTATGTTACTTCTGTGTTATGTGGATCTCATATTTTATCAGGATATGAAATTCATGAAAGGAATTAGCCTTGTAATGGTCTTTGTGGTGATTTGGGCTTTATTGTACCCTAATGTGGTGAAAAGTCCTTGTTATGGGCACTATGGGCAAGTTGGGATTAATGTACCCTATATAGATGCTTTGGGTTTGGCTGTGGCTAACAATGGTAACATGAGCTTGATGTTCTCTAACTTAGAGATTTGGGCCTTGTTATGTCTAGAGAAAGTGATTGACCCATGATTAAGTAGCATGATATATGTTGTACTTGTTTATATATTTTGAAGTTGTTATACTTGATAAATGTCACAACTACATCTTTACACCTTTCTTGCAACTTGATTTACGTAATTGAAAAATGAGTAGGTGGATTAAGAAATCAAGAATAACCCAAATCTTAAACTGAGAAGAGTTGTATACTTATAAGTATATGTGGATGTATGATGCTCATATCACTAGAATTTGGAGTAGTGTTGGGGTGTAGATGCTTGATTTTTTCCACTGGCATGTAGTGTTAGTATGTGGTGATTGAAACTTGATTTCTTTGGCACCCATGGTGGCTTGTTGTTGATTAGGGGTGGGTTTCTTCTGAACCCAGGGTGGCTTGTTAGTGACTGAAGGCTGGTTCTTTGGGACCTACATTTTGGTATGTACAGACTGAAGGTTGGTTTCTTTGGCACCATGTTGGTTTACCACTGACCAAAGGTTGGTTTCTTTAGAACATGTGTGTTTCTATGTTGTGATCATAGGTTGGTTTCTTTGGCACCCATTCTAGTTTTTTGCAAAAAAAGGTCAATTTCATTGGCACTGATTCTACTTTGTTGGTGAATGAAAGTTGGTTACTTTGGCACTAGGTTGTTAGGGGTTGGTGATTGAAGGTTTATTTCTTTGGCTTTGGTGTTGTGTATTTGTGTAGTGATTGAAGGTTTTGTCTTTGGTAAGTGTGATGGATATGAATGTGTTTGTGTGGTTGAGGTTTCTTATGGGGACACTTTAATTCTAGTATTTGTTGTTAATAAAGTAATCAAGTTGTATAGACTTATTCATTTAGAATTATCTTAGTGAATCACTTTTAAAGCTTTCATTACTCTACACTATGAATACTAGTTGATCACTCTTACTACATTTATTATACAGTGCATAGTATTTCATAGAATGGTACCTTCTTGTAGTCTAAGTTAATTATCATTGACATATATGTTACAACATACACTTAAGAAATAATGGTAATCTGATGATTCAAAGATAATCTTAGAGTCAAATATGTCTTTAAAGAAGCTTTAAACTAACTGGATTCTTTGTGCAAAATTTAGTTTAGATTTAATTCTTGAATAAATAATGATGAGATAACTTAATTTATGTGTGAGTAGTAAGTTTTTGGTATAATTAAAGAAAATATTGAAGAGAAATTTCTCATGAGAGATATTATTATATTTGATATAGAAATATAGATAATTCAAATATGACTCCATAAAGACAAGAATGAACCAGATCGCAGTTGGAATGAAGAAGTTTTAACCTTTTTAGTTTTCTACAGAGGTTCCATCAATTGACAGTGATAAATTAAGATTGAAGCATTTACATATCCCTAGATCAAAGGTTTCTATTAATTTAATAAAATAAGGTTTCACTCAGTGTATATATCGATGGTTTCACAAAGCCCTTAAACTGATAATTTAGAGTCGAAGGTTTTATTTATGTGCAAACTGATGGATTTACTAAGGTTTTGGAGACCGGAGGATCCACAACCGATGGTTCTGCTTGAAAGATATTTGTGGATGGTTAAGTATAAAATTGTCTTTCAATGGTTTTCTTGGAGTGTCTTGCAAAGGTTTTTATAGGCACCATCTTTTGATGTCTTGAAACGAAGGCTCAATGGTTGAAGGTGATAAGTGATGGTTGTCCGGTGTGAAGGCTTGCCTTTTGATTATTTGTTTGTGATGCCACCCTACTTGTGGAATCATGGAGAGCTTAGATCCCTATAAATACTAGTTCAAAACCAATGTAATGAGACTCATTAGCTACATTTCAGTCCCTCTTCCCTCCTGAAGACCCTAGAGTGAAGATAGAGGGCACACAGAGGCAATTCTTAGGATGAAAACAAGGAGGAATAGGGAAGACGATGGATAATTGATGATTTTGTCTTAGATCAGACTTGGTAAGTAAATTTTAACTATAGATTCCTCTTATTTTCATGATCTCTTGCATGCAACTATTTTTTTCAACAATGAAAGTCATTTCTTGACTTTCATTCTCTATCTTCTACCTCTAGTAGGCTTCTTTTAGGTTCATCTAATTTCTAACATGTTGTTTTGAGTTGTTTTTCAAGGTTCTGAGTTCAAATTTGAGCTTATAGACTAAGTTCCAAAGTATATCAAGTTTATGCAAGAGATTAGTAAGCTAGAACGTATACAAGTTAGTGGAAAGTCACCTTTAAACTCTAAATTTACAATAATCAATTTTAAATAATCATTTGTATGTAGTGATTTTCCTGTTGATGTATGATTTGAAATTTTGTAAGTCATAATATACGATTTTCATTAAACTATTAGAAGATTCAATATATTTGTGTTACAATCACATGGCTTGATTGATAGTTGTTCTAGTCAATGAAAATAAAGTTCAATGAAAAATTTAATTATGGTTATTATTATGCTCAATTATCAGTTAAGTGGATTCTATATTGAAGCCAGTGAATTAATCTCTATCAGAATTCAACAAGTAGAAAGGGAAACCTTAATTATAGAGAAAAAGGTAGAAATAGTAAGATAAATATATTACTTGTGGAAATGACATAATCATTAAATATTAGATGCCTTGAAAATTGTAGAATTTATCACAGAAGTCTACACTATGAAGGAGGAAACATACTTACTGATTGGGAGAGTCCAAGATGAATTAGTTAGAGTGTACCAGAGAGTTATGGGGGACTACTTCTAGATAGGACAATGCATTTAAATGAGTAAGGTACCCAACATTAATCGAAGATTATGGAGTTACCTAGTATAGTTCAGTCAGTTTGGTTACTGCTTAGTAGGTCAGCCCTTGTGGAACACTAATGTAGGTAGTTAAACCAAGTGCTTTGACTCTCTATCTGTTTACCTAGGAGAAGAGGAGTCATGATAATCTGGCTGATGCCATCAGCCATTGAGGCCAGACATGGCAAGGCCCATTGTAGACATGGTATCTACTTATTAGACTTAGAGTCTAGGGTCTACTCTAAGTATTATACATTGTGATCGTAGCTTTCTTTGATACTTGCACATGTTGTGGTACACCTCATGTGGGTCCAGTGCATAATAAATGGACTAATAGATTAGTGAACATATTTAGTTTATCTATTTCTTATAGTCATTATCAGATCAGCTGTCATGTTGGATTATTTAAAATTTTAAATTATCATGTGTGTATTTATCTGTGTTTAGTTGTACTAATCATACACTTCTAAAATGTCATGGTTTCTTAGTAATTTTCTACACACTGATCTAGCAATTCATCAACCTACTAAAATATTTTTCAAGCAAAGCTCCAGCTCTTTAGAAGGAATTAGAGGCTAGCTATCATCAAGAGTAGATTAGTAGAGGTCTTGGGAAGAATAGTTAGCTTAGTGAGATGGTCTCTTCTTCTTCTTTTGGATCATAGGAATGAGAGAGAAAGAAACAAGAGAAGTTTGTAATGAGTTTTACTTGGTTTATTATAATCGAGATCTCTTACTTTTATGTAAAAGTCAAAGTCTGATGTAACCTTTCATGTTTGACATGAATAAGATGTTATCTTTCTGATTAACATAATATTTTAATTGGTTCTATGGGTTTAAAAAAAGAAATTTTAAGCCTAGTTTTTTATTAGTAAGTAAAAATGGTTGGTTAGTCAAATCCCTCTTTGGTGGACCTAAACCCTGGTTAGTGGGTTTGGGTTGTTGGATCCAAGGAACTAGAGGGGGGTGAATAGAGCTTCAAAATTTCTCACAAGATAGATTAGACCTTCAAATTAAATCAATTTAAAACCAATAGCTTAAGTGCCATTTGAAGTCCTAACTAACAAGCATAGCAAGGATGAGAGAAAATGAAACAAGCACTTGACAAGGTCATTTAGAATGGTTCCACTATCCAAACTAGGAAAGAGTCAGTCCACTACCTAGAGAGGTCAACCTCTAGGACTTTGTAAGTGCTTTGCTCTATATATTCACCAATAACAGTTACACCACAAGACCACCATAGGACTTACATATCCAATACAAAGATTCTTCCACCTTACAAAGGACTTACCCACTTTACAAGAATCTTCCACCTTCTTCCAAGGACTTACCTACTCTTGCACAAGTCTTCGGCCTTCAAGGGTTTATCCACTCTTCTGGGATCTTCAGCCTTTTCCTTCTCCCTCACCTGGAGAAGATCTTTACCTCTTATTCAACCTTGAACAAGAAGAACAACAACTCCACCTTCACTCAGAGTAGCTTGCTTCACCTTTGCTTCAGTGAGAAAAGGGGTAGGGAAGATGGAATGGAATGAGAGCTTTACAAGAACAAGGAAGTAGCTCTCTTACAACTAGCCTATCTCACTCATAATCACAAAATGAAGTATAAACTAGAGAGAGAAAGGGGCTCAAGGAGTTGCAACACACTCAACTATAGCACAGACTTAGAATAGCATGAATGAGCAAACTTGGAATGAACTCTAAGGGGTCCTATTTTTAGTTGGGGGTGTTCCCTTGAGTGTGGGATCACTTAAGGCCAAAATATAGTTGTTTTCTAAGTTGTAGCAGATCTATTTTCACTCAAAACAACTCACCAATGGTTATAATCACTTTTTTAGCAATTTACGTACAGTACATTCGATCAAGTTTCAATAAAGGTGTCTCGACCGATCTACTATATGACAAAGTCAAATTTCAAACTATCGTTTGAGTCTGTTCTAGGAAAGTCAACCGATGAGCTAAAATTAGTTTTGCTCAGTGAGTCAGTCAATCAAGTTCTATGAGTGTACAACTTGACTGGTTGGTCTTTCTAGAAAATCCATCACTGGATCGCTCGAGTTTCCAACTCGATAGATAAACAGCATGTGAAAAATTTTCTAAATTGACATTTGAGTGATTAAACCTTGGAAATAAGTTTCCTTGATTTTTCTCATCTTATTTATAAGTCATATCATCAATACAAGTGATTACAAAAATTATCTAAGGTCATTTGGAGTGATTTCCCAAAATGCACACTTGCATTGCATTTGATTTGAACTTAAACAAGCTAGCGCTTGTGTAATTTGATCCTTTTCATGTACTTAAAGCCTTAAATCAATCTTGAAAAAACATATTAGATACATAGGAATGGAATGGTTAAGTCATTATCAAAATATGGGCAAATTATAACTCTCAAGTCAACATTCTCCCCCTTTTTGACAATGACAAACCATTCCTCAATCATATTGAAAAGTATATTGAAGTTATACATTTGCCTTGTGAATTGCAAGGGGATTCAAGATTTAAACAATGTGAATTGCTCCTCCTCAATCTACGCTTACTTTTACCTATATAGTTAATCTATCTACACAAAGCAACATGGCATATATATACTATATGGTCCTTTAGTAAGTCACATGATAAAGCATATAATGAACAAGAAAACGATCACATAGTCAATAAAAACAATATGATTGAGCTTCAAAATATTGAACTTCTCTCCCCCTTTTGACAATATCAAAAAGGAAGGGGATAGAAGAGCACAAAAATAGGTCTTCTCCAAGCACAACAAAGCATACATACACAACATGCAACCTCAAAGCATAAACCAAATAGTGATAAGAGAAACAAATAATCTAATTCATAATCAAAATATGGTGAAATATGGTACCAATTCATGAGATATAGTAAATCAAAGAGTAAGTGTACAAAGGATTAAGATTACAATCTAGAAAACAAGATTAGAAAACAACTACAAGCCAAAACAATGAAAGCTAGATGATAAAATAGTATAGCTCAGAATATGTGCCCAGATGTTTGTAATACAAAATAGCCTAGAAAGATATATATGATCAACATCTAAACTAAAAACTAGAACAACTAAACATCTAAGCTATCATCATCATCACCATCAGAAGCATCAGGCTCGTAGTCATCATCTCTATGTGAATATGCAGTAAAGCGAACAACATCGCCTTCATCACCAGAGGTGCCAGCAAAACCATCAGAGCCATCATCAGAAGCATCATCATCATCATCACTGGCCTCCTCATTAGCAGCAGCCTCCTCATCAGCCTGGTCAGGTATCTCCTCATCATCAAGAGAACTAAAACCTCAAACGGTCCAATGTGCATTCTGCTCATCCCAAGACATACCAAGAGGATGGAGCTCATTGTACTGTAGGAAGGAAGGAGTAGAACTACCGATGCTAGCAAGTACAGTGGCCAAGGGGCCAGCTATTAGAGGCAGCACACCAGGGGTAGATCCACCAGCAGCAGAGGGTGTAGCAGTAGAATATGTAGGTGGAGGGGCAGGGTAAAAGAGATCATATGCATAGGATGCATAGTTACCTCCTAGGTAGGGCTGATAGGAAGGGTAGGGGTGTGCATAGGACGAGTTCATGTTAGACATGATAGAACATAGCATCCTGATGCAGGTGCTCCTGAACCTGAAGGTTGTATGCCTATTGATGCATCATGTAGCCCATAAGGGTTTTATTAGATACATGGAATGAGGCACGGGAAGGTCGGGTAGGCTGAGGTGGTGGATGTTCTTGGGTAGAGGTAGAGGTAGAGGCACCATGTGCGGTGGAGGATAGGATAGGCACGGACTTCTGAAGAGTGGTCTCACTGATGAAAACTCCTTTCCGGGCAGGCTTGTAGTGCAGGTCATGGAAAAGAGATTTGCCAGTGGCAAGCTGAAATAGACCACAGATCAAGGCTGGATAGGGAGGGTGGGTGCCACGGGTATTCTTGCCTGAGTCAAAGAAGGTCATATGATGGAGAACATATCTCACCAACTTGACTCTAATGTTCTTCAAGAGACAATACATGATTACCACAGTGTTTATAGCAATCTCAGTCTGATTCTTTTTTGGGTGAATATTGCAGTTAATGACTAGGGTAAGGATGCTTCTCTTGAGGTCCAAGGCAGAGGAGGGAAGGGTGTACTTCTTCCTATATGGGAATTGAGGCTTATTTAAGAACTTATGAATATCAGGGGAGTAAGATCATACTACTTGTAGAAGGCCTCAGGCTCAACTAGATTAAAGTACTTTGGATAGTCCTTATGCCAGGTGTCAATCACTTCAGTACTCGAAAAGAAAATGTTCAAGGTATCCTCAGAGACTTGGAATTTCTTCCTGGCTAGCATAGATGTGAGGACTACTTGAGTATTAGGTGGGGGTATGAGGGCGTCGTAATTCCAACGCAAATGTGCGTGGAATTCGTGAAAGGATTTGGTGCTTGTGATGGAATTGTTATAGAACGCACGTTCAACACCCAAGGATGAGAGGTGGTGGTCTCATACAAACTTCGCTACTTGTTCTATGACCTCTTGTCTTCATGGTCTTTGCTCAAATAGAGCAAAAAAAGGAAAAGGGTTCCTAGGAAGGAGCTTCTTGTACCTATTTAGATCCTGATTTGAGACAAAGAAAGTGTCATCAATGGGGATCAAGCGGGAGTTGGATGAAGATGAAGGTGCATTAGTTGGGGCGGCCCTCTTCCTCCTATTGGATGCCATAGAGATGAAAAGGAGAGGAAGGAGAGAGCAAAAGCTAAAGAATCACCACCAAAACTCATCCATATACCTAGGCTAGAAAAGGGGAAGGTCAAGGGAGGTCGAACTAGGGCTAAGAAGAGGAAAGTCGGGGCTAGGTTTGAGAGCTTAAAGGAACTGGAGGTTGGATCGGTCGATTTTTTCTAGTTGAGAGGGAGAATAGTCGGCCAAACCTATCTTAAGTTTGCTCCAGCGTGGCCATCGGTCGAGTTATGTGAGTCATAAACTCGATCGACAGGCTCCTTTAAAAAAGTTCTCACCCTCGGATTGGTCGAGTTGGCAACTCGACCGATGGTCAACCTAACCTACATTTAGAAATCCTAATTTATAGCCATTACAGTGCTAATTAAATTTATTTTTCAAGTCCATTATGCAATTTAAATATTCTTAGGGACATGTCACTCATCATTGTGTAATATTTTGCAATAAAACAAGCATTTGCAAAAAATACCCAAAAATAAGAGAAAAACAAGGAAAAAAGAACATGAAAAAGTAATTTTAGCATATTAGCAAGCATTGGTGATAAAAGCTTATGCAAATCATATAGGGTAGATGACAACTATCTAGAAGGCATATCAGATTCATTCCAAGAAATTATGAGAAGTTTAGATCTAATAAAGTTAAATTGCTCTCTAGCTAGAGATTTAGTGAAAATGTCCGCCAACTGATTTTTTGTGTCCACATATGTGATATAGATATTGTTTTTGGTAATGTTGTGATGAAGAAAATAATGGTGAACCTCTATATGCTTAGTACTACTATGCAAGATAGGATTATATGACAAGTTAATCGCACTAGTATTATCACAATAGATAGGAGAAGTATCAAAATGAATGTTAAAGTCTAAGAGCATTTGCTTCTTTCATAGCACCTGGGCACAACAACTCCTGAGTATAATGTATTCAGCCTCGGTGGTTGATACATGTCATTGTGCTCTATTTCTTGGAAAACCAAGACACCAAGCTTGGTCCTAGGAGAAAGCAAGTGCCACTTGTGCACTTTCTATCAATCAAGCACCCTACATAATCTGCATCACTATAAGCAGTAAAGTCTATTGACTTAGAATATCATAGTCCAAAATTTTGGGTTTTGTCTAAGTACCTTAAAATCCTCTTAATAGCTATAAGATGTGATTTCTTAGGGTTTGATTGAAAGGGAGCACACAAGCCAACACTAAACATTATATCACGTCTAGAGGCAGTTAAGTAAACTAAACTTTCGATCATACTCTATAGAGCTTCTCATCTTCTTCATCTTTGTCAAGTTTGGTGGTGTTTGACATAGGTGTGTCCATCGGCTTGGTGTTCTCCATCCTCAAGCGCTTAAGTAACTCGCTTGTGTACTTGCCTTGATTGATGAAGTTTCCATCTTTTTTTCTTGATTTGAAAGCTGAGTAAGGATGTGAGCTCACCCATCATACTCATCTCAAATTCACTCTGCATAAGATCAACAAATTCTTTACAAAAACCTAGTTTAGTTCCACCAAAAATGATATCATCAACATATATTTTTATGATAAGAAAATTATTAGAAGTGTGCTTTAGAAATAAGGTAGAATCCACTTTTCCCATGATATACCCATGATCTAACAAAAAGTTCTTTAATTTGGCATACCAAGCTCTAGGTGCTTGTTTGAGTCAACAGAGAGCTTTTTGTAATAGATAAACATGGTTAGGTAAACTATCATGTTCAAAGATCGGGGGTTGTGCAACACACACTTCCTCCTCAATTGTATCATTCAGAAACACACTTTTAACATCCATTTGATACAGAAGAAAGTTTTTTTTAACAAGCAAAGGCAAGTAATATGTGAATGGACTCAAGTCTAGCTACACGTGCATATGTTTCATCAAAATATATATCTTCCTATTGATTATAGCCTTGAGCCACTAACCTTGCTTTATTCCGTACCACTTTGCCGCTTTCATCAAGCTTGTTGCAGTAGATGACTTGGTGCCAATGATCTTTCTATCACTTGGTCTTGTCCCTAGGGTCCATACTTTGTTCTTTTCAAATTGCTCCAACTCTTCTTGCATAGCTAGGATCCACTCATCATGCCCAAGAGCTTCCTTGATGTTCTTTGGCTCGAGTTGTGAGATGAAGGAGTTATTAGCATGTTCTTTGTCGAATGTAGGCCGTGTCTTCACTCTTTCAAATGGATCACCAAAAATCAGCTCTTTTGGATGATTCTTTGCAAATCAGGGGTTGGATCCTTCTTCTCTTCATCTTTTTCTTCTTCTTGAGTGACCACCTCTTTTCCCTTTTGGATGATGTTGAGATCTTTTAGAATAGGAACTACTTTACCTGCAACATCATCATTTGGAACAATATCTTTGGTAATAGAGGGGTTACTCTCAATAAACTTAACATTTATAGATTCTTCTACTTTAGCAAGATCAACATTAAATACTCTATAAGCCTTGCTAGTAGTGTTATAATCAAGGAAGAAAGCATTGTAAGATTTTGGATCAAACTTGTTGAGAGAATATTTTGTATTCAGAACAAAACAAGGACATCCTAAGACATGGAAATACTCTATAGAAGGCTTCCTACCATGCCATATCTCATAGGGGGTTTTCTTTAAAGAAGGATGTGTAAAAACCCGATTTCGCACAAAACATGAGGTACTGACAACTTCAGCCCAAAACTTCTTTGGAGTGTCATACTCTAGAAGCATGGTCCTAAGCATCTAATGTAGTGACCTATTCTTCCTCTCTACAACCCCATTTTTTAAGAGTTTGAGATGAATAGAAGTTATGTGCATAACCAAATTCTTGACAAAAACATTCGAAAAGATCATTTTCAAATTCTCCCCCGTGATCACTACAGATGGAAACGATGCGGCAAGAGGCTTCATTGTCAACTCATTTACAAATTCTCAAGAAAACATCAATTGTATCACTCTTGTACATGAGAAAGAAGGTTCAAGTATATCTAGAGAAATCATCGACAATAACAAGGCAATACTTGGAATCACAAAGTGATTGAGTTCTCATTGGTCTAAATAGATCAATGTGAAGAAGTTTAAGAGATCTCCTGGTACTAAAGACTCCATTGGATTTGAATGAGGACTTGGTTGCTTTCCTTGGGTACAAGTTTGACATTCATCATCCTTTACAAAATCCAATTTGGGAAGTCTCTTGACTATGTCCTTTTTGCTCAACTTCTTCAATGATGCATATTTACATGACCAAGCCAACAATGCCAAAGAGAAATATCATTTGAATTGACTACTAGGCATCCACCAACAATAGGCTTAATAAAGTCAAGAACAATAACATAAAGACTCCCTTATATATAACTTGATACGTGAGGGATCTAGAATCAAGCATTCAAAGGAAGTAAATAACACTAGGTAACCATTGTCACATAATTGACTAACACTAATTAAATTATGATATAGGCCATCCACAAAGAGAACATTCTTGATACACAAGGATTCACCTACATCACCCTCACCTTTGACTTTACCTTTCTTGTTGTCCCCAAAGGTAAATGAACCTCATTTCTTTTTAGTGAAGTTGTTGAAGTGGCTTATATCACCTGTCATATGCTTAGTGCAGCCACTATCAACAATCCATCTTCATTTTTGCTCACCAATTTCTTCACTAGTAGAGGCCATGATTGCAAGGTGGAACTCTCCATCTTCTTTGGAACTGGATCTGCTTGAGGATGAACCTTCCCAAGCTGCATTTTTGTGTCATTTATCCTTCTTATCCTTCCTCTTATACTTGCTCTCATTCTTGTACTCTTCCTCCTTCTTTGAGTTGTCCTTGTGGTGTGACTTTCTTGTCCAGGGACATTCACTCTTATAGTGCCCCTTTTGTCCACATTTGTAGCATCTAGGAGTAGAGGAGGAGGCTTAGTTTCCCTTGAAGTGCTTGCCCTTGATGTAGTTGGCTTCATGCTCACTTGGGCCATCATCTTCACTAGAGGAGGAAGGAGAAGTCTGACAAGCAAGTTATTGTTGGAGCATGACCGCCTCCACTTGTGCTTTGAAAGCACTATCTTAGATCTTCTTGGCTTCCTTCTCTTCTTGATTGGCTTCTTCTTCTTTCTTGTCAAGCCTTGGCTCATGAGCTTGGAGGTTTCCAATGAGCTCTTCGGTTGTGATGTCACCAAGTCTCCTCACTTCTTCAATAGAGGTCACCTTTGACTCCCATATCTTTGGTAGAGTCCTCAAGATCTTGGAGTTGATAACACCTCTATCCAAAGTGTTGCCCAAAGAAGCTAGCCCATTGATGATGACATTGAGTCTTGAGTACATCTCTGCATTCCCTTCTTTCTTGCCCATCTTGAAGTTCTCTAGGATGTTGTTTAACATGTAGATATTATCCTCCTTGACATTCTTTGTGCCCTCATATGTGATGCATAATTTGTCCCAAATCTCATAGGTGATGTCCCAAGATGAGATTGGGTTGAACTCCATTGGGGTAAGGGTTGCATAGAGGATGCTTATGGCTTTGGCATTGAGTTGGACTTCTTTGAGTGCAACTTCACTCCATGTTGCAATAGATCTAGTTGGCTCCTTGTATGGTGTGACCATCACCTTCCACATGTCAAAGTTCATGCCTTGAATGTAGAATTGCATGCACCTTTTCTAATAGAGGAAGTTGGTACCCTCAAAGACTGGAAGATGCATGAAGAAGCCTCCCTCTAGGTTGAGAGAACCAAGTAGGTTGTCGCCCATCTTCTCATCTTGTGGGAGATTGTCAGAGAAGATCATTGGCTCTGATACCATTTGTTAGATCCAGGGCTCTCGAGGGGGGGATGAATAGAGCTTCAAAAATTCTCACAAGATAGATTAGATCTTCAAATTATATCAATTTAAAACCAATAGCTTAAGTGAAATTTGAAGTCCTAACTAACAAGCATAGCAAGGATGAGAGAAAATGAAACAAGCACTTGACAAGGTCATTTAGAGTGGTTCCACTCTCCAAACTAGGATAGAGTCAGTCCACTACCTAGAGAGGTCCCTCTAGTACTTTGAAAATGCTTTCCTCTATATATTTACCAATAAGAGTTACACCACAAGACCACCAAAGGACTTACCTATCCAATACAAAGTGTCTTCCACCTTAACAAGGACTTACCCACTTTGCAAGAGTCTTCCACCTTCTTCCAAGGACTTACCTGCTCTTGTACAAGTCTTCAACCTTCAAGGGATTACCCACTCTTCTTGGATCTTCATCTTTTTCCTTCTCCCTCACCTAGAGAAGATTTTCACCTCCTTTTCAACCTTGAAGAAGAATAGAAACAACTCCACCTTAACTCGGAGTAGCTTGCTTCACCTTTGATTCATTGAGGAAAGGGGTAGGGAAGATGGAATGGAATGAGTGATTACAAGCACAAGTAAGTAGTTCTCTTACAGCCGGCATATCTCACTCACAATTACGAAATGAAGTATAAACTAGAGAGAGAAAAGGGCTAAAGGAGTTGCAACACACTCAACTATAGCAAGGACTTCAAATAGTATGAATGAGGAAACTTGGAATGAACTCCAAGGGGTCCTATTTATAGTTGGGAGTGTTCCCTTGAGTGTGGGATCACTTAAAGGTCAAAATATAGTCATTTCCCATGTTGCAACAGATCTATTTTTGCTCAAAACAACTCACCAATGGTTATAATTATTTTTTCTACATTTTCGATACAGTGCATTAGGACAAGTTTCAATAAAGGTAACTTGACGGATCTGCTAAATGACAAAGTCAAATTTCAAACTATCGGTCGAGTTTGTTCTGGGAAACTCGACCGATGAGCTAAAATCAATTTTTCTCAGTGTGTCAGTCAGTCGAGTTCTATGATTGTACCACTCGAATGTTTGGTCTCTCTAGAAAATCCATCACTGGATCGATCAAGTTTCCAACTCGACCAATAAATAGCTTGTGACAAATTTTCTAAATTGACATTTGAGTGATTAAACCTTGGAATTAAGTGTCCCTAATTTTTTCTCATCTTAGTTACAAGTCATATCATCAATAAAAGTGATTACAGGAATCATCTAAGGCCATTTGGAGTGATTTCCCAAAACACACACTTGCATTGCATTTGACTTGAACTTGAACAAGCTAGGGCTTGTGTAATTTGTTCCTTTTCATGTACCTAAAGATTGAAATCAATCTTGAACAAACATATTAAATACATAGAAATGGAATGGTTAATTCATTATCAAAATATGGGTAATGTATAACTCTCAAGTCAACATGGGTTGTGTCAATAAATCTACTCGTAAGCAATAGATATTATCAATTGTTATATCATATCATAAAATCATGGGTCTTGCATCGTTATTCTCCACATCTTTTTGGTGATCAGGGGTGAAGTAAGGAGGAGCCTTATTAGAGTGTGCAGTGGAAGCTTGGAGGTAGGAGAAGTTCTTCTAGTGTTGTTTCTTAGAGTATTCCTTGTGGAGCGAGACTCTAAGGTTTGAGTGAGATGATTGAATTAGTTGCATATACGACTTTTCTTTTTAGCTAGAATTCTACAAGAAGACATTATTATGATTTATTAAGATAATTAGTGTGTATCTTGCAATCATATGTGACTGAGGTCACTGAACTATCTTGTAAGGTTGTTGAACAAATGAGACAGGTACACTCTCACTTTGCACCTTGATTGTTTTCTTCTTAATTGGTGGATATGTAGTATTGGGAACTATGTCCGCTCTCCCATTAGTTGACATAGATCATGACAATATCCACATGGTACTTTCCCTTAACATTTGTTTCCTTCAAGCACAAACATTTTTTGGCAAACTTGTCAATCTTGACGGTAAGGTCTTCTAGAGCCTTTGTTTAAAAAGTGGCTCCCACAATAGAATCATTTCTAGTTGGTCCTCTTTAGAAGTCCCAACCAACTTGTAGTATAGCTATATTCTCAGTGATCCTCCTGAAACTTTGTGAGTTGTGTCCCATGAAGTCACTTCCTATTGTTTCATTTTTGAACTTCCTCTCACTTTGGGTAAGCCCATTTTAAGAGGTAGTCACCATATACCCTTCATCAAAATCATGGTGGGGGAATTCCCTCAGGTAAGCCTAGTAGCTTTACCATACACCACATAGATCTTCTATAGGTTTCTTGTTAAAACGATTGATCTTATTTTTGCTACTAATCATCTTCTCAAATGGTAAGAACTTAGTGACGAAAGAATCATACAAGACATGCTTTCATGTTTCAAAGTGTGATACCATGCAAGTGTTGTGAACATCAAAGAGAAGTTAAAATCTTTGCAGTAGATCAATTTTTGAGGTAGTCTATTAATCTTCAAGGTGTCATAGACATCTTGAAAGCATTGATGTGGTGGTATGGGTTGTCCTTGACCAAAATTCCTCCAATGGTTCTCTGTGAAACTATGGTTATGATAGTTGTCTTCAGTTTAAACTTAGCCATGTTGACTGTTGAAAGAACCACGGGTTTCCTTGTCTCGTTGTCTTAGTTGTGTCTTATGAATGAAGAGATGGAAGGGGTGGTGGTGGATTGTTCATTATACCTCCATTATCATTTGGATCACGTGGTGGGTTATTCCCATTCCTATTTTCATTCACATTTTCTCACACAACCATAGCTTCTTTCTTGGTGAAGAAAGAGTAAGCTCAAAGTGAGTACCTAAATAATTTGTGTGAGCCAATGTGAGACATAATATATGCAATCAAACTTTTATGATATGGTGTGATTGGTTTAAGGAGTGTATAATTGAACCTATTACTAGATTTAATAGCAACGATGAAGTCTATGTAGACCTTGAGTCCTTAACCTTTTTTATTTCCTTGTCCACTATAATAGCACCAAAAGTTGGTCGCCTATGATTCATATGTTCAAAACGGAGAATATCAAGGGTAATCAAACTTTAAATTTATACCTGATACCTTAGACATTGCAATGATAATATGGGTTCTTGAATAGTATTTAGGGTCAAACAAAGGGACAAAGGTGACAATATATTTAGGATTTAATTTCTTAGCTTAGTGAAGTCAAATCAGAGAGTACATTTTTTGCTCCTTATAGAACAAGGTCACCAACAAGAACAAAGAGAACAAAGTAAATGAAAACTAAGTTAACAAAGTAAAAACAAGTTGTAGATATTTTTTAATGGATTTCAATGTATCAATAGAACTTAGATCAGGTTTCAAAAACTAAGGGCATGTTTGGTTTGCAAGGTTTTCAAGAATCATGCATTTATGTCATACTGCATTTCTAAAAATACTACATTATCAAAATCACGTAAACATAAATTTTATGTTTGGTTTCCTGGGTTTGTAAAATATATGATTTAATTTTTTTGGGTCCACGGGCCAGCCACAGTTGGATTTTGGCATTCAGGAGAATTTTGATGGAGACCATAATGCAGGATTCCTATTATGTCTAGGAATCTGGGGATTAGCTCCTTTTTTGAATCCTATAAACCAAACATAAACCTACTATAGAAGGATGCCAAAGTACAATCCAATATAGAAAAATCCAAGAAACCAAACATTCCCTAAGTGCACTCACCAACATGCAAATGCTCATACTCATTGCATACCCTTGGCATAGTTTATGAGAAATCACCAATAGTATATATTCCCTCCTCTCCCAAGATCATGTTAGATAAGATTATAAATATGTCTCTCTCTCAATATGATAAATAAACAATCAAACATACAAACATATGAATATTATCTCTAATGATCCAACACTTTCATGCATTCGCACAACTCCTTAACTGTAGATCTGATCTAATACTACTCTTTTGAGGCATTCAAAATCAAGCATCACAAGATAGTCGATAATCATGCAAGTGATTCGGTCATGAAAATGAGTAAGGAGATGAACATTTCTAAGAGTATATACATTCAAATGGATATGAATACTTACATGTTGGGAGAGCCTTAGTGTCTACTATCAACCCAAGTTAAATGGTCTAGACACTCATATTTCCAAGGTACAAAAATTGTTTACAAGCAAAAATGACCATAACGAAGTAGAATTGTGGGCAAAAATGGACTGAGTGAGGAAGAAAATGGTAACAAAATGGGACAGTAGTTGTATGGATACTGAATCACAATGAAGACATCCTCTTCAATGTTGATGTCAGATCATCCATCCTCGATCTCCCTTTTATTAGAGGAAGAAGGTAGACACCTCTAAAGGACACAAACTAATGGATGTTGAATTCTTGTTTGTGCCAACCGATGGAAGTGAGATGTCACTAGAGTTTGGAAACACTTTGTATAGAATACGACATGCCCCCTTTTGGAATCTAGAAGTCCCATTTCATAAGTATTGGTGGAAGACTCAAGGAGCCTGAAGGGTGGGAGATTTACTTGCACTACCAGCACCAGGGCACCTCCCCGGGGAGCATGCTTAACTGACTCTGACAAAAGCTATTGTCGCATGGAATCCATCGATAGAGGGATGAATACACAGCGCCATTGGTAGATGGTTATCATGTGGGATCATTTGTAGACTGTAGTGGATCTTATATCGGTTGAAGGTGCAAACTTTCCATCAGTCTGTGACCATCAATGGAAATTTCAGGCCTTCTATGTCATCAGTTGATGTATTTAGCCAAGTTTGATCAAGTGTTGAGTATGATCAGCATATGAAATGACTATGCACTCTAAAATTGATGTTTTCCCAAAGAGAAATGCTAGGTTATTGTCAGATAGAGTAGATGATAATAAAAGCAACTAAATACAATAATTACCATATTAAAAACTAGAATAACAAGGGAAATTAATGGTACAATTGATGTGGAACATCAACAATATTGGATTTTATTAGTTACCCATTGCTAATGAATGAAATATATGGTCCTTTGTGTAATAAATCTTGAGGATATGATCAGAATTTTCTTTCATCTTTTATTTTGTGTGTTTTGGTAATGGTGATTAATTAGTATTTGAAGTGGCATTTTGTTTTGAACAATCTCACACATTAGTACGTACTCACAATTTATCATCAACCTAAGGCAAAATGGAACTATGTATATCTATCAGTAGCCAAAAATAGATGTTATCAACCACTTCACACTTAAAGCTTACTTGTAATCGAGAATAGAAATTGACAAGATTTTATAAAAATGTTTTGTAGAAATAGAATAATTCAAAGAGTATTGTGTCCCAGAGAAGAGAATATAGTAGTTTCTAACTAATTTTATACACAAGGAAATCATCGTTATCTTTCCACCTTATCTAATTTCTTGGGGGTCTTGCTAATGTTATATGGATTTCTTGTATGTATCTAAGGTAGTTCTTCATGTACTCAAGATACTTAAACTTGACTATTATCATATCATGGTTCGTAAGATTTCATATTTAATTTGACAAGGATCGAGTATCTTTAGTTACTTTCGTTGGTATGTATGTCTAGAGAGCCAACCATATGATGATTGTAATGGCACATTAGATACCTAATTTGATACCGATAAAGGTGATTTTATCTATTATATTTGTCTCAAACATGAGATGATGACATACATAATGTATGTCTAAAGAATGATGTTACTTGATGACATATGTCTTTAGGTTGAGGACCTGAACAATGGGATCATATGTATGATAATAGTACACACATTTTTGTTATGTCCCTAGTTATATATTATTGTGGAAGCAAAGTAGATGATATTAATACATAAGACTAGAGTGTGGGTTGACTGATGATAGAGTCTCATTAGTCATGATATGTGATATCAAGACAAGCACACATGTACATGTTAGAGAACAATGTATCAGACAGACCCACCTTGAGAGTGTTACATGGAGACCATGGAATGATAGTCATAATCAACTCTCATAGTGATGGTGGTGATTGTGGTTCTTAGACCTAAAATCACTACACTCATCGCATGTTGTTTGGTGCACTTTGACATCATCAAACATGACCTTGAATAAGGGTTGCCATAAAGGTGTTACTTAAATACATTATAACACTTGGAGATTGAGTGTGACTGATGTAGATCGAATTTGTCCCTCCTATAGGATATTGATATCCTAGCCACTTGATAAGAAAGAATGAGAAATGTATGGCCATACTCATGTGATTCGATATGTGATATGTGAACTCATGTGCATTTCATATAGTCTTCTCTAGTTCAAGGAACAAGGATTGTATATTGAAGAGGATGATGATTACAATCCTTAAGTTTAATCCGGATATTTAAGACTAAGAAACTATATGATCACAATAATACTGATCACAAATTGTAGGTTGAAGTTGTTCTCCAAGTTTCCAAATTACTTGGATAGCAACGATGTGTTACTAAATATTGCTCATTGCTTGTGATGTCATAATTAGGTATGGACATTCACTGCCAACGTAATTTGGGACCTATAAAGTCACACACATATGATGCACTTGGAATAGGATTTTATTCATGAATGATGTTTAACTTGATACTAAGGTGTTAGATATTCAATTTAAACATTAATGGTTGGAAATTGAGCGATTGGATTGTGAACAGATCAATTCAAGTGTTGAATCAATTGATTCAAGTGTTAGATCAATTGGAAATGACATTGGCTGAGCAATACCTAAACCAGGGCATGAATCGTCTAGTATAAGGCCAAAGACAAACAATTCAAGTGTTGAACTATCTAGTTCACTGATACATTTGATTAGATCAACGATAGATGTTGACATCATGTTTGACATTAATTGAATATTGAATGCCAATGTGATTCAAAATAGGAAAGTATTTGAACCGACTAGTTCAAGGCTTGAACCGACCAATTTACCTATGAACCGACCAGTTCAGCAGTAAACAGTCTGGTTCACCATCCGCAACTTCTAGAAAATTCATAAAATTCTATCTCTTTGACTCCTAGATCGATTGGAAACCCTGACCCTGACCCTCCTATAAATAGAGGTGTATTGGGGGCTTTCTAGACACAACAATAAGCTCTTACAACTGGTGTCCTCTCTGGTTGTGGTACTAAGAGAGCCTGAGCAAGTCCTACCTGTTAATGGGATGGATAGCAGGGAGAGATAATTGGGAGGGAAAGATCAGTGCTAGCATGCTAACTAGAATGGACAACTCCTTCTTGTCTATTCATCTACAACAATAAGAGTTCTCAGTGGTTCATGTAGACTACTCTAGAGGCGAGGAGGCCTTTGGCCCTCTAGGAGAAAATAGACAACTGATGTCTGTGGTGATCAACTAGGAAGTCACCGCTATTGTTGTCTAGGTGCAACTTGAAGAAAGTTTCACACTGTTGTAAGGGATTATCGTTGCACTTGCTCCAGGACCAGGTATATATCTTTCTAAGGTTCATTCTCATTACATAATTTTGACAAAATTTGTTGTTCAAAGGAGAATATGGTAGTTAAATTTTTATTTCCACTACCTTACATGATGCCATATTTTCCTACAATGGTATGAGAGCCATGTCAATTAACTATGCTTTGGGATTTAATCTATGTGATCAAATTTTGGATTTATCATTTATCTAATTGCATACGATGTAAATATTAAAATGATTAATCTGCATATCTAATTAAAGACCACATACAATCACAACTAGTATATATATATATATATATATGTAATTGACACATCGTCCTAAAATTGGTTTTGATGATATATGTTAGCATGATTATCGCCAAAAACCCCTAGATCTTTATGCTTGGTTGGAAGTTTGTTAATCCTATTTTATAGTTTGTTTTGCATATTGAGTCTCTCTCTCATTTTCAATATGTAAAAGTATTAATCGTCCCCTTCCTATGCTCCCCTCGAATGTAACTTGAGGTTTCCTTCTTACCTTGTAATATGTTATATGGATTGGGATACGCATAATTTTTTTTATGGAAAAGACGACATTCTACACCAGATGAGTTGCCTATTTTATAAGGTGAACCGCTCAGCTAGAGGATCAAGGAGGCCAGATAAAAAGAGGAGCCGACCAATCAGTTGATGGCCCAACAAATCTGTTGGAGGTGTCCAGATGATGCTTGGACCAGAAATCAATCGACTGACTAGGGGGCAAGCCAATCGATTCAAGAGTTGAATCGGTCAACCTGGATTGGTTCCAGCATAGATCTTCACCAACAACAAGTGATACATATGATTTGGACCTCAGGTGGTAGTAATTCCTCGTGACTCTAAGGAAATACAATAGCATGGCCATAAGCATCACTAATATTTTATAATTGTATGTTTCATTTGTGGTTGTAGCATGTATTAATATTTATTAGATTTCAAGTAAAAATATTTGAACTCCTCAAGTATACTATGTATCTATCACACAACTAATCTTCCTCAATTAGGATCCAGAAAGGATTTGTCCAATCTTCCAATTGACAAGTGAGGTAATACTGTGACGTCTCTAGATTTTCTAAAACTTAATTTGATGTGTGACGTCCAAATTGAAACCTCACCTCAGTGAGAATCCCAATTTGAGCACCACACACTAGGCTAAGAAGAAGAAAATCATAGGAAGTCAAAAGGAAACAATCAGTAGCACATGCACATGAACAATAATAAAACCATACAACACATGTTCACTATTCAACATATAATTACAACATGAATTGTTACATCATTTGATATTACATATTGAACATCAGACTTATATATATACATGTACTACCACTAAACTATAGGATCTTAATACAACAGGTCCACCTGTACATCAGCTCGCCACACAACTCTCAACTATCATGGATCTTCAAGAGCATAACCACAACCTAAACAAAAGATTACATGTGGTACACGTCAGCACAATATTTCAAGAATATTGTATTGAGTACGCCTACGTGTCTTTTATATACCTCTCATCATATCTTGGCAATAAGATAAAACTAATATACTTGGCAGTAACAGAAGAATATAAGAAAAGCATATACTTGCACAAGGATATTCATTAGCAAAAGAGAACACATATTTTTAATCACATTTCCATCATATATCTTTTACATCTGCCCCCAAGGACTTTGATGTTTTTAGGCCTTATGATCTACTACCAAAGAGTTTGAGATCATTTAATGTGTGATCTACTGCCAAAGAGTTTGAGATCTAACACATGTGATCTACTACCAAAGAGTTTGAGATCACTTCAATGCACTGTACTACCAAATATTTTAGTGCTATCATATGATGGATCTGATATCTTATGTTTCATGTGTTCATAACCATAAGTACGGAAACTCAAGCAACATATTATACAAGAGCAATCATTTCATCCAATACCATATGCCAAGTATTTTACTACCATATAACACAAGCATAATGTATAATAAGCCAAGTAAGAGGTAATGGCATACCTTCCAAAGAGATATTCCTAATCATCACATACTCCTCATGTCATCTATAACTTTGTTAAACCTGATCAAGACAAGATCATATACTATCATCAGGTTCCCATCATCTTACATCTCATCTTAACCCTAATTATGTTCATTAGGGTTTCCCTTTTATCATTATGTTATATACATTATTACTTGTCTTATCTTCATCCCTATGTGGGATTTATGTTACTGATGTTATGTTTCAGATTAGGATACATAATCTGAATATCAGGTTCCATATCATTATTTAGATATATTAACCCTAGATTACATTATTAACATATCTAGGACTTTAAACCATGTATTAAGGTCAACTTCATATGACATGGATTTCGTGTATAAAACTGATCTCAGATTTACATATTAGTTTCTAGTTACATATATAAGGGTGTTCCATGATTTTCATCACTTATTGAGCATGTATGCATTTATTGCATTATCTTTAGTGATATTAGCCCTAATTAGCCATATTAATCAAATTATATTCTTTTATGCATAAACATGACCATAACTGACATCATATGCATTAAAGACATGGTTATGGACTTACTGACATTTTTCCATAATTTTATGTCATTGTTTGCTGTTTATTATCCATTAAATAAGGATTACACATCTTACATGATATTGCTGATATTTAAGCATAAAAAGGCTGATATGATGATTTCATGTTATTCTATGCATTTTTCTAAGAATTTTGGTACCTTATTTGTATTTTTCTGATAAACATACTAATTTCTATGAATTATCAAAGATCTACATATTTCTGAAGATTTACCTTTATGGGCCAATTGCCAGCCGACACGTGGCTTCTAGGGAGCGTTGCTCCTCTGCTTGAGCCAGCCGGTTCAGTGCAGCTAGACCATGAGTTAACTAGCACAGACTAATCTGATTTCTTTGGTTCGTCTGTCAGGCAACTGGGCCCAGTCCGCCTCTTCTTCTCCAGTTTCTCACGTATAGCGGACTCTTCTCCGTTTCCACAGGGCGCCGCCACTGGATCAGACCTCAGTGAGGGATCCTCTGCCTCCTGGTATTCCTTGCGATCTCCTCATGATGCCATAAGGGAGCTCGACGCTTCCCAATTTCCACCCTCACAGGCTCATGCCTGAGTCGCACAGCAAAACTCATCTTCTCCGCCAAAACAGAGCGCCGTCGTGCGCATGGATCTCCAGTGAGCTAGCAATGGAGCTGGAGTGCTCCTCATCAACTCCTCAGGCATCCATTAGCTTCGTCCATGCCTCCCCAAGATCCTCGTCCACTCTGCTTCGCTACTGAGGGTCCCTTCTTGCTCCGCCATAAACTCACCGACACCAGCCGTTCTGGCTGTAGATGAAAAGGGGAAGAAGGTTTCCTCGCTTTGATGCTTGCATCTCAAGCATCAAGGAGTTTTAGTTTACATGTAGGAATCTAGACAGCCTCTTAAGTTGAGGTATAAGAGACTACCGCAACGCCCCTAGCTCCAAGCTCATCTCCGCCCAACTGAGCTAAGGTCGGCTCCCGTAGCCACCGAGATAGTCCACAGAAAACACGGGGTTGGACTCTCCTGAACTTGTGCTTGATTTGGCCTTCTCCATCTTCCTCAAACTCTACCTCTCTCAGTCTGCTACCTCCACTGTCTACTTATGGCCGCTGTCTGTGATTTGTGATGGAGAAGACAGTGAACGGGAGAGCTCATTCTCTGTGCTCACTTGGTTAAAGAGAGTATGTGAGGGGTCAGAGTGCTAGTTGGGATGAGCTGAGATCAACTGCTTGCTCTAACTTTCCTCTCTCCCCACGATCTCAGAGAGTAGTGGGAGGGGAGGTCATAAGAGAAACAGTTCTCCCACCATGCTTTGACCGCAAGGTTAGGGATGAACCAAAAACCCTTGATCTCACATGTAAGGGTCAGCATCAACGACCATCAAGGCAGATCCGTGACTGACTCAAAATAAAGGTTCCAGCCACTCAATTTGCTTCAAACGGCCATGATCTATCCTCTCATCCCACCCTTGACCAAAGGGGCACGTGACACTGATTAAGACCATAATCTTAGGTCTATTAAACACCAAAAAGTGCATTATTTCACAAAAAAAATCAAACCTTAATAACTCTCTCTCGGATGCTCCGATTGCCACCAAATTTTAACCATAGCTTTAGTACACCTCAAGATACGTTCTACTCAAATTTGGTGACAAAACTAAGCTATTAGACCATTCAATTAAATTCCTCGAAAAGCATAAATTAAGGATGATATTAACATCAATCAACAAACCTATTTTGTCAAGGGCTCAGGACCCTCAATCTAACTCATACTTATGCTTTCACTTAAAACATTGGACATTTTAGGATTCTAAAAGTCCACTCCATCACAAATAACATAAAACACATACCATGAATTGTTTCTTTTCAGGATTTTTTTTACATTTCCCTCAAAGTGTATGAGGTGTTGGGACTCACCTTGCTGAATCCAATAGCTAGAAGATTAGTCTATTAAGCTATAAATTCACCTTAAATTATCTTCCTTTAAGAATTTCCTATTCTTTTAGTAGGCATTCAATTTAACTCTCCCCAAGAGGATCTAGCTTGGTTTGATTTTATCCAAAGTTAGCTTCCTCAAGATCAAAATCTCATTAATTCATCAAGAGAAAAAGTTGGAAAAAATAAATGACGAAAATCCTTCAACAAATGTGATTCCCTATTGTTCTTCTACCCATAAGAGAATGAAGTAATAATTCTAGTAAAATCAATGAATATAAAAATAGACTCCCCTATAATAACAATCATATAATTTGACAATCAAGATGATTTGATTCACTAAATTTTTGAAAATGATGGTTAAATTGCTTATAGTTGAACAAGAAGAATTAGTGATGGATAGTCTTTAGCAGATACAAACAGTTCATGACATATCTTATGTAAGTTTTAGTATTTCTAGAAGACAAAGAAGTTACAAAATGAAAAGAAGTTACAAAACTCAAAGAAATTATGAAACTAGAAATCAAATAAAGAAAGAAAAGAGTTAATCAATAGAAATGTTTTTGTTCAAGATTTGACTCTCTCTCCATTCCATACTTAAAAGGTTACTTACAAAATACATATTGGTTTTAAAGAGAATAAAAGGTCGAGTTATTGTCTTGGCAAAACTATCTTACATGATTGATTGATCGGTGCATGAATTTGAATTCTAGTATGGTTGGTGTTCTCGGCCAACTAAGAAAGGAGGATGCCTCTTCAGGGTACTAGTGTAGTCACTCTCTGATATGCCCATGTCTTCAACATATTTAAGGTGTGGTTCAATTATTAGTGTTCACACTTTGTTACTTCAAAGGGATGGTCGTGTTTGATGAAGTATTGGAAGATTAGGAGTGGATTTGAGCTATTCATCCATAGGATTTCAAATAGAGTCAAAATCAACATCTTCTATAAGGGAGATATCACTCCACATCCATTCCTTCTAGATCCTAAATTCATTAGGAGGACCCTAATGGTGAGACACTCAAAGATACTTGTGAGGATGATGAATCTTAAGTAAATAATATGGAATAATCCTTGTGAACATCTTTGACATGATAGATATAGGAGTTAAAACATTATTTTTGGTTTTCTATGTATGCAATTTTCTTGACTTTAGAAGGATATATATATACATATATATATACATATATATACATATATATACATATATATGTATATATATGCATATATATGTATATATACATGTATATAGATAGATACATGCAAGATATGAAACAAATCTACTCTTTTTCCAATGTAAATAGTTTATTTTTTTAAGAAAAGATCAAATGTCATTTTATTAGATCAATATAGGTAATAATGAAAAGGAGAAAATATAAAAATGGAAAATTGAAATAATGATTGGTTTCCTCTAGAAAATGTTGTATTTAGATGTAGCTTGACCCTTATTTAAACATTAGGAGGTTAGGTTTTATTAGTTTGTCCCTTAAGATTAAGAATACATTGGCATGGGATCTATCTTATAGAAACCTTTATTGATTCCAAGTGCAAGGCTAGCTCATTTTTATGCTTATGTTTATTTTTTTCTTCAAACAACTAAGTTCCCAATGAGAATATCAAATTTTCAAAGTTAATACCATTACACCTAAAAGTGAAAATGGAGTCATTGAATATTGTGGGTTTTTTCTTTTGGAAAATTGAAGGGAAGGGTCTTCTTTCTATATAGTTGGCATGTTGGCTTTGGATGTTTCGATGATGCTTGGAAAGTAGATGCCCATTCTCACCAGCATGTGTGTTTCTATAAGAGAAACCTAGATTATACAATTAACATCATTTCATAATTTCAACTTCTCTAGTAACTCTTGGTGGATCTGTTCATAGGCAACAAATTTAGGTATTTAAGAGGTGTTTCCACACACTCAAACATGTATTAACTAATTCCATATGTTTTCGAGAGTTTTGAGACACTGGATGAATTTTGACCTTCATGTGCAACTGATTTTGCATTAGAGAATTGATATTATTTGATATTTCATCTAGCTTGGAGATAAAAATATCTACCTATTAACCTCATGGATCCCATTCTTCTTCACATTAGAAGCTTTAGATTCCTACATAATACTAGGAGGTCTACTACTTTGAGAGTAATTCCATGTGCATTCTCTAGTAGACATAATTATTTATATGAGAACATTTCTTGAGATACATTTTTCAATTATCCACTTGTTTATACATTAATAAGTTGTTTCGAGTCATTATTTAGACTTGTGAACAAATTTTTGAAAAGAAACAATTAAGTTAGACCATTATGAGTCATTCCCTTTGATACCCTTTGAATCTCTCACATGCTTCACTATGATCTTCCACATGTATTTATTTGAAATAATAGAGGTGAGCTCTATAATGACATGTCATTGCCCAGTTTTAGAACTTATCAATAAAAGCATTAGTGAGATCCTTACAAGATTGAATAGTACCACTAGGAAATGTGTGATGCCAAATTTCAATTCTGCATGAAAAGAGAAGCTAAACATATGCATTTAAACATACTCCTATGTGACCACACTAGTTTTCGTAGTATCGCAAATGTGTTTGACCATCTGGATATGTTACATGGGATTTTTTAAACACTAACTTCAAATTGTCTAGTTTGAATAAGATCATAAGGCTAATATGGAAAATATAATTGTTGACATTAAGAGGAAGTTTAATAACACATGCTAACAAAGAGTTTACTTTTGACACAAGAAAGTCCTTAGGTGAAATACCTACTATATTTTTGCACGACTCCTCCCCTCCGTATGGTTTTTAACTTGGTCTTCCATCTTGATCGATATTGACTCCATTTGACTTTAATCCTTAGATCTTAAGCGTTTACATAACTCTTTCTCAATCTTTAGGTCAAAAAATTTCAATACACCTAATAACGAGATCTTTTTAGCATTTGTTATTCAAAGGTAGCTAAAGAGATAGGACCAACCTACCTGATTGCAAATGAGAGAGAGATTTTATATAATTGAAGAAAGTTGTTTATGAAATGAAATTAAACCATTATTTATTAATGTTCACTATGATTCTCAAAAAAATACTAAGAACTTAACTCTTGTGTCAAAATTCCATGGAGGATAGACTTTATATCTACAATAATACAATCTAAAACTCACCTCAAGCATATGTTGCTACTATTGGCTATAGGTGTGAAGGTTTAAATTTATAAATTGATCAATGTTTCATAGTTACAAGTACATGGAGTTTAGTACTAGTGTTGGAATTGTTCACAATATCTCAATACGAAATGTACAAAATTAGCAACTTTATATTAACCACTTTAATTTAAACTATGAATAGAAAAAAGCTTAGTAAGTCTATAATAAACGAAATTAGATAAGTTTGTTCAAAATCAAAGGTATCTAATGACAATTAAAAGGTAAACATCTAGATCTTTACCTTCTCCTTCCTAATAAAACATCATATCCATTATAGACTATAACAAACATAAAAATCAAGGTCTATTGAGTCAAGTGACAAGATTCATCTGCTTAGTCTTCTATCAGTTTCGAGCAAAACATGTAGATTTATTGGTAATCACCTCTGTTGGGGCTATTGACAATTCCTACATATTATGGTGTGACAACCAAAGACTCAATGTGGCCTCCTTTTCTGGGCAAAAATAGATTTTCTCTCAACCAAGGTTCACCAATAGATTGTAGCCATCGTGAAACCTAGAAGAATTATGAATAGAAATATGATTGGAAGAAGAAAGTAGCTGAAATTTCTATTAAATTGATAACTACAAATAAACATTTAAAAGATCGAGAAATAGGGAATTATGTTCCAGAAACAAAATTTAGTTGATCATGTCTAAGTCATATTAAAAATTCTCTAGGATAGCTGAACTTTATTACTAGTTGTAGGTTATTGGGGAAATGAAAATTAGAGGCATATAAGGGTAAAGCCTATGGAAAGTACACACAATTCAGTATCTTTGTAGCATGATCACAAGTTTGTCCACTACTTATTTGGTGACTGGTATGTAGATGGAAGAGTGGTATTCTAGTCTATGGTTAACTTTAAGGGTGTTGTTTATAGAGATGTAAGATGTCATTACTAAAGGGTGGACTATGAGTGTCTACAATGGCAAAGTGGAGCGAATAAGGGCAGAGTTTCGAACTCCTTAAATGTTGGTGGACAGGTTCTAGACATAAGCGCAGGGTTTGAATGGAAGGTATAAGAGACCTCTGTTTGGTATTCAAGTGGAGTTCAATCGAGAGGTGGTCATAAGTCAGATGAATAATCACTTCATAGCATCTTTGATCGGATGGTGATCTTGATGATTTTTTAAATGTTCAAATGAGAAGATATTTGAGTAATCATTGATGGTTTTATTGTTGCACCCATATTTGGTCTAGTGAACTTGGAGTAGTCAAATTGACTTATGAGACTTGGAGATTTTATTTTGATCCTCATTTACTCAAAGTCTGCTTGCATTTCCACAATCTAGTATTTTTTGGCTATCTAAGTGTGGAGAATCTAGTTGATGGAATAATGTAGATAGGTGGCAGTGGTCCCCAAAACTTGACATATTACAAAAAAAGTTCTCTTCAATAGAAGGTAAAATGGGACTATTGATAGAAATTATCATATCCAAAAAATGATCTTATAAGTGCAAATTTATATATGTGACTATTATTAATTTTCCTTGAAACTATGAAATATTTGCTGGAGTATTAACAATTTCACCTCTTGAAAATATCTCTTGTAACTGTAGTAATATCTAATCTCCATCACTCAAAAGTAATATAAGGTCATACAAAAGGCACAAATATGTATCACTTCAAAACTCCTAATACTCTCAAAACCCTTTTTCCTCCTTATAGGATCTGGAGATGGATATTGGCGGGACTACTAGAGAGGAAGAGGTGTGGTGCACTAATGTATCCCCTAGAAGAACTAGGAGAGGAGGAGCCACCCCCAGAAGAGGTGTTCATGGAAGAGGTAAGTGATGTTCCTCCTCACATGGAATGTGAGAGGGGTGTCCCAGTTGTGGAAGCAAATAAGACTGATAAAGGTCATTCAGGAGGTGAATGTTGCCACTGTGATATGCTTGGAAACCTAAATTAGAAGAGTAGTTAGTGAAAGGATCTCTGGTCTTCTTCCTAATGGGTGGAGAAACAACTACAATCTTAATCAGATAGGCAGAGGGTGCATCGCCATAGGTTGGAACCTAGACATTTGGGATGTCTTGGTCATCTTCTCTATTGATCAGATGATTACTTCTGGTTGTAGTAATCGAGGGGGTCTTCATATAGTGATTTTAGTTGTGTATGGACATAACTTGGTGATGTGCAGAAGGAATCTATGGGAGGTGATGAAGAATGCTAATCAAACATGATCTACCTCAACTATTCCTTGGAGACTTTAATCATGTTTGAAGAGCTATTGATAAGTTTGGTGGGTTTCCCATACCAAACTCTTGCATAGATGGTTTTAACTTAGCTATTGATGGTGTAGGTTTAACAAAGATTAATATGATTGGTGTCATGGTCACTTGGCAGAATGAGGGAGCTACTCATAGGCACATAGCCTCCTTCCTTGAAAAAGGTTTGGCCAACTAGGCATGGCTTTATATCTTCACTGAAGTCTCCACCAACCTGGGATGTCACCCAAATAGAGATCACGCTTGGCTCTTGCTCAAGATGACCCAATGCACATCTAAGCCCAAACGTTTCCGCTTCCTCAATGCATGGCTTGATTTTCATAGATGCTCTGCCTTGGTTAAGGAGAACTTGAGGATCCTTGTCAAGGGAAATCTATTGTTTATTATTTTTGAGAAACTAAAAAGGGTGAAGTGCCTCAAGGGTTGGTCTAGAACTCTGTCTAACATTCCCAATTTGATTGCTACAGCCAAATATGTACAACATAGCGGTGTGAAATCTTCACCACAACCCCCTATCTCACTCACTCATGGATAAATAAACGGAGGAGGAAAAAAGGCTTTTACAACTTGAGAAAGTGGAGGAGCTCATGATGTGGTAGTAAAGTAGAATATGTTGGATTTGGGACAGGTGTCATAATACATGAACCTATCATGTGGCAGTGAAGAAGAATAGAATGAGGGACCTTATCCATTTTCTGGTTAGGTAGGATGGATCTATTTCTAATGGATTATATGAAGTGGGATAAGAAGTAGTAGTGTATTTCTCATATTTGTATAATGGGGCACCTTTTGTTAATGAGGATGTGGCTCTCCCTCCCAGGAAGGTCACTAATGAGATTAATAGGACCCTACTTCATCTTATCTCTAAATACAAAATCAAAGATGCGCTCTTCTCCATTGGATCCTCTAAAGCTCCTAAACCGGATGGATTTATTGCCAAGTTTTTCCACTTCTTCTTATTTGGGTTATGAGGTGGTTTTTTGTTAGAGGAAGAATGTTACAATATGTTAATCACTCGTTCCTTCATTTGATTCCTAAACACAATCATGTCTCCTCCATGAGGGGTCTTATACCTATTGCTTTCTGCAATGTGGTTTATAAAATCATTACAAAATTACTCACTCGCTGATTGAAGAAGATTCTCCCTCAGCTTATTTCCCTGGAACAGTCTACTTTCATAGTTGGATGATCCATTTTGGATTCCACCATACTAGCAGCTGAGTTTCTTCTAGATTTCATGGCTAAAATGAGCTCCCATAAATCTTGCATAAAGTTGTACCTTGAGAAGGCCTATGACAAGGTTAAAGGGCCGAACTTATGGATCATCAAGTAATATATGGGGTTTGCACATAGGTGTTTTCAAATCCTGAAACAATGCATTGAAACTACTTCATTCTCTTCTCTCATCAATGGAATTCCCTTTCGTTTATTTCAATCTTCTAATGGGCTTCGACAAGGTGATCCCTTGTCCCCTCTGGTGTTCACTTTGGTGATGGAGTCATTGTCCCACTTGATACACCTTGTTGTTGACAACAACCAAATTTGCTCTTTCAAAGTGGGTGGTACTAGAGTTTTTCCCAATTTGATCTTCACATATGACGTCCCTTTCTTCCTTGTGGCCAATGTGAGAATCTTAAAAGGCTTTCGTTCTCTCATGAAGGAGTTTGAGAAGTTAACCAGCCTCTTTCTCAATGAAATTAAATCAAAAGTCTACTTCTCTAAGTCTTGTGATTCCATACGTGGAAGGTTGAGGGGGTTGTCTTTCTCGATGAAGGGAGTTTCCCCACATGCTATTTGGGCATCCCAATTACCAGGGGCAGAAGGTCATTCTCTAATTTTTCACCCTACCTTGACAGCCTTTGGGAGAGCATCTCTTGGTGGACTGGTATTTTCCTCTCTCTTGTAGGTTTTCTTGTACTTATGAGATCTATCCTAGAAGGTAAAATTTGGTTCTAGTGTGCTCACGTAGAATCCTTATGAAGATTAGAAGCATATGTGCTAACTTCATATGGGGAGGGAAACAACATATTGTGTCATGAACAACTATAGCAAGGAGGTATCATGAAGGTGGGCTCAATGTGCAAGATATAGGTGACATTGACATGGCTGCTACAACTAGAAGAGTGGATCTTCTTCTGAGATTTAAGAACTCAACCTAGAGGAGTTGGGGACCTGTCTGAGATACCTCTGCTCGTCTAAATTTTCCAAAATTTGGAGTACTATGTCAGTGCTTTGGCTATCCCTCAAGTAGAACTATATTCACAATGAAGTTGGATTTGGATGATGTGTTTAGATCAAATTAAACCCTGGCAGATGATCTCTTATCATACCCCCACCCAGGTTCCTTTAGATCATGTCCTTTGTAATGGCTTCCATACTCCTAAGTGGAGTTGTTTTGCATATAGATGCATCCTCAAGAAGCTCCCTACTACTGATTGAGTTGCTAGGTGGGGACTAAATGCCAACACCCTGTGTGTTCTGTGCAAGGATCAACCCAAGAGCCATCTACATCTATTCTTTGATTACATGTTCTCTAACTATCTTTTAAAGATGACTTCCCTCAATATGGGGTGGGGCGGTACCCCCGATACAATATTGATGATGTGGTTTTTTTTGTTGGAAAAATCCAATAGAAGAAACAATAGCAGAGGCCTTGCTGGAGCTGCTTTTACTATTCTTTATCATGCCATTTGGCAAGAAAGAAACTATAGAGCTAGTGATCATGATGTACATGATTATCTTGATGTTTTGAGAGAATTGTACAAAATCTAGGTTGGCTTCATAAAACCAAACCTAAGATTGGGTGGGGTGTAGACACTTAGATACTTAGACAGTGGGGTTTTGTAGAGTAACCCATGGTGTATATGGTATTTTGTTGTTTTACCTATGCTTGTAATTTTATGTCTTAGTAATATTTTAGCTTCTATGAAAAAAATAATTAGGTAACAATGCTTAAATTTTAGGCAGTTTGTGAAGCGTGTGTGACTAAGGAAGTTAGGTATATGTCTTCAAACAAATGATATATATGTATGTTTGAGGGAAGAAAATTTATGATTTACACACTTTAGAGTTAGGCATAGTAGGATGGGAAGGATAAAACCTAAGGAAAACCTCCTTTGTATTGATGATATAAAATATTTTTTAAAACATATTGAATGGGGTTTTCACAAAACAATTCCATATACACATCACCATATGCGTAGAAATATAGGAAAGGTTCTAGTAATATGGAGACCCATATCCATGAAGGTGACACAATCATAAGAAACCGACAACTATGTATATCATGAAATCCATTCACTAAAAGAGTATAGCAAAGAAAATTTCATTTTTTGAGTTAATGGGAACGAATCCAAACCTAATTTGTAGGTAAAAAGATGTATGACATAGTTCCATGTCATGAATATATCTCGACTTTAAGATACTATAAAATTTTAGGATATTCTAGGGTGAATAGAATTCTTTAAGTAATTTTGGTTGTCATTTTGATGATGCACTATGTCTATTTTATATAATGAACATGAACCAAATAAAGGTTCATTCATGAAAGTCATTCATCTAGTTTATTTTCAATTTAGTGCTCAATTTTTTCATGCTTTATATAATTAGATTTGGATATAATTGATAGAGCTTTTAGTTAGTTTTGTTGGATTTGATTTAATTCATGTGTTTTAGATTGTGAAGTATTGTAAGGATGATGACAATGAAGTGTTTCCTCCATCTTCAAAACCTATACACACTTCTAGGTCCCTCAATTAGTTGCATATATCACCATTTATTTCTTTGGAGTAGGGAGGAACTCGATGTAGTCAAAGATGTAAGAGTTGAGTCCCTCTCCACTCTAGATAACCTCCTAAAGTCTTAGATTATTTGTAGGTTCTTTTCCCTCATAATAGTATCCAAAAAAAAATTGTCTGGTCGTCTAGCACCCTTAGATAGTCATCTAACTACCTCAAACATTCAAGAATGTTTTCTAAAATTTCTAGCTAGGCCACTAAAGGTAGATATACATATGACTAGAAACCTTAGACCTAGCTTGACATTTTGTCTCAATTAGTCAACTAGAGTCAAAATTACATGTATTATTGCAAACATATGGGAAAAGATAACTAGCCTTCAACACAAACTAGTCGTCCGACTAGGAAATCTTCATGAAGTATAGTCTTAAGCAACTTGTCCACCTATTCTAGGTCCATTTTTTTATTCAAGGGCTAGGTCATATAATAGAGAGGCTTGGAAATCCTTTTTGGGTTTTGTCATATCACAAGAATCACTTGAGAGATAATAAATTAATGAATGTCTCCTTCTTGAGAGACATAGAAGGGTCAGAGTTCTAGGAGCTAATCTCTTGGACATGATCCACGCCACAAGAATCATCATTTTGACATGTTATCTTTGCATTCATGTTATTTTTCACTTCATCTCTTTATCTTTGCTTTTATCCATGTTTGTGAAGTAATTTTGTTGGTAGTATATGTGTATTATTACCATCACCCAATGTTTCTCCATCATACTATTGGAAGTTGATATAACTCTAATAGTAGATTGAAGATTTATTATTTATTGCCATATCCTATTCTTTTTTAATGTTGTGAGTGCATGTTGGTTTTTTAATATTGTGATAAAGTTAGGATAAGTGATGATTGCATGTGTATCAAGTTTTACTATTGATGTGGAGAAGATTTATCATAGAGAGAGCATGAAATGCATGATCTTCTAAAAGTTGTGATTGTGAGATATGAGTATTATTTGTGTTACTGGAATTCCTAATATCTAATAGGGTTTGTTAATACTAATGTTGTCATTTATCTAGGGTTGATATCTACTTTTTGTATAGGACAAGAAATTGACAAGGGTGGTGCCTAGTGGAACCCAGCATCCTTGTGTTTTATCCATATTGACTCAACTCATTTTTCTTAATATATTTTAAATTACTTCCTAATTAATTAATTAATTAACTTCAATAGAATCCTCTATATAACATGTTTAGTCAAATTAAAGCTTTCTTAATTGTTTTATCATGGTATTGAACTTTTATCTATACTGTGAGAAGACATCTCCTTATGCTTTATTTCCTATTCTTGAAGTTACAAATATGATTTTTTTATTAAGCCAAGACGTGACTAGATTCACCCTATCATCCCCATACAGGCACCAACAAGAAATAAAGAGAGTTCCAAATATAATTTATTTGAGTGAATTTGTGATATAATAAAGTGCATGCCATATTTGGCATCATTGTTGGGGACAATCAAACATTCGAAGTTAATATCAACTGAGATTAAAATAGGATTTTACTTCCCATAATTGCTATATTTCTTATTTTTCTCATTGATTGTTCAATTTCTAATTTCATTTTAGGTGTATTTCTATGAATGTTATGATCCGCCAACATATAACTTGAGTTTGTGTTTACACAAAGGTCAATGCCTTTCATTGACTACTCAAGGAGGGATGAACTAAAATGTCTAACAAACAAATCCACCTTCGTATTTGTGAAGCCCTTGTGGAACAATGTGAGCAAGTTATAGTAGAGGTAAGAGTTATAATGTCAAAAAAGATACAATATGCAAGATATGCAGAGTACAAAATAACCTACATGAATTTGCAATGTAGAAGGCTTCAAATGTTCAGTTAGTTGTTCAGTACCCAGAAATTGTATCACTCAATTTTTAATTCAAGACACAAATGATATTTATGCAAAATTAATGCATTTACATAGAGGATAAGAGATACAACACCCACTTTGTTTGATTCGTCGATTTATGTCACACCAACAAGAAGGTAGAAGTCCATCTTGATGCTATAAGGATTTAACTATTCCACTACTATCCCAAACAATGAACCCATCACATTACAAGCATGTATATCCATAGAACATTTAGAAATGGTTTTCATTCAATTTAGGCTCAAGTGGGGAGAGAACTTAGGTATTATAAACTTAGACCAAACTTATTAGTCCTTAAAAATATATCAAAAAATAAGTGATAATGTAGTAAGAAAATCAAGGATGGAGAGATTGAGAAATTCACACAACTTTTTAGAGTGATTTCAGTTTGAAATGTCATATTTGCAATACCTAGAAGGTCAACCTCTATTGTTTCTTAAGACCTTGAGTCCTACCTTGTTATACCGCCACAAGAGCATATGCTAGAAGACCTCTCTTAGTGGTAGTAACTATCTTACTTGTCCAACCTAAGAGCCAACAAACAAACTTAGGGACAACATTTCCATACCTATGACCACCTTCCCTTAACCATCCTTATACTAGGAAGAGTGAATTTATGTATGAGAGAAAAAGAATTGGAAAGGGAAGTGAGTGTTACAAGATCACAAGTAGAGTTGTCTCTCTAAGAAACCATTCTTATAGGGGAGTAAATGAAGTCTCAATGGATCTAATTCTACTCTATTACTCCCAAAACCATCTAATTCACACTTCTATATAAGTGCTTAATCTATCAGCAAGAATCTTCCAAGTATTTCATGTTGATGAGTAGACCTTGTATTTTCAATAATCACTTTAGCTAGAATGATCCAATGAAATTACAGTTGATGGTGTTTCTTGTATAGCTATTCAAATATCATTGTCTAGAATATTCCTGGATCAAGTCCAACTAAAGGTTCTCTTCAATCAAGTGTAATTAACATTGTTAGTAGGAGATTTCCTAGGGAATTCTAGACAATAATTTAAATTGTCCTTGGTGTATATTCAACTCAAGAAGACCATTCGTAAACCCTTACTTTGAATTTTCATTTGATATTTTTATGAGGAAAACAAAATGAATTTTTTTAATTTGAACACATGAATTTGTAGTTTCATATTCATTATTCTCATCAAAGTGAATAGTTTTTCTAGTTTATACAAGTTTTTACATGTCATGAATGTATTACAACAATGATCTATAGAAATCTTCAATGGTCTTGAGTCAACTAAATGTTTTTTGTGTGCCTTGTTGAAGTTTTCCAATTAGGGTTTGTCATATTAGATTCATGGAGTTTGTCTATTATTGTAGAATATCTCAAATAGATCCATTAGACATAATAACATCAAATGGTTAAGTCATAATCAACATATGAGGTTTGGCATAACTTAGCCTTGAGTCTATAATATTACCATTTGAAATATGTCAAACCATTCTTCAAATGTATTACATGACATGAATTATGAATTTCATAACTTGAAGGTCATTTGAAGTCACATGATGATAATTTTTAATTTCCCTTCAATTTACGGTATATGAACTATTTTGTTAATATCACAAGAAATAGATCAAATACAATACAAGCATCCACACATACATTGATATATATATATATATATATATAATCAATATAATACTTATCAAAAGTATGTAGGGAATAAAACCAATAAAAAGGTCATTTCCAAATAAAAATTCACAAGAAATGGTTAACATAATAATAAATTGCTTTCAAACATCAAAAAGAAATTAACAATAGTGGAGATAATTTGAAAAAGTACCAACTCACATAAGTTAGATATGGTATCATCAAAATTTTCATAACAAATCAAGACAACTAATTACACTATAAATATAGAATTTCATAAATCATGTCTAAAAGAGCAATATAGCACCCACCTTCGTAATTAACCTAGTTAACCTATAATACAAGGACATAGAGGTAATTAACCCAAACATGTCAACTGGAGCCTAACAAGGCTCAAGAAAATATTAATGAGATCAAAAAAACTTAGTAGAAGTATAAGCACAAAGCCTAAAATGTTTAGAATGATTAACATAAACATGTAATTCTCATCGGGATACCAATCTGATCTTAAGCTTACAAGCTTATCCCATATTCATAGGCACTTTCTCATAAAAAAAGAACATAAGATCAAAACATAGGGTATTACATTAAGGAATGTATCTCATTCAACAACAAGCAAGGATACTCTAACTATATATAATCACATATCATATCTTATACTGGAATGACATTTTCACAAGTCAGACTAGCCATAATAAGATAACATGAAAGGAAATGTATGGCTAACACGAGTGATTTGATGTCTCCCAAACCAAACTATAATTGATATTGAAGGAATTATAGATAAATAATCCAACCTCAACATAGCTGCCACCAAGGATCCTAAAAAAAAACCACGCATATTTTGCACAACTATTAGACATGGAAAACTTAAGCAATATAGTTTCTAATATTTTTCTACCTTAGTGCGGTGGGTACATTACAAACATAAGATATGCATACTTAAGGGATTTGTATTTTAATTTACTACTATAGAAATGGCTTATAATGTCACCTTTACAGGCATCGGTTGTATCCGAGAAACCGACGCCTAAACCCTACAACGTCGGCTGAATACACAAACCAAAATCTATATGTAAAGACCGACCAGACATGGGTATCTCTTTTTATTTAGCGTCGATTGCGCAATAAGAAACCGACGCCTAAAATCACTCACCAAATCCAATTTTTTCCAGTGCAAAATAATTATCTCCAAAATTTCACATATGACATCGGCTGTTGACCAAGAAACCGATGATGAAAGGTTTTTCATGAGATAGAAATTGGGCCAATTTTTGTCGTCGGTTTTCTTGCAATAACTGATGCCAAAGTGTTTTTGCGTGTTGTCCCCGTGAAAATTTTTACCCCCCTTTGGCGTCGGTTTTCTACTGCAATAAAAAACTATAGTCATAATTTGAGAACATTTTTTTTGTTGGCATATGTAGATAGACGTTGGTTTTTCTAGTTGAAACTGACGACTATCATTGAACATAGGTGTCAGTTTTTTTGTGCTAACCGATGCCTATTGTTTTAAGTGTCGATTGTTTATAATAATCGACATCTATAGTTAACTTAATAGCACCCGTACGAACCAGACTCTTTCCCTCTCTCTGTTTCATTCTCGACATTCTTAGATTTGTAGATTCGATGTCGATCTCTCCATTACTCTCCTAGTGCTCCACTACCGCTTCTCGCCTAGTGCTCCACCACCGCTGCTTGCCTAGTGCTCTGCCGCCTTGCTCGCCTGCCGCACCGCCGCCGATCTCTCTACTGCTTGCCTAGTGCTCTGCCGCCTGTTCTCCTGCTGTTTGCTGCATGCCTTGCTCGCTTGCAGCACCGCTTCCGCCATGCCTACCGCCGCCACCGCCGATTGACTAGTACCCTTCTTCCTCCTCTTCTTCCTCTAGGGTATTCCTACATATGGTAGTAGTAGCATCTGCTACTAGGCTTGGCTTCTCTCTGCAGGTTGTTTGTTTTTTCCTTTGCTGATGCTTCCCTCTCACTCGATGAGTGATGGTCGAGTCTTTTTTGGGCTTGCTTCTTGGCAAGTTCTCTACAAGGTTACATGCCTATTTGCTTCTTTGAAAAAGGGGCATTATTCTTTACCTCTCCATTCTTCTCATGGATACTCCCAAGATCTAACATATCAATCGTTTTTTGTTAAACCCTTGATGACAACTTCAAATACGTGCTTTATGAGGCAATCTATGTATGATCTCTAGGTAATGCGTAGCAAGCTTAGAGTGATGTCCATCTTTGTTTTAACTGTAACACCAAAAGTGGATTAACCTAACCTCAACATATATGTTCATGCTTAATATGATGTAGTAAGACATTGAATGATAGGTAGCGAGGGTGAAATTCATTCCACCCTGTGTTACTTTAATATGATAATAATTTTTTTAGTTCAACTGTTTTATTAATCACAACCTTAGAATAATCAATATTTAATTCAACCCTTTTATTAATCACAACCTTAGAATAATCAATCAATCTAGATTTTGTCTTAAATATTAGTTATTGTTTTTTTACCTTGATTTGTCAATTCTTAGATACATTCTCCTTTGGGATTGATTTTGAACTATAAGATCCATCCACTTTTAGGTAGTGATTATTGTACGTTGGTTAAGGTAAACTCTAGTGATTTCACCCCTAGTAAATTTGCATGTGCAATATCACACATGTGACTATTATATGACTATATATCACACATGAATGATAGGTAGTGATGGTGAAATTCATTCCACCCTATGTTACTTTCATATGATAATCAATATTTAGTTCAACCCTTTTATTAATCACAACCTTAGAATAATCAATATTTAATTCAACCTTTTTATTAATCACAACCTTAGAATAAGCAATCAATATAGTTTTTGTATTAACTATTAGTTACTATTTTTTTACCTTGATTAGTCAATTCTTAGATACATTGACCTTTGGGATTGATTTTGAACTATAAGATCTATCCGCTTTTAGGTAGTGATTATTGTATGTTGGTTAAGATAAACTCTAGTGATTTCACCCCTAGTAAATTTGCATGTGCAGTATCACACATGTGACTATTATATGACTATATATCACACATGAATGATAGGTAGCAATGGTGAAATTCATTCCACCCTGTGTTACTTTCATATGATAATCAATATTTAGTTCAACCCTTTTATTAATCACAACCTTAGAATAATCAATATTTAATGCAACCCTTTTATTAATCACAACCTTAGAATAATCAATAAATATAGCTTTTATCTTAAATATTAGTTATTGTTTTTTTACCTTGATTAGTCGATTTTTAGATACATTGTCCTTTGGGATTGATTTTGAACTATAAGATCCATCCACTTTTAGGTAGTGATTATTGTACGTTGGTTAAGGTAAACTCTAGTGAGTTCACCCCTAGTAAATTTGTTTGTGCAATATCACACATGTGACTATTATATGACTATATATCATTGCATAACTATATGGAAAATTACATGTGAATCCTCTTGGTTAACCTAATTGAAACATCTTACCCTACAAACCCTATCTTATATAATTTGTTGACTTATTTGAGTGTTTCATCCTAAACTTGATCCGATGACAACACATGTATTGAGATTTTGATTTGAATGGCAATTCGAAACCCAGGCCATGGTTACCCAGAAGTTGATGGGTGATAGGTTATGGATATGGTGGGGGGATGCAACGTAGGACCGCAGAAAGAGCCAAAGAGGACAGGAAAGATATTAGTTTGTCCCCTAGTCAAATCACATACAGACTTGCACAAAGATTAGACCAAGATTTTAAACCATCGCTCATCCATCTGTCCTCGTCCATCATGGAGTTTGTGAAATCTAAAGAAGAGAATGAATCCTACCAAAGTTTCCTCCACTACATATGTTTTTATGAATAACCTCTGCTCATGCTAATCATAGGTTTGGATAAGGGTAAAAGTTGATAAGGCTATTACAATGGAAAAATGTTAAGAGTTGTTATCGTTATAACAATCTGAAAAAATGTTGCTTTTGTTATATATTGGGCATGCTACTTAATTTTTTATGGTATAGATACCACGTGTTTTGTTACAAATATTTGTATATTAGGTTATGGACATGTTTCTGTTGTGACATGTTGAGTTTTTTTCTATGTTATACCCACCACGATTTGTGTTATAAAATAATACATTGATTAATTTAGGAAGCATTGATATGTTGTTATAACTATCCACAAGTGTTTTATAAGAAAATTGTATCTTGAATGGGGTTGTGAACAAGGGACTGGTGTTATATTATGTTGGCCTAGAAAGCCGTCCAAGATTTACTCATTAGGAGTAAATCTTGGATAGTCCCCGATTTGGGACTGTTCTTGAACACTTAATCTCACTTAGGATGTAAGTGTATAATGTGTATTGGGTTTTCAAGAAAATTTTAGCAACATTTCCCCGTTTGTTCTCTAAGTACATATGCACTTGGAGAATAGTGAGGAAATGCTGCCGAAATTTTCTTGAAAACCTAATACACATTATACACTTACTAGTGAGATTAGGTGTTCAAGAATGGGATAGGTGGTACACATTGATTATATATAAGACCTTAAACCCTAAAGTTTTAACCGTAAACCCTAATCTTTTAACCCTATACCCTAATCTTGTTCTAATATATACTTGTTTTCTATTTGATCATATAATGGATAGATCATGGATGTCCATTTCAAATCGCTGCACCCCAGAGTTTATTTCTGGTCTTGATCAGTTTATTAGATTTGTCGAGGAACATAGGAAACAACCTAAAGATAGGTTCTACTATCCATGTCGGCATTGTGGTAACAACTTGAAAGTCAGCACTGGTGACAAAATCAAAAGTCATCTCATGTGCAACGGGATTGTACAAGGCTATATAGAATGGCACTGGCATGGAGAGATCTCAAATCTAAAATTTGTGGATGTCGATAGCAGTGCTTGTGTGGAAGAAGAAATTGCCTCCGATGACGTAGATGTGAACGAATCAGTTCCAGTAGACATCGTTGATGCGATGTTGGATAGATGTGGGGTAGAGCACACCGATCCACCTCCCATGTTTAGAAACATTGTGCATGATGTTGAGATACCGTTATCATAGGCTGTAAGTTTACGAAGCTTAGCACTATGTTGAGATTGTATAAGCTGAAAGCTAACAATAGATGGAGCGATAAAAGCTTCACGTCATTGTTGTCTTTGTTGAAAGAAATTCTTCCTGAAGGAAAAGAGTTGCCAATCTCAACATACAAGTTAAAGAAATTGTTGTGCCAAATGAGAATGGAGGCTAAGAAGATACTTGCATGCCCAAATGATTGTGTATTATTTCAAAAGGACTATGTGGATTTGAAAGATTTTCCAAAATGTGGTGCATCAAGGTATAAATTGACGAATTCAGGGGAGTCCAAAACTGGTTCTCCTGCCAAGGTGATGTGGTATCTACCTATAATACCACGGTTTCAATGCTTCTTTGCCAATCCGATAGATGTGAAGAATTTGTGGTGGCATGCAGATGTTAAGAAATATAATGATGGGATCCTACGACATGCGTCTGATTCCCCACAGTGGAAGAAGATTGATTTATTGTACCCTAAATTCGGTAAAGAAGTCAGGAATCTAAGACTTGGGCTTTGTACAGATGGGATGAATCCATACGGGACATTGAGCAGCCAACATAGCACTTGGCCAGTTATGATTGTTATATACAATCTTTCTCCCTGGTTGTGTATGAAAATTAAGTACATTATGATGTTGTTGTTGATATCGGACCCTAAACAACCTAGAAATGATATCGACGTTTATCTTGAACCTCTGATTGATGACTTGAAGAAACTATGGGGTGAAGGTGTGATGACCTATGATGCTTCACGAAGAGAGACATTTTGTTTGCATGCTATGTTGTTTTGCTCTGTGAATGACTTTCCAGCATATGGGAATTTGTTTGGATATAGTATCAAAGGATCTAAAGCGTGTCCTATATGTGAAGAGAACACAGATTCAATATGACTAAAACATGGTGGAAAGACTGTATATCTTGGTCATCGAAAGTTTCTTCCCAAATTCCATCTGTATCGTAGGATGCGCAAAGCATTCAATTGACGGAATGAGGAACGGAGTGTACCTAAACCTATACCAGGGGAGGATGTTTATGAAAGAGTAAAATACTTTGCCAATGAATTTGGTAAGAGATCACAATGTACGATGACCACATGGAGTGACAAATCTTTATTCAAGAAGAAGTCAATATTTTGGGATCTTCCTTATTGGAGTTCTTTGAAAAACAGGCATTGTATCGATGTCATGCACGTTGAGAAAAATGTATGTGATAGCGTCATCGGTACTTTGTTGAATATACCAGGTAAGACTAAAGATGGGATAAAATCCAGAATGGACCTACGTGAAATGGGAATAAGGACAGAAATAACAGAAGTAGTTAGTAGCGATCGGAGAACATACTTACCTCCCGCTTGTTACATGTTGTCTAGAAAGGAGAAGAAAGCTTTTTGTGAATGCTTGGTAAATGTTAAGGTGCCACAGGGTTACTCATCCAACATCCGTACATTGGTATCAATGAAAGATCTGAAGTTGATAGGTCTTAAATCTCATGATTGTCACGCTCTAATGCAACAAATATTGCCTTTGGCAATTCAAACTATCTTGTCGAAGCATGTAAAGTTTTCAATCATCACACATTGTTTCTTTTTCAACAGTCTGTGTAGCAAATTTATTGACCCTGATACTCTCGATAGATTGCGAAGAGAAGTGTTTGTTACCCTATGTTAGCTTGAGATGTATTTTCCTCCTTCGTTCTTTGATATCATGGTACATCTTGTTGCCCACTTGACTAGGGAAGTGAAAATGTTGGGACCAGTTTTCTTGCATTGAATGTATCCCTTTGAATGATACATGAGCATTTTTAAAGGTAATGTTCGAAACTGTTATCATCCTGAAGGGAGTATTATTGAGGGTTATGTGGCAAGAGAGGTTATGAATTTTTGCAATAACTTTCTGAGTGCTAATGATGCTCCTGTTAATGACAAGAATATTGAGGAGCATTTTGGCAAAGGAATTTTGGGATCACGGATGAAAGTAATCATCTATGAGCAGTTGGAACAAGGTCACTTGTATATTTTACACAACATCGATGAAGTGAGTGTTTATATCGAGGAACATACCAATTTCATCAATAGACAATATCCTCGAGCCAATTCAATGTGGCTTGCTAGAGAGCATAACAAAACATTTATTAAGTGGTTTGAAGATAAATTATTACATCAACTATCTCAAACACCAGATAATCTTACTAAAACTATCAAATGCCTCTCCTTTAAACAAAAATTGAATGTTATGTCTTATGAAGGGTTTGACATAAATGGATTCTCATATAACACAAAGGGTCAAGACGATAAGAGTGTCATCTAAAACATTGGGGTCACCCTTCAAGCGTCTTCATTTTTTTTTGCAAGTGCAAAGGATAAGAGTCCACGTGAAGCTAAAATGTCATATTATGGTGTCATAAAAGAAATATGGGAGTTTGACTATGTAGATTTCAGAATTCCACTCTTTTAAATGTAATTGGGTTGATAACACCAAAGGAGTTATAGTGGATGAATTGGGTTTCACATTAGTGAACTTTGAAAAGATTGGTGAGAAGGGTGAACCATTCATATTGGCATCACAGATAAACACAAATTTTATATCAATGATCATGCAAATGATAAACGGTCGGTTGTTCTTCATGGTAAAAGAACGTTCATTGAAGATCTTATAGATGAAGAACAATACTATGATAAGTATGATGACTCCAGTCCATTCTCGATTGGGTTGCCAACACCACCAAATATTGAAGCTAATGATGACTTGTATGTGTGCGGAGATCACAATGAAGGATTGTTAATTGATAAAATATTGCAATATTAGAGTCATGCATGTTTATATTTTTTATATGTTTTATTTTTTTGAATGTGAACTTTACAATATTTTATTATCTTCTAGTTATGCCAAATGCTAAATGTTTGATTTTTTAATGACACTTTCAGATGGTTGAGCATGAGCATGATGACCGTGATGATGATTACCATGAGGGTGAGGATATCAATGTGCTGCCTCACAATGTAAGTTTTAAAAATATATCCTATATTTCTATCTATATGTTCATTTATAGCTATATCCTATAAGTGTGTTTTTTTGTCAAATTTTAGGTTGGTGATGTACCCCCTGAAGAAATTAGGGCACTTGATGAGAAACAAAAAAAATTGAAAAAGTGAGGGGCATCACAATGATGAACAAGTTATTACAGCAAAGGGACAATGGACCCAAACTGGCTGTGGATTTCAATCATGCAGGAAATCTAGTTGGAGTGAACCACAACTCATTTATTTCATATGTTGGGGTTCTTACTCACAGCCATTGTAGTCCTAACTTAGAATCCTGGCATAAAGTTCCTAAGGGGAAGAAAGACTTAGTATGGAAGGAACTATGTGTGATTTGTTATTATTTGCAATTCTATTTTTGTAGATTACTAATTTTTAGGATACTAGTTAATAGCAATTCTATTTTGTAGAGTATATTTGATCTGAATGAAAAGCTGCAACGTAAATGTGTGATGCAATGTTGTGGGATGGTCCTAAGGAACTATAGGACAAATCTCACCTGAGATTACATACGTGATGCTGAGAAGAGGTTCTTGATTGATTTCCAATTCTAGACATTGATCACTTTTTGACTAACTCTACCCTAATAATTTTTGTTTGTATTCTCTTAAAAAAATAAATTTAGGAAGAAGGAAGCCACTAAGCAATGGAACTACTTGGACCCCAAAGAATGGGAGGAGTTTGTTACCCAAAGAAAAATAGATGAATTCAAGGTATTAAGCACCACTCCCAATTTAATTAATATACGTTCTTATATATTCACCTATTCAAGATTAACCTTTAGTGTTACTAACCAAGTCAATGTGCTTACTAACAAGGCTATCAGCAATGCTCAAAGAGAAAGGCGTGCATTGAATGTGCATGACCACACAATGGGTCCAAGAGGCTATGCAGGCATTCGCCAAAGACTACATGTTAAATCTACTGCTCAGTCTGCTACTACTCAGGAGATTGTAGAGTCCTCTACTATTGGTCCCGCACCTCTGCCTTACCATGCTATGTGGATAGCTGGGAGACAAAATAAGAAGGGAGATATAACGAAGCCCGCAACTACTGAGGCGGATGCAAAAATGGTAAAATTCAACTCTTAGAGCAATCGATCAATATTGATTATTGTTATGTTTACTTACCAATTTCTGTTGATAGCGATTAGCGGGAGCTACACGGTAGAGGAAGGAAGGAAAGTTCATCCCTAAGGGAACAAGGGATGAATTGACAGTTGCTCTGGGTAACCCAGAGCATCTTGGATGTGTTAGGGGTGCAGGAGCTGGTGTGGGCATCAAAGCATTCTTTGGGCCATCAAAATGTAAACATGTCCCAAAAGCAAGACTTTTACAGGCTGAGGTAACTTATTTTTTTTTAGAATGTTATTATGAAAGAGAATTCAATAATCAGAATCTAGCATTTCTTTTGTCCATGTATAGGTAGATCAGTTAATTGATAGGAGAGTCAAGGAAGCACTTGATAGGAGAATCAAGGAAGCACTTGATAAGAGACTCAATGAAGTAATTAGCAAGTGGCAGGTATCTCAGACTGCCACTCAGACAGTACCTGTGGTGGGTTTCTCTTCTCCTACTATAGAGATTGGGAGTAATCCTATAGACACACCACCTAGCCCGTTCGCTGCAAGTATTTTTATGACATATATTTTGTATGTTTCAATTTATAGTGTGCTATACAACATAATAGTTGGGCATGTGCCTACTATGTGATGTGATTTATGGACCTAATCATCAAACATGCCACAATGGAAATCGATACTATACATAAGGTATTATATATAGTCTCATTAGATAATATGAAATATATCAATCTTATTATATATTATTAATTATATATATACGTCATTCTCTTTGCAGGTGTTTAAAATTGACTTCAGTACAGGTGAAAAGTTATTAGATGTACATACTCCCTATACGAGGAAGGAATTAGATGTTGTAAGAGAAGAATGGGAAAAAGCCCTACAAGTAGTGGGAATTTTTAAATATAATTGGGGTTCTGATGAGAATGATGATGATGATGAATAAAGAATGCTATTTCTAAACTTTGTTCTCATAATTATTTTTGTGTGAATATGAATGACTTTTTCTGAATTGTCATATGTGTGAATGCGAATGACTTTTTCTGATCAATTATAAGAATGTTTCTACATGTGTCTGAATGTGAAAAGAGATGAAATGAATGGAACTGAATGTGAATGTAAATGACTTTGTAGGTTTTTACATGTATCATATCAATACATGTGTCTGAATGTGAATGATTTTGCAGGTTTGTGGCATGTTGTTGGTTGATATCAATGGATGTTGTAAACCTGCAGTTTAGAACTGAACTGTAGGTTCTACATCCTACTGACCAGCCATATAGCAGGTCTGCAAACTGATAAGAAAAAAAAATCAGAACATAGGTGTCAGTTATTTGTATAAAACCAACACGAAAGACATACAATGTCAGTTATTAGCAAAAAATTGACGTCTTTGTTCCCTCACTGGCTTGGTGGGGGGAAGGGTAATGATGTTGGTTTATGTTTAATAACCGACGTCTTTAACCATAATATAGTTTCAATTTTCTTTACTAACTGACGCTTATAGTTCCCTTGTTGGCGCGTTTTCGGTGGCGGAAAGGGTTATGGCGTCAGTTTTTGTTTAATAAGCGACGTATTTGATCATGATATAGTGTTAGTTTTCGTTAAGAATCGACGCTTATAGTTCTCTTGCTGGCGCGTTTTTGGTGGCGAGAAGGGTTATGGCGTCCGTTAGATACCGACATTGAAGGTGTCGACTTTTAGCAGCGCCCACTTGGGTGTCACTGGGAAACCGACGCTAAAGCCTCTAAATAACCGACGCCATAGGCCTTTTCTGTAGTAGTGATTCTACATGGATTATATAGTAGGAATATTATGTAACATGACATGATATATCTAAAACAACATAATAAATTAACATTCAAGGAAAAATCACATAGGAATCATGTAATTCTTATCTCTTTTCAACATCTCATCATATAGGCATCTTTCTTGTATACATTCTATTAGTATTAAGCTAACCTCACATATATCACATCAATTCCTATATGGTACTTCCTAACCATGCACCATATACAACTTAGGATTGGGGTCTCACTTTCATCTTTGTGTGACTTTCCCTAATCATATTGGATTGGGTCTTGTTTCTATTTCTATGTGACATCCCCTAATCCTCAATGTGCACATAGTATTAGGGTTTTTCTCCCTTCCCTATGTGATTTCCTAGTGACCCAATCCTTACAATTAAATATTTACAAAAATAATATCAAAAAATAAAAACAAATCTTTTTACAATCATGATTTACATTGGAGTTGTGGAGGCTTTGCATAGAATTACAAAAGTAGGTATTGGTATTGATTCATATCTACTCTTCAACATGGAACAGCTCCCACACATCTCTTCTAGGTATTGTATTGATCACCGACCACGAGTTCCTAAAGGGAACAAAACCACAGATGGACCCGAAGAAGGAAAATATAGGTCAACAAAAGCTCATACACAATTGATATTTGGAAGGTAAAAGTATGCACCTATATACATAGTATGTTCATGAAAAAATGTAAAGGAATAAACAATAAGGCAAGTATCAAGAGGTAGCAATGGGTTTTCAGATTCAATAAGATCCAATATCTAAATTTAAAACTAGTCATTCAATTTTCAATATATATCACATGTCGATGTCTAGTTGTTAGGGAAGCCATGCGTCTCTCCAATGGAGAACTACAACACACCAACTAAAATTCCCAATATACTGAGGGACCCAATGTCCTTTAACTCTATGCATAGGTGTGGAAGAGTATATCCACAAAACATGTCCTTTTTTAATGTTTAAACATTGTGCTACTATTTTCTAGGAATAAGTGTTGGTGGCCTTTCAAAGAGGTAGGCTAACATACAAAATTAATTTTTTTGCCAAACCAACCTATCTAGTCATGCATGCAAAAAGTGAGGGAAATAACTTTCAAAATAGAAATAGAAATGTGTACCTTTGGATCGAAGTATGCAAAATTATAAGTTCCTAGTATTTAGCTACAAGAATTTAATCAAAATAGAGAGAATCTAAAAATGTATAGGAATATTTTTCACTATATGGGTTGGAATCAGGTGTTGTACATATTTCATTTTATTAGTACTATAGGTGTCTAGGGTTTTCATTCTAGGAGTTTGATTCAAGTGTTTCCTATTCCAATCTTTTCTATGGTTTTACTAAGTTATACATATAGCCAAAGTCTTGTCATTAGATTGGGTTACCAATATCTCAACCGATTCTTGATCATGGGTGTTTCTCTACACATTCTCATTATATGATTCATATTTATCCAAGTAAGTCTAAACATATTTAGATTAACCATACTTATATTGTAGAAGTATCTTCCTCAGATGTTTGCTTCCTCTCATAGATTGGTCTATGTAAATATACTTCTGAGGTCCTTATTGTATTTCAAAATACCTTAATATGTGTAAGTGTTATAGTGTTATTTCTAAAAATTATTATACACAATTTACTTATTAATAATCATTGAAATTACAATATGTCAATTTGGCCATTTATTAACTCATGTGTATTAGTATTCACATGAATCACATTAATATAGTAGATCAACTATGACATATCCTAATAACTATTTTTATATGTATAACCATGTTGTGATCATTACTTGTCTTCTATGCCGTGTATTTTTATTAGTTGACTTCCTAAAGTTAGATATTACATACCTACTATTTCATAATAACTTACCATGTTAACTAATATCATTAGAATAAGGGAAAATGAACAAGTAATATAATTATCATCACCATTATAAACACCTAAACTTTCATCTAACCTCTAATTGATTAGGTATCATCTTATTGGATTTGTGATTTCTTAGTTAGTAGCATTCCTAGATTCATCATTAGATTATCTGCGTGCATGATACATGTTTAGTCAGTTATCCATTATTATGATTAGTAATCTTGCTCTCTGCAATGATAATAGAGTTCTTGATAAACTGATCCAATGAGAACGTTTAAGTATTTACTTACAGGTGGTTTATGCAATCTGTTGATCTCACTGGATTTGTTCTTCATTCTCAACTTGTTCTTGGTTCATGTCTATCCCATGTTTAACTGATCGTTGTTGCTCTGAGATCTAGGAACTTGATCAAGGATGACTTTGGTTTTGGTCATTGGCCATTTCTACAGTGGATGGTGGTCATGCTTCCAGAACTGGTGGAGGAAAGGGATGTCGGTTCTTGGCTGGAGGTTGAAGAAGCAGCGAGCAGTCTGAGGGCCAAAGTTGGTAGATTTAGTTTTAGGGTGGCATCTGAAGGTATGAGGGATGGATCAATTGTGGTTGTAAGGTCCCATAATTGGGAGTGATTCTAAAAGTTCACTCCATCCTTACTGACAGTGTTGTGGAAACTGTAGGTTATGGAGACTAGGATCTATTGAAGATGATGAGATGATCGGATCATGTAATGGTTGTTAGAGTCAAAGTCAGTTGTGGTTTACTAGTGAGGGATATCATCCATTAGGTCATGATGGAGTCAGTGATGAGGTTTGTAGGTGGAAGTGTAATTAGAGGATATCGATATCAGACTATTCTTCTATGAGAATCTGGTAGTGGAAGGTGACAATATTGTGCATAGTTTCCAACCCCAAACCACAAGTTTGTGATGTCAATGACAGGGGAGATGGCTCAGCCTCACAGACCTATTGAGATTTCTAATCGAGGTGTCTACGGTGAGACAACTTGGTGGAGGAGGGAGTTCATCAAAAGGGAAGGTGGTTTTGTTGTGTTGCATATCAGGGTTGTGTTGAGAAGGTCGGGTGGTAGTGTATGCACTTGTAGGGCTTCCTTGTTTGGCTATGGTTGAGGGTGTTGGAGTATTTATAGTGGGAAGGCAACTCTAGTTTTTTTATAAGTAATCAACTATTTTTGTTGCATAGATATGAAGCAATAAGGAAGAAATCATCTCATGTTCATTAAGGGACCATTGGTTACTTCATCATTAGTTCCGATCAACAATACCAAGAAAAGGTAGTAGCATGTTTCTAGAGGGAGAGAGGGTTCGTGCTTATTTTCTAGTTATATTGATGTGTATTAGTGTTTCAAAGGAAGGAGAAGGTATGGGTTTCCCTCTCTCAATTTATACCCTAATTAATTAGTTATTAACCCTCATATAACCATTAATTCCAAATTTCATAACTCTTAGAATATGACGCCAATTGCATTGACAATTTGACCACTCATTCAATATTTATGGAGCTATATCCTAAGAATATTAATGCCACCATTTATAGTCCTAAATTGGATCATATGTATTTTTATCAACATATATCCAAATTTTAATATATATTAGTATATTTACTATCTTAAATTGTTTCCAAAGCCATTAGTTATCAAACATGATAAATCATATCATGCAAGGTCCAAAGAAAATAGGCAGAATGATTCTGACTTTGATATCAGACTAATTGATGAAGATCATTTGAGGGACTTGTTTGCAATTTTATTAAAAAGAAGGGCAAAGCTTATCTAAGAGTAAGTAATCCTTCCTCCAGACTAATTAGCATAAAAAAACATTATATTTGGACACAAAAATCATATCGAACTTGGCATGAAGGAGGAACTTGTAAAATCAACTCAAGTTAGGGAAAAATATGGACTACAACTCCAAAATGGGTTTATTGCACATATTTTGGTATGTTACATCCTATAATCATAGGTTAGGCTCTCACTCCCTTCTCAGTTGGGCTTCTCTTAACCCATGTACATCATCTTAACAAAGAGGATTGGGCTCTTGATCCCATCTTGTGAGATATTTTTTAATTGTTAGCATTGAGGTCTCTCTCCCCTTATAGTAGGACTTCCTCTAACCCAAGCACATCACAACAAGGCATCACACATAGAAATAAGCCATATAAAGTATTTCTAAGCCTTAAGGTCATTACCACATAACCTCCATCATCTTTCTCATGTTCATCTTATAATTCATATTCATATTTATCACTATCATTAGGCTTTCATATAGCACAAGGCATTAGTTGTGACAAGCATGAGTCTATGTATATTCAACATAACATTCACTTTACACCATGGATGTTAAGTATTTGTTACTTCATTTCCCTAAGGAATTCATTATCCTCATCATTCTAATACTCATTCCCACATTGGTCTATCTTCATTCATTAAGTATTCATGTGTGTTATTAAGAAAAATAATTATAATAAAGTTAGTGTTATCCACAACCCACACATTATCTAAGAAGAGTTCCTAACATTATCCATGAGCAAGACATAAACATATGAAGATATCATTCAATACATAACATATTTGCTACTAGATAGAGAGTAATATTGCTAGCATGGGTCTATGTATATTCAACATAGCATTCACTTTACACCATGGATGTTAAGTATTTGTTACTTCATTTCCCTAAGGCATTCATTATTCTCATCATTATAATACTCATTCCCATATTGGTCTATCTTCATTCATTAAGTATTCATGTTTGTTATTAAGAAAAATAATTATTATAAAGTTAGTGTTATCCACAACCCACACATTATCTAAGAAGAGTTCCAAGATTTTGTGAGCAAGACATGAATGGATGAATATAACACAAGATTTTTATCATTCGATACATAACATATTTTCTACTAGATAAAGAGTAATATTGCTAGGTTTTACTAAGTGAGATCCACTAGTCATCACTAGGGATTTCAGAAGAAAGAATCAACATTCTTCATATATCACATAGGAAAGGACTAAGAAACAATCATGTAGGAAACTTAATCTCAGTTTATCAATTAGGAATCCTATCTAACTACATAGACAATGAATACATCATGAAAGGAGAATTAACCAAATTGGATTCCATTAGCAATTGTAGAATGTGCATGAGTAATAAGGCTATAGTTTCATATAATTCAAGCATTCACATAGAGATTAGGTGTAGAAACTCGTGTATAATCATGAAGGTGTATTATCAAGCATTTGTATAACATTTCATATGAATAGGAGGGGATATTCCATCATGTTATTAAGCATCTAATTAATATAAGTTTGTATCTTATCCGAACACTAAGTATTTCCATGAAAATAAGCCTAAGAACACATCATGGAAGAGTTAAAAATGATCATACAATGTACCATACATGCATATTCCATCTCCCCAATCTTGTCTCTAAACATATCTAGTCAGAGAGAATCATTCACTCACCTTTAAGAAATCAAACAAAACCAAGATGAGCTACTATCCTCAACTCCAACCACCAAACAACAACAATGACCTTCTTCTTTAATATCAAGCATTCAAACAACAACAAAATGTCCTTGTCAAGGGAAACCTATGAGCACATAGGCACCAACAAGCTCAAGGACGTCTTTTTTTAACTTGATCAAGAAAAGACACCAATAAAAGAGGGTAGAAGAGATATGGGAAACTTGACATGAGTTTAGGAAACTCCATTGAGTTTTCTAGCACCAAACCTAAACCACTACCTCTTAATTAGATAATATAAACTAGTGTATGTGTAAATAATCCAGTTCAAACTGTACTGAGCTTGGCTCAAATTCCTTCCAAACCCCATCTCAAGAAGCAAAATAAGCATGTATACTTCTCTCCTCCAACTCAAGACGACCAACCATAAACTCAGCTGAAATTCAAAAAATTCAACTTGAGTTCCTTCACCAAACTTGGCCCACAACCCTCTCTTTATCTCTCCTAAACTCGACCCATCAACCCCATGATCTTAGCCCAAGTTCTAAGGAATTTATCCTAAGTTTCATAATGAATCCAGCCAAAAAATTGAATTGAATTGGGCTCGAGTTTAGGCCTAAAATCTTGGCAACTTCACTTGAATTCAAGCTAAGTCCAAGACCCACAAGACATGTAACGCTCGGGCCCACTGCCCTAGGCTCTAGTAGAGTTTAAAGAATGATGACTGGCCCCACATACCACCACTAACTTTAACTGTGTGCTTTGTCCTTACTCATGCGCAAGCTGGAGTCAACTTCCCGACTGATCACCCATCCTAGTACTACTCTAAGATGAGCACGCTTAACTATGGAGTTTTTTAGTGATGGGCTTCCAGAAAAGGAGGTGCACCTTGGTGATATGGATAGTCCAATCATTCCTTTTAAGATCATTTTATCTAAGGCCTCAAATCCTGGGATGTTATAATCTCCTCCACTTAAATTCTTGACATCCTCGTCAAGGCTCAACTATATGGCCTCATAATCTATACTCATTTCAGTGTAGACCCAAAATGGCCCATGGACACCCAGCTCCTAATCACAGAATACCAGTGCAAGGGTGGCAACATCACCATGGATTGCCCTTTCCAACATTTTTGGACGACACGACTCAAGAATAGCATGCCACATGCCCATGTGGGCCCCACCTACTGGAGGAGAATTGGATCTAATACCATTTATAATGCTTGGGCCCACTGCCCTAGGCTCTAGTAGAGTTTTAGGAATGACGACTGGCCCCATAGACCACTACTAGTCTTAACTGCGTGCTTTGTCCTCACTCACGCGCAAGCCGGAGTCAACTTCCTGACTGGTCACCCATCCAAATACTACTCCAAGCTGAGCACGCTTAACTATGGAGTTTTTTAGTGATGGGCTCCTGGAAAAGGAGGTGCACCTTGGTGATATGGGTAGTCTAATCATTTCTTTTAAGGTCATTTTATCTGAGGCCTGAAATCATGGGACATTACAAGACCCTAACTCAAAGCCATGGTTCAATGGTCATGATTCAGATAAGAATAAGATAAAAAATGACTTCATAAATATGCATAAGGTTTGAAAAATATGATAAAACATTTGAATCACAAGGTAGAGTATGCCTATACATCATGTTACTATCTTATTAGATTTATGTCATGATCAAACAATCAAAATAGTCTAAATATACCAAGTGGTTAAGTAAAATAAAATTAGATTACAGTTGAACTACGTTTGGTGTCTTATAGCTTCATTTGCCAATCTTTTCACAATGCATGGAAACTTTTCTCTCGATGGCTTGTTTATTTAGTTGAATGATTTATGAACCTTTTCCAAGGGTCAACTTATGACGACCTTTTAATTATTGATTGTAAAGAAGGTTGATAGACTAACAATATGTCTAATCAAGTTGTAGGCTAGTCTTCTAAATCATAGTTCTTACTTGTTGGCTATAATCAACTATAACAGTATTATTTTTTCCTTTTTAGAATTGTCCTAACAGCATATATGTCATTGATTGGCCTCTCCACCCCCATTACATTCACTCATTCCTACTATAGCTTGAGAAGTGTTCAACAATGTTGGTTGAGAAGGCAAACAAAACTTTATTGAGTTGAATAATTATTATAGCAATCATGTATATTTGGTGAGTGTAGTTGGCTTAATGAAGCTTCAATTAATGGTGATGGTTTGAATAATCCTAGTGGGCTCATTGATGTCGGTAAGTTTGATTGGAAGATGATATTGAGGGAGTTCGAGTAGGGGATTATGTTTTGTTGAGGTTGTTGTGTTGGCAAGCTCACCGTTGATAGGCTAATTCAAGTCGACGGGTTCATGGGCTTAGCCGGATTGGTTGGGCCAATCCTCCTCAAAGTGAAAGACAAAAGGCGAGGTATTTAGCATGTATCATCAAATCAACTAAGACGGTGGGATTACCACCACGTGGCTACAAAACATAGATTATTTGTGATACTATTCCATCCTTGCAAATATCTCCGTATGGTTCCAACGCAAAAGTGTGTATACTCAACATGCATATTAGCTTAGATGCATGAGGTTAGCAAGCCTATGACATCATTAAAATAGGACTCATTCTACCATCTCACACCAAAATTTTAAATTCAAGAGCACGAGGGGAGGAGGAACCGAGCATCCCCCACAGCCACCACCTACTGCACCATTTGTTTGACCGGCAGCTACCCAAAAGGGAGGGGGGCCTCCGGCGACCTAACAACGCGCATATTTAGTAATCCGTAACTGGTTAATTATTAGGCCTATATCTATTAAAAGAGCCTTGTTGGGTGCCCACCACGAGTCCACGAGCAACAAGGTAGGGAGAGGAGGGGGTCCTTGGGACTGGATCCTCACGTTGTCACGTGGAGACAGAGCTGAGACGGTGCACAAGTGGATGTGGGTGTTTGCTTCTCGTATTAATAAAAGAACCGAACGAGAAAGTACATAAGAGCTGTAGATTAGATTAACAGAGGAGGTGTCATCATCACCATGTTCATAGATGGGATAGACTGACTTATGGGGGACGAAGGCAGCAAGCTAAAACCTAGGAATAATGCCTTCTTGGAGTTCCCACTCGCTTTTCTCGTTGGTCGTGGGTCACGGTGGTGTGGGTTTGTGTGTGCGTTTGTTGGATCCTTCCTTGACCTTGATGCGACTGTCGATGTGTTAGGTGTGGGCTGGATTGGAGGCATCCTGGATGAGGGGACGGTCCCACCTCATTGGTTCACGACTGAGCAAAAAAAGAAAAAAAATCTCAATCATACCGCCCAAATTCCCAAATTGTTGTTAGACAACCACCTTTTGTCTCTTCTTTTTCTTGTTTTTTGCTTTTTCTCGTGGGAGTGTGCAAATCACCTTTTCTCTTGGACATGCAAAAATGAATTCCTTTTACGATATATAGATGCAATTTGGCTATCTCTAAAGTCATCTTGCAAGAAATATCGGAGCAAGGACGATATTCGTTTTTCTTATATATATTATTATTTCCTTACATCCTTCCATGATGTACGGCGAAGTTTCACCCCTCTTGAAACATCGGCAACTGCTACTTGTGATATGACATTAAAAATGTTTATTATCAAGATACTTACAAATGCATCATTTTCATCTTAGAAAGCGCAAACATATGCAGCTTATTAACCAGGATGTAAAAGCATGGAAGGCACAATCACACACTTAATATTTCATATTCTCATGAAAAAAATGTGTTCAATATCATACAATTTCAACCGAGAGCATTTTATCTTTATCATGTGGGTTGATTCTATTTGATAACACATATGACAAGAATACTTGGTATCAATGTACGATGGCGTTGGTAGGTCACATATATGTGGTGGGTGCGAACCTTAATGGATGTCAGTAAATGTTAAGGAATCTTCTCAATTTATCTCAATAAAGTTCTTGGGACATCTTGTCGGCGGTATGCTAGTGAAGAAGAACCTTTATTGTTCTTGGCTATGGATTCAATCGCTCGGTTTGAATGGATATTCTTGAGAAGCATTACACGATAAATTGAGAACCTTACATATTAAATACCTAGCCGATTTATCGAGGTTGATAAAAATTATAGTTTTTATTCATATCAACCAAGACCACGGACTCTACTAAGGGATGGGAAACATAGTGGAATTTCTCCTACTCCATGTTATAGATATTTGGCTAAGTTTTTAACATTGCAGCATGTAAAAGGCTTATGACTCTTCTTCCTTTTGAATTATTTACTTTTCATAGTTTGCCCGCGCTATCCCATGACAAGCCGCTTCACCGAATATATTGATATTGTTATGCGAGGTTAACTCCAACTTCAATAAATGGATCATGTGTTTTGGGTAGCCGATAGTATAGAACAACGACAATCAATCACAATGCATCATATTTTTTTCACACTCTCCAAAATTGAACCCCCTAAAAAATATGAAGAGAGAAACACCACCTATACACTATACTAAAAATCTATTGGCTCCTACCAAATTTTTATAAGACTAAAAAAGACGTCGATCATTTAATTGAATGATAATAAATTAGCTATAACTAATCTTAGCATTTATTTCTAGTTATGATTGTATTATCTAACATTACTATTATGACCTTTTCTATGTGGTTGTATGCATATTCCCATAGTTTCAAACTTAATGGGTCTAGTGACACTATAAAAGAAATAATCTCATTTTTCTAATACCTCTTAAAGCTCGTCTAAACGAGAAAGGATATGCACGCATGTTGTGAAAAAAGAGAACTTAACAAGAAATGCTATGTGAGTGGAGTGAATGAATGAACGCTTCATTCTTCGGCTCCGTCCATCCATTCCCCTATTTGGGGAAGGGGGCTTCTGGTGTGTATTGCCACATACTTCCGTAGGCTTCTACTTGAAGTTTTAGTATATTGACGGGCCTCCCTTGTAGAACATTGCGCTAGAAGACAATAATTAGATAAGATGTATGTATAAAGTGTTAAAAAATAAAAATCTAATCAAGATAAGATGTATGTATAAAGTGTTAAGGGTTTGTTTCTTCAATTTGGATGGGTTCAAAACTTGGAAATATCACTACGTATAGTGTGCGATATCAATTTGGATGGGTTCCAAAATTTATAGAAGCCGTATGACTTTTGAAAACAAGTTGTTATCAGCCTTTTCTTTTGGAACGACTCATTCCATCTGATTGCATCAACTTTTGAATCTCAAAATAAAAATACGAATTCAAGGTGATGGATACTACAATAATTGTTTGTTACCCCCCTAATATTATGTGCGAGAATTTTAATGCTTCTTGGATATGGATTCAAAGTTCAAATGATAACATAGCGTGTGACTATCTTAGGAGATGTCCTTTTCTGGATGTTGAAGAGCATGGCGTGTTTTTTACTTGTATGAACTCTTAAGAACCTCTCTCTATAAAATTCCACTTTTCATGGTTGGTTTTGATGTTTGTGATAACGTTGTTATCGTTTCTTGTTGGTTTGTTCTTCCTCCAGCTTTCATTAGCCTTTTATCTAGTCCCATTCCATGGCTGGGCTTTTCCTTGGATTGTATGATTGCTACAAACAGGACACTAGAAATGAAGAGGGAGGAGGATGGAAATGAAGAACCATTTGTAGAAGCACCACAACGCCAGAGGCATCAACCTGTTGTATACATATTTCCATCGCGAGGGCAGCCCACTGTCTTCCCGAAACAGAAAAACGCCAACTACCAAGTATGTGTGTGTGTATGGATGTGAATACAAGAGCAGGACCACAAACAGACCAAAAAGGCAAAAAATAGACCCAAAATCTCTCCTCTTTCCTCCTCATTCCTCCTGCTTTGCCCACCATTTCATCTCTCCCCACTCCAGGCATTTCCCCACAACACTCTTCGTTTCCTTCGCCCCCAGCAAAAACATCACCAACCATTCCATCCCAACAGCCCAGCCCCTAACCTTAATAATGCTACTTCTTCCCACTCCCTACCACCATTCCCCTCCTCGTCTCATGCTTCTTTCCTTCTCGCACCCAGTTTCGTCTTCCCTTGCTTCCAGCCACCCCGTTTCCTCCTAGTGTTTATGTTTCCCGGTGCAAGTCATGGACTTTGGTGGTGGTCTGGTGGGCGTGGGGTTGGGCGGCTCTGGATTCGTGGGCGCGCCTGAAGCTGCCGGCGGAGGTGGCGGCGGGGTGTGTTTTTCTCCCCCCATGGGGTCCCCGTCGGACGCTGCGGGTGAGCCTGGCTGCCGGGCAGGCACTTGGGGCTTTGGATCTGGAATGACCAAGCCGGCAAGGACCGTCTGTGGTCCCGACGACGACGTCGACTGGAGGTATGCCAAGTTGCCCAGGTCCGACGACGGTTGCTCGGCCTCCAGAGCCGCTTCATCGCTGTTCCCGGATGGACAGCAGATGCTGAGCTTCTCGACGACGCCTAAAGTGGCCGAGAACCTGGTCCTCCCTGGTGAGGGTGTGCTATCGTGTTGCTACCCCGTGCCGTCGTCTGCTTCTACTTCATCATCTCCCCCCGTACTTGCCGCTGCTACTTCTTCTTCCCCTGCAGGTTAGTAGTAGCCATTGCTATACACCATTGTCTAGTGTAGTGGGCTTGCTCAATCACTTCAACCATAAATCTTGTTTTCTGTTTTTAAAGAAAGGAACAGCCTTTACCCACTCTTTTCATCCTCCAACTTACTACAAATAGTGTTCAGTTACTGAGAATAGACAGGCTGTGGAATGGGATTGGACTGATGCATGCTCCGGTTTCTTTGGGGCAGATCTAGGGACTCGTAGCATTTTCTGGTTCCTAAACCTTTTCTTTCCTATTGAACAAAATAGCGATTTTTCCCTTCTTCCTTAAAAATAATCTCAGCCTTTTTCCTAATAGAAGTGGCTTTTACCATTAAGAGGTGGTCCGTGGTAACCCCGTCCCTTTTCTCAAAAGATATCAGCTTGGTGACATGGTTTCATTTTGATGAGCTCCATTTCAATATCACACAGAAGCTTTTCCTTCTGCTAGCATCTCATCTTTTCTTGCCCTAGCTTCCATTTTACTATTACTTTTAGATTCCCCACTTTTCCTTGTTCTTGTTTGGTTCTCATCAACCTCTCTTACATTTGCTCTTTTCTCTGTTCCAGGCATGGCATACGGAGCAAACGGAAGCCTGAGCGGGAATCTATACGGTCTCCCTACTGGAATGAGAGGAGGAGTCTTGCCCTCACCACAGTGGCTGGAGCTCGAGCAGCAAGCACTGATCTACAAATACATGGATGCCAATGGCGCACTCCCTTCCGGCGTCTTGGCCTCTGTCAGAGCTGGGTACAACCCCTGTGGGTACAATGGATATTCAGCTGGATCCCTGGCGCCCGGTGCATGTAAGGACTCTCATTCCCGACTTAACATGATTAACCAACGAATTGAACAGTAAATGAACCATTTTTTATGAATCTTTAAGATCTCGGCTTGTTGATCCTGTTTTAGTTTCCTAAGCCATTGATTCCTTGTTCGTATTGCTTCACCGCCTTCTTTTTAATTTTTGTGGCCCTTGATGGAAGCTTTCGATTTTTTATTATTGAGAAAATCAAACCGAAATCTCTATTTTTTTTGGCTCTGCTACTTAATATCTCGATCTCGTGATAACAAAATGATTTGACATTTTGGTGATGATATTCTTTCGCTACTTAGATTGTTGTTGCTTATTTTGTGATTCAATCATTTCTTTTGTCATCTTTGCAATGGCCACATCCAAACCCCATTAGTCTACACATGGATGGAAGAGAGATTCTTGTCATTTTCTCGTTATACTCATATTTTGTTGCAACATGAGGCCTTCCTTGTTTGTGTCTAATCTGTATTCAGCACATGTTACTGTTGTATTCTGTTTACTCATTGATTCCTACCTGGCATTGCCACAGTTGGATGGGGTTCATCTTTACGGCAGGGGCTTTCCGATCCAGAACCAGGGAGGTGCCGTCGTACCGACGGCAAGAAGTGGCGGTGCTCGAGGGATGCGGTTGCCGACCAAAAGTACTGCGAGCGGCACATGAACAGAGGCCGCCACCGTTCAAGAAAGCCTGTGGAAGGCCTCTCTGGCCATGCCAAGGGGATGCCTGTCGTCGCCCCTATGCCTTCTGCTTCGGCCGAAGCTGCAACCTCCGCTGCTGCCGGTGTCACTAACAATGTTGGTATGATGCACCACCAGCAGACGAAGACAATGCTATCGAGTTCTAACATGTTCAGCAGGTAAGGGACGCTATCTAATGCACTATCTTAAAATTCCACTTTTTAACATTTTTTGGGGAAATTGAAACTGCCTTGACTGCCCATCGATTTTCAAATGATTATCATCCCTTACATATCATCTTACACTAGATACGTTAACCTGACTGATTCTGTTAATCCCAAACGTGTAGGAACCTAATCAACAACGAAGGTGAAACCAATCATCAAATTCATGATCAGCAGAGGCTGTCCATGTCAATTTCTTCCAACTCAGAAGGGCTTAACGTTTTAAACTCATACAACCCTTTTGAGGACCAGCCTTCCATGGAGACTGCTTCTGGACTCATGTCCTCTAATAACCCACTTATAAACCTGTCCAATTCGTGCATGTCAAACAGGGGGTATGGTACCATTCCAGGCACCTCCGAGAAAGAATTTGATCAACCCAATCTGATCCACCACTTCTTCGACAATTGGCCAAAGAATCAGCTCCACCAGTCCAGGAATGCTTGGAGCGACACTGAAGATCATCATGTGGATAGAACGCAGCTTTCGATTTCAATGCCAGCAGGCTCATCAGCCCTGCCACAAGAAAAGCACTCACTTGTACAGCTGAGGTTATCTAGAGAGATTGATCCGATTCATATCGAGCTTGGGATTGGGAGTGGAGCAGACAGTAGTCAGAGGGAGCAGCAGGCAACCTGGGGGGCACCAATCTCATGGGGAGCTTCTATGGGTGGACCTCTAGGGGAAGTGTTGAACACGACTAACAACACATGTGGTGGTGGTGATCACATGAAAAACTCGTCGTCTACTCTTAACCTCATGGCCGAAGACTGGGAATCAAGCCCTCAGATGGGCTCCACACCTACTGGGGTGCTCCAAAATACTGCATTTGGATCATTGGCCAGCAGTGCAGGGAGCAGTCCCAGAGCCGACAACTTCAACAGCCTAGAGAATGCTACTGCTGCTGGGGGTAGATTGTGCAGTGATCTTATCGGTTCAGCGCTGATTAATTCTACAGCCATCCCAACATTATAATAACCTTCTTGCAGGCTGATGCTGTCTGGGCATGTCTCAAGCTTGTGAGTTTGGAGCTACAATTATGGCTTGTAATCTTTTAGAGTTAGATTGTTTGTTTTGTTGTAGTTTGCATTGTTTTCTGGAGATTTATTGTGTTTATTTGCTTGTTGATGATGATCTCTTGCTGGCGCCTGTATAAGATGGTGCTGGCCATTTTGGCTTGTGGATCATTGCTGGTCCTCTTTATCATAAAAGGATTTATGTATCTATCTGTTGACGTTTCCCTCTGTTCCTCCCTGGTTTCACTCACCTGTTCCAAATTTCCTATCTTGTTTTGTGGCTTCTGCCTCTGAAGTTGATTGTACACTCCAATCTTATGACTGATATAGCTTGATTACTGATTGATTTACTTTTGAGTCATCATCTTATTGTTCTTGTGAGTGACTCACAATGACGTATTACTTAGATTTGGATGCATGGTCATAGACAAGTTCTTAGTAGGGTAGAGAATCTATGCTTGTTCGAAGTTTTTTCCCTCTTATGCTAGAAGGGGAAATCTGAGCCTGCATGTATGCAAAAGAACACTATCAACCCGGTAAGCTCACTATTCCAAATCAGTCTTGAAAATGGGCCTATTCTACCTAATAGAAGTGAGAAGTGCGAAACTATTTGACCCTTTATAGATGTATTTCTATCGCCATCCTTTATGGTAGCAGAGGCAGAATTCATAGTCTTGGTATATATTAACTCATGCTGTTCTGTGTAATTATCACTATCAGGGTAAACTTAAACGTGCTAGCCGACAGCTGAATTTTAACACTTTAATTTGCACAAAAGCGATGCAGTACGAGCTGCAGCAAAGTAGACAATGATTGAGTTGGTTCTGGGCTTTGGGAGCTTCAGAAAGTAATATGGTTACTGCCTGTATTAGGCGTATTTTGTAGCCTCCCTACAGGCTACAGTACTTTAGGCTGGTACGTAACTTTCCAGTTTCTACCAGGTAGCTGACTTGGGATACTGCGGACAGACCTCGTTTCCTCCCATTCTGAAAAAGTTACCCGCCTGCATGACCTTTGACATTAAGATTCAACTTGCTATCATTCACTTACACAAAAGTGGACTTGGGTTCTTGAGCTTTGGGTTCTGCTGGAGAAGAGTACACAGTCAGGTATCCTATGCTGAGCACAATAAGGGGAAAGATACGGCTTTCCGGAGCGGCGGTGATTGTGGGGAATCTATACAGGGACTGGACTGCTCTGCTCCCGCTGCTTGGGTTCTTGGGAATGATGGGAGGTGAGGGGAACGTCTTTTGTAGCGGCCAGAAGAGGGATGGATGTAAGGAGCTAACGAGCTCCCAGGCTACAATGATTGCAAAAGTTCGGAGGTAAAAGAGGGGATGGAAGGGCTCCCAAAAGGAAAGGTGGACGTTTTGATAACAGAAGGATGTGAAATTCCAGTCCACGTACTACTCTGCACCCCCTGGTAAGATAGAGATGGGCAATCCCCACATGAATGACATGAGAATTGTAGAGTAACACTTGCTGCTAGCCCATCGTAAGGGTGGAACTCTACTTTCTTGAATTTGATGCTGCCTCATACATGTCACGCTCTATGTCTGAAAGTATTCTTCAATTATTTTTATACCACTTGCAGTTTTAACTGCATTTCTGGTTTTATGAGTCAGTTTGACTCCTCGTTATCATCTTACTTTCTATCCTGACCAGTGATGGCTTAAATGGAACATGCATTGGTCTTGTTCGCCTGGAGTCGGCTTCAGGGCTCTATCTACGCACCGATACTAGTTGGTCATCGAAGAAACCAGGCCGGCGATCCTTCTCAAAAGCAAAGCAAGCAATGAAGAGCTCATCGTTGCAAATTATGAAGAGCCCACTCGGAGGTTAAAGAGTGGATTGATGAGATCTCAAAAGTAAAGGTGAATGTGTTGACAGTCCAGTCCATGTACCACTCTCCCTCCTAGTAAGATGAGATGAGCACAAGTGGATGTATAATCCCCACAAAGCCTATGAATGACATGGGAATTTTAGAGTAATACTTACTGCTGTCCATCGGGTTTAACTCTACTTCCACTAATTTGATGCAGCCTCACAAATGTCACACATAATGCCGAAGTTAGTCCTATCACTAATATATGTTAGGTTTTCGAATGGTAGAATACGACGAGTACGTGTGGAATAACAAGATGAGAAGAAAAGAGAACAATCACGCAGTCAAAATACAGGATTTACGCGGTTCGGTCGGATGACCTACTCTACGAGATAGGATGAGATTTTCACTATATTAGAGAAAAATTACAAGGAGGAGCGCTCTCGAAAGAAGCAGAGTACATCCTAAGTACGGCGGCTGTCGTATATGTAAACATATAACATGATGATTACAAACCCTAACTAGGACGCATATACTTATAGATGTAGAACTGTAATCGGATTCCTATTTGGTTCTGAAAAATAGATCGTAATCAGGTCGACAAAGATCTATTTAATTTTTGGACCGGTTATACAATCGGATCGAAATATTTTTTCGAGGCACATAACAATCTTCACCTTGACTCAAAGTCTGTAGCTCTTTGAAAAAGAATAATAGCAAATCTCTCTCCTCCTCTAGCCTTAAGGGCGTCACTGCAGGCAGTGTAGACTAACCAAGTCAACACAGTGTTTGAACTTGGAAACTGGCAACAACTTTGTCATCATATCAGCAAGATTTTCTTTACTTGTAAATTTCTTCACCACAATCTTCTCCTGCGCTATCACCTCTCTGATGAAGTGATATTTGACATCAATGTGCTTTTCCCTTTCATGAAACATATGATCTTTTATAAGGTGAATTGTACTTTGACTGTCATAGCAGATGGTTGTTGTCTTCTCAAGAATACAAAATTCAGCATACAATCCTCAAAGACAAGTAGTTTCTTTGATGGCTTCTGTCAATGCCATGTACTCAACTTCAGTAGTAGACAATGCAATCATGGGCTGTAGTGTAGCTTTCCAACTTACAATACAACCCCAAGAGTAAATAGATAGCATTTAAGAGAACGCCTTTTATCACAGTCATTTGCAAAGTTAGAATCAACATAACCAACAAGTGTCTTTGTGCTCTTGCATAATCCAAGGCATGTAGAAGATGTACCCTTAAGGTCCATAAGAATGTACTTGACTACTTGCCAATGTAGCTTTTCCTGGATTAGACATGTATCTGCTCACCATGGTAACTACTTGTGCTATGTCTGGACACGTGCAAATCATAGCATACATGATCCTACCAACTGCACTGGAATAGGGAACACGAGACATGTAGCTTTCATCCTCTTCAGATTTTTGTGACTCTGCAGATGAGAGCTTCTTGAACTGATCATCTAAAGGAATAGATACAGGAGATGCATCATACGTAGAGAACTGTTATGGAACTTTCTTCACATACTTCTCCTGACTGAGAAGTAACCTTCAAGCTTTGCAACTTTTAATAATTTCCATCCCTAAAATTTTCTATCCCTAAAATTTTCTTTACTACTCTTAAGTATTTTATTTCAATTTCACCATTAAGTAATGGCTTCAGACTGTGGATTTTAGAAGTATCTCTTACAAAGAAAGAACACTGATTTCATCCAAGGTGCCAGCACAAGAAGATCTTTCTTTCTTTTAGCCGCTAAATCCATACGGTTGAGCCATTTCATCCCACTGCATCCCATTCATCTTGGCATGTCCCAAACATGTCATCAACATAGAACAAGAGGTAAATAAGAGACTCATCATGAAGTTTCTTCAAATAGACACAAACGTCATATCTGCTCTTGAAATATCTATGCTTGACTATGAAAGAATCAAATCTACGATAGCATTGACGTGGGGATTGCTTCAATCCATAAAGAGATTTCTTAAGTAAGCACACATGATCCTTCTTTGTAGCAGAAACATAACCTTTAGGTTTCTGCATGTAGATCTATTCCTCTAAGTCACCATAGAGGAATGTGGTCTTCACATCAAATTTCTCAAGCTCTAAACCATATCTAGCAACTAATGCCAATAGAAATCTGATGGAGGTGTGTTTGACAACAGGAGAGAAATTATCATTGTAATCTATACCTTCCACCTGACTATAGCCTTTTACAACTAACCACGCTTTGAACCTTGCATTAGTATATCTAGGACCAACTTCCTTCCTTTTGAATACCCATTTTCTTTCAACAATCTTCTTTCCATCATGAGGATTTACAAACACTCAAGTGTTGTTCCTTTGAAGAGATTCCATCTCTTCCTTCATAGTTGCAATCCACATGGCAGAATTTGGATTAGACACAGCTTCAGCATAGGTGGACGGTTCACCATAATCATTTGTTTCTTCAACAGTAGCTAAGGCATATGCAACAACATAATTTGAATGCCTTGCAGGTGGTCTGATCTGTCTTCTTGGTCTCCCAGAAGAAATTATATATGTCTATTCTTCAGGAATGTCATCTTCACCATCATTTGGATTTTCCTATGTAACAACGGGAGGTGTCAGGATGTGTGCAATGACTTCAAGCTCCACCTGCTCTGTGGAACTTTGAGAACCTATAACAGGAGAATTAATGCCATCTTGTTTTGTAGAAAATATGGCAAACTCATCAAAAGTGATATTTTTTCCAATCAAGAACTTCGATGAGTTTGGTTCAGTGCACCATAACCCGTATCCCTTCACACCATCAACATAACCCAGAAAAATACACTTCTTCGCTCTAGGCTCAAGCTTACCTTCATTTGAATAGACATATGCAGGACAACCAAAAATACATAAATTTGAATATTTTGTAGGATGAGCAGACCAAACTTCTTATGGAGTTTTGAAACGAAGTGGAGTACATGGAGAATGGTTGATAAGGCAGGATGCAATAGAGATGGCTTCAACCAAAATATCTTTACTAAGACATGCATTGATTAGCATGCAACGTGCACACACTAGAAATGTCCAATTCATGCATTCTGCAACATCATTATACTCAGGTGTATGTCTGGCTGTGTGTTGTCTTGTCATACTTCATTGAATTCAGAAGAACAAAACTCCATGCCGTTATATGTCCTCAATGTTTTGATGCACCTTCCGATTTGCTTTTCAACTAGCATCTTCCACTTCTTAAACTGATCAAAAGCATCAGACTTATGCTTTAGAAAATGTACCCAAACTTTCCTTGAGAAATCATCAATGAAGGTAACCATATATCTGGCACCACCTTTGGATGGGACTTGTAGTAGAAAAACTGACCCTCTTCTGCTTTCCCATAACATAGTGTTCAAAGAAGTCTAACTTTCCAGTACTGACATTACCTAAAAGTCCTCTCCTGCATAATAATTCCAGACCTTTCTGGCTCATGTGTCCCAGTCTCATATGCCACAATTTGGTGGCATCCAGACCTGAAGTGGTTGAGTAAGAAACAACATCAGCTTCATCGGTCACGGTTTCACCAATCAATTTATAAAGGTTTCTAGGAATACATACTCCCTTTAACAGAACGTCATCTGCTTTGGTAATGGAAAATATTCCACTCTTAGCTTGGTATGGAAAACCATTAGCTTCAAGCAAGCCAATGGATATGAAATTTTTCTGGAGACCTTGAACATGACGAACGTTTGAGACAGTTTGAATGACTCCATCGAACATCTTGATACAGATTGACCCAATATCAATAGTCTTGCAGGTGATATCATTCACCATGTTTACTATGCCTCCATCAAAGCATTCATAAGAAGAAAACCAATCATTACGCGGGTACATGTGATGTGAGTAGCTTGAGTCCAGAATCCATGAAGTTTGAATGTTTGTGGATGAGGAAGAAGATGATGATGCCATGAGAACATAATTTGGATCTTCTCATGCTATATTAGCATCTCCAAGTTGTTCTTATTTTTCACCACCGTTCTCCCTCTTCTTCTTGTTCTGTATCATGTAGCATTCATCAACAATGTGTCCAGTCTCCTTATAATATTTACAGACCTTCTTGAACTTTGACTTAGATCTGTAGGCTTCCTTCTTGTTATTTCCCTTTTCCATTGTTCAACCCCTCACCATAAGAGCCTCTAACTGACTCCCGCTAGAAGAAGCAATCAATTCTTTATCAACCATGGTCTTTCACAGTAATGAGGATATAACATCCTCCACCTTGATTGAAAATTTTGCATACAAAATAGTTTCACAAAATTTCTTGTATGAGGGGGGGGGGCAAAAAACATAACATAATAAGGTCTTTATCTTCACCTTCAAGTTGAATATCTATGTTTTCCAGATCTATAATAATAGAAGTAAGCTCGTTGATGTGATCACAGATAGATCTACCTACCACCATGTGAAGTAAGTAGAGACACTACTAATGATGGAGTTTGATTTGGAGAGACTTCGTCATATAGAGATCTTCAAGTTTCTTCCAAATGGATGCAATAGTAGTTTCTTTGGAAACTTCGGCCAAAACCTTGTAGTCCAAGGATAACTGGATGGTGGTAAGAGCCTTCTGGTCCATCTCCTTCTTTTCTTCATCCTTCATCGTGGCTGGCATCTTCTCAATCCCTTCCAAAGCCGCAACGACTCCTTATCGAAAGAGCACACCATGCATCGTAATCTGCCATAGTCCAAAATTGATTTTACAATCAAACTTCTCAATTTTATATAGACTCGTCATCATTTGGATCTTGGTAACAAAGCTCTGATACCACTTTGTTAGGTTTTTGCATGGTAGAATACGATGAGTACGTGTGGAATAACATGATGAGAAGAAAAAAGAACGATCACACATCCAAAACACATGATTTACGTGGTTCAATCCGATGACCTACTCCAGGGGAGGGGGTGAGATTTCCACTATATCAGAGAAAGATTACAAGGAGAAGTGCTCTCAAAAGAGGCAGAGTACACCCTGAGTACGGTGGCTGCCGTCTATTCAAATAGAATACAGGATGATTACAAGCCCTAACCAGGGCACATATACTTATAGATGTAGAACTGTAATCAGATTCCTATTCGGATCCAAAAAATAGACCGTACCACACAGTGGGGGCTTCGCCCCCGGCACCCCCTTGGCTTAATTGGGTCGGAGAAGATCCATTTAATTTTGGGACTGGATCTACAATCAGATCAACATATTTCTTTGAAGCATATAACAATATATATCTCAATCCATGCCTTGCATGGATCCATATGTAGTTCTTTTATTTGTATGTGTTGAGTGGGTTTTACTCATGATTGTCATCCATTTGTCTATCCAAACGTGCTTCCTAAATAGATCATCTTTTTCATTCCATCTAGATATGTTTTGGATCATATTCTCACTAAGATGTGGTGCTTTTGTTATTGTCTCTCCCAATTTGAGTGAGGTTGACCTGTTCTTCTTTATAATAATGCTTGAACGTATTACATTGCTTCAAATTATGGAGCATATGCTATATTGTACATATCCAACTATAACACCCACCTAAACCACGCCTAGACTTATGTGGCTCAAGTTGGAAGGAAATAATCACACACAACCATATATTTGTAAAAAAGCAAATATGGAATTCTACACAAATTCAAATAAAAAATTCGATTCATGCATTGTTCTTATATATAAACAAACCATAATGCATTGAGTAAAATCAAATTCAACATCTTGTCTCTATTTGTTAGTACAAGCACTAAGACATATATGGATATCTATAATGAAGATAATCACAACCTTTACGAGATGACATCCCACCAATCCTCTCAGTTGGTTCCATGTTGAGCTCAAATTCTAATGACTCTAACCTTGTTATTTTCTTATCTTTTGCACATATTGTCCACAACCAACTCAATTAAGGAAAGTGCCATTGAGAAGTTAATAAGGGAAGAAAATATACTAGAGAGAAAAAAAAATTCAAAACACCACTCCATTAGTTTGAGCACACCGATATTTTGACGCTTTTCATTGCAATTATGTCCTCTATATGATGCACACTTAAGAGTCGTAAGCTCTTTATTGTTGGGAAGGAACATGTATAAAATATCTCAATATTTAATAGGTGACCTCGATTGTAAATATGATGCGATATCCCTTAGATAAACATTAGACTTGAACATTAAATCTGTATCTGAACTTGAGTGTGTGAATACAAATCATATGACTAATGTAATGAGTTTTCATGCCACTACATTCAACACTTATAGTAAGTGAAACAAACATGCAAAAATATAAACATAATAGTGTACAACTTTATGCACATTCAAAATCATTGATGTACATACTCATCCATACAAGCATCCATACATTTCTACTCAATGGCATGGCCCACATAACTCATGCAAAGTATCTCCTAAAGGTCAACCTTGGTCTTAATATTAAACTAAAACCCCTTAACTTCCTAAAATACATCCACTTATGTAATAATATAGCATTAGAACCCTAATTATTCCCCTACAAGTCCTTACACGGGTCATTAGATGTGAATAGGGTTTGTATTTTCCACTGCTTGCAATATGATGTGGCTTAATATTAATTTTTTATAAAAATATTATATCATCAAAATATTCATATAAGTTTATACACTATTATACATGCATTCAATGAATCCACATATAGTCATAGAGTATCACATAGTGTACCTAGTAATCCTCAAAGCAAAGATATTGAAATATTGTTGGATATGTAGATCAAGGTATAAAGATAAGTGTTGACACCATTTTTGACCATTCAAGAAATGATCATGATGAGATCTTTTTATCTAATGATGGAATTTATCCCATTATTTTACATTTCTCCATGTTTATTCCAATTAAATCCATTTCTTTACCCATTATCTTCAAAATAGGGGTTTATGGATAAAAGGCACTCTTTCACTAGACTTACGTGAAATTTTAACATCAGTAGATCTTTCTACAAGCCTTTTTTCGATAATATACCCAATAAAAATCCCCATGATGGAAAATATTCATCCCCATTACCAATTATAAATATAATTGCATTTCAACTCTCATAAACAAATATTATCACTAGTTGGAAAAGGAGAAAAATGCAATTAAATTTGATATACTAGTTGTAATCCAATATTACTTGAATTCATTTTCTTATTTTCTCTAAAAACTTTATAAAAGGAGGGAAGTGTACAATTGTCTTTAAACTTGTACTTCCTCTTTTGTTTTAAAAAGTACTATTTTCTTTAGTCTTTTACTTCATTCCTATTTACCTTTTTCAATCCACGTTCTATTGCAACCTCACAATCAATACAAAATTCCAAAATGGGATAAACCCAAAAACTTCTAGGTTGTTAGATATAAATAAAGAATCACAACTAGCTTCTAGATGACACTCTCAACATAATGATGTATTCCTCCAGGACTTCCATGTGGAGAAATCCTGCGTTTGAGACCCTAGGATCATATCCTTATTTTATTCATGAATCAACCCAAAGGGGTTACTCTATCTTAATCTCTTTCAACCTTCAAGATTGATTATCTCTCTTGGCTAAGAGAGGTTGAAGGGAAGATGAGACTTAGCAAAGGAATTCACCGCTTGGAAAACAAGATTGTCTTGAAGAAGAGGAGATAGTGGACAGATGACCAATAGCAAGGGAAGACGTCCTTTGGTGATTAAAGTGCATCCATTCAAAAGGAAGGCTCTAGGGGAAGTGGGCCTTTGTAAGGGTATCTAAGACCCTTGTATATGTTTTTCCTCACTTCCTAGAAAAGGAATCTAGTTCTTCGATTGAAAAGAGTCTTCCTTGGTATATGCTCTTGTTATTATTATACAAGGTGGTACTCAAGTGTTAAGACATCCTAAAGGTTGACCTCTCTAGGTAGTAGAGCCACATTATTTCAAGATAGAACCACTCTAAACACTTATGCTGATTTTTTGTTTTTTTAATATCTCTTATCCTTGTTTTTTTACCTATTTCACTTACATTGTATAATAATTTGTAGGTCCAATAGTTTGGTTTAAGTTTTTATAGCTCATTTTACCCCTCCTCTTGAGCCTAGATCCTACACTTACATCCCTATACAAAGAATAAAGTGATAGTAACATGACATCATCTTATATAAATCCAACATTCTAGCTCCATCTATGATCCTACAATAATTCATTACACACCTCAACTTAAAACAAGCCACACACAAACCTAATACCCGTATCAAATCCAACATCCAATTGTTGCACACACACCCCACTTGCCAGCAGTGACAATACAAAGCCACAAAAGTGAAATTATGTAAAACAAATTTGGAATCAAAACCATGAGCATCATTAGTCACATGATCTACATAGAGATTATCGATTAATGTTCTTTTTCAGTCACCGAGATAACATTATACCAAACATAAAGTCCATAAAGAAGTTCGTTGTGACATATTACAAATTCCATAGATTACAAGCCTTAGCTTACTAAAAGGGTCCATGACCCACACTCACAATATCACAACAGAAAGTAACCAGTTATGTGGAATTATTTTAGAACATAGCTAAATCCTACAACTATTGTAACTACGGCCCTAGAGGTCATGCATCCATAAAAAAACTCAAAACATGGAAAAGACACCACATAATATTTCTTCTCAGATCAGAGTGTACATGGAGAAAGATAGAACTTTATCTCTATGCTTTGTCTTTAGAGGAGATCACACAAATGCTACCTACCTCCAAGATATCCTTACACAAACATCAACCACCTTAGAATTTAAGGGAGATTTCCTACCCGTTGATCTTCACAACTGCTTTCAGGATAGTTCATCTAATGATCTAAAAAGTGTAGAAAACCATAGGAGTGAGGCCCTTAGTTCCTTCATTATGGTATAATATCTAAAATGTATATTACTTACCAGATAAGGAAAGATATATGTACGAAAAATAGTTTAACAATTAAGTATAAAAAGTATCAGTGTGTCATGAGGTACATGCTTATCGAATCACTCTAGGACCAAGATGACCTATAATGATGTTACAACATATTGACCGGCCTAAATCGTGCGTCCTAAAATTGGAGGCGGATTTGAAGTAGTCGGACTTTTACATTTATAACCCGAAACCTTCTAGGCCCCCACAACTTTGTTTACGGGGTCGAAGTAGATATACGGGGTCGAACACAGGGATAAGGGTGGTAGTGTAGAGAACACTGAATCAACACGTTACACTCCGACAAGGGTAAAGAGATGGTAAGGTTCCCAAAGGGAACAGTAGGATAAGACTGATAAAATAAAAGAAACCTATCTCCAACTGGATCTATGAGGAAGATTAAGGTTTTTAAGAAATTATCAGTTTTTAGGGGTTTTCGTGCAACGAAAATAGAGAGATAACACTAAAGCTTTAGTAAGGTACGAAGGAGAAAACTTCGGTAAAACAGGCGGCAGCAGAAACATCCCGTACCCCTCCTCTCAAAGCGGGCACCTCTAACCAAGCATCAACAACCCTCTCGAGGTTACTGGACTTAAGTTAGAGTGGAAAGATTACTAAAGCAACCCCAATTTCGGGCACTCTCGTACACCAGAATCAGACCAAACACTAGAGCCACAACACCTCTCTTGAGGCTGTTGTAACGGGAAAACATGATTTAGTAGCTAATCAAAACGCGATCCAATCATACAAGCTAGAGTTCAGATGTTAAACATAGCAATCATCTGACAAAGGTACCAAACATACAGCAGTAGATAGCTAAACTCTTCTATTTCCATAAACATATAATGGTCTGATTACATTGCATAAGTAAAAGAAGTAAATGACTGAAGTAATAAAGATAAACATCGCCTCCTTGATCTAGAAGGACGACAGACAACAACAGAATCTCCAACCTGATACCGGGCAGGAGCCTCGCCCGATACGCCCGTGTCGGGTGGCACCCTCTCAGGAAACACGCTTATGATGGGTAGACGTATCACGCAGGGCACCCTTACCCGATACAGTCATGTCGAGCGACACCCTCTCGGGCGACACACCGTGACAAGCGATACGTATCAGGGTTTGGTATTGTGTCGGGCTTAGAGTGTCACTTTAAGTATCGGTCACTTGTATCAGGTATCCTTGTTGGGCGATATCGGCCTGTAGTGGTGCCCAGGACGGCCCTAAGTGAACCATTCCCTCCCTCTCGGGATGGGGAAATGCTCACCTAGAATCGCCTGGCACAACCTCTGAGGCACAATACGCTAGCGCCAAGCTCTTTACTCTGGTAGCTCTCGCAGGGTTCTGACCCGTCCCATCGTAGTCCTGTAGCTCCTATTTATAGTCGGCGGTTGGTGAAGTTATGGTGCTCAGGACGCCACGTGTCCTTCATCGGCTCTTATTATCGCGGGGTCGGGGATGGCCGATATCAGTATCGCCCGTCACAAGGATGTCGGCTGTCGGTCATCGTGACGGGCGACGCCTGCTGGTGGGTAGCCGTATCGCGCGACACGCTTAAGTTGTCGTGGCGAGCCCGACTCCCTGTCAGGTAAGAGGCGTGTCGCCCGTTGGTTCCTTCTTGCGCGACATCCTTGTGTCGCACGTCAGTGTATTGTGCTTCCCTGTCGGGCAATGAGCGTATCGGTCGGCAGGTGGGAAGGCCGATGCATGTAGAACACATTTGTGGGCCGGGACGGGCCTTGTTGCTGATAAATGGGTTAAAATGGAAAAAAATTCTTCAAAAGATGATAAATTTGGGTTAAGAGCGTTGTGTGGCCTGTTATTGCAAAAGTACATACAAAAAGAGAGGAAATCAGTTTAAAAGGGTAGTTTTGATAAAGAAAAGCAGCCAAAAACATCACAAAATTTGGTGTTATCAACTCCCCCAAACTTAACATTTTGATTGTCCTCAATCAATATTTAAACTTCATTTTGTGATGCTTCTTCTTGCCCGGTATAGTTTTCAGACCATGGGTTAGAGCGATTTTTGGGGTGTCTTTCTGAGAATACGGCCGAACAACAGACTTTATTTTCTCCTGCCTTATTTAAGCAAAACTTTTCTCTACAGCTGCGGCGAGACTTTGGTGCATGATTCTGAAGTTAGCTTTCACACCAAACAGTTTTAGGGACAGAAAGTTGTGTGTTGGGTAGGCTAAGGCTTTTTGGATTTTTCTTGTTTCCCATTAGTCCATCCAGGTACGAGTCTGTTAACGGGCAAGTGGTCCCTGCAGTCCAAGCCAGTTGGCTTTAGAGCAGTGATTTCACATCCTACGTACCACTGCCCCGGATCTACCATGCCTAAAGATGGGTACTTTTGGAAAACAAGTGTGTATATATTTCTTTTTTCCTTTCTTTTCATTGGTCACAACTCTCATGCTTTTATTCACTCTCATATGGCTGCTTTCTCTTTTTGGGATTTTTGTTGGGTAGGGGAGAACAAGAGGAGTTTTGTTGCTGTTTGGACAGCTTTTTCCTTCTGCATACACGTCTCTTAGATGTTGCAAGATTATATTTCACAATTTTTGGCGTGGAAAGTTCGTAGTCTTTTGTTGTTTGAGGCTGCATTATCAGAATGACATAACAAAATTTGCATCTCTTTGGGAACATAGAAAACCAACTGGCAAGAAGTCGTATCATGTTTTTACTTATAATAGTGACTTTGTACATATGCAGGGAGACAAAATAAGCAACAAATTTTCAAAATTTTCAATTTTTTTTATATGAGTATGCATACGTACACATGATATAGGAGAAAAATGAAAGAACACAAAGGGTGGAGTTGAAGAAAAAAATTTTATACCTCCCTCACTGGTACATTGGGTATCCCCCCAAACTTGCTCCACACTCTGTCCCAGAGTAGTGAAGTAGATAGGGTAAGGTAATGTTAACCCAGTGAGGGTTAGACGTTGATCGCGCCTACAGATAGTTGTACCATATGGTAAAAGTGCGTTCGGAATTGCAAGATTCAATGAGATTAGTCATGCGCTTTTGCTGAGGAAGAAGTTCACATTCCCTTAGATCAGGTAGACTTTTTAAGATGCTTCCGTTATGAACATGAACAAAAGGCCTGATCATCAATCTAAGCTTCTTTAAACCTTTATCATCTATTGGACTAGTCAGACAAGTCCACTTGAGTCCATTTTCTTTCCCAGGAGGATGCAGCCAGAACAAGTGCAAAGCTCTCAAGAAGGAAGGCTCATGTGGATTATGACGATGATAACCAACCTATGGTAGATAGAGAGCTCTTGAAAACACTTGGGCATACTATATCAAAAGAAGATACCCCCCCCCCCCCAAGATGAAGGTGTCTTCATGACTGATGAACCCAAGATACCCACATTCAAAACAGAGGCCACTGGAGAAAAACTTCCACTGATTTTCTCTTTTGGAGATGGTCCTAGACCACCGCAGAAGACAGACTATGATAAGGAAATGGACCTCTCTTGGGGCTATTAAATCAAGAAATTCCGCCCTTGCTCTTTTTTCGGCGATTGATGGCCCAACTGCTTCGGGATTCTGGCATTTCTGTCCGTCTGTTGTTGCTTCAGCTATGACCGCAGTGTCGATTCTTCTGCCGTGTTTTTCAACTTGACTGTTATCAACTTGACTGGGGGCTTGTTTTGTACGGGCCATACCTGTTATAAAGTCCATTGATCATTTAAATGTTAGGTAGGCAAAAAAAACTGATATCATGATAAAACTTGTCTCATTGCGAAGTCCGAGTATCGTTCATCAAAAGAACATCCTAGTCGATACAAAACTGGCCGATAAGGAGGAGAAGCTACACATCACACCTGTTGCCTGACACGGGTGTATCGGGCGACACGGTCGCGTGAATCAAACTACCAGACAGGGACTTCCCCGAAAGAGAGAGAAACATGTTGCCTGATAATAAGAACAAGTGATGTGACACAAGAATGGGCGATACGGTTTATCGCCCGACACGTCGTATCGGGAAAACGCGTAAGAAAAACATATCGCGTGCACACGTGTCAGGAGACACAAGAAAAATCAACTAAAGTCGTCCACCCGATACACTACACATGATAAGAAGCTTGTGTCGGGCAAGCAGGCTGTCGGGCTATACCTTTGCTATCTGAAGCAACCCTGGTCGACACACGAGCAAAGGGGGAAATTACTACATGATACGGGTGGCTAGAAGAGAAAACGTAATGGCCCGACATGGTAAAACCTCCGTACTATATATAGCAATCTCAACCGGGGGTAAACGGGTAAATCTGGGGCGCGCGTCGGCCGTTGAGACAAGTCATTCCCGAGACGAGCGGTTCCATCCGTCTAATCAAGGGCAATTATTCATCTTGCCTGATACGGGCACTCGTCGCCCGGGAGTACCGTCCGTCACGGGCTTTGCAATCCCTGATATGCCGTTGTCCAATACGAGCGGTTCTGCGTGCCGGATGAGTTGCCACCCGATACGATCATCAAAGGAGATACACGTCCGATACGCGGCCTGAAGAACTAAAAACGAGGCGAAGGAAAAAGCAATTGATGAGTAAAACATCATTGGCTTAGGGTTAAGTCCTTGACCTCAGATAGTATTACTCCTCAATTCTTCATAAAACCGAGCGGTGGCCCATAAAACAGAAGAGTCGGCACATGGGGCACATGCACTGACTCAGGCCTTATTACAGTCCATATGTCCATAATGTTTGTTTTGAAGGAAAGTAAATAACATCCTATTCTAGGAAAGAAAAGAAAGCTCGGGCTGCCCCCTGAGGAGTGCTGGAGTTTTCGTCGCCAGCTCTACCGGTTTAGGTTCTTCACTTTTGGCTTTCAACAGTATCCATGTCCTGCAAGTTGATCTCTGCCCTCCTAACAAAAGCTTCGTCTTCATAGTACCTCTTCACTCTGTGCCCGTTTACTTGAAAGATCTTAGTCGGATCATCTTTGTCATATAGTTCCATCATTCCTGACGGGTATATGTTCGACACAGTGAACGATCCCGACCATCTCATTTGTAACTTTCCAGGAAAAAGACGAATGGAGGATTTAAATAATAAAACTTTATCCCCTTCACTTACATCCTTTCTCCTTATGTGGGAATCATGCCACACCTTCGTCCTTTTTTATAAATTTTCACATTCTCATAAGCATGAATCCTTAACTCTTCAAGCTCTTGTAGCTGCAAGTATCTCTTTTCTCTAGCTTTCTCTAGATCCATATTCAAGAATTTAATTGCCCAAAGGGCCTTGTGTTCTAGTTCCAGAGGTAGATGACATGATTTTTCGTAGATCAACTTGTAGGGGGTGGTTACAATGGGCATTTTGTAGACAGTCCTGTAGGCCCAAAGTGTGTCGTCGAGCTTTAATGACCAATCCTTCCTCGTCCGGATGACAGTCTTTTCCAGAATCGGCTTGATTTGTCTATTTGAAACCTCTACTTGCCCGGAAGTCTATGGGTGATAGGGTGTAGCGATCTTGTGCTTAACTCCATACCTTCGTAGGAGTGCTTCAAACTATCTTTCACCAAAATGCGACCCACCGTCGCTTATTACAGTGTGTGGTACACCGAACTGAGGAAAAATCATCTTTTTGAACAACTTTATCACAGAATTAGCGTCGCACGTTTGGGTGGCCACAACTTCTACCCATTTCGATACATAGTCTACTGCCACTAGAATGTATTGATACCCCTTTGATGGAGGAAACATACCCATGTAATCAATCCCCCATACGTCGATGATTTCTACTTCAATCCAATTCGCCATCGGCATCTCATTCCTTCGCCCTATATTGCCTGCTGACTGGCACTCTTTATAGACCTTTACAAAATGTACACCATCCTTGAATAAAGAAGGCCAGTAAAAACCTGATTGTAGCACTTTTGCAGCAGTCCTTTCGCTGCCCAGATGTCCCCCATAAGGGGACGCGTGGCACTCCTTCAGAATGGTCAGGGTTTCTTCCTCGAGAATGCATCTCCTGTACAAGTTATCAGCACACCTTCTGAAAAGGAGAGGATCATCCCAATAGTAATTTTTCACGTCCACGAACAACTTCTTTTTCTGATTATATGTGATGTCAGGAGGCAACTCTCCACAAGCAAGATAGTTACAGATATCTGCAAACTAGGGTAAGTCTTCTTCTTTGGTTTCAGCCAACATTAAAGCTTCGTCGGCATAGTTGTCATTGATGGGCGGTTCCCCCTGTCCTTCGGCCACGATCCTTGATAAGTGGTCAGCGAGCACATTTTCTGCACCCTTCTTGTCGATAATCTCATGGTCGAATTCTTGTAGCAATAAGGCCCACCTCAACAGTCTGGGGTTTGTATCTTTCTTTTGCATTAGGTATCTTATGGCCCCGTGATCTGTATATATCTTGACCTTTTCTCCAATGAGGTACGACCTGAACTTATCAAAGGTGAAGACAATTGCGAGCATCTCTTTTTCGGTAGTCGTATAATTCACCTGAGCTTCGTCCAACGTGCAACTAGCATAGCAGATTACGTGGTGCTTTTAATCTTTTTTCTGCTCCAGGACCGCTCCTACTGCATAGTCACTGGCGTCGCACATAAGCTCAAATGTTAAATCCCAATCTGGAGCTTGGAGGATGGGTAATGAGACAAGGGCGTTCTTCAAAACCTGAAAAGCATTTAGACAGTCATCAGAAAAAACAAATTCAACATCCTTTACCAGCAAATTGGACAATGGCTTTGAAATCTTCGAGAAGTCCTTTATGAATCTTCGGTAATAGCCAGCGTGTCCGAGGAAGCTCCTCACTCCTGTTACAGACTTTGGTGGAGGAAGCTTGGATATGGCTTCAACTTTGCTAGTGTCCACCTCGATGCCACACCTTGAGATCTTATGCCCCAGAACGATGCCCTCTCGTACCATAAAATGACACTTTTCCCAGTTTAAAACCAGACTGTTCACCTCGCCTCTTTACAGAACCAAAGATAGGTTTTTCAGGCAGGTATCGAAGTCCTTTCCATAGACTGAAAAATCTTCCATGAAAACTTCTACGATATCTTCCAAAAAATCTGAAAACATTGATATCATGCATCGTTGAAACGTGGCGGGAGCGTTGCAGAGTCCGAAGGGCATCCTTCTGAAGGCATAGGTGCCGTAGAGGTAGGTAAAGGTTGTCTTCTCTTGGTCGTTGGGCAAGATGGGGACCTGATAAAATACTGAAAGTCCATCCAAGAAATAGAAAAAGTCATGATGCGCTAATCTTTCAAGAACTTGATCAATAAAAGGTAGTAGAAAATGATCTTTTTTGTAGCCTGGTTTAGCTTCCTGTAATCAATGCACATTCTCCATCCGGTGACGGTCCTAACTGCCACCTCATCGCCCTTTTCTCCTTTTACCACTGTCATACCACCTTTCTTGGGTACTACGTGGATCAGACTTACCCAATTACTATCGCTGATTAGGTAAATGATCCCCGCATCCCTTAACTTGATTACCTCTTTCTTGACGACCTCTTTCAACATCTGATTCAGCTTCCTCTGGGGTTGAGCCAGAGGCTTGGCATATTCTTCCAGATTGATGCGATGCATGCGTAAAGCGGGGCTAAGGCCTTTGATGTCTTCCACTGAGTATCCTATAGCCCGACGGTGGAGTCTTAACTCCTCAAGAAGCATGTTCAGCTGGTTCCTTGAAAGATTGGCGTTGACAATGATAGGGTTCCTTTCTTCCTGATCTAGGAATTCATATATCAATCCTTCAGGTAACAATTTCAATTCAGGCTTGGCCCTGGAGGTCCTTTCGTGTGGCCCCCCCTCGAGAGAGGCATACTTGACAGATTCTTCCACCTCCTCCTTGCTGCTCAAATCTTCATCAGACAGGTCAAGAAGGCTGAGACACTCCACAACTTCTGGGCCTTCAAAGTCAGAATCTTGACCGCTCATCGCCCTTGCAAGGGGGTCTACCATGCAGATGTCTTCTTCTATCTCCTCGCAGAATGATCGTAGTTGTCCGCAAAGCAAGCAAACTCAGGAAGGGAAGGTCCTTTCATTGCATCCTTAACCTTGAAGTCTAAGTGGTCGATACCAACCCTCAGAGTGATAATCCCCTCAGAAACATCGATCAACGCCCTTCCCGTAGCTAGGAAAGGACGTCCAAAGATGACAGGGCAGTGGGGGTCCTCCACAGTGTCAATGATGACTATATCACACGGAATGAAGAAGTTACCTACCTTGATCGGCACATCTTCGACAACGCCGATGGGTCTTTTGAAGGTGTGATCTGCTAGTTCAATCCTCATGTTGGTTCTAACCATATCGGTTAAACCTAATCTTTGCACGAAGCTTAGTGGCATGAGGCTGATGCTAGCCCCTAAGTCGGCAAGACCTTTCCGCTCGACATTGTCTCCGATGGCAAAAGGGATTGTAAAAGCCCCAGGATCTCTCTTTTTGTTGGGCAGATCCGGCTTTAGGAAAGTAGAGGATGCAGCTGCTAGATGCACAGTCTCAATCCTTCCTCCTCTCCTCTTCTTCGTGATTAGATCTTTGAGGAACTTGGCATAAGTTGGCATTTCTTCCAAGGCGTCCAGAAAAGGAACTTCCAGATAAAGTTTCTTGATTGATTCCATGAATATTTCGTGGTGCTTCTTCAGGTTTTCCTTTATCAATTTGTATGGAAAAGGTAGCCTGGGAGCGTAAGGGCTTCTCCCACCAGGTAGCTCCTCGAAAGATCTCTGTTCAGGCTCTCGGTCATCAGCTTGTCTATTTTCATCTTCTACCAGATTTGCACCCTCAGTCCTTGACTCAGACTCTGGTCTAGCCTCCTCATTACACTCCACTATCCTCCCAGATCTTAGCACTGCCATTCTGGCAGTTTTGGGGCATGAGAGCATCTTTCTTGAAGGGTTCTTCATCAAAACGACCATCTGGGCCAACTATTGATCAACCTTTCGTTGGCGCGTCTGCAAATTTGCCATCTGGAACTGCATGGAGTTTAGAACTCCTGGATTGGGATGCGCACTCTGTGCCAGCCGGTTGATGATTGCATCTTGTCTCTTTATGAAAGCAAACAACTGTCCAACCAAGTTGGGTTGGTGAGAAACCTCGTCTTGGCCTGGACTGGTGCTCGAGAGAGGTCTGGCTCTCCCTTGGCGTTCACCTTCAGAAAGAGGTTGCTCAAAGTGAGGCATGTTTGATGGTGTTGATGCTCGGTTGACCAGAATGCCTTCCTTCTGAGTGGCTGAAATAGCACGATAAATCAAGTTAGAAAATATGTTATCAATAATACAATTATTCATTTCAGGCAAAGAATAATAATAATAAAGAAAGGAAAAAGAGAGTGCTGTCAAGCTTATTTCTAAGCTTGAGGCACTGGAGTGTAGTTAGTGGATTCTGGTTCGTCAACAGTACCGTTTTGCCTTGTCCCTGACAACGGCGCCAAAAAGTTGACCGGCCTAAATCGCACATCCTAAAATTGGAGGCGGATTTGAAATAGTCAGACTTTTACATTTATAACCCAAAACCTTCTAGGCCCTCGCAACTTTGGTTACAGGGTCGAAGTAGATATACGGGGTCGAACACAGGGACAAGGGTGGTAGTGTAGAGAACACTGAATCGACACGTTACACTCCGACAAGGGTAAAGAGATGGTAAGGTTCCCAAAGGGAACAACAGGATAAGACTGATAAAATGAAAGAAACCTATCTCCAACTGGAGCTACGAGGAAGATTAAGGTTTTTAAGAAATTATCAGTTTTTAGGGGTTTTCATGCAATGGAAATAGAGAGATAACACTAAAGCTTTAGTAAGGTACGAAGGAGAAAACTTCGGTAAAACAGGCGACAACATAAACATCTCGTACCCCTCCTCTCGAAGCAGGCACCTCTAACCAAGCATCAACACCCCTCTCGAGGTTGTTGGACTTAAGTTAGAGTGGAAAGATTACTAAAGCAACCCCGATTCTGGGCACTCTCGTACACCAGAATCGGTCCAAACACTAGAGCCACAACACCTCTCTCGAGGCTGTTGCAATGGGAAAACACGATTCGGTAGCTAATCGAAATGCGATCCAATCATACAAGCTAGAGTTCAGATGTTAAACATAGCAATCATCCGACAAAGGTGCCAAACATACAACAGCAAATAGCTAAACTCTTCTATTTCCATAAATATATAATGGTCTGATTACATTGCATAAGCAAAAGAAGTAAATGACTGAAGTAATAAAGATAAATGTCGCCTCCTTGATCTAGAAGGATGACAGACAGCAGCAGACTCTCCAGCCCGATACCGGGCAGGAGCCTCATCTGATATGCCCATGTCGGGCGGCACCCTCTCAGGCGACACGCTTATGAAGGGTAGACGTATCATGCGAGGAGACCTTACCCGATACGGTCATGTCGGGCGACACGCCGTGACAAGCGATACGTATTGGGGTTCAGTATCGTGTCGGGCTTAGAATGTCGCTTTAAGTATCAGTCACTTGTATCGGGTATCCTTGTTGGCCGATATCAGCCTGCAGTGGTGCCTGAGACGGCCCTAAGTGAACCATTCCCTCCCTCTCGGGATGGGGAAGTGCTCTCCTAGAATCGCCCGACACAACCTTTGAGGCACGATACGCTAGCTCCAAGCTCTCTACTCTGGTAGCTCTCGCAGGGTTCTGACCCGTCCCATCAGAGTCATGTAGCTCCTATTTATAGTCGGCGGTTGGTGAAGTTATGGTGCTCAGGACACCACATGTCCTACATCGGCTCTTATTATCGTGGGGTCGGGAATGGCCGATATTAGTATCGCATGTCACAAGGATGTCGACTGTCGGTCATCGTGATGGGCGGCGCCTGCCGGTGGGTAGCCGTTTCACGCAACACGCTTAAGTTGTCATGGCGAGCCCGGCTCCCTGTCGGGTAAGAGGCGTGTCGCCTGTTGGTTCCTTCTTGCGCGGCATCGTTGTTTCGCACGTCGGTGTATTGTGCTGCCCTGTTGGGCAATGAGGTGTATCAGCCAACAGGTGGGAAGGCCGATGCATGTGGAACACATTTGTGGGCCGGGACACGCCTTGTTGCTTATAAATGGGTTAAGATGGGAGAAAATTCTGCAAAAGATGATAAATTTGGGTTAAGAGCATTGTGTGGCCTGTTATTGCAAAAGTACGTACAAAAAGAGAGGAAATAAATTTAAAAGGGTAGTTTTGATAAAGAAATAGCAGCCAAAAACATCACAAAATTTGGTGTTATCACATATACATATCAAATTATAATTAGCTTATCATTCAAGAGCACATCCATGTCTACCACCAAATAAGCATGAACACATATGCTACATGGTCGAAGTATACTTGTATGTGCCCTGGGCTGATTGAGGTGTACGACTCAATCCACTATCTAGATGCTAGTAAGCCATCATGTACCTTATAAGATATCCAGATTCCCAAAATATCTTTTCACAACCTCGACTTAGAGTGCAGTAATATAAAAGGTAGGTAGTCCACTAGATAGTCTATTGTGGATATATGCTTAAAAGTAGATTCACCAAACTCAGGCCCTTCATGGGTACCTAGGTCACGAAGCCAAACACGGGGTAATAACCATTCATGTGATATTCCATATAATCATCTCAATTCTCATACACTTCCATTCATTGGCCTTTACCAAGTCCCAAACAATGTTCAAAGATGATGTGATATAGACTCCCTATATCCCCATATATTCAGTAATATATATGACTCCGTTCATCTTCTCACAACTTCTTGTTGATATAAGATTTATTCTTTTCACTACCCTCCCAATTGAACTAGGGGAATTGATCTACAAACTCAGGGATCTAAAACTTGTATTTCCTTTTAATAGTTAGATTCATTCGTTATGAGTATGTCAACAAGAGTATAATATGCACTAACAAAATTAAGGAAGTAGTTTTGCAATAATAACTTTAGAAGATATAAAATGCTTAACCACCATGATCTAAATTCTTAAGGAAAAACACATAAACCATGCCTCTAATAACATCTAGGCATTACATATAACTTGATACTCCATGATCATAGAAGATAATAGGTTATCTAAAGACCATTAGTTTTTGTACCATTTTGTACCCATAAACAAAAAAAAAAAATATTTAGGACCCTCTTTTTCACTAATAGAGTCATTTTTACGTATTCCAGCTACATACCAATAGCAAAATAGCTAAAAACACATACTTAGGACGTATAATAGGAAGGAAGAACTTACACGTTATCATCTTAAGGACATACATATCATATTACATCAAAAATAGAATCTTTAACTTCTAAAATCATCAAAGGTTGTATCTACACAAAGAAGTAACTGCTACCTACCTACTTGTGATGTGTAGCCCCAAAAAGGTAGGCTCTATAATTATCAGTATAGGCTCAAGGTACATAAAATCACTATGTTTTAGCACTTTTAAGAAATATAACAACAAATTCTTGACATGAAAGCATATAGTAGGCACTAAACAAGTCAAATTTTATATCACTCACTTGAAAAGGGAAGAAACAAGTATTTACCCAAAAACATCTACAAATAACCAAATTTCATGATAAACTTCTTTGACAAAGGCAAACTCTCTAAGATCTAAATCCTTCACTCAAACACCCTCAACTTCTACCTGGCACATGGCCTAAGGATAACTAAGCAAGGAAATAGAAGGTTGAATAGGGAGTAAGACGACAAATGCATATTCATCCTAGTTTTAGTTACATTTGCATTCTAGTTTTGCATCCATTTCCATCATTTTAGCTTAAAACTAGCTTGCATTTATTTTCTATTTATTTTATGGTAAATTATAAAGTTTTGATCCAAATTCTTTGTTTCATGGAAGCCTTGAACTTCATGGCATGCTAAGAGTATAGGAGACCTTGGTCTCACTAGTCGGTTTATTTGTCACTCCAATAGTTTATGATTCCATTGGTTGATGCTTCATAGGCACAAATCCTTAGACACATGAAAATAACCCCTCGAAGAAGTTTGCATCATTCGACCTTTCTAGAAGTTGTCAACCTTTAATTTACATATTTTTTAGCAAACGATTGATTTTCATTTAATTTTGGCAAACCGTTAGTTTGTACTACATCTAACAAACCTTCGGTTTGCAACATTTTGTCCCTCCTTTAGTTGACAATTGAAGGAAATCCAATGCTCTCACCATCCAATGGATGCGTATCACTCTCCTTCTGATGGCTGACGTACACTCCAAAAATGAAGGAATTTTTTCACTACCTTGCAGAGGTTTTGCTGAGCTTGCCTTCCAATGGATGCACAATGTCCACTAGTACATAACCGACCTTTAGTGTCAGTTATTTAAGGCCTTTAGTGTCGGTTCTTAAGTGACACCTATGTGGGTGCCGCTAAAAGCCCAACCGTTACACGTCGGTTCTCAAACTGACGCCAAAACCCTTCGCGTGCCACCGAAAACACGCTGAAAACGTGCCAGCAGGGGGTATAGACGTCGGTTATTAGGTTCGAAACCGAGGCCACATACCTTCGCGCCACAGAAAGGGCACCATCTGGGGCACTATCGGCATCAGTTACTTAGTGATAACCGATGCCATCTCACCCGCTGCCACGGCCGTGCTGACCAGCACGCCCATGTTGTCTGGCCTCTAGGGAAATTGACGTCGGTTACTAGTAGGGCAACCGACACTGTTATCCTATGTCATCAGTTTTATACAAATATCCGACACCTGTTTTATGTCTGGTTCACTGCCACATCCATGCTGGCCAACACAGCTGTGGTGTCTGGCCTCATTAGGGAAATTGACGTCGGTTACTAGTATGTAAACCGACATTGTAACCATATATCATCAGTTTTGTTCAAATAACTGACGCCAATATTTTTTTGTTCTTCTATCAGGCTACAGACCTGCTGTGGCTGGTTGCAGGATGAGAAACCTGCAGTTCAGTTATGAACTACAGGTTTTACGACATCCATTGATATCAGCCAACAACAGGCCATAAACCTGCAAAATTAACATGATGGACAATATTATATATATGTGATTCACACTCATGTATAAGAACATTTAATTCATATTATTTTTTTTCATCACACGCATGTAGAAACTAGTAGCAACCTACAGTTCCATTTATTTCATCTCTTTTCACATTCAGACACATGTAGAAACATTCATGTATTGATGATTTTCACACACAATTCATAAAAATTCATTCACATTGTCATCATTGTCATTATTGTCAACAAAATCATATATTCAAAGAGCCATGAAATAGAAAAAGAAGCCACAATGAAGGGAAGAATGATACAGATACAATACATAAAGTGCAGCATGCACAAGTGTTTCAGATTCATATAACAACATGACAGACTAACACATATATAGTGCATAATAACAATAGTGCCAAATTTACATACAACACTATAGCTTAGTACATATATATAGTGGGACTAAGGTGACGATCCCACCTGCTAAAATAGGTTACCGACAACTACATGTTATGACTAGGAGGTCGTGATTCAGCAACCGTATGCATTAGCAGGAGGACAAACATATTTCACCACGAGTTAACATTGAAGAAGGTCTACTAACCTTCTTCAATGTTAACTTGTGGTGAAATCTGTTTGTCCTCCTGCTAATGCATACGATTGTTGAATCACGACCTCCCAGTCATAACATGTAGTTGTCGGTAACCTATTTTAGCAGGTGGGATCGTCACCTTAGTCCCACTATATATCTATATAACCTTAGTGTGGGATGCTTGCTTTCTCTCCGACTGTTGCGCTTTGGATTTACAAAGCAATGTCGATGGCCTGCATAGCTATGTCATGGCCATCCTGCATAGTTTGTAGTCTTTGGTGAATGCCTGCAAATTAAATAGAATTGCTATTAACTAGTATCCTAAAAATTTGATAAAAAAACACACTTACATAATATAATTATAAATGAACATATAGATAGAAACCTCAGGGATATATTCTTAAAACTTACATTTTCAGGCGGTGCAAGCACGTCCTCACCCTCACGGTGATCATCAACACAGTCATCATGGGAACATAATAAAAATATAAACATCCATGCCTCTAATATTGTGATCTTTTATCAATTAACAATCATTCATTATGATCCCCACGAACATACAAGTCATTGTGATCCCCAACTTCAATGTTTGGTGGTGTTGGCAACCCAACTGAGAATGGATTGGAGTCATCATACTTATCATAGTACTCTTCTTCATCTATAGGATCTTCAATGAACTATCTTTTACCATGAAGAACAACCGACCATTTATCATTTGCAGGATCATCGATATAAAATACTTGTTTTTCTTGTGATGCCAATATGAATGGTTCCCCCTTCTTGCCAATCTTTTCAAATTTCACTAACGTGAAACCCAATTCATCCACTATAACTCCTTTTTTGTTGTCAACCCAATTACATTTAAAGAGTGGAATTCTGAAATCTACATAGTCAAAGTCCCATATGTCTTCAATGACACCGTAATATGACATTTTAGCTTCACGTGGACTTTTATCCTTTACACTTGCAAAAAACAATGAAGACGCTTGAAGGGTGACCCCGCTATTTTGGACGACACTCTTATCATATTGATGCTTTGTGTAATATGAGAAACCATTTATGTCAAACCCTTCATAAGACATAACATTCAATTTTGGTTTAAAGGCGAGGCATTTGATGGTTTCAGTAACATTATCTGGTGTTTGAGATAGTTGATGTAAGACTTTATCTTCAAACCACTTAATAAATGTCTTGTTATACTTTCTAGCAAGCCACATTGAATTGGATCGAGGATATTGTCTCTTGATGAAATTGGTATGTTCCTCGATATAAACACTCACTTTGTCGATGTTGTGTAAAATATACAAGTGACCTTGCTCCAACTGCTCACTGCTGATTACTTTCACCCGTGCTCCCAAAACTCCTTTGCCAAAATGCTCCTCAATATTCTTGTCATTCACGGGAGCGTCATTACCACTCAGAAAGTCATTGAAAAAATCCATAACCTCTCTCGCCACATAACCCTCAATAATACTCCCTTCAGGACGATAACGATTTCGAACATCACCTTTAAAAACACTCATGTATCGTTCAAAGGGATACATCCAATGCAAGAAAACTGGTCCCAACATTTTCACTTCCCTAGTCAAGTGGACAACAAGATGTACCATGATATCAAAGAACGACGGAGGAAAATACATCTCAAGCTGGCATAGGGTAACAACCACTTCTCTTTGCAAATTATCGAGAGTATCATGGTCAATAACTTTGCTGCACAAACTGTTGAAAAAGAAACAAAGTCTGATGATTGCAAACCTTACATGCTTCGACAATATAGATCTAATTGTCACAGGCAATATTTGTTGCATTAGAATGTGACAATCATGAGATTTAAGACCTATCAACTTCATATTTTTCATTGATACCAATGTACGGATGTTGGATGAGTAACCCTGTGTCACCTTAACATTCACCAAGCATTCACAAAATGCTTTCTTCTCCTTTCTAGACAACGTGTAATAAGCGGGAGGTAAGTATGTTCTTTTATTACCCATTTCACGTAATTTTGTTAATCCTGACCTTATTCCCATTTCACGTAGGTCCATTCTGGATTTTATCCCATCTTTAGTCTTACTTGGTATATTCAACAGAGTACCGATGACGCTATCACATACATTTTTCTCAACGTGCATGACATCGATACAAAGCCTGATTGTCAAAGAACTCCAATAAGGAAGATCCCAAAATATCAACTTCTTCTTGAATAAAGACTTGTCACTCCTTGTGGCCATCGTACATTGTGATCTCTTACCAAATTCATTGGCGATGTCTTTCACTCTTTCATAAACATCCTCCCCTGATATAGGTTTAGGTGCACTACGTTCTTTATTCCATCCATTGAATGCTTTGCGCAACCTACTATACAGATGAAATTTTGGAAGAAACCTTCGATGAGAAAGATATACAGTCTTGCCGCCATGTTTTAGTCGTATTGAATCAGTGTTCACTTCACATATAGGACACACTTTAGATCCTTTGACACTATATCCAGACAAATTCCCATATGCTGGAAAGTCATTCACAGTACAAAACAACATAGCGTGCAAACAAAATGTCTCTCTTCATGAAGCATCATAGGTCATCACACCTTCACCCCAGAGTTTCTTTAAGTCATCAATTAGAGGTTCAAGATAAACATCGATATCATTTCCAGGTTGTTTAGGGCCCGATATCAACAACGACAACATAACATACTTATTTTTCATACACAACCAGGGAGGAAGATTGTATATAACAAGCATGACTGGCCAAGTGCTATGTTGGCTGGTCAATGTCCCGTACAGATTCATCCCATCTGTATAAAGCCCAAGTCTTAGATTCATGTCCTCTTCACCGAATTCAGGGTACAATAGATCAATCTTCTTCCACTATGGGGAATCAGACGCATGTCGTAGGATCCCATCATTATTTTTCTTAACATCTGCATGCCACCTCAAATTCTTTGCATCCATAGGATTGGCAAACAAGCGTTGAAACCGTGGTATTATAGGTAGATACCACGTCACCTTGGCGGGAGAACCAGTTTTGGACTCCCCCGCATAGTCCTTTTGAAATAATACACAATCATTCGGGCATGCGTGTATCTTCTTGGCCTCCATTCCCATTGGGCACAACAATTTCTTTAACCGGTATGTTGAGATCGGCAACTCGTTTCCTTCAGGAAGAATTTCTTTCAACAAAGACAACAATGACGTGAAGCTTTTGTCGCTCCATCGATTGTTAGCTTTCAGTTTATACAATCTCAACACAGCACTAAGCTTCGTAAACTTACAACCCATGTATAATGATATCTCATCATCATGCACAATGTTTCTAAACATGGGAGGTGGATCGATGTGCTCTACCCCACAACTATCCAGCATCGCATCAACGATGTCTACTGGAACTGGTTCATTCACATATACGTCATCAAAGGCAATTTCTTCTTCCACACAAGCACTTCTATCGACATCCACTGCTTTCAGGTTTGAAATCTCTCCATGCCAGTGCCATTCTGTATAGCCTTGTACAATCCCGTTGCACATGACATGACTTCTGATTTCGTCACCAGTACTGATTTTCAAGTTGTTACTGCAATGCCTACATGGACAGTAGAACCTATCTCCAGGTTGTTTCCTATGTTCCTCAGCAAATCTAACAAACTGATCAAGACCAAAAATAAACTCTGGGGTGCAACGATTGCGAATGGACATCCATGATCTATCCATTCTACGATCAAAGAGAAAATAAGTATATAGTACAACAAGATTAGGGTCTAGGGTAAACAGATTAGAGTTTATGGTTAAAACTTTAGGGTTTATACATGTGATGTCATTCTTAAATGTGTACCACCTATCCCATTCTTGAACACCTAATCTCACTAGTAAGTGTATAATGTGTGTTGGGTTTTCAAGAAAATTTCGGCAGCATTTCCCCGTTGTTCTCCAAGTACATATGTACTTAGAGAACAAATAGGGAAATGCTGCCGAAATTTTCTTGAAAACCCAATACACATTATACACTTACATCCTAAGTGAGATTAGGTTTTCAAGAACAGTCCCAAACCAGGGACTATCCAAGATTTACTCCTAATGAGTAAATCTTGGACGGGTTTCTAGGACAACAAATACAACACCAATTCCTTGTTCACAACCCCATTCAACACACAATTTCTTATAAAAACATTTGTGGACAGCCATAACAACATATCAATGCTTCCTAAATTAATCAACATTAATAGATTATGAATGTTTATATGCATTTATACTATCAATTCCTAGGGTTTCCTGAATTAGGTCAAGCATGAGGATTAGAAGCACAAATATATGCAAGCACAAGATGGGTGTTAACATATCAATTCCTAGGATTATTTGTTAACATATGTTAAGGATGAATTTAGGATGAAAACCTAGTCAATTGAAGGCTTTACCTCTAGCAGTGGCAGTGACAACAGTGACAGTGTCGTGGGTGTACTGCCAGCCCTAGATGTGGTTGGCTTTGACAGACTGCTGTGGTGATGAGCAGTAGTAGGAGACCGACTGGCTCTGACGGACTGCCGTGCCATGGCAAGCTCTGGTTCCGGCTGCTGCTGTTGGCACTGACATTCTAGTGGCTAGAGGAGAGGATCGGCGAGAGGAGGACCGGCTAGAGGAGAGGACCAACGATGGTGGCAGCTCCACGAACATCGAGCTCCATGAACGGCGGCGAGCTCCATGGCGGTAGTGAGCTCCACAAATGGCGGCGAGCTCCAAGAATGGCGGAAAGCTCCACGAATGGCGGCAAGCTCCACGACGGCGACAAGGAGAACGATGACAAGCTCCACGGCGGCTACGAGCTCCACGACAGAGGGGGTCTTCTTGCTCACTGCCAGAATCGCCAGACCCTAGATAAGCCGATTGCAAAATAGAGAGAAAGGGGAAGAGTTGGGCTCGCTCGTGCGATATTTAGTTAACATTCGGTGTCGGTTATTCAAAAACACTGACACATAACACTAACGGTGTCAGTTATCAACACAAGCCGACACATGTTCCCCATGATAATCGTCAGTTTTAACTAAAAAAAACCCAACGTCTATCTACATATGCCGATTAAAAAATTGGTTCTTGATTAATGACCATAGTCGTCGGTTGTTTTTAAAATCCGACGATCAAAGGGTGTGAAAAATTTCACGCGAAGAGCACGGGAAAACCCATAAGTGTCGGTCATTGTTGTAAAACCGACGATCAAAATGTGCCCAATTTCTGTTTCGCGAATAACCTTTCGTCATCGATTTTTTAGTTAATGACCGACGCTATATGTTAAATTTTTTAATTTTTTTCACTGGAAATTTTAGATTTGGCGGTTAATTTTCAGCGTCGGTTTGTTATTAAGTAACCGACACCGAATAAAAGTGATACCCGTGTCTGGTCGCCCTTCACAGATTGATCTCGGTTTATTTTATAAACTGATGTTGTATTGTTTAGGTGTCAGTGTATTATTACAACCGACACCATTAAAAGTGATGTTATAAGCCATTTCTGTAGTAGTGGTCTGCCTTCCAGTGGTCATTCAACATTTACCTTCCAATGGTTATTCTACATCTGACAATCAAAGATAGTTCTACACATGGCTTCTGATGGCCAACAACTGATGGTGCTCCTACACACAACAAGCACAAGATCTCCAATTCCTACCTTCTGATGGAAGACCTATTCATGACAACCACTTGTTGTCTAGCCTCTTCACATGTCAACAAAAGTTGTACTGGTCACGAGACCCTTTTGTCCATCGATGATATTATTGAGTTTCATTGACCCATCGTCTTCCTTGTATCACCTCTTCCTCTTCACCTCCATGACAACCAAAACTTAACTCCAAGGAAAATGGTAGGATCCCAAACCCTAACTTCTACCTATAAATACAAGTCCTCCACCTCCAGAAAAGGAATCTTCCATTGATGCCGCACGCTACTTCTATTCATACTCAACATTCACTCCCAAAACCTTCAACCATTTCCATTAATTGACTAATGTCAATTGAAGATTGTACCATCTCAGTAGTTGCCAAGGTACCAAGGTTTCGACCTTGATGGAGATTTTTCATGCATAATCTTTATCCATCGATTGATGACCTCCAATGTTGTGAACCTACTACTTCTCTACACAACAACAAATCTAGTATAAAAGGAAGAAGGAACCATACTTCCATTCCATCCATGGAGAATGTCTAGGGTTTTCCTTATTGTTGATTGAAACCTTTATCTCAGAGTCTAAAGAATTGCTTTCACACACCACAACTACAACTCCTTCTTCTGTGATGATCACCTTCTTTATTTCTTATCTTGTTGTTTATTAATACTACAATGAGAAAGTGGTCATCCCTATAGGACGTAGGGAGTAGCCCTGATACCCAAATTTTTTTGTCTTTACTACATCTATTATTTTAAGAACAACTACATGTTTGGAATTAATTGTTTTATGTTTTTATGCTTGTCTGATCAGTATGTTTACATGTTTGTCATGATCTTAGATGTGGGAAACCTTGAACTTAAGATCTAAGATATCAATTGTTTCAAGTTAAACCCTTGATGAGATCTTCAGATAGGTGTTTTCTGAGGATATATATGCATAATCTCTAGGTAACACGATGGTGATCTTTGAGTGATATCTTGTAACCAACCTTTAATTCAACCCTTTTATTAATTGCATCATTAATCAATCAATCCAACTCTTGTGTTAGATACTAGTTCTTGTTTGTTTAACTTGACTAGACATTTCTAAATATATTGTCCTTTGGCTCCAAACTTGAACTACAATGTAACAAGATTCATTTGTTTGTGGGTGGTGATTATTGTACATTGGTTTAAGGTAAAATCTAGATAATTCACCCCTAGTGAATTTGAATGTGCAATATATGTCAAGGAGTTGTTGTGCAAATTATTCAATCCGAACAGATCCTAGGTGAAACTCTCTTTGACGCATGGGAACGATTAAAGGAGGTGTTGCACAAATTCTATCATTAAAGCATCTCCTCCATAAAACTTATTAAAACCTTCTATAGGGGAGTCAATGATGATGTTAAGCAATTTGTAGATGTTACCTCTAATGACAACTTCATGCAACAAAGCTTTGTTGACACATGAAATATGGTCACCAGGTTCCAGCTTGAGAACCCTAATTGGCCCTTACGAAAACCCCAATAGGCTAATAAATCATCCTGGATTCCAATATGGAAACCCAAAAGGAGAAACCAATGCTCCTCAGCTCAAGTAGGACCACAGTCTAAACCAAGTTTTAGGTCCTCTTGGCTTCCAATAGAATTAAAACTACCCCTAGACTAACCCCAATCCTAGACAGTATCACAATAACTTTAAACAAGGCAATAACTACAATCCATGACAACACCACTACAATCACAACCTCTCATAGGGAAAGGAAGCCAGTAGAGTGCACCCATATCCTATTAAGAAGATTATGGATATCCAATAGGCGTATGAAAAATCCGTGGAGGCTCAAGTTGCACATATTGATGCGGCCATTTTCCCTCCAACATGCTCATTTGGTGGACAACCTGAGAACAATCCCAAGTACTAGGAGGTTCCAATGATAGTAACCACATGTTCTAGATTTGTTCTAGTAGAACCCCCTATCCTAGTCATTTAGAAATAATATGCTCATTCTTGAAGATGATGAAGTCACCCCATGGTTGCGACTGCTAAATCAAGGATGAAAACTCCTCAGTAGAGTGGCACACCCCAACCAATGATAAGAAATCCAATTGAACCAAGAAGGCACTAGAAGCTACAAAAATGTCTCTTCCCATCCTTGTGGTGCTAGTCTGTAAACCTCATGTTCCTTACTAGATCCGTCTATCTTAGACACATTTAGACTCAGGGTTCATGAAGTTCAAGGAAGCAATAAAGAAGCAAAATGTTGAAATTACTTTCCTTGATGCTCTTGCTAAAATTCCTTCTTGAACAAAATTATTCAAAGATATCCTCACTTGAAAATACTTAATAGAGGAAGTGAAGACTGTGAAGCTAGCACAAACAAATTTAGACAATGTTTAGAGAAAGATGCCCAAAAATCTCAAGGATCTAGGATGTTTTGGCACCTCTTCATTTGTTGGGGACTCCACATGTCAAAAGGGTCTAGAATTTTTTTGTATCGTTAAGCGTGAGACTCCTTCTCATTAATATCAAACAAGAAATATATACAAGTGTTGATTTTACCCAGAATGGAAAGTAGAAAGAACAAACTATCTATACACGGATAAACTGCCTACTTCATTCTGGATCTTTTTCCATAGTGTCTGCACATTGGGTTTCCTTTCTTCAAAAATTGCTTTATTTGTGTGGTATAGGGTGGATTGGCAGATGAGTTGGCTCTTTTTATCTCTGGGGTGCAACAGGTCGACGATATCATCAGGAACTCCTCTTTTATACTGCCTAAATTTCTCCCATAGGACCATTGAGAAAGAGCATTTCAGTAGGGTATGCTCCATAATTTCTTCTTTCTCAAGGCATAGAGGGCATCTAGAGGCTAGTTGAATTCCTCTAAGTGTTTGTTTTTTTTAAAGGAAATAGGGATTTTATTCATCTCGCCCCTCTCGTGCAAGCAAAAACTTGGTAGCCATTACAACTTACTAAATCATTTGTTGAAATAAATATGGTAGTACTACTACCATTACATGGTTCTAAGTTGACGATGTCAACTAGACTATTTGGGGGTACCCTATAAACAAAGGAACCACCCATGGTTTTTTGGTAAAATTTTGCAAGGCCATCAGCAACCTTGTTCCTCTCTCTGGGGATATTTGTACAATTCCAAACCTGCTTCCAGCCATCATTTATGCCTGCCAACCACATTGCCAACCTAGGGTAATCATCTATTCTTCCATCCATGGCCTCTTTTGCCCTTTTTGAATCAGTCTCGAAGACAATTTGGTAGCATGAGAGGTGTTGTCCAATATCAACAGCCCAATGAACTATTCTGACTTCTGCTTCAAGGACACTACTGGAATGAATCTTCTTACCCCAACCACCAATCCAATTGCCATTCCAGTCTCTACACACGATAGAAATCGACGTTGGGGCTAAGATTGCAACCACCATCGGTCTGTATTTTAGACTGTACTCTTTTAGAATTCTACAAGTATCATAGTTTCCAATTACCCTCACATTCCAACACAGCATGTCCAACATCATTGGAATTTTAGTACAGAAAAGTCCTGACTTAGGATAGGTTGTGTGGAGCTTGATTTTCCGTATCACCTTCAGCCGTTGTCCTCTGCTTCTCCTCTGCCCCTGCTTCTTGAATGCATTCCCCTTCCTTTTCTTGACCTGTTACATCATTGTTTCGGTTCCGTGGGCTTCTTCTTCGCACCTCCGAAAGGGGTTTTGTCCTGCCGCTTCTCTTAATTTTGGTACCACTACCCCTTATGACCCTGTCCATTGATTTCTTGGCTTTCGATTTTTTATTTGTGAATGTCATCAATGGTCTATTAGGGGTCTCGAATGGCAGGCTTTGTTCCGACCCTGTGGCCGTGGTTTCCATCTCTGCGTCGTGTTGATCCTTAAGAATTTCTATCACCTCATCTACCCCTGGGTGTACCACAGTGTGCTTCTGCCCTCTTGCCTTGTTGCCCTTTATCTGTGATGTGTCTTTGGATTGACTTCGATGTGTCTCTCCATTGATTAGTGTTTCTTCCAAGACTTCCCTCTTTTGTTCCGCAGTTTCCAGAGCTACTTTGGTCTCCTTTTTCCTCCATATCTTTGCAGGTCTAGTTTGTCCCCTCTCGCTCTTCTTTTTTGTCTCAGTGTTAGTGGCAACCTGTTCTTGTAGAGTTGTTTCTTCATCATCGTTTGACAGAAAAGCAAATCTGTTGGGTTGTCCCTCTTCAGACTGTGGTGGTATTTCTCGCGTGTGTCCTTGTTCCCTACTTGCTTTTCCTTTTCCCTTTTGTGTGCGCCATCCATTCATGTCTTGGTTAGGCCTTTCCATCGTTGTATTTAATTCTGATTTCTGCTGCTCCTCGTTATGTGTTGGTGGATCAAGGACTGAATTGCAGTATTTTGACATGTGCCCTTCCTTTCCACACAACTTGCATGCAAATGGGAACCCCTCGTACTCCACCTCATATTCTGCCCCATTGATTAATATAGTAGAGATTAGTGCCTTCCTTGTGTTAACTTCGACTGCGAGTCTAGCAAATCGGCTTCGCGTTCTGCTTTCTGTGTGAGAGTCCACCTTCATGAGGCCACCGAGTGCTAATCCTATGTATTCGAACATAGTGGGGACGTAGAGATGAAGCGGGAGGTTCAGGATTTTGACCCATGCCACTGTGTATTTTGGTAAATCCTCAGATGGTTTAAATGTTGGTGTCCACTCCCAGACAACCATGCTTGCTTCGAACAGCTTCCACGGGCCACCAGTCAGCGCCGTGTCGAAATCTCTCTGGCACGAAAGTTGTACCACGAAATGACCGAGTTCGAGTTCGTACATATTAAATCGTCCCACAATGTTCCATAATATTTTCAATCGATCCTTCAAAGTCATATATCCTGTTTCCTTTCCGATCAGGCGGACTACAACCGCGTACCTCCACGGCTCTGCTAGCTTCTCCTCTGCATCTGGGTTTATGTCAATTGATGGTGTGCCTTCCACTTCTTTCAGTGTGATGTCCGCTAGGGACAAGTTCTATTCATACAGTTTTTCTAGGAACAACATGCCCGTAGATAGAACCTATTCTCCCCCGAGGACTTGGCTGAACGATGGTTTGTCTTTCGTCCACGCATATTGCGGCACCGTATGTGATCCCCTACCAGTTTTTTTGATCGTGCCTTCACCGCTGGTTTCCTTCTGATTTCCCCAGTTTTGTCCCCCATTGCTCTCTTGTGCCCATGTCCGTTTGGCTGCTGATTGATCATTTGTGTCTCCCCCCCCGCATGCCTGCGTAGTTGAGCAGCAGACCCCCCGCCGGGATATGAAGGCTTTGTCCCTCGTTCGTAACCTTCTCCTGCATAGCCTCCATTCTCGATGTTCCTCCTGGGTCCTCGATCATACCATCCCCTCCGATTGTGACTCCGTCATCGCGATTTTCTCCTAGGGTTTCCCCATGTTCGCCTGTGCCGCCAGAGCCCCTACGCCCCGTCATCCTGTGTTACGCCCTCTAAGTGTTTGTTTATCATCAATGAGAAATCCATTTTTGAATACTTTCAATGAGTGTAGAGCATACTTCTTGGGCAATTTTGTTTTCCACACCCAGTTTTCCCATTCTACAGGTTGGTATTTGGGACGAACCATCTCCTTGTTATTCCTCAGGCATCTTCTACTCTAGTTGATTTATACTCAAAATCTTTGGTGAAAGGTATGCTATTATATAACTCCTCCTTGATTGTATTGAAGATACTTTTATGTATCTCTTGATTATATACTTGGCTACTTACTTGGATGAGCTACTGTTCCCTATGATTAGTCTTCTATTTTTCTATACTATATTTTGAAAAACATGAAAACATAAATTGCATGCCCATTATGACTGCCCGTATATTGATAATGATGATGATATTGGTAATGTTGATAATGTTGATATTGAGTACAACAACCCCCTCATTTGGAGGTGAGACTTGTACATTGGCTTCCTATGTTCCTATGGTGATAAGGAGCCTAGTGACCTTCCCCATCGTGTTGGGGTAATAGAGTCACACAAAATATATAAGCATGCTTCTCGAATTACAGCATAATGGGAACTCGTAATAAAAGTTGAATTTCTTGAAAAACTTATCGAATAAATGTTGATTTTGCAAATTTCTTATTATTCTTTTGAATATAAGTCCTGCCAAGTATACTTATTTTATTATAAAGTGTTTTACTTGATTTTGATAGCGTACCATGCAATTGCATGATTGTGTCTTGATTTTATTGATTTTAGGCAATACAAATAGAATACTGAATAAAATCGCTTCCACACTCATACACTCTGATGACAAACATAAATCAGATATATCTCCATATTGGGTTAGTTTTTTTTCTTTATTTATCCATTTTTTGAGTTATTTATTTCTTATTGTATATGCCAGTGTGATAGACCCTATTGGGCCACTCAGGGACGGGCACTTCAATCCTTTTACTACTGTGTAGGAAGTAGGATTGGGATTGGGGTAAGAACGGTTCTGTGACAGTAAATATCAGAGCTTACACACTCCCATATACTTTAAGTAAATATTTTCTCAAGTTTCCTACACCCAAGAAACCCTAAAGTCCATAATGGTGAAAATTAAGGTGTCTAGGCTCGGGGTCCTGGCATAATTTCTCCTATATGTCTTCATGGTGGTTGAGATACCCCGCTCTACCTGGCCTTAGTTGATCCAAAACTGGACCTAAAGGTTATCTTGTGAAACACTAGAGAGTCTTCTTGCACCTCATCTCTTCTTTAAGGACTACCCAATCCACCCATGTAGATGAAGATTAGGTAGTCTTCTCATCCTGTCATGTGATCCTTTCTTGTGAGCTTTTGCCACATGATGTCTCAATTATGGGTATCTTATGCATGGGAAAAATGAATATCGCTAAATTATGAAAGTTGATTAAGAAAATTATACCATGATCCGACCTTAATGTGAAAACTCGATTTTGATAAATTAAGCTTGAAATCAAATTGTCATGTATGACCCCTAATATCATGAACACACAATTTTGACTATGTTTGAGGTTATAATATGGTGAAATAAGGATGAATTATACATTATACCTTATTGTTGATAAGGTCCCTATTTGATTAAACCCATTTTCCCTATTGTTATTTAAACCTCAAACATAGTTAAGCAAACTCGTATCCTATTTTATACAATATTGACTATGCTATTAAGTGACTAAGTCTAGGACTCACAAAACCATGATGTAAGATTATGATGCAAAATGAAGTTTTCCTATTGACTATTAATGCCTTTTGCAATCTCGATTTTGATATGATGAGTATGGGACTAGATTTTGCACTACTTCTCTCTAAATCCTTGAATGTCAAATTCAAATCCTTGATTTCCAAATTATATGGCTACCTTGATCATGAAAGGAAAGGAATGCAAATATTAATGTGACTTTTTAAAAACTTGACATTATTGCCATATTATCTTGAATTTTGATGTTATGACCTTGTAAAACGTGCTATGATAATTGGTTATCTCCCTATTTGAATAAGCTCGATGTAACATACCAGATCTTAGACCCTACCCTAGAACTATGACCTTTTGGGTTTGACCAAACAAGGTTAAGGTTAGAGTGATCCTAGTAATCTAATGTGTGAATAGTGTAATATAATACATCATATAACTCATTTGGTGATAATAAGATGATAAATAACTTAATTGGATGCATAATGAATTTAATGGACCTCTAACGAGACAGATGACAAAACCCATGTAAGATAGTTTTAAAAGTGTAAATAAACTCCAAATTCATAATCTACACATCAAAATAAGCCTACATGTCAATTTTCATTTAATTTTGACAACCTTGAAATAATATGGTAAGATAGGAGAGAGAAATTGCCTAAAAGGTGTAATTAATAAATAAATATAATAAATAACTCCAAAAGAGGAAAATAATCTTAGATTCGTGATCTACATAATAAATATAGCCTTTGGGTGAATTTCGTCCAATTTGGAGAAAGTTTGCTTAAAAGGTAAAATCAGGAGAGAGAAAGTGTGTAGAACCTTCAAAATATTAATTAAATACTCAAACAACTCTAATATATAAAATTTATGGCAAATTTGTATTCAAAACCCTTAATTTAACTTGTGGATGAAGTTTTACCTAATTTGGTTAATCCATGTGTCATTAATGCATCAGGAAAGAGAAATAAAGAATATGTTAAATAATACATCTAAAGTTTCCAAAAGTGAAATCTATGTGGATATTCGGAATCTACATATTTAACTTAACTTGTGTGCAAAGTTTGATTTAATTTGGATAAGAATATGACCCTTAAAAGAGGAAAGACAAAAAGGAATACAATGTATAAATGTCACATTACTATTTTTTCGATTTCATATAGTTTCCTTTTATTTTAGCTGCCATGCTTGCTTTCCCAGATTTTAGCTTTCTTTGTGACCATTGGATTTCGATCTGTCGGCTCGGAGATCATCTCCTACCATGGGTAGGAGACGGAATTCGTTTTGTACAGTGGGCGCAATCTTCCTCGCCACAGTTATCCCTCGATTCTATATGGATTTTCTTGATTTTTGGTTCACGAGTTTCCTTTTTTATTGTGAATCTTTCTAGCCATTACTCGTTGCCTTTCGTGGCCTATATAAGAAGTGCCTAATTCTTCATCTCGACCCATCCCACCCATCTGGTTATAGACACATCCTTTTCACCTCTCTTCCAAGCCTGGATACCCAGAATCCTCCGCAACAACTCTAGCAGTCTGTCCCTTGAGCCAATTCTTTGTCCATTGTGTTTTGTGCATCCGCCAAGCAAAATTCGACCTTGCCTTGCGACATCTTGTTCGCAGATTCAACTGCATTATTCCTCGATCGATTTTCGGAGGTGAGTTCGTCGTGGTACATTTATCCTTAGCAACTCATCAATTTTGTTCTAGTTTTGCCCTTCTAGAATTCCCCAAATTCACGCCACCTACTTGAACTGCTTTACGCAGTCATGGTGTGCACAGGAGGAGAAGGATGACCCCTTGGTTCTCTTTACCTATATGCCCTGGGGTCCAATTTGATCTTTGTTTTTCCTTCAAGGGCACTCTTGTCCTTTCGCTGTATTTTCTTTGTTTCACGCAGTCTGATTGGGGCTTGACCGGGCCGTTGACCCACTGATGCAGCCGCTCCATATTGGGCCAGGTCAGCAGATCAGTCCCACCTTCTCTTTCGCGCCCAACAATTTTGTTGACGTGGTTTTTCTCGAGTTTCTGATTGGCCAAAATTTCAATAATTCATAACTAATGCTCTGGATAACCAAAAATTTCAAATAAATACTCGTTGGATTTAGAAAAATAATACCTATCTAATGGTACATGTTTTGATAACTCAATCCAAAGATTAATAACAAGTGTTTTCAATGGATGTAATTAATGATGAATTAACTTGTAAAAATCATAACTAATTATCTATAAGTCAAAAAAATATAATAAAATATGTTTTGGAATCCTAGTGACATATACTAAAATATGGCATGGTTTTGGAAACCTAATTCACATATGTTTAAAAAGGTGGTTTTTAGGGTTTAAGAAATACTATGGAAATCTAACCCTAATCCCACATAAATGTAATACGTTCTTTGGATGCCTAGGCTTGGACCTAGATGTGACTTTGGATCGTTGAATCTGAAGTTGAGGTATGTTTGCATCCCCAATTATTCTTCTTGAGCAATTATCCTATTGGTGTCTTACTCTTGGTCCTATGGACATTAGCCTACACATTGTCTTGTTCTTTTAAAATCATGCTTCATGTGAAGTATCTTATTTTATTATTGATCTTGTAATCATGGATATTCTCTTGGAATCTTATCTTGTTGCCTTGGTGCAATTTGGACTTTTGATATTATATGCCCACTGTGATGTGGAAGTTTAGTTGGTAATATGTGCCACTTTGAAGTGGATGTTATATGTTTGTGTTGTCCATTGTGTGATGGCAACCGTTGCATCATCTTCTGACTAAACTATTTACTTGCCTCTATATTTACATGCAATGTGATTCAGTAGCACTAGAGTAGTGTAATTGCATTGGTTTTGTTTATAGCAGATGTGATATTTCCTGCTCTTTTTGGGACGACAAGGAACCTCGTACCCAGGGAAATATGTGTGATTCTTGGCCCATGTTTTTATATATATTTGGGAGATTGGCAGTATTCCTTTCTCTATCAGGCTTCAACTTTATGGGGGTTGTCCGCCAATTATGTTTATATTGTTATAGGGCTATGTTTATCTCACATGCATGCATGATATTGATTGTGGGGTGTGTGCCCTACTAGTGCTTGTTTCCCACCATGGTTGTGGATGTTTATATGGCACAATCCTTTTTATCTTATTTTTATGGCAAGTATCCCTTTTTTTGTGATCTGTTCTCTTGATACTCATTTGGGTGGTACTTATCTTTTCAATGAGAAGCCTTTTATTTTGATGTCCCTTATTTTTTATAAATTGCTCAATTTGCTTTTTAGTATGCACATACCAGCCTTTGCTGATGTCTCCTATTGTTTCTTCTTTTGCTGGGGTATGCTTCCAACCCTAGGTGGAGGACATGGATGGTTGACATGCGGACCCAAACTTAGATTGTGAAGTTAAAGCTTGGAGACAATCTTGAGGTGGTTTAGATTTCCTCTACATGGATCCTTGTGATGTAAGCTTATAACCCTTTGTTTTATAATTGAATATAGTCATATTTTTATTCCGCTACTATACTTTGGTATTTTGTTACCATTATATAAAGATTTGAAAATTTTACACCCACTCCATCATACCTTTTGAGTGTGTTTGGACTGGAGGTTTTATTGTTCAAATTTTTAGTAGAGAAGTGGTTTCACTTCTTTACAGCATGGTATCAGAGCCCATGGTAGTCAGAATCTGACTATTTCAATTTTGTCTCCCTATAGAACCCTTGACTTAGTTAGTTACCTATAAGTGATATGTTGACCCTAGATTTGATCAATGATGATCTATTGTGCAAAAAGGTTTGGTTTGAGGATGAGAATATGTTAGAAGATCTAAATATGGAAATATTGTGACTTTGTTTCTCGCTTTGATTGTGGGCCCTAAATTTTAGTTTTCAATCGTAAAAGTTTTTCACAACAAATTATTTTCCATATAATACTATATGTACAAAAGAAAATGTTTTCTTTGGATTTTATCAATGTTTTCTTAAACTAAGTCACAATGAAGGGAAACTCTAGTTTGAGTAGAATCTAACCCTAGTTTGTGACTAGGATTGATATAATGGTGTAGTTGACCTACCCTATGACTTTTGGATGTTCATGTAGGGTTGATAGGTTAGAGACACGAGGACCTAAATCTCAACCCAAGATGGTGACTTTAGTTGGATACATGAGTAATATAAATCTCTAAAACTTTCACAACGAAGAGATGTGGGTAGCTCTAAAAAGTTGTTTATTTTGACTTGTTAGGTTGAACCCTTTAAGGGGTGGAGAGTAGTCAGTTTTTGATGTTTGGATCAATAGATTTCAAGGACGAAATCCTTTTAAGGGGTGGAGTGCTGTAACATACCAGATCTTGGACCCTACCCTAGAACTGTGACCTTTTGGGTTTGACCAAACAAGGTTAAGGTTAGAGTGATCCTAATAATCTAATGCGTGAAAAATGCAATATAATACATCGTATAACTCATTTGGTGATAATAAGATGATAAATAACTTAATTGGATGCATAATGAAGTTAATGGACCTCTAACGAGCCAGATGACAAAACCCATGTAAGAAAGTTTTAAAAGTGTAAATAAACTCCAAATTCGTAATCTACACATCAAAATAAGCCTACATGTCAATTTTCATTTAATTTTGACCACCTTGAAATAATATGGTAAGATAGGAGAGAGAAATTGTGTAGAACCTTCAAAATATTAATTAAATACTCAAACAACTCCAATATGTAAAATTGATGGCAAATTCATATTCAACACCCTTAAGTTAAGTTGTGGATGAAGTTTTACCTAATTTGGATAATCCATGCATCATTAATGCATCAGGAAAGAGAAACAAAGAATAAGTTAAATAATACATCTAAAGTTTCCAAAAGTGAAATCTATGTGGATATTCTGAATCTACATGTTTAACTTAGCTTGTGTGCAAAGTTTGGTCTAATTTAGATAAGAATAGGACCCTTAAAAGAGGAAAAACAAAATGGAATATAATGTATAAATGTCACTTTACTATTTTGTCGATTTCATATAGTTTCCTTTTATTTTAGCTGTCACGCTTGCTTTCCCAGATTTTGGCTTTTTTTGTGACCGTTGGATTTCGATATGTCAGCTCGGAGATCGTCTCCTACCTTGGGTAGGAGACTGAATTCATTTTGTACAATGGGCGCAATCTTCCTCGCCATAGTTATCCCTCGATTCTAAATGAATTTTCTCTATTTTTGGTTCACGAGTTTCCTTTTTGATTGCGAATCTTTCTAGCCATTACTCACTGCCTTTCGTGGCCTATATAAGAAGTGCCTAATTCTTCATCTCGACCCATCCCACCCGTCTGGTTATAGATGCATCCTTTTCGCCTCTCTTCCAAACCTGGATACCCAGAATCCTCTGTAACAACTCTAGTAGTCTGTCCCTTGAGCCAATTCTTCATCCATTGTGTTTTGTGCAGCCGCCAAGCAAAATTCGACCTTGCCTTGCAGCATCTTGTTTGCAGATTCAGCTGCATTATTCCTCGATCGATTTTCGAAGGTGAGTTGGTCGTGGTACCTTTATCCTTAGAAACTCATCGATTTGATTCTAATTTTTCCCTTCTGGAATTCCCCAAATTCACGCTGCCTGCTTGAACTACTTTACGCAGAAATGGCATGCACAGGAGGAGAAGGATGACCCCTTGATTCTCTTTACCTCTCTGCCCTCAGGTCTAGTTTGATCTTTGTTTTTCCTTCAAGGGCACTCTTGTCCTTTCACTATATTTTCTTTGTTTCGCGCAGTCTGATCGGGGCTTGACCGGGCTGTTGACCCACTGATGCAGCCGCTCCGTATTGGGCCAGGTCAGCGGATCGGTCCCACCTTCTCTTTCTTGCCCAACAATTTTGCTGACGTGGTTTTTCTCGTGTTTCTGATTGGCCAGAATTTCAATAATTCATAACTAATGCTCTGGATAACCAAAAATTTCAAATAAATACTCACTAGATTCAGAAAAATAATACCTATATAATGGTATAGGTTTGGATAACTCAATCCAAAGATTAATAGCAAGTGTTTTCAATGGATGTAATTAATGATGAATTAACTTGTAAAAATCACAACTAATTATCTATAAGTCAAAAAATATAATAAAATATGTTTTAGAATCCTAATGACATATACTAAAATATGGCATGGTTTTGGAAACCTAATTCACATATGTTTAAAAAGGTGGTTTTTAGGGTTTAAGAAATAATATGGAAATCTAACCCTAATCCCACAAACATGTAATAGGCTCTTTGGATGCCTAGGCTTGGACCTAGATGTGACTTTGGATTGTTGACTCTGAAGTTGAGGTATGTTTGCATCCCCGATTATTCTTCTTGAGCAATTATCCTATTTTTGTCTTACTCTTGGTCCTATGGACTTTAGCCTACACATTGTCTTGTTCTTTTAAAATCATGCTTCATGTGAAGTATCTTATTTTATTATTGATCTTGTGATCATGGATATTCTCTTGGAATCTTATCTTGTTGCCTTGGTAAAATTTGGACTTTTGATATTATATGCCCACTGTGATGTGGAAGTTTACTTGGTAATATGTACCACTTTGAAGTGGATGTTATATGTTTGTGTTGTCCACTATGTGATGGCAACCTTTGTATCATCTTCTGACTAAACTATTTGCTTGCCTCTATATTTACATGCAATGTGATTTAGTAGCACTAGAGTAGTGTAATTGCAATGGTTTTGTTTATAGTAGATGTGATATTTCCTACTCTTTTTGGGACGGCAAGGAACCTCATACCCAGGGCAAGATGTGTGATTCTTGGCCCATGTTTTTATATATATTTGGGAGATTGGCAGTATTCCTTTCTCTATCAGGCTTTAGCTTTATGGGGGTTGGCCGCCAATTGTGTTTATATTGTTCTAGGGCTATGTTTATCTCACATGCATGCATGATATTGATTGTGGGGTGTGTGCCCTACTGGTGCTTATTTCCCACCGTGGTAGTGGATGTTTATATGGCACAATACTTTTTATGTTATTTTTATGGCAAGTATCCCTTTTGTTGTGATATGTTCTCTTGATACCCGTTTGGGTGGTACTTATCTTTTCAATGGGAAGCCTTTTATTTTGATGTCCCTTATTCTTTATAAATTGCTCAATTTGCTTTTTAGTATGCACATACTAGTCTTTGTTGATGTCTCCTATTGTTTCTTCTTTTGCTGGGGTATGCTTCCAACCCTAGGTGGAGGACATGGATGGCTTGACATGCGGACCCAAACTTAGATTGTGAAGTTAAAGCTTGGAGACAATCTTGAGGTAGTTTAGATTTCCTCTACATGGATCCTTGTGATGTAAGCTTGTAACCCTTTGTTTTATAATTGAATATAGTCATGTTTTTATTCCGCTACTATACTTTGGCCTTTTGTTACCATTATATAAAGATTTGAAAATTTACACCCACTCCATCATACCTTCTGAGTGTGTTTGGACTGGAGGTTTTATTGTTCAAATTTTTAGTAGAGAAGTGGTTTCACTTCTTTACACTCGATTGTTAATGACTAATGTAGGTAATGTGCTAGATTAGGGTAGTAGTTGACTCATGACTCCCCTAACCTAGGTCACATCCCTATTTTGACTACCTCTAAATTTTCGTATTGTTGATTATTTAGAGTTGGAAAGGTATTCCCTTCCACCCTATTTGGATTGGTTGACCTAAACCTAATAGGTTAAACCCATGGGTGATACTCGATCTTCAATATTGATTTGATAATGACCTTGACATATGGCAATATTGACTACAACTTGAGGTTGACTTCCTAGATAGACCTAGGTCTAGATCATTAATCAACCTTAGAAACCATGATAATGAAATTTTGACATGTTGATCAAATATTGCTTGAATATTGTTGCTAAAATTTAATATAGATGAGTGATCTCCCCCAAGGTCTAAATAGGAATCTAAACCCTGACTTCAAAATTCTGTACCTATGACTTTTGGTGTCAAAAATCTCGACCCTTGATATTGATTAATACAATTGTGACTCACGATTATCAATCACAATAAAAATCCTATGTTCACATTATTTGGGTCTGCAGATCACCATGAATATATGACTTATGACTTCAAAATCCCAAATTTTGAAATTTTCAAAATGATGACTATTTTCACTCTCTCGATTTATGACTTAGGGTTTAGCTATCATTAGGACTAGGGTGGGACCTTCCCATTGATTTTGAGCTTGAAATCATGATATTGAAAGTATGACGTTGTCTCAAAATGTTGAAATATGAAACCTTAAATCATGGATGTATAACCCCACCTAGGCCAATGAAGAAGCTAGGACCCTGAGATAGCGGGATTGAAAGTCACCTTGTACACTTGATTCAAGGACTTTATTTGTTTGACCTAAAGTATAATATGTCCAAATTTGTGAACAATAGGATGCTTTCCGTATTTGTGACTCATATGATGACTTTGAACAATATATGCATCGCCTTTGATACTCAATTGCTCGATGATAAATAATATTGATACCAATTTTGGTTATGATACGGAACATGGAAATTCAATTATGATAAATCAGATTACTTGAAATTTTAGGACATGATTTTTATTTTACACTTCAGCATATATACCCCAATATTTGTGGAAATGTCTGAGGTTGAATAATCCCAATTTTTGAGTTTGTTTTAAATTTTGGGGACAAAAATCCTTTTTAAGGAAGGAAGGATGTAACAAAGTGGAATTTTGCATAAGTATGAATCAATTCCAATTTTTTTCCCTCATTATACTCACTCATGGTCCCAATTCATTTTTCTTGGTTTCATAATCAATATTGGTACTCAAATGTGAAATATAGTGAGCAATGTGAATTTTATATACTTTGAAACCCCACATATTTGATTTATTTGTTACTTTGTCCAATGAAGTAAATTGATCCATCAAACTTCATAATTTGTCTCTCAAAAATTTTCTAGATATTCTCCACATTTTTGTGAAGCTATGGTCCAAATTTTATGTCATTTGGACATTTCTACTATTTTCTATGAATTTTGGAAGTTATGTGCTCAAAATCCCCTTCTATTTGCCTTTTTATTAACAAATTCCATGTCAGCGATCCACTTGCAAAGGAAGGGGTGATTCCCAGCCCTTAGATCCGAGCCACATGGATCCAAGCTGGATCAGACAGCTTTTGGTTTGTCTTCTACCTCCCACAATCAACGGGGAGGATTAAATGACAACTAAGAATGGGATCTTCCGCCTGTGACCATGAATCAAAATTATAAGCGAACCAAAACAACCCTCTCACAAATTCAAACTTGACAAGTCCTAGTTTGACCAGCATTTGTACACCATAGTGTAGCCAAAATGAGTGCTTTGCCTCGCCTTCTCTGTCCGACAGCCATGGCTGCTACTCCAAACCTATGAGCCCTAAAACCGTAGTTCCAACCCTATATAATGTATCCCTCATGCTCACAATCACCACATAAAACTCTGACGTCCTTTCTCCCTCGCTGTTTTGGTCTGAGGCGGCCTAATTTTCTCCTGTCGACCCCCTACTACTCCAAGCAGCGGTGCCACACAGCCCTTTGGGCGTTCCCTATCCTCGCCCCCTCTCGTCAATCAGCCACCACCACCTCATCCGTGAGGATGCTGCGAGGTCAGGCAGCACCCTCCCTGCACTCTACGGCTGCTCCTCCTCCTAAGCCTCCACCTCGCCAACAAGTCTTCTGTCTGTTCTTCTGACCAGCCTGACCCTACGTGGAGGCATGTGCGGGAGTGAAATAGTTGTTGGCCGTCCAGTTCAAGAAAGAGCCCCACCTGGTCTAGTGTTTTAGTGAACCAATGATCAAAGAATCAAACCAGGACCTTGAGATAGCAACCCACAGATCTATGTGGCTCAATCTCAGCCTCTCCTTGAGTATCCAATGATCATCCTATTTTTCATGAATTAAGGTATTATATCACTCTTTGCTGAAAATCGCAAACAATAGTCAGATCTTGCAAAAATCATAATAAATGCATAATAGCTTCAAATACTTTGAGTAAATAGTCAATTTTTATTAGAAAAATCCAATGGATTGTTTAAAAATACTTTTAAAACCTGATTCCAAATGATGCTCACTTATATCCCTATATGCGATCTCTTGCTTATTTCGTTTATTAAATGGATGAATAATGATGATTCTTGAAAAACCTAATATCTGACTGTAATGATTATCCTGAAATGCAGATCCAATCTAGTTGACTTTTAAAAATTAATCATTAGTGATCTATATCTAATTACTTTATTCAATCTTTATTATCATCTTTATGAATAATGAGTAATCTTGATATGGATCTCAAATCTTACAAAATCCTTGATATATTTTGACCCATCAACCGAATCTGGAATTCCAATGATGCTAAGTATCATGATGACGATCTAGAAACTTGAATGATGACTCAAATATTGATGATAATAATTAGGGTTAGAAAATATATTCCTAAAATACCTAGGTAGATCATCCATCCTCGAATATGCTTGACTTTTGATTAAATATTGAAATCTTGATATAATGTTGACTATAAATGAATGATCTACCTTAGGGATGAATAGGATTGGAAAACCCTAATCTAGTGTACTTGGTATTGGTCTATAATATGATCTTGACCCTAGATCCATATCTTTATTGATCTAGGAACTACTTGAGACATTGATCTTCTACTCTTGTTGATTTATACTCAAAATCTTTGGTGAAAGGTATGCTATTATATAACTTCTCCTTGATTGTATTGAAGATACTTTTATGTATCTCTTGATTATATACTTGGCTACTTACTTGGATGAGCTACTATTCCCTATGATTAGTCTTCTATTTTTCTATACTATATTTTGAAAAACATGAAAACATAAATTGCATGCCCATTATGGCTGCCCGTATATTGATAATGATGATGATATTGGTAATGTTGATAATGTTGATATTGAGTACAACAACCCCCTCATTTGGAGGTGGGACTTGTACATTGGCTTCCTATGTTCCTATGGTGATAAGGAGCCCAGTGACCTTCCCCATCATGTTAGGGTAATAGAGTCACACAAAATATATAAGCATGCTTGTTACAACCCCAAATTTTGGGTTCATTTGCTGAGAAATATAATTTCTCATATTAAAGATTCTTGAATGAATGAATGAAATAATCTATTTTGAATAAATGGATTTCATGGCCTTGTTGTTTGATTTGTGGGCTTTATTGGCCATTGGGCCCAATAACAAGAATATTCAATTAATAAATGAATAACTGAAAAATTGAGATAAGAAAGGTGTGGAAACCTCTAGAAGGCAAATCCAAAGAGGATTTCGTGTCTCTTAGATTCCTTGGGTTCCAAGGAGTCCAAAGTTGCAAAGAAAAGGCAATAAGAAAAGAAAGTAGCAATTAAGTATTTCCTTGTTAATAAAGAAATTGAAAACATTGATGAAATAGGGAAAATGTGTGAAAAGAGAAATAAATGGGTAATCCTTAGTGGAATTTCGTTTCCCAAAGATTCCTAATAATAAAAGGAACACTAATGAGGAAAATAAGAAAGAAATAAAGAGAAATCCACAAAAGGAAATATTTTAATAAGAAATAAAATAAGATAATGAGAATAATGCATTTAGATGCATCTAGAAGGATAATGAGTATCCTTAATAAGGAATTTCGAGATCTTTGAGTTCCTTGGGATCCAAGGAACCCCAATAAAGGAGAAGAAAGAGAAAATACCAAGTTTGCAAATAATAGCATAATGTGATATGTTATTGATGAATTTGGTAATATGGATAAAAGGGAGTATCTTTCTATTAAAAGAAAATGTGATTTCGTGATAAATAATTAAAAAGCAAGTAATAAGGAGATAAAGGAAAGGATTTTCGAAATCCTATTATCACAAGAAAAGGGGATATAAAAGAAAGTGGAAAAGAGAGAGAAAGCTTGTTTCCTATGAAGGTATTACAATCCTATTAGGAAAGTACTTTATTTGTTCATGACAGAGCACCGTGGGGCGTGGATTCTCTCCTCTATAAGAGGGGTAGAACCCTGGGACGAATCCAGGAAGAATCCCATGCACACCTCCAGTCCTTCTTCTTCTTCATTGATTTCTTGCGTGCAAACCCTAGTTGTAGAAAGAAGGGCTTCCTTAGAGTCGTGTTAGACTGAGGAGGAGTTGCTATGGTGGTTTGCCACCCCCGCCATGTCCTGGGAGGTGAGAGTGATAGATCTCTCGCCCTAAGCAATCGCTGCAATAGCAGGTTGCTTGCTCTCGACCTTCACCTACAGTAGGTCGTCCAGCCACGTCCCTACCACCTCGACCTAGGGTTGAGCCCTCCGCAGGTGCGGCGGAGGGAGACGGAAGTAATGGAGCGTCTGCCGGCGCCATAGGGGCTGAGGGAGGAAGGATAGAAACCACCCTGAGCCGCTGCAGGCGGAAGGGTAGGGTTTCTCACGAGGAAGAAGACTCGGGTTGCAATGGACCAAAATGCCCCTCCCTGGGCTGTTAAAGCTACGACTTACGCAGGGGCACAACGGTAATTCAATTATAAACTCAAAGCAAGCCGCGCATGCGCAGGGTGACGTGGCAGAATCGGATTGGCTCAGGTAAGGTTTTAATGCAAAATTCATAACTAAATATTCGTAGCTCGGATAGGTTCGCATAAAATATGAAAATTGCTCAGAAAATCGAGAGGAATCTAAATAAAATATAGCTGAAGCCTAATTCTGCTTGAAAATCGAAAAGTAGTATAAGTTATTAACTTTAATGTAATGATGATTAAGAAACCCTATTTTGATGTGTTTAATGTGATTAGGAGGGCTTAATTGATGACTAAAGTTGATATTAGCCTTTTAATGATAAAAAGGAACATTAAGAATAAAAAGGATGAACTTTGCACATAATTTGGTTAATTTAGAGTTTATGTGCATAAATAGGCTTTAATGGGCCTTGAAACCCTAATGTTGATAAATTCGAATCTTAGTGGCTTTAATTGACTAATTTCATGATTAAAGTTGGAATATGTTGAATATAAGCTATTTTGAGCATTAAAGTTCCTAGTTTGTGGATAAATACCCTAAATAAAGTAATTAGGGTTTTCTCATGAAAAATGTAGAATTAGTGATTAATAACGTTCATGAGTAATAGGGTATAATGAATTACACATTGATGATAAATAAGCATAATGATCTTGTCATGGATTAAATGGATAAAAGTGATAGTTTTAATGTAAAATAAGTTTAATGGGTTTAATTGATGGACAATGATGCCTTTAATTCGAAAATAAGGTTAAATGTTGTAAAGGGATAACCTTAATATCTTTTGTGAATAATTAGGGTTTAAAATAGTAAAAGATGAAAGGAAACCCTAATTGCAATAGAAACCCTAAAAATGAAATAGTAACCCTAGGGCTCGAATAGGTCTATTAGACTTGGATGCCATGATCCATGATAGAAAATATTGGATGTTTGTTTCAGGATCTTATTGAATGTTTGCTTGCCTATTGTTGATTGGACTATTCTGTCTCAAATCTGCATGTACAGGTATGTGGTTAATTATGAATAACCGCTTTAGTTTCCCGAACGATTGCCGAATGTTTCCACGCAATGAATGCAATACAAACAGTTTGGATGTTCATACTGCAATCATAAAGTCATTATGGTTATCACATTAATAGTAGAAGTATGTATTCTCGCACCTACATGCCACCCTGATGGATGATGCCAAAGGTCAGGCCCAGATGGGTAGACCAATGGACACCTTGAGTGGTGACCCCAGGCACCAAGAAGGTGGCCTATGATATTGCATGACTAGTGGGCACCATGAGTGGTGACCCCCAGGCACCAAGAAGGTGGCCTTAAGTCATTGGCAAAGGGCACCCTAAGGTGGGTATGCCAGGGTTAGGGCAAAAGCGGTGGAGAATGTCATATTGAAATGTGTAAATTGGCTTGTTAAATAATTTGATTGCGATTATTAAGTTGTTAGTCATATGTGCAAACTTTTGGTTGTCCCCACATACCAGTATATTTCGATATACTGACCGACGTTTTGTTTGTCGGCGTTTTAGGTACAAATGAAAAGAACAAACAGTAAAGTGACATATGTGGAATTAAATGAGAAGTAACGTACACAGGAGGATTAGTTAGAGTAACGTCTTCATGGATAGAAGTTTAGAAATCCCAGTTTTTCCAAGGTAAGAAAAGTTTTATTTTATACCAGTTTTCAGTTTAGTTGGTAAAGTTTATTAATTATTACTGATTATTTGTCGAACCTTTGATCCTGTATAATGGATAACGGCACCGACCTTTCGGTCTCCCTTAATTGGGGGTTACCGGGAGTCGGGGTCGTTACAATGCTTCTCGAATTACAACATAATGGGAACTCGTAATAAAAGTTGAATTTCTTGAAAAACTTGTCGAATAAATGTTGGTTTTGCAAATTTCTTATCATTCTTTTGAATATAAGTCCTGCCAAGTACACTTATTTTCTTATAGAGTGTTTTACTTGATTTTTGATAGTGTACCGTGCAATTGCATGATTGTGTCTTGATTTTGTTGATTTTAGGAAATACAAATGGAATACTGAATAAAATCGCTTCCGCACTCATACACTCTAATGACAAAGATAAATCGGATATATCTCCATATTGGGTTAGTTTTTTTTCTTTATTTATCCAATTTTTGAGTCATTTATTTCTTATTGTATATGCCAGTGTGATAGATTCTATTGGGCCACTCAAGGACGGGCACTTGAATCCTTTTACTACTGTCTAGGCAGTAGGATTGGGATTGGGGTAAGAACGGTTTCGTGACAGTTGGTATCAGAGCTTACACACTCCCATAAACTTTAAGTAAATAATTTCTGAGGTCTCCTACACCCAAGAAACCCTAAAGTCCATAATGGTGAAAATTGAGGTGTCTACGCTCGGGGTCCTGGCATAATTTCTCCTATCTGTCTTCACAGTGGTTGAGATCCCCCACTCGACCTGGCCTTAGTTGATCCAAAACTGGACCTAAAGGGTATCTTGTGAAACACTAGAGAGTCTTCTAGAATCTCATCTCTTCTTTAAGGACTACCCAACCCACCCATGTAGATGAAGATTAGGTAGTCTTCTCATCCTGTCATGTGGTCCTTTCTGGTGACCTTTTACCACATGATGTCTCGATTATGGGTAGCTTATGCATGGGAAAAATGAATATCGCTAAATTATGAAAGTTGATTAAGAAAATTATACCATGATCTGACCTTAATGTGAAAACTCGATTTTGATAAATTAAGCTTGAAATCAAATTGTCATGTATGAACCCTAATATCATGAACACATAATTTTGACTATGTTTGAGGTTATGATATGGTGAAATAAGGATGACTTATACATTATACCTTATTGTTGGTAAGGTCCCTATTTGATTAAACCCATGTTGCCCTATTCTTATTTAAACCTCAAACATAGTTAAGAAAACTCATATCCTATTTTATATAATCTTGACTATGCTATTAAGTGACTAATTCTAGGACTCACAAAACCATGATGTAAGATTATGATGCAAAATAAAGTTTTCCTATTGACTATTGATGCCTTTTGCAATCTCGATTATGATATGACGAGTATGGGACTAGATTTTGCACTACTTCTCTCTAAATCCTTGAATGTCAAATTCAAATCCTCGATTTCCAAATTATATGGCTACCTTGATCATGAAAGGAAAGGAATGCAAATATTAATGTGACTTTGTAAAAACTTGAAATTATTGCCCTATTATCTTGAATTTTGATGTTATGACCTTGTAATACGTGCTTTGATCAATTGTTCTCTCCCTATTTAAATAAGCTCAATTGATAATGACTAATGTAGGTAATGTGCTAGATTAGGGTAGTAGTTGACTCATACTCCCCTAACCTAGGTCACATCCCTATTTTGACTACCTCTAAATTTTCGTATTGTTGATTTTTTAGAGTTGGAAAGGTATTCCCTTCCACCCTATTTGGATTGGTTGACCTAAACCTAATAGGTTAAACCCATGGTTGATACTCGATCTTGAATATTGATTTCATAATGACCTTGACATATGGCAATATTGACTATAGCTTGAGGTTGACTTCCTACATAGACCTAGGTCTAGATCATTCATCAACATTAGAAACCATTATAATGAAATTTTGACATGTTGATCAAATATTGCTTTAATATTGTTGGTAATATTGAATATAGATGAGTGATCTCCCCCAAGGTCTAAATAGGAATCTAAACCCTGACTTCAAAATTCTGGACCTATCACTTTTGGTGTCAAAAATCCCGACCCTTGATATTGATTAATACAATTGTGACTCACGATTATCAATCACAATAAAAATCCTATGTTCACATTATTTGGGTCTACAGATCACCATTAATATATGACTTATGAATTCAAAATCCCAAATTTTGAAACTTTCAAAATGATGACTATTTTGAGTCTCTCGATTTATGACTTAGGGTTTAGCTGTCATTAGGAATAGGTTGGGACCTTCCCATTGATTTTGAGCTTGAAATCATGATATTGAAAGTATGATGTTGTCTCAAAATGTTGAAATATGAAACCTCAAATCATGGATGTATAACCCCACCTAGGCCAATGAAGAAGCTAGGACCCTAAGATAGTGGGATTGAAAGTCACCTTGTACACTTGATTCAAGGACGTTATTTGTTTGACCTAAAGTATAATATGTTCAAATTTGTGAACAATAGGATGCTTTCCATATTTTTGACTCATATGATGACTTTGAACAATATATGCATCGACTTTGATACTCAATTGCTCAATGATAAATAATATTGATACCAATTTTGGTTATGATATGGAACATGGAAATTCAATTATGATTATTGAATTACTTGAAATTTGAGGACATGATTTTGATTTTCCACTTGAGGATATATACCCCAATATTTGAGGAAATGTCTTAGGTTGAATAATCCCAATTTTTGAGTTTGTTTTGAATTTTGGGGACAAAATTCCTTTTTAAGGAAGGATGTGACAAAGTGGAATTTTACATATGTATGAATCAATTCCAATTTTTTTCCCTCATTATACTCACTCATGGTCCCAATTCATTTTTCTTGGTTTCATAATCAATATTGGTACTCAAATTTGAAATATAGTGAGCAATGTGAATTTTATATACTTTGAAGCCCCACATATTTGATTTATTTGTTACTTTGTCCAATGAAGTAAATTGATCCATCAAACTTCATAATTTGGCTCTCAAAAGTTCTGTAGATATTCTCCACATTTTTGTGAAGCTATGGACCAAATTTCATGTCATTTGGACATTTCTACTATTTTCTATGAATTTTGGAAGCTATGTGCTCAAAATCCCCTTCTATTTGCCTTTTTATTAACAAATTCCATGTCAGCGATCCACTTTCAAAGGAAGGGGTGATTCCCAGCCCTTAGATCCGAGACACACAGATCCAAGACAGATCAGACGACTTTTGGTTTGTCTTATACCTCTCACAATCAACGGGGAGGAGTAAATGACAACTGAGAATGGGATCTCCCGCCTGTGACCATGAATCAAAATTCTAAGTGAGCCAAAACAACCCTCTCACAAATTCAAACTTGACAAGTCCTACTTTGACAATCAAATGATTATCCTAAAATGCAGATCCAATCTAGTTGACTTTTAAAAATGAATCATTAGTGATCTAGATCTAATTACTTGATTCAATATTGATTATCATCTTTATGAATAATGAGTAATCTTGATATGGATCTCAAATCTTCCAAAATCCTTGATATATTTTGACCCATCAACCTGATCTGGAATTCCAATGATGCTAAGTATCATGATGACGATCTAGAAACTTGAATGATGACTCAAATATTGATGATAATAATTAGGGTTAGAAAATATATTCCTAAAATACCTAGGTAGATCATCCATCCTCAAATATGCTTGACATTTGAGTAAATATTGAAATCTTGATATAATGTTGAATGTAAATGAATGATCTACCTTAGGGATGAATAGGATTGGAAAACCCTAATCTAGTGTACTTGGTATTGGTCTATAATATGATCTTGACCCTAGATCCATATCTTGATTGATCTAGGAACTACTTGAGACCTTGATCTTCTACTCTTGTTGATTTATACTCAAAATATTTGGTGAAAGGTATGCTACTATATAACTCCTCCTTGATTATATTATTGATACTTTTATGTATCTTTTGATTATATACTTGGCTACTTACTTGGATGAGGTACTGTTACCTATGATTAGTATTCTATTTTTCTATACTATATTTTGAAAAACATAAAAACATAAATTGCATGCCCATTATGACTTCCCGTATATTGATAATGATGATGATATTGGTAATGTTGATAATGTTGATATTGAGTACAACAACCCCCTCATTTGGAGGTGGGACTTGTACATTGTCTTCCTATGTTCCTATGGTGATAAGGAGCCCAATGACCTTCTCCATCACGTTGGGGTAATAGAGTCACACAAAATATATAAGCATGCTTCTCGAATTACAGCATAATGGGAACTCATAATAAACGTTGAATTGCTTGAAAAACTTGTCGAATAAATGTTGGTTTAGCAAATTTCTTATTATTCTTTTGAATATAAGTCCTGCCAAGTATACTTATTTTCTTATAAAGTGTTTTACTTGATTTTGATATCGTACCATGCAATTGCATGATTGTGTCTTGATTTTATTGATTTTAGGCAATACAAATGGAATACTGAATAAAATCGCTTCCGCACTCATACACTCTAATGACAAAGATAAATCGGATATATCTCCATATTGGGTTAGTTTTTTTCTTTATTTATCCATTTTTTGAGTTATTTATTTCTTATTGTATATGCCAGTGTGATAGATCCTATTGGGCCACTCAGGGACGGGCACTTCAATCATTTTACTACTGTCTAGGCAGTAGGATAGGGATTGGAGTAAGAACGGTTCCGTGATAGTGGCATTACTACTTGGTTCAGTAAGCAACACCCATATGGTCACATCTCTAGCTTCCTCGATAGAGGTTTTGTCAACAATGCTTGGCTTGATGTGTTCCCTAATGTTGCAATCAGATTGGGAGCACATTACTTCACCGATCACGCATGGATGAAGGTACATATTAACCAATCCCCTAAATCTCCTCATCCTTTCAGGTTCCTTAATGCGTGGAGTGATTGGCATGACTTCAACAGCTTAGTCAAAGACTGCTGGTCTATCCATGTGGGTGGGAATCATCTTTTCAGAGTTCCTTAAACCTATGGATGCTACTTCTGTGACATCCCCAGATTTTCTAAAACTTAATCTGATGTGTGACGTCTAAATTGAAACCCTCACCTCAATGAGAATCCCAATAAAAACACCACACACTTGGCTAAGAAGAAGAAAATCAAGGGAGTCAGAAAGAAACAATCAGTAGCACATGTACATGAACAATAATAAAACCATACAACACATGTTCACCATTCAACATATAATTATAACATGAATTGTTACAACATTTGATATTACATATTGAACAGAAAACTTATACATATACATGTACTACCACTAAACTACAGGATCTTAAGACAACAGGTTCACCTGCACATCCTCTCGCCACACAACTCACAACTATCCTGGATCTTCAAAAGCATAACCGCAACCTAAACAAAAGATTATAATGGTACACGTCCGCACAATATTTCAGAATATTATACTGAGTATGCCTATGTGTCCTTTATATACCTCTCATCATATCTTGGCAATAAGATAAAACTAATACTTGGCAGTAATAGAAGAATATAAGAAAAGTGTATACTTGCACAAAGATGTTCATTAAAAAAAGAGAACACATATTTTAAGCATAATTTCCATTATATCATCCATGCATTTACTACCTTAGAGTTGAATGCATTAAGGCCTTTATGATCACTACCAAAGAGTTGGATCATATGTACAATGTAACCACTACCAAAGAGTTGATCCAAGGACACTACCAAAGAGTTGGTGCTTCCATATGTACAACGTGACCACTACCAAAGAGTTCGGTCATTTCCAAGCACACTGCCATAGAGTTGGTGCTTTGATATAATGGAACACATATATTATGTTTGATGTGTTCATAGCAATACATATGGAAATTCAATAAACATATCATACAAGACAATCATTTCAATCAATACCATATGCCAAGTCTTTACTACCATATAACACAAGCATAATGTATAATAAGCCAAGTAAGAGATAATGGCGTACCTTGATCAAGAGAAACCTAATCATCACATATTCTTGATGTCATCTAAATCTTATTAAACCTAATCAAGACAAGATCATATACTATCATTAGGTTCACATCATCATTAGCCTTAGATATGTCCATTTTAGGGCATGCTTACTCATTTGGATATTTGCATCATTACTTGCATTCTTGTCTTAGATTTATCTTACTGATGTCATTTTCCAGACTAAGTTTCATCAACTAGATATACTCATGTGTCACATTATTATGCAAACATATTTAACATTATGTCACTTTCATTAACCATATTAGGGTTACATCACATGTATTAAGGATGCTCTTCATATAATGTGCATTTTGTGCATCATCGTGATCTCATATTTAAATATGAGGTTTCATATACTAACATTAGGGTGTTCTGTAAATTTCATCATTTATTAAGCATGCATGTATTTATTGCACATTAATTAGGGTTATTAGCCCTAAATAGCCATATTGAGCAAATTATATGCTTTTGTTCATCAACAAGACCATATCTGACATCATATGCACTATAAAAAGATTATAGACTTACTTACATTTTCTCATAATTTTAGGCAACGTTTGATATTTATTAGCTATTAAACAAGCATTACACATCTTTCATTATATCACTGAGATTAGTGCATCAAAAGGCTGACATTATGCTTTCATATTATTCTACACATTTTTCTAAACATTTTGGTATATTATTTGTAATTTTCTGACAAGGGATGTATTTACTATGAATTTTGTAAGATCTAAGCATTTCTGGGGATTATACCTTTTTGGGCCAATCGAGCAGTGCCTTGTGGCAGGCAAGGGTGCTGCTTTATTCCAGAACCAGTCAGTTTGTCCACATGAACCGGGTTCACTTCTTCTTCTCTTCTTGCAAACTGCACGATTAGGTTCTCCTCCTAGCGTCTGCTTGAGGAGGCTCCGTTCTGGGCGGGAATGAGGGCCGCCGCCGCTCTGTTTCGGTGAGAAATAGGCACCCATCTCCTCCTCTTCAGCCTCTGCTTCACACCGAGGGCAACTTCCTCGGTACTGCATCTATTCTTGGTGCCACCCTATGTCCACAAGAGCCCGTGCTCCTGCTCCAGACCCACCGTCTATGCTACGAGCTCCGGCAAGCAATCGTGCACTGCCAGCCCCCTCTTCCTCATGATCTCATGAAGCGGGCAACCTCCGCTCATTCTTTGCCAAACGGGTATGTGTCACCCTGTCTCATAGCTCACATGGCTGCTCAAGGCACTGTCGGGTAGCTCCAGCCATGCCTCCTCCTACAACGACCTGGGGTCATCCATGAGACCTATCCTCCCACGCCGCTAGCCCTACGAGACTCTGATCTCACCACCAGCAACAACGCCGCCACCTGTTCTTCTGTCTAAGCCGCCACCACAGGGGAAGATCTCTGGGTCAAGTTATGCTCCATCACAGCCTTCTATCCATGAATGCCTCAACTCCAAGCCTTTCTGCCCAAAACTTCATTGCCTCCGGATCGACCACCTCCTCTGGCTACATTGGAAATGACTACCACTCCAAAGCTCCTCCACTTTGTCATTCTTACAGGCATGTGAACCGTGGTGGCAAAGCTAATGGGCTGGCTGCTTGTTCCCTCTCTTCTATTGTCTTCATATCTTAATGAGGGATCTGTGTGGAGACCTTATAGGCTAAAACTAACTACCCACTCCAAGGTTACCCTCAACCCACAATCCTGAGCAGCACATCGTGGAGTCTTCGTCCACGATCATGTAACTGCAAGGAAGGAGGAGTGCAAGGAAGGAGGAGTCCACTACCGTCAGATGGCATCCAAAGGTCATGAATGAGTCAAAGCTATATTCGATCTGTGGTTTCCCCCTTTTCTAAGACTTTGTGTGACATCTGATGCCTCCCGAAAGCTCATGCAAACATATATTAAACCTTGGTACATCTTACCTATATATACACACATTATTTCATTGTTTCCAAACCTACATAGCTTCCTCCAATGATATCCAATCTTCACAAAATTCTAACCATATCTTTACTACAACTTAAGCAACACTCTTCTCAAATTTGGTACTAAAACTCGTTTTTATGTCTTGTCAATTAAACACCTCAAGAAAGCATAAATTATGGATTTAATCGAGACATCAACATCAATGAACATCCATGCTTTACCAATACACTTGGAACTTCTCAAGATAACTTCCAAAATTTCATAGGACATTTAGGATCTCAAAAGTCCACTCCATCACATCTTTCACGCCTTAAAATAAATTTCTTTCTCGAAATTAAGCAAAAACTCAGTCTTTCACATCATATACATCTTAAAAGAAATTTCTTCCTCGAAATTAAGCCATTATCTTACTCCAAGAACAACTACAAGGTTTTCATGTACATGAAGGAACCACTCTATGTGTAACATATCCACAAAACATAGCTCCATGCTCATATCCAAACCACTATTAGGAGGTTTTAGAACACCTAAGGTGAATCACCCCTTCATAAAAGATTGAAACAAGGGTTTAGAATTTTAGGTTAACGTCATTCATATTTTAGGATTTACATCCTCATCTTTACCCTTGCATTAGGGTTTCCACATTGACTTATACATTTATAAGGGATTTAATCTTTGTTAACACACTTTATCCTTCCAGGTCATATCAAAGTGTCATAATCATTATGTTGTGCTAACTATCAACACTATATTTTTTTAAGCACTAAGATTAACACCTTGTGTAACATATTTCATTCATATGATCTCATGTCATTGATCATAATAAATTGTAAGATTTACTAGTGATATCATCATAAGATTAGCCAACACTATCACATTAGCATCATTATTCATGCATATGGTAAACCATTTATGCATTGATATCTATTAAAGCATTTCTAGATTTCCATCATATCATGTCTATGTATCACGTCTCGGGATTGGATCATAAACATATATATTATATCATGGTTGTGCTAAACAAATTAATGTGAGTGACTAATTAAACATATGTCAAAACTTCATCAAGTCCAACTGAGGTTCTCCTGACCCATATCATGAGGGTAGTGCCATGCTCAGTCTCTCTGAGCTAACACAACTCTATGAATATCTCATATGCATATACTTTATCTTCCCTTTCTTGGTCTAGGGTTCTCAAATTACCTCATTGGTACTAGTGATAGCTTTCCAAGCTCTACCCACATAGGCACAAACCAAAACATGCTATGACATACTCTTCATAGGTCTCTAACCGTGAGTTATGCTTACCTACAAATCTCTTTCATAAACACCTCTAGATTCCTATAAGGTACCACCAACCTGAGAATGAGGCTTCAAAAAACTAACATAGTTACCTCCTCTAGGATCTTGGTACTCTCTATCCCTCACCCAGATGGTAGGTACTCATATTCATGTTCATATGCACATATAACGAGCCTCTCTCTATCTCTAGGGTTTGGTCCTCCCAAGGACATCTAGGGTTCAACAAAACTATAGGAATCATACATAAAGAAACTCAACTCAATCACTCAGGAGTAGTCTAGTTTAGGACATATCATATCACATATCTCATATTTCTCATATCGTGGAGTCTAGGTTCTCTGACCTTGTCCCTGTGGGTATCCCTCTCTCTTGAGCTAACCCCAAAACTGGTCCTAACACTAGAGGTCCTCCTTTGTGAAAGAGCTTGAGGCTCATGTTGATCCTCATCTTATCTTAACTTAACATATCTTATCTCATAAAAGAATGCATACTTGCATCATCAAAACTTATCTGAAATCCTCAAAACGGAACTCATGTCCTCAAAGACAAGCATAGATCATCATAACCATCTTATATCATCTATATAAGACTTACATCATATCTTCAAAGTTTATATCATCTATTCCATCTATCATATATATCAAAAAGGCTCTATACATCTAATCTAGAACTACTCTCTCTTCTAGACTGATGTCATTCACTTTCACTTAGGTTGCATGACCACCTTCTACTCGTACATGTGTGTGGACACATTTTTGTAATACATATACATAATAAAATATTATATAGTTTTTCTCTGATAAAACAAGCATCAGATAAAACTATCGAGGTTCGATCCGTTTGGAATCAAAAACCAAATCTTGAAAATGAGTATCCCACACATAGTAGAGAGTACAGTGTCATGAAGACTAGTGAAAAGGGTGAGAACAAGGGGTAGACTAGTGTAGCTACTCTAGACAACGTGCGCAATATGTCTAGGGTTTCTCTTCCCTTGATGCACGTCATTTCCAAATAGTGCAACGTCCCATACCACTACACTACAAGGAAAGAATGACATCTAAGGACTTCCTACTCAACAAGAACTAGTCTAGACCTAGTTCTCTGACATCTAGGTGCTAACCTAGAGGCTAGGTCAAATATAGTCTCTAAAAGATGGCTTATCTAACCCTAAGGATTATTAAGTTCAAGGTTCTTTAGTTTTGAGTTGCATAATGAGAAAATGTCAGGCTTTTCTATTGTTCATTCTCTGATACCACCTGTGACATCCCCAAATTTTTGAAAACTTAATCTGATGTGTGACGTCTAAATTGAAACCCTCACCTCAGTGAGAATCCCAATTTAAACACCACACACTAGGTTAAGAAGAAGAAAATCAAGGGAGTCAGACGGAAACAATCAGTAGCACATGTACTTGAACAATAATAAAACCATATAACACATGTTCACCATTCAACATATAATTACAACATGAATTGTTACAACATTTGATATTACATATTGAACAGAAAACTTATACATATACATGTACTACCACTAAACCACATGATCTTAAGACAACAGGTCCACCTATACATCCGCTCGCCACACAACTCATAACTATCCTGGATCTTCAAAAGCATAACCACAACCTAAACAAAAGATTACATATGGTACACGTCAGCACAATATTCAAGAATATTATATTGAGTATGCCTACGTGTCTTTTATATACCTCTCATCATATCTTGGCAATAAGATAAAAATAATACTTGGTAGTAATAGATGCGTATACTTGCACAAAGATGTTCATTAACAAAAGAGAACACATATTTTAAGCATAATTTCCATTATATCATCCATGCATTTACTACCTGAGAGTTGAATGCATTAAGGCCTTTATGATCACTACCAAAGAGTTGGATCATATGTACAATGTGACCACTACCAAAGAGTTGGGTCCAAGCACACTACAAAAGAGTTGGTGCTTCCATATGTACAACGTGACCACTACCAAAGAGTTCAGTCACTTCCAAGAACACTACCATAGAGTTGATGCTTTCATATAATGGAACAAATATATTATGTTTGATGTGTTCATAGCAATACGTATGGAAATTCAAGAAACATATCATACAAGAAAATCATTCCAATCAATACCATATGCCAAGTCTTTACTACCATATAACACAAGCATAATGTATAATAAGCCAAGTAAGAGGTAATGGCGTACCTTGATCAAGAGAAACCTAATCATCACATATTCTTGATGTCATATAAATCTTGTTAAACCTGATCAAGACAAGATCATACACTATCATTAGGTTCACATCATCATTAGCCTTAGATATGTCCATTTTAGGGCTTGCTTATTCATTTGGATATTTGCATCATTACTTGCATTCTTGTCTTAGATTTATCTTACTAATGTCATTTTCTAGACTAAGGTTCATCAACTAGATATACTCATGTGTCACATTATTATGCAAACATATTTAACATTATGTCACTTTCATTAACCATATTAGGGTTACATCACATGTATTAAGAGTTCTCTTCATATAATGTGAGTTTTGTGCATCATCGTGATCTCATAATTAAATATGAGGTTTCATATACTGACATTAGGGTGTTCTGTAAATTTCATCATTTATTAAGCATGCATGTATTTATTGCACATTAATTAGGGTTATTAGCCCTAAATAGCCATATTGAGCAAATTATATGCTTTTGTTCATCAACAAGACCATATATGACATCATATGCACTATAAAAAGATTATATACTTACTTACATTTTCTCATAATTTTAGGCCAACATTTGATATTTATTATCTATTAAACAAGAATTACACATCTTTCATGATATCACTTAGATTAGTGCATCAAAAGGATTATATTATACTTTCATATTATTCTACACATTTTTCTTAACATTTTGGTATATTATTTGTAATTTTCTGACAAGGGATGTATTTACTATGAATTTTGTAAGATCTGAGCATTTCTGGGGATTATACCTTTTTGGGCCAATCGAGTAGTGCCACGTGGCAGGCAGGGGTGCTGCTTTATTCCTAAACCAGTCAGTCTATCCACCTGTATCGGGTTCACTTCTTCTTCTCTTCTTGTGATCTGCATGATTAGGTTCTCTACCCAGCGTCCGCTTGAGGAGGCTCCATTCTGGGCGAGAATGAGGGCCGTCACCGCTCTATTTTGGTGAGCAATAAGCACCCATCTCCTCCTCTTCACCCTCTGCTTCACACCAAGGGCAACTGCCTGGGTGCTGCATCTGTTCTCGGTGCCACCCTATGTCTGTAGGAGCCCGTGCTCTAGCTCCAGACCCACCGTCGTTGCTTCGAGCTCCAACAAGCAATCGTGCACCACCACCCCCCTCTTCCTCGCGATCTCATGAAGCAGTCACCCTCCGCTCATTCTCCGCCAAACGGGTATGTGTCCCCCTATCTCACAGCCGCCATGGCTGCTCAAGGCACTATCGGGTAGCTCTAGCCCTACCTCCTCCCGCAACGACCTGGAGTCATCCATGAGACCTATCCTCCCACACCGCTAGCCCTGCGAGACTCTTCTCTCACCGCCAGCAACAACGCTGCCACCTATTCTTATGTCCAAGCCACCGCTACAGGGGAAGATCTCTGGGTCAAGTTATGCTCCATCACAACCTTCTATCCGTGAATGCCTCGGCTCCAAGCCTTGCCACCCACAACTTCACTGCCTCCGGATCGATCGACTCCTCTTGCTACAGAGGAAATGACTACCGCTCCAAAGCTCCTCCACTTTCTCATTCTTACAGGCATGTGAACCGTGGTGGCAAAGCTAATGGGTTGGATGCTTGTTCCCTCTCTTCTATTGTCTTCGTATCTCAATGAGGGATTGGCGTGGAGACCTTATTAGGCTAAAACTAACTGGCCACTCCAAGGTTGCCCTCAACCCACAACACCGAGCAGCACATCATGGAGTCCTCATCCACGATCATGTAACTGCAAGGAAGGAGGAGTGCAAGGAAGGAGGAGTCCACTACTGTCAGATGGCATCCAAAGGTCATGAATGAGTCAAAGCCATATTCGATCTGTGGTTTCCCCCTTTTCTAAGACTTTGTGTGACATTTGATGCCTCCCGAAAGATCATGCAAACATGTATTAAGCCTTGCTACATCTTGCCTATATATACACACATTATTTCATTGTTTCCAAACCTACATAGCTTCCTCCAATGATATCCAATCTTCACGAAATTCTAACCATATCTTTACTACAACTCAAGTGACACTCTTCTCAAATTTGGTACTAAAACTCATTTTTATGTCTTGTCAATTAAACACCTCAAGAAAGCATAAATTATGGATGTAATCGAGACATCAATATCAATGAACATCCATGCTTTACCAATACACTTGGAAGTTCTCAAGATAACTTCCAACATTTTATAGGACATTTAGGATCTCAAAAGTCCACTCCATCACATCTTACACGCCTTAAAATAAATTTCGTCCTCAAAATTAAGCAAAAACTCAGTCTTTCACATCATATACATCTTAAAAGAAATTTCATCCTCAAAATTAAGCCATTATCTTACTCCAAGAACAACTACAAGGTCTTCATGTACATGAAGGAACCACAATATGTGTAACATATCCAAAAAACATAGCTCCATGATCATATCCAAACCACTATTAGGAGGTTTTAGAACACCTAAGGTGAATCACCCCTTCATAAAAGATTGAAACAAGGGTTTAGAAGTTTAGGTTATTTCATGACGTCATTCATATTTTACGATTTACATCCTCATCTTTACCCTTGCATTAGGGTTTCCACATTGACTTATACATTTATAAGGGATTTAATCTTTGTTAACACACTTTATCCTTCCAGATCCTATCAAAGTGTCATAATCATTATGTTGTGCTAACTATCAACACTATATTTTTTAAGCACTAAGATTAACACCTCGTGTAACATATTTCAATCATATGATCTCATGTCATTGATCGTAAAAAATTGCAAGATTTACTAGTGATATCATCACAAGATTAGCCAACACTATCACATTAGCATCATTATTCATGCATATGGTTAACCATTTATGCATTCACATCTATTAAAGCATTTCTAGATTTCCATCATATCATGTCTATGAATCACGTCTCGGGATTAGATCATAAACATATATATTATATCATGGTTGTGCTAAACAAATTAATGTGAGTGACTAACTAAACATATCTCAAAACTTCATCAAGTCCAACTGAGGTTCTCCTGACCCATATCATGAGGGTAGTGCCATGCTCAGTCTCTCTGAGCTAACACAACTCTATGAATATCTCATATGCATATACTTTATCTTCCCTCTCTAGGTCTAGGGTTCTCAGATTGCCTCATTGGTACTAGTGATAGCTTTCCAAACTCTAGACACATAGGAACAAACCAAAACATGCTATCACATACTCTTCATAGGACTCTAACCATGAGTTATGCTTGCCTACAACTCTCTTTCATAAACACCGCTAGATTCCTATAAGGTACCACCAACCTGAGCATGAGGCTTCACAAAACTAACATAGCTACCTCCTCTAGGGTCTTGGTACTCTCTATCCCTCATCCAAATGGTAGGTACTCATATTTATGTTCATATGCACATAAAACGAGCCTCTCTCTATCTCTAGGGTTTGGTCCTCCCAAGGACATCTAGGGTTCAACAAAACTATAGGAATCATACATAAAGAAACTCAACTCAATCACTCAGGAGTTGTCTAGTTTAGGACATATCATATCACATATCTCATATTTCTCATATCGCGGAGTCTAGGTTCTCTGACCTTCTCCCTGTGGGTCTCGCTCTCTCTTGAGCTAATCCCAAAACTGGTCCTAACACTATATGTCCTCCTTTGTGAAAGAGCTTGAGGCTCATGTTGATCCTCATCTTATCTTAACTAAACATATCTTATCTCATAAAAGAATGCATACTTGCATCATCAAAACTTATCTGAAATCCTCAAAACTGAACTCATGTCCTCAAAGACAAGCATAGATCATCATAACCATCTTATATCATCTATATAAGACTTACATCATATCTTCAAAGTTTATATCATCTATTCCATCTATCATATATATCAAAAAGGCTCTAGACATCTAATCTAGAACTACTCTCTCTTCTAGACTGGTGTCATTCACTTTCACTTAGGTTGCATGACCACCTTCTACTCGTACATGTGTGGGGACACATTTTTGTAATACATATACATAATAAAATTTTTATATAGTTTTTCTCTGATAAAACAAGCGTCAGAGAAAACTATTGAGGTTGGATCCGTTTGGAATCAAAAACCAAATCCTGCAAACGAGTGTCCCACACATAGTAGAGAGTACAATGTCATGAAGACTAGTGAAAAGGGTGAGAACAAGGGGTAGACTAGTGTAGCTACTCTAGACAACGTGCGCAATATGTCTAGGGTTTCTATTCCCTTGATACACATCATTTCCAAATAGTGCAACGTCCCATACCAATGCACTACAAGGAAAGAATGACATCTAAGGACTTGCTACTCAACAAGCACCAGTCTAGACCTAGTTCTCTGACATCTAAGTGCTAACCTAGAGGCTAGGTCAGATCTAGTCTCTAAAAGATGGCTAATCTAACCCTAAGGATTATTAATTTCAATGTTCTTTAGTTTTGAGTTGCATAATGAGCAAATGTCAGGCTTTGCTATTGTTCATGCTCTGATACCACCTGTGACGTCCCCAGATTTTCTAAAACTTAATCTGAAGTGTGACGTCTAAATTGAAACCCTCACCTCAGCGAGAATCCCAATTTAAACACCACACACTAGGCTAAGAAGAACAAAATCAAGGGAGTCAAAAGGAAACAATCAGTAGCTCATGTACATGAATAATAATAAAACCATACAACACATGTTCACCATTCAACATATAATTACTACATGAATTGCTACAACATTTGATATTACATATTGAATAGAAAACTTATACATATACATGCACTACCACTAAACTACAAGATCTTCAGACAACAGGTCCACCTGTACATCCGCTCACCACACAACTATCCTAGATCTTCAAATGCATTACCACAACCTAAACAAAAGATTACATATGGTACACGTCAGCACAATATTCAAGAATATTGTACTGAGTATGCCTATGTGTCTTTTATATACCTCTCATAATATCTTGGCAATAAGATAAAACTAATACTTGGCAGTAACAGATGAATATAAGAAAAGCGTATACTTGTACAAAGATGTTCATTAACAAAAGAGAACACATATTTTCAGCATAATTTCCATTACATCATCCATGCATTTACTACCTGAGAATTGAATGCATTAAGGCCTTTATGATCACAACCAAAGAGTTGGATCATATGTACAATGTGACCACTACCAAAGAATTGGGTCCAAGCACACTTCCAAAGAGTTGGTGCTTCCATATGTACAACGTGATCACTACCAAAGAGTTTGGTCACTTCCAAGCACACTGCCATAGAGTTGGTGCTTTCATATAATGGAATAGATATATTATGTTTGATGTGTTCATAGTAATATGTATAGAAATTCAAGCAACATATCATACAAGACAATCATTTCAATCAATACCATATGCCAAGTCTTTACTACCATATAACACAAGCATAATGTATAATAAGCCAAGTAAGAGGTAATGGCATACCTTGATCAAGAGAAACCTAATCATCACATATTCATGATGTCATCTAAATCTTGTTAAACCTGATCAAGACAATATCATATACTATCATTAGGTTCACATCATCATTAGCCTTAGATATGTCCCTTTTAGGGCTTGCTTACTCATTTGGATATTTGCATCATTACTTGCATTCTTGTCTTAGATTTATCTTACTAATGCCATTTTCCAGACTAAGGTTCATCAACTAGATATACTCATATGTCACATTATTATGCAAACATATTTAACATTATGTCACTTTCATTAACCATATTAGGGTTACATCACATGTATTAAGGGTTCTCTTCGTATAATGTGAGTTTTGTGCATCATCGTGATCTCATAATTAAATATGCGGTTTAATATACTGACATTAGGGTGTTCTTTAAATTTCATCATTTATTAAGCATGCATGTATTTATTGCACATTAATTAGGGTTATTAGCCCTAAATAGCCATATTGAGCAAATTATATGCTTTTTTTCATCAACAAGACCATATCTGACATCATATGCACAATAAAAAAGATTATAGACTTACTTACATTTTCTCATAATTTTAGGCCAATGTTTGATATTTATTATCTATTAAACAAGAATTACACATCTTTCATTATATCACCAAGATTAGTGCATCAAAAGGCTGATATTATGCTTTCATATTATTCTACACATTTTTCTGAACATTTCGGTATATTATTTGTAATTTTTTGACAAGGGATGTATTTACTATGAATTTTGTAAGATCTGAGCATTTTTGGGGATTATACCTTTTTGGGCCAATCGAGTAGTGCCACGTGGCAGGCAAGGGCGCTACTTTATTCCCGAACCGGTCAGTCTGTCCACCTGAACCAGGTTCACTTCTTCTTCTCTTCTTGCGATCTGCACGATTAGGTTCTCTGCCTAGTGTCCGCTTGAGGAGGCTCCATTTTGGACGGGAATGAGGGCCACCACCGCTCTGTTTCGGTGAGAAATAGGCACCCATCTCCTCCTCTTTAGCCACTGCTTCATGCCGAGGGCAACTGCCTGGGTGCTGCATCTATTCTCGGTGCCACCCTATGTCCGCAGGAGCCCGTGCTCCTGCTGCAGACCCCCCATCGCTGCTACAAGCTCCGACAAGCAATCATGCACCACCAGCCCCCTCTTCCTCGCGATCTCATGAAGCGGTCACCCTCTTCTCATTCTCCGCCAAACGGGTTTGCGTCGCCCTATCTCACAGCCGCCATGGCTGCTCAAGGCACTGTCGGGTAGCTCCAGCCCTGCCTCCTCCTGCAACGACCTGGGGTCATCCATGTGACCTATCCTCCCACGCCGCTAGACCTGCGGGACTCTGCTCTCACAGCCAGCAACAACGCCGCCACCTGTTCTTCTGTCCAAGCCACCGCCATAGGGGAAGATCTCCAGGTCAAGTTATGCTCCATCACAACCTTCTATCTGTGAATGCCTCGGCTCCAAGCCTTGCCACACACAAATTCACTACCTCTGGATCGACCACCTCCTCTGGCTACACAGGAAATGACTACCACTCCAAAGCTTCTCCACTTTCTCATTCTTACAGGCATGTGAACTGTGGTGGCAAAGCTAATGGGTTGGCTGCTTGTTCCCTCTCTTCTATTGTCTTCGTATCTTAATGAGGGATCAATGTGGAGACCTTATTAGGCTAAAACTAACTGCCCACTCCAAGGTTGCCCTCAACCCACAACCTTGAGCAGCACGTCGTGGAGTCTTCGTCCACGATCATGTAACTACAAGGAAGAAGGAGTGTAAGGAAGGAGGAGTCCACTACCGTCGGATGGCATCCAAAGGTCATGAATGAGTCAAAGCCATATTCGATCCGTGGTTTCCCCCTTTTCTAAGACTTTGTGTGACATTTGATGCCTCCCAAAATCTCATGCAAACATATATTAAACCTTGCTACATCTTGCCTATATATACACATTATTTCATTGTTTCCAAACCTACATAGCTTCCTCCAATGATATCCAATCTTCACGAAATTCTAACCATATCTTTACTACAACTCAAGCAACACTCTTCTCAAATTTGGTACTAAAACTCATTCTTATGTCTTTTCAATTAAACACCTCAAGAAAGCATAAATTATGGATGTAATCGAGACATCAACATCAATGAACATCCATACTTTACCGATACACTTGGAACTTCTCAAAATAACTTACAACATTTCATAGGATATTTAGGATCTCAAAAGTCCACTCCTTCACATCTTACATGCCTTAAAATAAATTTCATCCTCGAAATTAAGCAAAAACTCAGTCTTTCACAACTTCTTTAGAGGAGGAAGCCAAATGCGAAGATAGAATCAGGAAACTCAAGAAAGCAGAAGAGGTTTGCTTATGGAAAAAAAGCATAATGAAATGGATAGCAGATGGAGACCGTAATTCTAAAATCTACCATACGGCCATCAGGAAGAAAGAAATGAGGGATTCTATTTATGAACTCATCAATGAAAAAGGGGAAATAGTAGACAAGAATGAAGAGTTGGCGGAGACAGCTATTCATTACTTTACAAATATCTACAACAACAACCACATACACTCTATTGATGAAAATGTGCTACTGGATAAGAAGGTAACTCAAGATATGAACAACAATCTCAACAAGGAAGCGATTGATAAGGAGGTTAAAAAAGCACTTTTCTCTATCCATTACTTGAAAGCCCCAGGGCCGGATGGTTTTAATATTTAGTTTGTCCATAAAGTTTGGGCTATTGTGAAACAAGATATCTACAATGCCGTGAACTGGTTCCTTGTAGGAGGAGCAATGGTTAGAGTAGTTAACCATTCCTTTATTAAGCTGATCCCCAAGAACAATATTGCTAAAGAGATGATAGACTTTAGGCCGATAGCTTGCTGCTCAGTGCTATACAAAACCATCTCCAAACTCCTGGCTAATAGGTTGAAAGAGGTTTTGCTCCACATAATTTCCCCTAATCAGAATGCTTTTGTCAAAGGTAGATACATGTCTGATTGTTCCCTCTTGGCCACAAAATTTCTCAGTGAATTCAATATGAAGAATACTAATGCAAAAGCTTGTATGAAAATTGACATTAGTAAGGCGTATGATCATGTAAACTGGGAATACCTTTGGAGAGTGATGGATGCCATGGGCTTTGATCAAAGATGGATTCATATTGTCAAACAATGTGTGGAAACTTGCTCATTTTCAATTCTCATTAATGGTTTCCCTAAAGGTATGTTTAGATCCTCTAATGGTCTTCAGCAAGGGGACTCTTTGTCCCCGCTCCTTTTTACTATGGTGATGGAAGGGTTGACCAAGATGATAGAAACAACTGAAGGCAAGGGCCTTATAAGAACCTCCAAAGTAAAAGGGGTTAAAGTCATGATCCACATCATCTTTGCTGATGATGTTCTCCTCTTCTCAGCAGGCAACAGTAGAAGACTCAAGGAGTACAAATCCCTCCACCTAAAGTTTGGTAAACTGATGGGCTTATATGTGAGTGCTATCAAATCCCAAGTTTTTCTCTCTAAATCTTGTGATAGTAGAAGGGGTAGACTCAAGACAGCTTTAGGCATGCACGAAGGCAGCCTACCTACCAAGTATCTGGGTTTTCCCCTCATTGTTGGTCACATAACTTCCAAAGATTATAGTGGCTGCCTTCACAGGTTCAGGGAAAAGATCGAACATTGGAGTGGGCTACGTATTTTGATGGCTGGTCGGCTGGTTCTCATCAGATCAGTGCTTCAAAGTTTGCTACGTTTTTGGACATCCATGGGCTCCATACCCAATCCTATCTTACATTTTCTCTAGTCTCTCACAGCTGGCTTCTTATGGGTTGGGAAAAATCATGCCATTGCTTGGGAGATAATCGCTAAACCGTTCCTTGAAGGTGGGCTACAGATTAAAGATACTGAGGATCTTATGCAGCAAAGCAGTGCTAGTCGGGTACTTAAATTCATCAACCAACCTTTGAATTGTTGGACAGTTTGGATGAAAAATAGATATGGCTCCAATCTTGTCTGTGTTCATAGGAATAGATCCTCTCGCACCTGGTGGCTGATGTGCACATATGTGGATGCCAACCAACATTTGTTTAGTGTTGATGTGAATGGTGTTTGGTCTTATAACCAACCACCAACGATCAACATTGTTGCAGGTTCCTCTACTGGGTTGGTTATTTCTGCTTCTCTATGGGGCCGGCTCACTACCCCAAATGGAGTGTTTTCTGCTTGAGAGCCATTCTCAACATACTCCCTACATATGACAAGATGGTAGCATGGGGTATCCTGATGGATGAGACTTGTCTTCTTTGCAAGAGTGCAAATGAGATGAACACACACTTGTTATTCAGCTGTATGTGGTCCAAGCAAGTTTGGTGCGTGATGTGCCTCAGAAACAATTGGGGACAGAATGTTCCCAATAACATGTATGAAGCCATCAAGTGGGCTAAAGATGTTTACAAAAATGACAAATATAGGAAGAGCTACACCCTCCTTTGTATAATTGGTCTCAGTTATTTTGTGTGGAAAGAGAGGAACAAGAGAAGACATGAGAAGAAGGAGACCAGCCAATGAGCTTTCATTAATAACTTTGCTAAAGAACTCAAGTGGCATATGAAGAACAAGAAGGATATTTTGTATAGGCTGAATGCTAACACTCGAACTTACTGGGGTTTTTGTATGTAATCCCCACATATAGTTTATGTAGGACCCTGGTTTAGGGTGCCTCATTTTTGTATTATATAGTTTGTCTAAACTATACCATCTTTTTGGTTTAATATATTTACCTTACTCCCAAAAAAATGAAGAAGTAATAAAATTTATCTTATATTGTTTATACCTAAAGTGGAGGCCTCAATTCCATCCTTCTTCTTTACTTCATCTAACTAGAGTGGGAAATTTCTTTTCTAATGTCTAGGCTAGTAACAATGGTGACAATTTCCTCTTATTTTCTTGACTCCACCTTTTGCTTTGAGATCTGAAGTCTTGGGCTTCTGGCTAGCTTTAGAACCTATCTTAGCTTTTCCTTTACCTTTCAACTTCCCATTTGTATTGTTGATCACCATCACATACTTGGGCTTGTCTTTCTTCATTTGTGTCTCAGTTGTTCTCAACATGCACAACAACTCTGTCAACGGCTTGTCAAAGTTGTTCATGTTGTAGTTCATGACAAACTGACTGTATTACTCTAGAAGACACTCCAAAATCACATCATTGGCCAACTCTTGACCCAAGGGAATCCCAATCTAGAAAGGATCTTCACATACCCAATTAGCTTGAGTACATGAGGACCTACTACATCTACTTCTTCCATGGTACATTAGAACAGTGCCTTGGAAACATCATATCTCTCTTGTCTTGCCTGATCTTGATACATGTTCTTGAGATGTGTGACCATCTTTATCATGCCCAAGTTCTCATGATGCCTCTACAACTCATAGTTTATGGAGCATAGCATTAAACACTTGACATCCATGACGTCTTCAATATGCTTCTTGTAAGCATCCATGTCAACTCTTAGAGCATTCTGAGGTGGTTGCTCTGGTTCTGACATTTCCAGGACATAGATCTTTCTCTCTTGTGTGAGGACAATTCCCAGCATCTTGAAGAAGTCATGGAAGTTGTTCCCAATAAGTTTGTCCTTCTCAAGGACTGATCATAGAGAAAAGTGATTGTTGTTTGATTCCATTTAATTCTAAAAAAGATTTTGCAATTTTGTCAAAAATTCATTTCGATTTTATTTGATTTGACCAAAATTTTGGTGATAATAATTAGGTCTTTAATTCATTATAGCGAACAATGTTCTAATAAGCCAAGATCCATATTTCATCAAAGCATGAGTCGATTTTTGTCGATCGTCCACAACTTGAGTATTTAGGTGGGCCATCATGCCAATTGCATCACATGCAAGTCTTAAATATATGATATGTGCAACTCCATGCCATGATCATCTACATGCTTCTGGGCTTGGGCTCTTTAAGTCACTAGTTAAGCCTGACCAAATAGCCAATACGATAGATACACATGATGCTTTCTACAAATTTACATATCTACCATCACACTTCCATGATATAGATGGTGCACCATGCTTTGTGAAAATCTACGCTTGGTTGATCAAGCTTTTCATGTGTATTTATATTGGAAAGCATCTTAGACTTAATATGTTTGATTGAGGGATTATATATATATACATATATATGTAAACACACACATTATATATATATATATATATATATATATATATATATATATATATATATATATATATATATATATATATATATATATATATATATATATATATATATATATATATCCAATCACCACATATATAGCACGTATAATATACATGCTATATCCCACAATGTAAACATGCAATATAAAAAAAACGATGGTTATGGCCATGTCTACTATAATTCCTTGGAGCCACAAGGAATTACTACCACCTAGGTCAATCATCACATCACATGTATGAACATGTTGTCAGAGTAGACATGTGCTTGCCAATCTGGGTAGATCGGTTCAACCTTTAAACCAGTCATCTTTCCTCTTGGCCAGTTGGTTGGTCATCCAAGATGGTCATTAGGCCTCATGTCCAATTGATGTTTGGACTCCTTCCAAATGGTCAGTTGGGCCCACCAAGTGGTTGTCTGGCTCCATCGTTTTGTACTCCATGGTCCTCCAAATGACCGGCTTGTCTCAAGAATTGCTCTTCTCATCTGGCAATGATCATCTTCCTCTTCCTTGTAAGAAAACAAACTATCCTTTTGCTACTTTATTACATGATAAAGAGAAACCTTGAGTTACATTTGAGGGGAGAAAATGTAGGAAAGAATTAACCTTACATTGGGAAGAGAGAGGTAGAGGCTCAGTACGCAAATTGAGATAAATGGGAACAAGAACCAAACCATCCAACCACACAACATATTTAGGGTTCAGGCCATAACCACACTACACATCCACAATCAAAACTGCTTTTAGGATGAGTCGTATAAATTGCATATATATATATTAGTTTGGGATTATGTTGTATTTAATCAGATACACATATGAGAGAAGTTTAAATATTAGCATTTTATTCCATAAATAAATGGTAAAACCAAAAATATGATCATATCGATAATCCTAAAACATAGTAAATTGATGTGGCTCTAATACCACTATTGGGAAATACAGACACAGAGTATAGAAATAAAAACAAAAAATTTATCTATATGTATTCCCATAACAGCAAGATCGCATCAACTACTATGAAATAGGAAGGATGGTTTTAGTGAGTTATACCTGGTCCTAGAGAAAGTCCAGTGAAAAAAATTGCTTCTTTGCAACTACTGACTAGTTTCTCTTGGATGGTGGTTGTGCAGCTCCTGGTCTTCACGATGAACAACTATATGTGCAACCTCTGCAATGACTCCGGTGGTCTCACCTTGGACTGTAGGTTGACTTTTCTCTCCAAGTAATAGCCAAAGGATTCTGCCATATGGAGTAGTCCACATAGACCAACTAGAACTTCTATCATTCACCAAGAATGGACCAGAAGGAGTTGTCCCTCCCGTTGGTGTACTAGTCACCAACATGCTCTCCCACCAACAATGATCACCAGTTGTTTCTCTCTCGTATCTATCACTCCCTATCAGATAGGACTTGCTTAAGTTCTCTTAGTTACCACAACCAGAGAGGACAATAGTTGTTAGAGGCACTGGTTCTCACTTGTCTGTGTTGTGTCTTGGTAAGCCCCCAATATCCCTCTATTTATAGGTGGGGTTTGAGCCAAGGTTCCCAGTTTGTACAGGATTGTGCGGGAGTGAAAGAGACTGAAAGATCTTGAATTTTTGCAACCTGTGAGATGCCAAATGGTCGTCTGGCATATCCAGATGATCGTATGGTGTGCGAGAAGGTTGTTTGGCACTAAAAAATAGTCATTTGGCAGTTTTCCAATCACACACGAATTTAGCAATTTTGATTCCAATTAATATCACATGTTAATTTTCTTGTACCCCAAGTAAAGTACAATCAAAACAATTCAGGAAACATCACGAACCTTCTTTCAGCCCAACTGAGCCATCTCACCTAGATGAGACACCTGTATCACTCACCTAGACATATATCTGGTGAGTCTGGGATGATTCGATCAGCTCAATCACATTGAATCGGTCGGTTGAATGGCAGAATTAAGAAAATTCAAACTCTGATATGCCTGACAATCCAAATGGCTATCTCAACACTTGAGATGTTCATTTGTCTGCCCAAACAGCCTTCTCACTCAGTGAGATGGTCATTTGGCAGACCTAGTCACCCAATCAATCGATCTATTGTGTGAATTGAATACCTAAACACATTACTAATCAATCCAATCATCATTCAAGATAAAGTCATCTTCTAGTTGAGTTCTTTTTTACGTGACCCTATAGGTCCCATATCACATAAGCAGTGAATGTCCATAACTAGATTATGACATCATAAGCAACGAGTGGTGCCTAGTCGCACATCGATGCTACCCAAGTGAATGGAAAGTTGGAGAACAAGTTTGACCTACAATTTGTGTAAGGTGTTGTAGTGATTGTATAATTTGTTTGTTTCTAATATCCAGGATGAACTCGGGGCATGGATGGTCATCCTCTCAACATTCAATCCATGTTTCTATAATCAAGAGCAGATTATCTAAGATAATGTTACCTCAATGTCATATACTGATTCACATGTACATGCAGATGCATTTCTCAGTCTCTCTTATCAAGTAGCTAGGATATCATACTCCAGTAGATGGGATAAATCCCATATCTATCACTGACAATCTATCCCCATGGGTCAAAGTCACTCACTCATAAACTTTATGACAACCCATGTTTCAATATTGTGTTTGATGATGTCAAAGTGTACTCAATGACATGTGACGAGTGTAGTGATTTCAGGTCTAAGAATCACAACCACTACCTTCACTATGAGAGATGACTGTGACCATCACAACCATGTGTCATTCTCAAAGTGGTTCTATCTGATACTCTATTCCCTAACATGTATTTGTGTCTTGGTTTGATATTGCCATATCATTACAAATGAGATTTTGTCATCAGCCAACCCACACACTAGTCTTACTTGTTACTGGTGTCTATCTACCTTCCACAATAACTGTCGACTAGGGACATAATGAGAATGTACATACACTTAGCATTCATATGATCTCATTTTTTCCAAGTCTAATAGTTGAAGACATATGTCATTGAGTATTGTCATTCTACAGACATTCACTCTGTCTCCTCATTATCTCATAACTGAGTGAAATAGATGAATTGGAAGCTTGGCTTGATATGTATTCATCAAATCCTTTATGGTATAAGCCATGTCAATCATCATATGATTGTCTCTATGGGTATACCTTACCAACATATGATTGTCTCTATGTTCTTATAATTTCCTAATTCTAATACCTATCTTGATCGCAATCCCAAATATAGTCTCAAACTAAAAAAAACACAGACTGCCATCACCTTTCACTCTCTTGGGTCCTTACGAGGACTAAGGTGGGTTGTGAGCCCCCTAACTCACCAAGTGAGTTACTTGAATCTCAACTAAAGACCTAAACTATCTTTCCAATTTGATTCCAAATCAAATACTTTCCCTTTTGGGTTCCAATCACCTGATTCACTAAGTTAGTCACCTGACTGGTCACTTTCCCAAAGTAAATTCTAGTATACCAATTGATAGCTAGTCAATTGATATCTGACCAATCCATTTGATCGAGTGGACATTCTAGTTTCCTGACTGGGAAGGAAATCAGCCTGTTTATGGTTCAAAGCCATTTTAGTCATATGTTTAATTGTAATTTAATTCTCCTTATGCATACTTATGTGTGCAACCCAATATCTTCCTAATTACATTGATAGTCATGTTCAAAACCTCACAAACAAAGATTTGTGCTTAGAAACACATCATTACCACCCATGTAATCGGAGTAAGTTGGAACAACTTCAACATATAATGTGAGTAATGCTACCATAATCATATAATCCCTTTGTCACATATATCAGATTGAAACTGAGGCATGGTTTTGTCATCCTCTTATCATTCAATCTATGTTCCTGGAACTAGAGCACACTATTTGAGATACTATGAAGCCAATATTAGATATTGACTTGCATGAGCATGGCCATGCATTTTCATAGTCTCTCTTATCAAGTGTCCAATATATCACTCCAATGGAGGGAAGAACTCCAACTTTATCACTCATAGAATCCACAAGTGATATAGTGCATCCAATAACCACCTTTTTGGCAACCCCTATTCAGAGTCACGTTAGTCTAAGTCAAAGTACATAGAATAACATGTGATTGTTGTACTTACTTAATGCCTAAGGATCATAATCACCACTATCACATTGAGATATGACTTTTGTAAAGCTCCTAATTTTTCTTAATCATAAACATAATTAATTGTCTTAACTGGATGTTTAGTTTATAAATTTCTCTTGGATTATGTGTAACACTAGTTTAGGATTCTACAAAATGTGGATATTTAAGAAAATTACCCTTTTGTAGGGGTGTTAACATAATTTTAACACTTGCATGAGTTGATTCATTATGTTCTTAATAATCTTACCATTTTACTTCTCCTTTTGATGCTTTTGAACTTTAATTTTCATGAGGATTATGTATGATTTATGGTGTACTCATTGTTTTATGTCTGGTGGTCGACAAAGAGCCTGCTAGCTTGTCAGTAGACAAGTCTTTAGTGCCTGAAGAGGTCACTAACTGACCAACCAAAGGATATCATTGTTTGATGACATTTTGTGTGTGTGTGTGCCTGACCAACGACCTAGATTTGATTTATGAGAATTTTGATGAGGGTTGACCGATGATGTTTTGATCAATGAGTTTTTGGAGGATGAGAAGACAATATTCTCTTTCTCCTAACGACACATGGGGTCAATGAGATTCCTTGCTCGACAACCAAACTAAACCACACCAACTTCCAACCACCTATAAATACTCCCTTTTCTCTCTCTCTCCTCTAATCTTTTGCAATCGTGGTGTTGTGATCTGGAGGAAGATGAGAACCCATCGGGATCGATGATCACATGATTTTGTGGATGCATATGTATGAGTTCTCCTTGGATTGATCTAATACCATCAATCTTGTTTCTTGCTCCATTCATGTAAGATCCTTACCTATTAACCATTTTACTTGTTATTCTTCACCTCTTTGCTCCTAAATGTGAGTTTCCATGTGTTTCTCACTAGAAACTTGCACATAGGGTTTAAGAACTTTCTCTCTTCCTTTCTCTTTATGTAGAATCACCATGTTCATGGAGTTAGGAGGAGTTTCTGGAGCTTTGGGAGACCAAGATCGGTATCTTGTTATTGATTCTAGAGTTTCCCTTTTTAGACTTTAGTTTTTTTCGCTACTAAGGTGAGTGATATAATCTAAAAAGAAATTCTTACCTAGTTTCTACATGCATGACTTTAATATTGCTCTAAAAATTCTTCGAATGCTGAAGATGATATTTCTAAGATTTGTTTACTCTTCATAAATGATTCCTACTATATATTGAACTCTTCTTTCGAATATGAAAGGCTTGAGATTCGGAATATACATACTTTGACTCCTACGATGACATACATGTGATGTTTTGGTACCCAAAGAACATGGAAATTTGACCCATGTATTATTCCTCACGATATGTTCAGTGCCTTATGTAATTTTAAAACTTGTAATCATTGTTGTTCTGTAATGATGGTTGGATGAAACCCTTTTACTAAATGTAGCTGTTTATGATAGGTTTTGGACATATGATTTTTTGTTTCTTTGAATTACCATAAATTTTATATCTTATGGACTCTTATGATGAAATTTTTAGGTGTGGTCTTGCTTATGATTAATTAAGATCTCTACCATGTTCCAATTGTCACTGATACTCCTACACGAAATTATTACTATTCTAGATCTAAGTGCCCTAGTAGGGTTTTACATGCTCTAAATTGTGGCTTGATTCCCTTAACGGTCAAGGATGGATACCTACGTTCTAGAAAGAGTGAAATGAAACTGTTTTATAGTTTTACATATTCTAAGGTTGAAAATCCCAATTAATTTATATGAACCTTGAGGGTTTTGTACATAACTTGATTGTTGCAGTAAAAAATGCTTAATTGGCCTATGTAATCAAGTGTAACCTTAATAATATAATTCCATGTGACCCTAGAACTATCCCAACATCAGAACATGATGGATAGTCAAATGAGTTATACAAAAGGATCTTGGAGTTATTTATTATTCAGTATATTTGGGTGTAGGCATGGTATACCTTTGTCATCCTGATGTCAAGGTTTTGAAGAGCGGCTTAGGCAATGTCTCAGATATTGATGTGAGATAGAGTGACTATTGTAATAGCTAAGATTTGAGGGTTTATACCCTAGTTTGTGGTGTCATGGCCTGTTTACCTGGGACATACTAGGATGTTTTAGTAGTGGGCTGATGTGTCACTAAGGTTGTTACTCATACTGACCGAGGGGAAGAGATCTTTAGGATTCCAGTCATCCTAGATCTTATACAAGGTTGCTTGTGACTTCACAATAGTCATCTAGTAGTTTGAGTGGTACGCCTCAAACTACCCATGGCTTAATAAATATGTAATTCATATATGCAATATAACTATTTGGGCCACTTGAGAAATCATATTCGATGATTATTTCTGCATTGCTTTTTATTGTTATTATATGTGATTTATAACTCAGTAAGAGAAATCAACTATACTTGTGACTCTAGCTATGCTTGATCTTTTGTATAAGTTGAGTAGTCTTTCAACTCTGTAATACTACATGCATTAGTTGCTTACTGTACACATTCTACTTGTAAGAAATAACTGTTATTGAGGTTATTTTATATCTTTGGGACATGGGTGTCACCTCATGGGATTCCACACCCTTTTTAGTTGATCAACAATACAATCAAATGCAGGGCAGTAAGGAGGCAAAGTTTTAAGATCTATAGAAACAAATAGGTTGGTTGGGTTGTGTAGAGTCCTAGAGTCATCCATGTACTCTTAGGTCCAGACTGGGGATTTCGACTGTTGTTTTTTTGGGTTATATATCATGAACAATGCAAATATTGTAAACATGTAGACAATTTCTTTTGTAAAAGGTTGTGGTTGAGACAATTGAACTCATGTAAGGTTTCTTGGAATATATATATATATATATATATATATATATATATATATATATATATATATATATATATATATATATATATATATATATATATATATATATATATATGAAGTTGGACCTTATGTAGATGTTTCTTGGGAATGTTTAGAAATTTCATTGGGTTTAATTTTATACCATTTTGGTAACATGGTTAATTAGTGATGAATCACAATTTTGGTTTGGGGTAATCTCATTTATCTTGGAGGGTTGCCACATCTTTTATATGTCATTATATGACTTCCATGTGTCATCTGAAGGTGAGCTTGTCCAATGAAACTTGTTCTCTAATAGATAATCATGTATCTGAGTTGGTACCCACTATCATGACTAAAGAAAAATAGTCATCACTCGCCATAAATGCTATTCTTGTGTATTATTTTTTTTGGTCGGTCCAAAAAGCGTGTTACTGTATTACCAAAACTTTAGGTACAAAATATTTTGCGCCCCCATTACAACCCTGGATGAACACATCCAAACAACCAGAGAAACAAAATAAACACAAGCTACACAGTAGCCATCTACATAGATAAAAGAAAAGGACAGACCAACAATACTAACTCAAGAGATAACAGAGAAACTAAGCCGACTCTACAAACAACACATGCCAACACTGGCATTAGGTTCATCCTCTGAAATTGTGGCAACATGGGCAGTCGAAAACATCACTTCAACAACCTGGGAACCTCAGGAGCAATATAGCAGAGACCTCCACTGCTCTCATCTAGGTCTTCGAGTTTCTGGCAAGCAAAGGAAATCACCAAGAGGACCTGGCTATTTCTTTATGCAAGAACCAGAGACCAAGCATCGAATGTTGCTGTTTACACAGCAGCACCCCACAAGCACCCAAGGGGGTGAACCTCCTGTCAATCCATCTTCTCAAAGAAGACTCCAGAGAACAACTAAATAGACTGGAACAAAGCTCCATTCAACCATCATATTGCTCCTTCACACATGGCAGTATAATCATCCTCTAAGATTAGTGGTCAGAAGAATTACAAAACTTGAATGTAGACTCTAAACAGAACTGAATAGAGTCTTGGTGAATTGGAAGAGCAGATAGAGACAGAAACATGGAATCGCATAACCTTCTGTTTGCACAGAAACATCACGACAAGAGACCTGAAGGCCCTGGTATTGGACGACAGCTAGAAGCAAGAAATAGGAGGTCATCATCTAGCCTTTTGGATGATACTGGCCGACAACTCTAACTCCAACTAACTAATAGAAAAAACACCCAAAAATTGTAGTAGAGGGAAATCGTCAACCAACACCATCCTCAAGGATTGAATGTGAACCTGTCCTCTTAGAACTAAGCTATCAACAACCACATAGAAGCACTGAGCATCTCAAGCCTAGCAGGAAGGGAACAAGGAACCAAGAAGGTTGCATCAAGATCCTTCGATCAGCTACACCTGGTCCAGCAACACACATCAGAAGGGGAATACAAGGAAAGACAGAGACAATATGACACCCTTAGAATCCAACCCCACGAAGACCATCTGTTTTCACAAAGCCCCTCCTCGAACACCTAGAGAGCGTCCGAACACTGGTTCCAAAGAAGCACACACAATGTGGGAGAGAATCTGCCCTCCATCGCCACACCACCCATGAGCAGCAAATCCATCGGTAGAGCAGGAAACAGATACCAAGACCCCAACCAGCACCACCCTGAGCCGGAGAAGAGGGCAAGGAGACAACACCCCAAATGCGAGAGGCACCTCCATCTGCCAGGCCTCCACCTGAGGCAGAGCTTCGAGGCAAGACTATAGCATGTCTGTTTTGGAAACTGGCTCACGTGAAGAAGAAGCCCAGAGCAGAACCCCACAGAGTAGCAACTAGGGAGACAGAATCGACCCCAGAGGCGATGCAGGGCGAGCCCAATCGAGTAGGTGAACACCCTGAGCAACTGATACTTAGGTAGCCTGTCACTGAGAATGAGGACAACACCTCTATCCATCTGCCGAAACCACCGATCGAGGTCCTCTATCCATCCGCCGCGACACAGAACAAGGTCGAGATACCCAAAGGTAAAATCGCCACCAGAACATAGCCACCTGGAAGGCTATCAGGCGAACTGGGGCGAGCCCTAGTCGCCTCACCCGCCGCCGTAGCCGCCGAGGCAGACCTAAGTTGTTGTCGAAGGGGCTTCATCAACCTGGTAGGACCAGGTCATACTCAGGAGGTGAGGAGGAAGTGCGCAAGAGAAAGGGGTCGGCGCGGAGCAATCAGTGAGTGGGAACACTCTTTCCATCTACCACTCTTAGACAAGATGGAAGTCGACAAAATCGACAACGTGAACCTCAGACCTCGCCACACTCCTTGCGACTCTCTGCGAATCCCAACCCAAACCGCAAAAGAAGAACCCCCAACGAACCAGACAACCCATGCTCTCTAGAGGCATTCACACCACCTCTCATAGGGACACAACCGTGGACGACAGAAGGCCATGGGGAGGAAAGCGCCAAGGGCACTCCCTCCCCCCAGCGGCGGCCGCCGGGAGGAAGCTAGAGAGAAGTGGGAGAGAAAACCCTAGAGAGATGCTGTAGCCTTATTATTGTCCTATAACAAGTATAGTAATAAATGGACGAGGTACATAATCAAAATGAGTACTCTAAGTATACATATGATCACATGTTAAGGTCCTCAACGCAAATCATATATCATCAAGTCAAAACATTTTTAGGACATTATTAAGTTTAGTCACTATCTCAATATTATAACAAATACAATAAGTGGAGTTATCATCTATTACAATCAAAACATATAAAAAATTTCTCTAGTACTATCCTCACGTGATGGATCTCAAGGAATACAACCAACACAAGTGTTCAAGAATACTATCATCCTGCATGATGAAAAATACTTCTATGAATGATGTTATAAATGATCCATTGTAAAATCTTGATGGTGAGAATTTTCATGTTGTTTCAATAATGTACTTCATTGTTTGTCATATGTCATTACTTGTAACATTATCATTGGTGTATCCTCAAAATTTAAATTGAGGATGCAATACAATGTTTCCTACTCTATGTAGAAATCTAGTAATGATATATTCTCATGCGATCCTAATATGATGATGACACTCAATACCATGGTAGTTGACATAAGAAGTGAATAACTATGGTATTTATAACAATTTTACATTGATGATATTGGAAAACTTGTGAACTCACATGTAATTGGCATTATCAACTCATCAACATGCAAGTTATATTTGAGGTAAAAGTTGAAAACGTGTATAAAGAGTTCATGTAGGTGAACATCTAAACAATCAAAGAAGAGGACATCTAAGTTTGTTCTCATGACATACATAGTGGTTTTGTAAATATTAAGAGCACACTCTTCATATTCACTGCTTTAATTCTTAGTATGTTGTATGTTGATAAGAGTTTATAGGCTTCCCTTTTTGTTTATGAAGGTAATGATAACATCAATTTTTTTGTGGATGTTTCATGCCCATTTTTATCCTTGTTTCTGTTATCAATTTGTACTTTATGTTAATAAATCTCTCTTTTTACTAGCATTGCATAAATAGTCTGCTCTTTACTTATATATCATATCTTTTGCAAGGAAAGAGTGATAAACTAGCTCAGCCATTATCACCCACTGATGGTACTTTGAATTACCCCAAAGTGGGGTAGGTGGAGTTGCATAGCAAACTTGTTGGTCACTCATTGATGATGTTCCTTCTGCTTACATCGATGGGATCAAGTCTGGTGTTACCATCATGAACCCACTAATGGCATCACATTCAGATGACATTTTTACCTGATGGAAAATCCACAAGTGGAACACTACCCATCAACCTACAACCAACACAACTCTTACCCAATGGTGATGCAGCCTGATGGCTTGCCTAATGTAAGGCCCCTAAACTTTCTTAATGAGTTAAATAAGCTCAATTATCATGATTGAATTCTTATAACCCTAATATAACCTTTTGATATTCTTTGCAATCATAATATAAGCTTAATTTTCAATTTTGGTCCAATTTAGACATTGTTTGAGCAAGTTATGCAATTTTATGCACATTTTGGACTTTTATGCAATTTACCCAATTGAGAGGTTTTCTTTGAAATTTATCACTTGAAATATGTTCCTTGGATATTCTATCACCATTCTTGATCTCTCCATTCCAACAAAGAAGCAATTGTCTTTATCCAATTCTATAGGCATGGTATTGCAGATTTTCTCAAGGTCCTCCATCCCTCTTATGTCAGGTTGAGACCCGCTCTTGTTTTGAATGATGCAATTTAGTTTCTAGTTTTTATGTAAACCCATTCTCAGCTTGATGAATTTGTGTATGATGTCCTTCAGAAACAATCCATTAATCCACAAGTCATTCCATAGTGAAATTTTGGTTCCATTACCAATTCTAAATTATACATTATGCAAGACTAAGTCCCTGAATCTCATTAGTTTCCTCCAGAACTAGCTTTGATTTTTCTTTAGTGTGTAGGACCATAAGGACCCATCTTTGATGTATTTACTATGCACCCACTTGGTCCATAGGGACTCCTTCCTGTTAGCAACATTCCATAGACTACAGATGAGGCCAACTTTAGTCCATTCTGCAATAGATCTAATTCCCAACCCTCCTTCCTTCTTAGGCTTGCAAATATCATTCCACGCTATCGTGTGAACATGCTTTTCTCTGTCATTGTATCCCCATAGGAAGTATCTTAGTAATTTCTCAATCTCATCTTATGTGGGTCTATAAATCTCGTGTCAAGATTTGCATCATGCCCTACTACTTCTGCAAATGACTAGGCTTCACCATCGAAATCCTTCCCACTAGCATTGTAATTCAACTTGTTAACTCCTCTATGACTACCCCTATGGGCATAGTAGAGGGACCCCCTGTGAGTGTTGGCCCCAAATCATATTACCTATGTGACTTTATCATCATGGAAATCAAGGAGGAACTATGATACCCTAACATCTTTGGTTGTCCTTTCCTTGCAACTACTTGTGCACTCATTAACGTTGAAGTAGAAAAATTGATGTTGAGGCTAGGGACTGACAACATTGACTTCAATGTCTTTGAGAGTATCAAGGGATGCTCTTTCTAGGAGCAGTGCTTTTTGATTGATTGCATCGACAAAATGTCACAACTATGATATGTAGGAGGATCCTACTTCTAAATACCATCTTGAAAACCACACTCGTAAACCCCAACACTCATGAATTGAATGATGAAGAGGTGGAGCAATTTCTCCTCCACTTAGACTATACAGAGGAAGACCCTGAGGCTGAGTTTGAAGATCTAAAGTCTATATTCATCATCAAAGAAGAAGAAAAGAAATTGATTGAAATAGATATGAAGCCTATACCTGACATGCTAAAATATATCTTCTTAGAAGAGAAGAAAGTCTTTCTAGTCTTCATAAATCCAGATCATATGACTAAACAAGAAGACAAGTTATTGATAGAATTGATAAGAGATATTTTGAATTAGGATACAAGATGACTGATGTGACTAGAGTGAGACAATCCCTATGCATGCATTTCATCAACATGGTCGAAAAGTACAAGCCCTCCATCAAGCCTCAACAAGAATTAAACCCAATTCTAAAAGAGGTTGTGTGCAAGGAGGGAATAAAGTTGCTGCTTTTGAGGATTACTTATCCTGTCTATGAACCACCATGGGCGAGTCCCATACAAGTAGTTCCAAAAAAGGGAGGTACTAAATTTGTTTTAAATGAGAAGAATGAGCTTATCCCCACCCACATTGTAAGCTGGTGGTGCATGTGCATTGATTTTCACAAGCTCAACAATGCCACTTAGAAGGACCATTTTGCACTTCCCTTTCTCAATTAGGTCCTAGAGTGACTTGCTGACCACTGGTTCTTCTGTTACCTAGATCATTACTCCGAATTTTACTAGATCCCCATTCTTCCAAGCGATCAAGAAAATACTACCTTCACATGTCCCTTTGACATATATGCTACCTGCCAAATACCCTTCAGAACATGCAATGCACCCACCACATTCTACCATTGCATGTACGCTATGTTTTCCCCTTCTTGTGACAATAATGAAAATCTTCATGGATGAATTCTCAGTTTATGAAGATTCTTCTGAATCTCACCTAAACCATCTTTCCCTTATCTTTGAACATTTTGAAGAAGTACATCTGGTACTAAATTGAAAAAATGGCACTTCATGGTGAAGCAGGGCATGGTCCTAAGACACAATGTCAACTCTTGATGCTTGGTGTTGATAAAGTAAAGATAGAAGTGATCACAAAGCTATCTCTTCCATGTACCATAAAATAAGTCTGAACATTCTTAAGACATGCCCGATTTTATAGGAGATTCATAAATTATTTTAGCAAGATCACCAAGCCTCTTAAAAATATTCTTCAAAGGGATGTGGAGTTCAAATTCAACTTTGACTACATGAAGAGCTTTAACACTCAGATGGAACCTCTCACCTCAACTCACATCCTTTGCTCCCTAGATTGGTATCTTCCATTTGAGATCATGCGTGATGCCAATGACTATGTCGTAGGTGCAATTTTGGGGTAGCGGGTCGACAAGAACCGATACATCATTTAGTATGCAAGCAAGACATTAGACGATGCTCGTAAGAACTATACAACCATAGAAAACAAGATCCTCTCCTTCGTCTATGTGTTAGACAGGTTCAAATCATATCTAATAGGGTTGCAAGTGGTTGTCTACACCCTGCTATCAAATATCTGATGTTGAAGAAGGAAGAGAAACCCAAGCTGATGAGATAGATCCTACTACCGCAAGATTTTGATTTAGAAATCAAAGACAAGAAGATAATCAAAAACATAATTTCTAATCATCTTAGCATATTACATATCCAAGACACTAATACAATACCAATCAATTACTCTTTTCCTGATGACCACTTGTCAAAGGTGTCTATGTCCACCATGTGGTATGTTGATTTTGTGAACTGCATAGTTTTGGGAGTCCTTCATATAAATTTCATAGGGAATGATAAGGAGGAGTTCATGTAAGATAGTTGTTATAACTATTGGGATGAGGCTAGTATTTTTCAATTATGTTCAGACGGTCTCTACCACCAGTGCATCTTTGAAGAGGAGGCTCCTCTTATTCTTGAGCATTGTCATTCTGGCCGAACTAGGGGCCATATGATCTCCAATAAAACTATATTTGAATTCCTTCAATGTGGTTTCTTCTATCCTAATATCTTTAAGGATGTCCACAAATATGTCAAGTCTTGTTACCATTGCTAGCAATATGGTAATATTTACAACACGGATGAGATACCCCTCAATCTTTGGTAAGAAGTTGAGATTTTTTTATGTTTGGGGTGTGGACTACATTGGTCCATTTCCTTCTTCTTATATCTTTTTATAAATTTTGGCTACTTTTTCTTATGTTTCCATATGGGTAAAAGATATCCCCGAAAAGTATAGCTATTCCAAGCCGATGATCAAACTTTTCAAAGACATCATCTTTCAACACTTTGGAGAGTGCCCTCCAATATCATATTTGATGGACGATCCCATTTTCTCAAAAGCACAACTTTGAAGCTTTCCTCCACAAGTATCATATCTCCCATATTGTGTCTACTCCATTCAACCCTCATGTGAGTTGTCAATTGGGGTGTCTAATCATCAAATCCGATCTATTCTAGAGAAGACAATTAGCAAGACAAGGCAATATTGGGATAATAAGTTGAACAACGCACTCTATACCTATACAACTACTTATAAGACTCCCCTTGACACTAAACCTTTCCTTCTCATATATGGGAAGTCTTGTCATTTACCATTGGATCTTGACCACAAAGCTCATTGGGCCATCAATCAACTCAACTTCAACTTCCATGCATCAAAGGAAAACCATCTATTTCAACTCTAGGGATTATCTTCTTCTAACAGCTTATGAGAATGCACACATTTATAAGGAGCGAACAAAGACTTGGCATGATGTCCACCCAAAGAGAAAAAATATGTAGGTTGGAGATCAATTATTACTGCAAAACTCTCTTGTCCATCTATTTCTAGGAAAGCTCAAGACCCGATGGTTGTGTCCATTCATTAGTAAGCATATCTTCCCTCATGGAGCTATTATAGTTTTGATCAAGAAGATTGGAGAGCATATAGTCAATGTATAGCAACTCAAACATTCTTTTACTATCGTTGATATGTTGGCCAACCAACCATTGACACTTCTCCCTCCAGCATGTCATGATTGGCTCTTTGGCATCGAGCCATCAATGCTAAACAAAGGTGCTTCTCGAGAGGCAACCCAAGTGTTACTTTCGTAGTTGATTTGACATCTTATTTCATACTACATTTCATTAGAAAGTGCATCTCATGACAACATTATATGTTAAAAGAATTTTATTTGTAGATGAATGGATTTTGCTGAATGGAGAGCAACCATGACTCGTGGTCCAACCAACATAGTTCTTTCCTTCCATGTTGATTTAGTGTTGCTTGAGGATGAAAAAATATATGGTTGGAGGCTGAGTGGTATGTATGATACTCTCTACCCACACCTACCTATTTGTAACTTATGCTCTTATCATTGTATCCATGCATTGCATTTAGCTTTTGTTTCTTTTCTTCAAAGTTTTACTATTTAGAGTATAAAAGCCATTATCGAACCATATTAGATTCAAATTTTAGTTTACATCCATGCATGTTTCATCACCACTTAACTCCCCTTACTCAAAGCAAAACCTCACTATGGCCAACTTTTTAAACAACCGATGGCTATAAATCACCTTATGTGGCCCAGACAAACATTATGTTTCCCATGAAAAAATGGAAGGTATTTGAAGAACTAAGAGGGATCAAACATATTGTCCTTTTATTTGTCTCTTGTAACAAACTCATGAAACCATCACTTGATCCATTATTGTGTCACTATTTGAGCATAGAGGGACTAGGAGAACAACCCAGTGAACTAAATTGTAAATCAAGTTGCGTGATGACCTGACCCCTCTTCCACAGTTCTTCATCCATATTCTTATCTTCCATCTTTCAAATAAACTAAAAATCCATACAATGTTCATAGCTCCAAGTTAGGGGACCGCCCTTCCCTACTCTATCCTCTCTTCCATATCCCTCTCTATGTAATAATGGTGTAACACCAAAAAGTAAAAGATTCCAATGTGAACAAAATAAAAAGAAAAATTGCTACAATATATTTATTTGCAAAAATAAATGCAATCTCAACTCAAATAGATGCAAAAATCACATCTTCCTTCCGCAACCCCCTTCTCTCCATTTTCCTCCTAGAGACACGATGAACGTCTTATTTTGATGTCCTTTTCAAGAACCGCAATGTCGAATCATATGCATGCTTGTTGTTCTATGGGATTTATTGAACTCTTGTTAAAACTCTTAAATGTGTTTGATGTTAAAGAAATGTCAAGGAAGTGATTTTGGAAAGAAAACTTGGAAATGAAGACATAGATAGAGGTGTTATGTGATCTCAGGAAGTTGGCATGCTTAGCCTTATTAGGTGGTAGGGAATTATGCGTGGTGTGAACGTGAGGAATCACATGAGTTCAAAGTATTCATTTGGCATCTATTTAAAATATTGAATTACTCAAGGACAAGCAATGTTTAAGTTCAGGGTTATTTGATGAATGCATATTTATCCTAGTTTTAGTTACATTTTCATTCTAGTTTTACATTGTTTTCCATCATTTTATCTTAAAACTATCTAGCATTTAGGTTTTGTTTATTTTATAATAATATATAAGTTTTTGATCTAAATTCTTGGTTTTCACGGCATGCTTAAACTTCAGTGCATTAAGAGTGTAGGAGGAAGTGGTCTTGCTAACCAACCAGTGGGATCAAGATTTTCTTTCCATAAAATGGACTATATTTCAATTAATTTGTCACTCCATTGGTTGACAATTCCATCCTTTGAATCTTCCTAGGTGTAAACCCTTTGACATATGACAACAACACCCTAACCGAGGTGAGTTTGCATCACTCTACTATTCTGTCAGTTGTCAACCTTTATTTTACATTGTTCTGCCAAAGCATCGATTAGTATTACGTCTATAAACCATAAATTTGCATAGCATCTACCAAACCTTTGGCTTACATCATTTTATCCCACCTTCAGTAGACAATCAAAGAAAATATAGTTCTCTCTCCTTCTGATGAATGTTAATCACTCACCTTCTGATTGCTAAGCTACATTCCACAATCGAAGGAAATTTTACAATGCCTTCTAAAGGATTTCCCAAGATTTTCTTCTGATTGCTACACAACATCTTCCTTCTAGTGGTTCTTCAGCACCCACATTCCCATGGTTGTTTTTAGCATCCGAAAACCTAAAGTAGTTCTGCACATGTCTTTTGATGTCCAACAACTAATTGTGCTCCTACACCCAACAACTGAAGGATCTCCAACACCTACCTTCTGGTAGACCTGGTCATGACAACTAAAGGTTGTCCATACCCTTTGTATATAGACAAAAGTTCTAAGGGTCATGAGACCCTTCATCCACCGATGATATTATTGAGCGATGACAATCCTTTATCTTTCTCATGGTCATTTTTGCCTCTTCATCTCCATGGCGGCCAAGAATTAACTCCAAGGTGGTTGGGGGGGTCCTCAAACCCTAACTTCTACCTATAAATACAATGCATTCACCTCTAGAAAAGGCATCACCAGTGATGCCGCCATTCTTCTTCTATTCACACTTACCCTCCACTCCAAAAATCTTCGATCATTTCTATTAGTAGATGAACACCAAATGAAGGCGGTTCCACCTTTGTTGTTGTCAAGGTACCAAGGTTCTAACATCAAAGGAGGTGTGTCTTGAGGAACCTTCATCCATCAATTTTTGACCTCTAATTTTGTCAACCTACTGCTTCTCTACACAACAACAAATCTAGATCACAAGGAAGAAGGAACGATACTTCCAGTCCATCCCTGACAAATATCTAGGTGTGTCCTTACAATCATTGATGCCTTTGTCTCAGAGTGTAAGAACTACTTTTGTACACCACAACTGCAACTTCTCTTATTTTAATGATGGCATTCTCTCTTTTTTCCCTTGTTATTTTATTACTATTGCCATGAGCGAGTAGTCATCTCTCTAGGGTTCATAGAGTAGCCCTGGTACTCGATTGTATTCTCTTTACTGCATATTTTATTATATGAAACATTTTATTCTTGTATTTTTTATATCAGTAGGCTTACATGTTTACCATAATCTAGGATAACCCTTGTTTCTTCTTAAACCATTGATAAGAAATTCAGTTATGTGTTTTCTTAGGCAATTGATGCATGATCACTATCTTAAGAAATGGCGATCTTAGGGTGATATCCATACAGGTTTTAATCTTAATTCCAAAGAGGAACTTTTCCTAGCCTCAACATATGTATGTTCATGCTGAATATGATGTAGTTAGAGAGTAAAGGGTAGGGATAGAGGTGGTGAAACCCATTCCACCATAGTGTTCCCATCATATGACAATCTGCTTATAATTCAACCCTTTTATTAATTGTAACCTTAGAATAATCAATCAATCCAACACTTGTGTTAAATACTAGTTCTTCTCTGGTTAACTTGATCAGTCAATTCTTGAATATATTGTCCTTTAGGTTCGATCCTGAATTACACCATGATAAGATCCATGTGCTTGTAGGTGGTGATTATTGTACGTTGGTTGAGTTAAACTCTAGGGATTTCACTACTAGTGAATTTTCTATGCAATATCATGCATGTCATAAGACTCTCTGTCAAACCTTTTAGAAAATCCACCAAGAAAACATCCAAAAGGAGAAAAAAAGCAAAGGATTCTCAAAATATCATAAGATAGAAGTTCCACTTTCTTAGATCCAACCTTGGAAGCTAGTAGATGGCTCATCTCAAATCAAAAGAGAATAGAACAAAGGTAGATGGTATCACAGGTGAAGATTGATGAAGAAATCTCATCGATTGTCATATGATGACGGAATCTCACTCAATAGCAGTACCTTGAGGTTCAACTTGCCCAAGTGACATGAAAATGGAAGACAAGGGGTGTATATCTAGCCCTGTCGAAGAGAGGAAAGTTGTAACGTCCCAGAATTTTCACCTTCTCAAAACCCCATGGAGATGAGAAGACAAAATCCGAAAATGTTAGCAATTATATCAGAGAGCGATGCGGAAGCATAATACGCATACATGAACATACAACCATAACATTTCTCAACAATAACATGTATATTTACAAAATGAATTATAACAGCTTGTATTATATCTACATATTGAAAAAAATAGAAAATGACATAGTCTAAACATGTATGCTAACTAGGATCCTAGACAATAGGTAACCTGAACAACTTGCTCACACCCTGTTCTTTTTCTCCCATTCTATCTCTGAACCTAAAATATACGTGAAACAAACGAATCAACAAAAGTTGGTATGTGGTAAAAGATACACTAGTAAGGTTGCATAAAGGAAAATACTTGAAGAAGGAAGAAAGAGAGAAAAACTATTTCTTAAGGAAAAAATTAGGTAAACATCATTTTTATTACATTTATTTGATGCGGTTGTACTACACTTATATGCACTTGACTTACATCCAATATGGGAAAAAATTATATCATCATACATCTAACATGGGCCAAAACATCATACATCCATGTTAGGCAACATACATCCATACCAGGCTAGGTGCACTAGTAGCTACAACCCATCCATATCCTTTTATGTTATATTAGATTTTGGCAAAGTATAACACATAAAAGTTCAACCAAGCAATAAATATCCAAATAATAGCATTCATGATATTACATATCATAAGCAACCAAGAAATCTAGTCTTATACTTATAAGACCATGTACCTGAGTTCAGAGAATCCTAATCATCCTGGATCATCTATAACTTGTCCATGACCTGATTAAATATAATTGAGCATCATTAATATATGATCATTATTATTCTTAACATTTTATGTCCAAATTAGGGTTTAGCTAAATCTAGGTTCAAATATCCTCGAATATGTGTCTGATATTTTACTACTGATCTAGAGGTCATATTAGGGGTCAGAACCAATTTACATATTTTTCTGATGCTTTATCTATTTTCTAAAATTTAATGAAGATTAAAGCATCTAATTAGTCAATAATGAAGAAAGATCTAACATTTTGGCATAATGCCCAGATCAGAGTTCATATTTAGTATCCACATGATTTTAAAAGTCAGAAATATTTTTCACAGATTTTACATCCATCATTCACTAATTATTCTAGTAAACTAACCCTAAAAAGAAGCATCGTCTACTAATTCAAAAACCATGAACATTACTACTTCAAATGTCTGTTGTAAGGGTCCAATAATAAAGTAGGCATTATTCTAAGTCTAGGGATATTTTTGGGGAAAATATTGGCTATGGGAACTATTAACTAAGAATTTTCTAAGTTTTATCTATTTTCTGTAAATAAGTAAATGATTTACCTTGTATGGTGAGGCCCATGGCCTGATGTGGCGCTCCATGATTGGCCCACGTTGGGAGGCGTGGCTCAGCAGCCTGGTCTATCTTGGGTTGGTTGGTTCTTATGTCTAGCATAGATTGGACCAGTTCATGGGTGACTACGCTCTTTTGGCGTCAAGTCAACTTCATGCCTAGCATCACGAATCGTGACCTACCTGCTCCGCAAGGGTGATCCATAGTCGCCGCCTCTAGGGTCTTTTCCGACGAGCAACGAGTTGAGGTGAGGCCTTCCTTCCAAGAGCCTTATACAACCAAAATATTCAGGATGCTTCGTGGGTCTGAGGCGGCTAGATCACGATGGATTACTACCCTCGAAGCCTCAGCTCAGTCCAGTAGTTGCAGGTAGAAACAGAGCAAGCTCGGAAGATTTTGCATCCACAAAATTCGGACCCAACACCTCCTTCTCTCAGTATCGGGAGCTTCTTCTAGGCTCGCACGACTCAGGGGAGCGCTCGATTTCGCTGGGGATGTGAGGTGATGCATTCCCGAACCCAATCCCCTTCGGACAATGGTGGAGGGGTCGGCCACCATAGCCACTGCAGGAGAGGGGAAAGGGAAAAAATAGTCTCCCTTCTTCGAGACAAAATCCAGATCTCCATGAAGATTCCTAAAGGCCTGGAGAACTCCCACCTGCATCTGAAAAGTGTATCCGTAGCCCCAGGCATGCTCCCCAATAGGTTGTAGGTTTGGTGGCCATCATTATCCCATCCACTGAGGAACTAAGAGTATTTCAGGTTGCGGAAGGGATCACTATTCGCTTTGCTTGGTCAGTGCAAGACACAATCATGAAAGGAGGAAGAAGGGAGTCGATCGCTCTGGTTCTCATTGATGGAGACGATGCTAGGAAGATGGCTTGGTCCTCTCCAAATACGCCACCACTCAACCTAAACCAGGTTTTGTTGGAGATCTCCATACTTCTTGGATCTAAATAACCTGCTAGACGAGTGTGGGGTGTAATATGGACTAGGTGATCGAGGTTGGGTGGATCGACATGTTGTTGCTCTTCCCAAATTTGTCGGAGGTTGAAGACACCTCAATAGGTTGTGGGGGTGCCTAAGAAAAGGGATTAGGCCAATGTGACATCAAAATCTTATGGATACTAAATCATATAACTAAAAGACTAAGGTTCCACCCCATATATTTCATTAATGTCCTCAACTTCAAATGCATATATCTTTTTATAGAAATCTCCAAACGTTATCAAATTTTAAACATAGGCTTATAACATCATAGTGTAGCTTTGAAAAAAGTTTCAGTCACTAAATCCATTACTTGGTCATGCAAATATGTTCCCAAAAAAAAACTTATAGATGGGTGCTTAAAATCTAGATTCAACTCAATGAATAATAAGATCTTGGTCCGATGAGTCCAACAATATGAGTTATGATGTTGCATACCCTAACGCTTATCAATTCACGACTCAAGATCATTGTGACTACAAAATAGGACTCTTGGCATAAAGATACCCAAATCATTTAACCAAAGTCATTCATCATATTTGAACGAAATTAATGTTGTAAACATCGATCGGGTATCCAGTTCACTTTTTGAGTGAAAAGAGTCAGTGTTGAATAACCAATTCCTATATTTGTATCAATCCTATAAATGACACACACACATGGTCCTAAAATGATATAATGGTTATCAAAACCCTAAAATCTGAGTTATCACATTCAACCTACCATATACGGAATTTCGTCCTCAAAATTCAACTGATCTCATTCTTAAGCTGATATCAAGGAGTTGTGGCTTCCTCTAGGCCACCACTTCTAAGTGCTAAGAGTATCATTATTTGATCATGTTAGGATATTTAAGCATGTAAGGTGTACCCACCCCACTTTATATAGGTTGAAGCATCATTTTTTTAAGGACTTCTAGCATCCCTTAGTGTCTTAGTCATCACATGACATTCTTATATTTTAGGTTCTACATCCTCATTGTATCTTAAGGATGAGGGTTTTATTCATACATGTGAAGTGAATAAGGTATCCTTATAGTTTCATATATCACTCTATTAATCATATGGTGATGTCGAGGTTTCATGTCAGTTATCAGACTTAACATCTTTAATGTGGTTTGTGATCTACATCATACTAGGATTTCATTGTTAGAGGGAACTAATATTCATCTTTGTATATCAGGGTTTCACCCTATTATGTAAGAGTTATTACCAAACTAGGAGCTTAGAGTCAAAAGATTTGAAGTTAAGAACTATATGTTGTGATCATGTAACCCATGATCCAAAGATATATTTATTTCTAGCTCATGATTTCAACTTTTATCTTTCATGCATGACATACAGGGAAGGAAGATATACTAAGCCAATTTTATCATGATTTCAAACTTAGATATTTCATGTATGATATAGGAAGGGAATATATAATAGCTCAAGCTTATCTAAGTGACCCTTCATACATAATCATCCAAATAGCTCAAGTGAGGTTTCTAGCATCATATATAGAGAAAAAGAAGTGGAAGTAACAACATTTATGAGTATCTTATGCATGAAGAATTTTACTCTTAGAACCAGAGTTCATATATCACCTCACTTGCAGTTGATGATGAGATTCATAAACATATGTCACTCAAGTTAAGACCTAATTCGCTCAAAAGGATTGACTTTCTCATCATGAGTCGTCTACCCATCATTTTTTTAAACCCAACTCTCACATATAGGATTGAATCATGCAAAGGACTCAACTCATCCACTAAGGAGTAACTCAGCTTAGGACACATCATTTCACATTATCTCATATTTTTCATATATTGTAGGGTAGATCCTATGATCCTCTCCATGTGGGTCTCACTCTCTCTGGAGTTCACCACATATCTTTTCCTAACACTTGAGGCCCTCCTTTGTAAAAGAGCTTGAGGCTCATGCATATTCAACTTTATCTTAACTTAGCTCATCTTAAGTAAGAAAAGGGGATGTACTTTCATCATCTCGACTTAGCATAGATTCTCTAAAATTGGATTCTTGTCATATACAACTTAAATCTTTATAAAGAAAATCATATCACTAGAGATATAACTTAGATAAGATCATCCATGCTCATATCAACTATCAATATGTCATCTACTCTATGTATCACATGTCTTGATAAGGCTCTAGACATCTAATCTAAACTACTCTCTCTTCTAGACTGATGTCACTCCCTTTCACTTAGGTTGCATGAAGACCTACTATTCTCCTGTGTGAGGGGCACATTTGTATATTTACATATACATAATAAAATATTATATAGTTATTCTTCGAGAAGGCAGACGTTAGAGAAAACTGTCAAGGCTCGAGCCGAATGGAAAACAAAACCAAATCAGCAAAATCGAGTGTCCCACACATAGTAGATAGTCTAGTGTCATGTAACCTAGTGAAATGGTGAGAACAAGGTGTAGACTAGTGTAGCTACCCAATACATATGAGCTCTATAGGGAAAGGGTTTCAAACACTTGTCTAACCCTAGTTATCGAACATTTAGGTTCTAACTTAGAGGCTAAGTCAAACCTTATTACTATAGAACAACTTACTAAGTTTCTAAGGTTTAAAGTAAAAGGTGAGATTTAGTTTCAATGTTTCATGGTGAACAATTGTTAGGTGTAGCTATTGTTCATGCTCTGATACCAACTGTAACGTCCCCAAATTTTCACCTTCTCAAAACCCCATGGAGATGAGTAGATAAAATCCGAAAATGTTAGCAATTATATCAGAGAGCGATGCGGAAGCATAATACACATACATGAACATACAACCATAACATTTCTCAACAATAACATGTATATTTACAACATGAATTATTACAACTTGGATTACATCTACATATTGAAAAAAATAGAAAATTACATAGTATAAACATGTATGCTAACCAAGATCCTAGACAATAGGTAACCTAAACAACTTGCTCACACCCTGTTCTTTTTCTCCCATGCTATCTATGAGCCTAAAACATACGTGAAACAAACAAATCAACAAAATTTGGTACGTGTTAAAAGATACACTAGTAAGGTTGCATAAAGGAAAATACTTGAAGAAGGAAGAAAGAGAGAAAAACTATTTCTTAAGGCGAAAATCAGGTAAACATCCTTTTTATTACATTTATTTGATGCGGTTGTACTACACTTATCTACACTTGGCTTACATCCAGTATGGGAAAAAATTATATCATCATACATCTAACATGGGCCAAAGCATCATACATCCATGTTAGGCAACGTACATGCATACCAAGCTAGGTGCACTAGTAGCTACAACCCGTCCATATCCTTTTATGTTATATTAGATTTTTTCGAAGTATAACTCATAATAGTTCAACCAAGCAACGAATATCCAAATAATAGCATTCATGATATTACATATCATAAGAAACCAAGAAATCTAGTCTTATACTTATAAGACCACGTACCTGAGTTCAGAGAATCCTAATCATCCTGGATCATCTATAACTTGTCCATGACCTGATTAAATATAATTGAGCATAATTAATATATGATCATTATTATTCTTAACATTTTATGTCCAAATTAGGGTTTAGCTAAATCTAGGTTCAAATATCCTCAAATATTTGTTTGATATTTTACTACTGATCTAGAGGTCATATTAGGGGTCAGAACCAATTTACATATTTTTCTGATGCTTTATCTATTTTCTAAAATTTAATGAAGATTAAAGCATATAATTAGTCAATAATGAAGAAAGATCTAACATTTTGGCATAATGCCCAGATCAGAGTTCATATTTAGTATCCATATGATTTTAAAAGTTAGAAATATTTTTCTCAGATTTTACATCCATCATTCACTAATTATTTTAGTAAACTAACCCTAAAAAGAAGCATCGTCTACTAATTCAAAAACCATGAACATTACTGCTTCAAATGTCTAATGTAAGGGTCCAATAATAAAGTAGGCATTATTCTAAGTCTAGGGATATTTTTGGGGAAAATATTGGCTATGGGAACTATTTACTAAGCATTTTCTAAGTTTTATCTATTTTCTATAAATAAGTAAATGATTTACCTTGTATGGTGAGGCCCATGGTCTGATGTGGCGCTCCATGATTGGCCCAAATTGGGAGGCGTGGCTCAGCAGCCTGGTCTATCTTGGGCTGGTTGGTTCCTATGTCTAGCATAGATTGGACAAGTTCATGGGTGACTACACTCTATTGGCGTCAAGTCAACTTCGTGTATGGCATCACGAATCATGACCTGTCTGCTCTGTAAGGGTGATCCATAGCCGCCTTCGCCGCTAGGGTCTTTTCCGACGAGCAATGAGCCGAGGTGAGGCCTTCCTTCCAAGAGCCTTGTACAACCAAAATCTTCAGGATGCTTCGTGGGTCTGAGGCAGCTATATCACGATGGATTACTGCCCTTAAAGCCTCAGCTCAGTCCAGCAGTTCCAGGTAGAAACAGAGCAAGCTGGGAAGATTGTGCATCCACAAAATTCAGACCCAACACCTTCTTCTCTCGGTATCGGGAGCTTCTTCTAGGCTCACACGACTCAGGGGAGTGCTTGATTTCGGTGGGGATTCGAGGTGATGCATTCCCCAAACCAATCCACTTTGGACGACGGTGGACGGGTCGGCCACCATGGACACCACAGGAGAGGGGAAAGGGGAAAAACTATCTCCCTTCTTCGAGACAAAATCCAGATCTCGATGAAGATTCCTAAGGGCCTGGAGAACTCCCACCTACATCTGCAAAGTGTATCTGTAGCCCGAGGCATGATCCCCAATAGGTTGTAGGTTTGGTGGCCATCATTATCCCATCCACTGAGGAACTAAGAGTGTTGCAGGTTGCGGAAGGGATCTCTATTCACTTTGCTTGGTCAGTGCAAAACACAATCATGAAAGGAGGAAGGAGGGAGTTGATCTCTCTGGTTCTCACTGATGGAGATGATGCTAGTAAGATGGCTTGGTCCTCTCCAAATATGACACCACTCAACCTAAACCAGGGTTTGTTGGAGATCTCCATACTTCTCGGATCTAAATAACCTGCTAGACAAGTGTGGGGTGTATTATGGACTAGGTGATCGAGGTTGGGTGGATCGGCATGCTGTTGCTCTTCCCAAATTTGTCAGAGGCTGAAGAAACCTCAATAGGATGTGGGAGTGCCTACGCAAAGGGAGTAGGCCAGAGTGACATCAAAATCTCACAGATACTAAATCATATAACTAAAAGATTAAGGTTCCACCCCATATATTTCATTAATGTCCTCAACTTCAAATGCATACATCTTTTTATAGAAATCTCCAAACGTTCTCAAATTTTAAACATAGGCTTATAACATCATAGTGTAGCTTTGAACAAAGTTTGAGTCACTAAATCCATTACTTTGTCATGCAAATAAGTTCCAAAAAAAACTTATAGATGGGTGCTTGAAATCTAGATTCAACTCAATGAATAATAAAATCTAGGTATGATGAGTCCAACAATATGAGTTATGATGTTGCATACCCTAAGGCTTATGAATTCACCACTCAAGATCATTGTGACTACTAAATAAGACTCTTGGCCTAAAGATACCCAAATCATTTAACCAAAGTCATTCATCATATTTGAACAAAATTAATGTTGTAAACATCAATCAGGTATCTGGTTCACTTTTTGAGTGAAAAGAGTCAGTGTTGAATAATCAATTCCTCTATTTGAATCAATCCTCTAAATGACACACACACATGGTCCTAAAATGATATAATGGTTATCAAAACCCTAAAATTTGAGTTATCACAAAAGTGGTTAAACTATCACGTCGTTGGCCATATTGATGTACCTTTGTTAGCTAGTGATCTCATTGCTCGACAAACTTGAATGCTCCATTGGTGCACACCTCTATAAACCCCATCACTACACACAACTAGAAGTTCTATCGATAGATGCAAGTAGAATATTTCATTGATTCAAACCCTTTGGAAAAATTGTCAAAAGATGTGTATCAAGTTCATAATTGGAAAAACATTATTACAAAGATATAGGTACATGGTACAAACTTCCCATCAATACTCAACTAACATCCCACCATAGAGAGAGCCAATTGCTTTATTAGTAGACAACCCACTAAAAAATAGAAGGTCACACAGCCGACCACTTCCATTGGTCCTCTACTGTTGAATGGACAAAATAGAAAAGCCATTCTTCAACCCAAAAAAAGCTAGACATACACAAACTGATAGATATAAAAACTTCATCGACCCTCTACCAATGGGAGGACATGCACCCCTCCATCGGTCATCTACGGATGATACAACACGCCACTTCCATCTGTTCTCAACCTATGAAAGGGTAACAAAGCTAGGCTAGATCACCTAAGTTCACCCACTAAGAAGAAAAAGATGAATAAAGCAATTAGCCAACACGCTTTATACAAATTGCAAGCAAATCCTTAAGCAAGGGTAATTTGTAAATAAGCCATCAAGGCAGGTGCAACTAAAAGGCACCCTAAATACACATATATAGGTGATCAAGATAACAAAAATAGATTCGGGGTTAATCTAGTCAGGGGCCTTATAGATATAAACCCCTAACAATGAGATTGCCCCAAATATCCTAGGAAAAAAGGGCTTGGTACTTCTTGTGTATCTCCTCCCTGAGTTGCAACACAGCCTCTTCAACTCCACGATGATGCCGGAACACTTTCACCACGACTATATCTTTCTTTCTCAGCTTTTGCATCCTCAAGTTGCACCTCTACAAGCTGAAATGTCTGCTCAGTCCCTTAGTGACAGTTCCTTATTATGGATACATGGAAGAAATTGTGCAATATTTGAAGTTTAAGTGGCAGTTTTGACTTAATAGACACTTTCCCAACACATGAAACAATAGGGTAAGACCCCATAAATCTGTGCACCAATGTACCCCATTTACCAAATCTCAGTACTCCACTCCATGGTGACACCCTAAGATAGACTATATCCCTCACTTAGAACACTTAAGGTCTATGTCAATTGTTAGAAAATGACTTTTGAATGTCCTATGCCCCTTTCAACTTTTGCATGATCATTTTGATCTTCTCAATTATTTTTTGCACTAACTCTAACCCCAAAAGTCAATATTCACCTACTTCATATCAATAGCAGGGTGATATACAATCTCCCATACATAGCCTCATATGGATCCATACCCAAACTCTCGTGATAGATGTTGTAATAACCAAACTCGATGAAGCTTGGATGAACATCCTACATTCCTTAGAACTACATAACACATGGCCTCGACAAGTCTTCTAAGGTCTATATTATCATTTTAGATTAACCAATCGTCTATGGGTAAAAATATTTAATGAAATTCAACTATGTATCCAATGTAGTGTTCAAATGTTCCCAAAATATGTTGGTGAACTATGGCCTTCTATCTTATACTATTGTTATTGGCACTCCGTGCATCAATAAAATATCATATATGTAAGCTTGTGCCAACTTCTTTGTTGAATAAGTTGTTTTGATTGGCAAAAATTAATCCAATTTGGTCAACATGTCTACTACTACCCATATGGTATTGTATCTCTTGGCTATTTTGGGAAGACCAACCATAAAATCCATGCTCATGTGGACCCATTGGCACTCTGGATTGGTAAGTGCTATAGAGTTCCCATAGGTCTTTGATGTTCTACCTTAACATGCTGATAAAATGAACACTTAAGAAAAAATTATACCATATCCTTCATCAACATGGGCCACCAACATAGGTCCTTGAGGATATAATACATTTTAGTGCTACAAAATATATATCAAAGTGTGTGCTTCTTCTAACAATGCCTCCGTCAATCTATCCACATTGAATACCACTGTCCTATTATGGTACAAAGAGCACCCTGATCTGACTGGTAAAACCCCTTGTTATTTCCAATGCTCAACTTAGACATGATGTTTAGAATCACAACACCATTCTATTGAGCCTCATGGGTCTGCTGCATCAATGTATGGTTGATATCTAGTTGGGCATGCAGTCCTCTAAGCATGGAGACCTCCATTACATGTTCATCAACCTTATGGATACCAATATATCCCTCCTTTCACAGTCCATAGCATGTAGCTGTGCATTTCAAATAGTAGATGATGGAGATGGTCACCTACTTAAAGCATCTTCTACCACATTAATCTTTCCCATGTGGTACTCTATTATGCAGTCATGATCTTTTATCATCTCAAGCCACCTTCTTTGCCTCATGTTCAACTCCTACTTTAAGAGAAGGTATTGGAGATTCTTGTGGTTTGTGAAAATCTAACATTTCTCCCATATAGACATTTCCTCCATATGTTTAGAGCTATAACTACTACTTCTACCTCCAGATCATGAGTAGATTAGTTCTCTTCATGTTTCTTCAACTTCCTTTAAGCAAAACAGATCACATGTTTTTCTTACATCAACACACACCCAAAGACCTTCTTTTGAGGCATCACATTAAACTATATAGCTTTGCCTAGTATTGACACCTGTTTCTCCTTCAATAGTTGGAATATCTATTGAAACTTCTTTGTAGATACAAAGGTACATCTTTCTTCGTTATCCTGGTCAACGTCAAGGATATTGCACTAAAATCCTTATTGAACAGCCTGTAGTACCTTGCCACCCCAAGAAAGCTATATACTTTTGTTTGAGTCTTTGGTTGTTCCCACAATAGGACTAACTCAACCTTCTTGGAGCATACATAAATCCCTTGGGTAGACATGGTGTGGCCCAAAACAAAGATAGATACATCATCCAAAAACTCATACTTGCTAAACTTTGCATACAAACATTGTTTCCTCAGGAGTTCTAAGTTCATTTGTATATATTTCTTATGTTGTTCTTGGTCCTTGTAAAATATCAATATTTAATCTATTAATACCACTAAAAACTAGTCTAGGTGAGGCTTGAACATCTGGTAGATCATATCCTTAAAAGATGTAGGTGCATTGGTTATACTAAGTGAGATAACCATGGACTCATAGTGCTCATGCCTAGTCCATAAGTTTCTCTTAGGTATGTCTTTGTCCTTCATTCTCACCTAATGATATCTTGACACATATCTATCTTTGAAAACATTATAAACCCTTTAAACTGGTCAAATAAGTCATCAATCCTCGATAATGAATACTTATTCTTTATGGTGACCTTGTTCAACTATCTATAGTTTATGCACAACCTCATTGAGACATCCTTCTTCTTGACAATTAGGATAGATGCATCCTACAATGATGTTCTTAGCTTGATGAAACTCTTGTCTAACAAATCATGTAATTTCCTCTGTAACTCCTTCATTTCTTTTGGTGCCATCCTATATGATGCTTGTACTACTACAGAAATGGCTTATAACATCACATTTACAGGCATCAGTTGTATACAAGAAACTGATGCCTAAACCATACAACGTCGGTTGAATACACAAATCGACATTTATCTATGAAGAGCGGCCAAACACGTGTATCACTTTTTATTCACTGTCAGTTCCTCAACTACCAACTGACGCCTAAAAGCGATCGCCAAATCTAAATTTTGCAGTGAAAAAAAATTACCTCCAAAATTTAACATACAACGTCGGTTATTAACTAATTAACCGACGACTAAAGATTTTTCACGAGATAGAAATTGAGCCCATTTTTATTGTCGGTGTTCTTTCAATAACCGACGCCGAAGTGTTTTTTTGCACTGTCCTCGCAAAAGTTTTTACCCTCCTTTGGCGTCGGTTTTCTACGGCAACTGATGTCTATGGTCAGAATTTGAGAACATTATTTTTGTCGGCATATGAAGATAGACATCAATTTTTCTAGTTGAAACTAATTGACTATCATTGAGCATAGGTTTTGATTTTTTGTGGTAACCGACGCCTATTGTTATAAGCGTCACCGATTGTTAACTTAATAGAAACTGCGCGAAGCAAACTCTTCCTCTTTCACTATTTCATTGCGATTAAATCTTAGGTCTGGTGATTCTGCCCCCTAATCCCTCCTCCTTGCACGCCGCCACCCGTCGCTCCCTATTTCTCCCTGCTCACTGCCGTTGTGCCGCTCCTTCTCTTTGCTCACCGTCGTTGCCACCCTTCTCCTTGCTCGCCACCGCCGGCGCTATGCTCACCGGCTCCCTGCTCGCCGCCGCCCTTCTCCCTGCTCTCCACCGCCGGCACTATGCTCGTTGGCTCCCTACTCGCTGCTGCCCAAAATCATAGCTATGACCTGCTCGGTCCTCCTCAGCCTACTCCCTACCCTTCGCCGCCCAAGCTCAGCCCCAAGATCGCCGCCGCCACCCAAGGTCAACCCCCCATGACCTAGCTTTGTTTCTCCCTTAAATATGTACTCATACAAACTAATGGTCCGATGAATGATCACTACACATCACTATTTTCTTCTCTTCCATCATTTTGGACATAGTTGAGGTGATGCTAACTCAAATTAAAGAGGCCATCACCACATGGTTGCACTTGCTAGCAACTTGGGCCTCCTGGCTTTTGATCATATTACTAGCATTAAGATTGATTTATTAGCTAGTAAGAATAATTCTTAGGTAACTTTCTTCTTGGAAATTCCTAGGTAACTTTCTTTTTTATTTATTGTAGTAGCATCGGCAACCTTCTTCTTGGAAATTCCTAGGTTACTTTTTAACATATACATTAGTTCATTACTTATCAATATGGTTTGCTCATGATTCAATTAATTATATGGCACAATGATATTGATATGAATCCATGATAAAAGTTTGATGGATCATCATAAGACATTTTATATGAACATAGTTTTACTTAATTTGACCAAAGTAATTAGGGTTGTCTCGTGTTTGAACTAGGAGTTAGGGTTACATACCCTAATTCCATCATACCATTGTTTTTGAGATTACAACCTTTAGTTATGCATATTAGTTGAAATGTTATTCATCATCTTAAGAATATTAGGTTATCCATGATACCTAGATAATATTACCAGCATTAACATCATAGTAAGATGGCCATGGTTTCAAAACACTAAATCAACATGAATAATATTATTAATCTAAAAACTTCAATTATTCATCAAGAGTTTCTAATCATATATGACAAGATCAGTTATAATTCTTAACCTAACCCTAATGCAAGTAAGAGATGATGGTACATAGCCTCTTGTGTGATTATTATAATGATAGAGTACTTTCTCTCTCTATATATATAAGAATGACAACACGTGTATTTGTTGGCCTAGAAACCCGTCAAGATTTACTCATTAGGAGTAAATCTTGGATAGTCCCCAGTTTGGGACTGTTCTTGAAAACCTAATCTCACTTAGGATGTAAGTGTATAATGTGTATTTGGTTTTTAAGAAAATTTCAATAGCATTTCCCCATTTGTTCTCTAAGTACATATGTACTTGGAGAACAACGGGGAAATGCTACTGAAATTTTCTTGAAAACCCAATACACATTATACACTTACTAGTGAGATTAGGTGTTTAAGAATGGGATAGGTGGTACACATTTATTATATATAAAATCTTAAACCCTAAAGTTTTAACCATAAATCCTAATCTTTTAACCCTAGACCCTAATCTTGTTCTAATATATACTTGTTTTCTCTTTGATCATAGAATGGATAGATCATGGATGTCCATTCCAAATCACTGCACCCCAGTGTTTATTTCTGGTCTTGATCAGTTTATTTGATTTGTCGAGGAACATCGGAAATGACCTGGAGATAGGTTCTATGGTCCATGTAGGCATTGCGGTAACAACTTGAAAGTCAACACTGGTGATGAAATCAAAAGTCATGTCATGTGCAACAGGATTGTACAAGGCAGGCGTCTCAGACAGCCACTCAGACAATACCTGTGACGTGTTGCGCTTCTATTACTCATACTGTAGAGGTTGGGAGTAATCTTGTAGACCCACCACCTAGCACATCCTCTGTAAGTATTTTTATGACATAGTAGCCAATCTGTTCAAGATGATATGTTTATGTATATATGTATATAACATTCTTTACGTAAATTTGTAGGGGTTGAAGCCATGTCGTCTAAAAAGTAAAGAACATATCATTGCAGAGGCACATGCTTATTCAGACATTCCAGGGGAGATGTTTTATGGGACTCAAATACCAGCTGGTGTAGTTCGTGTGAGCCCAATACATGTACTCCCCGAATGGAGGCATCTTCAACTGCCATATGCCCACCCAGATTCTGAAATGCTTGGTGATGCATAAGGTGGAGTGATAATGTGGCCCACAGTGGATGTCGTCTATACTAATATTGTATGATAAATTTACATTAATTTAATTCGTTAGTGTGCATATATGAGTTAATTGATCTGAAATTATATATACAAGTAAAAAAGATGACACTCGCTACATCTCGGCCTCCACGTCCACCTCCTCAACTACCAAGTTGGCTTCCAAGGGACCTACATGCCTTGTTAGATCCTAATTGGATGGGTATGGCAGTATGGATCGACGAACATGATCAAAATTTCCCTATAAATGTTACAATTCCGGAGGATGCTGCAGGTCAATCATATGATAACAATCTATTTATACAAGTTTTTCATACATATTAATGCATAGGTATTAATGCAGGTCAATCATATAAAAACAAGCTATTTTTACATGATATTTTGGAGTTGTTTCATTATGATTGGCTGAACACATCTATGATAGAGGTGTGGATATGGTGAGATCTTGTTTATACATTTGTATACCTTGTTTTATAAACGGTGATCTAGTTTCTTATACATTAATGCATACGTAATACATGTTTTGCAGCTACTTACATAAGATAAGTACAAATTTTGCATTTTCCCATGTGGGATTTTTGGTTCCATCTTTGATTAGTCTTGTAGATACAGTCCCTTCTTCAATTACTTCATACTGCTGTGACGCTTTTGAATATTTTGGTAAAAATAAGAAGACGGTGATAATAACTCCATTCAATGTCGAGTAAGTTTACTTTGCTTATAATTTGGACTTAAAAATTACATTTTTATTGTGAATTTTGAGTTATTAATTTTTAACTTTCTTACCTATAGTGGTAGGCATTGAGAGTTACTAGTTATTATCCCCAAGATGTTCACTATCTATTATCTAGATCCTGTGGGGAATTAATTGAATACATTATATGGACACACAATGAAAAGGCCATTACGTGAGAAATATTTCATATTTTTATATCCGTTAACATCTGTTATTACATTACTATTTAATTATGCAATTTAATGTGTTACATTAACATGTAGGTCTTTACAAGAGTTCAAAAAAGTTGGAGGAAAGGTCCCCAGGAAAAAGAATCAGCCACTAATTTGGGAGAATATGAAAGTAATTTCCTGACTCCAATGTATATATTATTTATGTGAACTGTACTTATTTGTATTTTTGAATATTTTGTATGTTTCAATTAATAGTGTGCTACACAAGACAACGGATGGGCATGTGCCTACTATGTGATGTGATTTATGGACCTAATCATCAAATATTTCGTAATGAAAATCAATATTATACATCAAGTATTATATATAATATGAGATATATCAATCTTATTATATATTATTAATTATATATATACATCATTCTCTTTGCAGGTGTTTAAAACTGACTTCACCACAGGTGGAAAGTTATTAGAGGTACATACTCCCTATATGAGGGAGGAATTAGATGTTGTAAGAGAAGAATGGGAAAAGCCCTACAAGTAGTGGGCATTTTTAAATATAATTGGGACAATGATGACAATGATGGCGATGATGAATAAATAATGATATTTCTAAACTTTGTTCTCATAATTATGTTTGTTTAAATGTGAATGAATTTTTATGAATTGTCATATGTGTGGATGTGAATGACTTTTTTTTATCAATACATGAATGTCTAAATGTGAAAAGAGATGAAATGAATGGAACTGAATGTGAATGTAAATGACTTTGCATGTTTCTACATGTATCTGATCAATACATGTGTCTGAATGTGAATGACTTTGTAGGTTTGTTGCCTGTTGTTGGCTGATATCAATGGATGTTGTAAACCTACAGTTCAGAACTGTACTGTAGGTTTTGCATCCTGCTACCAGCCATACAGAAGGCCTGCAAACTGATAAGAAAAAAAATCAGAACATAAGCGTCGGTTATTTGTATAAAACTGATACCAAAGACATACGACATTGGTTATTAGCAAAAAACTGACGTCTCTCCCATGGTTGGCGTCAGTAATCAGTAAGAACTGACGCCTATTATGGCCAGACACGGCCGTGCTGGCAGGGATATTATGTCGGTTATTGTTTAATAATCGACGTGTTTAACTATGATATATTGTCAATTTTCTATACTAACCGACACTTATAGTTCCCTTGCTGGTGCATTTTTGGTGGAAGGAAGGGTTATGGAGACGGTATTTGTTTAATAACAGACGTATTTGATCATGATATAGTATCGATTTTCATTAAGAACCGACGCCTATAGTTCCCTTGTTGGCACATTTTCAGTGGCGGGAAGGGTTATGGCGTCGGTTAGAAACTGACGCTGAAGGTGTCAATTTTTAGCGGCGCCCACTTGGGTGTCGCTTGGAAACCAACGCTAAAGGCTCTAAATAACTGATGCCAAAGGCCTTTTCTATAGTAGTGTTGTGATATGGACTGAGTACCAAGACGAAGATTGATATCAAATTCAATCTTTCAAGTATGTGGAATGCCATGAAACTCATCATGAAAAACAACCTCAAACTCTCAAACTATACAAAAATCACTAATACTAGGGATAGTTACCTTAGATCACTGTTTGATCTAGAAAAGCCTCACAACCTTTCCGTACCAACCTATCACCTATGGTAGCACACACCAAATGTGTGGGAAGAATATTCCAGTCTCCTTGGAAAGTCCAAGATTCACATTCCTCCCAAAAAAAACCAACTAGGGACATAGAGCCAAACCACCCTATAATTTTCTAATGTTTCAATTCTAAGGATCACATCAAATATGTGCATCTCAAGTAGCACAAGGTCTACTTGAATTTTTTGTTTAGAGAAGACAAGAACACATGATGGACACACCTTATGCATATGCGTAGAGCCAACTAGAGGAATATAAAAAACAAGAGGTTCTAATCAATAAGTAACACGTAGATTACATCATGCAATCACCTCTTAGGTGATAAATGACTGCATCACATCCAAATCAATCAAAATGGGTACATACATAGAATTAGACAAGCTAGAATGAAATGTTCCATATTACTTGTAACAACTTGAGGGTTGACAACATCATCAGGCTACATCATCGCATAGAAATGGGTGGTGTCTTATGATCTTCATCTTCCTTGACCTCTCCCAAGAGATCTAGATGATTCAACCTAAGAAATATTTCCACTCCCGTGGCTGCTACTGCCTCCATACTACTATAGGTTTTGTTGGTTCCACCTGGGAGATTGAGATGTCTTCTGACTCAACTGGGGGATGAACATCCTTACATGCCCCCATTGATGGCAATGAAAGCACTTCTCTACAACCAACCTTGTAGCCCCGACGGTCCTATCATGGAGACAAACCTATCACTATACACCACACATGGCAGTAGTCCTCATCCAAAACCTCTTCTAGGTGACAACTATGACTACTACTGCTATGTCCTCAACTCTGATGTTGTTGTTCTATCCCAAGATTGTAAATACTATGCCCTTGATGAACCCAAAAACTTGGTTTCTTGTGTCCTCCTGAGAATCATCCAGAAGACTGCACCAAGTTCCTCTTGGCATATTGTTGTAGATAGCAACAAATGTCCTCTTAATCCTCCTCAGTGATTCAACAAATGTGGAAAAATTCTTTCACGACTACAAAGTTGACACTAACCTCACAAGCTCAACTTTCAACCCCTTCCAAACTGTTGAATCTTCTCCACTTTGGTTGGTCCCACATGTGGATAGAATCAAAACAACTCTATAAAATGAGCTTCATACTCATTCAACAAAATTGTCCTCTACCCAAACCTACTCAAACTGTGTGATCTTCTTGTTTATGTAAGACAGAGGAAAGTATCTATTCACAAACTCTCTCTTGAACTCCATCCAAGATATGACTTATCCTCTCTCTTCTCCTCCTGTATGCAATGGCTAGTGTTCCCTTTTAGCTGGTAGATGGTATGATTTACCTTGTACTTGTTTGGTATGTTCAACAATAGAAAGGCCTTCTCAAGCTCTATAAGCCAAAGATCTACATACGTTGGGTCCAACGTACCCAAATACTTTGTGGCCCCCACTAACTTCATCCATTCAAATGTTTTGATGGAGCTGGCCAACTCCACGTATGAGGTATGCATCTTGCTTGATTGGTTTGGGATTGGGCTCACAAACTGGGGGAACACAAACATCCTATGTCCAAACATGGTATGAAAAGTTGGATGGACAAACATTTTTGGGGAAATAGGTGGCACCACAGGTTGCTCAGGTTGGTGTACCCTCTCCTCATGGGTGAACTATCTTCCAACCTCACTTGGTGGAAAGTAGTTACTTTCTACATGTTCTTCATGTTGCCTAACCATATTTTTACAACCATAATAAATGTCTAGATATGATGGACTTGCAATAACATACATAAAATCTCACTCATCTGTCCTTGTAGACTCAATGAATCTAGGCTCTGATACTAAAAATGTGATGCTCTAACACCATAAAAATAAAACTACTCAAATCAAAACCTGAATTAAAACAATGAGAATCATCAATAATACAAGACACATAGAGTTCAAGATTAATTTTATTCCCATGCACCATAAATAATATTATACTAAACCCAAGGTCCATACAAAAGTTCATCATGACATATTACAAATTCCATAGATTACCAGCCTTAGCTTAATAAGAAGGGTCTAGGAGATACATTCACAATATGACAAAAAAAGTTAACCAATTTAAGATTTACATATGTGGTGTTACTATAGAACATGTGTAAAACATCCTACATCACTTATAGATATAGCTCCATAGGTTGTGCACTCATAACAAAAAGACAAGGTGGGGAAAAGATACCATAAAACATTTTTGCCAGGACCTGATTATATAGGGACAAACCTAGAACTTTGTACCAGTACTTTATATCTGGAGGAAGGTTCACAAACATATCTTACCTCTGAGATATCTAACACACACATCACCCACCTCTGAACATAAGGCCGAGTTCCTTCCTACTAATCTTCTCTGCCATTGTTGGGATAGTCTAACTGAAAAGTGTGGAAAACCACATAGGTGAGACCCCAACCCCCAATAATACGATATAACATCTGAAATGTATGTTTTGTACCAAATAAGGGAAGACATATATAAAGGAAACAATTAAATAAATAAGTACAAGGAAATATCAATGTTGTAATGACCTGTTTTCATATTAGTCATCCAATCAAGGTTTACTTGGATGATTGCATGCTTAATTAGATTGGTTATTGTTTAAAATATTATTAATGATGATAGTTTAATTTTGATGTTTTAAATCTAATGATAATCTCTAATCATGTTCCTATTTCACATAATTAGGGTTTGAGAATTGAAAACCCTAATCGACCAAAGTAGGGTTTTTATTATATATGAATATAGAACTTGATAAGTATGATGGTGCACTAAATGATTTTTAGTATTTTATATACAACTACGATTCAGTTGAAATTTTAATATGATTTGGATAACTCAAATGTGAAACTCTTGAAAAATATCAGAATTTTTAAATATTTCTATTATCTATTTTTTGGTCAAGTTTTCCCAGGACAAACTCAGCCGACCATGTATTCAAATTGAAAGATAATAGAGTGGTAATTGAATTTTATCTTATTTTATTGGTATATCCAATTGATCTAAAATTTTAAATGTAGTTTGAAAACCCTATTGTAGACATACTAGTAATTTTTATAATTTTTTAGTGATGTTTGATCTCTACAAAGAGGGGTGCCTATTGAATTCTGCCCATGACAAACTCGACCGACAATGCTGCAGACTGCAATATAGTAGTGTAGTATTTGATTTTTGTTTATCTCAGTTATAGACATTTTGTTAAATTTTCATAAATTTTGGATGATGTTTAAGATCTACAAAGTGTGGTGTCTATCGAGTTTTTTTATCCCTCATAATCTCTATATTCAAATCTAAATGTTAATTCTATCCGACTAAAATAATCAGAAACCTTGCTTGTATCAGTATGTGATTAGGTATTCATTTGGAAGGATATTGGGGAATCAAACTCTAATTATTTTGATTATTTTCTCATTTATTGGAACTTTCTTAGTTACTGATGTATTGATTGAGGATCCATGGAGAATCCTATAAATAGATGACTATGCTATTCCATGTGAATATTGCCTAAAAATCAGCCCAATGACCGATATGATTAAGAATTGAATTGACATGTATAGAATCATATTTGAATGGTATTAGAATGAATTATACAAGTGTTTTGTTGAGTCTTATGGAAATTGAATATGATATATACATAAGGATAAGTATGAGATGGTGATATTCCCTGTTTAGGGTTTTATTGAAGGATTGAATAAATGACTTAATTAATCAATGTATGCTTATGACTGATGAATGAAATATGTGGAAATGGAAACTAGGGTTTCCATGTTTGTGAGTATTCCTAATGAACTCATGTGCATCATGATTGGATTATCAAATTATATGATTCTTACGATGTGTTGAACCAAGGATGACTTCTTGAAAACCCTAGTAGTTTAGTATTAAGATGAGTATGAGTGATAAAGTTAGAATTAGTATATAATGTTTAAAATGTGATGAAATGCTAAAGTGTAAGCTCTAATACTTCAATTGAAGATAATGAGCCTTAATAATATTTTTCTAACCCTAAACAATCTATTTTACTATAATTTATGGAATAATGAGTATCCCTCACATGAATGTGGGTCCTTTCATACAAGTTGCATAATAGTGAATTGTGAAGGATCATTAGAGATTGTGGTCTAAGAAAACATAAACTAATTCATTCTTGTTACCGAAAGTGAGTAGTATAATAAGGAATATCATTGCTGATTATGGGAATGACATTAGAAGTCAATGACATGGTACACTTATCTAAATATAAGAAATGATATGAAGGAACATGTATTGAATGGTGACGGCAAGTTAAAGATGAAATTAATGAAGTTATTATGATGAAATCTTTAATATTTTATTATAATTACATGTGGCTTAACCCAAATTGAATGAAATTTACTAAGACTGGACTTTGATGGATGTTAATGATAAGAGAAGCATTGTATATCAAGTGTGTTAAAAATGATCGGTTCTAATGAAGTAATGAACATGAAATGAGAGAAGTTGAGATGCATTAATATAAAATAAAGGAAAAAGATGGGAATTCATAGATGAATCTAAGAACCTAACTAAATTAATGTACCAAACTCGTCCCCTCGACTCTTGTCGTTCTGGCGATTAGGGCACGAGGAAGTGGACGACTCTCCACCCTTTCCTAGGGTTATTTCTCTTGCAGGTTCAAGTGCGCGGTCGTGCTTGGGGTTCTGGTCTCAAGATGGCAGCGGATCTCATGGAATGATATGCAGGGCTCAAACTGTCTGAAGAAGAAGAACCCATCGACGTTCAACCGGTAGGAAGTGACGAAAAAACCGAAGATCATACAGAACTCACACTGGTCAGATGACTACTCACGGATCAGACTTATAACTTCAGAGCCTTGGAAAGAACGTTGTCCCAAGATTGGAGTCTGAAGGAGAAGACCGATTTCAAGCAACTCAAGGGTGAAGTTTTCATCATCCAGTTCTCCCACTGGAGGGATAAGCAAAGAGTAATCGATGGAGCTCCATGGAACTTTGATGGAAGGCTGCTACTTTTTAAGGAGGTCTACAAAGAGGAGCAGCCGGGAAACATTGTCATCAGCAAGTGTCCTTTCTGGGTTCGCCTCTACGGCGTCCCTCTGGGATACAGGATGGAAGCAACCATCCGCAAGATTGCGGGTAGGATCGGGGAGGTGGTCGGAACAGACACCGATGGATTTGGATGGGACTCGTCCATCCGAGTCCGAGTTATCCTGGACGTCTCCAAACCCTTAAAATGCATTCAGAAAATTTAGGTGAAGGGGGGCGCTACGGTAGACGTAGAAGTGAAGTATGAAAGGCTTGCAAGCTTCTATTTCTCCTGTGGCAGGCTAGGTCATGTAGACCGTGACTGTGTGAACGTAGACGACAGGGGGGATCACCAGCAGAGATGGGGGGATTGGATGTGTGCGTCTCCATGGAAGCAACGGCGGGCGGCAGATAAGAAGGAAGGAGGGTCAGGGTCAGCGAGGATGAAACTAAACTATCAACATCAAGACGGAGGGGGAGCATCACAGAAGAAGGAAGGAGAGGAAGATAGAGGTAGCACGGTGGGAAGTAGATCATCTGTTGCGGGGGAATGGGTTGGGGAGGGGAACGGGGGTCAGGGCAATAGTGTGGAGGAATATGCAGATGAGGCAAGAGAGGGCCACGACAGTATGGGGGCGAGGGACCGCAGGGAAATAGCTGAAAGGGGCACTGAAGGGGAAGGCGGAAAGGGAGGGGCAAAGGAGGGGAAGGGGATGGGGAAGGTGGTGCAATGGGAGCAAGATATCCAGGACGAGAAGGCACCGAGGGAGAGGAGGAAAATGAAGTATTCAATAGCAGAATTGCAGACGATCCGAGGACACCATCGATTAGATGAGAAAGCACCAGAGGCGGAGGTCGAGGAGGAATCAGAATACTGTCACCAATGGCTAGCGAGCAAGTCATGGAAAGAGGTATAACAAGTGCAGCAGGAGACCCAACGTCGAGGATAGGCTGGAAACGGGGTACATGAAAAGCACAGCGAGCAAAACTATAACAAGAAGAAAGGAATCCCCAAAGAGGGCCATATCGCCTGCGTCATGGAAGAACATGGAAGTAGCCACCAACAAATAGAGGTAAACGTTAAAAAATTGTGAGAGGAGAGCTATTACCTGGGCACAACGGAAGAAGGAAATAGGGCCAAAGCTAAAGCAAGGGCACAAACAAAGCCGAGGGAAGAAGAAACACTATCCATGGGTATATAAGATGAGAAGGGGGCACGCTTAGGCATTACTGAGGATGAAGTGGTGTGGGACCAAACAACTAGCAAAAGAAATAGAGGTGTGGACTTCTGTGACATGGATGTCGATGAGCAGCCTGTACAAGAACTAGGGGAAAAAAGGTCCAAAAGAGATGGTGCGAACACAACAGGAAGAGATGGGGTCATCACGACTCAAGTAGCGGTGATTGGCGGTGACCAATCCCGCAAAGGACAATGAAAATCTTTAGCTAGAACTGTCAGGGGCTGGGCAACCCTGACACGTGTAAAGCTCTCCGGGCATGGGTCTGGAGAGAGCACCCAAACATAGTTTTCGTGGTGGAAACTATGATCGCTGAAACAAAGATGGAGGAGGTCAAAAGAAGTTGTGCCTTTACTGATGGGATGTATATCTCGAGTAGGGGCAGGCCTGGTGGCATCGGTTTCTGGTGGAAAGAGACTAATGTGGAAATACTCAATTACTCTAAAAGGCATGTGGCAGGCTTGATAAAAGAAGACAATGGAAAGAAATGGAGAGTGATTGGGGTCTACGGATGGGCGGACCAGACAAGCAAAGTGAAGACTTGGGAGTTGATGAGGAAATTGAAGGATGAGGCAGAAGAACCTATCATTTTCTTTGGAGACTTCAATGAGATCGTGTCTAACACTGAAAAGCAAGGGGGGCCGCCAAAGGATGAAACTTTCATGCAGAATTTTCGAGATGTCATAGATGATTGCGGGCTGATTGATGTGGGTTTCGAAGGAAATAATTTCACCTGGAAAAGGGGTGTGACCGAAAGAATGATGGTTATGGAGAGGCTCGATAGATTCCTACCCAAACTTGAATGGAGAAATCTCTTCAAAAATTGCAAAGTGTTCCATCTTCCTATCTACGAGTCAGGTCATGCACCCATCATGCTAAAGGTAGATAATAGGATCAGTGGAAAGAAAAAGAGGAAGAGCTATTTTTCTTTTGAACCAATGTGGGCAGGTGAGGAGGAATGTGGGAAAATTATTAAAGAGGTATGGGAAAGTGAAGAAGGGGGTGTCCTTAGCAATAAACTTATGAGATGTAAAACATGTTGAGAGAGTGGGCAAAGGAAAAATTTGGCGAGAGAAGTAGAAAGGCTAAAGAGCTTGAAAATGAGCTGAAAAGACTTCAGGGCCTCCCCCCGGATCATGCTAATCTTAACAGGGCGGAAGAAACATCCAAAGATCTATAATATTGGCTGCAAAAAAATGAGGAATACTGGGTTGCCCGGGCACGTGTGAAAGAGTTAACAGAGGGAGACCGAAACACAGAATATTTCCACCAAAAGGCTTCCAACAGAAGATGAAGAAATTGGATTGATGGTATAGAAGATGATAACGACATCCTTAGAATGCAGGAGAATGAGATCATGTAAATCTTTCTGAGTCACTTCTCAAACATCTTCCAATCTAGCAACACCTCAGGTTTTGAGTAGGCAACAAAAGGCATTAGGGAGGTGGTGCCAGGGGAACAAAGGAGGAATTTGGATAGTGATATTACGGATGAGGAAATCCGGGCGGCTATAAAGCAGACGCACCCAAACAAAGTGCCAGGGCCAGATGGAATGAAGGCTTTATTCTATCAAAAATATTGGGACATTGTCGGACAGGATGTGGAAAATTATATCAAAGGATGGTGGAAAGGAGAACATAGAGTAAGAGCTGTAAATGACACATTAGTGGTACTTATCCCAAAAGTAGAGAAGCCAAAGACGGTTGGGGAGTTTCGACCTATCAGCATGTGCAATGTGATTTATAAAAGTGCCTCCAAAGTGATGACTAACAGATTGAAGCCACTCATGAATAGCGTGATATCAGAAAACCAAAGTGCCTTTGTCCCGGGAAGGTTGATTACGGATAATGCGCTAATTGCTTATGAGCTTTTTCATGCTATGAAGAGGGATAAAGGAAGGAAGAAGGGCAGTCTTGCAGTGAAACTAGATATGTCAAAGGCTTATGACAGAGTGGAGTGGGATTTTCTGATCTTTGTGATGGAAAGGATGGGTTTTGGCGCGAAGTGGATAAACAAAACTAGAGACTGCATTACTACTGTCCAACACGCCTTCGCCATCAATGGAGACCGAACCCAAAGCACAGCCCCAACACAAGGACTTCGCCAGGGAGACCCTCTTTCCCCTTATCTTTTTCTCTTATGTGCGGAAGCTTTTTCTACATTGCTTATTTCTGCTGCACAAGACAATCTCTTGCACGGAATTCAACCGTGTAGGGGAGCACCCCGTATCTCACATCCTTTTTTCGCAGACAACAATATTCTTTTTGCTAGAGCTACCACTGTAGAGTGCCTAAAGTTAGCTGGAATAATCAACCAATATGAACAGGCATTCGGACAAAAGATCAATTTCTCGAAGACAGAGGTGGTTTTCAGTAAGGGAGTTGAGTGAGGAAAGCAAAGGTGTTTGAAGAAAACTTTGGGAGTGAGGGAGGTGGATCGTCATGCCAAATATCTTGGTTTACCGACAGCCATAGGGAGATCTAAAAACATGTGTTCAGCTTTATAAGGGATAGGATATGGAGGAAATTTCAAGGGTGGTCGGAAAAACTGCTATCTAAACCAGGGAGGGAGGTTCTTATTAAAGTAGTGGCACAGGCTATTCCAACATATATAATGAGCATCTTCCAGTTACCGGTGGGTACTATTGATGAGATCCAAAGAATCATAGCTATATTATGGTGGGGCGCAAAGGATAAGGAGAGGAAACTATCGTGGGTGAGTTGGAATAATTTGTGCAGGCCAAAGAGACAAGGAGGGATGGGATTTAGAGATTTCCACTTTTTTAATCAAGCCCTCGTAGCACGACAATTATGGTGGATAGCAAACCACCCAGAGGCATTGATGACTAAAGTTCTCAAAGCCAGATACTTCCCCAGGACATCAATATGGGAGGCAAGACGGGGACATGACCCAAGCTACACGCGGAGGAGTCTGTGGGGGGCCAAAGTGCTGCTGACAGAAGGAACACAGTGGAGAGTGGGGAATGGGGCTGATATTAATATTTGGGAGGATTACTGGCTACCCGAGGAGGAGGATAAACTCGCACATCTCAAAAATGAAAGGAACGCCGAATACAGCCGAGTCAGATATCTCATGACAGATGATGGCACCAGATGGGAGATGACAAGAGTGAGAGATTGTTTCCCAGAGAGCTATGCTAGGAGGATTTGTGCTATCTAGCTTAGCACCCAAAGACCCACTGATTCGTTGATGTGGTGGCCCTCAAGAACTGAGGAATTCACAGTCCATTCAGCTTATTGGTTGGGCTTGATGGGGAAAGCGGAAGCCAGACGTTATAAAGATACACAAGGTGATGATTTGTGGAAAAAGATTTGGCATGCCGGATGGAGCCCAAAGACAGCCCATTTCCTATGGAGGATCTGTACGGGAGGTTTGGCAACCAGGGGAAGGCTTTTTGATAGACACTGCATACCGGATGGTACATGCATGCTGTGCATGGCGGAAAAGGAGACAATATCTCACATGCTATTTCAGTGCCCAAATGCCATAGAGGTGTGGGAACTCCTACCTATGGAGGTGCAGAACTGGGTCGAAGATGTCAAAGATGGGGAGGTGGCTACAACCATGAAGGAAGCGCTGGCAAGGCCAATGAGGAGTGAAGCTACATCGATCGTGGCTGCCATGTGGGCGGTGTGGAGAGGGAGATGCACCCGTGTGTTCAATAACAGAGACGCAAACAACAACTTCCTCTACCGTTGTGCATTGCCGATGGTAAGGGGAGTTGACGATCAATCAAGCTAGCCCATGCATGGGGCACGAGACAGACACAACAAGGAGAGAACGGGATGGAGAGCGCCAGCTGCAGGTCACATGAAATTAAACATGGATGGGTCGTGCGGTGAAGATGGAATCTCGAGCATAGGCATCTTGATGAGAGACGCAGAGGGGAAACTAGTGGGGATGGTAGGGGAGAAGGTTACTACGGGAAAGGAGGTAGCCATGACCGAGGCTTTGGCTGTGCGGGCGGCGCTGGTATGGGAAAATAAAGAAGGTGTTACACAGGTGGAAGTGGAATCTGACTCCATGACGATTGTCCAAGCGTGCAACACCACCGTGTCACGGAGGGACTATCTTGGCACTATCGTGGAAGACATTCTCTCATTGAAACGTTTGTTTTCTTTTTGTAGTTTTAGCTACATTAATCGTATAGATAATAGGGCAACACATATAGTTGCCAACAATGTTCGTCGAGGACAAGTAGATAGGTTTCTTTTATTGCAACCTTTCCCTTCATGTAGTTCGAACCTTGTAAACCTTTTTTTAGCAAATTAATAGTATTCGGGGAACCCCCATCATAGGGCTTCCCGTCCTTTCTCAAAAAAAAATCTAAGAACCTAACTCTAACCATAAATTGATGATTTATATGAAGCTAATGAATAACAATATCAAATGAGGGATTAAGGATTGTACATAAATGTAGTTGAATTTAGTTAAAACATTAGGTTTAAGCATTAGAATTGATTTACAAGAATGTGTTCTTGTATTGTGATTGTTTGATAGAATACCTGTACTATGAGAATGGACTATTTTGATGGACTTCAAATGATATTAAACATGTGTTGATAAGTAACCTTAACTAAAGCATGTGAATTTAAAGAAGAGAACTAAGGGTTTTATGCATGTTTATGCATGAAATTTATTTGTACCTATTGATATTGGATGAAATAAGTATATGATGTATGAATGAGTCTGACGAATGATACAAGATACTCATATGCTTTTATTGTTGTTAGTTCTAATGTCTCTTTGAATATTTGTTAAGAACTGTGATATAGAGTGAAAAGATAAGAAATATGTTGAACATGCACTAATTACATTTGATAAACCTTGATGAGGGTAAATGTTACATAATGAGATTATGTCTAGGGCTGAAACCCACTGATGATGATAAAACCCTGATGAGGTAAATGTTAGACAATGCGATTATGTCTTGAGTTGAAAGCTCACTGATGATGAATGCTATGAGATGATGTGAAAATGTAAAGAATTATATGTGTTGCAATCTACAAATTGTTGTGATTCCTATTTTAGTCATTGTCTTTCTTAATAAGTTTAATTTGTTTCATGTTGTTTTAGTTATGTGAGAATACACACATATGACATATGATGTTTTGAATTCTTTTAAGATGAGTAGAAGAGATTAGTAACAAGTAACATAATGAAACATGGCTTCACCAAAAAACATGATGAATCATCTAGTTAGGTTCCCTGAACACCGTGAGTTTCTCCCTAGGAACACACTGGGGAAACAAAACAAATCTCCTTGTAGTAATTGATGAATCATGAGAAGGATTTCCAGAGTGAGGATTGAGACCTTAAAGGTTAGACCACTAGGATTTAGGAGTGAGTCATAAGGAGTGGATTTGGCCTTAAATACCTACTGTGAAAGTCTATGTCCATGAGGAATAGACTCTGATGAAATGAAATATGTGAAATGTGAAACTATCTGAAATGTTGTTATATGTGATATACCGTTTTTGTTGGTTCCTATCTTGTGTACCTAAGATGAAGACGTGAGCCTCCTTAGGAAACCCTGAGGTGGCTAGGGTCTATTTTTGATATCTTAGGGTGAGAGGATAAACCCTAAGATAGTGACGGTGAGTTGTTGACACAAGAATCAGGTGTGGTGACTTCTACTTGGTGAGGTACAAGCCAAGTAGTTTCAGGGCAAATGAATAAAGATGACAAGCCATGTAGAACATGATTTGAATGGTTGTTACATTCCTTCTACTTCTATATGATAATTTTCCATTGCTGATTATGTTTCATATTATGGGAAATAATCATTCTGTTATAGAGATTATCTGTTTCATAGTTTGATCTCTCTTGTTGACAAGTAGTGAATGTTGGGATTTATGTCCACTCTGAAGATGATTTGGATTGCTTGCCATTTAATAGTATTGTTTGGTAGCTGATGAATGCATACTCATCCTAGTTTTAGATTCATTATTAGTCTAGTTTAGCATTCATATAGCTTAGTTTTCATCAAGAATAGCTTTGTTTTGATCTACTTAAGTTTTTTGTTAATTTGTAGGAATTTGATACTTTTCTTGACTCCCTTTGCAGGTTTTGAATTATATCATTGTGTAGTAAGATCAGAATTATATCACTCTGTAGGTTGGGATTTATGTCCACCAAAATGTACTTCGAGCACTTTCAGAAGGTAGATCGATACACAAAAATTGTGTCCAAGACCAAAATCGACATGTCGATTGACATGCCAATTGACATTAAAATCGAAAAATAAATCAAGATATACAAGAGGTCAACAACCTTGTCGACCTCCCTGGTCAAAACCCAAGAGGAACAACAATCCATAGACAATGTTGTTGACATGCTTATCGATGACCACAACAGCTCGACAGCCTTATCGAAACTCAAGGTCGACAGTCCCATCGACTGACAAATTGATGACTGGAAATCCAAAGGCCATCGATCGATAGACCCATTGATCGAAAGCAAATGGTCAACACCAATGGAAAGAGGTCAACATCCTCGACCCTATAAATAGGCTCCCGACGCAGCTGCACAACTCATCTCAGAATTTCTAGGGATAGAAATGCCGAAAGGATGTCGTTGAGATCATAGCAAGGATGATGCTTTTCGGCTAAGCTAGTTCTATCAACCTTCTTAGCAACGTCCATCAACCTCAAGCATAGATCGACAGATCTCCTTCATCTGCAACTCCAGGCTGTCGATCTCCCTTCTTCAATGTGATTGATCTCTTCCCCGAGCTACTATCCATTCCCCTACTTCCATTGTAAGTCTAGGTTAATACCTAAAGGAGAAAGACGGAAGGAAGACAATCATCACACATCATGCCGAGCCGCTTCTATTACCATCATGATAATGATGGAAACCTCCTCCTCTTCTTGTGATATTAATTTCGCCATGTCAAGGGAGTAGTCTTTTCACTAGGGTGTGGGGACTAGCCTCACTACCTGTTTCTTGCAATTTCATTCATATTTCAACTCTTGTATGAACTCATTTAATTCACACCTAATCATTTATCGCATGTCTTGTGGATTGATCACCCGCTTTACATCATTTATTATAATCTTTTACTGTGAGAACTTCAACATTTAAGATTTGAATACTGGTTAGCTTTGGTTGACACCCTGATGATAACTTATGACAAAAGTCTCTGGAGTAGTGTATAGATGGTTCATATGTAACGATACATAGAGCTTACAGGGATATCTACTCATGCAAGTTTCTGATGCCAAAAGGAGAAACTTGCATAACTCCAATTATATCTTCATACATGTTTGGATTTGATTGATTGTGCACATTCGAGTAGTGGTGGTGAAACCCTATTCCACCCTAGTGTTTGCATCCATTGATAACTAGAACCTTAATATATCTCTTTTTATTCTTACAAACTTGGATTAAACAAACCAACCTCAAATTTTGTGATAAATACTAGTTATTGCTAGGTTACTTTGATTAGATAATTATTAAAAAAGTTGTCCTTTAGGATTTGATCCTCAACTATACCGCGATAAGATCCATTCTCTTACGGCTGGCATTATTACACTTTCATTTTGGTAAAATCTAGGAATTATATTTATAGTGAATTTGTAGTGTGATAATATTCCACATCAGTAGCCATGTCTTATGTGTTCTTCATGACTACAGGATGTGTTTCTTGTCTGGTTAGTGGGGCGTCACAAAGATGATGTTAATATTATGTATTGATCAAAATGTATAGATCTTGACTTGTTACTCATACTAAAGGATTGTTAATTTGATCTAAGATGTATTTATTGATTTGTTCATAGACATACTCTAAAAGATGTTTTAAAGTTGAATTTGGTTTAAGTGATTACCTTATCTATTTGATTAGACTATGACGTGTATTTTACTACGCTCTTAAACACAAGTATACGCGTCGAGTAATATAGGCCTTGTGAGGCCCGAGTCGAACTCAGGGATACGTGAATTATTGGAGACTTCTACTAACTAATCGCAATCAGCTAGACCGATTAACAAAGTAGGGTTTTGTTGTTGAAATTAAAAGAAAATAAAAATCAAACAAAGAAAACAATCGATTAAAGGTTAATTTAATCAATTCAAAGGGATATCTTTAGGATGGCGGTTTCACCGCGGGTCAACATTGTATTAGGTTTCATATAATTCCTCACACTTCTCTCTCTATCCGGGTAGTGGCCTGAAATGAGAATTACCCACTGTCGTGGTGTAATTCACTACTTAGGTTTAGGTTGATTCCACCGTCGTAGTAATCATTCCCCTAAACTAAGCGCATTAAAAACGGTCTCTCAGTTCCCACCATTAATTTTACAACTCCTTTGTCAAGGGTTTTATTGATTAATGTAGAATTCGTCACTTTTCAACCATTAATCCTTCTGTCGAAGTGATTAAGAGTATTAAGTTATTATTATGGTGATCAAGCATAACAATAGAAATGGAGAAAATGAATCTATACCACGGATTTGAGAGAGAAATATGAATTATTGATATAAAAATGTCATACAATGCATTCCCGGGCTACTCCCGGTCCTAAAGATGGAGGGTTTTAGCCTCTCATGTTCATCTCACACGAATACATGGTAGAAATTGGGGAATTCATAAGAAAAACGGGAAATAAATGGGAAAACCCCTGAACGGAGAAGAACCGGTGGATCCTTGGCGTAAAACACGAGCTTCCCCGCCTGTCGGTGGTGGAAATCGTCTTCGGCAGCGTATGAATCACCTGGGATGAGCTTCTCGGCCTCCGTTCTCCTTTCTCTCCTCCTTGGCACTCGTGCAATCCAAAATTGAGATCTTCCTCTCCTGTGGGCAGCCGTCATTAGGTATAAGTCCCTAATTAGGTCGTCAAATAACAACAGCCGTCCGATCGAGATCAAAACAGATCCAACACATATCTGCCGGCGTCGATACCATCGACGCGGGTCGATGGTATCGACCCGGCAGATTAGCGGCAGCTTTCCTTTCTTTTATTCTGAGCGCCTGTAGTGATCTCGATACCATCGACTGGGGTGTCGATGGTATCGACTCCTGTAGCGTCAGTTTTGTCTTTTAGCGACGCTGTAGCTCTCCTTGTGTCGATGGCATCGACTTTCGTCGATGGTATCGACAGCATCCTCGCCAGCAGTCTGAAGAAATCTCGATGCCATCGACTTGGGTGTCGATGGTATCAACTCTGTATTGCTCTTCTCGGCTGACAACCTGTGGCTTGGTCGATGGTATCGACTTCCGTCGATGGTATCGACGGAAGCAAATACTTGTTTTTCTTGAAATTTCACAACAAAACGAAGTAAATCCACACAATTTATAATAAGATGATAAATAATGCTCAAAATAGTAAAACAAAGGGGATTTGATATAATATGATGGCAAAGACCGAATTAAGTGAATTATGCAATATTATCCATGAAAATGAGTAATTAAGGCACAAAACACATATGAAATAGGTCTATAAATGTGACTCAAAATCATCGCATCAAACTCCCCTAAGCTTAAACATTGCTCGCCCTCGAGCAACTAATCCTTAGAATAGGATTGCAGATGTCAACTAAAAATCAACACATCACCCCACATCCCACATGACTCCCACTGGACGTTCTCAAACCGGCCTTTCCTAATCACAGAACAGTAATTACCCTACAGGCGACAATAATCATCAATAAAAGAAATTATCCTTCAAACCGATGAACATTATCACATAAGGCAGTTAACATAATAAAATTTGTCCATTCAGCATTGGTGCATCTTGTGATCGCCTACACTACGTTGCTCGCCCTAACTACCATCTACATGGAAGCAGTTCTCCTGATAAACATGAGTGAGGAGAAAATCACGGTGGCCTACCAATCCGAGCAACGGGTGAATGGAATGGGTGGTTCATGGAAGAATTTGGAAGTATTACACAGTTTCAAAATGCATAAAACAAAATGCCCTAAATGATGGAAATGCACATTAAAAATGCCCTAATGCCTATAATTGGGTGGAATGATGCATGCACTAACCTTCCACCTCAAAAAGAGATAGAAATCTAATTAAGCCACATCATGTACTCAATTTCCTTGTTATGCAAGTGATATCATGTTCCTTTCTCCCTCTTATTCCATTTCCTTCTAAATTCTCTCTTTTTTTTCTCAATTTTTTTTTCAGATTTTTAGAATTTTTTTTCTTCTTTTTCTCTTAGCCCACATATCCATAATTGCTTAGAGATACATGTGTTAGGCTATTTTCTTCATGATTGGAAATCTTTGTACTATTTCGAGGGTATGGAACAATTTAGCTCACTTTTTAAGACACACTGAGGTACATGGTGTACTTATGCGTGAAAATCATGAAAGTTATGAGTGCAACTACATGACATGCACCTAAAGGTAATGTGCATGAATCACTATACATTTTTTTCGTTTTATGCAAAAGTATGAAAATAACAATGCAAATCCTATCTACATGCTATGCACGCAAGAAGGAATTAAAACTGTACTTTACTTCCAATTCTTTGGTAGATTATGGAAAAATATGAAGTGGAATGATCACAAGATTAAGTTACTGAACCTTAGAAAAATATTATGTGTCCCTCCTTACTGACATGTGTAGTAGTTCAAAGGGTTCTTTCTCTTATATCCAATTAAGGTCTCATTACCATTTGATTAGGTTAGGCTCAAACAACCGTTACTATCCACTTTTCATGAGTCAATGGGGGTGTGGGTGTGACATATTGCTTCAAAGTTGACATAATCAATCATTTTCATAGGACAAGTTCCCCAAGGACAACCAAGTTAAGCTATCCAAAAGACACAGAAATTTTTAAATTCCCTTAAATTTCCCATGAAAACAGCGAGATGACAATTTTTAAGACATCCACGATTACACTAGATAGATGTGGATCCTAAACAAACTAAAATTGCAAGAACAAATAACAAATCAAAAACTAAAAACAACTAAAGAAAAGATAAAAGATAGAGTTGTTCCAGCCACCCCCCTAAGCTTGAATTCGACTATGGCCTCATAGTCAAAAACCAACTTAAGGGTGGAACAGTGATACTCTGATCAATCCTGCGGAGGCGGTGGTGGGTATTGCGGTGCCGTAGGATCCCAAGACGGGTACTCCCCCTAGAAGCTTGGATCATATTGGGTCCTCGGCGGAGGCTGTGGATAGCCTCCAAAGTAGTCTTGACTCCAGTAATGGTCGAAGAAAGGCTCCTATTGCGTCTTTATCTGCTGCAACCGGGTGTGCATTTGCTCTTGGTTGGCGAGGATGAGCCGCTCGTTCTCGAACATAGCCCGTTGGTTGTCAAGTACCTGGCTCGTAGTCTCATGAATGCCGGTATACATAACCATGTGCTGCAGCTGAGTCTGCTGGATGTCCTGCAGCATGGTGTACATCCCTTGCATGGAATAGGGATCCTCGGTTGGCTGCTCGTGCTGTGGTGATGGCGGCGGGGGCTGAGATGATGAAGATGCACCCGGATGCATCCTAGGACGCTTCCGTGGTGCCACACGTGCTCGAAGAGGTGTGAAAGCCTCCTCTTCCTCTGTAGCCTTGCCTTCTTGCTCGTCACCTCCGCCTTCTTCCTCGGAGGACTCGATGGCTATGATTGGCCACCGGAAGTGCTGCTTGCCCTCTATGATCGTCGTCGATGTCTGTGCGCGGATCGGTGACATGTCCGTCAAAACCATCGACGGATGTCGATGGTATCGAATTGCTTTTATTGCGACACCGCCGTTGTGTTGCATTCAACCTGTGATGATGTCGATACCATCGACGAGGCCGTCGATGGTATCGAGTTGACTGAGCAAAATTCGTCTGAATATCTCCAGAGATCTCGATGGTATCGACTGGGGTGTCGATACCATCAACACTTTTATTGCAACCTGCCTGTGACCATGTCGATACCATCGACAGGGGTGTCGATAGTATCGACGCAGTGCGATTTTTGCTGGTGTCAACCTGAACCCATGTCGATACCATCGACGAGTGTGTCGATGGTATCGACCCTGCCTGTGCCTGCACATTCAACAAACGGATCAAGGTATCATTTTTAAACTAAAATTTAAACGAAATAAAAGCAATCTATGACTAAAATTAAACTATCCTAATGTACCAATGGTTGGGTTGCCTCCCAACAAGCGCCCTTCTTTAACGTCTTAGGCTAGACGTATGACAGTCATCATCTTTTCACCTTGGGGACTGCACTTAGAGGATCATGCGGTAATTTGAATTCAACACGATCTCCTCCAATGCCCAAAGACAAAGTACCTCTCCCTAAGGCAGTCACAACGTCTACCGTTGCTTGAAACGGTCTTCCTAGGAGAATTTCACAACTTTGGAGTGGTGGCATATCCATGACGACAAAGTCCACAGGAAATATGAATCTATCCACTTTGACGAGAACATCTTCACATACTCCATAGGGTCTCACGGTAGACCCATCTGCCAATTCAATTGTTGCAGCCAACTTCTTTATCTCTTTTAACCCCAACTTTTGAAATGTAGCCAAAGGCATGATATTTATACTAGCGCCGGAATCACATTGCGCTTTAGAAACATGTTGACCACCTATTGAACACGGAATTTAAAAACCTCCTGGGTCCTTTCTCTTCTTTGGTGAACTCCCGTGAATCATAGAGCTCACCGTCTCATTCATCCAATAAATTTCATCGTCTTTTATCTGCCTCTTCTTATTAATGATTTCCTTGATGAACCTCCCATAGGCGGGTACTTTCTCGATCATCTCCACTAATGGAATATTGATGTGGAGTTTTTGGAATATCTCCAGGAATTTTTTAAAGTGACGATGCTCTTTCTTTGACTTAGGATTAACCACATTTGAAACATATGCTGCCTCAACACGCCTATGAGGTGGCACATAAGAGCTTTTCGGGGGTACCTCCCCTAAGCTTGCTTCAATTACTCCCTCCGGCGTGGGCTTTGGCAAGACATCCTCAATAGTGGCAGCTTGTTGTGGTTCCTCTCTCGCCTTAGATGTCTCCACATGTGCACAAACAACTTGCACTTGTTCTTCCTGCCTAGGTGGAGATACAATATTCACAAATCTTTGTGATTTTCTGAAGAAAGGGTTTCCGCCCGGCAATCCATAGTACGTGCGTGGATATGGTATCGTCGGTGTTGCATGCACATTGAAATTCATTTTTCTTTCTTCTACAACTTCTTGCACCTGAGATTCCTCCTCAGTGCTTACCACAGACATGTACTTGACCTGATGGTGTGCTTGAGCCACATTTTCATTCTCGGCTGGTTTCTGTTGGTTGGCGTGCTTGATGGCCGCCACTTCACTCGAAATCTGTGCCACGGTGGTTTCCAATGCCCGCATTTGTGCTCCATGGCTTTGCAGCGTCTGCCCAAACTTGGTTAGAATATCACCTTGAGATTGCAATTGTTTTCCAAACATGGCCATCATCTCTTGGTTTTGCTGGACCATTTGAGTTAGTAATTCAATGTTCTTGTCCTCGGCTTTCTGCTGTGGCTTGGTATCCGGATCCTGTAGAAAATTGTTCGGATCCTTCCATAAAAACTTTTTATCTTTCCTCCATGCATAGTCATTGTTTCTATAGCCCTGTTGTTGCATGAATTTCACTTGGGCCTCCCCATCATCAGATGCATCCTCCTTAGTTAGCAGCTTCTTGGCTAGAAGATCTAACTTATCATTTAGCTCTCTAACTATTCTAGATTCGCCAGCAGCCTTGACATGTTCCACAGCCCCTCTATCACCCCATGACTGTTTCCTAGCCATGTTTTTCAGTATCTCCCAACATCTGGTATTAGTGTTATTCAGAAAAAATCTGGATCCGGCTGAATCAAGATTACTTCTATCGTGCTCGGAGAGAGCAAAATAGAAGATTTTCACTTGTGTCTACTTGTCCAATCCATGATGTGGACATCTCCTCAACATGACCTGGAATCGCTCCCAAGTCTCAGAATATGTTTCACCCGCTTGTTGGGTGAAATTGTGAATCTTCCTGATCATGTCATTGGTCTTCTCAGGAGGGAAAAACCTCTCGAAGAAAACCTCTACCATGTGATCCCATGATTCAACAAACTCGTCTTCGAGGTTATGAAGCCACTCTCTTGCTACTCCAGCCAAGGAACTCGGGAATAACTTGAGGTAGAGCACATCCTGTGGAAATCGATCTATCTTCACCATATCGCAATTTTCAACAAACTGACTAATGTGTGTCACTGGATCTTCATTTTTCAGTCCGTGAAATGCGTTTGATTTAACCAGGTTAATCAATGCTGGATCGATCTTGTAGGTTGGAATGTTTAGCCCCTGTTTCTTTATAGGCCCCTTTGATGCCGAGGAAGAAGACGCCTTGATCTTCTCCCATATTTTCTGTGCTTCAGCCATTTCTTCTTCTTGTTCTTGCTCAGATTCAGAATTTATATCACTTTGGTGTTCCTCCTTGTAGTAGTCCTCGTCCTCTGGTCCCGCAGATGGAACCTCAGGTGTGTGATTCACGTAGTCTCGACTACGTGTGTGCACCATGCAAAGTACCTGAAATATGGAAATAGGGGTTCAGTATAATGCTTTGAACGAGTCAACACAATTATAGAGAAATAAAGGAATTTTTGAAATTGTTTTAAAATAAAATAAAAAAAATGTGGCCTAGAGTGGCCGCTCTTAGCACTCAAAGTGCCAATAATTCGCCGTATCCCCGGCAACGTCGCCAAAAACTTGACGTGCATTTTACTACGCGCTTAAACGCAAGTATACGCGTCGAGTAATATAGGCTTTGGGAGGCCCGAGTCGAACTCAGGGATACGTGAATTATTGGAGACTTCTACTAACTAATCGCAATCAGCTAGACCGATTAACAAAGTAAGGTTTTGTTGTTGAAATTAAAAGAAAATAAAAATCAAACAAAGAAAACAATCGATTAAAGGTTAATTTAATCAATTCAAAGGGATATCTTTAGGATGGCGGTTTCACCGCGGGTCAACATTGTATTAGGTTTCATATAATTCCTCACACTTCTCTCTCTATCCGGGTAGTGGCCTGAAATGAGAATTACCCACTGTCGTGGTGTAATTCACTACTTAGGTTTAGGTTGATTCCACCGTCGTAGTAATCATTCCCCTAAACTAAGCGCATTAAAAACGGTCTCTCAATTCCCACCATTAATTTTACAACTCCTTTGTCAAGGGTTTTATTGATTAATGTAGAATTCGTCTCTTTTCAACCGTTAATCCTTCTGTCGAAGTGATTAAGAGTATTAAGTTATTATTATGGTGATCAAGCATAACAATAGAAATGGAGAAAACGAATCTATACCACGGATTTGAGAGAGAAATATGAATTATTGATATAAAAATGTCATACAATGCATTCCCGGGCTACTCCCGGTCCTAAAGATGGAGGGTTTTAGCCTCTCATGTTCATCTCACACGAATACATGGTAGAAATTGGGGAATTCATAAGAAAAACGGGAAATAAATGGGAAAAACCCTGAACGGAGAAGAACCGGTGGATCCTTGGCGTAAAACACGAGCTTCCCCGCCTGTGGGTGGTGGAAATCGTCTTCGGCAGCGTCCGAATCACCCGGGATGAGCTTCTCGGCCTCCGTTCTCCTTTCTCTCCTCCTTGGCACTCGTGCAATCCAAAATTGAGATCTTCCTCTCCTGTGGGCGGCCGTCATTAGGTATAAGTCCCTAATTAGGTCGTCAAATAACAACAGCCGTCCGATCGAGATCAAAACAGATCCAATGCATATCTGCCGGTGTCGATACCATCGACGCGGGTCGATGGTATCGACCCGGCAGATTAGCGGCAGATTTCCTTTCTTTTATTCTGAGCGCCTGTAGTGATCTTGATACCATCGACTGGGGTGTCGATGGTATCGACTCCTGTAGCGTCGGTTTTGTCTTTTAGCGACGTTGTAGCTCTCCTTGTGTCGATGGCATCGACTTTCATCGATGGTATCGACAGCATCCTCGCCAGCAGTCTGAAGAAATCTCGATGCCATTGACTTGGGTGTCGATGGTATCGACTCTGTATTGCTCTTCTCGGCTGACAACCTGTGGCTTGGTCGATGGTATCGACTTCCGTCGATGGTATCGACGGAAGCAGATACTTGTTTTTCCTGAAATTTCACAACAAAACCAAGTAAATCCACACAATTTATAATAAGATGATAAATAATGCTCAAAATATTAAAACAAAGGGGATTTGATATAATATGATGGCAAAGACCGAATTAAGTGAATTATGCAATATTATCCATGAAAATGAGTAATTAAGGCACAAAACACATATGAAATAGGTCTCTAAATGCGACTCAAAATCATCGCATCAGACTACCATTATAAACTGGATTTGAATAGATGCTAAAACTATATGCTAGGATTTTCATTATATGCAAGTTTCTTTGAAGTTCATTATACTTAATATGATGGTGATCCATGTACTCAGCTTGAGTAGGAGGTATCCACTCACTGGGGCACTATATCAGTCTCATGAGGTTGTTTCAAATGTTTTAGGTATAATTGTAAGACCCATGACCTGATTTTTGGGTAACCCTATTTTCTTTGACTTAATCATATTCTTAGAACCTTTATATAATCTTTTGAGATGTAATTAGGTCTTGTGGCGAGCTTAAGTTTCTAGTTTGCTCTTATTTGGATGTTGTTTGTGTTTTATATGCTAGTTTTGGTGCAAATTGCAATTTACCCTAAGTAGGGGGTTGATATGCAATTTTTCACATGTAGAGTGTTCCTTCTCTTTCTTGATATCATCTAGAGGATAGATAAAGAAGTGGGTGCCTTATTGAGCCTTGGTTGAGGAGTGTCGTCCTTAGTGGTGATTAGGGTTTCTATGAGGGTTGAGTGTATCGACCTATGTATATATAGTGAGTTTTCTCGACCTAGGTCGCGACCTAGGGTTGTCACAGTCGATACACCTCCTCTAGATTGTGGGGTCATGACCAAGGTGGTCTTGGGTTGATATGTTTTCCTTCTTGTAGGATGTCTCGACCTAGGTTGTGTGGAGATCTCTTGTCTCGACCTAGTGGTGATGGATGGTGCTTGTCGCGACCATGGATGGTGATCCATGAGAGGGTCGTGACTGCGACCATGTGTGTGACCAAGATGGTCGAGACCCAACCTAGAGTGTATCAACATGTCTTGAATGTATGGCTAAGGTGGTTGCATGTTGGTCTCTTGAGTGGACAAGTGTCCCTTTGGTACCTTGGAGTGTTGACACATCATCCCCTGCCTTCTCTCTCATCTTCCACTTATATAACACCTTATCTCTCCATGCTTGTCACCCTTTTGGCCCTCCATCTTCTTCCTTCTCTTTTTTTGGTCATGGAGCTTGGTGGATCAAAGAGATCTGACCTTGGAGTTTGGTGACCAAACTCTTCTTGCATGTGGCGTTTGTACTGACCATAGCTCATCTTAAACCTTGGTAAGTGTTTATCTTCCTTGATGCTATTTCTTTTGATCTCGTACCTCCATATTCTTATCTTTTCTCGGCCCCAGACCATGGTTCCTCAAAGGTGGTCATTTTGGGAGAGAAACTCCTCATCACAAGGGTCATAGACCATGTTTTGACAAGATAGACCCAAGTGTGAAGAGGGTTTCTTCTCCCTTTCTCTTTCGGCTTGGCCTAGAGATTTTTGGTTCTCTTTTCTTGGATGATCTTTGACCTTGGTGTCTTCTCCTTCTTGAGGTCATATTGTGGCCGAGAGTGGAGCTTTTGGTGGAGCTTCTTCAACCTTGGATCGTGTTCTTGGAGCTCTTGATCTTGGAGCTTGGAATCTTTGGTGTTGAGCTTCTTTAGGTAGGATATATAACTCTTTGAATTCTCTATTACTTACATTCTTTCATACATGCAATATTCTATTTTCTCCCTTAAAAATGCTCCCTTAACATGTGAGTAGATGATGCTAAACTATAGGACTAGGTTGATGTTTGAACCATGCTTGGTTTGGTAGAAATCTGAACCCTAATTTACATATACCCAATTTTGGTGATTCTGGCATGATGATGTTGTCTTTATATTTGACCTTGGTTTTACTCACATTCATGATGTTTGATTACTTTGACTTTGAATAGAGTTTAGGTTCTATTTTGGATACCTTAATCATGGTTCCCCTTGGCCTTGTTTTCGATTTTAAAACCAAGATATTTTTCCTTAGGATGGTCGAGACACCTACCTTATGATGGTCGTGATCATGGTTAGTCTTAGTTGAGATGCTTCCTTAGGATTAGTCGGACCTAGTGTTGATAGAGGTCACAACATTTGGCGTTGAGCGTCATGTTGACGTCCTATTTTGGTTAGGTGGTTGCACTAGTTTGTGGGACTTGACCTTGACCTAGTTTTGGTTGTGACTTACCCTTGAGAGAGGTCACGACATGTGGTCTTGGGTCGTGACATGGTTCCTTGATTTGAGCTCAAGACAACTATGCTCCTTGAGGTTGCGACATGAGTAGGTGGAACCCTAAGCCTAGATGGGTCGATACGCCCTAGGTGTCGCAGTTGTGACATGGACCAGGTTGGGTGGTCGCAACCTAGATATTTATGTGGTCGAGACACATGATCATGTTAGTGTTCAAGACACATGTTAATGGTGGTTGTTGAAAGGTATGCTTGTACACTTAATGATACTCTGACATGTGTAATGTATAAGCAATGTAATATGCTATTTGGAATAATGTCTAATCAACCCCAATGATGTTCCTTAACCTTCATACACTCCAAGTTGGTGGGAGGTGATGAACCTAGGATTGGTTGTTGAAATTTGCTTCAAAACCTTGATTGGATAGGGATGGAAAACCCTAACCCTAACGATGATTATGGTGACATGTTTGTTTCTCTTTTTGGGAATGGCTATTATGTTCAGATGATATCTTTCTCTTGTCTTTGAACCCCTAACCTTGCAGGTTGAATGCATACCATTTCTTGGGTATGCTATGGTGAAGGTTATGAATGATTGAGGCATGTGGAGATATTCATGTAACAAATGGATTTAGGATGTTTCCTCTCTCTTGTTTCTAAATTTTTTAACCATGTAGGTGATATGAATTTGAATATCATAGCTAGTGCATATTTTGATTAGTAAGATGTGATGAAGGTTGAATGAGCCTTCATGAGGCATGTTGAGACACTTGTGATATAGGGATCGATATCCCACAATGATGTGACATTAGTGACAACCTTGAGTGGCTGTGTAACAGTGATGAGTGTACATGTGTTATGTGGTGGTAGTGTGACAAATTTTCACCTTATACATTTCTTTCTTTGAAAGGTGTATCATATCCTTATCTTTGTAGTGCTTGTTATGGTATTGTACAATATAACTTGATTGATGCTAAAGCTTAATTGACATAACTAAAAGATGACCATACAGGAGCCAATCTTGTTGTGATATATGGAAAGGCCATGCATGAGCCGATCTCCTTGTTATATATGGATGGCCATGCATGAGCCACACCTTCCTTTTGGGATGATGATGTGTGAGCTGATTCCCTTGTGATATATGGACGTTTATGTGTGATCCAAGCAATTTGTTGACTATATGAAACCATAGTGTCACTCCTGTGCTAGCCGAGGGGGTGTTAGAAAGGTAATGGAATCCGACTCTTCCATTGACCATGGGTGGTACCAATAAGGACTTCATAGTGGTACTTTCATAAGATCAAATAGAATAATATTGGATGAGGCTCTACTTGCTTTTGTAGAGTTGGGTTGGTAGAAAATATACATGTTCTTCATACTCCTTATAGATGTAGAGAATGTTCCACTGCTCTGTTATATCTACCTGGTCTGCATAAGATGATAATAACTACCCTACTTACATTAGTAATTGAATCTACTTATCTTAGATGTAGCTTTACTTCCATTCTTTAGTTATTTTATCTGAGCTTTAATAGTGTTGGTAGAGAGTTATATCTCTCACTGGGACATTTGGTCTCACTCTGTGGGTTTCCACATCTTTTAGGTAGCCATGCACAACGAGGTAGAGATCGTGCAGCTGAGAAAGAACAACAACAAGACCAGTAGCTGATAAGGTGGATATGCTACTTGACTTTTGGTGTTAGAGTCCTAGAGTCATCCCTATACAATCAGGTCTTGGGAGTAGTGCTATATGTTTTGTGGTCATGCTATCATTATGATTTTTTCACTTATGTGCCCTTTTGTTGTATATAGTTGGCAGATGTACATGTATATGCAAGTGAAACAAATATCATGTGTGATGGGTATGCCTATAAAACATGTTATAAGCATGATGTTTTATGACAAATATCATAATGATGGGAGGTTATGGATCTTTCTGTCACCAATTTTCTGATGTCAGTTCCTTGTGCAATCGATTTTAATTTTTAGCATTTTTTAGTAATTCCCTTATATAGTGTTGTTTCTGCTTTTGGTTGTTGAGTAATCTCACTTTGTGTGACAACGAGTGTCACAATAATGTTATCCAGTTGAGAGGTCATGACAAAGAAGATATAAATAACATAATCTAGATAGATTAGAATGTCCTCTACTCTCTCTTTTCCAGGATGGGTTCTAGACAGAGTTTGTTCATTAATATACATGAATTGATTTAAACTGAATTGCACATGATCCATAAGATTTGATTTTGGTTTTGACGGAGTTGAATGAGATTTGTATTATCTTATTGTGAGGTCTGTGGTGTGACATTGGTTTGTGAAAATTGTGAAGAAAGAAAAAGGAAAAATTTATCTATGTTTTTTGTATATTGTGTTTATCATCTTTGTCAACAATGAAGTGTTTTGTTGCTTAATTGGGGTTTAGGTTTAGGAATCTCTCTAATAGTTTCCATTTATTCTTATCAAAAGACATGGTCATGGCAAATGTAGTCGGAGGTGCACATTTACACATTCACTCTAGGATCAAGGTGACTTGTAATGATGTTAGACAACATATACATATCAACCTATGATTTTAAGAATCTCAGGGTGGGAAACACAATGAATAAAATGTTCCTATGAATCCTTTGAGAAGGATCCATCTATTACAAAAAAACTAGATTAGGTTTTACAAGTTTATATGTTATCATGGAAAAGGTTCGAACAATTCAAATTGCAACACTCAATGTAGATCTGGACCCTCCAAATATACACCTCAGTTGAATTTCTCTGAATCAATAGCAGACATCCTTTTTGGGGTTTGCACTCTGGGAATCACCTTGAGATGCTAGGAAAAATTGTTTTTTGATGTCTAATTATGGCAATTTGCTTGTGGCAATCCGTGACAGATCGTGGGAATTTGACACTGGTTTGCACAAATCCCAAGGTCACAAAGATGGCTCTATTTACTCTAAAACTCACCCTGTCAATACTAGCAGATTGCAAAAATCATCCATACATGTGTATCGTCACATTGATCCACTTCCTCATCATGTGTGCACTTGGTGGCAGATTTTGCTATTATGTTGAGGATACCTTTTCCTCATTTTGTGTGCCTAGAGGATCATGTTGTTCCATAGTCCACTCCTATAGTGAATTTCTTCATTCCATTGTCACCTTGATTCGTGTGTCGTTGGTGAAGATCTTTTCCTAAAAGAATCTATTGTGTGAACTCATCTCCATGGTATCCACGTGAGCAGTTTAAGATGGCCATAGTTGCTATTTTCTACCTCTCAATATTTATCTCTCTAAGTTTCTCTAGGGGTTCTCATATCTTGAAGGCAACAATGAGGCGAATCTGAGTGCGTGCCTTAAAGGTCTCATCTCATATCATATATATAGAGGAGTGGAGAGCTATGGTTTCCTAAACCCTGTTTGGCTAGGCTGTTGACTCCCTAACTTGTGGAATCTTACGTCTTAAGTTCGCATCCATATTTTATTTAGGTCTTAGAAACTTACTTTCAGGTCTATGTATTTATAATAACAATTACAATAATGTCCAATTTAGCCTTTTTTCAAGCTATCTCTATACTACATTGGCAATAGATTCACTAATCAATATTATGATCCATAAATAATGAGGGGTGTCTAGTTACACATCTGGTAGGATTAGTCAGACAAAACAAAACCATAAATAACCAATGTTAGCACATTTTGTTATCCCTTTGTTAAAGATATCAATATTGAAGTAGAAGCATGGACATATCATTCTCTTCATGTGCATCTAACTTCCTTATCTCCTAGTAGACTAGCAAGATACATATGATCCCAGTATCATATACTAGACTCACATGAGCATGACCATGCATTTCTCTAGTCTCACTTATCTAGAGGCCTTGGATATCACTCTCGTTATATGTGTGGGACAAATTCCATCTACATAAATCACAATGCATATCATGATTCTCATCACATCCAATCAGTATCTTTATGGAAACCTTCTTCAGGATTGCATTGGGTAGTGTTAAAGAATGATGATCATCATATCATCTTTGTAGTGACTTCAGGATGGAAGGACCACAACACCATTTTTGCATTTGGGAGTTGATTAAGACTGGCATATAATTGTCCATGGATCACTCTCAAGTCGGTTCTGTCTAGTACACTTATTCTCTAACAAATACATATGTGTTAGACTTGGTATCCAATACCTTTCACCAATGAGACATGGATATCAATCACCACACATGCTAGTCTCAAATGTATTATTTTTATCCAATCCTCAATAATACTTGAGTAGGGACATTTAATAATATCATTTTGATCATCCATTAGGTTCTCATATCTTCAAGTCACACACTTGAAGTCTTGTGTCTTTGCACCAATCATTCTAAGGACATTTATTCTATACATTATTAGTACAATAACTAAATGTGCATAAATAGATTGGAATTGCCTTTATTAATCAAATAAAAAGTACATAATATCCATACACCCATCATTTAATGATAGGCTTCTTGGGAATATATGATGAATGCATATTCATCACAGTTTTAGTTGCATTATTAGTCTAGTTTAGCATCCAAATCTCTAGAGTTTCACTAGAATAGCTTTGTTTTAATCTACTTAGGGTTTTATGCTAATTTGTAGTAATTTGATACTTTTCTTGACTCTGTTTGCATGTTTTGAATTCTATCACTCTACATCAAGTTTTCCTAGGGGACAACACCCCAAACTAGAACAAATTTTGATCATTTCTAGAAGGCAGATCAATGACCAATTTTTGTGCCCAAGGGAAAAATTAACCCATTTATCAACCTACAAACTGACCTTCAATTGTCTTCAGTTATCAAAGCCTTCGACCTATTTCCCATCAACTTCATTGATCAAGAGTCCCATCAATGATCAAGGTCGATGAATCCATCAACCCACCTGGTCGACATTTAGTGGCTCAACAATCAAACCATCGAGGACCATGGTCTATGACTCATCGATCTATCTCCATCGACCAAACTCATATGATATCAATATGATGAGAGAAGGAAGAACTTACTTGCTTATGTCAAGAACAAGAAAAGGAAGCTCCACAAGCTCAAAAGGAGGGTAGATCCAAGCTCATTCCACACATGCAAGGAGTTCTACCACCTTCTTCTACCTTGGGCACCTTCTTCTTAACCAAGTAGGGGAGGACGACACTATAGACATCAAACAACATATAAGGGATCAAAAGGGTTTGCTTAGGTTCAAACGAAGAGGTATATAAAGCTTATGGATAATAAGGAAGAGAAGTTTGAGGTGTCCTGCTAGGTTAGCCATGTGTCCATGGCCTATAAATGATAGCCCCATCAACCCCAAAGGTTGATGACCCATCGACCATTCAAATAAACACCTGCATCGACGATCACAATCCCCATCAACCTCTAAGACCGATGACTTGAAGCCCAAGAGTCACTAGCCATCGTTCGACAACCTATAATTGACGTCGATGGGAAGAACAATTGGTCGAAAACCAAGACCCTATAAATAGGCCCCAAGCGTAACACTTCAACTCATGTCAGATTTTTTGAGACAAAACATGTCGAAAGGCTGACACTAGGATCAGAGTGAACTCTAAATCTATGGACATAGAGCCATTGACCTTCCGCTCCTGTGTAGAGCAGTCAACCTCTCCAATAAAAGAGCCATCAATCTCTAGAGTCAACTTTAGTGATCAACATATTTTTCCCTTTAGTGATACCATCCATCGACCTCCCTCTCTGGGCAATCAATCTCTTCACTGAGTTGTTGTCCATCCAACTACTGCAACTGTGATCTGGGGTTAGTACCTGGATGAGAGAGAATAAAAGTCTTCCATTGCATACCACGTCGAGCTACCTCTCCTACCATCATGACCATGATCATGTCCTCTTTCTCTGCTAGTGATATTAATGTTGCCATGTCGAGGGAGTAGTCTTTTCATTGAGATGTGGGGATTAGCCCCAGTATGTGTCTCTTGCAATTTCATTCATATTCCAATACTTGTATGAACTCATTTAATTCATAGCTAATCGGTTATCGCATGTCTTGTGGATAGATCACTCACTTTACATTATTTATTATAATCTTATCCTACGAGAACTTCAACAATTAAGATTTGAATATCGGTTTGCCTTGGTTGATTCCTTGATGAGAACTTCTAATGGGAAGTTCCCTGAGTTGTGGTTATAGGATTTGTAAGTAATGAGACATCAAGCTTGTAGGGATATATACTCATGCACGTTTCTAACATTAAAAGGGGAAACTTACATAACTCCAATTATATTTTCATACATATTTGGATTCGAATGAATGTGTAGATTCGAGTGGTGGTGAATCCCAGTTCCACCCTAGTGTTTTTAGCCATTGATAACTAGAACTCTATTGTAGCTCTTTTTGTTCTTGCAATCTTAGTTAAACAACACAACTCAAACCTCGTGACAAATACTAGTTCTTGATAGGTTATTTTGATCAGATAATTCTTTAACAAGTTGTCCTTTGGGATTCGATCCTCAAATATACTACGATAAGATATGTCTGTTTGTGGGTGACATTATTGCACATTAACTTTGATAAACTCAAGGAATTACATTCATAATGACTTTATAGTGTGATGATATCCACATCAATATACAAAAACAAATAATGAATTCATTTTTAGCACCAAATAAACTTGAACATATATGCTATATGACTGAATTACATTTTACATGCCATGGGTTGCTTGTGGCATACCACTAAATCTACTAGCTAGTAGATAGTAGCTAGTAAGCCACCCTAGCCATCCGTACCAAATCTAAGGATATCTAGCTTCTATAGATATCTCCTCACAAACTCAAGTCAAGGCATTATAACATAAAAGGTAGGAAACCCACTGGCCGATCAGCTATGGATATATGCTTCAAACTAGATCAAGTTCAGCCCACTCTGGATACACATGTCATGACGCCAAACAACAAGTAAAAATCATTCATGCTATATTGCATTTCATCATTCTAGTTCTCATACACTTCCATCATACCATTGACCTTTACCAAGTCCCAAACAATGTTAAAATACAATAGGGTATAACAAACCCAGTCATCCCCATGTGTTCACTAATATATGGCTCCGAACATCTTCTCACAATTCTTGTTTCTATAAGATTTAATCTTCTTGGCACTCCCCTAATGATCCAAGGGAATAGATCTACGGACTTAGGGATCTCGAACTTATGTTTCCCATTAATAATTATATTTGTTCCTTATGACTATGTAAACCACGGTATAACATGAACTAAGAGAAGTAAGAAAGTAGTTACACAATAATAACTTCAAAAGATATAAAAATATTAGCCATCATGATCTAACTTCTTAAGGAGAGCCACATATACCACTCCTTTGATCACATCGATGCATTTCAAATGACTTGATCCTCTAAGATAATTAAAGATAATAAGTTCCCTAAAAATCATTGATTGTTGTACGATTAGGTATCCATAACCAGACAAAAACAAGTATATTCAGGACCCTCCTTTTTCCTTAAAGTCTACATTTATTCTAGCAGAATACTAGTAGCAAAATAGCTAAAAGCATGTACTTAGGATGTACATCAGAAAGGAACATTTTATGAATCAACATCTTACAAACATGCATATCATAGTACGTCATAAAGCAAAAATATTCAACTTCTAAAATCATCATCAATTGTATAGTACGGAGAAGAATAGCTAACCACCTTTTTAACATAAGAAGTAGGTACTCGTGATACATAACCTCGACATGTAGGTCTAAACTTGTGGACCTAAGATCAAGGTTTATAATATCACCAAATTTTAACATTTGTAAGCAATATAACAACAATATCACATCATGCAAGCATATGGTAGACAATAAATGAGTCAAAGGTTGTATCACTTGCATGACAAGGATAGACATGAGTATGCACACAAGGAGCAACCGTGAATATCCAGGCTTCAGAAGAAACTCTAGTGTCAAAGACAAACTCTCCAAGATGTGAACTCCTTCCCTTGAACACACTCGAATACTATCGAATTATAACCTAAGGGAAATTAAGTAAGGAAAGAGATTATGGAATAGGACCTTGTGAAAAATCAATGGAAGATATTGATCAAGTTCACCATCAGCAGGGTGCTCTTACAAAGAAATTAGTAAATAGTATATGATCCCCATTGGTACTCAACCGGTGAAAACCCACCACAGATCCATCCAAATGCTTCATTGGTAGACAACAGATAAAATCACTTAAGGTCACACAACTAATCACTTACATCAGTCCTCTACTTATGGAAGGAAAAAATAGCACCATTGTTTTTTAATCGATAAAAAGCCAGACACACACAACTGATAGACATGCACCCCTCCATCATTCCTCTACTGATGGAACGACACACCACTAACATCAGTTCTCAACTGATAAAAGGGCAGCAAAGCCAGGCTAGATCACCTAAGCGCACCCACCAAGCAAGCAGAAGAGGAAGAAAGCAATCAACCAACATGCTTTGTACCAATTCCATGCAAACACTCAACCAAGGATAATTTGTACATAAGCTCTCAAGCAAGGTGCAACCAAAAGGTCTGCTAAACACACATAGATAGATGATGAAGGCAACAAAATAGGTTAAAGGGCTTAAGTTAGGCCAGGGGCCTTACACAAGCCACCCCATGAATCCCTCATACCGAGAATAGTCAGCTGGGTTTTCCCAAACAAAAGAAAAACAAACAACCCACGTTGCTAGTCCGCTGAATTTTTCAAGAGGAAAATCAGTCGACCCATACAGCCAAGTGGAAATAACAAAGGGTCATTGGCTGATTCTTTTGATTATCGTAGCATTATTTATCTATGTTTGTCATTCATAGGTTTCTTTGCACTCACGTGGAGAGATGGATACATCCAAGCATTAACAACAGCACGAGTCACGTTTCTTACTTCGAAGGAACGCTAAGGGGTGTATTTTATTTGCAAGAGCTACAAAATTCAAGCCATCTTTTGGGGCCATCTAATGTACACGGATCAAAGTAGCAACTTGTTAACAAAAGAAAACCCAGCCATCTCCGTGAGTTCCTTGTACACGGGCCATTTGTTTGGACGTCTGGAACCTCTATTCTAGTAATTTCTTTTCCCCCAAAACCCTCCCGTCATTTCCTGCTCAGTGAACGCAACAAGAACAGTTCCCTTCTACGCTTTCACCAATCCACGGCTGAGCCAAAAATGCGTGTGACGTAAATCAGTTGCCCCAAGGAATGCTTATCGGCCTTGGACGCTTTGTATACAATGATACTTCTCTTCTATACGCATACTATGTTATATACAGGACGGAATGCACTTTGGATAGCTAGCTAGCTCCATAGCCTCATGGACAGATTGAGTACCAGTACAGCATGTATGGAAGTGCAGCGTCAGAGTATGACTTCAACCAGCTTCCGCCACCATCCCAAATCACGCCGAACCGTTTTCTCGGAAGCTGCTGCTTTCTCCCGAAGGCAAGCGGTTGATGATCAGGAAGCGGAGGAGCAAGGCCACAACGTAGAAGAAAAAGGGGTGGGGATAGCTGAGAAAGAGCAGCTGATTATCATGGCTAAGGACCAGGTGACCATGCCAGCGGTCGGGACAACACTGACAAGGAGGACGACGACCTACCCGCCAGTACGGCCCCTACCGTCACTCCTCTTCCGAAAAACGCATCCCTCTGGTCTCCCTCTACCACCATACAGAGCGCAGCCGGTCCTTCACAGCGATATGCAGCAACGGAGCCTCTCCGCTAGGTTACTAGGCCTGCCGCCGAGGAGTGCAACGGTTGGTCGGGACCCGTTCCTTGCAGCTTACATCAAGTGCACGAAAGGAGGTGGCGGCTTGCGCGCCACCAAGGAACAGGGACGCGGGGACATGACGAGCTCCGAGGCAAAGAAGGGGCGAGGTGTCCTTAATCTTGGGGGGCTATCCTGCAAAAGCGGTGCAGCCGTGGCTGGAGGAGTCAGGAACGACGCAATGGTCAAGGTGCGGCAGCTACCACATCTGGATTCTCCTTACTGAAGCTGGACATGATTGTTCGTTTTGTTCCTTCTAATGTGTTTGTGTTTGTTTATGGCTAGTAATGTATATTAACTGCAGTAATATACATAAACGTGCATTGTCTCCGTTGAACCTCTGTTGAATGATTATATCATTCGATCCTCTACTGATTGATTGTAGTCATAAGATTGTGTTCCTACAACCCGATGCGGACTCCGAAGGACCTATTCGACCTGATGGTTCATTTTGTTGAGATTAAATTAAATATCTGATCTTTATAATTGTTCCATGAGAATCTATTTTTTTCATGGATGGGGCCAATCTAGCATAAAAATGAATCGGTCGTTAATCAAGAATTTCGAGGTGTTTGCTATAAGCCTCATTTCTTTCAACAATAGAAAACCCAGAGAATCTATATACTCTAAATTCCAACCAATCAGGACCTAAGTTGGCCATCTTGTAAAGTCTGACTTGACTATTCAAAACCGCAACGGACAGATAAGACTTTCTCATTTGTCAAAATTTTTAGAAATTGGAGAATGCTAAACTTCTTTACAAGGGAGCGATATGCATATGTTATATATGCGAAATACAGTTTTATGAAGGTTCAAATTCCATGAATGAACTAAAGAACATATTATTTTCGAAGTGTTATATTTTTTAAATATGGTCAACTGTAATAAACAAATTATAGTAATTGACAACTCAAAACTCTAAAAGAACCAAATGGTTGGAAGGGGTTTCCGCTCTGGCGACTGAGAGGGCGATTTAGGGTGTGCGGCTGACGATCTCGGGGGAGGGGGCCTCGGCGGCTGTCGGACGCCACCCCGCTCCCCCTGGGCGTCTTCTTCGGCTCGCTTCTCCACTGATCTGGCGAGGGTCAGAGACTACTGGTCTATCCATCCCTTCCCCTCTTCTCTCGTGTCGGCCGTGTGGAACGCCAGACCTGGTCTGGGTGTGCTGTTGCGTCGAGCGGCGTTTTAGTGGGCTCGGAGCGGTTGTGACCTCACCTCGGACGCTAGTCGTCGGTAGGTGCGATGTACCTGGTTTCTCCCACCCTTTGCTAACAGATCTGCTGGAGTCGAGCTTTCCCTCTCTTGCTGTGGTTCACGTTTACTACTTTCCGTGGTTAGTTTTCCTTAGTTTAGGGTAGTTTATCTGTCGGGTTTCTACGTCTTAATGGCGTATGTTTCAGTCCTTTGGAATAAAGGTTTTTCTCCTTCCGATGTGGAGGTGGTCTAGCTTGGGGTTTATCCCTGTTCTTCGACCATGATTGGGGTTTTCCCCCTTTCTTATGTGGTGGTCAGTTGCTATGTTGGCTACTTTTTGGTTTTTTGTCCACAGAGGTTGGAAGGTGATCACAAGAATTATGGTATTGCTTACTCTTGGATTGATGGAAGAGTCATCTACTACACAGAGATCACCCAGGATTGTGGTTTGATTCCGGTTAAAAGCTCCTTTGGCGAGCTCGTCGGGGAGGAATCCAGTTTGAAGTGTTTTATTTATATCAAATCTCATCTGCTAAATGTTGATGTAATTTTCCTTTCTTTTCTCTTGAGCGGCGGACTGTTCTTCTTTGTAGATATCGTGTGGCTGTTATCAATGTGATAGCAACTGATTTTCAAAAAAAAAAAGACAACTCAAAACTCTAAAAAATGATAATGCATCAATTGGGTGATGATTTCATAGATTGGTATTTTTTTGATATAACACACGATTCCAATTCAATTTTGTGTCTTCTTAACATTTACGGAGCTCAGTTTCGATTCATTTTGAATATAGTAAACTTCAATGGAATTATTGGTCTATTTTTGTGTAATTGTAAATGGGAAAAATGATATTGGAACTTGTGTATCAACTCAAAATGAAGAGAACAACAGAAAATAAGATGCCCAACGTGATAGCCCATGCCGAAGAAAATTACTATCGGATCGTGCACATATTACACATGATTGTCAAACATATTCTATAAGTGATACAACCCCAAATCTAATATGTTAAAGTACGTTGTTATAAAACATGGTTTGGAAGACTACACGGAAGAGAAAATGTTATATAAAAATAATGAAACATGGGACTGTTAGCTTGAAAATGAAATTTTTAATGTATATAATCGTGATTCAACTCGTTTGCCACGCAAGTATGCAGTTTCAAAGTAATCAAAATCGTCTCCTAGAGGAATTTCCAATTTAGGCGCAAGAACTTTTAGTTTTCATAAATCCAAGTCGAATAATATTAGGAATTTGGTTTGCATTACTCATTTAACGAACAACTGAAATGAATAAAAGCAAAGAAAATCAACAATCATAATGTTCAAATGTCAAGTTCAGATGATGACGCATAGATATATTCTTTCACACGCCACACGTTATCACATCAGACAAGCTTATATACTTCTCACGCCAGCAATTCACAGAGAGATATGTTAATGTTTCAACACCGTGCTGGAAAAATTAGAACTATCCTAATTCCATGTTTTAACACTGCCTCGTCCAAACATGAAATTAGGTTGTACATATAGCATCAAGCCTCCTACTCAATTTAACGTCAATCAAACCAAACGGTCATAGGTGAACTCTCCCCTACTCTACAACCTGATGGCATGCACCAAAGAGCGCACGATGTTTGTAGAGGCTGACCAAATCATCATACACACATAGTGTCATAGAACCAGAATCTTAGCATGAACCAAACAAATACCAAAGATAACATGTGGAAGCGTGAAATGTTTAGCATACATGAACAAGTAACAAGATAAATGCACCAACAATATCTCAACATTCAACAATATTATTAAGCAACATCCTTTTATTACAAACTTTCACTTATATATTCAAGAGTACAGTTTTACAATATTGTTCATGTATACTAGGGATCCTACAATAAGTACACCTGGCATAGCTCACCAAACCCATCACTTCTAGTGTAATGACCCCGTCTCCCTATAACCCCCACTTAAGGGAGATCAAGAGATCAGAGCCGTTATCTAATAACTCGGATCAAAGGTTCGACAAATAACCAATAATAATTAATAAACTTTACCAACTAAACTGAAAAGCTGTAAAAAAAATAAACTTTTGCATACCTTTTTGAAAACTTGGATCTCTAAACTTCTATCCAGAACTGGGACTAACTAACTAATCCTCCTTGGACTTTAATTCATGTATTTCACAATATGACGATTTACTGTTTGTCCTTTTTGTTTTGTACCTAAAACGCCGACAAACAAAACGTCGGTCAGCTGAAGCTGGTATGTGGGGGAAACAAATAATTGTGCAAATATGTTAACAATGTAGTCATTCAAATATCCTTTAACATCCAAGATTACATTTTAAGCAATACTACTCAATCCTTTCCTATCCCCTTTCTCTGTGCTGTCCCTACAGTGGACATGGATATTACCTCTCTCATGTGGTAGATCCTTACCCCCATGGCCCTACCACTCAGGTAGCCAATTCTTAGGGTTATGGAGTCGCATGGTCCTACCCAAGGGTAGCCCAATCCCTGACTCATGGTGACTTGATGGTCCTACCCCATTAGTAGCCATGTACTAAGTCATTCAATGACCTGATGGACCTACCCCATTGATAGCCATTTACTAGGTCAATCTATAAAGCTACAGAGGGGACTAGGATCTGAGCTAGTAGGCACATATCTTAGGTGATAGTCATATTCACATTATAAATTGCAAGAATTAAATGCATCCAACAGTTTAATTCAAGTCATCGATAAAACCTTGAAAATCCATGGGAATTTAATTCGGGGTATTCATAGGCGTAACCACATACCTGATCCAGAATAACTTGATGTCCATGCATTAATACTCAATACAATCAAATAGCAATCAACAATACCCTGAAAATAACGCATAACATTCAAGCGTTATTGTTTTATTCAAAACATTCTCAAGATCGTCTTGGATTCCACCTTACGATTTCTAGGCCAACTTTAGGGTTTTATTAGGGTTTTAGCCTCCGTTAGGCATTTATCACTTTTCATGCTCTTTTCGTCTACAAACCCTAATTTCAACATCATAGGCACAATTGAAAGTCAATTAAGTCCAACATATCATTTTTATACTAACACTACCATCTTTACCCTTTTAAGTCATGTACAGATCATTAAGGCCAATTATCATGTTTGGCTCTCTTGAATTGACAACTCAACAAATAATTATAATTTGATTCTCAAAGGAACGCTAATTACTACCTTTCTCATGGTTTATGTTCACAAACCCTAATTCTATCATTAATTGCACTATTATATATTAGGAAACACTAATTACCAAATTATCCACATTAATGATCTTTACACATAATTTACTCATAACTCTATCTTATTCATGGATTTACACAATTAAAACCATTAAAAGACATATTCCCCTAAATTAGGGTTTCTAAGCCTATTAATGCAAACTTAGGTATATGAAACCCTAAATTAAACCAATTATGTATAAAGATCGTTCTTTTAGATTCAAATCATCCTTTTTATCATCACCAGGTTAATATTCACTCAAAACAATCATAGAACATCATTAAATCCATCTATCATCAAATCTAAGGGTTTTTCATTAATTAAACTATTAAAGATAGCATCTTTATATACTTTTTGAATTGCAAGCATAAATAGGCTCCACTTATATTTTTTGTGGATTCCTTGTATTTTTCTTAGCAACTTTTATGTATACACTTTTCTCATTAGAGCTTCCTAGCAGATTTTATGAATTTTGCAAAGAAAGATCATTTTCCTCATTTATTCGTTAAATCGAGAAAATCAGTGGCCGCCCGATCCATGGTCCCTGGACCATGCGGATCCAATGGCCTAGAATCCGTGTTCCAAATGTAGATTAAAGTCTAAATAACTGTTTTACCCTTACCTTCTTTCACAGCCATTAGGGCAAGGAGGTCTTTTCTCCTTTCATCTTCTACCTCCAGATCTCACGAACGGCTCACCGCAGCTCCAGGCTGGTCAACTCCCGAGTTCACTCGGAGCTTCAGGGCGTGGGAGGCTAGGGCGGAGGCGCCACCACCTTCGCAGCATTAGGGCGAACTCAATGGTGGGCTTCTTCATCTCTCTAATGGAGTAAAACATGGACACTCGTGGAGCCACCCTCGCAGGAAGGGAAGGAGCAAAGCTGGAAATTCTTGCTCTGTTCAAAGAACTTGCACAAGGGGAACTTACTACATACCCTACAGAACCCCGTGGTTGAGTATATGCCCTCGCAGAAGACCTCGGACCCCCCTTTTATAGCATATACTTCTAGCCTAGTGAGGACATCTCTGCGGATAGGGGAAAACTCGCACCGTTCGGGAAAGGTCTGCAATCCCAGGTCGGTTGGATGCGAAAATCGCTCCCGAACTCAAAGGAACTGTTTCCTTTATTTCAAATTGCCTCTACTTTGAGCAAATCGAAAAGGAAAATCATGCTTCCCAGTTATCTGCTTACCAGAGTTATCGAAGAACTGGGATTGGATCTGGTCCGTTGGATCTCATATCAACGGTCCTTGTTAAATCCGAATATCTAGATTTACGATTTGATGATTATTTATTCATTCACTTAGAAATCTTCTAAAAATCATAACTCAATATTCCTTTATCCCTTTTCAACCAAATTTTAAGGGAAACTTTCTTTTGGCTTTATCTACTCTCATACCAAAATTGAGTCCCAAATTCCAAAAGAAAGGGGCATTTCCTTCATAAGTAAGCTATCTTTTAAATTAAGCCAATTTAATTTGGTATTCCCTATTTCTTTTCCATTAAATTATCATTTTGAATTCCTTGAACCTCAAGGAACCTTAATGGCTCGAAATCCCCTCTTGGGAATATTTCTTTTGCCTCTTTCTTTATCTTTCATCCTTTTTCTTATTATCTTATTCTTTTCTTATTAAAATATCTCTTTTTGAGGGTTTCTCTTTTATTTCTCTCTTATTTTCCTCATTGGTATTCCTTTTAATATTATGAATCCTTTAGATATGAAAATCCATCAAGGATGTCTTAATCACACCTCCTTCCACTTATTTTCCACATATTACCATTGTTTTCAATTTCTTTCTTAATAAAGAAATACTTATTCGATCTTTTCTTTTCTTTTTGCATTATCTTTGCAACTTTGGACTCCTTGGAACCCAAGGAACCCAAGAGGCATGAGATACACCTTTGGACTACACTCTATTGCCTTCTAGAGGTTTCCACTCCCTACTTTTCTCGAATTCTCAATTATTCATTAATTAATTGAATTTCTTTGTTATTGGGCCCAAATAGCCAATAAAGCCCGCAACACAATCATCAAGGCTATTGTAACGAAATTCATGCATTCAATCAAAAGACATCATTATTTGTTCATTTATCTTTAATATGAGAAATTACATTTCTCAGCAAATGAACCCAAAAAATTGTCGTTGTAACATCCTTCCCCTCTTATAAGAATTTTGCCCTCAAAATTCCATCAAACAAGCAAACAAACAGGATAAGCCTTTCCTATGTCCATCATGGCTCCCATGTGGCCTCCCCTTTTCCATGGTGCTTCCCAAGAACCTCCATCATCTCATATTCTTCCATCTGAGTTCTTTCTCACCTTGGTATATTGTACCCTCATAGGTGACTCTGACATTTCAGCCTCTCAAAAGTTGAATGGGTTCAAGGCTCAGCACATGGCTTGGGTATCTCACATAGTGCTCTAGATCGGACTCATGGAACACATTACACATCATGTTATCCTGAGGGGAAAGGATAAACACAACATTCTCCACCAATCCATCTCAAAAGGACCCATATATCGGGGACTCAACTTTCTCAGTTGTAGCTCAGAGGGGTCGGATTTTCACATCACATATTCTCCCACAGTGAACTGCATGTTGGTCTACTTTGCATCAGCTCGTGACTCATGTCACCACTGGGCTCTCTCTCAGCCATTGCACGATCAAAGCGACTTCATCTGCACACACTGTGGTTCTTTTCTGACCTTCGTGAGGCCTCCTTCACCAACATCATCTTAATGAAGTGGTGACCGACACAACCTCCCTATAGAACTTCTTGCATCCCGATAAAGGCTATGGTGGTTAACATCACATCTTAAGAACTGTTCTCCATGTATCACCCTGAATGAGCACACATGCTCTCATCATACCCTTTAGTCTGTACTAACCATTAGTTAGGGGTGATAAACTGTACTATCATCGGGTTCTTCATGTATCCACTTCCACCTCATGGAAGTGAACCTTGGTCATACCCAAGAAATTTTGAACTCGCATCATGGTGTAGTTGAACCATCTTTCTCTCTTAATTAGTTCAACGGAATCTGTCGTGTGATAGTATTCTTCCTTTCTCATGTCATCTAGGTAAGGCAATCTACCATAACCCATATTGCACCTCGACCCTCCTTGGTCTAGGGGAGACTCACAACATCCATAGTGATGAACTCCCATTCCCTCTCAGGAACTCTTTATACTGTAAATCCATGCACTGGGTTAATGGTGTTCGTCCTTCACCCCTGATTTGCATGGCCACATGCCACATGCAACTTCATATTAAGCATCCAAAGTGCTACTATCACTTACTAGATTTGAAGTATTACTATGTATGGTGATCTTGAAATCATGATTTCTTGTATGTCATGATTCCTCAAGCTTGATACTTTGGAAACCCTAAACCACTCTCATCAGGGTTTCATCACTTTCCTTTCCAAATAAGTACATCTGAGGTTCTACAACCATCCTTTCATTATATTACAGACTAGGCTGGCTAACCAAACAATCATATACTTGATTAACCGCTATTGATACATCTGGGTGTTAGCCAAACTTATCTCGTTACCTCATCTCAAGGTTAGCCTAACAACCTCAACTTCTTCTAACTTCTAGTTAAACTATGCATATATATCTCAACCAGAGCATTCATTACCACTTCACCTCCTTAGGTGTTAGGTAATCTTGAGGACACACACCTTCATGTATTCTACTTATTATCTCATCTCATCTCTAAGCCTATCTTCATCGAGAAACTCTGAGCTCATCCTCTTAGTTTTTGAATTCAACCTTGTATGACTCATAGCTCATGATAAAAGTATACTTATAAGATGACTACATTATTCCTTTTATTGTTTGCAAATCATCCATGTATCATTCACTCCACCAAGGTATGTTATCATATCTATCCTCATACCTTGTAGCAACGTTCCAACTCACATCATCTTTTATCTTTGGTGTATGACATGCGTATTGTCCCATCTCTCCCTCCCATAACAAGAAGAAATAAGCATTTGGCGGTCGTCCAAATACAGAGTTCTTCCTATTCCAAGAGTAGAGATGGTACATCCCACCTTGCCAGTACACCTTCAAATCTAGGTTGAAACGTGCCATCATCTTGATATCCACATTACTTCCATGGAAAACTGGTCTCGAACCTACTTGGGTCACCACACAATCCTTAGTCATCATTTCTAGGTCTATAGGGTGCCGGTACTTTTGGGGTCATCCCTTTTCCTTCATGCATCCAGAGAGTGTCCTACTCGTCTACCCTTTGGGTCTCATGAGTTCATGAAGGTGATCAATCTCCTAACCCATGGCCCTCATACAATGATAGTTGTTACCTCCCGACCCTATGCTCATGTGCACTAGGGAATTAGGCAACTCCTACTTCCATCGGTCTTATCCTTATCTAACCCTAGGATAGACTTAGGATTCCCTTATAGTACATGTTCAACTTAGAACCTTACCCAAACATTCATCATCTCTCTTCCCGCATTCATGGGATGACTTTCATCCTTTCATAGGGATCATGGCAACCTGCCTACCTTGATCAAGCCCCATACAGGTTACCTCCATGGTAACACATCTACATACACATAGAGATGGTTATCTATGGGTCTATAGGTTCATTCTCATGCCATGTACTCTTCACTTAGCTTCTCAAGATCCTATGAAACCTCCTTAGGTTACCTCAAAACCAACCAAACTGGTAAACTCCCGAACAAAGGGTCCCTCTTCCAGGAGGGGAGGAAACTACACCTTGATAACAAAGATCACAAGCGTCCTTAGGGTTTACATTCACATGAGAATGCTTATTCCAGCAACTACTAAGGTACAGGCACACCTACTAAACTATTCTAGGTCACACTTGTTCTCAGCCTCAACATTAGACCAACTTAGCCGGGAGGGGTTCATCACACACACCTTTAACTTAAGGGGTTTCTTCTTCCTCTACACATGCTCAAAGCTATAGAGACTCAAATCTTATCATGAGCATCGGGTACATTGCTTCTCCTCTTAGGCCTAGAAACCCTAGGTTCACCTTTGGGTGTCTGACTGCATGATCAATCGCTTAACCATGAATCAAGCATGTCCAAGGTATGTCATATACTTCCATGATCCTTTTATATAAGAAGCACCTCAGAGTCAAGTCCTCCTCAAGGACAACCAATTAGGTATAAAGCCTCACAACTGGTTACTTAAACCTCCTCAGGGTCTAAGGCACTCCTTGACTCATCTCAGCAGGTAAACACTTATACCGTAGGCACATAGGTACCACAAGAATCATTCTCTCTTTAGGGTTTGGTTCCTCTCAAGATAACCAAGACATCATTAGCCTCCAAGGGTCAAGCTTACGGCAACCACTATCATCCACTTAGGTCACATCATCCTCAACTCCCACTATTTCTCAAGTTTCGGGGTTTTAGGCTTCCAACCTTCTTGCATGAGGTCTGCTCTCTCTCTCTCTAGATCTAATCCTACAACCAACCTCTCTATAAGAGGTCCTTTCTTCATGAAGGATCAAGCTCATAAGCATGCCCCTACCTGAGTGAAGCCTATACTTGAACTTATGTTTACTCAAGATTATCCATAACCCCTTATGCTTATCTCATAAGCCATCCATCATGATCCCTTGTCTAGGGTTTCATCCAATTGTCAACACTACTGATGCACTCTGGGTGCAAGCTATATCCTACTTGCAACAGCCCAAAAGGGTTCTATAGGTTCTTCTCTAACCTCATACATGAAGGAGCTATCTTTCGCTCAAACATGCACGACCCTTCCCAGGGTTGGGTTGCCCAAGGTACTCGGTCATCTAACCTCTTATGGTATCCCAAAGGCATGTCCAACCAAACACTCAGTCAACATCTAACTCATCATGTCATCTCCCATTCTAACCTTCACTTAGGTTTAGGGTTAACCTCATCCTCAGAGGATGTGCTAGGTCTCTAATTTTAATGGAGGTCTCTACCTCTAAGACTAACTCTCTCTACTCATCCTCCAGCCAAGGAGGTCTATCCTCAGGTCTCTCCTGAGAGCAATGACAACTCGTGTCATACGACCTAAGCATGTATCTATTCTTTAGTTTGTGGTTAATATATTAAGCTTATGTCCATGACATCTTATTTACATGCTTTTCATTAATTCAGTGGAGGATTCTCTAGACCTTATTAACCTTACCCATACCTCAAGAGGGTGAGGAGAAGAGAGGAAACCCTAATCCTTAAGGTCCTTAACAGAATTTGAGTTGAGAAGGGAAGAACAAGATGAGAGAGTCCTAAAGGTATCTTATTTCGAGTCATATCCTAAGACATCGGCTAGGCAGTCACACAATCCGGGATTCCTCATATTCCGACTAGCGGTGTGGAGGAAAATATTGCCAGCCCTTGGATGTGATCCTTTTCTAGACACCTCAATCTTTCGCACAATCCTCTAATAACTCCCTTGGGTTCTACAGAATTTGTAAAATTTAAGAATTATCAAAGATTAATTGAGGAACATGTGCTCTGATACCAAATGTAATGACCTTGTCTCGCGATAATCCCCACTTAAGGGAGATCAAGAGATCCGCGCCGTTATCTAATAACCCGGATCAAAGGTTCGACAAATAACCAATAATAATTAATAAACTTTACCAACTAAACTGAAAAGCTGTAAAAAAATAAACTTTTGCATACCTTTTTGAAAACTTGGATCTCTAAACTTCTATCCAGAACTGGGACTAACTAACTAATCCTCCTTGGACTGTAATTCATGTATTTCACAATATGATGATTTACTGTTTGTCCTTTTTGTTTTGTACCTAAAATGCTGAAAAACAAAACGTCAGTCAGTCGAAGCTGGTATGTGGGGGAAACAAATAATTGTGCAACTATGTTAACAATGTAGTCATTCAAATATCCTTTAACATCTAATATTACATTTTAAGCGATACTACTCAATCCTTTCCTATCCCCTTTCTCTATGTTGTCCCTGCAGTGGACATGGATACTACCTCTCTCACGTGGTAGATCCTTACCCCCATGGCCCTACCACTCAGGTAGCCAATTCGTAGGGTTATGGAGTCGCATGGTCCTACCCAAGGGTAGCTCAATCCCTGACTCATGGTGACTCGATGGTCCTACCCCATTAGTAGCCATGTACTAAGTCATTCAATGACCTGATGGACCTACCCCATTGGTAGCCATTTACTAGGTCAATCTATAAAGTTACAGAGGGGACTAGGATCTGAGCTAGTAGGCACATATCTTAGGTGATAGTCATATTGACATTATAAATTGCAAGAATTAAATGCATCCAATAGTTTTATACAAGTCATCGATAAAACCTAAAAAATCCACGGGAATTTAATTCGGGGTATTCATAGGCATAACCACATACCTGATCCAGAGTAACTTGATGTCCATGCATTAATACTCAATACAATCAAATAGCAATCAACAATAACCTAAAAATAACGCATAACATCCAAGCATTATTATTATATTCAAAACATTCTCAAGATCATCTTGGATTCCACCTTACAATTTCTAGGCCAACTTTAGGGTTTTAGCCTCCGTTAGGCATTTATCACTTTTCATGCTCTTTTAGTCTACAAACCCTAATTTCAACATCATAGGCACAATTGAAAGTCAATTAAGTCCAACATATCGTTTTTATACTAACACTACCATCTTTACCCTTTTAAGTCATGTCCAGATCATTAAGGCCAATTATCATGTTTGGGTCTCTTGAATTGACAACTCATAAAATAATTATAATTTGATTCTCAAAGGAACCCTAATTACTACCTTTCTCATGGTTTATGTTCACAAACCCTAATTCTATCATTAATTGCACTATTATATATTAGGAAACCCTAATTTCCAAATTATCCACATTAATGATCTTTTATACTCATAACTCTATCTTATTCATGGATTTACACAATTAAAACCATTAAAAGACATATTCCCCTAAATTAGGGTTTCTAAGCCTATTAATGCAAACTTAGGTATATGAAACCCTAAATTAAACCAATTATGTATAAAGATCGTTCTTTTAGATTCAAATCATCCTTTTTATCATCACCAGATTAATATTCACTCAAAACAATCAGAGAACATCATTAAATCCATCTATCATCAAATCTAAGGGTTTTTCATTAATTAAACTATAAAAGATAGCATCTTTATATACTTATTGAATTGCAAGCATAAACAGGCTCCAATTATATTTTTCGTGGATTCCTCGTATTTTTCTAAGAAACTTTCATGTATAAACTTTTCTCATTAGAGCTTCCTAGCAGATTTTATGAATTTTGCAAAGAAAGATCATTTTCCTCATTTATTCGTTAAATCGAGAAAATCAGTGGCCGCCCGATCCATGGTCCCTGGACCACGCGGATCCAGTGGCCTAGAATCCGTGTGCCAAATTTAGATTAAATTCCGAATAACTATTTTACCCTTACTTTCCTTCACAGTCGTCGGGGCAAGGAGGTCTTTTCTCCTTTCATCTTCTACCTCCATATCTCGCAAACGGCTCACCGTAGCTCTAGGCTGGTCAACTCCCGCGTTGATTCAGAGCTTCAGGGTGTGGGAGGCTAGGGCGGAGGCGCCACCACCTTCACAGCATTAGGGCTAACTCAATGGTGGGCTTCTACATCTCTCTGATGGCGTAGAACATGGACACTCGTCGAGCCACCCTCGCAGGCAGGGAAGGAGCAAAGCTGGAAACTCTTGATTTGTTCAAAGAACTTACGCAAGGGGAACTTACTACATAGCCTACGGAACCCCGTGGTTGTGTCTATGCCCTCGTAGAAGACCTCAGACCCCCTTTTTATAGCATAGACTTCTAGCCCAGTGAGGACATCTCTGCGGATTGGGGAAAACTCACACCATTTGGGAAAGGTCTGCAATCCTAGGTCAGTTGGATGCGAAAATCGCTCCTGAACTCAAAGGAACTGTTTCTTTTATTTCAAATTGCCTCTACTTCAAGCAAATCGAAAAGGAAAATCATGCTTCCCAGTTATCTTCATACCAGAGTTATTGAAGAACTGGGATGGATCTGGTCCATTGGATCTCATATCAACAGTCCTTGTTAAATCCGAATATCCTGATTTACGATTTGATGATTATTTATTCATTCACTTAGAAATCTTCTAAAAATCATAACTCAATATTCATTTATCCTTTTTCAACCAAATTTTAAGGGAAACTTCCTTTTGGCTTTATCTACTCTCACACCAAAACTGAGTCCCAAATTCCAAAAGAAAAGGGCATTTCCTTCATAATTAAGCTATCTTTTAAATTAAGCCAATTTAATTTGGTATTCCCTATTTCTTTGCCATTAAATTATCATTTTGAATTCCCTGAACCTCAAGGAACCTTAATGGCTCGAAATCCCCTCTTGGGAATATTTCTTTTGCCTCTTTATTTATCTTTCATCCTTTTTCTTATTATCTTATTCTTTTCTTATTAAAATATCTCTTTTTGAGGGTTTCACTTTTATTTCTCTCTTATTTTCCTCATTGGTATTCCTTTTAATATTATGAATCCTTTGGATATGAAAATCCATCAAGGATATCTTAAGTACACCTCCTTCCACTTATTTTCCACATAATACCATTGTTTTCAATTTCTTTCTTAATAAAGAAATACTTATTCGATCTTTTCTTTTCTTTTTGCATTATCTTTGCAACTTTGGACTCCTTGGAACCCAAGGAACCCAAGAGGCACGAGATACACCTTTGTACTACACTCTATTGCCTTCTAGAGGTTTCCACCCCTTACTTTTCTCGAATTCTCAATTATTCATTAATTAATTGAATTTATTTGTTATTGGGCCCAAGTAGCCAATAAAGCCCACAACGCAATCATCAAGGCTATTGTAACGAAATTCATGCATTCAATCAAAAGACATCATTATTTGTTCATTTATCTTTAATATGAGAAATTACATTTCTCAGCAAATGAACCCAAAAAATTGGGGTTGTAACATCTAGCCATCTCTGAACCTATAAAATACATAAAACAAGGGAGGTCAAGCACATAAGGTGCCGAGTACAGGGCTAAAAGATACATATACATATGCTTTGCATATTTGAAAAGATTTGTAGAAGTAAACGAGCAAGAATAAACAAGTTAAGTATTTAACAAAATGAGAGCCCATGTTTTATGTCATTTCACTCCAATTATACCATCATTTCATGTATTCGTGAGGCCTTTTATGGACATTTTCTCAATGGAAGAGTCTATGAGGGTGCTCAAGATTAGCTAACTCTTTTATCAATGATCCACCCTATCTGGATAACTCATGTAGGACGCCCATCCTCATGCCCTTACCCCACAACTTCAGGAAGGTGTAAGAGGTTTGTATAATAGAGTTTCTATATTATGTTTGCAAGTTATAAAACACGGTATGAGACAAACATCGAGTATAATACTAGAGTACTATATGGCAATAATTGAGCAAGTAAACAAGCATACATATGTATCACATTCAAGCAAGAAAGCCATAGTCATATAATTATTAAAGCCCGTACCTAATTCAGAGGTTCTTAACTTAACTTATTCTTGACCATCTAGCCATAATCAACACCTAATTAACAATAAGATTGCATACATGTATTAGATTCTCATCATTAACCCTAATTAGTTTCATTTTAGGGATTTTGGCCAAGATAGGTTCCAAGTTGCTCATTGGTACATTAGATGATCTTTTACTTATCTAGAGGCCACCAAGGAGGTATGGTTCAATTTTCAAATCATTTCGAGGTTCCATATGGACATTTCAATATTTGTGTCACTTATGTACATAACTCGATCATAAGGGTAAAAAAAGAGCAAGAAGGGACATAGTTCATCAAGTCAATAGGTCCAAGAATAAGAAATGGATCAGATCAACAAATTAGAGACATAGGAATCACATATTAAGATTGGATGGGTGTCCCAAAGTCTAGGCATAAGAATCCATCATTGGTATCAACATACCCACATACATTCATTCATCAACCTAGTTCACATATGTGATCAAAGTTCAAGTTAAGACTTGGGTAGGATATACACATCCAATTTATCCTAACGGGAGGAGTATTCCCTAATTCTAGTGGGGAGGGAAAGATAAAAAGATCCACAATAAGCATTGAGTCACAAGAACTACCATTCAAGGCACAAATGTCACATTAGGAAAACTAGGGTTAAAAACCCCACCATAGAGCAAGATGGTTGATCATGGACTTTAAGGACACCAATCATTGTATGGTTACTGATTTGAAAGATGTAATATTGTTTGATGGATCAAGTAGGTCAAACATAGCATTTGAATCAAGGTATATCATATGTTCATATAAAAGGGGCACAAATGTGCATTAGGGTTCATATAGAATAAACATATTCAAAAGGGGATGACCAGAGGTGTTAGAGTCACAAGGCATCATCAATTATGGGTTTGAGGGGCCTAAGAGAGTTAGTTACACAAGCTAGGCCAAGAGAGTTACTTCATTCGATTGTAAAGATATACCATTACCAAGGTATTACATGCACACATTAAGTGACATGTACCCCACTCATAGGAAAGAAGGGTCTTAGAAAAGATCCCAGGGCTAAGCGGAGACCTAATGTTGTTGATTGATGGTTGAGGTGAGGCTATAATAAGAAATATCCAAGTTTTATTTATCAACATGCATCACTCCTATACCATCAAAATCAATGTTCACCAAAAAGAGTAACTAAGATATTTCATTCAGATAAGGGCCATGAAACTATTTTAAATAGATAGATCTTCTTCTTCTCATTGATTTTCATATATTATAAGTGGGTTTTGGCCAAAAGAGCAAGAAGTTACAATTTTTTGAAGTTTCAACAATAATCATAATAGAAGGGAGGATGTTTACCTCTAGATTGGGTCTCCCACGCATGGTAGGCCTTGGGTGCGTCCTTCCTCAGTCAGTGATGACCTAGCCCAGTCAGCTCGTGTCTTCCTCCCTTTATGAAATTCCTCTATTCCCTGCATGGAATAGGGTGCGAACAGGGGAGCAAGTCCCCACTTCCGATCAGTCATGGCACCCAGGCTGCACACGAGGGGCGAAACATCAGGGCAACCAGCGGTATTGGGTGGAGTCGAACATGAACCTAGAGATTGGCAGAAACCTTCCACTCTTGGCACCTGTGGGGCTGCTCTCTCTCTCTCTCTCTCTCTCTCTCTGTCAACCTCACATGGCCATACTGTGGTGAGGACACCACGACTGCTGCATCTGCATAGCATAGCCGATGAGGGTGTCAATGGAAGAATGTCTTGGATCCAAGGGGAGCAAGAGCGGAGGAAGAAGATTGGAAGGGGCTCCACCGGTCAGTATCCTCTAGTGCTACTCCCCCCCCCTTTTACAGAGTAGGAAATGAAGAACAGGAAACAAAGAAGGACAAAGGGAGGAGGAAGAGGGCTGATGGCTGGAGCAAATGAGAGCAAAAGAAAAATAGGTTAAACAAAGGGGGTTATTAAGGGGAAAGTTAGGGTTAAATTGTTCATTAGTTCACCCCCATTACCTGATTTGGGGAGGAAGGAGAAGAACAACTCCTGCCTTTTGATGGTTTCCTGAAGGAGAAAGGTGGGTGAAGCACAAGGGAAGCGTATGGGCCGCGTCCAAATGGGCCCATTATGGGTGAAAAAACCAGTTCAAAAGAGTTAAAACAAGGATAAAAGTAGTAAAGTCCATATCTTGGTCTAGGATGGCCCAATTGAGGCAATTTTTGCACCGTTGGAATTGTAATTGAGAAATATACAACATAATATATACTAGAGAGCCAAAAGATCATAGTGATAATGTTCAATTTTGGATTCAAGGTGATGATGTATTAAACCATGCTACTAAGTTCAAAAGTGTAGCTTGATGTCACACATTGCAAAAATGATCATTGATGTCACCAAATCATAAAACCACCAAATTCATGATATGGAAATTCACTGAATTGAGTGAATTTGAGTCACAAATAGTAAGAAAAAGGGTATAATCAAAGAGAGAAAAAATCAAGGTTGTCACATATTGGGTTGAAATCCTCTGTGCATGGGATAATATTCCCAACACATCCCGGCGATACAATCCACTATGGGGCCCACAAACATATGGATCAGATGATGTGGGTACAAAGGTGGGCACAGATGTTGGGTACAAAAGATTTGGACCCACACACATATAAATCACATTAACCATGAATTACGAAAGAGATTTGCATTTATACCCAAAAATTAACTTTCTCTACAATTGTAATGGAAAGGGGACTACTCCATGCCCAAGAAATAAAACACTCATCCATGACAAGATTATGCAGGAAAATGAAGCAAATAACAAAGAGATCCATGATAAAATATAAAGAATGGTCCAAAAATGAACCAAAATAGGAAGGAAAGCATGGAAGTAAAATCCCCTTTGGAGCATCTGGAATCACCACAATACTTTTACTCCATATCTTGGTGGAGAATGAGAAAATCCTCATTGCAGCAAGCTAGAAAACCACCAGTGAAGAAGATTCACTTTTGATATTCTCCTTTCTCCTACAGAATGTCACATTCACTCCTTGGCTGCCATGTTGTCACCCTCTATTCATCTTCACTTAAGTGGAGTCTACGATGAGTGAAGATTGGCCTCCCATATGGTTGGAGGTTCCTTCAAATGAATTGATGTTGAGTTTGAATTTATTAATTGTAGAAACATGGTGTTAAATGGGGTGTACGAAACATACATGACATGGGAGCTCGTCAAGCAATTGAGTGCTTTACCCTAAAAATGGTAAGTTCATGGATTAAAATGCACATTGTGTAATTTATGTCTAGAAATATCAACCCCTATCTCACTAATTGTATGCTTCAAAGTACATGGTGCATACAACAAAGTACATACCCTATACTTTGGAGTACATTGTGTGAACTTTTCTGGGCAAACTCCTATAACTTCTAATGAGTGACACAGTGTGTGGCTGAGTTACACATTATATACCTTGATTAAAAAGAATGATTAAATTTAAAAATATGTACAATTTTTATACACAATATCAAGTCTTGTGCAAAGGTTTCTACAAGTATTACCACATGTGAAACTTATAATGGAGGAATGAGTAAATTGAATAAGATAAGTAGCATTTGGGTTGACATAACTCTTGACATATATCTATTTTTGGTGTGGATATAGTGAACCTATGTTGCATATTTTTTATGAGTTGTCCATGTATTTGATAAATAAATGTTTCAATGTCATTTCTTACAAAATCACTCCTTCTTTCTATTCCATATCCTTCTTTTTTGTACTATTCACTGTTATACTTTGTTGATGATAATGTAAGAGAGCTCCGTTGAGAAGAAAATATGTGATTCATTATATATGTCTGTTATATCTCAATTTATTGATTAAATATAATAATATAAAAATAGCAAGAAAGGAAATGATTAATGTATCACAACTTATAGATAATGTTGAAGGTGAAATTTACAATCCTTGGACATAAGAAGAAAACATATAGTTCAAGTTAATATTATTTTTTCAATTTTTGGTTGAAAATTAAGAACTTGTTGATACTAATTTGTGCCTAACTTTTATTTCTTGTACACCTTACTAATATGAAGTATTGCCATTACTTGGAGTTTGGTGTCATGTCTTGTCATACTATAAGAGTTTTAAACCTATATAACTACACCGTATCCCATAGGTGACAAGGATCCATAAGTGCATGTCCTTATATATATATTTCTCAATTCTACCTTTCCTACTATTATAAGAGTTTCACTCACAAAACCAACTCATATTCTTGTTACACCTCATCCAACAAAGTATCATGGTGAAGATGGTGTCCCCTCTCCCAAAAGTTGTTTATCATCCACCAAGAAACTCACTTCTATATAAACACACACACACATAATATATATATATATGTGTGTGTGTGTGTGTGTGTGTGTGTGTATTTGTATGGATATTCAACACCTAGTGAGAGAAATAAACTTTATAGAAAGACATCTAGTTTTTGCACATGGAACAATATCAATCAAATATCCACCTCTTCCATAATCGTTGAAACCTTGTCATGATAACCCCACTACATGAAAAACAACCTCTTAAAGATTTATCTTGGTTGTCATAAGAATTCTTAAATTTGCATTACAATAAAGATGGAAAATGTTACTAATATCATCAATAACCCTTCCTTTATTATGTCATTTAACCAAGTGATTGTTAGGTGATAATAAGGGATCCACGTTTCTTATTAAACATAATATTTAATACCTCTTTTGATTTAGGATACCAATTTTCTCACTCATATCATGTAAACACACTTATTTTTTTGTATCAAACTTCTAATGGGATCAACATACAAGGCAATCAACATATGATCACAATCTTATTCAACTAAGTTGTTATTACTCTTCTTGGTATCTCAAGAATGTAAAATTTATCTCTCTCCTTAATATGAATACAAAACATAAATTAATACAATTGCCTGACGTAGAACTAGATTTGTAATATATATTTGTTTTGTTTAATAATTCTATTTCTAATGATTTTGGAAAATATACTAAGCTAATATACTTGTACCAACATATATGATTGCATAATATGTTTTTCTATATTTTAGGTACTATCCTTTGTTAATGTTGGCTAGATATTTTTGCAAAATGTGTTCTTACACATAAGTCGGGTAGGGATAGCTCTTACATATTATTATAGAAAAAATGATTTTTTAAGTTTTCACTTTTTTTTCATTTTTGACTCATCCTGAGAAACTTCATATTAAGGCGTACTATAAAACATCTTTGGGATTAAACTCTTTAGGTACCTTTTCCTAATCTTTTTCTCTAAATATATGAATAATGTGATGGTTTTATCTTGGAAATGTGAATCACACATTTTGGGATGAGTTGGGGTGTTAAACCCAATTAGGTGCCAAAATTAGAGACTAATATAAAAATCACAATTGGATACTCGAACTACAAATTTACCTAAGAATTATACAATTGGAGGGACAATCTACTGTATTAGGTAGAGAGGTGATCCACACCAAGTGAATACCCTTACACTAGTAGAGTATAACTAGATTTCACATAAAGACCTATCTTGAAAAGAGGACATATAAGTGTGAGAGTAACTTGGTTAGAAAGCATAGTATTTACCATGGTACTTATGAATTCCCCTTGAAAAAATCAAGTAATAAATCAATTGAGAATAACATTTAGCAATTTATTGGCTAAATGTTTTGTTTATTCCCTATAAACTTTTTGTATATATAGGATTATATACTTCATTATCTGATTCTATTTTTATATATAGTCTCATGGTTTTGATTTTGATAAATATTTTCCTAAACTCATTTTATTGTATTGGCCAAATGTAAATCAATTTAGGTGACTTAAGTGAGGAATCATACAAGTCATAAGGTAAACCTAAGACACAATAACTAACTAGAAGAATTCTCAATATGCAATGAGATTATCATGTTTAGCTATAAAGGATTAATAAATGTAAAAACTAGGGTCCAATGTTTTGGGTACCTAGGAGGGGCTCCAAAAGGAAAAAACCCTTATTAAATTAGTGAAGTGGTTCAATAAGGACTAACTCACTCCACACGTCCTTATAGGTAAGATATACACCTTACAATTTTTAATAAAAATGCATTGCTATTATTATAGGCATCTAAATATACTGGTCTGATGGATATAATCTCAAGGATTGACTCTCTGTAAAAGATGCAATGTATAGGAATGCTATTTTTCACATTGGTTTAATTACAATGCTACTACTAAACTCTGCAACTATTGATGGATTCCTTAAATACGACCAATTTCTCTAGCTATATTTAGGTATTGTCTAAATACATATGATAATTTGCTAGTTTTGTAGCAAAATAGTTTAACAATATCTAGGCTACCTCTTTAAGGACTCTACAAGTTAGTATGTGTTTTTACCCTTTCCTAATGTAGACATCTAGGGAGGGCTATAAGGCGTTCAAGAGTTAGCATATAAGTAACTATTATAATTATTCCATTTAACCGTTCTTACAAAAAATAATGTGAAATATTTATAAAAAAAATTATAAGGTGAAAATTTTACTTTTTTAATTGCCTTTATTTGTGTCTAAGCAATGATTAACGTATATTTAAATCATAATTTTTGGCACTTGTTATTGAATTATAAGATCACACTATAACTTATGATCTATGCAATTAATGAAACCAAATATTTTCTCTTTCCAAAATTTTTAGGGAACATACCTCAACAAAACATAATTCTTTATAGGGTTTAGTACACTTTATGTTCATGTGACACTCCTTTTATAGGATAAATCATAAAGTTAGAACATTTGACTTGATAGACATAATAGGATGTGGTAATACTACTACTACTACCATTTACAAGGCTTGTGCAAAACCAATGTTGTTAAGCTCTTAGGGTGGTGCTAGATATTTGTAAAGTAATTTGTTGTTATAAACATGGATTTGTTCTAGGACAATTTATAATACTTTTTATCTTAACTTGAAAAGTTAATGTTCACTTCCCAAGGATGTTGTAAATTATGTTGTATCCTAAATATTAATCTAGGAAAAACAAAATTTTTTTAATATACTCTTGATTATCTTTGTGAGTTGTAGGGTGTCCAAATCAAACACGATATTTATTGCTCCAATATCCTTAGAAACCTATAGATCCTTGGTAATTGCAACAAGTTTTGCTTCCACCATAGATTATGTTGATATTAACCTCCCCTCTCTAATGATCCACATTCATATGTAATCCCTAAACATTACTAACATGACATATTTGCTTTTTGAACCATTATATTGTAGATAAACTTCACCCATTCCACACAAATAAGAATCCAAATTTGAGCATCAACCTTTCCATATGATTGCATTTGATGTTCCCAAGTCCTTCCACTACCATACATCTCCCTTTTTAATGTAAGTAACTTGGTGTTCTTTGATTATTTGGTGCCACAAAATGGGTTAGGTTTCTACAGGATAATAAGATTCAAAAGAAACTAAAAACTTGAAATGTGTATAAACCTCCTTTCAAGACAAGTGCACATCTAGATTTTAACTTTTCTTTGGAAGAGTTTGTCATTTTCTCCTATCTAAAGGAACTCATACAAACTTTCATATATTTTGGGTAGCCACATTACACATGTTAGTTTTTCTTCTTCTTATCTCTTCTTATAGGATAACTTCCATCATCAGTTAGCATCCTCTAGTATCTTTGACTTTTAGTGAGGGTTGATTCATTATAGGTCAGATAAAGGACTAATATAATTCTTACGGGTGCCTTCAATATTCATATTTTCTTCCAACTACATGCTTTCCTAGACTCCTTTCCTTCCTGATTCACATTATACATAGTCTTTGTTATAAACTTGTCATGTAATTTCTTCAAAGGAGGTACACGATGGATGTCGACACAATAACAAGATTTCTCCTTGAAATTCCTCAAATAAGATCTTAGGGTTTCATCTTCCTTCTCACGGTTAGGACTAGTCTACTATTAGAAAGAAGCAATAGGTTGATGATGGTGGAGGTTGTAGACTAATGAAAGTAAGCAACATAGGAATATCCTCTTTCAAGGTGTGAACTTTTGGTTCTTGGCAGAAGCGGAGGTGAAGTTGTCACCCACCAATGAAAACAGTTAATGGAAACTAGAAATGAATGCTCAAAATTGAGTTTTGTAGCCTAGCAACACTAGAGGTGGATCCTCTACATGGAGGTGTGAGAGTTGTATTTATACGTGGCTAATAGGGTTTGGAACCATCCTTTTTGCTTATTTTGTCATCAACTACCATGGATGTGAAGAGGCGGTTGTGTAAAGAAGACATGAGGTCTCATGTCACTCAATGCCCCCATATGTATATGGAAGGGTAGATGTTCCTTCAATTGAGAACCCTACAATGTCATCCATTGTCACAGAACATTTCCCATCAGAAGATAGAGGCAAGAATTTGATCATTATGTGGAATCTAGGATACCTTTGGTAGATACACATCAAATTTTGTCTGCATGTAGTTTTTTCACTTGGCAGGTGCATGATGTCTATTGGAAGACATGCATAGGTAGGATGGTGTTGAGTCTTTGTTTGTGGTCAAGTGCATAGTCTTTCCATCAGTTATTGGCTGAGGGAGGCTTGTTATTGATTCTTGAGTGGGACTCTCAATTTGTCGTAAATCGATGGAAGATCGTACTTTAAGATAAATGTTGAGACTTTAGTACAAGACAAACCTAGTGGGGTCAATTGGTGTGTGGTCAGAAGCATCAACCAATGAATACCATCAACCAATGAAAAGATATGATTAGTGGAAATATGGTCCATTTATCAAAACTTTATTGTGCATAATATATGAAGGTCAAACCTATCATGAAAACCAAGAAAATTAGATCAAAATCTTACAAATTAACATAAAATTAAGAAAACATAATACCAGATAATTCTTAAGTTTAATGAAGCATGTGAATGCAAAACTATGTACAAAATGCAACTAAAATTAGGATGAATATGCTTTCATCAATTAACCATAAGAATACGACTTACCTTCATTATTATCATGTAGAAATTCTTTGTGGTCAATAGAACAAAGATGTCATGCATTTATCTCATAATGTCTCCATTTTATGACTATTATTATTATTTTGTGGTTGACCCCAAATTGTTAGTTGAACTACACAAAGTTGGGGGCATCCAATTTTGGTATGACCAAGCTCTTGATAATGATTGCATATGATCAAACCTTCAAGTTGTAAAGAACAAACTCTAAGGGATGCCTCTTCTGTAACTTGGCACATATATCACTCTTTTATTTTTTAGATGTTAACTTTTTCTTATTGTTTCCTCATCATGATAACTAGGGTAAGGTTATATAGAGGGAGACATATACAACATATATGAAAATATCAATGGTAATTGAGGAATCAACATACGTCCAATGATGTAGCACAATCCATCCTGAAAACAATACTAAGAAATCATATTTTAGTCAAACACTTAGCAAATCTGCATATACTACACTTCATTTATTGAATTTAGACGTAGATTATAATGCTAATATTACTTGTTTTCCAAAGTAGAAAATGACATGTATGTCTCTCAAAACAAGACTAGGAACTAGTTCCACATCATGAAAGAAACACCATATATCTTCACTACATTATTCCACCAAAGATGAGTTTCCCATGAAACATGTATGTAAAAAGTTGAACTTCTTGAATCCCATGGCAAGACATGCCTTCAAAATCTCATTTATTGGTGAAAATTTGATCAGGTGGTTTACCCACAATGTGGACTTCCATATTTCCCGAAAAATACTTAGGTTGCATCTTCAAGAAGTCCAAGAGAGTACTCTTTGGATCATCTAGTGTATCATGAGAGATAACTTTTCCCTTTGTGGATGTGGAAATTAGTTGTCAGAGAACAATCAACTCCCAAGAAAAAGAGATACTCAAACTTGAGGTAGTAAAGGATAGTTTTGAGGTTGTCTGAATCACTAAAGATTGATGCTCAACTACTTGAGAATGTTGGGACACTAGAGGCATGATGCGAAGATCCATCCTTAGAATCCCATACCTTGGGTCCTAGGGTATCACCAACCAATATTGATTATCAACATGGAGTTAGACCCAAGCATAATACACAAGGAAAGGGGTACAAGGTGTAACCGACCAATGGAAGGTAAACAACCTAAGGGATCTAGAATTAAAATCGTAATATTGATTGAGTGCCTTTAACTTGATACCATAATTTTAAAGAGTGGTACTCAAGAAGGGAACCACTCATTATGAAATAAAATCAATGGAAATATACTTAATACCAAAAACTACACCATTTTCTATCAAAAGGTTGATAAACCAATATATTCAATAAATATGTTTCAAAACACCAAAAGTTTAGCAATGGAATAAAAGGAATCTAAGTATTACAAAGTTAAATAAAAAACAGATGTTTCATTACCTTAGGATCAACTAGTTTTATAGGAAAGCATGTCCACTCAACTTTATCTCCACGTTGTAACTAAACTTGGATTACTGATCAATGTGAAAAATTCCAGTATTCACTTAACCTGAAGAGGTTGCAAAAAAGCCCCTCAAAAAGGAGAAAAAATGAGATTATCAACAAAAGTTGGTATGGGACTATAACCGTAATTAGAGAACATTAGAGATAAAAAAACATATGTAAAATAACTAGTTTCCAACTAAACATATAGACATATAATTTACAATGATGTCAAATAATTACCTAAGAACATGAAACGTCATATAATTCTAATACATTGAAAATAAACACAATAAACGTATACAACTAGAGGTCGCCACTACTAATATTTTAGCTATCACAATCAAAGTGCATACTAATATAGGGAAAATCTATTTTTGTAAAATCATATGGAAAGTATTCCATAGCGGGGTTACACAATAAATATCAATGAATCAACTCATTTCTCAAAATATGACACAAATTTAGATTACAAGGCCCACAAATTAAACTTTGGGTTTCCATTACATGGATGGATCAATATAGTGAAAAAATGTAAATAAGATCCAAACTCAATGTAAATACAAGGTAAACAAATTCAATTTTCCTTTAAATAAGTCTACATGATATATTACAAGGCATTGGAACCCATAGGGTCATTTAGATATGACCAAGGACACCCGAGGCAATATGTCAAGGAGTGATAGAGAGAGATGATATAAATAATTTTCTAATATAAATCCTAAAAATGCAACATACCTTAATCTTATGTCAGAATACCTCAAGAAAACCCTAGGTCCACACTATTTATTATTTGACCTATCACTGAAAACATTATTAGTTTACATTTATATACAAAAACCTAGAAAGTAAACTCTCATTACTATAGGTTTAGTTTATTCATCTGATATATTCATTATAGAACAATTTTTTTGTTCAAATATGTATAATTTTGTAGTTTGATGTGAATATATTTATATGTGATTTTATCAAGTTAGGTAGATGTATTGATTTACAAAACCATATCTATTGCAAAGTTACTGATATACCCCACATATGAGTTTGATTTCATATAGAATTACATTTAAAGTTAGTAATTGTACTAAAATTAAAATGCACATTATAAAAATAAATTATAGGGGGATAGACAATAGACCCATGCAAACATGGTAAAATAAAACCACATAAGGGTAAAATCTGAGAGATAACACCTATCATCTTCCTTTTATTGTTCAATCATGAAAAAAATAGAATAAAGATTGCCATGATCCCCACATGGCACAAAAGAACCACTCCTGGTACTCTCTAGGGCTTGTTTTACTCTTTAGATAGATGGATAACTCAAGTGGCATCAATATGAAAATGGGATTGGGAAGTGAAACTAGCAATGATACTACAAAAGTATTGGTTATCATAATTTTTTTTTGGATGGTGTTGAAGATATTTAGGCTGTTATTTATAGAATACAGAGCCTTTGCTAAGAAATAATCAAGACAGATAATGAAAAAGTGTGGATTAGGTATCTCGACTTTTTAAGACAATTAGGGATACCAAATCATGTCAAGTCAGGGACCAAGAAACTCATATTTTTACAAAGAAAGTAGAAGGAAGGAAAGAGAGAAAAGAGAAGGATATGAGAGGGATAATTAGGAAGTGTGAGGGAGTAAGGATTATGGTGCCATTATAGATGATGAAGAGGGAATGAGGAATAATGCATTATTATTTAGATAAATTTGATTAGAGTCCCACTCAGATCAATATTAATCTAAAAAGAAAGGGTGAGAAACCAAATGTGTAACTCTCATTTTAAGTAAAAGCCTACAATTTATAGATCACTACATACTTCTAAAGAAAAATGAAATTTGATGTTGTATTTTTAAACTTCTTTGGTTAAAAATGATGCTTAAGATAATATAATTACGTTGGAATCTTGTATGTTAGGAAATTAGAACATGTAAATTATTATTTTGGATATAGATATAACTTCTAGTATTTTATTATAAAAATTTAATTAGAAATATGGTTTAACTCCATTTTCTTAACATCTATGATTATATATGACCTTTTTTTTTATCAAAATGCAATACTAAACTCATATTTTTATTTATCTTATCAATAACATAGGCATATCATTTTATTGTCAATGAGATATACTATTTCACTTGATTAGGTCATTATATAAATTAGTTTTTAGATTAACTTAGATGATGACACATGAATTATTCCACTTATAGAATAACTTGATTGTTACTCTTAAATATATTTTAAGAATATTTAAACTCTTACTATTTTTCTATACATGTTTATTTCCATTAAAGAATTATTAACCTTATGTTGTTACAATCATGTTAATGAATAATGTGACATGTACTACATGTTTAATGAACTCAACCTACATATCAGGTAGCATTAGGTATTATGTGCATTTTAAGTGTATTAAGATAATTTATGGAACTATAATAATCTAAGATCACTGATGAGCACAGTTCATACTATGTTTTGTTCCCAAATTCAATCCTGAAATTTATTCGAATTTTTTGTTGTGGCTACATTTATGACTTATAGTTGCATCATTAATGTAACTAGTTGCCTTGTTGTCATTTGGACTAGTTCAAGGCACTTAATGTATACACCATGAATCTTGGTTCATACAGAACCAATGCTACCTCCATCACCTAGAAAGAGACTCTGAAACTAAAGATTTGGCCTATCTACATAGTAGAATACCATGCACCCACTTGTACGTGGTGTGCCCACATCTAGACTCTCCCTCATAACTCAATCTCAAATAGGTTATGCCACACAAGTGACATGCCATGCGCAACCTTAGTATATACAAGAATGTATGACTTCAATGACCACAACATGTTCCTCTTGAACATGAGATGTCAAACATCAAAAGCCATAGACAAATACATCACCAAGAATGCACAATGTGTCTAACCAATGACACACCATGTAATATCATCTATATTCAACCAAAAGAATTTCTTGGTACATCATGCAATTTCTTCAACATGGTGTGACAAGTGATTTTCAAGCTCGACCCTTTGGTATCTACTAAGGTGCAAGCCCAATGGAAGATGTGCAACTTCACATAGTTGGGAAAATATAAAGTTTTAGAGAGATATTATGAAGTGATATTGCTCATTTGTTTTCATCACAAACTTGGAAAATGAGAGGAGGGTGACTCCACTTCAGAAGAGTCTAAAAGGAAGAAAAATTCTCTAGGTTCTAATTTCCTTCTCTCTAAGCTTGAGAAGCTTCAAGTGTAACTTATTAATATAGGATACTTTCTTTACAAGTGTTGTATCTCATTTATCCTTATTCTTTGTTTTATTTATCCTCTTCTTATCCATGAACCATGTTAGATTTGTGATGTACAACCTTTATTTTGTATCACCCATGAACATTGAGTAGGTCCTTTGTGTTTATTGACATTTCGGAACCTATTTGTCATCTGATGAACATTTTTCTTCAATGTTACAAACGTCCCGTTTTTTAATCAAAATTTTTTAAAAATGTATGGAATTGATGGCTAGCGTTCCCTACTTCTCCAAATTGTCATACATGGAAAGGATACAAATAAGTGGAGTGTAATTAGAGCTCTGATTTTCCTATTACATGTAAGTGAATAGGGGTTCATTCATGCTAAATCTCCTTTTACACGTAACTGAAGGTGTATATATGATTCTCATTAATGGGATCTAAGATAGCTTACTATCTTTTTTTAGGTTTTAGAAGAAATACATTCATTTAGATACCTAGGTAGTTAATAGGTGGAAGACATTAATAGTAATGTAGTGAGAGATGTGGACTAGAGGAAATCTTATATGTGTTGTATGAATGTGCACCAAATAATTGATATGTGTCATGGAACAAAATGCAGTTTCTTGAATTGATAACCTATAGAGACTTCATAACAACCTTTGATTTAAGACTTAATCAAACCAACTATTCTTTTTCTTAAATTGATGGTTCATTATGATCATTTTGTATTGAATTACATTAGATTCCTATGGAAACAACCTTAAATTGTGTTAATGTTGACCCATTGTTTTGTGGGCGTAGTGTGTGTAATTTTAGTTTTCATTATTGATTGAGTGCACACACTTGCAAGGCAACATCAGTCATAGTGTAACATATATGATAGCAAGCATGTACATGCTAGGGTTAGTCAACTAAAACATATAGTTTTGATTCAAACCTTCATTATTAATCTAATAGTCAATGGTTAGTTTCTATATATCATATTACTCGTTGTTTCATGGTCTAAGAACCATATTGAGGTGATGAATAATAGAAGTCAGGGTAGGAATCTAGGTCACTCCTAATATGTGCATTATATGTTCATTTTGGGTACCATGATATGTATAATGGTATATCTCAAACCTCATATGCTGAAGTATACAAAGCTAATAATATCAACGTAAGATTGATAGAGCTAGGGTTTGTAGAGTCACGATGGCAAATTTTTATATGTTTTAAAAACCACTTAATAAAATGTAGAGATTTAAGAGAAAAAAAATAAAAATCACATGATTTATTTAAATGTTTAATAATACAAACATCACACAATTCAAGCACTCAGTATCATATAAATGCCTAACCTTATTATCAATGTTTCCTAATCAAAATAACATTGGACTAAAAAATAATAGCATGATTATCAATCAAAGTTAACAAACCATATTTAGAAAATAGGATTCTGATCCTAATCTTTTAATACATTTTCATGGGATAAAGATTTGAGCACTAGTTTATTACTTTAAGAGCATTTATGTCTTTCAACAAAGAAAATTTCAACAAAATATATCAAGGAGATATAAATACCAAGAAAAGGAATTTGTTCATGAACTACATGAAAATGGCAAGCAAAGAACCACAATACTATATATATTAAACAAGGAAAGATATTTCTATGCGACTTGGTACAATGAGAATCCATCATTTGTCTCAATTACATGAACACGCAAGCATAATTTATGGAGAAGATGATGTTTGTCCCAAAAATATACAATAATGATGAGCTAAATTAGAGAAAGAGTAATTTTAGAAGGAGAAAAACTCATTTATGGGCAAGTACTTGCATGGGTCCTCATTCTAGAAGAAGAGCCAAGGGCTACACTTGCAAGTCTTGAACTCCTTTTTCTCTATTATTTTAGCCTCCTACTTTTTCTCCTTATTCTTCTAAATCTTGGTGAATAGAATACCACTCTCTAGATCATGAAAGTTGAGAGAAATGAAATAGAATCACCCTCTCAAAATAATACTTTCTTTCTATCTACATTTTTTCCATAAGTTGGTAAACAAACGTGCCTCAAGTGTGACATGTCATGTATTCTATGTGCAAAAGGCAACCATTCATAGAAAAAAAATTGATAAAACAAAGCGTGTTGTAGATTGCCATGATGTTTATTAGTTCTAGAAATTGTGAATTGTAGGTGACATAGTGCAAGATATATACATTGTGTTTCCCTCAGTTCTTGATACAAGAAGATTATCAACATAGTTTTGTGGTGGCATGATGTGTCCCAACAAACCATTTATCAGTTTTAAAAACTATGTAACTATAGGAAACATGGCATATGTAAGGATAAACATGTCGTCACTCTTAGTAACTTGTACAAGAATATTATCAAGAAACTCGTGTGATGGGATGCAACATGTGACTTGGGTGACACATCACATCTCATACTATTGTACTATTGTGAATGTTTATGATGTGTGCACCAGTTGACACATCATGTCAAGTATTGTTTGAGTGATTCTTTATGTTGTCTAATTCATCATTTTGATTAAGTATTTGTGTGTGCTTGGTCCTTGATGAATATATGATGTATGTTTTACACAAAAATTTCAAGAACCAATCTAAAATTGTATATAAATGAACTGCAAGCTAATACACACAGAAACATGAAAATAATCATGATAATTCCATGAAATATACTATGTATAAAATATGGTATGATATGCACTTATTAGCCTTCCTCCTTGTCATTCTCAATAACCGTGTCTTTCTTCTTTGAAGTGATTTATGAAGCAGTTTGGTTTTGGATTCCTTCATTATGGACATGTTTGCGTTAAGTTTTTTCTAAATAAATCTGAGCTCCTTTCCTCAATTTAATTTTTCCATTTTTAGTGAATACTTGTCATTTTTTTTCGGCATTTTGGATCAACTTCTTCTTCTTCTTCTTCCATATTTTTGAGGCCTTGGCTGAGTCTGTTTAACAAACTCCACATCCCCATATTCATTCCCATTAACCTCCTTAATTTGACTCTCCTCCTCCTTAAGAGCATTAGCTTCCTATTTCTTATCATCACATCATTGCTAATGGTGTACACGTTCTTCATAATGTTTATCTACTTCATTCTCAAATGTTAGTGTGTTTGTCAAATCACACCAACTATACTCTACAAATGGCACTCCATGCTGATTGGGCACAAGAGATGGGTGATCAAACCACACCCTCTCAGGCCTCGAGAGCATACCATGCCAGGATGGGTCGATCAGTTCCCCTTCCCAGTGTGGGTTTGCACATTAATCTAAAAAATGTTAGTATGTCTTTCTATACTTGATTAAGAATCTCTCCTAAATTTTATCTCCCTAGTGTTCCAATTGGAAAAGGGTTAGTAGCTTCATGTGCATCAATGAGAATCACGTGTTGGTATAATTTTTTTGTCATCACTATCGATTGGATTTATAGATACAGAGAATCTAGAGGGTTTTCTTTAGGCCCCATGAATCATTCTAAGTAAAGGTGGCACATCAATTGTTATCCATGTCCTTTGACTTGGTCTCCTCTTCCATGGTCCTTTGATCTCCTCATCCATGTACTTTGACTTGGTCTCTGTCTTATCTTTTATGTCCTCTCCTACATTCTTCCATGATTTATGTCGACTCCTCCCTGTCAAGGTTAATGTCGTTGGTTCCTGTTGCATCCTCGTCATCTATTCCGTTTCACCATCAACATAAGTCACAACAATATTAAGAAGTTTTGATGGCAACATGTTCCTGTGTACTTGTTGTCAAGTTGAGCAACACATGTGCCCACATCACATGTCCTTTTATGAGTCTTCACACATGTTCTAACAAGCCCTTTGCTCTTAGTAGTTTTAATAATCGTTTTTGAGTTGTACATTTGTCCTCACCGCTTCATATTGCAGACATATATAAGATGTTGGAATACAATGATGTTTGGTAAGGCTTAGTCATTGCTCTTCGTACTTGCAAACAATGGATGTGTGGCTTATGTTTTTCCACCCAACCTTGGTCCAAGGATTTCCCCCATCACACTTTTTACGACTCTGATGCTACTAACACTTTACTCTACCATCTTGGTTAGGATCTGCTCGAGGTGATTGTTGGATTGCCCACCCCCATCAAGTTTAGCTTTCCAACTCTTCCTTGTACCTTGATGGCCAATCAGCGTATTGAGCCACCACCATCTCCTATGAACCGTCTTGAGATCAACCAAAATCTTATTAATTTTATCTTTCATGTGGGTACCCCTATAGTAAAGAGCATCCCTCTTCTTTGTCATCTATCTTTTGCCGACACTATGCATGTTGCCTTACAACAAGTGGCTTCTTGTCCTTGATCCATTAATGCTTGGGTTCATCTTTTGTTGCTCCCTGTGTGTGTTGTCTTCTGTTTTCTTATGAATCCACCCAAGAATTCTCAACACAAAAGTGTGCATCACTCCAACAACTTATGATCCTTAAGGTCCTAGAAACATGGAATTCAAGACATGAAGGTATCAAACAACACCTTACTCAGATCTTATCCCACCATTGTCCTTTTGTACGTGAAAAATCTATTTAAAGCCAAAGTTTCCTATGCAAAGACAAAGATTAAGGATGGAAAATTTTCAACTACCATCAGAGTTCTCTCCTCTAGTGACATTGCACCCTCTAACCCAACTACTCGTTTGGAGCTTGAAAAAAAAACCCCAAAGCACCCATCTTATGCTACAACCTGTGTCAGATATTTCTTGCACTCCTTTTGTTACTTCTCATTTTATGGTTGAAGAGGAGATCTTATCCTTCCAAAAAGGGACAACGTGTGCACGTTATAGTCTCTGTGCACAACACCTTCTTGACACTATGTGTGGTGCAACAACAACCGTTAAAGATGACTTTTTGAATGCAGTGTCAGTTGTGGTCAACCTTTGGCTTACCGATCATTGTCCTACCTCCCTAGATCCTTATGTTTCTAATGCCCCTTACCTCTCTTCTAAAGCTAGACAATGGAAGTGGAACGGCATGGCATCATCTTGTTTCCAAGATTGCAATGAAGGGTGTCTTGCCTGACGTTGTCAAATATCTTAGGATCATCCAATTGGTGTTGGTATTCTTGGGGGTGATGAAGCTTTTCTACATGCTGTCACTCACCTTGTCCATGACCAACATCAACTTACCACTCTTACAATGGGCCTTGTCGACTTCAGTAATGATTTTTATATGTTTGATAGATCCACCATATTTTGGGAGGCTCGTGTTCATTCCCTAGCTATTGCATGTTGGGTGGAATTTTATAATAGCTTCTTAGTTCCTCTCCACATGGAACAGAGCGAGCCTCTTATCTCCACAGCTGGAGTCCAATAAGTGATCCATTGAGGCCACTTCTTTTCTTTTATTGGCTCTCCATCATCTTATTTTGCAATTGAAGGATGAATATCATATGGATCTTCTTTCTTTAGATCTTGATGATGGAACCCTCACTAGTGACACTATTATTGTCTCCAAGGTGCTATTTATTATCCAAGAATGATGCCCAGATTTTGGTCTTCGTATTAATATTATGAAAAGAAAAATCTTTGGGCCTTTACATGATCCAGGACGAGCCCTAGAGTTTGTTGTGTTCCCTACTAACATATCTCATCCTACACATGGAGTGATGATTTACGAGGCCCTATCTTCACAGATCTAGGTTATGCCTTAGACCTTCTCAAGGAACGTGTGACTAAAACTCTTGTCATGATGGATCACTTGGCTTTACTTCATAACCCACAAAGTGAGCTTATTCTTCTTTGATAATGTGTTGGGATGCCGAAGCTATTGTTTTCTCTTTGAACGACACCCCTGACATCTATTAATTCTATAATGGATGATTTTGATCATGGGCTTCATCAATATCTAACACGTATTGTTGTTGGCGATGGTCCAAGCTTTAATGATCTACAGTGGCGCTTGGGCATGCTTCTTATGCACCTTAGAGGGATGGGCATCAAATCTTCTCATGATGTTAGCAAGTTTACTTATGTTTCCTCTCGGATCCACACTAAAGAATTCCAAGACCACATCCTAGAAGAGGTTGGATCTGTGCCTACAAGATCATCTCCACATATTTACTTTTGATACCTTTAGAGTACTTGTTGATGATGCATCATCTCTTCTGCAACGTTTTTAACACGTCACCAAGAAGAACCTTATACTACCATCTTCTTCTGCTTATAATTTTATTTTTAGATCTATATGATTCGTCATCCAGAATTGATTGGTAGCTCAATTTGTTGCCTATGGTTCTATGAAACTATTTTTGTTAAGTTTTTATTTTTTTAATTTGAAAATTGTTTTCCGTGCTTCTGGGAAGACATTTACGTAAGTTTTTTTTGTTTCTAAAGTATTTAATTTTATGTTTATAGATTCTTACACAGAGGATCGTAAAAGAGGAGAGCAGAGAGCGAGGGGGTGGAATCTCTTAGTTCTTAAATCAGACGGACTTGGTTTGTTGAGGAACTCAATGAGGTCATTACTTTCTTCATACGTAAAAACTCGCGGGGATTTTATTAACCCATTTCCGAGTAGGTCAGTGATATAAAATACGGATTGGTATCCAGTTACCTGAAAATCAGAACCTTAGTTTTAAAACTTCAGAAGTGAACCATATGTGCGTATACGTGTGTGTCAACACCCGCACATGGTATCAAACAATAAATAACATTACGTTACGTATCAAAAGAGGCAATGCAACGAAAATGCAACGGGATGACACTCGTAGCATAATGATTTGAGTTCGACACTTGGACTAAAGTTCAGCCTTGATTGTAGTAGATTTCAGGAAGCTCAGAGCGCAGTGATGCCTAACCTATTGTTCGGACTTAGTTTTTGTTTATGTGACTAAAGACATCATCTTCATGTTATGGATTCGTTAAAGGTTGATAAATATGTGTTGCGTGGATTTCCCCTGTCGACGCCATCATTTTTGCCCTTGGAACACAGTTGGAATTTTGTAATCTAAAAGCTGCAAACCTGGTCTTGCTAATAATGGAGTCCTACGTGACATCTAGAGACATCCCTAACCGATCGGAATGTAGGCCGGACGACATCCTACTAGGCCCATATACTACTAAGCACATCCCTACCAGAGTACCAGGAAAGAAACCAACCGGTTATTCGCTTGGATGATTCGTCACGCTGCATGCGACGTGTAAGAAAATATAAAAATGGTAGCAGGCTCGTTAACTTGGTTGATGGCCCACTACAGACACTCCACAGTCCACTGACCCACATTGCAGCGGTCCCCTATACGTGATCGGAAAACAGTATTTTATTAGAAGAAAAGCTGGGAAAAAGATGTAAAGGAGGACGTAGTTCTTGGCCCGCAAAGGCCCATCTGTGCGGGTGCCAACTCCCTGCCAACAAACGATTGCTACACACACGCATAATACGCTCCTTATCCCGAACGCGGGGCTGGTGCCACCAAACTATTCATTTTCCGTTACGCAAACTTCATTATAAATAAATTAAAATATTATATTTAGTTAATTTTGGGATTCAAAATTGGACTCATTTGTCTTTTCTACACAAAACAAAATGTATAATTGAAATAAAATTTTCAGTCAGGCAGTTTGTTTTGTACGAAAAGGACAAATATGTTCTCATTTTGGGCCCCAAATTCATGGACTCTTCATACTCCTTTTCAACATGTGCTTCAAAGATAAGGGACATGCCCGTGAGTTGAGATTGCCATTCTTCAACGAGGTCACAATTTTCCTCCATATCATTAGAGTAAGAATATTACATATATCACAATTATGCACTTCTTATATCATTACCATAACAATAAATGCCGTTAAGAAAGCATCAAAATGGATCTTCGACTTAATTTTCAAATAGAGTAGCCAAGGATGTATTGGTATCACCCTCAAGTTGAAGTTTCAGGGTGCACCAATAACAGTGTTAAAAGTCAATGAAGTACATGTATTGAAATAATATAAAAACATGGTTCACAAGGTTTTGTAATGGGTTCACTATAACAATTTGTGAAGTATTTTGCATCATACACAATGTTAGTTTTCTTGTAACACTTGTTACAAGATATGTACCAGATCTCTAATTGGTTCCTCGTGCGGGTCTTATAAAAATAAACAAGTTCCTATATAGATGTTGGAATGTTTGTATAAAATAAAAAAGGTCCGTTGGAGTTGAAGCACATTTAAAATGAAATGGACGTTGTCAAACATTAAAACTTTAGCAATGGGATTGGTCAAAAACTTCCTCTTATTGTATTTTTCTATGGTGTCTTTCAAGAAGAACTGAGTTAACGACTCTCCCGAATGAGAAAATAACAATTTTACCTGTTTATGATATCACGTAATTGCTAAAATTCTAAACGGTTGTATAATGACTACCACACGTAAGTAAATAAAAGTTATCATCTTTGTAGTTCTTTGACCTCATTTAATTATAGATTGAGTACATTTTGGTTTCTCTACTAGTATACAAAGTTTATTATTCTATATATAGTATGCAATTTTGATATATAAAAACATGTGGCATACCAATTTTATCAGACACCATTTATTTACTTCGACGCCAACTTATTTGCAATAGTAATTTGCTTGAGGTCTAAAAGTTTCACTATTCTTTCACAATGATCCGTCATAAAATTCCCCCATGTAGTCAGAGTTACTACATAATCTCCTAAATCACACGTCTAAAATGGATGTAGGTCTTGAGTAATTGAACTTATATTTATATCGGATACCTAGGCTCTCACAACAACAATACAAGGCCTTGTGCAGTAAACAAGGTTGAACTCAGTGACAGGGGTTGCAGGTGTTTAGGACTTAAGGCTTTGGATTCATTACGGCTAACCTAAGTGAGATATAATTGTCCCTCACGAGACAATGGTATCCAAACAAAGAATTAAATAACAAATGCAAAGTAAAACTATATTAACAAGAAAAGAATACAATTTTATGGATGTATTTTGAATAAGGATGGGTAGAATAATACTTGGATTGGGTTTACTATTTAAGGTCCATCACCATCATACAATACTCACACCCATAGTATATCCTTAATATAGTTTACAAACAATCATCATTAGTGTATATTCCCTCCTCTCTTAAACTCCAGATAGATCTAGATCATAAGAGTGTCTCTCTCTTGAGCTGGCAAATATACAATTAATAAATCAAATATATGACCATTAGATTTAACATTCCAATATTTTTACGTATTCATGCTACCCTATAACTCTAGATATAAACTAATACTACTCTTTTGAGGAATTAGTGATCAAATTGTTGGCTAAATTAGACATTAGCATATCCTTTGTTTTGATGATGACAAACATTTCATTCTTGTGGATCTACCCTAGGCTCTAGTAGAGTTTCAGGAATGATGACTGGCCCCACAGACCACCACTAGCCTTAACTGCGTTTTAATCTCACTCATGCGCATGCCAGGATCAACTTCCCGACAGGTCACCCATCCCGATACTACTCCAAGTTGAGCATGCTTAACTATGGAGTTCTTTAGTGATGGACTCCCGGAAAAGGAGGTGCACCTTAGTAATATGGGCAGTCCACTCATTCCTTTTAAGATCAACTTATTCGAGGCCTCAAATCCTGGAATATTACAATCTCCCCCACTTAGACTCTTGACTTCCTCGTCAAGGCTCAACTATAAGGCCTCATAATCTCTTCCCCATTTCAGTGCATACCCACAATGGCCCATGGACACCCAGCTCGCGATCACAGAATATCAACGCAAGGGTGGCTACGTCAACCATAGACAACCCTTTCCTACATTCCTGGATCACACGGCTCAAGACTGGCATGCCACATGCCCATGTGGGCCCCACCTACTGGAGGGGTTATGGCTCTGTTACCATTTGTAACTCTTGGTCCCACTACCCTAGGCTCTAGTAGAGTTTCAGCAATGATGACTGGCCCCACAGACCACCACTAGCCTTAACTGCGCATTTTAATCTCACTCACGCGCATGTCATGATCAACTTCCCGACAGGTCACCCACCCCAGTACTACTCCAAGCTGAGCATGCTTAACTATGGAGTTCTTTAGTGATGGGCTCCCGGAAAAGGAGGTGCACCTTGGTAATATGGGTAGTCCAATCATTCCTTTTAAGATCAAACTTATCTGAGGCCTCAAATCCTGGGATGTTACAGAGATCATACTAAGTGGATAATTGAAGATTAATACACTTAAATGTTTAATATTTTCATGATTGTACTCAATGTAATAACTTGTACAATTATATAATGTACAAGTACTTAGATATCATGTAAATCAAGTGTAAGATCTTCCATAGATACCAAAAATCCTATGTCACACTCACATGAATGCTTTAGGATTGATAGGTCTCATATGAGTCATCAATAGGACCTCACACACATTGTAAAACTTTGCAAATCTTTAGTTCTGAGTGAAAATTTGGTCGATAATATTGTGGACTAAGATATAGCTGATGTAACAGGTTTAGCTGTCAGAACCAGTCAGTCATCCGGTGGACAATATTGTGGACCGAAATTTTATCCGGTCGACAATATTGTCAACCGAGAAAAGTTCTGGAAACTTTGCATTTAACTTGAATTTAGCCGTTGCAAGCCAACTACTTTATACCTAACAGCTAGTTAAGCACTAAGAACACTCTAGACACTCCCTAAAACGTTCCTAAATACTTGTAAACTATTCCTATAAATAGGTGACGTGTATTTTACTACGCGCTTAAACGCAAGTATACGCGTCGAGTAATATAGGCCTTGTGAGGCCCGAGTCGAACTCAGGGATACGTGAATTATTGGAGACTTCTACTAACTAATCGCAATTAGCTAGGCCGATTAACAAAGTAGGGTTTTGTTGTTGAAATTAAAAGAAAATAAAAATCAAACAAAGAAAACAATCGATTAAAGGTTAATTTAATCAATTCAAAGGGATATCTTTAGGATGGCGGTTTCACCGCGGGTCAACATTGTATTAGGTTTCATATAATTCCTCACACTTCTCTCTCTATCCGGGTAGTGGCCTGAATACAGAATTACCCACTGTCGTGGTGTAAGTCACTACTTAGGTTTAGGTTGATTCCACCGTCGTAGTAATCATTCCCCTAAACTAAGTGCATTATAAACGGTCCCTCAGTTCCCACCATTAATTTTACAACTCCTTTGTCAAGGGTTTTATTAATTAATGTAGATTTCGTCTCTTTTCAACCGTTAACCCTTCTGTCGAAGTGATTAAGGGCATTAAATTATTATTATGGTGATCAAGCATAACAATAGAAATGGAGAAAACAAATCTATACCACGGATTTGAGAGAGAAAGTATGAATTATCAATATAAAAATGTCATACAATGTATTCCCGGGCTACTCCCGGTCCTAAAGATTGAGGGTTTTAGCCTCTCATGTTCATCTCACACGAATACATGGTAGAAATGGGGGATTTCATAAGAAAAACGTGAAACAAGTGGGAAAACCCCTGAACGGAGAAGAACCGGTAGATCCTTGGCATAGAACACGAGCTTCCCCGCCTGTCGGTGGTGGAAATCGTCTTCGGCAGCGTCCGAATCACCCGGGATGAGCTTCTGGCCTCTGTTCTCCTTTCTCTCCTTCCTCGGCACTCGTGCAATCCAAAAATGATTCCCCCTCGTCTGGGCGGCCGTCATTAGGTATAAGTCCCTAATTAGGTCGTCAAATAACAACAGCCGTCCGATCGAGATCAAAACAGATCCAACGCATATCTGCCGGCGTCGATACCATCGACGCGGGTCGATGGTATCGACCCAGCAGATTAGCGGCAGCTGTCCTTTCTTTTAGTCTGAGCGCCTGTGGTCATCTCGATACCATCGACTTGGGTGTCGATGGTATCGACTTTCTTTAGCGTCGGTTATTGTCGTTTAGCGACGTTGTAGCTCTCCATGTGTCGATGGCATCGACTTGGGTCGATGGTATCGACTTGGGTCGATGGTATCGACTCTGTGCTGCTCTTCTCGGCTAGCAACCTGTGGCTTGGTCGATGGTATCGACTTCCGTCGATGGTATCGACGGAAGCAAATACTTGTTTTTCCTGAAATTTCACAACAAGACCAAGTAAATCCACACATATAATAATATTATGATAAATAATGCTCAAAATAGTAAAACAAAGGGGATTTGACATAATATGAAGGCAAAGACCGAAATGAGTGAATTATGCAATATTATCCATAAAAATGAGTAATTAGAGCACAAAACACATATGAAAAAGGTCTATAAATGCGACTCAAAATCATCGCATCAAACTCCCCTAAGCTTAAACATTGCTCGCCCTCGAGCAACTAATCCTTAGAATAGAATTGCAGATGTCAACTAAAAATCAACACATCACCCCACATCCCATGAGACTCCCACTGAACGTTCTCAAACCGGCCTTCTCTAACCACATAACAGTAATTACCCTAAAGGCGAAAATAATCGTCAATAAGAGAAATTGTCCTTCAAACCGATGAACACTATCACATAAGGCAGTTAACATAATAAAATTCGCGGATTCAGCATTGGTGCATCTTGTGATCGCCTACACTACGTTGCTCGCCCTTAACTACCATCTACATGGAAGCAGTTCTCCTGATAATCATTAGTGAGGAGAAATTCACGGTGGCCTACCAATCCGAGCAACGGGTGGATGGAATGGGTGGTTCATGGAAGAACTTGGAAGTATTGCACAGTTTCAACATGCACATAACAAAATGTCCTAAATGATGCAAATGCACAATAAAATGCCCTAATGCCTAATTTGGGTGAAATGATGCATGCCCTAACCTTCCACCTCAAAATGAGATGGAAATCTACTTAAGCCACATCATGTACTCAATTTTCCTGTAATGCAAGTGATATCATGATCCTTTCTCCCTCTTATTCCATTTTCTTCTAAATTCTCTTTTTCTTTTTTTTCTTCTCTTTTCTCAATTTTTTTTTCAGATCTTCAGAAATTTTCTTTTTTTTTCCTTTTTTTTTCTTTCAGCCCACATATCCATAATTGCTTAGAGATACATGTATTGGGCTGTTTTCTTCATGATTGGAAATCTTTGCGATATTTCGAAGGTATGGAACAGTTTAGATCACTTTTGAGGAAAAACTGAGATACATGGTGTACTCTATGCATGATAATCATGAAAGTCATGAGTGCAACTACATGGCATGCACCTAAAGGTAGTGTGCATGAATCACTATATATGTTTCGTTTTATGCAAAAGTATGGAAAATATCAATGCAATTCCTATCTAAATGCTATGCACGCAAAAGGAATTAAAACTGTACTTTACTTCCAATTCTTAGGTGGATTATGGAAAAAATGAAGTGGAATGATCACAAGACTAAGTGACTGAACCTTAGAAGAGTATTATGTGTCCCTCCTTACTGACCTGTGTAGTGGTTTGGAGGGTTCTCTCTCTTACATCCAATTAAGGTCTCATTACCATTTGGTTAGGTTAGGCTCAAACAACCGTTACTATCCACTTTTCATGAGTCAACGGGGGTGTGGGTGTGACATATTGCTTTAGAGTTGACATAATCAATCATTTTCATAGGACAAGTTCCCCAAGGACAACCAAATCAAGCTATCCAAAAGACACAAAAATTTTTAAATTCCCTTAAAATTTCCCATGAAAACAGCGAGATGACAATTTTTAAGACATCCACGGTTACACTAGATAGATGTGGATCCTAAACAAAAACTAAAATTGCAAGAACAAATAACAAAGCAAAAACTAAAAATAACAAAAGACAAGATAAAAGATAGAGCTGTTCCAGCCACCCCCCTAAGCTTGAATTCGACTATGGCCTCATAGTCAAAAACCAACTTAAGGGTGGAACAGTGATACCCTGATCAATCCTGCGGAGGCGGTGGTGGGTATTGTGGTGCCGTAGGATCCCAAGACGGGTACTCCCCCTGGAAGCTTGGATCATATTGGGTCCTCGGCGGAGGCTGTGGATAGCCTCCAAAGTAATCTCGACTCCAATAATGGTCGAAGAAGGGCTCCTATTGCGTCTCTATCCGCTGCAACCGGTTGTGTATTTGCTCTTGGTTGGCGAGGATGAGCCGCTCGTTCTCGAACATAGCCCGTTGATTATCAAGTACCCGGCTCGTAGTCTCATGAATGCCGGTATACATAGCCATGTGCTGCTGCTGAGTCTGCTGTATATCCTGCAGCATCGTGTACATTCCCTACATGGAATAGGGATCCTCGGCTGGCTGCTCGTGCTGTGGTGATGGCGGCGAGGGCTGAGATGATGAAGATGCACCCGGATGCATCCTTGGACGCTTCCGTGGTGCCACACGTGCACGAAGAGGTGTGAAAGCCTCCTCTTCCTCTGCAGCCTCGCCTTCTTGCTCGTCACCTCCGCCTTCTTCTTCGGAGGACTCGATGGCTATGATTGGCCACCTGAAATGTTGCACGCCCTCGATGTTGAAGACGTCGTCCGACAGTGAGTGCTCCTGATAAGCTTGGTTGACGTGGCAATGTGCGTACGCCAACCCGTCCCGGAGAAGGATGAGGTTTGAACGGTGCAAGTGTTGCACGTTCACCTTGCTCCTCGTAGAGATCGGAGGCATGGACTGAAAGTTCAGCCCCAAGTAAGACGCCAACTTGGTGACAAGCCCACCAAAATGAATCAGAGCCTTCCTTGTACTCCTCTTCACTGCCAGGACGCGCTGTAGCCAGAACGCCCCCCAGTTGCACTCTTGACGTTTCAAGAGTGCGTAGAGAAAGAACAGATCACTCTCCTGAAACTTGCTCAAAGCAAGATCACTTCGAGCGAAGAATGTCAAGCTCAACATCCTATGCAGGACCCGGACGAACGGGTGTTCAAAATCCGCTACCGCTGCATTATGGTAGCTCACAGTCTTTCCCGCCGGCACTGTAACTAGCTCGGCGAAGATTTTGTCGTAATCGGTGCGGGCGTCGGGGCGTCGGTGATCGTTGCGGCTGTGGTTCCAGTTGAAGATGTCGTTGAACTGCTTCAACGTGATGTTGTAATTGTTGTTGAAGAGTCAGAAGGACACCCTTCCCTTGATCCACTCCCGGTCCGATGCTACCACGTCGTTTGGTATGACGCAGACGTTCAGAGACGCCATGAACTCCGCCACCAATTCCTTATAGGTGGCCCATTCGCCGAAAAATGGCTGCCCATCCTGGTGATATCGCATCTCAGCGTAAAGTCGACCGGTGTGCCGTGCTTGCCAGACCAACACGTAGGCCAAGTTGGCCTCGAACCCCAGCTCCTGGAGCATATTCCGGTCCACATACCGGGTTGGCTCGAACTTCCGCTTCATTATCTCCTCGTAGACCTTCCTCGCCTCCATGGATGGATGAATTAGGCGTGGACGAGAGACGGAAGCGGTTGGGGGAGGAACGAACTCCTAAATCTCCATGGGATTAGCTTGCGATGAAGAGGCTCCGGCGACATGCACCATGGTTGCGAGAAGATGGGATTAGAAGAGAGCTCGGTGAAGATGGAGAAGAATTTCTCCGCTCGGTGAAGATCTTCGCTCGATGTCGCTTCTCTTCAGTCTTGGAAAGCTCGGGGGAGTGCTCGGCGCAAAGGAGGATGCTTGCTCTGAAGGTGTGACGTCAAATGACGTTGCAAGTCTCCTTAAATAGACTTGGCCGGCGCCACTGTTGACCCGTCGATACCATCGACGCGGGTCGATGGTATCGACGCGGGTCGATGGTATCGACACGTCTCGCGGGTATCCGCCTCCCTCGCGAGTATCAACGGCTGACGTGTGCTGGATCGAGAAACCCGGATTGCTGATGGGTCGATACCATCGACGGAAGTCGATGGTATCGACGCAGCACCCGGATCGCTGATGTGAATCTTGCGAGCGTCGTCGATGTCTGTGTGCGGATCGGTGACATGTCCGTCGATACCATCGACGGGTGTCGATGGTATCGACTTGCTTTTATTGCGACACCGCCGTTTTGTTGCATTCACCCTGTGATGATGTCGATACCATCGACGAGGCCGTCGATGGTATCGAGTTGACTGAGCAAATTTCGTCTGAACTTCTCCAGAGATCTCGATGGTATCGACTGGGGTGTCGATACCATCGACACTTTCATTGTGACCTGCCTGTGACCATGTCGATACCATCGACGGGGGTGTCGATAGTATCGACGCAGTGCGATTTTTGCATCAATCAACCTGCACTCATGTCGATACCATCAACCAGTGTGTCGATGGTATCGACCCTGCCTGTTCCTGCACATTTAACAACCGGATCAAGGTATCTTTTTTTTTTAAAACTAAAATCTAAACGAAATAAAAGCAATCTATGACTCGAATTACACTATCCTAATGTACCAATGGTTGGGTTGCCTCCCAACAAGCACCCTTGTTTAGCATCTTATGCTAGACGTATGACAGTCATCATCTTTTCACCTTGGGGACTGCACTTAGAGGATCATGCGGTAATTTGAATTCAACACGATCTCCTCCAATGCCCAAAGACAAAGTACCTCTCCCTAAGGCAGTCACAACGTCTGCCGTTGCTTGAAACGGTCTTCCTAGGAGAATTTCACAAATTTGGAGTGGTGGCATATCCATGACGACAAAGTCCACAGGAAATATGAATCTATCCACTTTGACGAGAACATCTTCACATACTCCATAGGGTATCACGGTAGACCCATCTGTCAAATCAATTGTTGCAGCCAACTTCTTTATCTCTTTTAACCCCAGCTTTTGAAATGTAGCCAAAGGCATGAGATTTATACTAGCGCCGGAATCACATTGCACTTTAGAAACATGTTGACCACCTATTGAACACGGAATGTAAAAACCTCCTGGGTCCTTTCTCTTCTTTGGTGAACTCCCGTGAATCATCGAGCTCACCGTCTCATTCATCCAATAAATTTCATCGTCTTTTATCTGCCTCTTCTTATTAATGATTTCCTTGATGAACCTCCCATAGGCGGGTACTTTCTCGATCATCTCCACTAATGGAATATTGATGTGGAGTTTTCGGAATATCTCCAGGAATTTTTTAAAGTGACGATGCTCTTTCTTTGACTTAGGATTAACCACATTTGAAACATATGCTGCCTCAACACGCCTATGAGGTGGCACATAAGAGCTTTTCGGGGGTACCTCCCCTAAGCTTGCTTCAATTACTCCCTCTGGCGTGGGCTTTGGTGAAACATCATCAACATTAATATCAACAATAGATATATCAGCACCTTGACAGACAGTCTTGACTTGCTCTTCTCGCCTAGGTGGAGGCGTGACCACCAAGGGCTCTTGGCATCTTTTCCAAAAAGAAAAAGTGCTTCCGCCTGGTAGTCCATAGTAAGTGCGTGGATATGGTATCGCCGGTGTTGCATTCACATTAAAAGTCATTTTTCTTTCTTCTACAACTTCTTGCACCTGAGATTCCTCCTCAGTGCTTACCACAGACATGTACTTGACCTGATGGTGTGCTTGAGCCACATTTGCATTCTCGACTGGTTTCTGTTGGTTGGTGTGCTTAATGGCTGCCACTTCACTCGAAATCTGCACCACGGTGGTCTCTAATGCCCACATTTGTGCTCCATGGCTTTGCAGCGTCTGCCCAAACTTGGTTAGAATATCACCTTGAGATTGCAATTGTTTTCCAAACATGGCCATCATCTCTTGGTTTTGCTGGACCATTTGAGTTAGTAATTCAGTGTTCTTGTCCTCGGCTTTCTGCTGTGGCTTGGCATCCGGATCCTGTAGAAAATTGTTCAGATCCTTCCATGAAAACTTTTTATCTTTCCTCCATGCATAGTCATTGTTTCTATAGCCCTGTTGTTGCATGAATTTCACTTGGGCCTCCCCATCATCAGATGCATCCTCCTTAGTTAACACCTTCTTGGCTAGAAGATCTAACTTATCATTCAGCTCCCTCACTATTCTGGATTCACCAGCAGCCTTGACATGTTCCACAGCCCCTCTATCACCCCATGACTGTTTCCTAGCCATGTTTTTCAGTATCTCCCAACATCTGGTATCCGTATTATTCAGAAAAAATCCGGATCCAGCTGAATCAAGATTACTTCTATCGTGCTCGGAGAGAGCAAAATAGAAGATTTTCACTTGTGTCTCCTTGTCCAATCCATGATGTGGACATCTCCTCAACATGACCTGGAATCGCTCCCAAGTCTCAGAATATGTTTCACCCGCTTGTTGGGTGAAATTGTGAATCTTCCTAATCATGTCATTGGTCTTCTCAGGAGGGAAAAACCTCTCGAAGAAAACCTCTACCATATGATCCCATGATTCAACAAACTCATCGTCGAGGTTATGTAGCCACTCTCTCGCTATTCCTGCCAGGGAACTTGGGAATAACTTGAGGTACAGAACATCCTGTGGGAACCTATCTATCTTCACCATATCACAGTTTTCAACAAACTGACTAATGTGTGCCACTGGATCCTCATTCTTCAGCCCGTGAAATGCGTTTGATTTAACTAAGTTAATCAATGCTGGATCGATCTTGTAGGTTGGAATGTTGAGCCCCTATTTCTTTATAGGCCCCTTTGAAGCTGATGAAGAAGACGCTTTGATCTTCTCCCATATCGTCTGTGGTTCGGCCATTTATTCTACTTGCTCTTGCTCAGATTCAGAATCTATGTCGCTTTGGTGATCTTGCTCGAAGTAGTCCTCGTCCTCTGGTCCCGGAGATGGAACCTCAGGTGTGCGATTTGCGTAGTCTGTGCTACGTGTATGCACCATGCAAAGTACCTGAAATAAGAAGATCGGGGTTCAGTACTATGCTTTGAACAAGTAAACACAATTATAGAGAAATTTAAGAATATTTAAAATTGTTTCAAAATAATAAAAAAATGTGGCCTAGAGTGGCCGCTCTTAGCACTCAAAGTGCCAATAATTCGCCGTATCCCCGGCAACGGCGCCAAAAACTTGACGTGTATTTTACTACGCGCTTAAACGCAAGTATACGCGTCGAGTAATATAGGCCTTGTGAGGCCCGAGTCGAACTCAGGGATACGTGAATTATTGGAGACTTCTACTAACTAATCGCAATCAGCTAGGCCGATTAACAAAGTAGGGTTTTGTTGTTGAAATTAAAAGAAAATAAAAATCAAACAAAGAAAACAATCGATTAAAGGTTAATTTAATCAATTCAAAGGGATATCTTTAGGATGGCGGTTTCACAGCGGGTCAACATTGTATTAGGTTTCATATAATTCCTCACACTTCTCTCTCTATCCAGGTAGTGGCCTGAATACAGAATTACCCATTGTCATGGTGTAAGTCACTACTTAGGTTTAGGTTGATTCCACCGTCGTAGTAATCATTCCCCTAAACTAAGTGCATTATAAACGGTCCCTCAGTTCCCACCATTAATTTTACAACTCCTTTGTCAAGGGTTTTATTAATTAATGTAGATTTCATCTCTTTTCAACCGTTAACCCTTCTGTCGAAGTGATTAAGGGCATTAAATTATTATTATGGTGATCAAGCATAACAATAGAAATGGAGAAAATGAATCTATACCACGGATTTGAGATAGAAAATATGAATTATCAATATAAAAATGTCATACAATGTATTCCCGGGCTACTCCCGGTCCTAAAGATTGAGGGTTTTAGCCTCTCATGTTCATCTCACACGAATACATGGTAGAAATGGGGGATTTCATAAGAAAAATGTGAAACAAGTGGGAAAACCCCTGAACGGAGAAGAACCGGTAGATCCTTGGCGTAGAACACGAGCTTCCCCGCCTTTCGGTGGTGGAAATCGTCTTCGGCAGCGTCCGAATCACCCGGGATGAGCTTCTGGCCTCCGTTCTCCTTTCTCTCCTTCCTCGGCACTCGTGCAATCCAAAAATGATTCCCCCTCGTCTGGGCAACCGTCATTAGGTATAAGTCCCTAATTAGGTCGTCAAATAACAATAGCCGTCCGATCGAGATCAAAACAGATCCAACGCATATCTGCCGGCGTCGATACCATCGACGCGGGTTGATGGTATCGACCCAGCGGATTAGCGGCAGCTTTCCTTTCTTTTAGTCTGAGCGCCTGTGGTCATCTCGATACCATCGACTTGGGTGTCGATGGTATCGACTTTCTTTAGCGTCGGTTGTTGTCATTTAGCGACGCTGTAGCTCTCCATGTGTCGATGGCATCGACTTGGGTCGATGGTATCGACTCTGTGCTGCTCTTCTCGGCTAGCAACCTGTGGCTTGGTCGATGGTATCGACTTCCGTCGATGGTATCGATGGAGGCAAATACTTGTTTTTCCTGAAATTTCACAACAAGACCAAGTAAATCCACACATATAATAATATTATGATAAATAATGCTCAAAATAGTAAAACAAAGGGGATTTGACATAATATGAAGGCAAAGACCGAAATGAGTGAATTATGCAATATTATCCATAAAAATGAGTAATTAGAGCACAAAACACATATGAAAAAGGTCTATAAATGCGACTCAAAATCATTGCATCAATAGGAGAGGCCTTAGGACACCCAAATCATTACTTGCATACACAATACATAAGTTACACTTCAACATCCATTCTTGAGAGCAACAAAGTTGAGATTTACTTGTTATCTTCTTCCATGTGCTCTAGAGTTGTGTCCTATAGCTACAATCTCCTAGCCATCACATATAGCCACGTCCATCTTAAGTGGATAGGAGATCTAAATGCTTGATATAGTATCAAAGCGATGTACTTCATTGGTTAAGTATTTCCATTCTTCCAACCTTTTTCTTTTATATTGTATATTGTTCTGCTTGGCGCTACATCATCAAAAGAAGGCTGCTCCAAGGTGGACTTCAGGTTACTTCAAGAAGGCTCTTCAAAGGAGGTTGGAGCTACTTCAAGGTGAAGGCTATCTCAAGGTGGTGGAGCTACTTCAAGGAGGTGAAGGTTGCTCTAAGGAAGACTTGAAGTTACTTCAAGAAGGTTGCTTTAAGGAGGTTGAAGCTACTTCAAGGTGAAGGCTACTTCAAGGTTGTATAAAGAAGGTGATTGTATTTTATGTAACATCCTTCCAAGGTAATAAAATAAATCTCTTTCAAAATTCTGGTTGGAAACAATCGTGTAGTGGACTGACTACCTTAGATTTCTAAGGTAGGAACCACTCTACATCCTTGTATCTTCCTTGTTTCCTCCTACTTCTTGTCCAAGTGTTTTAATTGTTTAATTAACTTTAAAACTCTAAAAAGTTACATATTACATTACTTTAAATATTTGAATGACCCTAATCAAAAGGAAGAATATATGGGCATCAAAATTTTATACTTTGCATAAATTGCCCCAAACAAGCATACATGAGGAAAAGATTGGTTTATTCAAGAAAAGTACTAATGGCAAACCTATTGGCATAGGAGACTTTGTTCAACATTAATATAATCAAAATTGAAAACAAAAGAAGTGAGAATACAAAGAACTTGGTTAAAATATAATCATCACCATTTTGTGAGAAAATTAAAGGTTTGAGCATTCTAAGAAATTATGATAAGATATCTTCTAAAAATTATTGCTCAAATGAATTAAGTTCTAAATGGAAAACTTAAGTCATAAAAAAGGTTTTTAGATTATTCATCATTCATAAGTTCATATATGAGAAAAATGAAGAACTAATAATGATCATACACAACAAGATCAAGTGGCCCATTGGATAACCTATGAAAATGCATACATTGGAAATCTACAGAAATGACTCTCGGTTGAAAAAAGGAACTCGACCGAGGGGCACCCCGGTCGAAGTCATGGTCGACCAAAAATAAGCCTGACAAAATTCTTATTTATGAAATCAAATCATTGACTTGCAGTTAACCTTGGTGTTTCTACTCATCATGATTATTGATTCATTGCTTTACTTATTCAATTGAACCTCAAAATTAGTTATGACCTTAGTATCTTTAAGAAGCTTACAACATTCTTGAATACAATATATATCTTTCTCTTAATTGAATTCTCTACACTAATTAGGGCTTAACATCCCTTGTATTTGGTTAGAGATACATTCATTGGTTCTACTATGAGCTTACAAGAATCTCATATCATTCCAGGGCTTAACATCCCTTGTAAATGGTTGGGAAATATTCATTGATCCTACTATGAGCCTAAAGAAATCTCATATTATTTGAAGGCTTAACATCCTTTGTAAATGGTTGAGAAACTAATAAAATATATCCATGAGTCTAAAGGATTCTCATATCATTTTAGGGCTTAACATCCCTTGCAAATGATTGAGAAATAAATCATGACTTTTGAATTGTGGATAAATTTGACATTCTTGATATAGTATACAATAAAGGGGGAGTATCTCATTCAGGGGGAGAAAATTGGTTATATGGATATATTTTTGAAATGACAAAGGGGGGACAAATTATATAAATCAAAATTAAATGAGTTTCATAATCTCCTGGCTTCACATCAATTGTTGCTATATTCCTTAAAGAGTTGGATACTATGTTCCATACCTCTTTAGGAATAATTAGCACACACTTCATAAAAACAAGAGAATGTCTTCATATAAGGTAAATCTCAGGTATGAAACTCATCTTATTTGATTATTTCGATTATATTTTTAGGAATGTTTGTCATCTTCAAAAAGGGGGAGATTGTTGGCTAAATTGGACATTAGCATACCCTTTGTTTTGATGATGACAAACATTTCATTCTTGTGGATCTAACGTGCTACTTGAGTATTTTAGGGTTCAAGGAAAATAAGGAGATCATACTAAGTGGATAATTGAAGATCAATACACTTAATGTTTAATATTTTCATGATTGTACTCAAAGTAAAAACTTGTACAATTATATAATGTAAAATTACTTAGATATCATGTAAATCAAGCATAAGATCTTCCATATCTATCCAAAACCCTATGTCACACTCACATGAATACTTTAGAGTTGATAGGTCTCATATGAGTCATCAATAGGACCTCACACACATTGCAAAACTTTGCAAATCTTTAGTTCTGAGCCAAAATTTGGTCGATAATATTGTGGACCGAAATATAGACGTAACAGGTTTAGTTGTCAGAACCAGTCAGTCATCCGGTCGACAATATTGTGGACCGAAATTTTATCCGGTCAACAATATTTTCAACTGAGAAATGTTCTAGAAACTTTGCATTTAATGCGAATTTAGTCGTTGCAAGCCAACTACTTTATACCTAACTACTAGTTAAGCACTAAGAATACTCTAGACACTCCCTAAAACGTCCCTAAACACTTGTAAACTATTCCTATAAATAGGAGAGGCCTTAGGACACCCAAATAATCACTTGCATACACAATACACAAGTTACAATTGAACATCCATTCTTGAGAGCAACAAAGTTGAGATTTACTTATTATCTTCTTCCTTGTGCTCTAGAGTTGTATCCTATAGTTACAATCTTCTAGACACCACATATAGTCACATACATCTTAAGTGGATAGGAGATCTAAATGCTTGATATAGTATCAAAACGATGTACTTCATTGGTTAAGTATTTCCTTTCTTCCAACCTTTTTCTTTTATATTGTATATTGTTTTCCTTGACTACTCCTAGGTTTAGAGGCTATTGAAAGGAGTTTTCTTGGAGCTACTTCATCAAGAGAATGTTGATCCAAGGTGGACTTGAGGTTACTTCAAGAAGGTGATTCAAAGGAGGTTGGAGCTACTTCAAGGTGAAGGCTATCTCAAGGTGGTGGAGCAACTTCAATGAGGTGAAGGCTTCTCCAAGGTGGACTTGAAGTTACTTCAAGAAGGTCGCTTCAAGGAGGTTGAAGCTATTTCAAGGTGAAGAATACTTCAAGGGTGTAGAAGGAAGGTGATTGTATTTTATGTAACATCCTTGCGAGGTAATAAAATGAATCACTTTCAAAATCTCGGTTGGAAACAATCAGGTAGTGGACTAACTACCTTAGATTTCTAAGGTAGGAACCACTCTACATCCTTGTGTCTTCCTTGTTTCCTCCTACTTCTTGTGAAAGTGTTTTAATTGTTTAATTAACTTTAAAAATCCAAAAATCTCTATTCACCCCCCTCTAGATCTTTTACAATCAACACAAGATGGTAGCTAATCATGCTAGTGAAGCAATAAAAAACAATTGTATGAAGATAAGCATTGCTAATGATAAATATTCAATGGACATAAGCATTTACATGTTGAGAATGACTCAGTGAATACTCCAAACCCAAGGAAATGTGTTTATCCACTCATGATTGCGATTGAATATCTGAATTTACAAATGACCACATCTATGGAGTACGGATGAGTGCAGAGGTTGAATATGACATGAAAGATGAGGATACAACAAATAAAAACAACAATGGAACTAAGAGTCGATGAAGACCTCCTTCTTCAATAGATCTGGTGATGGTGTAGTTATGGTGAGGTCCAACATTCCTCCTTCTCTTGAGGAATAATCTCCTGATATAGGGGCAACTAGACTGTCGATGGAAACCTTAGATCCCATCCTTTCCTCCCCACACTGATGGGTGAGTGAAGAATGTGGCAACACTTTGTGATGGAGAATGAAGATCCCTTTAATGGTTCCCTTGGACTTCTATTGATAGGTGACACTTGTTGTGGCCACACATCCCTCTATCACACAGACAGTGAGGTGTTATGCGAAAACGTGCAGAAAACACCATAAATCACAAATTACCGAAAACACGGGTTAATTAAAACCGATTGCAGAAAGTGGAAAAACTGAGAAACTATTACATTTAGATCCTCATCCTACAAGGAAATAGTTATATAAACATTTACAAGTCTTGAAACGTGTCCATAGCTTAGAAGATCAGCTGTCAAGCTATCACATGAGTTCATCACTTGTTATATATACATAACGTCCCACATCCGGCCAGCATCAGGATATACAAAGCATCAACAACTATACATCATGAAACAACATCAAAACACCTCCAAGGACCTAAGAGTACATGGATGACTCTAAGACTCTACTACAAAATGACCAAAATAGCAGCAGGTCCATCTCTTTCCTTCTACTTCTCTTCTTGCTGCTCGGCCGCAACTCCATGACCACCACCACATCTAGCTTGACCACCTTAAAAGGTTAGAAACTAGCAGGGTGAGACACATAGTCCCAGCGAGAAACATAACTCCCCGCCGAAACTACAAAACCTCAGAAAGATAAGAGAAACAATAGCAGATAACTGATAAGAGGTATAACAAGAGCAGTTTATAAAGTAAAGCTATTCATACCATCAAGCTTACCAAGCTGTACGAAAGGTAGATAACCAAGTATTTCTTTATGGAACATGATCAACAAGATAAGATTTATAAGATCTTACCGCATAACATAAGGAACGTATAAGTAACTGCAAGTATAACAAGATTAACTACGCAAGCAAGGCCTCAACCAATATTCTGTGTTTTGCCTTATGCAGTAAAGACTATTCGGCTGAATTACATATTATTATGCCCTGAGGAAGTGAGCCGTACCGCTCAAATCCAACCTTCGGTTGCGAAACCCAAGCCGGTGCCATACAAGGTCAATGGAAGAGCCGGACTCCATGACCTCCCACCTCGTAGTCAGTGCACGAGTACAACACAAGCAGGACCACAGTCTCATGCTTAAGTGGCCTCAGCCACAGGGTCAGGCTACCCTCTGCCTAGCCCGCCTTGGTACAGGTATCAGTGCTAGTGAAACTGAGCCACAGGCCTGTTCACCGTGCTCTGAGCCATGAACACATTCATGCTCCCATATCACATATCCTGAGCCATGGGCCTGTTCACCATGTTCTTAACATATTGAGCTATAGGCCTGAATCTACACTCTGGAGTCTACAACCGAAATTGCACTCTTACCTCCTCACTTTAGGCTAGGAGAAACCTTGCATACTCAAAAATATGCGCTCCGGGTTAACCTACAGGAGAACCCGTTTCACCATCACCAGCTCCTGACGATGATGGATCTATGGTCAGGGCAAACTACATGATATGTTCCACTGTGATTAGTTAGTTCATTTTAATTGGATTATTGAGGCAACCAAGTTGTAACATATGCATAACGTAAAACCACATTATTATTGCCACCATCATGCTATTCCGGGATCTCAATCCCTCATCACCAGAAACCACTACCTCAACCAGCATTCTCATCACTTGGGATATCAATCCCAGATCATCATCAGAGGATAACACCTCAACTGGCACTTTATCCAAACTCAGGTCCTCAGACCAAAACACATCATGCATGTTATCTCATCATCAAGAGTAACCATCAAAGTAATGTTACTCAACATATATACCTCATAGCCCTTTAACCTGCATGGTTAGTATGCACATTCATCATGGATTAATAGAAGATTCATATTATCAACATAGGGCAACATTGATGATTATATACGTTATCATTCATGCCTCAACCTGTGACCATAGACATAGGTCATATCATTAAGCAAATCATCTTATATGCTTACCATTTCCTTAGCATTATACAGATGATTCAAGATGATCATAACAAATGTATTATCATGGCAAGATACATAGATGTAATCTACTATCATGATTACCATCAAGCATGTCAAGGGTTACTATCAAAAACCAACGTGATTCATGAACAAGAGCTAGCGTATAGGTTTTCCATAAGAGACAAGACCCTCACTAGAAGCACCCACTATACTCACCAAAGGTGTGACGGGTAGGGCACCCTCACTAGAGATGGTATCGGGCAGATCACTCCCCACATGTCGCCTAACACTACAACCACATAACGGCCAAGCAACCTCTCTACATATCGGCCAAGCACTCAGTAGGGTATCGGGCTACTACATGTATCGGTCAACAAGGAACCAAACCATCTCGAGCACTCATGTGTATTGTGCAACGCGTACCGTGCCCCTCTGTGTCATGCAATGTTGTGTCGTGCATCACATGCATATCGGGCAACCACATCATAACGGCCATCAGCATAACGTGTAGCTCGGCCAGAGGGATTGTTGGGTTTTCGAGGAGGCAGAGAAGGCAGCGAAAACAAAAATTTCTCCTCCCCAAACCCATAACAAGGAAACACATCAATGTCTATACAATAGGAAAGAATGGTTTGTGGAATCATACCTTGTCCCGAGGCTTTCTTGGAGACAATACCTCGCGCCTTGCACGGTCTACACCTCCGGTCTTGGACGGTGTCTGTGCATCTCCTGGTCGCACCGGGACTGACGACTCCTGGTCTCACAAGGACTTTCGGGATTGACAGCTATCCTTCGAGTGGCAGAAACCTCCCGCCTCTGAAGTAGTCCACGCAGACCACCTGGAACTCCAATCTCCTTGTCCCACAAGGAATTGGAAGGAGTCGCACCCTCCTGTCAGCGTACTAGTCGCCAACACGCTCTCTTGCCACTAGTCGCAACTACAGTTGTCTTTCCCTTGTTGTGCCTCCCTTATCGGGTAGCACTTGCTTGGGCTCTCTCTTGGTTACCAAAACCAGAGAGAACGACAACTTCATAGAACAACTGGTTGTATTGGGTTGTACTTTGAGAAGCCCCCAATACCCCTATATATAGGAGGGTCATGGGATAGGGTTCTCCATCCCGGGCAATGCGGGACTAAAAGCAGGAGTAGAAGGGTTCGAGATTTTCTTCACAAAACAACCAACTCGAAACTGAACCGATCGTTTCATTTCTAAAACGGTTGGTTGGGGACCTGAGCCGGTTGGTTGACACCTTAACCAATCGGTTGGGACACCTCAACCGGTCGGTTCACTTTTGAACCGGTCGGTTCGTGGTCCTGGTCAGTTCCCGATTGGCTTTCCATCTTTTGTTTCTAATTGGTATCGAATACCAATCCTTGTTCCAATCAAATTGGGCAAGTGAAACGAAAGGAAAATTCTCACCAATCCTACTTTACCAACTTGCTCAATTGCAACAGTTGAATCGATCATTTCAAAACTTGAAGCGATTTTTTCACCCTGTCCATGAGCCGATCGACTCACCACTTGAGCCGACCGGTTCACCAAGCTGAGTCGAATGGTTCATCACATGAGCCGATCGGTTGGGAGTGCAGATTGTGTAGAATCAGTCAATTCCAGTTTCAATCAATCAGATACTCTAATCAATCTGTCCAACACCTTGAACACTATGATTTTGAGCTATCAATCAATTGAGTGTTTAATTGAACTACTAAACTCCTTTTGTAATCAATCTAAACATTGTTTGTGGACAAAACTCCTCATCCAGGTTAAATCCTATGTGTGCGACCCTGCAGGTCCTTTTCACGTTGGTAGTGAATGTCCATAACACTTATGACTTCACAAGCAAAGAGCGGTGCCTAGTCACACATTAGTGCTACCCAAGTGAAATAGAAAGTTTGAGAACAACTTTCAATCCTACAATCCGTGAATGGTGTTACAATGAATGTATAATTCCTTTCTCACTGATATCCCGAATGAACTCGAGGCAAGGAACATTCATCATGTCAACGTTCATTCACTTTCTTGATCTCAGAGTAGATTGGAAGAGATATGCATAGCATCAATATCACATACTGATTCACACATGCGTGTGCACGCCTATTTCAATCCTACTCATCAAGTGGCCTTGGATATCAAACTCCCTCAGGAGGGACAAATCCCATATTTATCACTCACCCCTCAAAAGCCCCATGTGTCAAAGCCACCCAATCATCACCTTTATAACAACCCATGTTTCAGGACTGCATTTGATGATGTCAAAGTGTGCCCAATGACATGTGTTGAGTGTAGTGATTTCAGGTCACAGAATCACATTCACCACCATCACTGTGAGTACTGATTGTGACTACCATGTTATGGTTCCATGTGTCAAACTCACGGTGGGTCTGTCTGGTACACTTGTTCTCTAACAAGTACCTATGTGTTTGGTTTGATATCTCTATATCATGACTAATGAGATTATGTCATCAACCAACACCATAATCTAGTCTTGTGTGTCATTACTGTCTATCTACCTTCCACAATGACATCCGACTAGGGACATAACAAGAATGTACAAACTCTTAGCATCCGTATGATCTCATCATTCAGGTCCTTAACCTGAAAGCATACGTCATTGAGTACTGTCATTCTCTAGACATTCAATCTGTTCTATCACTATCTCATATGACTGAACTAGAAAGAATTGGAAGCTTTCCTTTGATGTTTATCAAATCAATCTTAATGTATCCCACCAATCATCCCATGATTGGCTCTCAGGGCATACATACCAACAGACTCCCACTTGCACTGTGAGCCAATCACCCTTGAATCATATTCATAGTGATCTTCAAACATGTCCCACATGTTACTGTGCTCTTGTGCCAACATAGTGAGTTATGGCAACACCTTGCCAAAGTAAATATTAATTGCATGTCTCTCATCTCTTCGCTGTACGTCATACGTATGAGATGGAGTTGCCGTAATATGCGATCTTGTATTCCTTTGCTAACCTTTAGCCACATTGCATGATCAGGGATTCCATACTTGTCATCAATGAGCGGAATATCTATAAGTTCATCTCATGAACTTCTAGATCCATATGGTATCCACTACTGTTCTCTAACACATAGATACTCGGCATTTCCGTTTAAATGGTTTTATTGGAACACTTCCAATGATCAACAAACTTTCACTTTTATACATCCTATATATATTTTGTGATTAATTTTCTATCCTTTCGGAAGTTCGCATCAATGTAACCACTTACATTGAACTCTTCCTTATCTCCATAGAACTAGTACTTCTCAAGTACTTATCAAGTTCTTATGGTTTCCAGTAACCCTTACTGGAAGTAGACATACATCCACTCGTCATGTCCCACATACGAGTTTTCAGGATGAGCACATCATATTGTCATGTCGTAACCCTTCAGTATAGATTGCCAATGTATGCTTTCTCTTTTCGGGTTAAGAGATTTTCGAGAACTATCTTTATAGATCTCTATTCCTATCACATAGGAAACATCTCTATCTTCCTTAAAGATAATTTCCACTTTTGAATTTCCATTCTAGAACATTTCCATTTCACATCAACATGTGGAATGTGAATACGCTCCCACTAAATCACAGATCCCTTCTTTATCTTTGACATATCAGTCAAACCCTTTGACTATATCATCAAAGTAAAGATCCAATTCTGAGTTTCTTGTACTCAATCAATCACATTGATTAGTCCATTGTAACTTATAGACTTCATTTGCATTAGTGGATTCATAAACCTTATAGGTTGTGTCACATACACATCCTTGTTTTATTCCTCATAGGAATGCGGTTTTAGTATCCATATGCCAAATGTCTTAGTCATTAAATTGCAAACATCATCCTTCTCAAAATGTTATCCATGTGTCTTAACACTTAAGACTTATTCGCACTTATGTATTTTATTCCAATGGGTGCTACCATCAAGGTCATACCTTATGGTTCACATGGATGTCATTTAGGATGTAATGGTCATAAACCATAACTCAAAATTCGGTTCCTCATATTCATCTAGATAGTTGACTCATCACATGAACAATTCATCACATAGATAATTGAGGTGTATCCGTCAAGGATATAAGAACTCACAACTCCTTGTGATTCTCAATGTCCTTTATAGTGTGGGGTATTCATTTATTAAGAAGAATTCAGTTATTTGATAATCATTCTCTAACTCCTTAGAGTATGATTCCTTCTTGATTTAGATATCACCATGCCTTAATCATGAGTTCACTATGATACACTATCATAATCACTCATAAGGATCTCAAACATTTGGTCCAAGTATTATATTCATTGATCTCATCAAGAATTAATACTTTACCAAATTTGCACTTCATCTATGATAATCTTGAACACTTCAAGATATTCATATTGGTATTTCTCTAAACACCATTTGAAGTATTAGCATTTGTTCCAATAAGTATGTAAATACATCACATGTATTATACCTAATAGGATAATCATTCTCCCACTACCATTAGTGAAGATTGATTAATCATGTTCAAGATATTCATGTCTCTTACTGGTTTTCTAACCAAAAGAGTCTAGATTTATCCATCACATGGAAATTAGAAATGAATTTCTCATGATTGATGCTAATTTGATTGTTTGAGTTATCTATAACTTTTAGGTATCATTTTATCTTATGCATATCAAATACCACAAGATAAACAAGGCATTTCCACAAAGATCACATTTTTAGAAATTGAAACATCTCTTTATTGATTGCCATCATTGTTATACAATATGTAAAAATAAAGTGTTTCCATCTATTGGAAAATATGAAATAGCAATTCATAACTGTATTACATGCCTTTTAGGCTGAAAATAAACTAAAGTACTCTTATCTATGGAGAGAACACTTGCCCCATTTATTGATTGCTTTACACTTTACATCTTGGTATCATATACATAAAAAAGTGTTACAAGTTTACTTTCATGACACCTTTAAGTAGAGACGATTGTCGCCTCCTTCTTCTTTTGTTCTTCCAGATAGAGAGGACAATTCCTTTTCCAATGTCCTGGCTTTTGACAATGGTGGCAATTTCCTTTCTTGGTCATGCGTCCCTTGGCCTTGAGAGCTGAAGATGACTTGGGCTCCTAGCTAGCATCAGAACCTTTCTTAGCTTTGCCCTTTCCCTTGCGTTTGTACTTGCCTTTCTTGCTCGTGATCACCATCACAGACTTAGGCTTGTCCTTCTTCATCTGTATCTCAGCTGTCCTCAACATGCCCAACAACTCTGACAGTGGCCTATCAAAGTTGTTCATGTTGTAGTTCATCACAAACTAACTGTAGGATTCTGGCAACGATTGCAGTATCACGTCAGTAGACAACTCTTAGCTCAGTTGAAATCCCAGTCTTGTCAGGTTCTCCACATACCCAATCATCTTGAGTGTGTGAGGACCAATTGGATCTCCTTCTGTCATGATGCACTTGAACAATGCCCTTGAGACATTGTATCTCTCTTTCCATGCTTGATCTTCATACATGTTTCTAAGATGTTGAATCATCTCAATGACATCCAAGTTCTCATGTTGTATCTGCAACTCGTGGTTCATAGAGCACAACATCAAGCACTTTGCATCAATGGCATCATCAGAATGCTTCTTGTAAGCATCCCTTTCTGCCTTTGGTGCATTAGGAGCAGGTTCCTCTGGAATTGGAGTATCTTGGACATAGAGCTTTCGCTCTTGAGTGAGAACAATTCTCAATGTCATATACCATTCGTGGAAGTTTTTCCCATTTATCTTGTCCTTTTCAAGGACCGATCTCAAAGAAAAGTGATTGTTGTTTGTCGTCATTTGTACTACAAAAGGAAATATGCAATTTTAGTCCAAAAACTCATTTTTGACTTATTTGATTGATTTGAAAAGTTGACAATATAATTAGGCCTTTAATTAATTATCGCTCCCACTATTTTACTTCAAATTGATAGCCCTCACCATCAATTCTGAAGATTGATGCGTATAACCATCTAGTGGGCAAGATCCTAAAATCCTCTAAGTCGTGGACCAGCTTGGGCTGTCACCCACAACTTGGATCTCTCAGGTAGGAAACTCTTGCCAATTACATCTTATGCAACTATTGATAAGATGTCATATGCAACTCCTTGCCATGATCATATCCATGCCTCAAGGTCCTAGATCCTATCTAGGTCACCTTGTTAAGTCTGACCCAAAGCCAACACGATGAATATGCACCCTGCTTGGGCTGACCCACACATTCATCCTTCACACTTCCCCGAGATAGACGGTGCACCATGCTTGGGCGTGCCCACACTTGGTCGATTACGTTTTTCACATGTGTCGCATTTGGAAGGCATCTAAAACATAATATTCAATGAGGGATTTGGTTTTTATATACATATACATATCCAATCACCACAATACATAGTGCGTATCATATACATGCTATATCCCACAGAACACATGCAAAATGATAAAAGTGATGATTATGGCCATCCTAATGTGATTCCTCAAGCCAAGAGGAATCACGGTCATCTAGGTCTACATCACATGCAACCTGTACAAGATGAACTCTGTGTTTTGCCTTTCTGGGTTTGATCAACTCATCACATGACTGATCGGCTCGCCATCAGGCTGGTCAGTTGGGTGCCACCAGCCGATCGGTTGGCTCCTCCAAACTGATCGGTTCGCCTGGTCATCGTGCATCTCATCATGGCCGCCACCCGCTCGTCTTGATCCTCGAACCAGTCATCAATCGATCGGCTCACTCCTTGAACCGATCGTCTGGAACGTCAACTGATCAGTTCACTCCTTGAACCGATCGTCTCAGCTATCGTCAGGATGTCCTCTGTTCTTTGACATAACATGAAATAAAATTCTATCCTATTTTACATTGTAAAAGGAGAAACCTCGAGTTACATTCGAGGGGAGAAAATGTAGGAAAGAAATCTCACATTATTTTGAGTTACATCAGGAATAAGAGAAGGAAGATCGGTGCACAGACCAAGATGCAAGCAACTACATACAAACATACACAGATAGGGTTTATTGGCCATAACCACACTATACATCCACCACAAAACTTGTTTAAGGACAACGCGTATCGAGTGCATTAATAATACATATCATATATGTAAATTGGGATTTGTGGATTTAGGATTGGACATGCATAAAGCCAATTTTATTCGCATCGTATGCAATAAATAAAGGCGACAAACAAAAATCGATCATATCGATAATCCTAAAGTATAGAGCAGATGATGTGGCTATGATACCACTCTTGGGTTTTAGAGGAGACAGAGAAGGCAACAAAAATAAAACTTTCTCCTCCCCAAACCCATAACAAGGAAATGCGTCAACGTCTATACAATAGGAAAGGATGGTTTGTGGAATCATACCTTGTCCCAAGGCTTTCTCGGTGACAATACCTCGTGCCTTGCATGGTCTTCAGCTTCGGTCTTGGACGGTGTCTGTGCAGCTCCCGGTCGCACCGGGACTGACGACTCCCGGTCTCGCCGGGACTGTCGGGATTGATAGTTGTCCTCGGAGCGGCAAAAACCTCCCGCCTCTGAAGTAGTCCACACGGACCACCTGGAACTCTAATCTCCTTGTCCCACAAGGCATTGGAAGGATTCACACCCTCCTATCCGCATACTAGTCACCAACACACTCTCCTGCCACCAGTCACAACTATAGTTGTCTTTCCCTTGTTGTACCTCCCTTATCGGGTCGCACTTGCTCAGGCTCCATATCAGTTAACAAAACCAGAGAGAATGACAACTTCACAGAGCAACTGGTTGTACTGGGTTTTACTTTGAGAAGCCCCCAATACCCCTATATATAGGAGGGTCATGGGCCAGGGTTCTCCATCCCGGGCAATGTGGGACTAAAAGCAGGACTAGAAGGGTTCGATATTTTCTTCACAAAACAACCAACTCGCAACCTGAACCGATCATTTCATTTCTGAAACGGTCGGTTGGGGACCTGTGCCGGTCGGTTGACACCTCAACTGATCGGTTGGGACACCTCAACCGGTCGATTCACTTCTGAACTGGTCTGTTCGTGGTCCTGGTCAATTCCCGATTGACTTTCCATATTTTGTTTCTAATTGGTATCGAATACCAATCCTTGTTCCAATCAAATTGGGAAAGTGAAACGAAAGGAAAATTCTCACCAATCCTACTTTCCCAACTTGCTCGGTTGCAATAGTTTAACCGATCGTTTCAACACTTGAAGCGATTGTTTCACCCTGTCCATGAGCCAAAAGACTCACCACCTGAGCCGACCAGTTCACCAAGCTGAGCCGATCGGTTCATCACATGAGCCGATCAGTTGGGAGTGCAGATTGTGCAGAATCAGTCAATTGCAATTTCAATCAATCTGATACTCTAATCAATCTGTCCAACACCTTGAACACTATGATTTTGAGCTATCAATCAATTGAGTGTTTAATTCAACTACTAAACTCCTTTAGTAATCAATCTAAAAATTTTTTGTGTACAAAACTCCTCTTCCAGGTTAAATCCTATGTGTGTGACCCTGCAGGTCCTTTTCACGTTGGCAGTGAAAGTCCATAACACTTATGACTTCACAAGCAAAGAGCGGTGCCTAGTCACACATCAGTGCTACCCAAGTGAAATAGAAAGTTGGAGAACAACTTTCAATCCTACAATCTGTGAATGGTGTTACATCGAATGTATATTTCCTTTGTCACTGATATCCCGAATGAACTCAAGGCATGGAACGGTCATCCTGTCAACGTTCATTCACTTTCTTGATCTCAGAGCATATTGGAAGAGATATGTATGCCATCAATATCACATATTGATTCACACATGCATGCACATGCCTATTTCAATCCTACTCATCAAGTGGCCTTGGATATCAAACTCCCTCAGGAGGGACAAATACCATATCTATCACTCACCCCTCAAAAGCCCTATGTGTCAAAGCCACCCAATCATCACCTTTATAACAACCCATGTTTCAGGATTGCGTTTGATGATGTCAAAGTGTGACCAACGACATGTGTTGAGTGTAGTGATTTCAAGTCAAAGAATCACATTCACCACCATCACTGTGAGTACTGCCTGTGACTACCATGTCATGGTTCCATGTGTCAAACTCACGGTGGGTCTGTCTGGTACACTTGTTCTCTAACAAGTACCTATGTGTTTGGTTTGATATCTCTATATCATGACTAATGAGATTCTGTCATCAACCAACACCACAATCTAGTCTTGTGTGTCATTGTTGTCTATCTACCTTCCACAATGACATCTGACTAGGGACATAACAAGAATATACAAACTCTTAGCATCCGTATGGTCTCATCGTTCAGGTCCTTAACCTGAAAGCATACGTCATTGAGTACTGTCATTCTCTAGACATTCAATCTGTTCTATCACTATCTCATATGACTGAACCAGAAAGAATTGGAAGCTTGCCTTTGATGTTTATCAAATCAATCTTAATGTATCCCACCAATCATCCCATGATTGGCTCTCATGGCATACATACCAACAGACTCCCACTTGCACTGTGAGTCAATCACCCTTGAATCATATTCATAGTGATCTTCAAACATGTCCCACATGTTACTGTGCTCTTGTGCCAACATAGTGAGTTATGGAAACACCTTGCCAAAGTCAATATTAATTGCATGTCTCTCATCTCTTCACTGTACATCATACGTATGAGATGGAGTTGCCGTAATATGCGATCTAGTATTCCTTTGCTAACCTTTAGCCACATTGCATGATCAAGGATTCCATACTTGTCATCAATGAGCGGAATATCTATAAGTTCATCTCATGAACTTCCAGATCCATATAGTATCCACTGCTGTTCTCTTACACATAGATACTCGGTATTTCCTTTTAAATGGTTTTATTGGAACACTTCCAATGATCAACAAACTTTCACTTTTAAACATCCTATATATATTTTGCGATTAATTTTCTATCCTTTCGGAAGTTCGCATCAATGTAACCACTTACATTGAACTCTTCCTTATCTCCATAGAACTAGTACTTCTCAAGTACTTATCAAGTTCTTATGGTTTCCAGTAACCCTTATTGGAAGTAGATGGACATCCACTCATCATGTCCCACATACAAGCTATCAGGATGAGCACATCATATTGTCATGTCCTACATACAAGATGATGAATGCATTTTGTTCTTGCCATGTCGATACATGCAAGATAATGGGATGATTACATACATGAGAGATCCATATCTATTCTTAGTGTTCCCATTCTTCATAAGAATTGGACACTTGGCCTTGGGATACTAACTCCATGTAGCATGGACAAGTTTTCTCCCACTAAATCTATGCATACTGAACCCTTCAGTACAGATTGCCAATGTATGCTTTCTCTTTTCAAGTCAAGAGATTTTCGAGAACTATCTCTATATATCTCTATTCCTATCACATAGGAAACATCTATATCTTACTTGAAGATAATTTCCACTTTTGGATTTCCATTCTAGAACATTTCCATTTCACATCAACATGTGGAATGTGAATACGCTCCCACTAAATCATAGATCCCATCTTTATCTTTGAGATATCAGTCAAACCCTTTGACTATATCATCAAAGTGAAGATCCAATTCTAAGTTGTTTTTACTCAATCAATCACATTGATTAGTCCATTGTAACTTATAGACTTCATTTGCATTAGTGGATTCATAAACCTTATAGGTTGTGTCACGTACACATCCTTGTTTTATTCCTCATAGGAATGTAGTTTTAGTATCCATATGCCAAATGTCTTAGTCATTAAGTTGCAAACATCATCCTTCTCAAAATGTTATCCATGTGTCTTAACACTTAAGACTTATTCATGCTTATGGATTTTATTCCAATGGGTGCTACCATCAAGGTCATACCTTATGGTTCACATGGATGTCATTTAGGATGTAATGGTCATAAACCATAACTCAAAATTCAATTCCTCATATTCATCTAGATAGTTGACTCATCACATGAACAACTCATCACATAGATAATTGAGGTGTATCCATCAAGGATATAAGAACTCAAAACTCCTTGTGATTCTCAATGTCCTTTATTAGTGTGGGGTATTCTTTTATTAAGAAGAATTTAGTTATTTGATAATCATTCTCTAACTCCTTAGAGTATGATTCCTTATTGATTTAGACATCACCATACCTTAATCATGAGTTCACTAAGATACACTATCATAATCACTCATAAGGATCTCAAACATTTGGTCCAAGTATTTCATTCATTGATCTCATCAAGAATTAATACTTTACCAAATTTGCACTTCATCTATGATAATCTTGAACACTTCAAGATATTCATATTGGTATTTCTGTAAACACCATTTGAAGTATTAGCATTTGTTCCAATAAGTATGTAAATACATCACATGTATTATACCTTATAGGATAATCATTCTCCCACTACCATTAGTGAAGATTGATTAATCATGTTCAAGATATTCATGTCTCTTACTAGTTTTCTAACCAAAAGAGTCTAGATTTATCCATCACATGGAAACTAGAAATGAATTTCTCATGATTGATGCTAATTTGATTGTTTGAGTTATCTATAACTTTTAGGTATCATTTTATCCTATGCATATCAAATACCACAAGATAAACAAGGCATTTCCACAAAGATAATATCTTTAGAAATTGAAACATCTCTTTATTTATTGCCATCATTGTCATACAATATGCAAAAATAAAGTGTTTCCATCTATTGGCAAATATGAAATAGCAGTTCATAACTGTATTACATGCCTTTTAGGCTGAAAAGAAACTAAAGTACTCTTATCTATGGCGGCAACACTTGCCCCATTTATTGAGTGCTTTACACTTTACATCTTGGTATCATATACCTCAAAGAGTGTTACAAGTTTACTTTCATGACACCTTTAAGTAGAGACGGATGTCGCCTCCTTCTTCTTTTGTTCTTCCCGATAGAGAGGACAATTCCTTTTCCAATGTCTTGGCTTTTGACAATGGTGGCAATTTCATTTCTTGGTCACGCCTCCCTTGGCCTTGAGAGTTGAAGGCGACTTGGGCTCCTGGCTAGCATGAGAACCTTTCTTAGATTTGCCCTTGCCCTTGCGTTTGGACTTGCCTTTCTTGCTCGTGATCACCATCACAGACTTAGTCTTGTCCTTCTTCATCTGTATCTCGACTGTCCTCGACATGCCCAACAACTCTGACAGTGGCCTATCAAAGTTGTTCATGTTGTAGTTAATCACAAACTAACTGTAGGATTCTGGAAATGATTGCAGTATCACGTCAGTAGCCAACTCTTGGCTCAGTGGAAATCCCAGTCTTGTCAGGTTCTCCACATACCCAATCATCTTGAGTGTGTGAGGACCAACTGGATCTCCTTCTGTCATGATGCACTTGAACAGTGCCATTGAGACATTGTATCTCTCTTGCCGTGCTTGATCTTCATACATGTTTCTAAGATGCTGAATCATCTCAATGACACCCATGTTCTCATGTTGTCTCTACAACTCATGGTTCATAGAGCACAACATCAAGCACTTTGCATCAATGGCATCATCAGAATGCTTCTTGTAAGCATCCCTTTCTGCCTTTGGTGCATTAGGAGCAGGTTCCTCTGGAATTGGAGTATCCAGGACATAGAGCTTTTGCTCTTGAGTGAGAACAATTCTCAATGTCCTATACCAGTCGTGGAAGTTTGTCCCATTTAGCTTGTCCTTTTCAAGGACCGATCGCAAAGAAAAGTGATTGTCGTTTGTCATCATTTGTACTACAAAAGGAAATATGCAATTTTAGTCCAAAAACTCATTTTTGACTTATTTGAATGATTTGAAAAGTTGATGATATTATTATGCCTTTAATTAATTATCACTCCCACTATTTCACTTCAAATTGATTGCCCTCACCATCAATTCGGAAGATTGCAGTGTACAACCTTCAAGTGGGCAAGATCCTAAAATCCTCTAAGTCATGGACCAGCTTGGGCTGTCACCCACAACTTAGATCTCTCAGGTAGGCAACTCTTACCAATTGCATCATATGAAACTCTTGATAAGATGTCATATGCAACTCCTTGACATGATCATCTCCATGCATCAAGGTGCTAGATCCTATCTAGGTCACCTTGTTAAGTCCGACCCAAAGCCAACACGATGAATATGCACCCTGCTTGGGCAGACCCACACATTCATCCTTCACACTTCCACGAGATAGACGGTGCACCATGCTTGGGCGTGCCCACACTTGGTCGATCAAGTTTTCCACGTGTGTCACATTTGGAAGGCATCTAAAACTTAATATTCAATGAGGGATTTGGTTTTTATATACATATACATATCCAATCACCACCATACATAGTACGTATCATATACATGCTATATCCCACAGAAAACATGCAAAATGATAAAAGCGATGATTATGGCCATCCTAATGTGATTCCTCGAGCCAAGAGGAATCACGGTCATCTAGGTCTACATCACATGCAACCTGTACAAGATGAACTCTGTGATTTTCCTTTCTGGGTTTGATCAACTCATCACATGACTGATCGGCTCGCCATTAGGCTGGTCGGCTGGGTGCCACCAGCCAATCGGTTGGCTCCTCCAACCGATCGGTTCACCTGGTCATCGTGCATCTCGTCATGGCCGCCACCGCTCATCTCGATCCTCAAACCGGACATCAACCGATCAGCTGACTCCTTGAACCGATCGTCTGGAATGTCAACTGATCTGTTCATTCCTTGAACCGATCATCTCAGCTGTCTTTAGGATGTCCGCCGTTCTTCGACATAACAGGAAATAAAATTCTATCCTATTTTACATTATAAAAGGAGAAACCTCGAGTTACATTCGAGGGGAGAAAAGGTAGGAAAGAAATCTCAAATTATTTCGAGTTACATCAGGAATAAGAGAAGGAAGATCAGTGTGTAGACCGAGATGCAAGCAACCACATACAACCATACACATATAGGGTTTATTGGCCATAACCACAATATACATCCACCACAAAACTTGTTTAAGGGCGACACGTATCGAGTGCATTAATTAATACATATCATATATGAAAATTGGGATTTGTGGATTTAGGATTGGACATGCATAAAGCCAATTTTATTCGCATTGTATGCAATAAATAAAGGCGACAAACCAAAATCGATCATATCGATAATCCTAAAGTATAGAGAAGATGACGTGGCTCTGATACCATTATTGGGTTTTAGAGGAGGCAGAGAAGGCATCAGAAACAAAAATTTCTACTCCCCAAACCCATAACAAGGAAACGCGTCAACATCTATACAATAGGAAAGGATGGTTTGTGGAATCATACCTTGTCCTGAGGCTTGTTCGGCGACAATACCTCGCGCCTTGCGCGGTCTTCACCTTCGGTCTTGGACGGTGTCTGTGCAGCTCCTGGTCGCACCGGGACTGATGACTCCTGGTCTCACCGGGACTGTCGGGATTGACAGCTGTCCTCTGAGCTGCAGAAACCTCCTGCCTCTGAAGTAGTACACATGAACCACCTGGAACTCCAATCTCCTTGTCCCACAAGGAATTAGAAGGAGTCACACCCTCCTATCAGCGTACTAGTCGCCAACACACTCTCCTGCCAGTAGTCGCAACTGCAGTTGTCTTTCCCTTGCTGTGCCTCCCTTATCGGGTAGCACTTGCTCGGGCTCTCTCTCAGTTACCAAAACTAGAGAGAAAGACAACTTCACAGAGCAACTGGTTGTACTGGGTTGTACTTTGAGAAGCCCCCAATACCCCTATATATAGGAGGGTTATGGAATAAGGTTCTCCATCCTGGGCAATGCGGGACTAAAAGAAGGAGTAGAAGGGTTCGAGATTTTCTTCACAAAACAACCAACTCGCATCCTGAACCGATAGTTTCATTTCTGAAACGGTCAGTTGGGGACCTGAGTCGATCAGTTGACACCTCAACTGATTGGTTGGGACACCTCAACCGGTCAGTTCACCTCTGAACTGGTCGGTTCGTGGTCCTGGTCAGTTCCCGATTGACTTTCCATCTTTTGTTTCTAATTGGTATCAAATAACAATCCTTGTTCCAATCAAATTGGGCAAGTGAAATGAAAGGAAAATTCTCACCAATCCTACTTTCCCAACTTGCTCGGTTACAACAGTTGAACCGATTGTTTCAACACTTGAAGCCATTGTTTCACCCTGTCCATGAGCCAATCGACTCACCACCTGAGCCGATCGGTTCACCAAGCTGAGCCGATCAGTTCATCACATGAGCCGATCGATTGGGAGTGCAGATTGTGCTGAATGATCAAATTGCAGTTTCAATCAATCCGATACTCTAATCGATTTGTCTAACACATTGAACACTATGATTTTGAGCTAGCAATCAATTGAGTGTTTAATTGAACTACTAAACTCCTTTAGTAATCAATCTAAACATTATTTGTGGACAAAACTCCTCTTCTAGGTTAAATCCTATGTGTGTGACCCTGCAGGTCCTTTTCACGTTGGCAGTGAAAGTCCATAACACTTATGACTTCACAAGCAAAGAGCGGTGCCTAGTCACACATCAGTGCTACCCTAGTGAAATAGAAAGTTGGAGAACAACTTTCAATCCTACAATCTATGAATGGTGTTACATCAAATGTATAATTCCTTTTTCACTAATATCCCGAATGAAATCGAGGCATGGAACAGTCATCCTGTCAACATTCATTCACTTTCTTGATCTCAGAGCAGATTGGAAGAGATATGTATGACATCAATATCACATACTGATTCACACATGCGTGTGCATGCCTATTTCAATCCTACTCATCAAGTGGCCTTGGATATCAAACTCCCTCAGGAGGGACAAATCCCATATCTATCACTCACCCCTCAAAAGCCCCATGTGTCAAAGCCACCCAATCATCACCTTTATAACAACCCATGTTTTAGGACTGCGTTTGATGATGTCAAAGTGTGCCCAACGACATGTGTTGAGTGTAGTGATTTCAGGTCAAAGAATCACATTAACCACCATCACTGTGAGTACTGACTGTGACTACCATGTCATGGTTCCATGTGTCAAACTCACGGTGGGTCTATCCGGTACACTTGTTCTCTAACAAGTACCTATGTGTTTGGTTTGATATCTCTATATCATGACTAATGAGATTCTGTCATCAACCAACACCACAATATAGTCTTGTGTGTTATTGCTATCTATCTACCTTCCACAATGACATCCGACTAGGGACATAACAAGAATGTACAAACTCTTAGCATCCGTATGATCTCATCATTCAGGTCCTTAACCTGAAAGCATACATCATTGAGTACTATCATTCTCTAGACATTCAATCTGTTCTATCACTATCTCATATGACTGAACCAGAGAGAATTGGAAGCTTGCCTTTGATGTTTAACAAATCAATCTTAATGTATCCTACCAATCATCCCATGATTGGCTCTCATGGCATACATACCAACAGGGATATCGTGCAACGACGCGTGTGCGCAAGGTGTATATCGGCCTAAAAGCCTAGCGTACAACTCCTCTAGAGAACATGTCACACAATGGTGCGTCGTTCCCTAAGCCTGTATCAGGCAACCGATATCAAGCAACCGATATCAGGAATCCATGTGCAACGACACGTCGGGCAACATGCATAAAAGCTAGGGTTACTATCGGTCATCACCACAATGCCATAACGCCCTGCCCAAGCTAGACATTGAGCTTGCTATCATCCAGGGTGAAACGAGTACTAGGCTATCATCTCAAGGTTACGTGCATCGGGCAGCACAACAGGGAACAACGCCCAAAGGTGCAACTCATCCTGACGTTCTTCCAACCTAGCCATGACCTATCGGCCAAAACGCAAGGCAACAACTGAGGTGTAACGCCTGACACACGAAGGTCAGCAACCAGGAGCAACGCCTGACACAACCACAACATGTGTCGTCCAAGGCTCAAGATCAAGAGGTGATATTGGGCAACACCAACCCCAAGGCCATATCCGCCATGATGCAACCCGACAGGGTCACCATCGACCTCAAGCACAAGGGCACCAAAACCTTAATGGATCAAGAAGATGACTAACCTCTCAACTATCAAGAGAGAGGGGTCTTGCCAAGCTTCTTGACACCAATCAAGCAACACAAGGTTCAACCAAAACCAAGGTCTACAACCACTACAAAGCTCACCTCTAGGATCCATGGTGAGAGAAGGGTGTTGCTCAAGCCACTAGAATACAAGCTCACCTCTCAACTCAAACGAGAGAGGAGTATTTCTCATATTTCTAGAGTTCAACCTCACTTCTCTAGACCAAAGAAGGGAGAGGGGTGTTGCTCAATAAGAAACCATAGAACATGGTTTGGCCTACAAGAACAACTAAACAAGAAACTAAACTAGCAACATGAATAGCCAACATGATCACAAGAAACATACAAGAACATAGGAGAGGTAATACAGTTAGGGTTAGGAGTTATGTAACCCGCCTTAAGCAAGCTCCAAGCTCCAAGCACCACCAAGGAAGAAGAGCAAGGCACTCTAGGGTTCGACCACCACTAGAGGAAGAAGGAAACTCAAAGGAAAGGATCATCCACCAAGCTTGCAAAAGAAGAGGGTGTCGTGCACCAAGGGAGAGGGAGACTAAGGAACTAAAGGGATCCTTAGCAAGAGAAAGGGAACACATATATAGTAAAGGATGGAGGAGAAACCAAGGTAAGATAAGGCAAGGTGTCGCCCACCTAGGGACACTTGTCCATGGCAAAGCCACCACTCTAACATGCCCTAAACACATGTCCAAGGCCATTGCCACATGCAAGCATCAAACACCAAGTGTCCACTAGTGGTGACACAAATGAGGTCAAAGAGGGTCAAAGGGTCCATGAGCGACACACCCACACCATGGCCGACACACACCCTGGGCGACACACCACAGGCCGACACAAGCACAGGCCGACACACCTAGGCCGACACAAGGTCCAAAGAAGCAAAGACAAGGCACCGCAAACCCCACCAAGGCTCAACCAAGCCCAAAGGAACTCAAGCAACGAGCCCAACCCTTCCTCTCAACACTAGAGGAAACAAGGATAGGGAGGAAGACCTCACAAGGTGACAAACTTGCCCACAAACCCTAGACTTGGGTTAATTGCAAGTAACACCTCCAGCTCTCAACAAAGCACAAACAAACCCTAATCACCACTAAAGGTGATTAGCAAGAAACTAAGCATCAAGGTTAAGCAAAGCAAACATGATAAGCCCTAAACGGAGGTCAGGGTCCTTACAAGCTAACCCCCTACAAAGGGATTTCATCCCCGAAATCCGAAGAGAAAAGCAAGGGATACTTCCTCCTCATCTCTTCCTCAAGCTCCCACGTGGCTTCCTCAATGCCATGATGATGCCAAAGAACCTGTACAAGAACCAGGTCCTTCCTCTTCAGCTTCTTAACTCTTCTGTCAAGGATCATCACAGGACCTTCCTCATAGGTCACATCTTCATCAAACTCAACTTCGACTGACTATATCACTGACCCTGTATCCGGATGACTTTCTTCAGCATACTAACATGGAACACTGGATGTAACCTATGCAACTCTGGCGGCAACTCTAACTCGTAAGCTACCTTGCCAATACGTGCTATGACTGAGTATGGCCCCATATACCTGGGTGCTAGCTTACCCTTCCGGCCAAACCTTAGCACACCTTTCCACATTGAGACTTTAAGATACACTTTGTCTCCTACCTGGAACTCAAAAGGTCGTTAGCGATTTTCTATGTAAGACTTCTGCATGTCCTGTGCCGCTTTCCACTATTGCTATATCACTTTGATCTTTTCTGTCATCTGTTGCACTAACTCAGGACCCAAACGATGATATTCACCAGACTCATACCAACACAACGGAGATCTGCACTTCCTGCCATATAAGGCCTCATAAGGAGCCATATCAATGTTCCACTGATAACTATTGTTGTAGGCAAACTCTATCAAACTGAGATGTACCTCCCAACTGCCTAGGAATTACAAAACACAAGTTTGAAGGAGATCCTCCAAAGTCTGAATAGTCCTCTTAGACTGTCCATATGTCTGCGGGTGGAAGGCAGTACTGAACCTCAACTGCGTTCCCAACGCTTGGTGCAACTATTCCCAGAAACGACTCGTGAACTGAGGACGTCTGTCAGAAACTATCATTGCTGGCACACCGTGCAAATGTACTATCTCATCTACATATACTCGAGCGAGCTTCTCGACTGTGTACGTTGTCTTTACCGATATGAAATGGGTAGACTTCGTCAATCTATCCACTATTACCCAAATGGAATTATGATTCTTAGTCATCCTGGGCAGACCAACTACGAAATCCATGGTTATATGATCCCATTTCCACTGTGGTATCGGCAGGGGTTGCAATGTACCTGTTGGCTTCTGATGCTCAGCTTTGACTTGCTGGCATACCACACACCTAGCCACAAACTCGACTACATCTTTCTTCAAACTGGGCCACCAATACAAGTCCTTCAGACTATGATACATCTTGGTGACTCCTGGATGCATAGCATACATCGATGTGTGTGCTTCCTCGAGCACTAGCTTCCTCAGATCATCAACATCGGGGAACACCATCCTATCATGATAGCAAACTAGTCCATCCTCGAACTCATGGAACACATCATGCTTTTCATTTCCAAACTCTGATCTGATCAACTATAATGTATCATCTGTTTGTTGTGCATCTTTGATTTTCTGTCTTAGCATAGGCTTGACTTGCATATGTGCTAAAAGTCTAACTAATAAGGAAACTTCCATCTGCACATTCATCTGCCGGAAAGAGACAAACATTCCCATATATGGCATACCAGGGAACTTAACTTTGTCTTCTTTGAAGAAAGAGAAGAAGACTTTTGGCTAAGCGCATCAGCTACCACATTCACCTTACCAGGATGATACTTGATGGTGCAGTCGTAATCATTGATTAGCTCCATCCATCGGCGCTGTTGCATGTTTAGCTCATTCTGCAAAAAGATGTACTTCAGGTTCTTATGATCTATAAAGATCTGACACACTTCCCCCTAAATATAGTGTCTCCAAATCTTTTACGCATGAACCACCACTACCAACTCCAAGTAATGAGTCGGGTAGTTCTCCTCGTGTTTCTTAAGCTATCGTGAGGCAAAAGAGACCACATGATCTTCCTGCATCAACACACAACCAAAACCTTTCTTGGAAGCATCGCAGAAAACAACATAGCCCTTTCCAGGCTCTGGCAGCACTAGCACTGGAGCACTAGTCAGCTTTTCCTTCAAACTTTAGAAAGCTTGCTGACAACGGTCATCCCAAACAAAAGGTACATCCTTTCTAGTCAACTTCGTCATTGGGAACATAATCACACTGAAGTCCTTGATAAACCTTTTGTAGTATCCTGCTAAACCCAGGAAACTATGAACTTCCGTCGACATCTTAGGCTGTTCCCATTCTGCAACGGATTCCACTTTCTTCGGGTCCACTTTGACTCCTTCCGCAGATATCACATGACCCAAGAAAGTCACTTCTTCCAACCAGAAATCACACTTACTAAACTTGGCATACAACTGATGTTGACGAAGAAGAGTCAACGCTAGTCGAAGATGTCACTCATGCTCTTGCTTGTCCCGACTATAGATCAAGATGTCATCTGTAAAGACTACTACAAACTAATCTAGAAAAGCTTGGAACACTCGATTCATCAGATCCATGAAAGCACTAGGTGCATTGGTTAGCCCAAACGGCATAACCACAAACTCGAAGTGACTATACCTCATCCTAAAAGTTGACTTTGGTATGTCATCCACCTTAATCCTCAACGGATGATATCCGGACCGTAGATCGATCTTTGAAAACACTGTAGAACCACACAACTGATCAAACATATCATCTATCCTTGGAAACGGGTACCTATTCTTGATCGTGACTTTGTTCCACTACCGATAATCTATACATAACCGCATCGATCCATCCTTCTTGTTAACAAACAACACTGGAGCACCCCAAGGTGATGTACTTGGTCAGATGAAACCTTTCTCCAACAACTCTTGTAACTGCTTCTTAAGCTCTGCCATCTCCACTGGAGCCATCCTATACGGTGTCTGTGCAACTGGCTGCGTTCCTGAAACCAGATTGATCTCGAAATCAATCTCTCAGGGTAGAGGAACACCAGGAAACTCATCAGGAAACACATCGGCAAACTCTCGGACAACCGACACCTCTTCAAGGCTAGGACCTTTCTCCTTGGTATCCACAACGTGAGCTAAGAACGCCTCACATCCTTGTCGTAACAACGTTTTTGCTACCATAGCTGATACTAGACACATTGGAAGAATCTTCCTATCTCCTTGGAAGATCCACTTCTCTCCATCATCATCAAACACTGCCTGCTTGGAAACACAGTCCAAAACAACCTTATACTTCTCTAACGTATCCATCCCAAGGATCGCATCAAACCCATGCATATCAAGTGGTATAAGATCCACTTGTATACTGTGCCCCGAAAAAGATAAGACACAAGATGGACACTCTTCTTAAAGCACCGAGGAACCATCAAGAGGAGTTTCTAACAACAAGCCATCCTTCTTACAACTAATAGGTAAACGACAGTTTTCAAGCAGACTATAGGCGATAAAAGAGTGTGTAGCACCTGGGTCAACCAGAACAGATATAAAGCAAGAAGAAGACATGTCAGAATGAAATAACTCCATCTGACCTGCCACCACTCGTAGGTTGACTATTGCCTCTGGCTAATTCATGGCATAGAATCAAGCCATTGCTTACTGTCCACGTCCTCTGCTTCCTTGAGCAAACGATCCCGCTTGCGATGCTTGACCGTGTCCTCGTCCTCTACTACCACTGGTCTGTTGTCCATCTGTCCCTTGTTGATTCTGCCTCAGCTGTTGCATCACTTCAATATCTCTGTTTGGGCATGTTAACCTCCAATGCCCGATCTGACCACATAGATGGCATGACTGGTCTCGTTGTTGCGGCCTAGACGACCCTATCACTGCCACAGAAGTTGTACTATGTTCCTTAGATGGTGAAGAAACATATCCTCTTCCCTTACTCGGAGACCACTGTGATGGTATACTGGAACCTCTCATCACAGAAGGTGCTGAAAAACTTGACTTCTTGAAGCCACCAAACCTCCGTCCCTGGAACTGAGCATGCCTCTTCTTAGACATGGATTCTCTTTTCTCCCTAACTGACCGTTCGATCCTCCAGACAGATTCCACAAATGTAGAGAACCGCTCTCAGTTCTCCAATGCAGAAGCAGGTGTTGTCAGTTCAGCACTCAGACCTTTCTCAAAGCGTCTGATCCACTCTTCATCTGTTGCTGCCATGTGAGGAAAAAACCTCAACAAGTCCATGAATTTGGCTTCATACTCGGTGATGTTCATTGTACCTTGGCGTAAGCGATCAAACTGACTGATCTTCTCATCTAGATACATCTTCGGAAAGTATCTGCTGACGAACTCGCACCAGAAAACCTCCCAACCGATCACCTCACCAGGTCACTTCTCCTCCTCGATGGTCCACCAGTGACCAGCGCTACCATTCAGGAGGTAGACAACGTGTTTACTTTGTCTGCTTTGGGGATGTTGAGGATCCAGAAAGCCTTCTCAAGACTTGTCAGACACAGATCTGAATCTGCTGGATCAGCCGTCCCAGCATAGTCCGAAGTTCCGACTCGGTGAAGCTGCTCAAAGGTCTTCCCAATACCCAATGTTTCACCATGGGGAGCCTGTGCTCTCGACGGAGGCACTGTCAATCTTTCTACCATGAGATTCATCATAGCCATCATATGCCCCATAAGCTGTTGATAGGCAGGGTGTTCAAGAATGGCTGGGTCAGGTTGGGGGACCTCAGGCACCCGATCTTCATGTTCCTGTCCTATAGCTCCATCAACTGATGCAACATCGCTGTTCTCAACATCATGTTCTTCATGGTTTCCAGACATCTTGGATTTTCTTCTGCTGAGGGCAAAAGATGATTGTAAGAAAATCTAGAAAACTCACAAGAATAGACACAACCTAGTCCTAAATCCCTATAGACTCAGTGAACCTAGAGCTCTGATACCAAAACTTGTGGCAACACATCCCACTATTACACAGACAATGAGGTGTTACGCGAAAACTTGCGTAAAACACCATAAACCACAAACTACCGAAAACATGGGTTAATTAAAACCGATTGCAGAAAGCGGAAAAACTGAGAAACTATTACATTTAGATCCTCATCCTGTAAGGAAACAATTATATAAACATTTACAAGTCTTGAAACGTGTCCACAGCTTAGGAGATCAGCTGTCAAGCTATCACATGAGTTCATCACCTGTTATATATACATAACAGCCAACATCCGGCCAGCAGCAGGATATACAAAGCATCAACAACTATACATCGTGAAACAACATCAAAACGTCTCCAAGGACCTGAGAGTATAGGGATGACTCTAAGACTCTACTACAAAATGACCAAAACAGCATCATGTCCATCTCTTGCCTTCTACTGCTCTTCTTGCTGCTCGATCGCAACTCCGCGACCACCACCACGTCTAGCTCGACCACCTAAAAAGGTTAGAAAGCAGCGGGGCGAGACACACAGTCCCAGTGAGAAACATAACTCCCCGCCAAAACTACAAAACCTCAGAAAGATAAGAGCAACAATAGCAGATAACTGATAAGAGGTATAACAAGAGCAGTTTATAAAGTAAAGCTATTCATACCATCAAGCTTACCAAGTTGCACGGAAGGCAGATAACCGAGTATTTATTTATGGAACATGATCAACAAGATAATATTTATAAGATCTTACTGCATAACATAAGGAACATATAAGTAACTGCAAGTATAAAAAGATTAACTACGCAAGCAAGGCCTCAACCAATATTCCGTGTTTTGCCTTATGCAGTAAAGACTATTCGGCTGAATTACATATTATTATGCCCTGAGGAAGTAGCCCGCAGGAGAACCCGTTTCACCATCACCAGCTCCTAACGATAATGGATCTATGGCTAGGGAAAACTACATGATATGTTTCACTGTGATTAGTTAGTTCATTTTAATTGGATTATTGAGGCAACCAAGTTGTAACATATGCATAACGTAAAACCACATTATTATTGCCACCATCATGCTATTCCGGGATCTCAATCCCTCATCACCAGAAACCACTGCCTCAACCAACATTCTCATCACTTGGGATATCAATCCCAGATCATCATCAGAGGATAACACCTCAACTGGAACTTTAGCCAAACTCAAGTCCTCAAACCAAAACACATAATGCATGTTATCTCATCATCAAGAGTAACCATCAAAGCAATGTTACTCAACATATATACCTCATAGCCCTTTACCTGGCTATGCATTTGTGTGAAACAACTACATGGTTAGTATGCACAATCATCATGGATTAACAGAAGATTCATATTATCAACATAGGGCAACATTGATGATTATATATGTTATCATTCATGCCTCAACCTGTGCCCATATACATAGGTCATATCATTAAGCAAAGCATCTTATATGCTTACCATTTCCTTAGCATTATACAGATGATTCAAGATGATCATAGAATAGGTATTATCATGGCAAGATACATAGATGTAATCTACTATCACGATTACCATCAAGCATGTCAAGGGTTACTATCAAAAACCAACGTGATTCATGAACAAGAGCTAGCGTATAGGGTTTCCATAATAGATAAGACCCTCACTAGAAGCACCCACTATCCTCACCAAAGGTGTGATGGGTAGGGCACCCTCACTAGAGATGGTATCGGGCAGATCACTCCCCACATGTCGCCCAACACTACAACCACCTAACGGCCAAGCAACCGCTCTACATATCGGCCAAGCACTCAACAGGGTATCGGGCTACTACATGTATCGGTCAACAAGGAACCAAACCATCTCGAGCACTCATGTGTATTGTGCAACGCGTTCCGTGCACCTCTGTGTCATGCAACGTTGTGTCGTGCATCACATGCATATCAGGCAACCAAAGCATAATGGCCATCAGCATAACGTGCAGCTCGGACAGAGGGATATCATGCAATGACGTGTGTGCGCAACGTGTATATCGGCCTCAAAGCCTAGCGTGTAGCTCCTCTATAGAACAGGTCACACAATGGTGCATCATTCCCTAAGCCTGTATCGGGTAACCGATATCAGGCATCCATGTACAACGGCATGTCGGGCAACAGACATAAAAGCTAGGGTTACTATCGCTCATCACCACAACGCCATAATGCCCAGCCCAAGCTAGCCACTGAGATCCCTATCGTCCAGGGTGCAACGGGTACTAGGCTATCATATCAAGGTTACGTGCATCAGGCAGCACAACAGGGAACAACGCCCAAAGGTGCAACTCATCCTGATGCTCTTCCAACCTAGCCATGACCTATCAGCCAACACTCAAGGCAACAACTGAGGTGTAACACCCAACACACGAAGGTCAGCAACTAGGAGCAACGCCCGACACAGCCACAACATGTGTCGCCCAAGGCTCAAGATCAAGACGGGATATCGGGCAACACCAACCCCAAGGCCATATCGGCCAAGATGCAACCCGACAGGGTCACCACCGACCTCAAGCACAAAGGCACTAAAACCCTAATGGATCAAGAAGATGACTCACCTCTCAACTATCAAGAGAGAGGGGTCTTGCCAAGCTTCTTAACACCAATCGGGAAATACAAGGTTCAACCACAACCAAGGTCTACAACCACTACAAAGCTCACCTCTAGAATGCGTGGTGAGAGAAGGGTGTTGCTCAAGCCACTAGAACACAAGCTCACCTCTCAACTCAAACGAGAGAGGAGTATTGCTCATATTGCTAGAGTTCAATCTCACTTCTCTAGACCAAAGGAGGGAAAAGGGTGTTGCTCAACAAGAAACAATATAACATGGTTCGGCCAACAAGAACAACTAAACAAGAAACTAAACTAGCAACATGCATAGCCGACATGATCAAAAGAAACATACAAGAACATAGGAGAGGTAATATAGTTAGGGTTAGGAGTTATGTAACCCACCTTAAGCAATCTCCAAGATCCTAGATCGAAGCTCCAAGAACCACCAAGGAAGAAGAGCAAGGCACTTTAGGGTTCGACCACCACTAGAGGAAGAAGGAGACTCCAAGGCAAGGATCGACCACCAAGCTTGCAAAAGAAGAGGGTGTCGTGCACCAAGGGAGAGGGAGACTAAGGAACTAAAGGGATCCTTAGCAAGAGAAAGGGAACACATATATAGGAAAGGATGGAGGAGAAACCAAGGTAAGATAAGGCAAGGTGTCACCCACCTAGGGACACTTGTCCATGGCAAAGCCATCACTCTAACATGCCCTAAACACATGTCCAAGGCCATTGCCACATGGAAGCATCAAACACCAAGTGTCCACTAGTGGTGACACAAACGAGGTCAAAGAGGGTCAAAGGGTCCATGGGAGACACACCCACACCATGGTCGACACACACCCTAGGTGACACACCACAGGATGACACAAGCACAGGCCGACACACCTAGGCCGACACAGGGCACTCTTTCCCGACACAAGGTCCAAAGAAGCAAAGACAAGGCACCGCAAAGTCCACCAAGGCTCAACCAAGCCCAAAGGAACTCAAGCAACGAGCCCAACCCTTCCTCTCAACACTAGAGGAAGAAAGGAGAGGGAGGAACACCTCACAAGGTGACAAACTTTCCCACAAACCCTAGACTTGGGTTAATTGCAAGTAACACCTCCAGCTCTCAACAAAGCACAAACAAACCCTAATCACCACTAAAGGTGATTAGCAAGCAACTAAGCATCAAGGTTAAGCAAAGCAAACAGGATAAGCCCTAAACGGAGGCCAGGGTCCTTACACTTGTGTACCTAAGGTACTAGGTGCAGGGAACTTTATTTGCACCCCAAGGCCATAAGAACCTACATTGGGATGTGTGCTTAACTAACAACATAGGCGGTGCAATCTTCAGTAGCATCATCATGTTGTGGTACCATCATTGGACAGTCTGACTGGTTGTCAGTGCTTGTAGGTCGAGCATCAGGCTTGATATTTCTTTACCTTTTTCAATTGACAACCATGGATTTGTCAGGTTGAAATCTTTGAGTCCTCAGTCGATTGTTGACTTTACTATCTTCCAACGGTTGAACCGTCGAGACCGTTGGTGAGTGATACCACCAAAATTAGAGCTAGGAAGGCCATCAAGCTGTAGCACCATCGGGCGACAGCTGAGCTTAGACATAGCTCGGTGGGCAATATGCCATTGGTAGATTTGCTATTGGGTAGATATTTTGTCAGGCAATGATCACTACTACAGAAATGGCTTATAACATCACATTTAGAGGCATCATTTGTATCCCAAAAAATGACGTCTAAACCCTACAATGTCGGCTGAAAATACAAACCGACATCTATATGTGAAGACCGGCCAAACATGGGTATCACTTTTTATTTAGCGTCAATTGCTCAATAAGTAACTGACGCCTAAAATAGCCCACCAAATCTAATTTTTCTAGTACAAAAAAATTACCTCTAAAATTTCACATACGACATCAGTTGTTTACCAAATAACCGACGTCTAAAGATTTTTTGCGAGATAGAAATTGGCCCCTTTTTGGTCATTAGTTTGCTTACAATAACTGACGCTGATGCGTGTTTGCGCGCTATCCCCGTGAAAATTTTTACCCCCCAAATTGCCCAATTGGCGTCGATTTTTTATGGCAACTGATGAATATGGTCATAATTCAAGATTTGTTTTTGTCGACATATGTAGATAGACTTCAATTTTTCTAGTTGAAACCGATGACTATGATTGAACATAGGTGTCTATGTTTTTTGGTAACCGATGCTTTTGTATCTTAGGTGTCAGTTTCCGAAACAACCGACGACGATGGTGAACTTAATAGCCCCCGCGAAATAGAATCCTCCCCATTCTCTATTTCATCACAATTTAACTAGGTTTGACGATTGATCTGGTGATTCCAGTGACTCCGTCCACCACCACCGTCCCTGCTGCTCCAGTCATCGGCCGTCCAACCTGCTCCTCCAGTCATCGGCCATCCCTGCTCCTCCAGTCACCGACCATCCCTGCTCTCCCTGCTGCTAGCTGCTCCTCCACCACCGTCCCTACTACTAGATGCTCCTCCAGCCACCGCTGTCACTGCTAGCTTCTCCTCCAGCCATCGTCACTTATCCTCCATCGCTGCTAGCTGCTCCTCCAGTCGGAGCCACTGCTGCCTCTACCTTCTTCTCTCCGACAAGGTTGGTCCTTCTCTACTTTTTTTTGCATTGATTATATTGTTGTGATAAAAATGCATGTAATGTATTTAATTAGAGTTGGAATTATGCATAAATTCTAATATTTTTTTGTCCTAAATCTAATTATAATGTGATGATTGTATGAAAATGCATATATGTAACTATGTATTTTATTGGAATTGAAAATTATTTTTAAACCATAATATGTTGTGATGAATTGTAATGAGAATTTGATGAATTCTAATGATATTGTGATGAATTGTAAACCCTAAAATTATATTGTGGTGAATTGTAATGAGATTGTGATGAATTATAATTATATTGTCAAGAATGGGATAGGTGGTACATATTTATTATATATAAGACCTTAAACCCTGATCTTTTAACCGTAGACCCTAATCTTTTAACCCAAGACCCTAATGTATACTTATTTTCTCTTTGATCATAGAATAGATCATTCTAGGATTTACTATTTAATATTTACTGACAAGCATGATTAAATGATGTTACACAAAACTTAGGATATGAATGATGAAACTAGGATTGTAGGTATAAGAATGAAAACATACATGTATTTGTTGGCCTAGAAACCCATCCAAGGTTTACTCATTAGGAGTAAATCTTGGATAGTCCCCGGTTTGGGACTGTTCTTGAACACTTAATCTCACTTAGGATGAAAGTGTATAATGTGTATTGGGTTTTCAAGAAAATTTTGGTAGCATTTCCCTTTTTGTTCTCTAAGTACATATGTACTTGGAGAACAGTGGGGAAAAGCAGTCAAAATTTTCTTGAAAACCCAATAAACATTATACACTTACTAGTGAGATTAGGTGTTCAAGAATAGGATAGGTGGTACATATTTATTATATATAAGACCTAATCTTTTAACCCTAAACACTAATATATACTTGTTTTCTCTTTGATCATAGAATGGATAGATCATGGATGTCCATTCCAAATCATTGCAACCCAGAGTTTATTTCTAGTCTTGATCAATTTATTAGATTTGTTGAGGAACATAGGAAACAACTTGGAGATAGGTTCTACGGTCCATGTAGGCATTGTGGTAACAACTTGAAAGTCAACGCGGGTGACGAAATCAAACGTCATATCATGTGCAATGGAATTATACAAGGCTATTCAGAATGGCACTGGCATGGAGAGATTTCAAATCTGAAATCAGTGGATGTCGATAGCAGTGCTTGTGTAGAAGAAGAAATTACCTCCGATGATGTAGATGTGAACAAACCAATTCCAGTAGACATTGTTGATGCGAAGCTGGGTAGTTGTGGGGTAGAGCACACCGATCCACCTCCCATGTTTAGAAACATTGTGCATGATGCTAAGATATCGTTATACACAGGTTGTACTAAGTTTACGAAGCTTAGCACTGTCTTGAGATTGTATAAGCTGAAAGCTAACAATAGATGGAGCGACAAAAGCTTCATGTCATTGTTGTCTTTGTTGAAAGAAATTCTTCCTGAAGGAAACGAGCTGCCAATATCAACATACTAGTTAAAAAAATTGTTGTGCTCAATGGGAATGGAGGACAAGAAGATACACGCATGCCTGAATCATTGTGTATTATTTCAAAAGGACTGTGTGGGTTTGAAAGATTGTCCAAAATGTGCTGCATCAAGGTATGAATTGACGACTTGGGGCAGTGTAAAGCCGGTTCTCCTGCTAAGGTGATGTAGTATCTACCTATAATATCACGATTTCAAAGCTTGTTTGCCAATCCAATAGATGCAAAGAATTTGATGTGGCATGCAAATGTTAAGAAAAATAATGATGAGATCCTTCAACATGCGTCTGATTCCCAAAAATGGAAGAAGATTGATTTATTGTACCCTAAATTTGGTGAAGAAGTCGGGAATGTAAGACTTGGGTTTTATACAGATGGGATGAATCCATATGGGACATTGAGTAGCCAACATATCACTTGGCCAGTTATTCTTGCTATGTACAAACTTTCTCCCTGGATGTGTATGAAAAATAAGTATGTTATGTTGTCGTTGTTGATATCGGGTCCTAAACAACCTGGAAATGATATCAACGTTTATCGTGAACCTCTGATTGATGACTTAAAGAAACTCTGGGGTGAAGGTGTGATGACCTATGATGCTTCATGAAGATAGACATTTTGTTTGCACGCTATGTTGTTTTGCACTATTAATGACTTTCTAGCATATGGGAATTTGTCTGGATATAGTGTCAAAGGATCTAAAGCGTGTCCTATATGTGAAGAGAACACTGATTCAATATGACTAAAACATGGCAGCAAGACTGTATATCTTGGTCATCGAAGGTTTCTTCCAAAATTTCATCCGCATAGTAGGTTGCACAAAGCATTCAATGGATAGAATGAGGAACGCAGTGCACCTAAACCTATACCAGCAGAGGTTGTTTATGAAAGAGTAAAAGACTTTACCAATGAATTTGGTAAGAGATCAAAATGTACCATGGCCACATAGAGTGACAAATCTTTATTTAAGAACAAGTCAATATTTTGGGATCTTCCTTATTGGAGTTCCTTGGCAGTCATGCATTGTATCGATGTCATGCACGTTGAGAAAAATGTTTGTGATAACGTCATTGGTGGTACTCTGTTGAATATACCAGGTAAGACGAAAGATGGGATAAAATCCAGAATGAACCTACGTGAAATGGGAATAAGGACAGAATTAACAGAAGTAGTTAGTAGCAATCAGAGAACATACTTACCTCCTGCTTGTTACACATTGTCTAGAAAAGAGAAGAACGCTTTTTGTGAATGCTTGGTAAATGTTAAGGTGCCACATGGTTACTCATCCAACATCCGCAGATTGGTATCAATGAAAGATCTAAAGTTGATAGGTCTTAAATCTCATGATTGTCACACTCTAATGCAATAAATATTGCCTGTGGCAATTCGATCTATATTGCCGAAGCATGTAAGGTTTGCAATCACCAGACTTTGTTTCTTTTTCAACAGTCTATGCAACAAAGTTATTGAACCTGATACTCTCGATAAATTGCAAAGAGAAGTGGTTGTTAACCTATGTCAGCTTGAGGTATATTTTCCTCTTTTTTTCTTTGATATCATGGTACATCTTGTTGTCCACTTGACTAGGGAATTGAAAATGTTGGGACTAGTTTTCTTGCATTGGATGTATCCCTTTGAACGATACATGAGCATTTTTAAAGGTGATGTTCAAAATTGTTATCGACCTGAAGGGAGTATTATTGAGGGTTATATGGCGTGAGAGGTTATAGATTTTTGCAATGACTTTCTGAGTGGTAATGACACTCCTGTTAATGACAAGAATATTGAGGAGCATTTTGGCAAATGAATTTTGGGATTACGGATGAAAGTTATCATCCGTGAGTAGTTAGAACAAGGTCACTTATATATTTTACACAACATCAACGAAGTGAGTTTTTATATCGAGGACCATACCAATTTCATCAAGAGACAATATCCTTGAGCCAATTAAATGTGGCTTGCTAGAGAGCATAACAAGACATTTATTAAGTGGTTTGAAGATAAAGTCTTACATCAACTATCTAAAACACTCGATAATCTTACTGAAACTATCAAATGCCTCACATTTAAACCAAAATTGAATGTTATGTCTTATGAAGGGTTTGACATAAATGGATTTACATATTACACAAAGAGTCAAGATGAAAAGAGTGTCGTCCAAAATAGTGGGGTCACCCTTCAAGAGTCTTCATTATTTTTTGCAAGCGCAAAGGATAAGAGTCCACATGAAGCTAAAATGTCATATTACGATGTCATTGAAAACATATGGGAGTTTGACTATGTAGATTTTAGAATTCCATTCTTTAAATGTAATTGGGTTGATAACACCAAAGGGGTTATAGTGGATGAATTGGTTTTCACATTAGTGAACTTTGAAAAGATTGGCGAGAAGGGTGAACCATTCATATTGGCATCATAGGTGAAAAAAGTATTTTATATCGATGATCCTGCAAATGATAAATGGTCAGTTGTTCTTCATGGTAAAAGACAGTTCATTGAAGATTCTATAAATGAAGAAGAGTACTATGATAAGTATGATGACTCCAGTCCATTCTCAGTTGGGTTTCCAACACCAACAAATATTGAAGGTAATGATGACTTATATGTGTGCAAAGATCATAATGAAGGATTGTTGATTGATAAAAAATCACAATATTAGAGGCATGCATGTTTTTATTTTTTAATATGTTTTATTTTTCTAAATGTGAACTTTACAATGTTATATTATCTTCTAGTTATATCAAATGCAAAATGTTTGATTTTTTAATGACACTTTCAGATGGTTGAGCATGAGCATGATGACTGTGATGATGATTACCGTGAGGGTGAGGATATCAATGTGCCACCTCACAATGTAAGTTTTAAAAATATATCCTATATTTCTATCTATATGTTCATTTATAGTTATATCCTATAAGTGTGTTTTTTTGTCAAATTTTAGGTTGGTGATGTACCCCCTGAAGAAATTGGGGCACTTGATGAGAAGCAAAAAAAATTGAGAAAGTGAGAGGCATCACAATGTTGAACAAGGTACTACAGCAAAGGGGTAATGGACCCAAACTGGATGTAGATTTCGATCATGCAGAAAATCCAGTTGGAGTGAACCACAACTCATTTATTTCATATCTTGGGGTTCTTACTCACAACTATTGTAGTCCTAACATAGAATCTAGGCATAAAGTTCCTAAGGGGAAGAAAGACTTAGTATGGAAGGAACTATGCATGAGTTATTATTATATGCAATTCTATTTTTGTAGATTACTAATTTTTAGGATACTAGTTAATAGCAATTTTATTTTGTAGAGTATATTTGATCTGGATGAAAATTTGCATCGTAAATGCATGATGCAACGCTGTGGGAGGGTCCTAAGGAACTATAGGACAAATCTCACCCAAGATTACATACACGATGTTGAGAAGAGGTTTTTGATTGATTTCCAATTCTAGACATTGACCACTTTTTGACTAACTCTACACTAATAATTTTGTTTGTATTCTCTTTAAAAAATAAATTTAGGAAGATGGCAGCCACTGAGCAATGGAACTTCCTGGACCCCAAAGACTGGGAGGTGTTTGTTACCCAAAGAAAAATGGATGAATTCAAGGTATTAAGCACCACTCCCAATTTAATTAATATACGTTCTTATGTATTCACCTATTCAAGATTAACCTTTAGTGTTACTAACCAAATCAATGTGCTTATTAAGAAGGCTATTAGCGATGCTCAAAGAGCAAGGTGTGCACTGAATGTGCATGACCACACAATGGGTCCAAGAGGCTATGCAGGCATTCGCCAAAGACTACAGGCTGAGTCTACTGCTACTTAGGAGACTACAGAGTCCTCTACTATTGCTCCCACAACTCTGCCTCACCATGCTATGTGGATAGATGGGAGGCAAAACAAGAAGGGAGATACAATGAAGCCCGCAATTGCTGAGGGGACTGCAAAAATGGAAAAATTCAACTCTTAGAGCAATCGATCAATATTGATTATTGTTATGTTTACTTACTAATTTCTATTGATGGCGATTAGCGGGAGCTGCACAAGCAGAGAAAGGAAGGGAAGTTCATCCCTGAGGGCATAAGGGATGAATTGATAGTTTCTCTGGGTAACCCAGAGCATCCTGGATGTATTAGGGGTATAAGCGCTGGTGTGGGCATCAAAGCATTCTTTGGGCCATCCCAGCGCAAACCTATCCCAAAAGTGGGACTTTTACAAGCTGAGGTAACTTATTCTTTTTTTAAAATGTTATTACAAAAGAGAATTCAATAATCAGAATCTAGCATTTCTTTTATCCATGTATAGGTAGATCAGTTAATTGATAGGAGAATCCAAGGAGTAATGGTGAAGTGGCAAGTGTCTCAGAATGCCACTCAAATAGTACCTGTGGCGGGACAATCTTCTCCTACTATAAAGGTTGGGAGTAATCCTGTAGACCTACCACCTAGCACACCCACTGTAAGTATTGTTATAACATAGTAGCTAGTCTGTTCAAGATGATATGTTTATGTATATATGTATATAATATTCTTTACGTAAATTTGTAGGGGTTGAAGCCATGCCGTCTAAAAAGTCAAGAATATATTGTTGTAGAGGCACATGCTTACCCATACCTTCCAGGGGACATGTTTCATGGGACTCCAGTACCAGCTGGTGCGGTTCATGTGAGCCTGATACATGTACTCCCCAATTGGAGGGATCTTCCATTGCTATATGCTCACTCATATTCTAAAATGCTTGGTGAGGCAGAAGGTGGAGTGATAATGTGGCCCAAAGCAGATGTCATCTATACTAGTATTGTATGGTAAATTTACATTACGTTAATTTGTTAGTGTGTATATATGAGTCAATTGATCTGAAATTATATATACAAGTCAAAAGGAAGACACCTGCTACATCTCGGCCTCCACCTCCACCTCCTAAAGTACGAAGTTGGCTTCCAAGGGACCTACACACCTCGTTAGGTCTTAATTGTAGGGGTATGACAATATGGATAGGCGAACATAATGCAAATTTGCCTATAAATGTTTCTATTCTGGAGGATGTTGCAGGTCAATCATATGATAACAAACTATTTATATAAGATATTTTGGAGTTGTTTCATTATGATTGGATAAATACATCTATGATAGAACTATAGATATGGTGAGATCTTGTTTATACATCCATATATCTTATTTTATATACAGTGATCTAGTTTCTTATATATTAATGCATACGTAATACATGTTTTACACCCACTTACACATGATATGTACATATTTTTCATTTTCCCATGTGGGACTTTTGGTTCCATCTTTGATTAGTCTTGTAGAAAAAGACCCTTCTTCAGTTACTTCATACTGCTATGCCGCTTTTAAATATTTTGGTAAAAAAAAGAAGATGGTGATAATAGCTCCATTCAATGTCGAGTAAATTTACTTTGCTTATAATTTGAACTTAAGAAAATTATATTTTTATTGTGGATTTTGGGTTATTAATTTTTAACTTTCTTACCTGTAGTGGTAGGCATTGGGAGTTACTAGTTATTGTCACCAAGATATTCACTGTCTATTATCTAGATCCTGTGGAGAAAGAATTGAATACATTATATGGACACACAATGAAAAGGCCATTATTCCCGAGAGAAATATTTCATATTTTTATATCTGTTAACATATGTTATTACATTACTATCTAATTATGTAATTTAATGTGTTACATTAACATGTAGGGCTTTATATGAGTTCAAAAAAGATGGAGGAAAAGTCCCCAAGAAAAATAATTAGCCACTAATATGGGAGAATGTGAAAGTAATTTCCCGACTCCAATGTATATATTATTTATGTGAACTTTACTTATTTGTATTTTTGAATGTTTTGTATGTTTCAATTTATAATGTGCTACACAAGACAACAGTTGGGCATGTACATACTATGTGATGCGATTTATGGACATAATCATCAAACATGCTGCGATGGAAATCTATACTATACATTAGGTATTATATATAGTCTCATTAGATAATATGAAATATATGAATCTTATTATATATTATTAATTATAGATATACGTCATTCTCTTTGCAGGTATTCATAACTGACTTCACTACATGTAGAAAGTTATTAGATATACATACATCCTATACGAGGGAAGACTTAAATGATGTAAGAGAACAATGGGCAAAAGCCCTATAGTAGTGGGAATTTTTAAATATGATTGGGATAGTGATGACGATAATGACGATGATGAATAAAGAATGATATTTCTAAACTTTATTCTCATAATTTTTTTTTTGTGAATGTGAATGAATTTTTTTGAATTGTCATATGTGTGAATGTGAAGATGATCAATACATGAATGTTTCTACATGAGTCTGAATGTGAAAAGAGATGAAATGAATGGAACTGCAGGTTGCTAAATGTGTGTAAAAATGGAGGAAATTTGAAATGAAACTACTGGTTTCTACATGTGTGTGATGAAAAATAATATGAATTAAATGTGCTTATACATGTGTGTGATCATAAATTGTTGTCCATCTTGTTAATTTTGTAGGTTTGTGGCCTGTTGTTGGTTGATATCAATGGATGTTGTAAACCTGCAGTTCAGAACTGAACTGCATGTTCTGGATCCTACTGACCAGCCATACAGTAGACCTGCAAACTGATAATAAAAAAAAACCAGAACATAAGCGTCAATTATTAGTATAAAATCGACAACAAAGACATACATCATTGATTATTAGCAAAAAACTGATGTCTATGTGGATATAGTGTCGGTTATATATACAAATTGACACCGATGGTGCCCTTGCTGGTGCGTTTATTGGTGGCGGGAAGGATTATGACGTCGGTTTTTGTGAAATGCCGACGTCTTTGATCTGGATATAGTGTCAGTTTTATTAAGTAACCAACGCCTATAGTGCCCTTGTTGGCGTGTTTTTGGTGGCGGGAAGGGTTATGGTGTCGGTGTTAAAATTGACGCTGAAGGTTTCGACTTTTAACGTCGCCCACTTGGGTGTCACTTTGAAACCAACACCAAAGGCCTTAAATAACTGACACTTAAGGTCGGTTCTGTACTAGTGGATGCCATCAATGGGTGGTTAATGGTCACACTAGACTTGATCCCATTGATCTAAATGGAAGGCACACCATCCATGAGTGATTGATGGGTCTCGTGTGCAACTCCACTGATCCTACTTTGGGGTAATCCAAGGTGCCATCTGTGGGTGGCTGATGGCAGAGCTAGTTCATCATCTTTCCATGCAAAAGATATGACATATATGTAAAGAGGATATTATTCATAAAATGCCATGAAAAGATAGATTTATAAACATAATGTCCAAATTTTTAAGAGAAAAGAGGGGAAAATAGGAATGACACATCCAAAAAAATTGGATGTTATAATCCCCCAACTTAGATACTAACTTGTCCTCAAGCTAATAAATAGAATCAAAACATCAAGTCACATGTAAAGTCTTTATTAGATTAGTATCTTTCAATCTTGACCATCTCCTTATGCCATGTTTAGTCGAGATATCTGATTAACTGCACAATATTCTTATTGTATCCCCAGTTTCATTCCCATAGGTCTAGAGTAGTGTGACCTTCTTATCTGGTACAACCTCTTCTGGGTAAGGTATCTCCATGATTTTCACTTAAACCCATGTTTCCTATCTGTGCTCATGTATTGATCCCACTGAAGTTAGCTTTCATTCTCAACTTCTATTTTTTAGGTAGTCAAGAGAGGTGTGGGGGACTGGCAATTGTAGATGATTATTTGGATTTTATATAGATCTTCCACCGTCAAAAGCCAACGATCCTTGGTTCTATATGGCAACATAGTAAACTTTGTTTGCTGCATATTGACTACTTCTTGGAGCTTGATGATAGGTGTAGAATCATATTTCTCATCAAAAAGGCATTTGGATAGAGTTGAAATTCTATTGAATATAGGTTGAACCTTTTTGGGGTCCAAGAACTTGTAACGAATTAGAACTTAAAATCCTACCCCATCTCATGATTGGAAAGTTGGTGAGGCTAGTTCCTCATATTTGACCAAACAATGTTAAATGTTAGAACACATTTACATAATGACTTAATTATGTGCCAACATCTACTATTTTACTCTACTAAACGCCAAGACTCGTCTCTGTCTTCTTAATTCCTCTCAAGTGTTGGTCTCTTGTTCTGATAAAATATATCATTTTCATCCTAATTTCATAATAGGGTTTGTGTTTCGCGTGCTCTTAGCCCTCATTGTAACCTCTCTGTGATTTGACATCAGGGATATCATGGATAGAACTTGGAACAAAAACTATCACTTTTACCCATTGATTGTGTCCGCTCTCTGTAAATTCTTCATTGATGACATCAAACAGTTTCTCAAGCTAGGGAAGCTCATGCCGCATGAGCAACCAACAGAGTTATTGGATCACCAGTAACACGATAGCATTGAGTCAATCGTGGGTCCATCTAAGATCATCAGTAACACAATTTAGGTCAAAGGAATGTGTTTGTTCCAGCCGAATTTATTGACCCCTCGTTTCCCTAGCCACAGGGACGATGATGACGTAAAAAGATGTCGACCTAATGAAGGTGAACGACGCTGCCTGGGTACGATTCATCAGGCATTATACAGACGTATAGACAAGGTCCAACCTATATGCCATTATATGAATATTCAACTATCAAAAGTCAATTCCGCCCAATGTTCAATTAAACCGTATCGTACTTGTTTTAGCTATTTCTATTTAATGCTACTTCTCATTGCAACCTAATGCAGATATAGATGGGATGTTGATTGGATATAGAATGATTGTTTCAGATATTGTAGATTCCATGAACTGCACATTATTAGCATGACTTTACCACTCAGGCATCGATGGAATTTGCTGCCAATCGTACTTTCTTCAATTTTCCATAGATAACAAAACCTGGTAGGCATAAGTGTTTTGTTTACATCTTTAGGGCCTGATTGGTTTGATGTAACCCTAATTTTTTAGGAACTCGGTTTCCTGGAATTGTAAATCAAATCCGGGAAAATTAGTTCCATGTGATTGGTTGGAAACTTAAAGTTTCGTGGTAACTGACTTCCATTTGATTGGTTTATTTTTAATTACCCTCCATATTGTAAAATCGACCTTGACACATTATGTCTTTGCCATTACATCAAACAACTTCAAGGCACCATATAAATCATTTAAAAATTTCTTTCCCACATGCATTTGTTTGCCAATTGGAATTGGATCATTGATTCACTTGGAAGATAAATGGAAATAAGGAGGTTCTCCTTTGTTCGATGCAACTCAAGTGTCAACTCTATTAGATGGTACAGAAGCACCTGGTCGATAGACTTGATCAGGATCTCTAATGATTTTTAGTTCTCCTTGGGCTGATGATGCACCTGGTCATAGATCTTTCCATCCCAAGCTGAAGACTCATCTTTGACCAACCGACAGGACATTTTAAACCAGCCAAAATCAGTCAAGCAACATCAAAACACTTTCAGATTGTGTCCTTTTGGCACGGAAACAGACCAGAACATCGGCGCTGGAAGTCTTTGTATTACCAAACCCAGTCAACCTTGCCTGTTGCGCCGCTTCAGAATTGAAAGACAGAGAGTTAGCAGCCAACACCAGCAGCCCTTGTTCGCGTAGACGGTGATGCCTTCTGCGAATTTTGATTTAGGATGAGCAGCAAGAAACAACATGAAGATCATGCGACCATTGGTTTTCTGCAGTGGTTGCTCATCCTCAACTAGCGGAACAAATGAACGGGGTGAAACGCGGCTGAGACTGGAAATCGTTTTCCGGTGGATTTGCTACGGAAGTCTAACACAACAAACTATATATACTGTTGGAAGTCTAGGAAAAACTAAGGAACTCAAATTCCAGACTTACACTAAACCAATCAAATAAAATTAGAAATGAAATGTGACTTCCGGTATTTTCAGGACAAATTACACCAAAAGTGTCCAAACAATCTAGAAGGGCTTATTGCTTCTTTTTGTACAGACCATGGAAGTTCTGGTTCGTCCTACTCCCATCAATGTTTTCTCCCTCGACAACTGTGGCTGCTCCTCAGTTCGTATTTTGGAGTGATGGCAGGGCCAGGTATGGGTTATGTATGGTGTATTCTTCTTTCTTTCCGTCAAATTTCACGTTGGTGATTGCTTCCTCAACAGTTTTGTCGTGTTTAACTACAACCAGCTCCTCAATCGACACATAGGGGAACCACGAGCCTGTTTGTCTCTCCATACCATCATCCTAGCAGATGACTTTTAGAGTTGTGCGTAGTTTATTTTGTGTGGTTCAATTTATGATTTATGCGTATTCAACATTTCTGTGATTCTTTGTGTATATAGACTGGTGATGCGATTAAACAATTATATGAGAAGTACCAGCAATTTTGAATGGTCGATAAAGTCAACAAAGATATCATGTCAAGATAATGATTATTCTGCAATGTCCTTGAGATCATACATTTTCTTATTGATACAAGCATTTATGTAGAGCAATTACCAGGAATCAAAGGTAAGTTTGATTTTTTTTGTTAAACTATGATGGAGATTTTTTAGTTAAACTATGATGGAATGGAGAATCTAAATTTGGATGTCTGGTTTTGTAATAAGATGTAAACAATTACAATAAAAAAAAAGATGGTAAACAAGTAGTGCCTCCAACCTCTTTTGAATGACGAAGTTAATCCTCTGGAACACAACATTCCTAGAATAAAAATGTAAGTAAATGATTTGTTGTTCCTCTTACACTATACTTTTTACATAGTTCTACATTTTATTTGTCTTGAATCTGATATTTTAGAAACTTTGATAGACAGATCACTGGTTGCAAAATGATAATATGTCCATATCAAAGCACTAAGCACTGAAACATATAAATACAATTTTTAGGGTAATTGACAACATATACACAATATTCAGTTTAAAAGTTACAAAAATGATTTAGATGAACCACAGTACCTAGTTTATACCTCTATTTTTGAACAAGATATCTTATCCAATATGAAAATGAAGTTGGATAATGGATCACATAATTAAAGACTACTATTCAAACAAATTTTCATTTATCATGGAAGTATATAATCAAATAATGGTATCAAATTGTGAGTAATTTTGTAACAATCAACAATGTCAAGATATATAATTTTATCAACCTCAAATTACTTCCTAAAATAGGTTCAAAAGTAAAGCATAAATCACATAAAAAATTAGACCTATTCCACTATTGAAGTCGATCAATATATTTATAAAACATTAGGCCGCATGGACAGTTGGTCAGCTCGACACTTATCTCTTACGGGCCACATCTCCCTAGCGAAAAGCTCACTACAAACGATCCCTTCGTATACTATGCAGACTGTGAAGCTCTCCCCTATGCTCTGTGATGATATTGACAGACATATCCAAGATTTCATCTGGTCTAGTGGTCATGAACAGAAGAAAACCTCCTTGGTCTCGTGGGAAAAATTGACCAGAAGTAAACCACTCGGTGGACTCGGGATCAAGGCCGCTAGAGATCAGAACGTGGCACTAATGATGAAGAATGCATGGCAGTTCCTTAATAACTCCCCATCCCAGTGGGTGCACTAGTACAGAAATGGGTTATAACGTCACTACCTGTAGGGTCGGTTTTTTCAAATAACCGACCTTATATGTCTAAAAAAAACGCGGGCACCACTTAGGACCACTTGGGTCGGTTTTCTTAAGAAAACCGAAGTGTAACTCTATAGGGTCGGTTTTCCAAATAACCGACCTTATATGTCTATAAAAATGCGGGCACCACTTAAGACCTCTTGGGTCGCTTTTCTTAAAAAAACCGACCTTGTAGTGTAACTATATAGGGTCGGTTTACCAAATAAATGACCTTATATGTCTATAAAAGATGCAGGTACCACTTAAGACCTCTTGGGTCGCTTTTCTTAACATAACCAACCTTGTAGTGTATCTCTAAATGGTCGGTTTTCATAAAATAAGCGACCTTATAGACAATTGGAGTAAAAAGCCATTTATAGTTTTCCGCGGCAAAAATTTGCTTGATTTTGGCTTCGCGCCTCGATCTATAGGGTCGGTTTTTCCAAATAACCGACCTTATATGTCTACAAAAAATGCGGGTAATTAGACATCATGAATCCAGTTGCCTTCACGCATGTATAAGCACCTCTAACGTCAGTTTTTTTTCCAAATAACCGACCCTAGAAGTCCCTTCGGTCGACAATATTGTCGACCGATATCCAATTTAGTTCACGCATGTATAAGCACCTCTAGCGTCAGTTTTTTCCAAATAACTGACTCTAGAAGTCCCTTCGGTCGACAATATTGTCGACTGATATCCAGTTAAGTTCACGCATGTATAAGCACCTCTAGCGTCGTTTTTTTCCAAATAACCGACTCTAGAAGTCCCTTCGGTCGACAATATTGTCGACCGATATCCAATTTATTTCACACATGTATAAGCACCTCTAGCGTCGGTTTTTTCCAAATAACCGACTCTAGAAGTCCCTACGGTCGACAATATTGTCGACCAATATCCAGTTAAGTTCACGCATGTATAAGCACCTCTAGCGTCGGTTTTTTACAAATAACTGACTCTAGAAGTCCCTTCAGTCGACAATATTGTCGACCGATATCCAGTTAAGTTCACGCATGTATAAGCACCTCTAGCGTCGGTTTTTTTCCAAATAACCGACTCTAGAAGTCCCTTCGGTCGACAATATTTTTGACCAATATCCAGTTAAGTTCACGCATGTATAAGCACATCTAGCGTCGGTTTTTGCCAAATAACTGACTCTAGAAGTCCCTTCGGTCGACAATATTGTCGACCGATATCCAGTTAAGTTCACGTATGTATAAGCACCTCTAGCGTCGGTTTTTTCCAAATAACCGACTCTAGAAGTCCCTTCAGTCGACAATATTGTCGATCGATATCCAGTTAAGTTCACGCATGTATAAGCACCTCTAGCGTCGGCTTTTTCCAAATAACCGACTCTAGAAGTCCCTTCGGTCGACAATATTGTCGACCGAGATAAATCTTGGATCCAGTTAAGTTCACGCATGTATAAACACCTCTAGCGTCGATTTTTTCCATATAACTGACCCTAGAAGTCCCTTCGGTCGACAATATTGTCGACCGAGATAAATCTTGGATCCAGTTAAGTTCACGCATGTATAAGCACCTCTAGCGTCGGTTTTTTCTAAATAACCGACCCTAGAAGTCCCTCGGTCGATGAATTTGCCAACCGATAACCTCTCGGTCGACAAATTCGTCGATCGAGAAGGAGCTAGATTTCACCTCTAGGGTCGATTTTTTCTTATAACCGACCCCAAAGGGCTCCTCGGTCGACAATATTGTCGACCGACATGAATTTTCGATCCATTTTAGTACTTTTCAAAACTTTATGAAGCATTGGGATCTCAATCCCTTATCTCATTGTTGGGAATTCACATCCCTCAATACCACCATCATCACATTTGCTGGATCTGGATATTCAAACCCTTAGTTCATCACTAAACATGGTTATCATTTATCAGGTAACTATTACGTTCAGGTCATCTGACCAAGGTATTCAGGATATTTGTTACACAAGCATCTCACATGGTTAGTATACTTGATAACAACCATATCAATTTTATATCAACATCATGCAATACAAAGATAACATAACTATTCCCTCATTAGGGTTAGAGTTTCCCATTTTTATCAATTAGGGTTTCACATCACATCATCCCATATTAAGGTTACACATAACATTATCATATTATGGTTTTACTCAACATCACCCTATATTAGGGTTTCACATAACATTATCCCATATTAGGGTTTCACATAACATTATCCCATATTAGGGTTTCATACGACATCACCCTATATTAGGGTTTCACATAACATCATCCCATATTAGTGTTTTATAAGCACCTTAGAGCTCCCTCGGTCGACAAATTTTTCGACTGATAACCTCTCGATCGACAAATTCGTCGATCGCAAAGAGCCAGATTTTATGTGTATAAGCACCTCTAGGGTCGGTTTTTTCCTTATAACCGACCCTAAAGTGCTCTTCGGTCGACAATATTGTCGACCGACATGAATTTTGTATCCAATTTAGTTCACGCATGTATAAGCACCTTTAGAGATCTCCTCGGTCGACGAATTTGTCGACTGTTAACCTCTCGGTCGACAAATTCATCGACCGAGAAGGAGCCAGATTTCACGTGTATAGGCACCTCTAGGGTCGGTTTTTTCTTATAACCGACCCTAAAGGACTTCTCGGTCGACGAATTTGTCGACCGACATGCATTTTGGATCCAGTTTAGTTCATGCATGTATAAGCACCTCTAGCGTCAGTTTTTTACTTTTAACCGACCCTAGAGCTTCCTTCGGTCGACAAATTTGTCGACCGAAAATGTGTTTGAGTGTTTTTAAATAACCAAACACGGGCACAGCTTATCTTTAGCGTCAGTTTGTTTCTTTTAACCGATGCTACAAGTCGAGTCTCTCCTTTAAAATGGCCGAAACCTAGTCTTTCTCCCCCACAAAACAAAATTTTCGTTCTCTTTTTCTCTCCCGCGGCGCGGATACCTTTTCTTCCGTGAAGCCCTTGCCACCTCTTTGTGCCGCCAAAGCCCTTTCCTCCTCTCCACGAAAAGAGCTCATTGTCGCCGCCTCTCCACACTTCCACGAAGGTCACCGCCTCTCCGTGAAGGTTGTCTCATCCTCTACGATGGTCGTCACTATTTCCAAGTAAGGTCACCGTCGTTTCCAAGGAAGGTCGCCGCCGTTTCCAAGTAAGGTTCCCGAGTTCATTTCCGGGTTCAGATCCACCATTCTTAGTCTTGGTAAGTGAGATCTGTCTCTTTTTCTTTGTTTTTCTTGTTGTTCTATCTTCCCCTCTCTTCTTCTTGGCTGAATCCATGACGTTCCATGGTGGAGCTTGAGATAATGGTTGAAAACATCTTCCACTATCTTTTTCTTACCTTTTCAACATAGGGTTTGCTTCCTTTTTGGAGAAGGAACCAACTTGGTGAAGAGGAGTGCCCAAGCTAGGGTTTCTTCCCCATTTTTCTTCAATCTACCTTGCTGTTTGGAGTTTCTACATCATCTCTAAGGTGAGTTATATAACTTTATCCATGATTATTGTTCACTCTTACGTTACATGTACATGCTTTTGCCTTAAAATTATTGATCCAAGTATAAAGATGTACCTTTACCTAGGGTGTGAACTTGTATGATAGTTTTTTATATCATCTTAGATGAACCCTACATCTTGTGCATGATTTTTTTGAAGGAAGTGGTAATCATAGACTTTGTTTGCATATGGATAGCTTTTAATCTCTCAAAATATGTATATTTCTAGGATTTCAAACTAATTTTTCCTCCTTATATTTCAAGCAATCTATCATTTTGTAAATTTTGATGTGATTATGAATCATTTTTGTCATGAATGTGTGGTTTTGAATGGTGACGGTTGAGCATCAATGCTCCCCTCTCCCAGAATATATGAATATTCATTTCTATTTCAGTTTGAACATTTCAGTGTACCCCTCGGTCGAAAATTTTGTCGACCGAAATATTTTCGGTGGACAATTTTTCGACTGAGGGGTACACTGAAATGTTTATTTAAATTTTTAGCGTCGGTTATTCCAAAAAACCGACCCTGTAAACTCTCTCGGTCGATGAATTTATCGACCGATATCCAGTTAAATTCACACATGTATAAGCACCTCTAGCGTCAGTGTTTTCCAAATAACCGACTCTAGAAGTCCCTTCGGTCGACGAATTTATCGACCGATATCCAGTTAAGTTCACGCATGTATAAGAACCTCTAGCGTCAGTTTTTTCCAAATAACCGACTCTAGAAGTCCCTTCGGTCGGCAATATTGTCGACCGATATCCAGTTAAGTTCAAGCATATATAAGCACCTCTAGCGTCAGTTTTTTCTAAATAACCGACTCTAGAAGTCCCTTCGGTCGACAGTATTGTCGACCGATATCCAGTTAAGTTCACGCATGTATAAGCACCTCTAGCGTCGGTTTTTTTCCAAATAACCGACTCTAGAAGTCCCTTCGGTCGACAATATTGTCGACCGATATCCAGTTAAGTTCACACATGTATAAGCACCTCTAGCGTCGGTTTTTTCCAAATAACCGACTCTAGAAGTCCCTTCGGTCGATAATATTGTCGACCAATATCCAGTTAAGTTCACGCATGTATAAACACCTCTAGCGTCGGTTTTTTCCAAATAACTGACTCTAGAAGTCCCTTCGGTCGACAATATTGTCGACTGATATCCAGTTAAGATCATGCATGTATAAGCACCTCTAGCGTCGGTTTTTTCCAAATAATCGACTCTAGAAGTCCCTTCGGTCGACAATATTGTCGACCGATATCCAGTTAAGTTCACACATGTATAAGCACCTCTAGTGTCGGTTTTTTCCAAATAACCGACTCTAGAAGTCCCTTCGGTCGACAATATTGTCGACCGATATCCAGTTAAGTTCACGTATGTATAAGCACCTCTAGCGTCGGTTTTTTCCAAATAACCGACTCTAGAAGTCCCTTCGGTCGACAATATTGTCGACCGAGAAGGAGTACTGAAGTGGTTATTCAATATTTAGCGTATGTTATTCTAAAAAAAATGACACTGTAAACTCTCTCGGTCGAGAAAATTGTCGACCGAAAATGTTTTCAGTCGACAATATTCTCGACCGAGAGTGTTTACAGGGTCGGTTTTTTTGGAATAACCGACCTTACAGGCTCCTTTTTTCTCGCCTGGGTCAGATTTTTTACAACATTTTGCGTCGGTGTTTACTCTGTAAGGTCGGTTTTTTCTGGTCAAATAAACGGACGCTATAGAGAAAAGTCTATAGCGACGGCCACTTAGGCGTCAGTTAAAAAGTGACGCTGCAGGCTTAAAAAAACCGACGCTACAGACCATTCTTGTACTAGTGGTGGCTGTGATGTGGAACAAATATATGCGGCATGGGACAGTGTCAATGTCATCAGGCTCCTCAGCATGTTCCTTTATCAAGAGTCACCTCCCTAAGCTCAAAGCTATATGCCACAAGACTATAAACTCTGGCTCCAACACCAATGTCTGGCGTGATAAGTGGTCGATGGGCAAGTCAATACTTGATATTGTCCCCAACACCCTCATCCCCAAAGACCTCAATGACCTCACTGTGCAATGTATGTCGCTGCCCTCAGGTGCGTGGGATTGGGAGTTTATCCGAGCATATCTCCCCCCAACAGTATAGCCCCTGATCGAGTATACCAGCGTACCCAGTGAGGACGCTAGACCGGACACATGGTCCTGGCCATTGAACCCCATGTGAACTCTAGGCCAGCACGACGTACACCTGCATAAATGGACACCACACCCCGATCAGCTCTCACAACTGGAAGGCGGTTTGGTCGCTCCCGCTCCCACTGAAGCAACATACCTTCGTCTGGCTACTCAAGAATAACACACTACTCACTAAAGTGGAGAAGGCACGTCATCACATCGTCAGCGATAGTATCTGCCCCGTCTGCATGAAAGAGCATGATCCTTTGACCCACTGTCTACGGGACTGTCTGACGAGCTTGGCAGTATGGAAACTACTCAAGATGGACTCTTCATTCTTTACACTATCTATAGATGATTGGATAATCCATATCATTCATAGCAAGGATACTACTGAAGCCACAATGTTGCGTTGTGTCGGGTGTTGGACCATTTGGCATGCACGTAACGATCATCTCCATGGAGGTAAGCATCTCCCTCCTGTTGTTCTAGTGTCTCTCATCTGAGAAAAAACCAAGTCAATCATGTCCGTCAACAAGGGCAGCACACCCACTTCTACTGTGGAGGAACGTCCTGCGCTTCGTCCTGTCAACTAGTGTTTATAGATGCAACCTTTCAATATCACACACTCAAGATGGGCATCGATGTGCATGCCACTGATAGCAATGGAGTTTGTCTTCTAGGCTCCGACACATATGGATATGCTACATCGACACTGGAGTCTGAGATCAAGGGCATCATGCATGCTATGCAGATCTGCATCAGTACGAGCTAGAATGCCCCTGTCATCTTATCCGACGCATCCTCGACCATTAACTTCCTGCAACATGCATCATCTCCTGCCAGCAAACTTCAGCCATAGAGAAGAGAGTACTATCGCGCCCTCCTCTCGCTGCCAGATCTACAACTTTCGTTCATCAACCGGAAGCATAACCATGTGGCAGGCGTACTTGCAATATACTCTATGTACTCTTCTACCCAGTTTAGTTTCTCCTCTAGAAAGCTAGACTGGCTATTGAAGGATGTTAACATTCATCCTCATCTGATTTGACCTGTTATAGAGAATAGTATGAATAAAAACTAATCTCTATAGGTTTCAAAAAAATATTTATAGTAAAGTGTAGAAGATGAAATTCTACATTTTTTAAAAATATTAGACTTGAGGCTTGTAATTTAATATTTTGATGAAAAAATAAGATATCTAAATTTTAGTTGACTTAGGAAAGAAGGGGAAGATAGAATTGTGTCATTAAGTTTTCATAAGTCATATCTCAACTCATTCAAAATTTTTAATATATGGTGCACAATTTAATTAACATATTGAGTATAACTTGTTTCCTATATTTCAATCGATGTATTTGACATATCATTAAGATATGGAATTTTGTACATGTCAAGTCATTATTTTCTTCTAAGGGAAATTTTTTTATTGTTGAAATATTATGGCCAACATCATGTTCTTATTCATTTTGTAAATTCCAATACATGTGTTTTTATATACTTGTTTATATTACTAATATGCATGGTTGTTCATTTCATGTTACGAGAAATTATGCATGATAAAGAAAAATTCTTTGATTTTATTTATCACTCGTAAATTAGATTGTATCTGGCCTTAAGACTCCAGGACCTATTTTGACAGGTCCTCCATAAATAATACTACCCATTTTTAGAAAAGAAGAACCAATTATACTTTATAAATAAAATAATTTATAACAAAGAGAATGACAAGGAGTTATATAATATATATTTAAAATATTTGAAAGAAAATATAATCAATTGCATATATACATATATATATATATATATATATATATATATATATATATATATATATATATATATATATATATATATATATATATATATATATATGCCGACAAGGAGTGGATCAAGTGGTCAAGCACGGTGTCTCCTCATGAAGGGACCTGGGTTCGAATCCCAATTGCCACCTTGATTTACAACCCTCCCGGGCATTCAGCCTCTGCCACGGGCGTGGGAGAGGGGGGGAGAAATCTTTCTCTCTTAATCCCATCCATATATATATATATATATATATATATATATATATATATATATATATATATATATATGGCTAAAAGAATTATGTACCTGAGTACATGTAGATTACATGTACCTATTTTCATTTCTGATGATTGCGAAATTTTATTAAACAATCTAACCTGATGGATGTGATGCATACCCCTTTGATAAGATGTGTTTCAAAAATCACTACAATCTGATATCCATACATCATCCTACAAAAGAATATGTATATTTTGTAATCAATGGTAAGTTGAAAAAACTACAAAAACCGTTGGATGATATATTTCTATATCTCATTATCCAAATGAGATATGGTGATGATTTTTAAACACACACACACACACACACACAGATATATATATATATATATATATATATATATATATATATATATATATATATATATATATATGCCATTCATTTGCTTCCCGCATGGGTAACTAACTTTAGTTACCCATGTATCTATTTTGTAATTGAAAGGTATATGTTTGTAATGAGATGATTGAATTTGTAATACAAACACTCATTTTGTATTACAATGTAAACTGCTGTCATAAATATCATTTTTACTATAATCAGACGTGTAATACAAAATGAGTGTTTGTATTACAAATTTGGTCATCTCATTACAAATGATGTTTGTCTCATTATAATAAGGTACCTTTCTATTACAAAATAGATCCACGAGTGACTAAAGTTAGTTACCCATGTGGGTAGTGAATATATACCCATATATATATATTTATATTTATAAAGTCAGGCTAGAATACACTCAAGTGTACAGATTGTACGAATACACTCAAGTGTGTTTGCATGTCAAGACTATTTTTTTGCAAAATGTAAACCATTGGTCTTCACTGCCATACCATAAATAGGCTACATAAGAATTTTGAGCCCATTTTAATGAGTGTATGTCGTTCATCCGAGGGCAACAAAATCGACGCAGGAAACTAATTTGAAATACATAATTTTTATGGTCTGTATAACATGACCTACAAATGTCCAAATGTGCTCAAATTTTGTATATGAACTATTCACACGATGTTTAAGAATATCAAGGATTATATTTAAAATAAAAAATTACATCATGAAAAACTACTTGAGTGTATTCTGCTCTGGATACACTCAAGTGTATTCCAACCTTACTCTCTCTCTCTCTCTCTCTCTCTATATATATATATATATATATATATATATATATATATATATATCAAAGTAAAATACTTTACTATGCATGGACCTTCACATTCATATGAATCAACTGTAACTTAATCTTTTGAACATATAGGTAAATAGGTTATAAGGTTGTTGATTTTGTTTAATAGAAATATTTATGTTCTGAATGATTGACAACTAAATAACATATTATATGAACATTCTTACTAAAAGAATAGAATCAGGATTAAGCGACTTTCATTATTGGTTTTGTTATTTTGTCTATTCTTGATAACAAAAGGTGTTCTATTACCAAAATTATATTAGTGATGTGATTATTACATTATACTATAATCATTTACTTTTGACATCAATTTGAAATCTATATATCATATACAGAATTAAAACGCAGAAATTGTATAATTTAATGTATTTTTCTAAATTATAAGCGTGTATGATTTAAGAGAATGCAATACATTGAACATTGGATCCCACTTCTTTTAATAAATCTATTGTTCTTGGGAATTTAACTAGGAAAACAATATCAAGATGGAATTTGCAACATATGCCGAAGGGAGAAGGAGGACATAGCCCACATGCTATTCCGATGCGAGCATGCGTGGGAACTTTGGAAGGAATATCCGGTGGACGTCCAAGAGAGAATCCGACAACTAAGCACAAAGACCACACAAAAAGCTATCATGGCAGCGGTCTGGCCGGAAAATGGGACTCCAAATGAAGATACGGTTGCAGCCCTATGGGCGATCTGGACAAGAAGAAATGACATCACCTTCGGGAACAAGGTGTGCCACCTGCTAATACTGAAGAATGCTATGAGACCATTAGTTAAAGCACATAGGGACACGACCACTACTACGAGTAACGTAGCGCCAACGGACAACCATGCACGTTGGAGTAAGCCACCGGTAGGAGTCGTGAAATTAAACTGTGATGCGGCGGTGGCAATTCATGGAGTAGACGGGATGGGTATGGTTTGGAGAAACGCAGATGGAAGCGTCTCTCGTGCAGTAGGAAGACGACAGCTGACTCTCAAGGATTCTCGATGCGCTGAAGCACTAGCTATCCGAGAAGGCCTCAAGCTATCTAAAGAAATGAACCTCACCGCTGTAATACTGGAATCGGATGCCGAAGCAGTGATCAAGCTCATTGTGGCCGGAACTAAAAGGGCAGATCTTCTGGGATCCATTCTCGAGGACATAGCCTACCTCAAAGTTTTCTTTTCAAGCATTTCCTTTGTTTCGTGTCGTGTCGTAGACAGGCTAATGGGTTGGCGCATAAGTTAGCCAGGATGGCCTCTAGTAGCAATTTTTCTTTTAGTAGATATAACTCCTTCCTCCTTCTGTAATGAACTGCATTAGAGCAGATTTGATTACCTAATGAAAATAGCCCGTTTAACTTCAAAAAAATATATATATAAATTTTTTTGTATGATTACTAGAAAGGAAATAAATAATAATTTTCAGCCTACTCTTAAATATATATGATTACATGTGCTAATTTCTAATACGAACGAGCTAAGAAACATGTCAAGCAAAGAGAAGTCAGTATACCTTGAATCATGCAACTCGTGATGTAAAATTTGAAGTTGACATGTAAACATTTTACATTGAATTATGAAATTGTTTTACTAACTTCTACTCCATAGTCTCATACTGATGCACATCACCTTAAGCAATATATTTTTGCTAATTAATTATTTAGGAAACCCCTTCATGATATGTGTGGTTTTTAACATATTTATTGTATAAATATCTTGAGGAAAGTATATCTCTTAGATTATTACATGTTATCTACCAAGATATAAATTAGTTGAATCTCAAAGACCCGAGTAAGTAAGAATTTTGATAGTGGTTAGAAATGATCCCATGCTCTATGAAATACATTAATTAATTTTTTAGATGTTGGTTAACATATTTATCACAAAGTATACACCAAACAAATTCCTTATATATTATCATTATAGATATATCAAATATAAAATGAACATCTATGATTTTTTTTTTCTATTATCATGAATATATATAGTAACTTCATGCATTTAATCATTTTTAAAAATAAGCTTTACAGAAGACAATTTCTAGATTGTAGTATTCCAATGGTAGAAATATTTGGTGTTTTCATGCTTGATTTCATAATAATATGGGAGTCTAAACATTTATCCTTCCACCTACAAAACAAGTTCCATAAGATGACATATAATTTAATGTTGTAGTAATAAAATATGAATTTACTTTTTGATATTATTCATATGTTAGGTCATTATTGAGTAGTCCTACATAACTATATATGACTTATCATTTCTTATTTATAGTGATTATATAGTTCTATGATAAAAGAAAATATTATTTTAAGTAAACATAATACTCTTGTTAGTTGAGAAAACAACCATTTTATATGGTTTCTAATTTAGAATATTGGAAATTAAATGCAACTAATATTTTAGAATTAAACACACATAAACTTCTATAATAACCTATAAATGGTGAAATAGATTGACATGCAAAGCACATGCTTATACTAGTGTAAATGAAATCATGAAATGTGTTGCACATATTTTCTTTACTAAACATGATGATGTAAACAAAAATGAATAATTTCCTTTGGAGTAGCAACTGAAGATTTCATATTAATTTTGTCATATAATTTAATTAAAGTGGGATAAATAAACTAAAGATGTTAATTGTATAAAAGCTGAATTTTAGTTCATACTAAATATATAGAACTAATTTTGTGACAAGGTGACATCAATAGGACTTAATTAAGTAAGTGTTGATTTAATGTTTTGTTAAATCTAAGGTTAATGTGTCAAAATTCCTAATGGTGCCATAACTTGTAAAAAAATACCTAAATAAAAATATAATAGTGAAAATGTGTTCCTTGGGTGACTATATCCTTCAGAACCAAGTTTCCCATTAGTTACATAATAATAACTGTAACGAACCCACCTCCCGACAACCCCCAATTAAGGAAGGTCAAGAAGCTAGAGCCTTATCCCAAACAAGAGCATATGATTTTGCAAATAATAAAAAAATTGATAAATTGTACCACAACTAAGCCTAATGCAGGATATAATTTTTTTTCTTTTCACATACCTTTTTAAAAATGGGATTTTAGGATTTTACCCAAGGCTAGAACTATCTACCTATATTCCACCAAACATTATACATCCTTGTTCTTTTTCAATGTCACCTTTTATTGAATATCCACTTTCCATTAATCTTGTAGACATAACAATGGATTAACCTAAAACACCAACAAATAAAATGCCAATCAATATAAAAAATTATACTAGTGTGGGGGGGAACCAAAATATTTGCATCTAGTTGTAACAACATATTATAACAAAATTATTGTTTAATAGATCAAACTTTACATCTTAAACATAACTACTCAATCCTGATCCATCCAAGCCTCTATGTTGTCCTTACAGTGGACATGGATACTACCTCTCCCATATGGTAGATCCTCAATAGCCAATTTTGGTCCTACCCCAAAGGTATACCAAGGCCTAGAGATGTATAATCATATGATGCTACCCAAAATTAGACCAAACCTTGACTCATGATAATCTGTTGATGCTACCCCAAGGTAGACCAATACCAAGATCATCATTTTTCACATTTACACAAAGCTAAAGAGGAGGATTAGGATCTGAGCTAGTCATGCACATATATATGGTGATAGACACAATCACTTCTAGGGGTGTAAATGGTGCAGGTACAGTGTGGGTTTGTCCATACCCATACCCATACCCAGCTAATTTAACGAGCCCGATTCCGATTCTAGACCTGCATATTACAAAACCTAGACCCACACCATACCCATACCTACAATAATAGCGGGTATGCAGTGTGGGTATGTGGGTAAGAGGTTCTATAAACATCATATTGTTTATGTAAGAAAAATGACAATGTTCTATATATTTTAATAACAAGATATTGTTATTATATAGTATATTAACATGCCATAGTTATATTAGATAATTTCATATTGTATACACTAACATTTATTGGGTTAATAGTTCACATATTTTTAGTTATCATCATAACATTTACCTTATGCATAAAGTAATGTAAACTAGTAGATATTTTGATTTTAAGTTTACAGATGATGTTCATTATTGTAACTAGAATAGCTAATTCTTAATTATATGACTAGTCTCAACCTTATTGTGGTTAGAATAGGGTATAATATCAATAATTACATTAGTTAGAATAGTAAAGTATGATATATATATATATATATATATATATATATATATAACATATTATATAAATAGTTACTTATGTATAACAGGTACACATGTCTAGCGGGTCTGGGTCCAAGCGTACCCATTATTGGACCCGCTTATATGCGGGTCCAAGGGTATACGGGTCCAATGGTATGCGGGTATAAAAAATTAGACCCGTGATGGGTTTTTTAAGGGTCTGGATTTGCGGGTCTGCGGGTCTACCCGTACCCATTTACAACCCTAGTCACTTCATAGTAGAAAGAATTAAAGTTCATCCAAGCAATTAATTTCAGAAAAATCGGTGAAACCTCAGAAAACACTGTGAAACTAAGATGAGTAATCTTAGTCAAAGCCACATACCTTGATCAAGATTCTAGATGTCCAATCAAGAAATTAACCAACCAACCAATCAAAATCACCCTAAAAGTTAATGCAACACACCCATGTATTACTATTTTATCCAAATCATCCTTAAGACTGACTTGGTTGTCAAGTTAGGGTTTCTAGGACAACAATAGGGTTTAATTAAGGTTTTGGCTTCCCAACTCATGGTTTCCACTTTTCATGACCTTTGGGTCAACAAACCCTAATCTAATTGTTGATTACACCTTCTATTTCAAGGAAACTGTAAATCAGATTATGTGTAACCATGATTATAAAATCTACCATGTAGTTATACTAGGAACACTAGACTCAATTAGGTTCCCTAGAAATATTTCAAGATATGATATTTAACCCTTAATCATTTACATACATGGTCAAGCACTTTTAGAAACACCAATTATCATCATCATTATCTTGTTCATGTTGATTTATAATCTTATTCAACAATAATATTAGCATGAAAGAAAGATTTTTAAGGTATTCCACATGTTAATACTCAAAGCTAGGTTTTTCATGTTGTAATCACCTTTTAACTCTTATTAGCATTACTTTTAGAAAAGTAAGCATTATCAAGTACGAGTTATATTTTTTTTGTGTTCCTCTCATTGTCCTGATCAATTTTTATACACAGAATGTCTTCATCTGAGCATCCTAGTATTTACTATAATATTTAGAATTTAATTACTAATCAACCAATTAGGATACGCCATGTTAGCAAAAGGGTATTTACCTTGATTCTGCAGGACTCTAGCTCCACAAATAAGCCTTTGCCATGTAGGTAGTGTGCTCCACATGAGCAAGGCATCGAACTAGGGCGGTTGTATGCTTTTGCCCCCCCCTTTGACTTGGGGCCACATGCATCTAGGGACATGGAGGTAATTTTCTCCTTTCTCACCTTCAACCCCAAACCATCATGAGTCGCCTCTTCTCACCACATATGGCAGTCATCCCCGAGGTTGACTCCATGCTTTTGGGCCGTGGCAATCAAAATAACCCTACATGTACCTTTACCCAAACCTCCTGAGATCATCAGACTTGTCTGTAGTAGGGAAAGGCGGTCTGGGTGATGCTTTCTATGAGTAGGTTGGAGTTTCCAAGGAAAGCACAAGGGAATAATAAGTTATGATTCCTATTGAATAATTTAAGGTGTCTAATAAGGGTGTTCAAGTTCTATCGATCCTTACGATCTGTGCGATGGCCTTTAGGAGTGAATAATCCTCCTTGTATAGGTGTGGCTATCCAACCATCCTTTAATGGAGTATAACTCCAGCGGCACATTGGGGAAAGTCCTTAATGGACTCCCATATAGGGACCCTTTCCCAAATCTAATGGAGTTATTTCTTGATGAAGACATGACACAGAGAGAGAGAGAGAACAATGTAGGGAGAAGAAAGGTTTACTGTAGTCGGGTTGCCTAAAAAGTATACAGGTAGGAGATAGGTTATCATCCATTTATTCATGATCCAAGGGCCCATATCAAGCGTGACATTAAAGGGGCTGAGCCCGTGATTCATATTTTGCTTCATTTGTGAAATCTAATGCATATTTCTCTAAATTTATCACTTTAGGGAAAACCATAGAATCAATAACTCTATCTCCTTTTATTCAAATATCTCCAAATTTTAAGGGAAACTCTTTAATGATGTAAATTACTTGTGTGCAAAGTTTGGAACCAAAACTCAAAAATAGAAGCAACTTTTCTTCGTATGCAAGTCATCAAATTTTAAGGCATATGTTATGCAATTAAAATTCATCTTTTCTCTTTCTTTCTCTTCTATTTTCTTTATTTTGACTTCTTTTCTTATTAGAAGCCATGTGGAACTAAAAATTAATCTGTAATTTTCATCCATACCACTTTCTAGAGAATTTTACACAATTCTTACATGTGCACACAATTATCTTTTACTTTTTTCCCCTTTACTCATTATAGGATTTTATTTTATCCTTTATTCCTTTTATCATTATTGGATTTATCAAAACAATATAAACCATGAAATCATGCATCTAAGGGAAATTTTGTAAAAGAATCCATTCTTTAAAAACAAATCGTATAATTTCCCATTCAAATCCCTTTTATTTGAAAATTTGCTTTTCAATCAATACAAGCAAAATTGAGATTATAACATCCTTCCCTTCTACTAGGAATTTTTCCCTCAAAATTTGACTAATATAGCAAACAACTTAGGGTAAGACTTTTCCATGTCAGTTTTCAGCTCCCATGTGGCTTCAACCTCTCAATGGTGCTTCCAAATAAAGTTTACCATCTTTATCTTTTACTCCTGAGCTCTTTCACCTTGGTATCCAGTACCCTCACAGGTGACTCAGAGTATGTCATCCTCCCTGGGAGTTCAACATGTTCAATGCACATCACATGGCTCGAGTCCTTGACATAGCACTTTAGACTGGACACATGGAACACGTCATGCGTCATACTATATTGAGGGGGTAAGGCTAAATGATAAGCAACTTCACCAATTTGTTCTAAAATGTCAAAAAGACCCTCACATTGGGGAATCATCTTTCCTATGTTCTTATCTATAGCTCATAGGGGTCAGATTTGCAGAAATAAATGTTCACCCATAGTGAAGTGCAAGTCAGTCTACTTCGCATCAGCATACGACTTTTGTTGATCCTAGGCTCTCTATAGCTTTTGATTGATCAAAGTGACTTTATCAGTATACAACTATGGTTCTTCTAACCTCAACAAGGTCCTCTCACCAACATCATACTAGTGAAGTTGTGATCGATACGGCCTACCATAAAGAGCTTCGTATGGAGGTATCCCGATACTGGCCTGGTAGCTATCATTATAAGAAAACTTAGCTAAGGGAAGGTACTTCTCCCGTGATCCACCCCAATTGAGCACACATTCTCTCAACAGATCCTCTAAAGATTGGATCATCCTTACTGACTGTCTATTAGTATGTGGATGATAAGTTATGCTAAATTTTAGACTAGTATCAAGTTCTTCATGCACCAACTTCCATAACTTGGAAGTGAACTTAGGATCATGATTCGAAATAATTGAAGTTAGAACACCATGCATTTGAACTATCTCTTTAATATATAGTTCATCAAGGTTTGTCACTTTGGAAGTGATCTTAAGGTGAGGAAATGTTCCGACTTAGTAAGGTGATCTACCACAACCCATACTGCATCGTGACCTTTATTTGTCTTGGGGAAACCCACCACAATGTCCATGGTGATATGTTCCCATTTCCACTCAGGAATCTCAATTGATTACAGTAATCCACCGGGTTACTGGTGTTCAACCTTTTCCATATGGCACATGAAATAACTTGCTACACATTCCACTATGTTTGTATTCATTCCAAGTTACTAGAAATATTATTGTAAGTTTTTTAAACATCTTTGTGATGCCGGAGTGCATGATATACTAAGAACCATGTGTTTATAAGTCCTTAAGGGTGAATACTCAAGAACTCAATATGATTTTCTTAACACATTCCACCATTTGTATTTATAGGATGTGTCTAAGGCTCTCCATCAAACCCTTCATCTCAACTAAAACTGGTTCATCTATCTGGGCTATTACAAGCTCAGTCAGCAAGTCAAGCTTGATTTACCATTATTTGGTACTTCAACTCTTACATCCATAATTTTTTTACTAGATTCAATCTTATAACAATAGTATTCAAATTCCACTTGATACTCATTTGAATTTTTGTAACGATGACCTTGCTCATCTAGGTTTCCAAACCATTCAATTAAGATCCCCGCATGGAGCGTGGTAATACCTCAAATCTCAATTATCATGAAAAGATTTTAACTTACGTATATATTCCTCATATCACTTCTATTCCTAGTGTGGCATGCATCTGTCTCATCTCTCACACCCATAACAAGATGAAATAGCCATTTAGCTACAGTCCAATTACAGAGTTCATTCCATTCCTAGAGTAGAGACACTACATTTACACATTACCATTTTACTTTCAAATCTAGGTTGAATCATTCTCCACATGACTCCAAAACATGAATACCACCATTCCCTTAATTCCACATATACATATAGGAAAAACTTTTCTCATAACCTCTGAGTCTTATCATAACTCATATTTACAAACCTTTTTCATTTCCTCAATGTCTCTAGGGTGTCAGTACTTTTGGGGTGATCTTACCCTTATGCATCTAGGGAGTGCCTCTCACATTTACCCCTTAGGACCCATGAACGCATGAAGGTGGCCAACCTCCTAACCCATGGGCCTTGGTCAAACATATTCGTTACATCCTGACCTTATGGTCTAGTTCATCCAGGGAACAATCAACTCCTACTCTCATCGATTTCATCCCTTATTGACCTTATGAATGACTAAGGGTTATATCGTAACTTTATTTTATTACATCACACATTTTTCTTATGGTTCCTTTGATGATATCCAAGCAAATTGTATCCTTTAGAATTCTCACCCAAATTTCCTTCTTCTCTCTGGTGAATAAGCCTTTTCCATGGAGGGAGTGCACTCCACACGACTAGGCACCGAACCAGGGTGGTTGTACTCTTTTGCCCTTGTGCCTTTGACTTGGGGCCATGCGCGCCTGGGGGCACAAAGGTAATTTTTTCCTTTCTCATCTTCAACCCCGAACTACCGCGAGTTGCCTCTTCTCACCACGGATGGAAGTCAACCCCAAGGTTGACTCCATGATTTTGGGCTGTGGCGATTGAAATAACCCTGCAGGTGCTTTTGCCCAAACCTACTGAGATCATCAGACTTGTCGATGGTAGAGAAAGGTGGCTAGGGTGATGCTTCCCATTAGAAGGTTGGAGTTTTGGAGGAAGGCACCAGGGAAGATGAATCTGTGATGGAGGGGGTTTGAGTTCTATTGATCCTTATGATCCAAGCGATGGCCCTCTGAAGTAAACACTCCTCCTTATATAGGAGTGGCTATCCATTCATCCTTGAATGGAGTATAACACCAATGAAACTTTGGGAAAGTGCTTAATGGACTCCCAACTCGGGACTTTAATTAGAATCGAAACCCTCTCCCAAATCTAATGGATTTATTTCCTGACGAAGACATGGCATAGAGAGAGAGACCAATGTAGGGAGGAGAAAGGTTTACTATAGTTGGGTTTCCTAAAAATGTTGGAGGTAGGAGATATGTTCTTATCCATTGGATTCATGATCTAAGGGCCCATGTTAAGCATGATATTAAAGGGGCCGAGCCATTTATTCTCTTTTGATTCTATTGTGATATTTAATGCATATTTCTCTAAATTCATCACTTTAGGGAAAACCATAAAATCAATAAATCTCTCTCCTTTTATTCAAATATCTCCAAACTTTAAGGGAAATTCTTTAATGACTTAAATTACTTATGTGCAATGTTTGGAACCCAAACTCAAAAATATAAGAGACTTTTATTCATATGCAAGTCATCCACTTTTAAGGCATATATTATGCAATTAAAATTCATCTTTTCTATTATTAGAAACAATGTGGAATAAAAAATTAATCAATAGTGGCCATCCATACCACTTTCTAGAGAATTCTACACAATTCTCACATGTGCACACAATTATCTTTTATTTTATTTTACCCTTTAATTATTATAGGATTTTCTTTTATCCTTTTTCCCTTTTATCATTATTGGATTTATAAAAGCAATATAAACCAAGAAATCATGCATCCAAGGGAAATTTTACAAAAGAATCCATTCTTTAAAAACAAATCATACAAGTTTCCGTTCATATCCCTTTTATTTGGAAATTTGCATTTCAACCAATACAAGAAAAATTGAGGTTATAACAATAACTACCTTAATTCTATTTGGAAAAGAAAATAGGATAACAATAACTACCTTAATTACTAAAAGCCTCAAAAAGTGGAATTAAACCTCAATTTTGAAATCTACACACCAAAAATAACCTATGTGTGAATTTTTGTCTAATTTGGACAATCTTAAATATTATAGTGTATTTAGGAGAGAGAAATTATATAAAAGCCCAAAATGTTAAATGACTCCAAAAGGGAAAATTAATTGTAGAATCATGTTCCTTATGTTCTTGTAGGCAAGTTTCATAAGTTTGGATAGTTTTTAGATGCCTCAAATTCAAAAAAGAAAGGGAACCTATATTACAATTTTATATAATTAAATAAAACATGAAATCTCTTCTAAAGTGAACTCTAATTCCAAAATTGGAATCTACATGTTATAATTAGCCTTGAATCAAAATTTTATATTAATTGGACAATGTTTGCACCCTCAATTTGAGAAAGAAAGAAAATGAAATAATTAATGTATCACTTCATTCAAACTCCAATTTAGATAAGAATTTCGATTCATTTCATGTCCCATGTGACACAATGGTTGCATGCATCTTTCCCAACCATTGATTTCTGATCAGATGACTCATAGGTCTTCATCTATCTTGTTTCGGCTAAGGAAATAGGTCGTACAATAACCCAAACTAATTTCATAGGGTACTCCCTCATCTCTCCACCTTTCTTCATGATTTTTTTGTGCATTGAAATCATAAGGAGATTTCTCACCTGAAGAGCCATAACTCAAACCCTGGTATTCATTATTTATGATTTACCCAATTCCTTCTCTGAACTTCTCAAAGATACTACCCCCAGGAACCCTAGAACTAAAACACACATGTAAGTAGTTATATTGAGACCTTCATTCGGTAAGTTGCAACTAATCCCTTATGCCAATTTGTTCGGAACTGACTCACAAAACTGCCATCATTCAAGCTTTCTTCCTTGAGGTTTCCGCTCATACCCTCAGCACCCCTTTACATTGTTTCCCAATTCCACCAAGGGTAAGTTTTGTCAGCATCTGTTCTTTGATTTCATACGGTAGGAGTGTTGGGTTCTCTTTGCCTATAGCTTTCCCCAAAAACTACGTCTACCTTCTTAACTACTTCTCGCAGACATGGCAGGGACAGAGCAACGAAGGAGAAGGATCACTTCTTAGGTTATTATCACAAAGTTGACGTCGGTTCAGATGATGTGGCATCAGTTTCTCTTAGAAAACTGACACCTATAATCCCTTTGCTGGCGTGTTTTTGGTGGCGGGAAGAGTTTTGGCGGCGGTTGTTTAGTAAACAACTGACGCCTATAGTCCTTTTTCTGGCGCGTTTTCGGTAGCGGGAAGAGTTTGGGTGTCAGTTTTTACTAAACAACTGACATATATAGTCCCTTTGCTGGCGCATTTTTGGTGGCAAAAAACATTTTGGCATCGGTTGGGATCCGACGCCGAAGGTGTCCCCCTTTAGCGGCACCCACTTGGGTGTCATTTTGAAACCGACACTAAAGAGCTTAAATAACCGACACTAAAAGGCTTTTATGTAGTAGTGTCTGTCTCCCCACGAGGGTACTAAAGTCCTTTCCTCGCATCGTATTGTTTTAATCACAGAAGATTTGATGATTGTATAAATACTATTATACCTTGTCATACATCAAGATTTTGATTCGTGATGCGGGTGTATTTCTGATTTTTAAGAATTCAATTTGTTTATCAAATAAATCAGTAATAGTAAATATTTATAAATTTGAAACTAATTCTATGATTATCCAAAAATTATGCAAAAAATACTTGTTGGATTTGGAAGATTATCCTCTATCTTCTACTCCAGTTTTCATCAACCGATTTCAAAGTTTAAAAAACATGACTTTTTAGGGCTTTGATCCACCACCGGGTTACTTTGAAAGGGGAATGCTTTGAAACATCTTCCCCCTATGAGAAGGATTCTGAGCAACTCTCCAAAACTGGAATCCACTCTCCGGGAATGTACTTTGGAGCTCTGAGCAGTTTAATAATCCATATTCCCCTAATAATAATTGAAAAAGGATTTTAGTGGATAAAAATTAGATCTTGGATTAAATCTATGATCAGATACCCTAAACTTACTCTTTGAGATATGATCATGTGTCAATTTAGGTTTTTATTGAAGATTTGAGTTTTAGGGTTTTGCTTTCCCTTAAGGTCTTAATAGTAACAAAAAATAATATCATGATTAATAAAGATGTGATTTTCAATCAAATATCAGTAAAAAACACTAAAATCAATGTTAGGTCTTTAACATGAGCCGATCTAGGGTTTTGTCGAAGTTTTGATTTTGAGGGTTATCATATGTAGGTTGAGTTCACTCTAGACTTGGAAAATTAGGATTTGATCTCTGACTTAACATAAAAGTCAAGGTATGATTGCATGCCACATTGTTTCTATGTTGAGCAATTATAATTCCTCTCTTTTAATGACTATTTGCATCCCCTATAATTCTTATTAATCAATAAGCCTATTTTCTCACTTTCTCAACATACTAGCCTACAAAATCTCTCTCTTTTGATAATTTATTCCAAGTGAAACATTCTAATTTGTTATGATCTAATGACCATCCTATTTTTTGAACTTTCTTTTGAACTCTAAATTGTACTATAATTCTTATTAAAACCCTAATTTTTCCACCGTGTGGTTGATGCTTATTTTTCCATTTTTGAGATGGTAACTTTAATTATTCTATAAAAGACTATACTTTATACTTGCGTTCACATTTATTGCATGTTATGTGACTAAGTAGTCTCAGAGTAGTGTAATTACATTGGTTTTTTGGTTGTGTGACCTTAATATATTTTTGGGATGGAGGTTCTGTGCCCCATACCCGGGTTTTGTGCCCACTTTTATGTATATTGTGGAGTTTGGTAGTACGTCATTCTCTATCAAGTTTCAAGGTTGTAAGACTTTATTGCCATTATTATTTATATTTTTCTAGTGATATGATTATCTCACATGCATGCATGTGATAATTGTTGTGGTGGTTTTTGTGCCCAAAACTTTATATGTGCTTGCGTAGCACAATCTTTATTTTTTTTCATGGAAAGTATTCCTCTTGTTTATTGTCTTTTGAAATTCATATTCCTTTATGTCCAGTCAGGTAATACTTTCATTTTCCTCTGAGAAGCCTTGCTTATTTGATGTCCTTTTTTCATAACATTGCCCATGCTTGATTTAGATGCACATACCAGCATTTTGCTGACATATATACTTTGTCCTTTTACTGGGGAACGCTTCCAACCCCAGGTGTAGTTCAAGTAGAAGATAACAAAGTTGGACCAGGACCTCATCAAGTACAACTAAAACCTTCTGGGAGACTTTCTTGAGGTGTCTAGGTGACCCTCAGCTAATCCATTAGTTTTATTAGTTTCATATGTATCACCCTACATGGTGACGTTTTGAGACAAAATCAAGTGTTGTAATAGTTAGATATTTTGTTTCCGGTACTATATTTGGTTATTTGAAATCATACTTTTGAATAAAATGGATTACCACCCCTTTGCAAAAAATTATAGTGGCGTTTGATATATGGGATATTTTTTTATTTAACTTATTATGGAGTGGATCCCCTATCGGGTCCCACTCTTTACATAACTCTTCCAACATAGTCGTGCATATCATCTAAAATAACTATGTGTGCACCTTTTCTTATTTCTAAATATCTCCCTGAAGTGCTCTCATGTTAGACTTCTTCCCTCGTTGTAATACAAGATATCTTGTCCAAGAAGGTTGCCATCTAGGATGTCTGCAAGGACATGAGCATCCATATAGGAGACCATTGACATTGGTGTCATGTCCATCCTCCCCATTTATGAATCATGGGGTCATGCTTTACACCTCGAGGTTCAACCTCTCAGGTAGAGGGGGAGGGGTCCTTGGCATGGACATCATTTAAGGAGTTCATCCCCTCTTCATCTTCATTAGAAAGCTCTTCTCTCACTGCCACTTGTGTTGGAGTTTTAGTTTTTTTTGTCTTGTCTTCTGGGGCCTCTTTTGCTTTTTCAATTGTTGGAGCTACATTTAAAGTGGTTCCCATATTTGTGATGCAAATTTATGTATCCCCATAGCATACTACACTACCACTTGAGTTTTCATCATCAATCTTGCAGTGCTAAAGGAACATGTCACAGATATCTACATCATTTCCCATGAGAATGGCTCTAACAGTGAATATCTACTCTAAAATCTCTACAACATGGTCTTGAACCATGTTGATCATGTCTTTAAAGAAAGGAGAATTATCCCTAAAGCATTCAAGTAAAACTCCAATAACTCCTACCAGGTTAGGTGCAAATGTTTCTAGTGAGGGGGTTTCCTTTGTGACAGCCGAGGAAGATCTTTCTTCATTGTTTACACATGGATGTCACAATTCTTATTTTCTTTTATTACTGGTTTTTTGTTATTTGGCAAGAGGCTAAGGTCAATTCTTATAGCGGGGCTGATGTTTTCCCTTGGATAAGCTTCGGGTTTGCTTTCTTCTTTTGGAGCAGAAGGTTTCTTCTTCACTTCCTTCAGAGATAGAGGGTTTGACAGGCTTAACGAAAGATGACTCCAATAGGTTCATCCCATGCTTTAGTCTTTTCTTTGCACATTTCTATATGTGTCTTCTCCGCCCGTCCTCTGATTCCTATAAACACTTGTCTCATTCATGTTGCATGTCAGCTATCTCTTTCTGCAGCTCCACCATCTCTACAACCATATCTTCCATGTTATTCACTGGCATTGGCAGTCTGATATGTCCTTCATGAACTGTGGGACATGTGTGATTCTTTCATCTAATCTTTCTATCTATGAGGTTATTAATTGTAGGCTAGATAATAAGGATGTAAAGTTATGGGATGAGTTAGATATTTTCCTGAGCATGATGTTAAATTGACGCCCTAGATCATCCCATGTATTAGGCAAGTGTGTATGTCTCTACGCTGACGTTTGCTTTGTGCCTACCTCATTTTTTATCTATGGAGGGACTACTAGTTCAACTTGAGGTGTAGTCTGAACAACTTGTTTGGGATTTTCAATCATTATGATAGCCTCTGCATCACTTATCTTAGCTACTTTGGGTTGACTACCCTGATCCTCATTCAGGATCTCTAGTTGGTTTTTATAAAATTATTTTTACTATGATGGATAAAAGTCACTTGTCTCCCTCCTCATCCTTGTTCATAACTGTGGCTTCATCTCTACTTGTATCTAGGTCTTCTGTAACATCTTGAATGACATCATCTATGTGTCCTAAACCCACTACTTGTTGTTCCTTTTCAACACATGTTGTTTTCATGTATTGATGTTGATCTACGATGGAGATCTTTATACCCTTCAAACCCTTATGGAGTTTGAACATTAATTTCTTCTTCGGTACCTGTAATATCATCAATTTTGGTAAATTTGAATGATATAAATATAAATCTTATTTTGATAAATAATTTCTTCAATGGTATTATTGGAGAAATAATAATGTGAACTACCTTGGTGGCATGGGTTCTTGTGACACAAGTTAAATAAAAGGGATTCATATATGAGTAAATGATAATGGATTTTTCATATGATAAATGAAATAGTTGTCAAGTTTCCAAAGGAAAATAAGATACATAGTGTTATAGATAATTAAAGGAATAATTATCTAGCCATGAGTGGCAACACAATATTTGAGGAACCAAATAACATTATCTTAATGCAATATTTTTATACTTCAAAATAATAAAGAACGGTAGAGAATTCTAGAAATTGAGAGGAAAAGGATGTTCCATGAGATAATGGTATTGTTTTAATGAGATGACTAAAGGAGCAAGTTTGTATATAAATGAAATCCCAATGAATCACCAATTAATAAATATAACTTTGGAAAGTTATTGATGAGTTTCCAAATAATAAGGACAATTGGTTTAAAAGATGTACCAAGTAGAGAGATAAAAGATTAATCTAGAATTCATAAGAAAATTAGCCAATAAAGTGCCATGCACTTATATTCTTTCCTTGATGGATTTTGTGTGTCAATCAAGTAAAGATGGTAATCTAATTAAAGGAATACTTGGAGGACAAGTATGAATGTATGTATCATCATTTTGGGAACCTATTGAATATTTGCCTAGTTTTCCATATGTGCTTTGTATCAACCATGAGAGAGAAGAGATTAGGAGAAGGAATATAATCCTTCCTAGTTGGTGACTGAAGTATTGAATAGAAAGAGGCATCTTGTAGTGGTTATGGAAAAGTTGTGATGGAGCGGTTATAAGATGTCTTCATATGAAAGTGCCTTGCCATATTTGTCATCATCCTTATATGCTAAGAAAGAGATAGGGAAAGAAATGAGAAAGGGTCATATGAGAATATGTAGGTGTCCATATAGATAAGGTACACGCATAGACAACATAACCTGCACCTATCTCCCTCACCCCTTGTGCTACAATATGGATGTATTTTACATTGGTAGGTCATGTTCCTCCTACATAGGTTAGGGTTTATCTTCATGGCCTACTAATCAGAAGTGGCAGGTGCTGATGTAGTGCGTCGAGACCCTGAAACCACCTCACTACTGCACCTTCTTTTGTCTCTCCAAGGAAAGTAACAACCACGAGTGAAAGTTAGATAAGGACACCATGTCTTGTAATTACTAGGAATCTGAGGGAATCTGCGGGTGATAATGAACTCCACAATTCTACCGTGGAGATGAGAGGAGGAAAGAATCCCTATCTTATGGATAGCTATCGTACTTGGCCTTTGGCCTCTTGCAAGAAAACAGAACAGAAGCAGATGCAAACTAGAGGTAGGTACATGAGAGGAAAAATGATGGAGGGTGAACATGATAGAGGTGGGCCTTGAGACCTATGGGATAAGGTGTTGCAATGGCGATGGAGAGAAGAACCCATGTAGTAGGCACCTTCAGTGATCAAGAGACTAGAGGTGGTGTCTTCATGTCGGCATGTGGGAGGAGAGGAGATCAGGGTGAAGGAATACCAACGGTTGTGATCGAGGAAGGTAGAACCGACCTATCAGGTAGTAGGCACTGGTCCGTGTCGACATCCGTACAGTGTGACCTATGCAAGCAAGGTTGCATGTTTATGGGGGGATAAGGAAGGTTAGAAGTGGGCAACCAGATAGGAAGATGCAGGCTAGGGACCTATGAGCTAGAGGTTGAATGTAGTAAAAAGAAAGAGCTAATAAGTGCCAACATGGTAACTTTCTATTGGCCCATTATTGATTATCTTGTGAAAATCATAAAAATTTCTTGGATGCTTAGATGAAAACAAATTATATATGAAATTTGATAAAAAAATTGAGGGGAACCTATTAAAATATGATGAAGACCTAATTCTAATCCTATCTCCATAAGTAATTCTAACATGTGATAAAAAGGTGATGATAGTATAAAATCCCTAGTTTTGAGTATTAACATGTGGAATATGTTAAAAACCTCTCTTTTATGTTGTTACCCGATAATATAGTATATAATGGTGATTCAACATGAATATGATCATAATACTGATACTTAGGGACACTAATATGCATAAACACACATATGAAGTAATTAGGGTTCAATATCATATTTTCTATGTCATTAAGGAACATAATTGAATCTTGTGCTCATGATAAAATAATATGGTATATTTGATGATCATGGCAAAACCTAATATGAATTAGGGTTCTCAAATCATTAAAACAATAATCATGGGAGTTAGGGTTTTGAATCATAACCCTAACGGTAACTTGGTGTCAAGAAAACCTAAACCCTAGATTAGGAGTCGAGTATGGTTTAATGTGATTAACGTGATGGGTGACACTTTAGGGTTTACTTACATGAAGATTAAATTTGATTGTTTGATTTGCTTGAATGATTGGATAATATACTTAAAGTATAACGATAAGATCTTCATGATTCTACAAAAGGTACATGTTACACTTATGACTACCCGCATTAGTTTGCCAGTGTTTGCTGAGTGTTTCCTAATTATTTGAACAACTAAAGTGTTGGATGTTTATTTACATTCTTCTCAATTATAATGCCATTATGAGTATCATATATAGGAAGATTATATGAAGAAGATTCTAGTTCTTATTTGTAAGAATTTGATGGAATATATGTTGTAAGTTTACTTGCACACTTTTGCATGCACCCCCACCTATATAGTATATTTCAACATGTTGATCTATGCTTTTGTTTCACGGAATTTTAGGTACATGCTAGATAAGATGATATCAAGATATGTTATGGACAAATCAAATTACTTGAAGACATTAAAAGTTAACTTTTCAATAGGATTAGATAGGTACTTCTTCTTCTATAGTTCTCATATGTACAAATTTTGATGATGGAAAGCTATGTAAGTTCTGGAGGAACATCTTGTAAGCACTATATTTGAATCAATGGAAATTATTTGCAATTATTTATTATTTGCCAAGTCTGGGTTCTTGGGAAAATTTTAGGTAATGTCTCTCATCTTTTTTACCTTCCCTAATTGGGGGTTGCTGAAAAGTGAGGTCATTACATTTAGTATCACAACCTCAAATTTTTCAAATAATTTTTAGTAGTTTATAATTTTAAGTAATCTATAGAAAAATGAGGGAATTACTCGGGAATTCTTTAAAGACTATGGTGTCCATAAGAGACAATGACTCTGGAGCTCACAAAAGTTTCCTCTGCACTACTATTCAGCTTATGAGGACTCTCGGGCCTGTGCATCCATCCTGGACAAAGTCAGAAGAATTTTCCTGAAGTAAAATACCTTTAGGTTTTCTTCTCATCTTTATCCATACAACTCTCATCCTCTTGCTTAATAAACCCTAAAATGAACTTCCCTCCTCATATGAAGTTAGGGTGTTTGAGAATAAGTAGGATTCATGCATTCTCTGCCAATTAATGTAAATGTAATATGGAAATAATAATGTACATGTAATGTGGAAATAATAATATATATAATGATAAAGTAAAAAAAGATGTTTTATGGGTTTTTCCTTATGAGGGTAACCCTAGATGGAACTAGGGTTGTTTTGGTAAAACCTTAGTGGGTCAAGGGACATAAAAACCTTAAGAGGCAGGGTGTAGTCTCGAACCCTAACCCAAAACCCTAATCTTGAGTAATGGGAGTAGTGTGGGTAATAGAGAAACCCTATCCATATGAACCCTAATTAGGGTATGAAATAATATGAAAGACAAAGGTAAAAGAAGGTTGAATTTAGGTGAACTAGTATCCCATGCATGCATGTTTGTGGAGAAAGATATTCATGTAAAGGGCTATAAGAGACATAAGTAACCCCTTGGTTATTCATGAAAATGGAAGTAGGAATATATCTTGCTCATTGCCTGAATCTATCTTTAGAAGAATGAATGAATAAAGAATACCCCGGAGAATGGGAATGATACCCCCATCGAGTGGGTAAGCTATTGAGACTACCCCCAAAGAGTGGGTATGTAATTGAATGTACCCCTAGCGAGTGGGTATGCAATTGAAACTACCCCCAGTGATGGGTATGTTATTGAAATTATCTCTATAGAATGAGTATGTTACCTCTAGGAAGTGGGTATGCCATTGAAATAGTCCCAACGACTGAGTATGATGTTATCAATACCTTCGGTGAGTGGGTATGGATGGAGATTACCCGTAGAGAGTGGGTAGATCACTGAAATACTCCCAGTGTGTGAGTATGAGTACCTCCTAGTGAGTGGGCATATGAAAAATATCGAGCAAGTACAGGTTGAGAAGTTATAGTATAAAATGTATATTCAACATATTATGGTTACATAAAAATGATAATTTAACTTTTAGGGTTGGTGTCCCGACCTGGGGTGGGTCAACCCATGAGTGGGAGAAGGGCCTATAAGGGAGGAAAAACCCTAAGACCTTGGGTCTAGTTGTGGCCAAAGAGCCTAACCTCCTTTTGTGAGCCAAGAAGGCACCCTAGGTTAGGACCTTCCCTAGAAGGGTGAGATGATAAATCAACTTAAAGATTGAGGTAACCTCAAATGTCACCTAAAGTGTGAAGGATTGAGAATACAAAATATGAAGGCACATACACTCTTTAAACCTAAGTATTCCATCTCTAGGGGACACACAAGGAAAGTAACTAAGCAAGTGGCTGAAAGTATATGACCAAAATGGGATAGGAAGGTCATGAATAGGTCAAACCATGATAGGAAGGATGATATAAGAGGAAGTCATTACCATGAATGATGATCAAGTCGGGATAGGAAGATCACCAATAGGAAAAGTCAGGATAGGAAGGCCAACATGAGAGAAAGTCTTTACAATGACTAGTGACCAAGCTGGGAAATGAAGGTCACTAATATATCAAGCTAGGAAAGGTAAACAACTATCAATGACCAAGACCTGGAAGGGAAGATCGCCACGAGACCAATGTAGGAGCATAAAGTGAAAATGTGTACACCAAGATATGAAGGAAATGTGGGTTAAAGAATTATGTAAGAAGATAATGTGCCTACGAATGATTGAAGTTGTAATATCTCGATAAAACTGTGGGAATGGTAGAGCCATATGTCAATCCTCAGTTCAAGTAGGGAGGAATAAAGGTACATAAGACCGATGAGAGTAGGAGGTGATTGTGCCCTGAATGCATAAGACCATAAGTTCAGGAGGTAGCAACTATGTTTTCTTGAAGACCATGAATTAGGAGATTGGCCATATTCATGAGTTCATGAGGCCTAAGGGATGAATGTGAGAGGTACCCCTACATACCAAAGGATGACATCACTCCAAAATATACTTGTACCCCTAGATACCTCAAGGAAGTGGGTAAGGTTCATAATACATGAGGTGTAAATATAAAAATTATAAGAATAAATGTAATAATGAAAGGTGTTGTGCACAAACTCAAGAGTGAAAAGTCATTTGACTTCAAGAAATATAAGGATATCTAGAATAAAAAAATATGTATAGTTTAAAGTCAAGTTGTGATTGATTCAACCTAAACTACATAATTTTAGGATAACTTTCATACACCATCTCTGCTCTTGGAATGGGAGGAAATTTGTTTTTGGGCTGCATTCAAACAATGATTTCATCTTATTAAAAGGGAGAGACATTGGGTAAACACATGTTATGGTTAAAATTGTCATGTGAGAATGAATACCTTAAGTTGAACTTAATGACATGACCTCAGATTTGAGGTGTTTCCTCACCCTTTAATGATGACAAATGAATAATGGGATGGAAATATAGGAGAACATTTAGTCACCATGAAAAATCAAAATCATGAATGAAAAATGCAACCACCAAGAAATGGTACCATGTAGATACTAAGGATATGGATATACCATGAATTGAATTCAGGTGCCAATCTTAGTAATAATATGAGGAATTTTCATATCAATAAATGATGTAAAGTATAATTCAACGAGGCTTGCTAAACCTAAGGTTTATCATTAAGTTTAGTTATCTTTCATCTTAACCTTATTGGGTGTTAATTTTGGGGACAAAATTCCTTTAAGGTGGGATGAATGTAATATCCTCAATTTTGGTAAATTTGAATGATACAAATATAAAACATTTTTTATAAATAATTTTCTCCAATGGTATTATTAGAAAAATAATAATGTTCACCACCTTTGTGTCATGGGTGCTTGTGGAACAATTTAAATAAAAGGGATTCTTGCATGAGTAAATGTTAATGGCTTTTTGATATGATAACTAAAATAGTTTTCAAGTTTCCAAAGGAAAATAAATCCATGGTGTTTTAAGTAATTAAAGAAATAATTATCTAGACAATGGTGGCAACTCAATGGTTGAGTCATCAAATAACATTATCTCAATGTAATATTTGTATACTTAAGAATAATGAAAAAGGAGGAGAATTCTAGAAATTGGGAGAAAAAGGATATTCCATGAGATAATGGTATTGTTTTAATGAGATGACTAAAGGAGCAAGTTTTGTATATAAACGACATCCCAATGAATCCCCAATTAATAAATATAACTTGGAAAAGATATTGATTAGTTGCCATGGAATAAGGATAATTGGTTAGGGAGATATACCAAGGAGAAAGATTAATGAATAATTTAGAACGCAAAAGAAAATTAACCAATAAAGTGCCATGTACTTATATGCTTTCCTTGATGGATTTTTGGGTGTCGATCAAGTAAAGAAAAGGAATACTTGGAGGACAAGTATGAACATATGTGTCATAATTTTGGGAACCTATTGAATATTTTCCTACTTTTCCATGTGTGTGTTGTATTAAGCATGAGAGGAAGAGATTAGGAGAAGGAATATAATCCTTCCTAGTTGGTGATTTAAGTATTGAATAAAAACATGCATCTTTTCTTGGTTATGGATATGTGGTGATGGAGCGACTATAGGATGTCATCATATCAAAGTGCCTTGCCATATTTGACACATCATCCTTGTATGCCATGAAAGAGAGAGGGAAAGAAACCAGAAAGGAGCATATGAGAATGTGTATGTTTATATATAAATATGGTACATGTATAGACAACATAACCTAAACCCCTCTCCCTCATCACTTTTTCTACAATATGGTCGTATTCCTCCTTGGTAGGTCATTTTCCTCCTACCTAGTTTAGGGTTTATCTTCATGGCTTTCCGATTAGCAATGGAAGGTGTCGACATAGTGCATGGAGACCCAAAAACCACTGCACTACTCCTTCACTTTCTTTTGACTCCCCCAGGGAAGCAACAACCATGGGTGAAGGACAGACAATGACTCCTTGTCTTGGTATTAGTCAACATCTAAGGGAAACTATAGGTGACCGGGAGTGTCGGCGAGAAGCCTCAGGAGTTTTGGAACTCCACATTTCTACGGTGGAGACGAGAGAAGGAGGAAAGAATCCCTCTCTTATGGATAGCTATCATCTTTAGCCTTTGTCATCTTGCAAGAAGATAGAGAAAATGTAGGTGCACACCGGAGGCAAGTTCATGAGAGGATGAATGATGGAAAATGGATGGAGTAGAGATGGGCCTTGAGGTCTACGGGATGAGGTGCTATGGCGACAATGGAGAGAAGAACACTTGTAGCTGGCACCTTCAGCGACTGGGAGATTGAAGGTGGTGTTTTCATGTAAGAATCTGGAGGCAAGGAGATCAGGTGAAGGAATACTCATGGTCAATTGTGACCAAGGAAGGTAGAACCGACCTATAGATTGTGGGCATTCATCTGCATCAATGTATGTATGACGTGACCTGTGCAAGCAAGGTTGTGTGTTCATTGGTGGAGATGGAATATTAGAAGTGGGAAACCAGATAGGCGGATTCAAGCCATGGATAAGTGAGCTAGAGGTGAAAGGCAGTGAAAAGAAGGAAGGTAATAAGTGTTGACATGGCAACTTTCTATTGGCCCATTAATGATTATCTTGTGACATTATAGAAATTGCTAGGATGCTCTGATGAAAACAAATTATATATGAAATTTTATCAAAAAAATGAGAGGAACCTAAGTAAAATATCATAAAGACATAATTTTGATGCCATCTTTGGAATTAATGGTAACATGTGATAAAAAGGCGATTAAAGTTTAAAACCCAAGTTTTGAGTATTAACATGTGAAATATGTTACAAACCTCTCTTTTATGCTATTACCTAATAATATGGTATATAATGGTGATTCAACATGATTATGATCATAATAATGATACTTAGGGACTCTAATATGAATAATCATGCATATGGAGTAATTAGGGTTCAATGTCATATTTGCTATGTCATTACAGAACATAATTGAATGTAGTTCTCAAAATAAAATAATATTGTAGATTTGATAATGATGGCAACCCCTAATATGAATTAGGGTTCTTAAGTCATTAAAATAGTAATCATGAAAATTAGGGTTTTGAAGCTTAACCCTAATGGTGACTCGGTGTCAAGAAAACCTAATCCCTAGATTAGGGCATGAGTATGGTTTAATGTGATGGTGAAAATTTAGGGATTACTTACATGAAATTAGAGTTGACTGTTTGATTTGCTTTCTTGATTGGATAATATGCTTAAAGTATAAATGAAAGATCTACATGATTCTACAAAACGTACATGGTTACACTTATTACTACCCGCATTAGTTTGCTGGTGTTTGCAGAGTGTTTCTTGAAGATTGAGCAACTAAACTATCAGATGATTATTTACATTATGTCCAATTATAATGCAACTATGAGTATCATATACATGAAGATTATAAGAATAATATGCTAGTTATTATTTGCAAGTATTCAATGTAATATATGTTGTTAGTTTACTTCCAAACTTTTGCATGCACCCTACATACACAATATATTTTGATATGTTGATCTGTGCTTTTGTTTCACAACATTTTAGGTAGATGCTAGATAAGATGAAATCAAGATATGTCATGGACAAATCAAATCATGTGAATATATTAAAGTTAAATTTTATGGAGGATTAGATAGATGCTTCTTCTCATATAATTCCTATATGTACAATTCTAATGATGGAAAGCTATGTAAGTATTAGAGGAACATCTTGCAAACTATATATTTTAATGGAAATTATTTGCTATGATTTATTATTTGCTAAGTTTGGATCGTTGAGAAAAGTTTAGGTAATGGATCTCATGTTGTTGGCCTTCCTTAATTGAGGATTGCTGAAAAGTGACGTTATTATAATATCAGTTCTACAAATTTATCCACTTGAGGTTCTTCATGTCTGTTAGTCATTGTACTCGAATCAACAATTTCCTTGTTACACATGATATCATCTTAAGGATATCCCCATTAGAGAATGCAAGCTTATCATAATTGTAGTTTCTCATCTCTGGGAGGGATAGTAAGTTGTTCATCTTGACTAAACTATAATAGTACATGTCTCCCTTTTTGACAATCATAGATGTGGTGAGTAAGTATTTTAGATCAACAAATCTATCACCCTTACTAGGGGTACCCAAGGTGGAAGTCTATCACTGTAACTACACCTCCCATGCACAGTTCCCTCATATTATTGGAGGCACTTGCCGCATCTAGTTACTCAATCAATAGTTTCCTGACGTTAACATGTTTCTTCTCTAATCAATAGTTCCCTAGAAAAAGGTGCCAAAAGTTGATTTCCTAAAAATGAAGCATTTAAAAATGATGTGGATCCAGAGTAATTGGATTTTATATTATGCCTGATACTTAGACGCTTGCAACAATAATATGGGTGGTGTAGTAAACTTGGTCAAATTTAGGGACAAGGGTGGTAGGTGTTTAGGACTTAATGCCTTGTCTTAGTTACACCTGACCGAATGAGATATAGTTGTCCATCTTGAGATGATGGTATCCAAACAAATAACTATATAACAAAAGCAAACTAAAACTATATCAACAAGACAAGAATAAAATTATATCTTTATATGCGTTTTGATTAATGATGGATAGAACTTTAATTGAGTTCCACCTTTTAAGGTCTTTCACCATCATGTAATACACATATTGCATACCCTTAGCATAATTTATAAGAAATCATCATTAGTGTATAATCCCTCCTTTCTCAATCTTAGGATAGGTCTTGATCTTAAAAGTATCTCTTTCTTAGGATAGAAAACATAGAATCAATAAAAAAAGCATATGATCATTAGGTTTAGCATTCCAACATTCTCATGCATTTGTACAGCTTCATAAATCTAGATATAAACTAACACTACTCTGTAGAGGTATTAGTGATTAAATAACACAAGATGGAAGTTGATCATGCAAGTGAAGCAATAAAGAACAGGAGTATGATAATAAACATTGATAATGAGTATGTATTCAATGGATATAAGTATTATCATGTTGGGAGAGCCTCAGTGGCTACTCTCAAGACAAGAAAAGCAATTATTTACTCAGGATTGTGAGTAACAATTCAGATTTCCAAATGAAAATATCCATAGATTATGGATGGGTCAAGGAGGTGAATGAGATAGGGAAGAAGATAGAACATATGGAAACTTCTGTGGAACTGATAGTCGATGAAGACCTCCTTTTGCACTGGATCCTGTGATGGTGTAGTAGTGGTAAGGTCCATGAGTCCTCTTTCTCTCTCAAAAAACCTCCAAATGTAGGGGGATTGATAATCGTCGTTTTGCACTATCAATCACTAAGATGGTTAATCCTAGAGTTTAAACCTTTTTTACTTCCGGTTTTAAGGGTAGTATAGAAGGGTCGATCCCACAGGACAACTATTTGGAGATTGTTCTTAGAACCCAAAATTTTTGAAGAACTTTTATTAATTTTTTTTGATTTTTAGATTTGGAACGAGAATGTAAAAAATCGAGTTTTGGGGTTGGTGATTACACTAAGGAATGAATGAAAATGCACTAACAAGAATAAAGAAAATTGCACAAGGAAAATTTTAGACTATTGTTAGAACAAAAAGAACTATATGAATTGAAAAGACTAAAAATTAAAGAAAGCAAAGGCAAGAAAGAAAGTCGATGATTGAAATTAAGAGATGGAAAATCGAGGCTCGTAGGGGTTTTCACCACCTTAGCCTAGGCGATAACAACTACTTCTTAGACGACGATTCGAAGAAGGTTTGCGAATTAAAAACTCACAAGAGATAAACTCCACATGAGCCCATTGGTCCTGGTGCTCATGTTTCCTAGTTTATCATCCTAAAAGACGAAAATCCACAGTCATATCAAAACGTCTATGTAATCGATTTTATTGTTCTAAATCCGAATTTCCATGGTCATTTCCATTCGGATTAACATGCGATCTGAAGATCAATCGTCAATTAAAATTGATTACCATCTAGTCGTTTAACAAGAAGTCGTTAAAACCATGGCTAAGGGGTTATTCCCCTTGCCTCGATAAAAGTCTACTCACTCATGGAGAAAGGGGAGACGGAGGAAGAAAGCACTGAAGCCATAGTCTAGCCCAAAATTAGGAGTCAATCCTTTTGCTAGATACAATAAAATGGCTTAGTTCTTTGTTCCTTGCTCCAGAATTAAAGAACGGAGAAAGAAGATTAAAACCAAGGCGGAAAGAAAAGACGAGAACAAGTATGAAAGAGTTATGCTTGAACTGAGATCTACTTTATTGCAGAATAAGAAGATGATTCCAAGAACAATTGCTTCAGCGCTCTAATATAAGAAAACCCGAGATGCCCAGAGAGGAGGAAGTGTCCCTCCTTTTATAGGAGAAGGAGGGGTAGGCTATCCAAAAAAAAGAGGGGGAAAAAAGAGAGGGAGCCATCCTTTTGAATTTTCAGATCTAGTCAACAAACTCTTGATTGTCTTTCTTTAATGCAGATTCTCACAGCAGAAATTTCGAGCGAATTTCCGTTCTCCAGAGAATTTAAAGTGCGCCCGAAAATATGATTTTCCTGTAGGCCTTTGAATTCCCTTTCCAAATCATATTTGAACATTAAATTCCGCCTTAGGATGTGAGAGTTATGCCAATTTTGGTGCAAGGTATGCATTTAAGTCAGCATTGCGGGAAACTGAATTGCCTCCTACCTTCATCTCTTCTTATATTCATTCATTCCTAAAAATTGAGGAAAATATTATAAGAATTCAATAAAATAATATTGATAAGATCAACTTACAATTTATTTGTGATAGAAGTTATTTTATTGCATGTCAGTCGATTAATAAAGAAAATCTATGAAATCAAGACTGCAACATTATCCAAAATTAATGCCACAATGGCATGCATCAAAATACCGCGGACTTAAAGTTGTGCTTGTCCTCAAGCAATTGAAAAAATCAAAATGATTCAAAAAATTTTGAAATAACAAGTTCATCCTCCCTAGATTAGCAGTTCTTCTATCCTTTTCATGGCCAAGCGACCCATCTCCTAGAACCACAAATTACAAGCACTATGTTTCTCAAGAAAACATTTTTCATAACTTAAAGTTTTTGAACTTATACTTTGTAAAGACAGTTTCGATCTAACTTGCGCTTCGACATTCAAATTTTTTTTTTTGAGGAGTTGATTGCTGCACGGGGATAGAGAATTTGAAGTGTGACGGAAAAAATCCCTCCTTTATTCGACTTGGGATATAATTTTTCATGGACTTGTGATTACATTGACCACAATTTTTTTTGTGTGCTCTTTTTTTGGCATCTTTTGATGGTACGCCCCTTTGTGGGGTATGGAAGAAGGGTATGCCACCCCGGACTTAGGGTTTGGCATGCGATTTATTTTTCTGTGCAACAAAAAACCCCTTTTTTTGCTTGAAATGTCATTGCATAAGATAGAAGAAACATGTAGCTACATTATATAAGAGTAAAAACAAATAAGTTAATCTAATGCTAAAATTAAGAAAATATGCATTTGATTCTATTTGATACTCTAAGGCTTGCCACCGTTTCCAAGAATTGCTATCGTGATCATAAGGAACTTGATATTGCAAAGTTTTTTGAAATAAAATTGATAATGCTATTGATTTTTGGAGATAAAGTACAACATTCGGCCGACTAGATAAAGGCCTTATGTTTGAAAGTAAACAAAACAAACAAATAAAATGTAGAAAGAAATGTTGAAAAGGGAAGATAAAGGGTGGATTACGTACCACCCATCCCCACTCCAGACTTAGAATTTTGCTCGACCCGAGCAAACTCTAAGAGCGAGATGGAGGGAAGAATCACTGCGGTGGAGGTGAAGAGTCAGTGAGGTTCAGATCCTGCAAAGGTGGAAACTTAGTTGAGTCAGAAGTGAGAACATCTTCAGTAGTGATATATCTTTTGAGACGGTGCCCATTGACTTTAAACTCACCCAGAACTTTATCCCAAAGAAGAAAAGCACCATGTGGATAAGCACACTTGACAATGTAAGGGCCGTACCATCGCGACTTGAGTTTCCCAGGGAAAAGTCGTAATCTAGAATTAAAAACTAGGACTTGATCCCCTTCTCTAATGTCTTTACGCTTGATGTGACCATCATGCCACATTTTAGTTCGGTCCTTGTAGATTCTTGCATTTTCATAGGCACTCATCCTAAGTTCATCAAGTTCATTCATTTGGAGAAAATGTTTCTCTCCAGCCATGGAAAGGTCAAAATTCAAACTTTTTATGGCCCAGCTTGCTTTGTGCTCTAGTTCTATTGGTAAGTGACATGACTTACCGTAAATCAGTCGGAAAGGGGTGGTGCCAATGGGTGTTTTGTAGGCAGTGCGATATGCCCACAGGGCGTCATTGATTTTTAACGCCCAATCTTTCCTAGTTCGTCCAACAATCTTTTCTAAAATGGATTTGATTTGTCTGTTGGATACTTCTACCTGCCCACTGGTCTGAGGATGGTAAGGAGTGGCGACTTTGTGATAGACCCCGTATTTTTTTAAAAGAGCCTCAAAACTTTTTTCCAAAAAATGGGATCCCCCGTCAGAAATGACGGTGCGAGGGACTCCAAATCTAGGAAAAATGACATCTTTAAAAAGTTTCTTAACGGGTTTAGAGTCACAAGTTTTAGTAGGTATGGCTTCAACCCACTTTGACACGTAATCGACTGCGGCTAAAATGTAAGTAAACCCATAAGAAGAAGGAAATGGGCCCATATAGTCGATTCCCCAGACATCAAAAATCTCTAATTCTTGCCAAGAGGTGAGAGGCATTTGGTCATGCTTAGAAATATTGCGCGTTCTTTGACATTGGTCACATGAAAGCACATAATCATACGAGTCTTTGAAGATGGTGGGCCAAAAGAATCCGCATTGTAGGACTTTCCTAGCCGTTTTTTGGGAACTCATGTGACCACCATAGGGGCCAGAGTGACATTGTTCCAAAATGGTGATGCTCTCTTCGTTGGAAACACAACGACGATATAAACCATCAGCAAAAAGTCGAAACAAATAAGGTTCATCCCAATAGTAATTTTTGACATCATGTAAAAATTTAGCTTTAGAGTGTCCCGTATACTCGGGATGCAATACACCTGCAGCTAAATAGTTTACAAAATCAGCAAACCATGGAAATTGGGAGTCAACTTTGAGCAATTGGTCATCGGGTAAGGATTCATTTATGGGATGTTCATCAATGGGGCTGTAGCTAAGTCGACTGAGGTGGTCAGCCATGACATTTTCAGATCCCTTTTTGTCTAGGATTTCTAGATCAAATTCCTACAATAACAAAATCCATCTTATGAGTCTAGGCTTGGCATCTTTTTTGGTCATGAGGTAACGAATAGCTGCATGATCAGTATAAACAACAACCTTAGAACCAACAAGATATGAGCAAAATTTATCGAAAGCATAGACAATGGCTAGCATTTCTTTTTCAGTGACGGTGTAATTTCACTGAGCTTCATCTAAGGTCTTGGATGCATAGTAAATGACATGGTGTTTTTTGTCAATTCTTTGTCCTAAAATGGCACCTACAGCAAAATCACTAGCATCGCACATGATTTCAAAGGGTAAGGCCCAGTCAGGAGCACGAATGATGGGGGTGGTGGTGAGAGCCTTTTTCAAACATAAGAAGCTCTCCATGCATGCTGTATCAAAATGGAAAGGCACCTCCTTTTGAAGAAGATTGGTGAGAGGTTTTGTAATTTTGGGAAAGTCACAGATGAATCGCCGATAAAAACCGGCATGTCCTAAGAAGGCTCGGATGTCTTTGACTGAGATGGGAGGGGGAAGCTTGGTGATGACCTCAATCTTGGCTTGGTCAACTTCAATGCCTTGGTTGCTCACCTTATGGCCCAGAACAATACCCTCTTTGACCATGAAGTGACATTTTTCCCAATTAAGGACTAAATGTGACTCAATGCATCTGTCAAGAACAAGGGAGAGGTTCCCAAGGCAAGAAGTGAAACTATCTCCATAGACAGAGAAATCGTCCATGAACACCTCCATGACAGTCTCAGTTAACCCTGAAAAAATGGCAGACATACATCTTTGAAAAGTGGCTGGTGCATTGCACAAGCCAAAGGGCATTCGTCTAAAAGTGTATGTGCCAAAAGGGCATATGAAGGTGGTTTTCTCTTGGTCTTCTGGATGAATGGGGATCTGGTAAAAACCCGAGTAGCCATCTAAATAACAAAAGTATTGTTGATGATCTAAACGTTCAAGAACTTGATCAAGGAAGGGAAGAGGGAAGTGGTCTTTCCTAGTTTCTTTGTTGAGTTTCCTGTAGTCAATGCACATCCTCCACCCTGTGACTGTACGGGTGGGGATAAGCTCATTCTTCTCATTCCTAACGACTATGGTCCCACCCTTTTCGGGGATGACCTGGACCAGGCTGACCCAAGGAGAGTCAGAGATGGGGTAGATGATTCCTGCAGTCAAAAGTTTAATCACTTCAAGACAGACGACTTCCTTCATGTTTGGGTTGAGTTTTCTTTGTGGGTCTCGGGAAGGTTTACTGTTTTCAATCATTGGGATTTTGTGAATGCAAATGGATTGATCTATCCCAACCAACTCCGTCATTTTGTACCCTAAGGCTGTTCTCCTTTTCCTAAGTTCTCCCATAAGCATGGTTTCCTGTTCAATGGTAAGATCAGAATTGATAATAACATGGCATAATTGTTGTTCATCCAAAAACACATATTTCAGACCTATGTGAAGAGCCTTCATTTCTGGGGCCTTAGGTGGTTCAGGTTGTTCTTCTATGGTGGAGATCATCTTAAGGTCTTCAATCTCAGCACTTGGGATTTCCTCAAAGTTGTCCAAGTGAATCTTAAGTTGATTTGATGGTTCATTGTCAAAATCACATTCGGCGGGGATGGTGAGAGCAGTGCATAGGGGGTCATCAACTAATTCCCATTCTTGCCTTAATTGGTTTAATTCATCAATGCAATCAAGGAAGTAGACTTCTTCCTCAAGGCAAGGTCCCTTCAAACTTTCAAACACCCTAAACTCTAGGTTTTGCTTCCCTAGTCTTAACACAATGGTACCAGCCTCAACATCAATTAAGGCACGAGCAGTGGCTAAGAAGGGACGTCCGAAAATGAGGGGATAGCGTAAATCTTCCTTAATATCCATGATCACAAAATCACAAGGGACATAAGCATCATTTCCAACTTTAACCGGAATGTCTTCAATGATCCCCATGGGCTTGGTTGTGGATGAGTCTGCTAGTTGGATGGTCATGGCTGTGGGTAACATATCATTGAATCCCAACCTTTTGCAAAGACGATATGGCATGATGGATATACTAGCTCCTAAATCTGCTAGGCCTTTCCTACAAGCATTGTCACCTAAGTAACATCCTATTCCAAAAGAACCTGGATCCTTCTATTTTTTAGGCATCTTACTTAGGATAATGTCAGAGGTAGTTCTAGCAAGTTTAACAGTCTCGTATTCTTTTGTAACATACTTCCTAGTCAAGAGGGATTTCATATACTTGGACCAGGCGGGCATGTCTGCCAAAGCATCAAGGAAGGGAATGTCGACATGTACTTTTTTCATAGCTTCCCTAAACTTCATGAAGCGGGCATCAAGTCTTGTTTGTTTGAGGCGGTCTTGATAGGGAGGTCGGGGTTTGTAAACTGGTTCTTCATATTCCACTTGAGGGGTTTCGGGGATGGATGGTTTAGGTGTGACTTCGGGTTCGACAACTACCATGTCCTCATCCTCGAATTCTAGAAATGGGTCTAAAGATTTTTCTGAAGGGGAAGGGGTGTGCACTTTTCGCGAATGAGTAGAGACTACCTTGAGTTGTTCAGGATGTTTGGGGTTGTTTTCAGGTTGTCCTGCAAAAGTCCCGACAGGAGGTTTTTGCAGGGCAAACAAACAGGCTAACTGTGCGTCAGTTTCCTTTTGATGGGCTTGAATGGCCACGAGGGTTTGTTCTATGCTTGCCCAGTTGGGATGAGTAGGGGGAGGAGGAGGGATGGCGTTTTGAGGTGGTTGGGGGGGGGTTGAGGTTGGTTTGGATTTTGGGATGGAAGGTTTAGGTTTTGGAATTGCTGGTAGGGTTGTCGATTTTGGTGATTTCCAAAGTTTCTTTGATTTTTGTATGGGAATCCAGGTGGTGGTCGGTTGTGACTTTGAGGGTAGGGAGGCCTTTGTTGAAGTTGGGTAGAGTTCTCAACGCCTGAAGGGTTCCCATACTGAAAACCAGGGTGATTTCTAGGTTGGTTGGGATTGTAGTAACCTTGGCCTGGTATTGTATGGATCGAATTAAGGTCTTCTGGTTGTTGACCTACTTCAGGTTGCGTGGGCATGTTGTAGAGGTATTGACAGTGGAGGGTGGTATGGTCGTATCCTTGGAAAATACCACAAAGGGAATCCATGGCTTTTAGTTGTTGGGGTGACTCCCTAAGGGTGACTAAGGATGACTCTAACCGATCTTGTTTTAAGGCAATTAATTTTAGGCTTTCCGCTATGCTTTGGATATCATTATTAACTTCTACCTTGGCTACCTTCAGGATTCCTCCAATCCCTCTTCTAGCCCTTGTTTTGAAGCCCGTTTAACTACCTCCCATGTACTAGTTAAACTTTGATGCATGAAATTTCCTCCAGATGAGGAGTCAAGAAAAAATTTGGTATCATCATCAACACCACGATAGAGAATCTCTATGAGTTGGGCTTGAGAAATGTCATGGTGGGGACACTTCCTAAGTAAATCCTTGAATCTTTTCCAGGCTTCACCTAAGGTCTCTCCTGGGGACATAGAAAAGTGAGTTATTTGACCCCTAAGTTCATAGGTGAGAGATGGGGGGTAGAATTTTTCAAGGAACTTGTTTTGCAGAACCTCCCAAGTTGTGACATGTTCCTCACTCTCCATGGTGTTGTACCAACTACTGGCTTGGCCGGAGAGGGAATACTTAAACAACCTAAGGCAGATGGCATCTTCAGAGACACCTGGGATTTTGTTCAAAGAGCAAAGGTCAATGAACTTCTGAAGGTGATCTTGACAACTTTCCCCATTGTTGCCAGAGAAGGGGTGAGTTTGCAGCATGGTGATCCATTGTGTTCAGATTTCGAATTGTGGAGCCATGATATCAGGGGGTATAACAGGATGTTGTGCATAGGATGTTTTGGGGACAGAAAAGTCTTTTAATTGTTTTTGTCTTTCAGTTTCCCTCCTATCAGCTTCTATGGTTTCTTGTTCAGCCCTAAAGGCTGCTCGCAAAGTGGCTTCTCTTTCCGCTAGTTCGGCTTGGACGAGCTCTCTTTGAGCTGCGAGAGCTTGGTCGATTCTACGGGCGACCTCGTCTTCATTCATTGTTGCTAGATTTTGACGGTTTCAACGATGAAAGGTCCTTTCTATTTCCGGATCGAACGGTTGAAAATCGTCGTTCGGGCGTCGCATGCACAAATAAAGCAGTTAATCGTGTGCAGAAAAAACGGACTGCCGGAATGGAAACTCGGCAGAAAGAGGAGTACACTTCCGCAATGTTACTCGGAAGGTATGAAAAAAGGAAAAAAAAGTTTTTCAAAATTGTTTTTGGGGTTCGAAAAAAACAATTTGTTGTCCCCGGCAACGACGCCAAATTGATAATCGTCGTTTTGCACTATCAATCACTAAGATGGTTAATCCTAGAGTTTAAACCTTTTTTACTTATGGTTTTAAGGGTAGTATAGAAGGGTCGATCCCACAGGACAACTATTTGGAGATTGTTATTAGAACCCAAAATTTTTGAAGAAGTTTTATTAATTTTTTTTTTAGATTTGGAACGAGAATGTAAAAAAATCGAGTTTTGGGGTTGGTGATTACACTAAGGAATGAATGAAAATGCACTAACAAGAATAAAGAAAATTGCACAAGGAAAATGTTAGACTATTGTTAGCACAAAAAGAACTATATGAATTGAAAAGACTAAAAATTAAAGAAAGCAAAGGCAAGCAAGAAAGTCGGTGATTGAAATCAAGAGATGGAAAATCGAGGCTCGTAGGGGTTTTCACCACCTTAGCCTAGGCGATAAAAACTACTTCTTAGACGACGATTCGAAGAAGGTTTGTGAATTAAAAACTCACAAGCGATAAACTCCACATGAGCCCATTGGTCCTGGTGCTCATGTTTCCTAGTTTATCATCCTAAAAGACAAAAATCCACGGTCATATCAAAACGTCTATGTAATCGATTTTATTATTCTAAATCCGAATTTCCATGGTCATTTCCATTCGGATTAACATGCGATCCGAAGATCAATCGTCAATTAAAATCGATTACCATCTAGTCATTTAAGAAGAAGTCGTTAAAACCATGGCTAAGGGGTTATTCCCCTTGCCTCGATAAAAGTCTACTCACTCATGGAGAAAGGGGAGACGGAGGAAGAAAACACTGAAGCCATAGTCTAGCCCAAAATTAGGAGTCAATCGTTTTGCTAGATACAATAAAATGGCTTAGTTCTTTATTCCTTGCTCCAGAATTAAAGAACGGAGAAAGAAGATTAAAACCAAGGCGGAAAGAAAAGACGAGAACAAATATGAAAGAATTATGCTTGAACTGAGATCTACTTTATTGCAGAATAAGAAGATGATTCCAAGAATAATTGCTTCAGCGCTCTAATATAAGAAAACCCGAGATGCCCAGAGAGGAGGAAGTGTCCCTCCTTTTATAGGAGAAGGAGGGGTAGACTATCCAAAAAAAATAGGGGGAAAAAAGATAGGGAGCCATCCTTTTGAATTTTCAGATCTAGTCAACAAACTCTTGATTGTCTTTCTTTAATGCAGATTCTCACAGCAGCAATTTCGACCGAATTTCCGTTCTCCATAGAATTTAAAGTGCGCCAGAAAATATGATTTTCTTGTATGCATTTGAATTCTCTTTCCAAATCATATTTGAAAATTAAATTCCGCCTTAGGATGTGAGAGTTATGCCAATTTTGGTACAAGGTATGCATTTAAGTCAGCATTGCGGGAAACTGAATTGCCTCCTACCTTCATCTCTTCTTATATTCATTCATTCCTAAAAATTGAGGAAAATATTATAAGAATTCAATAAAATAATATTAATAAGATCAACTTACAATTTATTTGTGATAGAAGTTATTTTATTGCATGTCAGTCGATTAATAAAGAAAATCTATGAAATCAAGACTGCAACATTATCCAAAATTAATGCCACAATGATATGCATCAGGGATCCTCAATGATTGATGGAAACCTTAGACTCTCCTCGTTGACCCCTGAAGGTTGGAAGATGAGTGAAGAATATGGAAATAATTAATGGTGTATAATGAAGACCACTTTAGTGGATCCCCTAGTCATATATTTATAGGTGACACTTGTGTACCCAAGGAACTTGATGTAGGCCAGTTAACATGCACCCCAATCCCTTAAGCACGTGCCTTGGGGTGCATGCTTAACTAACACTAAAGGAAGTGGGATATTTGAAGTATCATCGTGTTGTGGCACCATCAGTCTATGGTATGACCTTTTTCTGGGTCCGATAGGTCAATCATAGGGAGCAAGACTTTACTAACTTTGTTGATCGATGACATGTGGCCCCTTTGAGCTGAAATCTTCATGTAAGGAGTGGGACCCAAGAGGGGATCCACTCCCTACTATATTTGAGAATAAACCCATCTATTCAAAACACACTAAAAACTTATGATGGGATAGGTGTATTTCTTATTAATTCTCAAATGATGATATACAAAAAGAGACCAATGTATAGCAGCAAAAATATATTTCTTGACTATTTCAATTTTTTAAAGTACAACATTATTGCGCAATAGGGCTTGCATGAAAGTTAGAACATAAGGATTAAAGTAGAGGGATATCCTTCTATCTCAACTCTATCTCCCAAGAGCTCCACCTACTAGGTCCATGTCACCAAGTCCAGTCTTGCAAGTTCTACACCTAGGATTGTTCTACCTCTAGGTGGGTTGAAAGAAAATACTCAAGAGGAGGAAAAACAAAAGAAAAGGACGTCAACACAAATTGAGTATGTGCAATAAATAACAACTAGGCAATACTTTAGGTAGTTCAAAAGAAGATCATCAAAGTAAGGGATGTCAAGAGAAATATGTTTCAAGAGAATTATATCAGACCAAAAGATGAGGCATATCTACTAAGGAATGTCAAGTAGGGAATCTTGCCTTTAAAATATTCCATTAATAATATCAACAATAAATTTGTGCATGTAATAAACAAAGACTAAAGTTATTTCAGATAGGGTTGAGACACTACTAGATCTCAACCAAACAAAAAATGGGTGGAAAAGCACACCTCTGTAAATAATGGGTGGAAAAGCACACCCTAGGTGGAAAAGCACGCCCCTGTATATATGGTTGTACAGATGTACCACTACAAGAAATAAAACTAGTCTGAGCATGCACATAACTAGGGAAAAGGCAAGTACAAGTTTAGTCCATATGAAATAACATGAGGACAGAATCCAAACACAAAGCATGTGGGGTCACAAGACCCATACGCATTGTCTAAAAAAAGAAGAATTTAAAATTATGACAAGGATAACATCTATTCATGCCTCATATAGGAAAGGTTATTTTGGTCATAAAAGCAATGCATAGATAATAGAAAATATGTATATACCTTAATCTGGAGTTCTAAATCAGAGGTTGAATCCTAACCTTCCAAATCTATGGTCAACTCAACCTACATCCATGTTAAGATCCTTTAATTAGGGTTTACGTGCTAAAGTATGCAGGTATGATGAAAACCCTAAAAACCAAGTTCGATTAGTGAATCCTAATTTGATTCTTGAGATTGATAAAAAACTAACATCAGGGTTCCCGGACGATGATTCTTAATTCACCATTATAACTTTATTAATTATTATATTTTCTTTCATGATCATAAGTGAAAACAAACCCTAAAAACTGAAATTCTTATTGAAACCTTAAGTTTATGTTTGATTACATCTTAGTGAGTTAGATCAGAGTTACGAACCGTGGATATGGCTCTGAGGTCTAAATTTTATCCTTTAAAAAATATCTTTAATTATTAGTGTGGTATTATGATTATTTAAAACCAAAAAAATCTTATCTTTAAAACTGGTGAACTAGGCAACAAAAACTATACTAAAAAATAAAGAAAATTCCAAGGATTTCAAAACATATATTTTTATAATTTTTGGATAACCAAAGTGAAAGTTATGACTTTTCAAAAATCCAACCAATCACAATTTGCCAAAATTTCCAGTCAACGGCCCAGGGGACCGACCCAATTACTTGACCCAATCATGGGCGGCCAAGCAAGCTCAGGTCCATGGTCAAACTTGCCAGCTCTTGAAATAAAAGGAGGTTAGTGAGATGACCCTTTTTCCCTTACAAAAAAAAACAAGAAAAAGAATATTAAGGGGGCAAATTGAGGAAACGACCAGTGGTCATTTTCCCCAGCCAACCCGCACGATATGGATGCACTTCCAAGAAGCAGTTGCAAGCTGACTTTGGGCATTTTGCACAAACAATGATGAAACATCAAACAAAAGGAACGAAAATGAAAAAAAAGAGGGTCCCAAACTCACCTCTCAAGCCAATCAAAGACTACCGAATCCACCTCTGCACCTGGGGCGTCGCAAGGTTAGGGTAGACTTCGGCTTGGCAACGGTGCAAATGCGATGAACAAGCAAGTTGTCTTGAGGTTTAGGTTGTTTGAGGTGTGAAGAAACCCTAGGTGGCTATTTATTTGGGTAGGGTTTGGTCTATTGGTCGATGGGTATGGAGATCTAGAAGATCGGAGAAGGTTCTTTAGGCGTTTCATGAATATTGCATAAAACATGATATCTTGTGCTAGTTAGATGTCAAATTAAGTTTGCAATTCAATGCAACTTGTTTCACAAAGTTTCGTTGAGAAACGAGGGAGTTATACCTGAAAAACCGAACCCTTTTGTCCACATTTACTGTTCATTCGGGTATCTCCTATTGAAGGTAGGAGACAACTCGGCAGTCATTCGATCTGCATCGGACGGTCATCACAGATCCGCAATGAAGGCATTTAATACTACCTTCCAACTTTGATCTTTTTATGAATTAAATGTACAAAACTTTCTATAATTATTTGAGTGTGTAAACGAAGTCCAAATTAAGTAAACTTTAACATCTAAGCTAATTTGAGTATGTGGAATCCAAATATATAATTGGATTTGACTTTTTAAGACTTTTTATTTATTAATTTAAGCAAATCTTATTTTCTCTTTCCACATGCATTAATGACTTTAGGATTCTTCAAAATTAATGATTCCATAAGTCATATTAAGTGTGTTGGATATGAATTTTCCATTATTTCAATTTGTTGAAGTTGTTTGTTATTTTAATTAATGATTTGAAGGTTCTACACACTCTCTCTCCGTAATTCACTCATCAAGTATTTTCCAAATTGAGTGAAAATTCACCCAAAGGCATATTTTAACATGTAGAACAAGAATTTGGAATTATTTTTTTTTAAGACTTTATACTTTATTTAATATATTTAAATCTTATCACTTATTTTATCTTTTTAATATATTAGAGGCATCTAGAAACTTTCTAAAAATATGAAACATGTCATATAAGAAATACTAAATGTGACGAACACTATTTTGATATTAATTATTTTTTTTCAACAAATTATTTAATATTTTTGTCTTCAAATTATTTTCTCTCTCCTAGAAAAAATAAAATATTTTTGATTGTCTAAATCATGTGAAAATTCACATATAGACTCATTTTGACATATAGATTACGAATTTGAGGTTTGTTTCCACTTTTCAAGTTGTTTAATAATTTATTTAATAACTTGGTGAAAAACTTATGTTTTCCAATTTTAATTAAGGTAAAGATAATTATTAATTTTCCAAAATTGTGAAACTTGTCATTGAAGTAAATTACTAACTTAAGGAAAATGAATATGGGCTTAGAATTATCTTTTACATTTCCCTTTTATAAATGTTAGCAATTTACTCATATTTCCATTATTTGTCACATTGAAGCATTTAATGCCTTATTTTATTAACTTTAGCCTTTACCATTTTATTTCTTTTTCTTTTATTTATTGTAAGAGGTCATAGAATGTTCTAGTATGAACTATTTACTATTATCCCTCTTAAGTGGTTAAATTGAATTTTAGTCCCTGATAGTAACATCCCCTAAGATATTTATGCATATGACCTTACATTGACATAATTAGTATTCAATTATATTCCAAACCATTAATATTTCTAAAAATTAAACATCAAGGCCAAACAAGATATATAAGAAAGGAAAAGCTTGGAAAAGGCCCTAAAAGAGAATATGTCCAGGTTTCAGTTTGTTACAACACTCCACCCCTGAAAGAGGATTTTGTCCTCAAAATCTAATCATCCGTGGTTTATCAAGGCATTACTAATATCCCTCCAACCCTTAAAGCGTTTTTCCTACCAAGTCAAATTAAACTATAGGTAAAAGGGTGAGTCAACTAAACCATGTATAAGATCCATCATGCTTCCACTACACACTCTGATAACTTACTTAACACCAAACTCAAGGTCTAGGTTCTAGGGTTAGGCTGACTAAACATGTCGTTCTAAGGGACATAAGGGAACTACATTAGTTATTCGTCATCAAAACAAGTCACAACACTTGAAAGACTTGGTCAACACATAAGGTTCCCAAAGGTATTCAACAAATATGGCTAAGATTATTATTGCCTAAAAGCTTGCTATTTTGGACAATCTATATCACTCAGGACAAACATGTATCAAATGGATCCGGGAGTCCTCGTAAACCAAGATAGTGGTGTGGCGGAAAATCTTACTAGCTCACGAACCATCATCCTTTCTAGACACCTTTGCTTTCAACTTCATACCCTAGTAGCTGCCTAAACACAAAGCTAAACAACCTGAAGTTACTATGGTTACTTATGCATCTTTTAATTGTAAATATTTTAGGGGATTTAATTAACATGATTCTAATATGAAACTCATTGGATCCTAAATCAACCTTTCATCATCTATAGATCAATTCTAGGGAAAACATGTCACTAAAAGGGGAACTATGTAAGATAAGGATTCTAATTTGGGAGACAAAAATTAAATATCCAGAGATCTGACCACTATGTCTATGATACTATCTTGTAAGGAGTGGGACCCGAGAGGGGATCCACTCCCTACTAAATTTGAGAATAAACTCATCTATTCCAAACACACTAAAAACATATGATGGGATAGGTGTATTTTTTATCAATTCTCAAATTATGATATATAAAAAGAGATTGATGTATAGGAATGGAAATATATTTAATGACTATATTCAATTTTATAAAAGTATAACATTATCTCCCAATAGGGCTTACATGAAAGCTAGAGCATAAGGATCAAAGTAGATGGATATTCATCTATCTCAACTCTATCTCCCAAAAGCTCCACCTACTAGGTCCATGTCACCAAGTCCAGTCTTGTCAGTTCTACACCTATGCTTATGATACCTTTGGGTGGGTTGAAAGACAACACCCATAAGAAGGAAAAACAAAAGGAAAGGACGTCAGCAAAAACTGAGTATGTGCAATAAATAACAACTAGGCAATACTTTAGGAAGTTCAAAAGAAGATCATCAAAATAAGGGATGTCAAGAGAAATAAGTTTCATAAGAATTATATCAGGACAAAAGATGAGGCATATCTACTAAGGAATGTCAAGTCGGGAATCTTGCCTTTAAAATTTTCCATTAATAATATCAACAATAAATTCTTGCTTGTAATAAACAAATACCAAGTTATTTCAGACAGGGTTGAGACATCACTAGATCTCAAGCTAAAAATATGGGTGGAAAAGCACACCCTCGATGGAAAAGCAAGCCTCGATATATAATGGGTGGAAAAGTACACCCTAGGTGAAAAAGAACACCCCTGTATATATGGTTGTACATATGTGCCACTACAAGAAATTAAACTAGTCTGAGTATGAACATAAATAGGGAAAAGGCAAGTACAAGTTTAATCGGTATGAAATAATAGGATGAGAGCATCCAAACATAAAGCATGTGGGGTCACAGGACCCATAAGCATTGTCTAAGAAAATAAGAATTTAAAATGATGACAAGGATAGCATCTATTCATGCCTCATATAGGAAAGGTTATTTTGGTCATAAAAGAAATACCTAAATAATAAAAAAGTGTACATACCTTAATCTGGAGTTGCTAAATCAGAGGTTGAATCCTAACCTTCCAAATCTATGGTCAACTCAACCTACATGCATGTTTAGATCCTTCAATTAGGGTTTATGTTCTAAAGTATCTAGGTATGATGAAAAGCCTAAAAACCAAGTTCGGTAGGTGAATCCTAATTCGATTCTTGAGATTGATCAAAAACTAACTTCAGGGTTCCTTGAAGACAATTCTTAATTCACCATTATAACTTTATTAATTATTATATTTTCTTTCATGATCATAAGTGAAAACAAACCCTAAAAACTCAAATCCTTATTGAAAACCTTAGGTTTATGTTTGATTACATCTTAGTAGTTAGATTAGAGTTACTAACCATGGATATGACTCCAAGGTCTAAATTTTATCCTTTAAAACATATCTTTAATTATTAGTGTGATATTATGATTATTTAAAACCATAAAAATATGATCTTTAAAATGAGTGAACTAGGAAATGAAACTATACTACAAAATAGAGAAAGTTTCAAGGAATTCAGAACATATTTTTTTTTATAATTTTTGGATAACCATAGAGAAAGTTATGATTTTTTAAAATCTGACCAATCACAATTTGCCAAATCACGGGGACCGACCTGCTTACTTGTCCCAATCACGTTCGGCCAAGCAAGGTGGGGTCCATGGTCAAACTTTCCAACTCTTGAAACAAAAGGAGGGTAGTGAGATGACCCTTTTGCCCTTTAAAAAAAAGAAAAAGAAGAGCAAGAGGGAAAAATGGGAAACAAACATGGGTCATCTTCCCCAGCCAACCCGAACACCATGGTTGTGCTTTCGAGCAGTAGTTGTGAGCTTGCTTTGGGTGTTTCCACAAGTGATGACAGAACAACAAACAAAAGGCATGAAAACTAAGAGAAGAGGGTCCTGAACTCACCTCTCAAGCCAATCAAAGACCGCCTAATCCACCTCCACACCCGAGATGCCCCAAGGTTAGGGTAGACTTCGGATTGGCAGTGGCATAAGATGTGATGATCAAGCATATTGTCTTGAGGGTTAGGTTTTTTGGGGTGTGAAGAAACCCTAGTGGATATTTATGTGGTAGGGTTTGGTCTATTGGCCAATGGGTATGGAGCTCTAGAAGCTCAGAGAAGGTTCTATAGGAATTTCACAAATATTCCATAAAAATATGAGATCTTGTGTTAGTTAGATGTGAAATTAAATTTTAAATCCAATGCAACTTGTTTCGTGAAGTTTCATTGAAAAATGAGGGAGTTATGCCCGAAAAACTGAACCCATGTGTGCACGTTTACTGTTCATGTGGGTATATCCTACTCAAGTAGGAGACAACTCGGCAGCCATCCTATCTGAATCGGACGGTCGGCGCAGATCCACAATCAAGGCATTTAATACAACCTTCCAACTTTGATCTTTTGATGCATTAAATGTACACAACTTTCAATAATTATTTGAGTATGCAAACGAAGTCCAAATTAAGTAAAATTTAACACCTAAACTAATTTGAGTATGTAGAATCCGAATATATAATTATATTTGACATTTGAAGACTTTTGATATCTTATTTTCTCTTTCCTCATGCATTAATGACTTTAGGATTCTACAAAATTAATTAAACTTCATGCATAAGTCATATTAAGTGTGTTGGATACGAATTTGCTATTATATAAATTTGTTGAAGTTGTTTGTTATTTTAATTAATGATTTGAAGGTTCTACACACTTTCCCTCTCTTAAATTCACCTTCTTATCAAATATTTTCCGAATTGAGTGAAAATTCATCCGAAGGCATATATTTAACATTTAGAACAAGAATTTGGTATTATTTTATTTTTTTGAAGATTTTATAATTTATTTAATATGTCTATATCTTATCACTTTTTATCTTTTTAATATATTAGAGGCATCTAGAAACTTTCTAAAAATATAAAACTTTGCTTATAAGTAATACAAAATGTAAGAAACACTATTTTGATATTAATTAATTTTTTCAACATATTATTTAATATTTTTTTGTCTTTAAATTATTTTCTCTCTCCTAGATAAAATAAAATATTTAAGATTGTCTAAATTATTTGAAAATTCAAATATACACTCATTTTGACATATAGATTACGAGTTTGAGGTTTGTATCCACTTTTCATGTTGTTTAATAATTTGGAGTAAAACTTATATCATCCAATTCCAGTTAATGCAAAGATCATTATTAATTTTCCAAAATTGTGAAACTTGTCATTGAAGTAAATTTTAACTCAAGGAAAATGAATTTTGGCTTAGAATTTTCTTTTAAGTTTCCTTTTACAAATTTTAAACAATTTATTCATATTTCCACTATTTGTTACATTAAAGTATTTAATGCCTTATTTTCTTGACTTTAGCCTTTTCCATTTTATTTCTTTTTCTCTTTCTTATTGCAAGAGGCCATAGAACATTCTAGTATGAATTATTTACTATTATCCCTCTTAAGTGGTTGAATTGAATTTTAGTCCCTCATACATCCACTAAGATATTTATGCATATGACCTTAAATTGACATAATTAGTGTTCAATTATATTCCAAACCATTAACGTTTATACAAATTAAACATCAAGGCAAAAAAGGATATATAAGAAAGGAGAAACTTGGAAAAGGACCGAAAAGAGAATATTTCTATGTTTCAGTTCCTTACACTTTGATTCCTCAATTAGTTGATGAGCTTTACTATCATCGAGTGGTTGATCCATTGAAACTGTTGGTCAGTGATACCATTGGGGTCGGATGTAGGTGTGAGAACTTGTTACACTAAATGAGATTACTCAAAATATAAAACACAATCAATCACTAATTAATCACATACCCAAAAATATGGGTAAATGAAAACCGATTTCAACATCAACACCCACTCAAAAACATTTGCATAAGAGCCCAACATCTTTCATGTATCCATACTATGTTAAGAATTTGATACAAATTGGTCTATTTCCTTAGCCACAACATATATACACAAGAGAACAATATTCGTATATGTCACACAAACAAGCATTAACATGCTGACAAAATTTTGATTTGTTTGAAACACCATATACAAACTTTTCTTGCCCGGACCTGAGAGTACATGGACGACTCTAGGACACACTAGACATCTAATCTACTTTCTCATAGATTCATTACTATAGTTCCTCTTTGCTACCACATGTTAGTTTTCATCATTTCCGATTACCTAAAAAAATGTGGCGAACCACAAGGGTGAGACCCATGTCCCAGAAAGAGATATAACCTCCAACAACACTTATTGATTACAACATTTTAAATAGTAGATAACTAAGAAGTTGGACTATTTAATACTCAATTGAACATATTGAACAATTCAAGTATGCTAAACATATTAAACAATTAATCTTAGCAATATGTATGATCATCAATGCATATATAGATAACAAATAAATCCATTTCTTTGGATAACTATGTAAAACTAATAACAATCATTATCATTAATCTGACTATCATCATATTCCTTGCTAACATCACCAACAATCTAGTAGCATAAGCATCCCTAACATCATGAATATGTCTAGTAACATAACATGGCTATCAATATTAGCATCTCAAATAAAGGGAACAAATCTATATCATAAGTAGAACTAACATCATAACACAATGAACTACATAGGCATGATTAGCATTTTAAGCATTTCTAATTACATAGGCATGGCTAGCAATATTAAACATAGCTAGCAGCTGCATCTTAACCATCAATGTCAGTATATTTGACAACATAAGCATGTTTACAACATGAGCATAACTATAGCATAAGCATATCTATTATCTCTTATTGTACTATACATGATCTCAGTGAAAAGAAAGCAAAAAAGGGTTATCATCCAATATGAAGCATTGTGTATAACCCTAAACAAATATGCTACACGGTTGTCTTACATCCTTTATTATGCCCTGGGGAATTTGAATCGTACCATCCAAAGTCCAACCGACCCCTGCGAAGGGCTATTCGATTTCTTACAAGATCTAGGAGTGTCGATATTCTAAGATATCTTCCCCTCAGTCAGTATGAGTGAAAAGCAGTGACATATAGTCAAATTGCAAAACAACAACATATAGTCATGTAACTAGCCCACCTTGGTACAAGTCACAACGCTAGCATACAAGGTATACAAAACCCTCTAATCCGAGGTACAACCGTAGTTGTCCTCAATCACATCAGATGTATGAGGCATGACCATAGCCATCCTCCACAACATGCATTGTGGATGACAAGGATATATCGTCAACTTGCCACCCCCACATACTCAACAATATGCACTCTGAGTTTCCCTTAGGAATACTCGTTTGATCATCCATCAATTTTTGACACTAAATATGGCTCTATGGCATGAGGCACTACATGATTAGAGTTTCACTTGACTATTTATGCCAATTGGGTGAATTAAGGTTGCATCAAACAAATGGACATACAAACCCTAATTAACTTCTAGCAGGCATATCAATAACACAACTTCAAAAGATATAAAATTGTGAAACATAACTTCTCATCTCATCATCACATGGTACTATTCACTTTCCATTCATGAGACCATAATAGTCATCATACTATCACAAGATATAAATCCTTTTCACAATATCACAAAGTATCAGCCCTTGTCAATACAAGAGGATTACACCTCATTCTGGGCTCAACCATGCCCAAAGGTCATTAAGATCATCATAATATCACATGATATAAATCCTTTTCACAATATCACACGGTATCAACCCTTATCAAAACAAGAGGATTACACCTCATTCAGGGCTCAACCATGCCCAAAGGTCATTAAGACCATCATACTCTTCCGTGCAAGATCATCGTTATTTTTGCATTCCTTATAACAAGGCCCAACAACATCACTTACATATAATACACCAGATCAACACAACATTGCATTAATGAGCTAGGAATATTCATAAACAATAATAGCAGGGTTATATTAACATTAAGAACATTCCGATATTACATCAACATGCAAGGAATCTAGATATGAACAGCCCTCATCATACTCATAATGCTCATGTTCAGCATAAGAAAGTATCAACCATGTGGCTATGATAACCACCAATTAACACATTAAGGTTATGATCATATTAAGGAGGTTATTTCACCATCATTCCATCATATAAGAAGGTTAAACATGAATACTCATATTTATTTTTTTGCATTAGAGTTGGGCTCAAAAAGATAAATTATATTAATTTTACTAATCAACACTCATACCCAAACCCTAAATCACAACATCCCCATTGGATCATGGATACATAAGGTGAAGAATCACCACCACATTCCATACTATTCTCTAGTATGAACCCACAAATAAATCAAGGTGTAACCATCGGGTAATAGTATACTAGGGTTTCAACAACAATAAGAGAGTACTCCATAATTGTATTAATCATTCAAGCACTATTCATACCCAATTACCATCATTTAGTTATATTAAAGATAGGTATAACAAGTTATACCTCATTAGGGTTACATATCAATACAATATGGTTATCATCCCTTTTATTCATATGAGTGAATAGGTAAGTGTAAGGACCCTATCCTTCATTTTGGACTTACCCTGTTTGTTTTGCCTAAACCTTGTTCTTGGTTGCTTGCTAATCACCTTTAGTGGTAATTAGGGTTTCCTTGTGCTTTGTTGAGATTTGGAGGTGCTACTTGCAAAATAACCTGAGTTAGGGTTGAAAAACAAGTTTGTCACCTAGAGAGATGTCTTTCTCTCTCTCTGCTTCCTCTAGAGTTGAGGGGAAGGTTTGGTCTCATGCCTTGTGTTGTCTTGGGCTTTGTTGAAGCTCTTATGGGCCTTTTTTTCCCTTGTTTGGGCCTTGTGTTGCTTGATTGAGCCCTGTATCAGGAAAGGATGCCTTGTTTTGGTCATGGGGTATCGCCCATGGGGGTGTTGGCCAAGGTGGTGGTGGTGTGTCGGCCTTTGACCTTTGTTGACCCTCTTGCTTTGGTTGTGGCACCCTAGCTTGGACATGTGGTCGATCCTTGGTTGAGTGGTGGCATGGCATGTGCATGAGTTTAGCAAGGTGGTAAAACGTGTGGACAAGTGTCCCTTGGTAAGGTGACACCTTGCCTTGGTTTAACCTTGATCCTCATCTATATATGCCTTGCCTTTCTCTTCCTTCGGAACCCTTTGGCTCTTTGTTGCTCCTCTCTTCCTTGGTGCATGATACACCTACCCTTTGGTGTGTTTGGTGGCCGATACAGCTTGGTGGATCAATTTGGTGGCTGATCCCCTTCTTGAAGTCTCCTTCTTCTTTCTCTAGCTTGGTGGTTGAACCCTAGGTGGGTCTTGTTCTTTGGTGGCCGAAAGTGGTGTGCTTGGAGCTAGGATCTTGAAGCTTGGAGCATTGGAGCTTGAGGAGTTTGCTTAAGGCAGGTTACATAACTACTAACCCTAGCTATACTACCTTCTCTATGTTGTATGTTCATATATGTTGATGATCGGCCATGCATGTTATGTTTCTTGCTCTATACATCTTATTGATCTTACAGATATAGTGAGCATGATGTTGTTTATGTTTATATGCCTTTGGATCTAGTTGGACAAAACATAGTTGGGGTTTTCTTTTTGAGCAATACCCCTTTCTCTCCTTGGTATAGAGAAGTGAGTTTGAGCTCTAGTAATGTGGGCAATACCCCTCTCTCATTTAAGTTGAGAGGTGAGTCTACATTCTAGTTGCTTGGGCAACACCCTTCTCTCACCATGGATTTGAGAAGTGAGCTTTTGGATAGATGGACCATGTTTAGGTTGGTCCTTGTGGTTGCCCAATTTGTGATAGAGGTTATGCAAAACCCCTCTCTCTTGGTTGTTGAGAAGTGAGCTGACCTTCTTGATCAATTAGGGTTTGGTGCCCTTATTCTTAAGGTTGAATATGACCTTGTTGAGTTGTGCCTTGCATGATATGACCTTGGAGTAGTGTAGCCCGATAGTCTTGTCATGGGTTGTACCCTTAACCGATACACCCAATGTAGATGGTTGGTTTGATGCCTAATATGGTTCTCCTGGGTTGAGATAGGGCTTGGGTGACACACCTTATATCTTGTGCTCTGGATGATACATCTTGAAGTAAGATAGCCCGATACCCCCTTGCCTTGTGATGATCTTGGCCGATATGCTTTGATGAGCTTGGTGGCTTGGTGCCTGATATACCTTGTCCTAGATGATCCATGTCTTGGATGTGCTTTGGACAATATGAGGTATTGAGCATTATGGAGTAATGTTTGATATGATGGTTGTACAAAGAACCCTAGATGATGCCTTAGTGGTAGCCAATATAAGATGCTGACTTAGTTGGACGATAGGCCTTCTTATGGTGCCTAGGTCTTGTTTTTTATGAAGTGGGTGACACCCTAGCTCTTCCTTGAATGGGATGGTAAGATGGGTAACCCTGTGTCAGGCTTGGGGTTTGTGTTTGCATGACACATCCTCAGTTGAGTTAGCCGATATGAAGCCTTAATAGTTTCTCTGCCCATGGACGTTATGGTTTGGTGGTTGGGCATTATGACCTTAGTCGTTATGGCCTCGGGCATTGTGATGTTGTTAGTTGACTAACCCTTAGTGGGCGATAGGGTCTTGGGCGATACCACCCTGTAGTTATGTGCACGGTATAGCACTAGCCCTGGTTGCACGATGCATCGTCGCTCGCCTAAGGATGCTGAGAGTCACAATTTGTGTGTTGCCTAGGTAGGTGTTGCCCGATGCAACATTACACTGAGGCATTGCAGGCGGTAAGGGTTGGCAGTTGTGCTTGGTCGATAAGCTTGGGTGAGGATAGTCACCCTGCCCGATACTACCATAGTGAGGGTTATAGGGGCTTTGGTGAGGATTCTGATAATTCAGAAGGTATATAGCTAATAACGATAACACAAGTGATATGGTGTAATCACCTTGAATCCTGCAATCATGATAATGGGTTAAGATGATAGGTTGTGAACCAGGAAGCTTGGAAGCATATGATGTTGATTCAAATGATGATGTGGCTCATGATTATGATCACATGTATGGAGCATGATATATTCTTATGATTGATGATAAAACTATGCTTTCTACAGCTTATGTGTAATATACTCATGGATGATGATGTATACTTGATAGTATAATAATCCTATTAATCCATGATGGCTTAAGTTACCTCTCTGAATGTGTGTACTAACCATGTAGGTATACTATGTGGATTCATAGCCTGGTAAGAGCTATGAGATATATGTGCTTTGACTAGCACAATGTAATGATAATCCTTGTTAATGAGATAACAGGTTGATAGGTCTGAGGACCTGATAAAGGCTGAGTGCGTAGTTGAGGTGTTATCCTGTGATGATAAGTTAAGGGATGCATTCCCAGAATGTTGATGCATGATTATGATTCCTTGAGAGGCAGTGGTTGTTATTATGAGGGATTGAGATCCCAGGATAGTATGATGATGGCATTGATGATGTAACTCTATAAGGCTATGTTATACTTTCGTTGCCTCAACAATTGGCTTAAAATATACTAATTAATTATCGATGAACATATCATGTGGTTGCCCTGGCCATAGATCCATCATTGTCAGTATTTGGTGATGGTGAAACAGGTTTATCCTGCCGAATTACCTGGAGCGCATATTGTTGAATATGCGAGGTTTTCCCCTAGCCTAAAATAGGAGGGTTTGAGTGCAGCTGTGGTTGCAGACTCATGATATATGGAGCATGGTGAACAGACCCATGGCTCAGGTTATGTGATGATGAGCATGATGTGTTCATGGCTCGGATGTATATACTAGCACCTGTGTCAAGGTGAGATAGAGATATGGGTAGCTTGCGGAGCTGACCCAGAGGATGAGGCCCTATAAGCATAAGACTGCGGTCTTACTTGAGGATTCATGTACTGACCATGAGAAGGTGAGGTCATGGAGTCTGGATCTCCTTAGACCTTATGTGGCACAGGATTGGGCTTCGCATCCAATGGTTGGATTTGACCAGGGAAGGCTCACTTCCCCAGGGAATAATAAAACATAATCCATCTGAATAGTATATCTTGCTTAGAGCAAAATACGGAACATTGATTGAGGCCTTGCTTATATAGCTGATCTAGTTGTACTACACAATTGTGTGTACGATCCGTATATCTTGTGATAAGTTCTTATAAATCTTATCTTGTCAATCATGTTCCATAAAGAAATACTTGGTTATATGGCTCCCAGATATCTTGGTAAGCTTGATGGTAATAATAGCCTTGCTCAGTATGCTGCTCTTATTTTACACTTTATCAATTATCTGTTGTTATCTGCTTTAACCTTTTGAGGTTCTATAGTTTTAGTGGGGAGTTATGTTTCTCACTGGGGCTATGTCTCACCCCACTGGTTTACACCCTTTTTAGGTGATCGTGCTAGACGTGGTGGTCGTCGTGAGGTTGCGGCCGAGCAACAAGAAAAGCAGTAGAAGGAAAGAGATGGACATGCTGCTATTTTTGTGGTTTCGTAGTAGAGTCCTAGAGTCATCCCTGTACTCTCTGGTCCTCGGAGGTGTTTGATTACATTTCACGATGATTAGCTGTTGTAATTTTGTATATCCTGCTGCTAGCCGTACGTGGCCATTATGTATGTATAAACAAGCGATGAACTCTGGTGCTGACAGTACAGCTGGTTCCGATAAGTTGTGGACATATATCAAAGCTTGTAATATTCTTATGACATGTTTCTCTGTAGGATCTGGATGCAAAAGTGCTCTCATGTATGCTTTCGACAATCGATTTTAATTAACCTGTATTTTCGGTAATATGCTGGTTCCACACATTTTCATGTGTCATATCATTGTCTGTGTGATGACAGGGTGTCACAGTAAGACTATCTTATTAAGGTTAACCCTCCATTTGTTCCATCATCATTAAACCCATATCACTATACCACAATGTCACCCATAACCATTGGATGTTTAAAAGGTAAGACCATTTGTTGTTTACAGAAGTAAACACCTTGAATGAATCATCTATGATGTTATTGAGTTGTGATCTATAAATTCACCATTTAACCCTAGACATCCTTTGGTTAATAAAAATAATGGTTTTGTTGAGAGTAGGGTAAAACCCACAATCGACTATTCATTTAAAACAAGCCATCCATTGTCAACAAGTAAGATCCTTAAGTTGATCATATAAAGGAAACAATCCAAATCACATTATTAGGACCAACATATTACATTAACAATCATTCCACTTTATTGGAGGAATAAACATTAGATCTTGACCATTGGGTCAAGTTCATATGTTAAAACCATCAATTAGAGTATAAGTCACACCATTGCATCAAGTGACCCAAGAAACCATTAGTCTAAGGCTTAATTGATGCTACAACTATATGATTAACTCACCATAGGTTTTGGAGACCTGATACACCATCATTAGTGGCCATTAAGTCACCATAGGTTGTTAGATCAGCACAATATTCATGAATCAACATCAAATATCAAACTAATATCACCATTGATTGATATCATCATTAGGGTACTTAGTTGTTAATCACTAGGATTTTAATTAGGCCAAAAAATGACCTAAGGAGTGAAAATCAGTTGACACCCTTGGTTACCACCATCAATTGTCATGAAGACAACACCATAGGGTTGTTGCAATGGTACCATCATCTGGTCATGGGTTTATAGAAGAAATCAGCTTTAAACCCTAAAATTGACCATTGGTTGATAGGTGCTTAGGACCATAGGTTGTCAAACCAACCTGATCCAAGTTATATTATACCTTAGGAATAGCGTACACATGATCAGAGGTTCATCTAGAACTGAAATCAGAATAGGGAACATTATAAAAATCGAAATCTAAGTCAAGCATAGCTTTTTAGTGCATGGATCATCCTTTTCAAGCAAGAACATGAGCTAGCTAGCTTATGGTTAGCAATAAACGTGGAGTAAGCTATAAAACTTGCCTCTAATGAGAAGATAAAATCCCAAAAAGAAGAAAACTAGAGAAGGTAGGGTAGAAATATCAAGTATAAGTTGTGAACTTGTCCATCTAGCACCTTTCTTCATCAAATGAGCAAACCCTAAGCATAAGGAGCAAGAGAGGTAGGGTTTTAGAGCTTTAGAGCAATTTATACCATGGAACTGCAAGGTTACAACCTGGATAAAGGTAGGAAGAAGGATAAAAAATAAATAAACAGAGGAAACAAGGGTATTCTTACTCTTTTAGGTCAATATCACTAGAAGGATGCCTTTTAAACCCTAAAAGGGAGTCAATTGCAACCCTAGTTTCTTTTTCCAAGAAGATCCCCTCTTTCTTCTTCCTTGGATAGGAAATACATAGCAGCACAGAGGTAGAAAGAAGTTCATAGAAGGAGGTAAGTGTTGGAGAGCAAATGTGTCGTTTTGGTGCTTAGGGATAAGTATATGATACTTTAAGATAAAGAAAAAGAAAAAGTTGAAGTTCTAGTATCTTTCCAAGTGTCCATGGCCTTAAACTATAAAGAATATACAAGAACACACACAAGAAGCTCCCCCACAATCCATAGAGACATGATTATCCCTCTTTTATTGAATTTCCAAGCTAAACAAATAATTCATTAGTTGATAGCTACTAAAGGTAGCTCATCCATGAAGGGGAAAACCCTATAATACACTTGCGGAAAACATCTTCAAACCAAGGATTAAATAGGTGTCCCATGGCTCAAAAAGCTCATGAATTATGATATAATATCCAAGGAACATAATGCAAGTGATAAATTGCTAAGAAAACATCTCAATTGGGTAAATTGTAGAAAAGTCCAAAATGTGCATAAAATTGCATAACTTGATCAAACAGTGTCCAAATTGGACCAAATTTGAAGCTTAAGCTTAAATTATGATTTAAAATCATATCAAAAGGTTATATTGGGGTTATCATAATTAAATTATGATAATTAAGCTTATTCAACTCATTAAGTAAGTTAGGGGCCTTACAACTATAAACCCCTAATAGGGACTTTGCCCCCGAAATCCAATGTAAACAAAGATGGGTACTTCCTTTGCACCTCATCATATTACCTTCACTTATTTACTTGCATATCATGGTGATGTCACATCATTCATACATATCTCATCTTGGGTCAGCACAAAAACCCCTACATAAGAAGACATTTGCAAATATGGAACATAGAAATTTGTTGTGCCACTTGTACAAATATAATAGTAACTTTCAACTTTAAATTCTAGCTATCATCCTAAAATTATATCTATTGTATCAACAAACCATCTATTCTTGATAGTGGTCATGCCCAGCTATCACTAGACCATACACAAATTATAGAGTCACTTTTGATTTTCCTTCCAAACAACATTTATAAGATCATCATCAACACTCTCTCTCTCTATGGGAGAAGAATACTTGGAATGTTCATTTAATAAATATCTCCAACCTTCACATATTTCTCATATTGTTGATACATCTTGGATACTAGGATTCATTACATTGGTATCCACCTCATGTGCTATAAGGAACTCACATCATTATCTCATCCAATTTTACCAACATAACAAATATCAAGATATATGAGAGGAGTCTTCCTAATTATTGGAAGGCTCAAAAGCAAACTCATCACAAAATTTATGATCTTAGAACCATAGTCCAAGCAACCCTATTCTATAATAAGCTATCCACCCTCATGTTTGCAGTGAATCCACGCGTACCAAGTGGCATTGACCACTTGAAAGTTGTGCCCTAGAAAGGAAAGACACACAGGGATACACACTTCCCATACCATAGAAACATTTTTCAAGGGTCACTAGCAAAAAGGTAACCAATTCTATTTTCATTATGCGAGTTACAACTTCTTATGTATCATTTTACCCTTTTCATTTTGGGTTCCTTGCCATTAGAATAGGAATCATCATGATTAACATATCTCATTACTCCTTCCTTGATGACTATTTATCACACTTGGGTATGTTATCTTATTTTATTATGTTTTTCAACCACTTATCAACAAGTAAATCATCATATTCCACATTTTCTTCATTAAACATGGATCATCTGCCTTAATTTCATTCACATGCTATGTTGATTTTACATTAATACTTGGAGTTCTCTCCATCTTACGTGTATTTCATACCTTGATTCACTTTATAAGCATAGACTTATCTATCTTTTACTTTAGTATCTTCTTGAATCACATCTTCAAGAACTCCTCTTTTGCTTATTTATATTTAGATTAAGATTTCATGGTGTTGTGTCTTTCTCTTTAGCTACCAAACATTCAAGTTTTGATAGATTATGATGCAATTGTAATCTTCTTTAAGGTAGGATTGAGATATTCACATCATGATTTCTTATTCATTATGCTCTTTATATTGTCTCAAAATAACTACTTGATCAGAGTAATCAGAAAGATAACAATCTAAGAGTTCCATACTTACCTTTTCTTCAATAATTGAATACATGGCCAGGGCACCCAAATACTGAGATTGGGAAGTATGCACTATATTGTTATGTCATATTCCTAATTTTGACATCATCCTAGTCCTAATTCCTAGTGTCCCTATAGACTCAGTGAACCTAAATCTTCGATACCAACTTGTGAGAACTCGTTACACTAAACAAGATTACTCAAAACATAAAACACAATCAATCACTAATTAATCACATTCCCAAAAATATTGGTAAATTAAAACTAATTTTAACATCAACACCCGAGCAAAAACATTTTCATAAGAGCCCAACATCTTTCTTGCATCCATACTATGCAAATAATTTGATACAAATTGGTCTATCTCCTTAGCCACAACATATATACACAGGAGAACAATATTTTTATATGTTACACAAACACGCATTAACATGCTGACAAAATTCTGATGTGTTTGAAACACCATATACAAACGTTTCCTACCCAAACCTGAGAGTATAGGGATGACTCTAGGACACACTAGAAATCTAATCAACTTTCTCATAGATTCAATACTATAGCTCCTCGTTTCTGCCACATGTGTGTTTTCATCACTTTTTATTACCTAAAAAATGTGGCAAACCACAAGGGTGAGACCCATATCCCAGCAAGAGATATAACCTCCAACAACGCTTATTGATTACAACATTTTAAATAGTAGATAACTAAGTAGTTGGACTATTTGATAATCAATTGAATAGATTTAACAATTCAAGTATGCTAAATAGATTAAGCAATTAATCTTAGTAACAAGTATGATCATCAATGCATATATAGATAACAAATAAATCCATTTCTTTGGATAGATATCTACCCAAATATCATAAAATTGCATCAAATAACAATCATCATCATTAATCTAACTATCATTATATTCCTTACAATCTAATAGGATAAGCATCCCTAACATCATGAATATGTCTAGTAACATAACATGGCTATCAATATTGGCATCTCAAATAAAGGGAACATATATATATCATAAGAAGAACTAACATCATAACACAATGAACTACATTGGCATTATTAGTAGTTTAAGCATTTCTAATTACATAGGCATGGCTAGCAATGTTAAACATAGCTAGAAGCAACATCTTAACCACCAGTGTCAATATATTTGACAACATTAGCATGTTTACAACTTGAGCATTACTACAACATAAGCATATCTATTCTCTCTTATTGTACTATACATGATCTCAGTGAAAAGAAAGCAAAAAAAGGTTATCATCCAATATGAGGCATTGTTTATAACCCTAAACAAATATGCTACATGACTATCTTCCATCTTTTATTATGTCCTAGGGAATTTGAATCGTACCATCCAAAGTCCAACTGACCCCTATGAAGGGATATTTGGTTCCATACAAGATCTAGGAGTGACAATATCCTAAGATCTCTTCTCCTCGATCAGTACGAGTAAAAAGTAGTGACATATAGTCAAATTGAAAAATAGTGACATATAGACCTGTAACTAGCCCACCTTGGTACAAGTCACAATGCTAGCATCCATGGTATACAAAACCCTCTAATCCGAGGTACAACTGTAGTTGTCCTCAATCACATCAAATGTACGAGGCATGACCACAACCATCATCCACAACCTGCATTGTGGATGACAAGGATATATCCTCAACTTGCCACCCCCACATACTCAATAGTATGCACACCGTGTTTCCCTTATGAATACTGATTTCACCATCCAGCAAGTTCTGACACTAAAGATGGCTCTACGATATAGGTCACTTCATTTGTTATGCCAATTAGGTGAATTAAGGCTGCATCAACAAGTGGACATACAAACCCGAATTCACTTCTAGCAAGTATATAAATGTCACAACTTCAAAATATATAAAAAGTGTGAAACATAATTTCTCATCTCATCATCACATGGTACTATTCACTTTCCATTCATGAGACCACACTAGTCATCATACTATCATAAGATATAATTCCTTTTCACAATATCACAGGGTATCAAGCCTTATCAACACAAGAGGATTACACCTCATTCTGGGCTCAACCATGCCCAAAGGTCATTAAGACCATCATAATATCATAGGAAATAAATCCATTTCACAATATCACAAGGTACCAACCCTTATCAACACAAGAGGATTACACCTCATTCAGGGCTCAACCATGCCCAAAGGTCATTAAGACCATCATACTATTCCCTGCAAGATCACTATTATCTTTGCATGCCTTATAACAAGGCTCAACAATATCACTTACATATAATACACCAGATCAACACAACATTGCATTAATGAGCTAGGTGATATTCATAAACAATCATAGCATGGTTATATTAACGTTACAAACATTCCTTTATTACATCAACATGCAAGGAATCTAGATATGATTAACCCTCATCATATTCATAATGCACATGTTTAGTATAAGAAAGTATCAACCATGTGGCTATGATAACCACCAATTAACACATTAAGGTTATGATCATATAGAGGAGCTGATTTCACCATCATGCCATCATAGAAGAAGGTTAAACATGAATACTCATCTTTATCTATTTGCAGTAGATTTAGGCTCAACAAGATAAATTATATTAATGTTACTAATCAACACTCATACCGAAACCCTAACTCACGACATCCCCATTGGATCATGGATGCATAAGGTGAAGCATCACCATCACATTCCATACTATTCTCAAGTATGAACCCGCACATAAATCAAGGTGTAACCATAAGGTTCTGGCATACTAGGGTTTCAACAACAATAAGAGAGTACTCCTTGATTGTATTAATCATTCAAGGACTATTCATACCCAATTACCATTATTTAGTTATATTAAAGTTAGGTATAACAAGCTATACCTAATTAGGGTTACATATCAACAAAATATGGTTATCATCCATTCTATTCATATGAGTGAATAGGTAAGACTACCTTATAAAGTGTAACCCTCCATTTGTTCCATCATCATTCAACCCTTATCATCATACAACAATGTAGCCTAGAACCATTGGATGTTTAAAAGGTAAGACCATTGGTTGTTTACATAAGAAAATGCCTTGAATGAATCATCTATTATGTTATTGATTTGTGATCTATAAAATTCACCATTTAACCCTAGACATCCATTGGTTAACAACAATAAGGTTTCTGTTGAGAGTAGGGTAAAACCCACAATCGACTATTCATTTAAAATAAGCCATCCATTGTCAACAAGTAAGCTCCTTAAGTTGATCATGTAAAGGAAACCATATAAATCACATTATTAGGGCTAAAATATTACATTAGCCATCATTCCACTTTATTGGAGGAATAAACATTAGATCTTGACCATTGGGTCAAGTTCATATGTTAAAACCATCAATTACAGTATAGGTCTGACCATTGCATCAAGTTACCCAAGAAACCATTGGTCAAAGGCTTAATTGATGCTAAAACTATATGATTAACTCACAAAAGGTTTTGGAGACCTGATCCACCATCATTGGTGGCCATTAAATCACCATAGGTTGTTAGATCAGCACTATATTCATTAATCAACATCAAATATCAAACTAATATCACCATTGATTGATAGCATCATTAGGGTACTTAGTTGTTAATCACTAGGCTTCTAATTTGGCCAAAACATGACCTAAGTGGTGAACGTCAGTTGACACCCTTGGTTACCACCATCAATTGTCATGAAGACAACACCATAGGTTTGTTGCAATGGTACCATCATCGGGTCATGGGTTTATAGAAGAAATCACCTTTAAACCCTAAAATTGACCATTGGTTGATAGGTGCTTAGCACCATAGGTTGTGAAACCAACCTGGTCCAAGTCATATTAAACCTTAGGGTACACATGATCACAGGTTCATCTAGAACTGAAATTAGAATAGGGAACATTATAAAAATCGAAATCCAAGTCAAGCATAGCTTTATAGTGCATGGATCATCATTTTCAAGCAAGAACATGCTGTAGCAAGCTTATGGTAAGAAATAAACGTGGAGCAAGTTATAAAAATTGCCTCTAATGAGAAGGTGAAATCCCAAACAGAAGAAAAATCGAGAAGGTAGGGTAGAAAATTAAAGTATAAGCTATGAACTTGTCCATCTAGCACCTTTCTTCATCAAATGAGCAAACCCTAAGCATAAGGAGCAAGAGAGGTAGGGTTTTAGAGATTTAGAGGAATTTCTACCATGGAACAGAAAGGTTCCGACCTGGATAAAGGTAGGAGGAAGGATAATAAATAAATAAATGGTGAAAATAAGGGAATTATTACTCTTTTAGGTCAAGATCACTAGAAGGAAGCCTTTTAAACCCTAAAAGGAAGTCAATTGCAACCCTAGATTCTTTTCCCAAGAAAATCCACCCTTTCTTCTTCCTTGGATAGGAAATTTTCAGCATCATAGAGGGAGAATGAGGTTCATATAAGGAGGGAAGTGGTGGAGATAAAATGGATCCTTTTGGCTCTTAGGGATAAGTATATGAAACTTTAAGATAAAGAAAAAGAAAAAGTTGAAGTTCTAGTATCTTTCCAAGTGTCCATGGCCTTAAACAATAAATAATATACAAGAACACACACAAGTAGCTCCCCCGCCATCCATAGATACATTCTTATCCCTCGTTTCTTGAATTTCAAAGAAAAACAAATAATTAATTAGTTGATAGCTACTAAAGGTAGCTCATCCATGTAGGGGTAAACCCTAAAATACCCTTGGGGAAAACACCTTCAAACGAAGGATTAAATAGGTGCCCCATGGATCAAAAAGCTCAAGAATGATGATAGAATATCCAAGGAAATTATTTCAAGTGATAAATTGCAAAGAAAACCTCTCAATTGGGTAAATTGCTGGAAAAGTCCAAAATGTGCATAAAATTGCATAACTTGTTGAAACAGTGTCCAAATTGGACCAAATTTGAAAATTAAGCTTATCTTATGATTGAAAGGAATATAAAAAGGTTATATTAGGGTTATAATAATTAAATTATGATAATTGATCTTATTTAACTCAATAAGAAAGTTTAGGGGCCTTACATTAGGCATGCCATCAGGTTGCATCACCATTGGGTAAGTGTTGAGTTGGTTGTAGGTTGATGGGTAGTGTGCCATTTGTGGATTTTCCATCAGGAAAAAATCTCGTCTGACTGTGATTCCATTAGTGGGTGCATGATGGTCACACCAGACTTGATCCCATCGATGTAAGTGGAAGGAACATCATCAGTGAGTGACCAACAAGTTTGCTATGCAACTCCACCTACCCCACTTTGGGGTAATTCAAAGTACCATCGGTGGGTGGAAAATGGCTGAGCTAGTTTATCACTCTTTCCTTGCAAAAGATATGATATATAAGTAAAGAGCGGACTATTTGTGGAATGGATGTAAAAAGAGAGATTTATTAACATAAAGTAAAAATTGATAACAGAAACAAGGATAAAAATAGGCATGAAACATCCACAAAAATTGGATGTTATCATTAACTTCATAAACAAAAAGGGAAGCCTATAAAATCTTATCAGCATAGAACATACTAAGAGTTAAAGCAGTGAATATTAAGAGTGTGCTCTTAATATTTACAAAACCACTATGTATGTCATGAGAACAAACTTAGATGTCCTCTTGTTTGATTGTTTAGATTTTCACCTACATGAACTCTTTATACATGTTTTCAACTTTTACCTCAAATATAACTTGCATGTTGATGAGTTGATAAAGCCAATTACAGATGAGTTCATAAGTTTTCCAATATCATCAATGTAAATATGTTATAAATACCATAGTTATTCACTTCTTATGTCAACAACCATGGTACATCATCATATTAGGATCACATGAGAATATATCTTTACTGGATTTCTACATAGAGTAGGCAACATTGTATTGCATCCTCAAATTAAATTTTGAGGATACACCAATGATAATGTTACAAGTAATGACTATGACAAACAATGAAATACATATATTGAAACAACATCAAAATTCTCACCATCAAGATTTTACAATGGATCATTTATAACATCATTCATAGAAGTATTTTTCATCATGCACGATGATAGTATTCTTGAACACTTGTGTTGGTTATATTCCCTGAGATCCATCATGTGATGATAGTACTAGAGAATTTTTTTATATGTTTTGATTGTAATAGATGAAAACTCCACTTATTGTATTTGTTATAATATTGAGATAATGACTAAACTTAATAATGTCCTAAAAATGTTTTGACTTGATGATATATGATTTGAGTTGAGGACCTTAACATGTGATCATATGTATACTTAGACTACTCATTCTTATTATGTCCCTAGTCCATTTATTATTGTACATGTTATAGGACAATAATAACACACAAGAATAGCATGTACGACGAGTGATGACTATGCCTCTTTAGTCATGACAGTGGGTATCAACTCAAATACATGATTATCTATTAGAGAACAAGTTGCATTGGACAAGCTCACCTTGAGATGACACATGGAAGTCATATAATGACATATCAAAGATGTGGCAACCCTCCATGCTAAATGAGATTACTCCAAACCCAAATTGTGATTCAGCACAAATTAACCATGTTACCAAAATGGTATAAAATTAAAACACAATAAAATTTCTAAACATTCCCAGGAAACATCTACATAAGGTCCAACTTCACACACACACACAAATATATATATATATATATATATATATATATATATATATATATATATATATATATATATATATATATATATATATATATATATATATATATATATATATTCCAAGAAACCTTACATGAGTTCAATTGTCTCAGCCACAACCTTTTACAAAAGAAATTGTCCACATGTTTACAATATTTGCATTGTTCATGATATATAACCCAAAAAAACAATAGTCGAAATCCCCAGTCTGGACCTAAGAGTACATGGATGACTCTAGGACTCTAAACAACCTAACCAACCTATTTGTTTCTATAGATCTTCAAACTTTGCCTCCTTGCCATCCTGCATTTGATCGTATTGTTGATCAACTAAAAAGGGTGTGGAATCCCATGAGTGTCCCAATGATATAAAATAACCTCAATAATAATTATTTCTTACAAATAGATTGTGTACATTAAGAAACTAATGTATGTAGTATTACAGAGTTGAAAGACTACTCAACTTATACAAAAGATCCGGCATAGCTAGAGTCACAAGTGTAGTTGATTTCTCTTACTAAGTTATAGATCACATATAATAACAATAAAAAGTAATACAGAAATAATCATCCAATATGATTTCTCAAGTGGCCCAAATAGCTATACTGCATAGATGAATTACATATTTATTAAGCCATGGGTAGTTTGAGGCGTACCACTCAAACTACTAGTTGACTATTGTGAAGTCACAATCAACCCTGTATAAGATCTAGGATGACTGGAATCCTAAAGATCTCTTCCCCTTGGTCAGTATGAGTAAAAACCTTAGTGACACATCATCTCACTACTAAAACATCCTAGTATGTCCCAGGTAAACTGACCATTACACCACAAACTAGGGTATAAACACTCAAATCTTAGCTATTACAATAGTCACTCTATCTCACATCAATATCTGAGACATTGCCTAAACCGCTCTTCAAAACCTTGACATCAGGATGATAGAGGTATACCAAGCCTACACCCAAATATACTCAATAGTAAATGAATCCTAGATCCTTTTGTATAACTCATTTGACTATCCAACATGTTCTGATGTTAGGATAGTTCTAGGGTCTCATAGAATTATATTATTAAGGTTACAATTGATTACATAAGCCAACTAAGCATTTTTTACTGCAACAATAAAGTTATGTACAAAACCCTCAAGGTTCATATAAATGAATTGGGGTTTTCAAACTTAGAATATGTAAAACTATAAAACAGTTTCATTTCACTCTATCCAGAATGTAGGTATCCATCCTTGACCGCTAAGGGAATCAAGCCACAATTTAGAAGATGTAAAACCCTACTAGGGCACTTAGATCCAGAACAGTAATAAATTCATGTAGGAGTATCAGCGACAATTGGAACATGGTAGAGATCTTAATTAATCATAAGCAAGACCACACCTAAAAATTTCATCATAAGAGTCCAGAAGATATAAAATTTATGGCAATTCAAAGAAACAGACGATCATATGTCCCAAACCTATCATAAATAGCTACATTTAGTACAAGGGTTTCATCCAACCATCATTACAACAAAATAGTGATTACATGTTTTAAAATTACATAAGGCACTGAACATATCGTGAGGAATAATACATGGGTCAAATTTCCATGTTCTTTGGGTACCAAAACATCACATGTATGTCATTGTAGGAGTCAAAGTATGTATATTCCGAATCTTAGGCCTTTCATATTCAAAAGAAGAGTTCAATACATAGTAGGAATCATTTATGAAGAGTAAACAAATCTTAGAAATATCATCTTTAGCATTTAAAGAATTTCTAGAGCAAGATTAAAGTCATGCATGTAGAAACTAGGTAAGAATTTCATTTTAGATTATATCACTCACCCTAGTAGAGAAAAAAACTAAAGTCTAAAAAGGGAAACTCTAGAATCAACAACAAGATACCGATCTTGGTCCCCTAAATCTCCATAAACTCCTCCTAACTCCATGAACATGGTGACTCTACATAAAGGGAAAGGAAGAGAGAAAGTTCTTAAACCCTGTGTGCAAGTTTCTAGTGAGAAACACAAGGAAACTCAAATTTAGGAGCAAAGAGGTGAAGAATAACAAGTAAAATGGTTAATAGGTAAGGATCTTACATGAATGGAGAAAGAAACAAGATTGATGGTATTAGATCAATCCAAGGAGAACTCATACATATGCATCTAAAAAATCCCGTGATCATCGAACCCGATGGGTTCTCATCTTCCTCCAGATCACAACACCAAGATTGCAAAAGATTAGAGGAGAGAGAGAAAAGGGAGTATTTATAGGTGGTTGAAAGTTGGTGTAGTTTAGTTTGGTTTTTAGGCAAGGAATCTCATCCACCCCATGTCTCGTCAGGTGAAAGAGCATACTGCCTTCTCATCCTCCAAAAACTCATTGATCAAAACATCATCGCTCAACCCTCATCAAAATTCTCATAAAGAAAAATCTAGATCGTTGGTCAGGCACACACACACAAAATATCATCAAACAATGATATCCTTTGGTTGATCACTTAGTGACCTCATCGGGCACTAAAGACTTGTCTACTGACAATCTAGTATGCTCTTCGTTGACTGCCGGACATAAAACAACCACTAAACCATAAAGCATACATAACCCTCATGAAAATTAAATTTCAAAAGCATCAAAAGGAGAAGTAAAATGGTAAGATTCTTAAGAACATCATGAATCAACTAATGCAAGTGTTAAAATTATGTTAACACACTTATAAAAGGGTAATTTTCTTAAATATCCACATTTTGTAGAATCCTAAACTAGTGTTTCACATAATCCAAGAGAAATTTATAAACTAAACATCCAGTTAACCCAATTAATTATTGTTGGGTTTTATGGGAGGCAGAGAAGCAGCGGAAACAAAAAAATTGTTCTCCCAAAACCCGGAACAAAAGGAATCGCGTCGACATCTATATGATAGGAAATAAGGTTTGTGAATCATACCTTGTCCCGAGGCATGCTCGGCGACAATACCACATGCCTTGCGCAGACTTCACCTCCGGTCTTGGACGGTGTCTGTGCAGCTCCTGGTCGCACCAGGACTGAAGACTCCTCCTCCTACCGGACTGTCGGATGACAGTTGTCCTCCTGAGCGGCAGTGACCTCCCGCCTCTGAAGTAGTCCACACGGACCACCCGGAACTCCACTCTCCTTGTCCAACAAGGAAGTGGAAGGAGTCGCACCCTCCTATTGACGTACTAGTCGCCAACACACTCTCCTGCTGTCGACTGCAACTGTAGTTGTCCTTCCCTTGCTGCACCTCCCTTTGTGGGAAGCACTTGCTCGGGCTCTCTCTCGGTTACCAAAACCAGAGAGAACGACAACTTTGCAGAGCAATCAACTTGCACTGAGTTGTACTCTGAGAAGCCCCCAATACCCCTATATATAGGCGGGTCATGGGACAAGGTTCTCTATGCCCGGAAATACGGGACTAAAGCAGGAGTAGAAGGGTTCGGGATTTTCCACAAAAAGCAACTGTCTCGCAACCTGAACCGATCGGTTCACAAGTGAACCGGTCGGTTGGGGACCTGAACCGATCGGTTCACCACTGAACCGATCGTTTGGGACCCTTGAACTGATCGGTTCAGTCATGAACCGGTCGGTTGGGGTTCCAGGTTGGTTCCCGATTGACTTTCCTTGTTTCTTTCCCAATTGGTATCGAATACCAATATAATTCCCAATCGAATTGGGCAATTGAAACGATAGGAAAATTCTCACCAATCCTACTTTCCCAAGTTGCTCGATTGCACCAGTTGAACTGATCGGTTCAACACTTGAACCGGTCATTTCACTCTGTGCATGAGCCGATCGGTTCAACAATTGAACCGACCGGTTCAACAATTGAACCGACCGGTTCAGCAACCTCAGCCGACCGGTTCATCACATGAACCGATCGGTTGGGAATGCAGATTGTGCAGAATTAGTCAAATGCGATTTCAATCAATACGATACTCCAATCAACTCGTCCAACACCTTGAACACTATGATATTGAGCTATCGATTAATTGAGTGTTTAAGTAATCAATCTAAACATTGCTTGTGGACAAAACTCCTCTTCCAGGTTGAATCCTATGTGTGTGACCCTACAGGTCCATTTCACGTTGGCAGTGAAGGTCCATAACACTTATGACTTCACAAGAAAAGAGCGGTGCCTAGTCACACATCAGTGCTACCCAAGTGAAAGTAGAAAGTTGGAGAACAACTTTCATCCTACAATCCGTGAATGGTGTTACAGTGAATGTATAATTCCTTTGTCACTGATATCCAGAATGAACTCGAGGCATGGAACAGTCATCCTGTCAATTTTCATTCATTTCCTTGATCTCAGAGTAGACCGAGTGAGATGTGTATCACATCAATATCACATATTGATTCACACATGCATGCACATGCCTTTCTCAATCCTACTCATCAAGTGGCCAAGGATATCAAACTCCCTCAGGAGGGACAAATCCCATATCTATCACTCACCCCTCAAAAGCCCCATGTGTCAAAGCCACCCAATCATCACCTTTATAACAACCCATGTTTCAGGATTGCGTTTGATGATGTCAAAGTGTACCCAACGACATGTGTTGAGTGTAGTGATTTCAGGTCTAAGAATCACACTCACCACCATCACTGTGAGAGCTGACTGTGACTACCAAGTCATGGTTCCATGTGTCACTCTCACGGTGGGTCTGTCCAGTACCTTGTTCTCTAACAAGTACCTATGTGCTTGGTTTGATATCACCATATCATGACTAATGAGATTCTGTCATCAACCAACACACAATCTAGTCTTTAGTGTTATTGATGTCTATGGTTATTTCCACAATAACAACCGACTAGGGACTAAACAAGAATGTATACTCTTAACATTCATATGATCTCATCGTTTAGGTCATGAACCTAAAAGCATATGTCATTGAGTAATACAATCTTTAGACATCTATCATGTTACACCATCATCTCAGAAATAGTTTAAACATATAGATTGGAAATTGCCTTTATTATTATTCAAATCATTTACAAAGTATCCCATTACAATCATCATATGACTTGCTCTATGGGCATACATACCAACAGACTCCCACTTGCACTTAGAGCCAGTCACCAAGGAAACACAGTCCTTGTGACCTAGCATGACCATCATGCTTCTGCTGAGAAAGGGCCTTAGTCAGTGGATCAGCTATGTTGTCTTCAGTTGGTACTTTGCAAATCTTCACATCTCCTCACTGTACGATCTCTCATATGAGATGGAAGCGCCACAGTATGTGCTTGGACCGCTGATGTGATCTGGGCTCCTTAGCTTGTGCAATAGCTCCATTATTGTCACAATAAAGCTCAATTGCATCATAGCTACTGGGAACTACACCAAGTTCAGAAATGAACTTCCTGATCCACACAGCCTCCTTTGCTGCATGCGAAGCAGCAATATACTCGGCCTCTGTAGTAGAATCGGCAATTGTTTCTTGCTTGGAACTCTTCCAGCTTACAGCTCCATTATTAAGGCAAAACACAAATCCTGACTGCGATCTGTAATCATCTTTATTGGTTTGGAAGCTTGCATTGCTGTAACCCTTTACAACCAACTCTTCCTCGTCGCCGTACACAAGAAAATGATCCTTAGTCCTTCGCAAGTACTTGAGGATGTTCTTCACGGCTGTCTAGTGAGCATCCCCAGGATCTGACTGGTACCTGCTCGTCATGCTGAGAGCATACGAGACATCTAGGCGTGTGCACAACATAGCGTACATGATGGATCCGATGGCTGATGCATATGGGATCCCATTCATACGCTCCCTCTCTTCACAAGATTGGGGACATTGAGCTCTAGAGACGGTAACTCCATGTAGCATAGGGACGTTGCCTCTCTTTGAGTTCTCCATGCTGAACCGCTTCAGCACCTTGTCAATGTACGTGCTCTGACTTAGTCCAAGAAGCCTTCTAGATCTATCTCTATAGATCTTAATTCCTAGAATGTAGGATGCTTCTCCTAAGTCCTTCATTGAGAAAGTTTTCCCAAGCCAAGTCTTTACCTTCTCTAAGGCTAAGACATCATTCCCCATCAAAAGTATGTCATCCACATACAATATGAGGAATGTGGTCGAGCTCCCACTAACCTTCTTGTACACACAAGGTTCATCTTCATTTTGAATAAAGCCAAACACTTTGACTTCTTCATCAAATCAAAGATTCCAACTCCGAGATGCTTGCTTCAATCCATAGATTGACCTTTGCAGTTTATAGACTTTATTGGCATTCTTTGGATCTACAAAACCCTCAGGCTATGTCATATACACATCCTCATGAATATTCCCGTTAAGGAATGCGGTTTTAACATCCATCTGCCAAATCTCTTAGTCATAGTAAGCTGCAATAGCAAGCATGATCCTGATGGACTTAATCATGGCAACTGGAGAAAATGTTTCGTCATAGTCAACACCTTGAATTTGTCGAAAACCCTTTGCAACCAATATGCCTTTATAAGTTTGCACATTGCCATCCATGTCGGTCTTTTTCTTGAAGACCCACTTGCACCCTATGGGTTTTACCCCTTCGGGTGGTTCCACCAAAGTCCATACTTTGTTCGAGTACATGGATTCCATCTCGGATCTCATGGCTTCAAGCCATTTCTCAGAATCTGGTCCCTCCATAGCCTCTACGTAGGTAGTTGGATCATCATCTATGATCAACTCTCCACCTTCCTGAGTCACAAGGTATCCAAACCTCTCAGGTTCAAGGCGAGTCCTACTAGATCTACGAGGTCCTTGTGTTACTTGAGTCGAATGAGATTCCACAACACCTTGTGAATCTCCATTTTCCTCTCGTACATCTACCGGTTCAATGTTTTCTTGTTGGGCTTGAACCTCTTCAAGCTCTATATTCCTCCCACTGCTTCCTTTGGAAATGAATTCCTTCTCTAGGAACACAATTGTCCTGGCAACAAACACTTTGTTGTCAGTAGGATGGTATAAGTAATATCCCCTCGTTTCCTTGGGGTATCCAACAAAATAACATTTATCGGATTTGGGTCCAAGCTTATCAGGAAACCTTTTCTTGACGTAAGCTTCACAACCCCAAATCTTCAGAAAAGACAAATCGGGACGCTTCCCGTACCATATCTCATATGGTGTCTTTTGAACCGACTTAGATGGTACACAGTTAAGCATAAACGCGGCGGTTTCAAGAGCATGACCCCAGAAAGAAATTGGAAGATCAGCAAAACTCATCATTGATCGCACCATATCTAACAATGTGCGATTCCTTCTTTCAGACACACCATTATGCTATGGTGTTCCTGGCGGAGTCCATTTTGATACAATACCACGGGCTCGCAGAAGGTCCTCAAACTCCTGGCTCAAGTATTCTCCACCTCGATCAGAACGAAGTGCCTTAATACTCTTACCAAGATGGTTCTGTACTTCATTCATGAAATCCTTGAACCTTTCAAGGGTTTCTGACTTATGTTTCATCAGGTATACATAGCCATACCTACTGAAATCATCAGTGAAGGTAATGAAGTACTGACACCCATTTCTGGCATTAGTTCTAAAAGGCCCACATACATCAGTATGTATGAGTCCTAATAGATCACTAGCTCTCTCACCTTTACCTGAAAAGGGAGTCTTGGTCATCTTGCCCAACAAACAAGATTCACATGTCTCTATTGATTCATAATCAAAAGAGTCTAGATAACCATCTTTATGGAGTCTAGAAATGCGCTTCTCATTTATGTGCCCTAGACGACAATGCCAGAGATATGTTTTGTTTGAGTCGTTGAGTTTTTGCCTTTTGGTGTTTACGTTGTATACACTTGTCTCCAAGTCCATCAAGTATAGACCATAAGACATAGGAGCACTGCCATAAAAGATCCCATCTTTAGAAATGGAACACTTTCCATTCTTAATAAGAAATTCAAATCCATCTTTGTCCAAACAAGAGACGGAAATGATATTCCTATTTATGGCAGGTACATAATAGCAGTTCTTCAACTCTATTATTATCCCACTAGGTAGAGTTAACTCATAGGTTCCTACGGCACTGGCGGCAACTCTTGCCCCATTAGCAACACGTAGTTCAACCTCGCCTTTCCCCAAAGGCCTACTTCTCTTAAGATCCTTCACATCTGAACAAATGTGAGATCTGCATCCGGTATCAAGTACCCATGACGAAGAAGTAGTAAAGTTAATATCTATAATGTATACACCAGAAGTAGAGATCTCTATCTCTGACTTCTTCTTCCATTGTTCCTTCCATCCTCTCCATGTAGAAGAAATTGGTTTGGCGAGAGAACACTTCTCTCCCTTACCTTCTTTCTTCTTCACCAACGCATTAAGCGTACATAGAGTGGATTCTAAGGCTCCTGGTATATCTGGATTGTGCAGAACACTTCTCACAGTCCTCAACCAGTTATGGAATTTATTCTCAATTAATTTGCCCATTTTAAAAGATGATTCTTTTGCCATTCTACAAGAGAAAATTTGCATTTGTCAAAACCCTTTTGATTTGATTTGAATAAAATTTGACGATAGTTAATTAGGCCTTTAATTAATTACCGCTCCCACTATTTTGACTCAAATTGATAGCCCTCACCATCAATTCGGAAGATTGCAGCGTACAATCTTCTAGTGGGTCAAGATCCTGAAATCCTCTGAGCCATGGACCAGCTAGGGCTGTCACCCACAACTCAGATCTCTCAGGTAGGCAACTCTTGCCAATTGCATCATATGCAACTCTTGAAAGATGTCATATGCAACTCCTTGCAATGATCATCTCCATGCCTCAAGGTGCTAGATCCTATCTAGGTCACCTTGTTAAGTCCGACCCAAAGCCAACACGATGAACATGCACCCTGCTAGGGCAGACCCACACATTCATCCTTCACGCTTCCATGAGATAGACGGTGCACCACGCTAGGACGTGCCCACACTTGGTCGATCAAGCTTTTCACGTGTGTCGCATTTGGAAGGCATCTAAAACTTAATATTTAATGAGGGATTTGGTTTTTATATACATATACATATCCAATCACCACAATACATAGTACGTATCATATACATGCTATATCCCACAAAAACATGCATAAACGATAAAAAGCAATGATTATGGCCATCCTATTTGTGATTCCTCGAGCCAAGAGGAATCACGGTCATCTAGGTCTACATCACATGCAACCTGTACAAGATGAAATTTGTGCCTGCCTTTCTGGGTTTGATCAGCTCATCTCCATGACTGATCGACTCGCCATCAGGTTGGTTGCTCGGGTGCCACCAGCCGATCGACTGGCGCCTCCAGCCGATCGGTTCACCGGTCATCGTGCATCTCCTCAGGTCGCCACCCGCTCATCTCGTTCCTCAAACCGGCCGTCTGGATCACCAACCGATCGGTTCACTCCTTGAACCGATCGTCTTCAGGTTGTCCGCCGTTCTTTGACATAACATGAAATAAAATCGATCCTATTTACATTTGAATTGAGAAACCCCGAGTTACATTCGGGGGGAGCAAAGGTAGGAATAGAACTCTCGAATTATATCGAGTTACATCAGGAATATGAGAAAGGGAATTGGTGCACAGACCGAGATGCAAGCAACCACACAAACAACCACACACAGATATAGGGGATTATAGGCCATAATCATGCTACACATCCACCACAAAACTCGTTTAAGGGCGACGCGTATCGAGTGCATTAATATTACATATCATATATGTATATTAGGGATTTGTGGATTGGACATGTATAAAGCCGATATTATTCGCATCGCATGCAATAAATAAAGGCGACAAACCAAAATCGATCACATCGATAATCCTAAAATATAGAGAGGTCGACCTGGCTCTGATACCACTGTTGGGTTTTATGGGAGGCAGAGAAGCAGCGGAAACAAAAAAAATTTTCTCCCAAAACCCGGAACAAAAGGAATCGCGTCAACATCTATATGATAGGAAATAAGGATTGTGAATCATACCTTGTCCCGAGGCTTGCTCGGTGACAATACCATGCGCCTTGCGCGGTCTTCACCTCCGGTCTTGGACGGTGTCTGTGCAGCTCCTGGTCGCACCGGGACTGAAAACTCCTCCTCCTACCGGACTGTCGGATGACAGTTGTCCTCCTGAGCGGCAGTGACCTCCCGCCTCTGAAGTAGTCCACACGGACCACCCGGAACTCCACTCTCCTTGTCCCACAAGGAAGTGGAAGGAGTCGCACCCTCCTGTTGACGTACTAGTCGCCAACACACTCTCCTGCTGTCGACTGCAACTGCAGTTGTCCTTCCCTTGCTGCACCTCCCTTTGCGGGAAGCACTTGCTCGGGCTCTCTCTCGGTTACCAAAACCAGAGAGAACGACAACTTTGTAGAGCAATCAACTTGCACTGAGTTGTACTCTGAGAAGCCCCCAATACCCCTATATATATAGGCGGGTCATGGGACAGGGTTCTCTGTGCCCGACAATACGGGACTAAAGCAGGAGTAGAAGGGTTCGGGATTTTCCACAAAAAGCAACTGTCTCGCAACCTGAACCGATCGGTTCACAAGTGAACCGGTCGGTTGGGGACCTGAACTGATCGGTTCACCACTGAACCGATCGTTTGGGACCCTTGAACCGATCGGTTCACTCATGAACCGGTCAGTTGGGGTTCCAGGTTGGTTCCCGATTGACTTTCCTTGTTTCTTTCCCAATAAGTATCGAATACCAATATAATTCCCAATCGAATTGGGCAATTGAAACGATAGGAAAATTCTCACCAATCCTACTTTCCCAAGTTGCTCAATTGCACCAGTTGAACCGATCGGTTCAACACTTGAACCGGTCGTTTCACTCTGTGCATGAGCCGATCGGTTCAACAATTGAACCGACCGGTTCAACAACCTCAGCCGACCGGTTCATCACATGAACCGATCGGTTGGGAATGCAGATTGTGCAGAATCAGTCAAATGCGATTTCAATCAATCCGATACTCCAATCAACTCGTCCAACACCTTGAACACTATGATATTGAGCTATCGATTAATTGAGTGTTTAAGTAATCAATCTAAACATTGCTTGTGGACAAAACTCCTCTTCCAGGTTGAATCCTATGTGTGTGACCCTGCAGGTCCATTTCACATTGGCAGTGAAGGTCCATAACACTTATGACTTCACAAGCAAAGAGTGGTGCCTAGTCACACATCAGTGCTACCCAAGTGAAAGTAGAAAGTTGGAGAACAACTTTCATCCTACAATCCGTGAATGGTGTTACAGTGAATGTATAATTCCTTTGTCACTGATATCCAGAATGAACTCGAGGCATGGAACAGTCATCCTGTCAATGTTCATTCATTTCCTTGATCTCAGAGTAGACCGAGTGAGATGTGTATGACATCAATATCACATATTGATTCACACGTGCATGCGCATGCCTTTCTCAATCCTACTCATCAAGTGGCCAAGGATATCAAACTCCCTCAGGAGGGACAAATCCCATATCTATCACTCACCCCTCAAAAGCCCCATGTGTCAAAGCCACCCAATCATCACCTTTATAACAACCCATGTTTCAGGATTGCGTTTGATGATGTCAAAGTGTACCCAACGACATGTGTTGAGTGTAGTGATTTCAGGTCTAAGAATCACACTAACCACCATCACTGTGAGAGCTGACTGTGACTACCAAGTCATGGTTCCATGTGTCACTCTCACGGTGGGTCTGTCTAGTACCTTGTTCTCTAACAAGTACCTATGTGCTTGGTTTGATATCACCATATCATGACTAATGAGATTCTGTCATCAACCAACACACAATCTAGTCTTTAGTGTTATTGATGTCTATGGTTATTTCCACAATAACAACCGACTAGGGACTAAACAAGAATGTATACTCTTAACATTCATATGATCTCATCGTTTAGGTCATGAACCTAAAAGCATATGTCATTGAGTAATACAATCTTTAGACATCTATCATGTTACACCATCATCTCAGAAATAGTTTAAACATATAGATTGGAAATTGCCTTTATTATTATTCAAATCATTTACAAAGTATCCCATTACAATCATCATATGACTTGCTCTATGGGCATACATACCAACAATTATGTCTATGGTTAAGAAAATTTAGGATCTTTACAAAAGTCATATCTCAATGTGATAGTGGTGATTATGATCCTTAGGCATTAATTAAGTACAACAATCACATGTTATTCTATGTACTTTGACTTAGACTAACGTGACTCTGAATAGGGGTTGCCAAAAAGGTGGTTATTGGATGCACTATATCACTTGTGGATTACTATGAGTGATAAAGTTGGAGTGATATATTGGACACTTGATAAGAGAGACTATGAAAATGCATGGCCATGCTCATGCAAGTCAATATTTCATATTGGCTTCATAGTATCTCAAATAGTGTGCTCTAGTTCCAGGAACATACATTGAATGATAAGAGGATGACAAAACCATGCCTCAGTTTCAATCTGATATATGTGACAAAGGGATTACATGATTATGGTAGCATTGCTCACATTTTATGTTGAAGTTGTTCCAACTTACTCTGATTACATGGGTGGCAATGATGTGTTTCTAGACACAAATATTTGTTTGTGTGGTTTTGAACATGACTATCAATGCAAGTAGGAACATATTGAGTTACACACATAAGTATGCATAAGGAGAATTAAATTACAATTAAACATTTGATTAAAATGGTTTTGAACCATAAATAGGCTGATTTCCTTCCCAGTCAGGCAACTAGAATATCCAATCGGTCAAATGGATTGGCTAGATATCAATTGACTATCAATTGGTGGACTAGAATTTACGTTGGGAAAGTGACCAGTCAGGTGACTAACTTAGTGAATGGGGTATTTGGAACCCAAAAGGGAAAGTATTTGATTTGGAATCAAATTGGAAAGCTAGTTCAGGTCTTTAGTTGAGATTCAAGCAGCTCACTTGGTGAGTCAGGTGGCTCACAACCCACCTTAGTCCTTGTAAGGACCCAAGAGAGTAATAGGTGATGGCAGTCTGTGTTTTTTTAAGTTTGAGACTATATTTGGGATTGCAATCAGGATAGGTATTGGAATTAGGATATTATAAGAACATAGATACAATCATATGTTGGTAAGGTATACCCATAGAGACAATCATATGATGATTTACATGGCATATACCATACAGGTTTTGATGAATACATATCAAGGCAAGCTTCCAATTCATCTATTTCACTCAGTTATGGGATAATGAGGAGACAAAGTGAATGTCTGTAGAATGACAATACTCAATGACATATGTCTTCAAGTATTAGACTTGGAAAAAATGAGATCATATGAATGCTAAGTGTATGCACATTCTCATTATGTCCCTAGTTGATAGTTATTGTGGAAGGTAGATAGACACCAGTAACAAGTAAGACTAGTGTGTGGGTTGGTTGATGACAAAATCTCATTTGTCATGATATGGCAATATCAAACCAAGACACATATACATGTTAGGGAACAGTGTATCAGATAGAACCACTTTAAGAGTGACACATGGTTGTGGTGGTTATAGTCATCTCTCATAATGAAGGTAGTGGTTATGATTCTTAGACCTAAAATCACTACACTCATCACATGTCGTTGGGTACACTTTGACATCATCAAACACAATCTTGAAACATGGGTTGTCATAAAGCTGATGAGTGGGTGACTTTGACACATGGGGATAGATTGTCAGTGATAGATATGGGATTTATCCCATCTACTGGATTATGATATCCTAGCTACTTGATAAGAGAGACTGACAAATGTATGTGCATGCACATGTGAATCAGTATATGACATTGAGGTAACATTATCTTAGACAATCTGCTCTTGATTGTAGAAACATGGATTGAATGTTGATAGGATGACCATCCATGCCTCAAGTTCATCCTAGATATTATAAACAAAGGAATTATACAATCACTACAACACCTTACACAAATTGTAGGTCAAACTTGTTCTCCAACTTTCCATTCACTTGGGTAGCGTCGATGTGTGACTAGGCACCACTCCTTGCTTGTGATGTCATAACCTAGTTATGGACATTCACTACCTATGTGATATGGGACCTATAGGGTCACACAAACAAGAACTCAACTAGAAGATGAGTTTATCTTGAATGATGACTAGATTGATTAGTAAAGTGTTTAGGTTTTCAATTCA